>CM073574.1:70624708-71874708 GCA_037074715.1 Magnolia kwangsiensis | reverse complement strand
ATCTTTGAACATGGTGGGCCAATAATAACCCATCCGATGTATTCTGTGGAATAAATTTTGACCCGCCTTATGTGCCCCACATTCACCAGAGTGTGCTTCCTACAATACTTGCCCTACTTTTTTCTTATCTAAACAGCGTAGTAACATCCCATTGTAAGATTTTCTATATAATACTTCGCCTCATATGATGAATCTAACCGACCTCTGCTTGATTTGCTGCTTCGTTGCCTGATCCTCTGGCAGGATATCATATCTGAGGTAATCAAAAAAAGGTTGACGCCAATCATCTGTTTCTATTTCTAAGCATGATACGGGAAGCGTTTCAACTGCTTCTTCGATGATCTCTGAAGATGGTAAGAACCTTCTTTCTTCTATAGTTACTTGAACTGGACTCCTGTTAGGGTAGGACAGGACGGCTGCTAGGCTAGCCAAAGTGTCCGCTTTTACATTTTCAGACCGCGGTATATGCTTAATTTCTACATGGCAGAACCATTCTAATAATTGCCGCACCTTTTGACAATAGGGCAAGAGTCCTTGCTTTCTTACTTCGAACTCGGTTGTCAATTGATTTATAATCAACTTGGAGTCTATGAAGATATGCAGCATTCTTATTTTCATCTGCTGAGCTATTTCCATCCCAATGATGAGGGCCTTGTATTCAGCCTCATTGTTTGTGCATGCGGTACCGATCGTGAAGGAGTATGGTAACAAGTCACCTTGAGAAGTAATGAATATCACCCCTGTCCCCGCTCCTGATGCTCGTGCAGCTCCGTCGAAGTACATCTGCCATGGGCTTTGTTCTTCGGCCAGCATAACGTGCTCATCTAGAAAGTCATCAGCGATAGCTTCGCAATCTGCCACGGGCTGCTGCAAGGAAATCCGCCACTGCCTGTCCTTTCACTGCTTTAGCCGGTTTATAAGTAATGGTGTATTCTGAAAGCAACAACATCCATTTAGCCAGTCTCCCTGACAACATTGGCCTTGTCATTAAAAACTTGAGTGATTCTGCTCTTGAGATTAGAGTTATGTTATGAGAGAGACAATAATGCCTCAACTTTTGGATTGCAAATATTAACGCCAGACACTCTTTCTCGATCGAAGAATAATTGCATTCGGCTCCCATCAATGTTTGACTCAAGTAATAAAGAGCGGCTTCCTTCCCAACTTCATTTACTTGAGCCAGCAAAGCACCTAAGGAATTTTCGGCCGCAGATATGTGTATAATAAGTGGTTTTCCTTTTATCGGGGCCGTTAACACCGGCGATTGCTTCGATAATCTCTTTATTGAGTCGAATGCATTCTGACAAGCTTGATCCCATATGAAGTCTGCGTTCTTTTTCATCAGATGTGAGAATGGCTGGCATCTTCCTGCCAGATTTGAAATAAAATGACGAATGTACACGAGTTTTCCTTGCAAACTCTTCAATTCCTTCAAGGTTGTCGGTGGTGACATATTTTGAATAGCTTTGACTTTCTCTGGATCAATTTCGATACCCCTGTGTCGTACAATGAA
The DNA here is from genome assembly GCA_037074715.1 of Magnolia kwangsiensis. Classification (NCBI taxonomy): domain Eukaryota; kingdom Viridiplantae; phylum Streptophyta; class Magnoliopsida; order Magnoliales; family Magnoliaceae; genus Magnolia; species Magnolia kwangsiensis. Next base: position 71,873,195 of record CM073574.1, on the reverse strand, counting down.
ATCAAGAAATTTTCTGGAAGATACCCCAAACGCACATTTGGCTGGATTCATCTTTAATTGTTTCTTTCGTAATCGATAAAAAATCGATTCTAAGTGTTCACGATGTTCCTGATGATCTCCTGATCTAACCACCAAGTCGTCGACGTAACACTTGACGTGTTTATGCATCATGTCTTGGAATATATTTTACATTGCTCTTTGGTACATCGCCCCAACATTTTTGAGACCTAACGGCATGACCTTATAGCAATACATTCCTAGCGTCGTTCTTAATGCTGTTGCTTCCTCATCTTCCGGTACCATTCTAATCTGGTTATACCCTGCATAGCCATCCATGAATGACATGACAGCATATTGAGTTGTACTATCAATCAGCAACTCTGTTATTGGAAGAGGAAAATCATCCTTCGGACAGGCCTCATTCAGGTCCCTGAAGTCAATGCACACTCTGATTTTTCCATTTTTCTTTTTTACCAGGACAATGTTCGATATCCACTTGGGATACTTGACTTCTCGAACAAACCTGACTTTGATCAGCTTGCTGACCTCTTCTTCAATTAATGGGATTAAGTCTGGGTGAAACCGCCTTTGTGCCTGTTTAATCGGCCTTTTCTCTTTAGAGATATTTAATCGGTGCATTGCTATGGAGGGTTCCAAACCTGGCATTTCCGCATACGTCCAAGCAAAGACATCCTTATTCTCCTTGAGAAATTGGAAATATTTTTCTGATTCTTGCTCAGAAATACTGCTACTGATAAATGTGTTCCGGGGCTCTTTTTTTGTACCCAAATTTATTTCCGTCAGGCTATCTATCGTCGGGTGCCCCCCATCTTCTATCTGCTTCGGCGTTGTCTCAGGATACTTAACTGCCTCAGGATCTTCTTCCACTACCTGCATGACTGTAATCATATTTATTGATGCCTCTGCTCCTAATCCTTGAAATTTTCTTCACTTTTCCTGCTCAACCCCAAGATGGATTTGAATTTCCTTCCCATGATTTAGTCCGGTGGGTTTGCTACAATCAAAACCCATGTTTCTCATGATTTGCTTGCTCACTAAACTGTACTTTTCTAGATTTTACGATCTCAGCTTATCGCGGTATACATTGCTCGCACTTTCCTTTCTTGCTTTTGTCTTTGCTACATTTTTGAACTCTATAGGCTCGGGATGCTTAGTACTAGCCTTGACTTGAAATCTTCCGAGGCAGCTAAAAATGGTCTACATCTTTTAGCATTGGGTAGTGGCATTGTATAATTAGATTGCAGAATTCTTAACTGCTTTGGCGATAATAGTGTTAATGGTAACTGCCCAGGTTGTCTTAGGTGCTTTGGTACAAAATAGAACTTCTTCCTTACTTTCGCCGTCCTAGAAGATTCTACCCTTTCTTCTCGAGCCTTGTCTTTTTGAGCGTCTTTTGAGACTTTGCTATCATTACTATGTCTCACTTTCTCGGAGAACCCTTTGTAATAACTGGCATCTGCAAAGAAAGATTCAGCTTCCGTATATGGTTTTGCATCAGCTATCACCTTACATTGTACTCCGTCCTTGCAATACTTAAAGCATTGATGCAAAGTAGAAGGTATGCTACCATACTGATGTATCCATGGTCTTCCCAGAAGAAGATTGTACGTCGTCACGGAGTTTATAACATGACATATGACGTCAGTACTTAATTCTCTCACTTCCAGCATCACTGTAATTTTACCCAGCGCACGCTGCCCATCTTGATTGATGCCTTGTATCATCATTCCACCGGGGCACAGATCAGAACGGTGGTAGCCCAATTTTCCTACCATTGAAAGTGGTAAAAGGTTTACTGCAGACCCATTATCTATCATGATGCGTTTTACCCTTGTCCCGCATACATGACCCTCTATCATAAGGAGCCTGTTGTGTTCCGTTTCACTAATTGAATCATCATCGGAGAATGAAATGACTGGAAGACAATCTGCTTGTTCATTATGTCTTTCTTGCTTCATTTCTGTCAGCAGAGTTTCGCTGACATTGCGATTAGATAATGCCTGTATTAAACTCTGTCGGAACTCTTCTGATAACTTGAGCGCATCATAGATGCTTAAACGTGTCGGTATCCCTTTCAAATGGCTAACTACGTCATAAGCCACTTTTTCCTTTTCACCCCCGTCCTCTTTCCTATCGTCATTATTCTGTTCACGGATTATTTCTTTCCTTACAATCCCCATTTTCTGCTTTACTGGACTTGTCATCTTCTTCCCTCAGTGCAATGTAAGCATTGCCATATTCTTTACCGACTTTTAACTTTCTTTTCTTCCCATCTCTCGAGCTTTTTCTCTGGCTGTAAACATGTTTACTGTTGCTCTTGTATTTCTTTTCTTTCCTTCACCGGTTATTATTTCACCCTTCTCTATCATCTGCTGTATGATGTATTTCAGCGTATAGAAATTCCCCGTCGGGTGCCCGACTAGGCGATGATATCGATAAAAATCTCTTTCCTTGGTTTTTGTCACATCTTCCGGGCGTTTGGGTTCTGGTAATTCTATGGTTCCGGCCTTTAGCAATTCTTTCATCATAGGAACCACATCTTCCTTGTCGAAGTCGAACCCTTCATGAGAATCGAGCATCCTGAACTTTTTTCTATCATATTTATACTTCGACTGATTCCATCTTTCTTTTTGTCCCGACCTCCTGTCTTTTGAGCCCTTCGTATCCTTGTCTTTCTTATCACGATCGATGGTATTCACAGTCATTCGGCCAGATGCCCTTCTGATTGTTTCCTGATGAAAAGCTGGCATTTTGCGCATCATTAATTCCAACGCGTGAGCTTTGGTGGCCAGGTCACGGAATGTTCGGATATCGGCACTGGTGAGTCCAAACGTGATTCCTGTTTCCATGGAATTCAAACACATTTTTACCTGTTCCATTTCCTCTGAAAACTGTCTGCATGAAGCTCCCAGTGTTTTCCATCTGTCAATGAACTTTTCTACTAGCTCTCCTTCTCGTTGTCGTATAGAGGCCAACTCCGTAAAGCTAACATCGCGTTCTGATGAGAAGAAATTTGACATAAAAGCATCTTGCATTTGTTCCCAAGTCCGCATAGATCCAGGAGTCAGACTGGAATACCACCGGAATGCTTTATGGGTTAGCGACGACCCGAACAGTCTCAGGAAGTATTGTGGTACTGTGGAAAAATTCCCCACACTGGTAATGAAGTGCATCAAATGTTCTTCCGGTGATCCTTCCCCATTAAATTTCTGAAAATCTGGATGCTTGAAATTGGCTGGAAACGGAACGTCTTCCACTTCTCTCGGATATGGTGTTCAGTATCTGAAACGGCTAGTATTATACTGGTCCCTTTTTGTTCTCACGGTTTCTAAAACGACCTGTCTTATATCATCATGTGTTATGGCTCTCGCAACTGGAACAGACTTTCGCGATTAGATTCCTTGTGGACGAGGACCCTCCTGTTGGCTTCCTTGCCCATTTGTTACCCCCATCATCGGTGGAGCCGCTATTTGAGCTACATTATGCGTAAAAGTAGCCAAAGCTTCTCTGAGGTTTCGGCACTCCTCCATTAACGCTCTTTGTGCTTCAGCCATCTGGTTGACATGATCTTCTGTCGTTGGCATGTTTTCTCGATCCGTCTCGGCCATATGCACCGTGACTTCTTTACTGCTCGCCGAAGACGTTGCTGGGGTAAAATGAGAGTATGTCGATGCAGCGGGGCTTGTAACGAGAGGAAAGATCGGAGTCTCATTCGACCTTTGTGTGCTTTCTATGTTGCTAATTCACCAGGGTGACACAGTCTTCGGCAAGCTTACCTCGGCTGACACGGGCGTTGGTCAGCTTATTTGCCTTGCCTTTCTGCTCTTTTGTCCATTTGTTCCTTGGAGAGACCAGCGCCGGAAAATCGTGCGACGCAAACTGTGGGCCTGTCTGCTCAGGGTATATTGCTGGAGGAGCGAGATCAGGGTTCTTCCTGACTGTACTGTGCGTTATCGGTCCTCTGGTCTTTGAAAAAGATGGGTTCGCTTTATGGTTCTTCATGTTCCTTGCTCTTGTCTTGCATGATAGGACCATGGTCCAGTCTCCATCACTTTCCTGCGGTTGAGGTGAAACGGATATGACTCCAGCTGTCATTCGAGTCACTGTATTCTCACCGGTGGGACGCAGACTCCTATGCTTTAGGGCGCCAGTTGGTGCGTATTCCACTATGAATCCCGTGGGAGTGAAGTGAAAATTCACTTTTCTCGTAAAGCTAGCCATTAGTTGTATGCTGCAGTCGAACTCAGGTACCTTTGGTAATGAAACACACATGAAGTTAGTATATGAAGGGTTAATATGAACAATCTTAGAGATGAAGGGGAGGATGTTCCCACTGAGATTCGCCATTTTGGCGCCTGGAAGACGCCAAAAGGTGACAATCACGTTTACACTTTTTCTAAATGTTAATGTTAAGTAAGATAATAAAGAGTCCCCAGTGGAGTCGCCATTTTGTTTTAACCAGAAAACAAATGCATCTCAATTCTCGAGGGATTATCTTATTTAAACATAACAAAGGAAAAATGCAAAGACGATCATCACATTTTATTAATTCCAAGTTCATTTACATCCTCTAATCTCCCTTGATTCTAAGATACATTCATTTAAATATGTATAAACATTAAAACATTAAGTTCGAATAGCAAATTCGGCAGCATTTCATCCTGAATTTCAATCTTCTCGAAGGATTTAGGAGGAATTGCAAATTAAATCAATCCTTCTTTAGGGAAATAAAGATTTTGACAGCATTCTGGCGCTATTTCGCTCATCTCCTAAGACTTAGGAGGAATGTGCACTTCAGCGGATTATTCCCCTTTGTACTTGAACAGAAGGACTTGAACAACGGATTATTCCAACAGCATGTCAACTCTTAAGCTTGATAGACTGCAGAGCAGCCAGTTTACGCGGACCCGCGCAAAGGATATACTTTACGCGACCCAGCGCAAAGTCCCTTTGGACAGCTGCTCTCACCTTCGGTCTTCTCTTCTTGCTTCACTTGCGGTCTTCTCTTCTTGCTTCACTTGCGGTCTTCTCTTCTTGTTTCACTTGTTCTCTAAAATCTTCGAACAACCAACCCCTAATCAAGGAACTAACGGGGTATTTATAGGCACTCACACGTGCGAAAACCTCATCTTTAGCGATGTGGGACAAAACAAACCACACTTATCTTGTTCTCTAAAATCTTCAAACAACCAACCCCTAATCAAGGAACTAACGGGGTATTTATAGGCACTCACACGTGCGAAAACCTCATCTTTAGCGATGTGGGACAAAACAAACCACACTTATCTTGCCCTTTATCAACGTCGTGTGATGCCAATTGCGCAGATTCACGCAAATGATATTGTTTGCGCGGTCACGCACAAAGTATATATCTTGCGCGGTTCCGCGCACAGACTTCGTCTTGCGCGGTCCTGTGTAAATTCCTTTATAAGCCATTTAATGGCTTTTTCTTCCAACTCTCATTCGCAGCCTTTCGATCTCCATTTGTTTCCATTCTTCTCCTATTTCTACTCCTCAACACCAGGGTGGATACAAAATCGCGATCGATGTGCTTCAGTCATAAGATCCCTGCGCAGCTTAGGAATATCCAGGACACATAATAGGCCTCTGAAGCGAAGTCCACTATCTGTACCAATCTGCCAATCGCCTGACTCTCAGTTGCCACCTCAGCCATATAAATCTGTAATAACTCATCAGCCTGTTGAGCCTCGATCACCCTTGCGAGAAGAGAGGGTTGAATCGACAGGCTCGATAACTGCACGATAGAACACTGCAGGTCGAACTTAAAATCATACAATGAGATATCCTCGAGCATCCTCCACTCGTGGACCATCATATGGACCACCAAACCACGTGGCTTCCTGTTGAGGGCATCTGCCACCACGTTCGCCTTCTAGGTGGTACTGAATATCAATGTCATAGTCCTTCAGAAGCTCCATCCAGCGCCTCTGCCTCATGTTCAACTTAGACTACGAGAAGAGGTACTTCAAGTTCTTGTGGTCAGAGAAAAGCTCGAACCTAACCCCATAGAGATAGTGCCTTCACACCTTCAGTGCGAAGATAACTGCAGCTAGCTCCAAATCATACGTGGGATAGTTCAGCTCATAGACCTTAAGCTGAAGAGACGTGAAGGCCACTGGTCTCCCATGCTGTATCAGGACAACACCCAAACCAATATGAGAGGCATCGGTAAATACAATAAATTCGTCACTCCTAGAGGGAAGAGTGAGGATAGGAGTGGACGTCAGACGGTCCTTCAACTTCACAAATGCTCGCTCGCAGGAGTCACTCCAAATAAACTCCATGCCCTTTCGAGTCAACCTAGTCAGCGGAGCTGCAATACGAGAGAAGCCCTCAATGAAACGCCGGTAATAGCTCGCCAATCTAAGGAAACTGTGGATCTCTGTCGCAGTCGTGGGCTGGCCCCACTGACGCACTGCCTCAACCTTTGAGGGGTCCACTGTGATGCGCTCCCTCATCACCACGTGACCGAGGAACTTCACTTCCTCCTGCCAGAACTCGCACTTCTCTAGCTTCGCATACAGCTGGTGTAAGTGGAGGGTCTGCAAAGTGATCTCCAAATGCTGCTCGTGCTCCTCACGGGTCCTCGAATAGATCAGAATGTTGTCGATGAAGACTATAACAAACTGATCGAGATATGGGCGAAAGACCTCGTTCATCAACTACATGAAGATCGTTGGTGTACTTGTCAGTTCGAAGGACATGACCTGAAACTCAAAATGACCGTAGCACGTCCTGAAAGTCGTCTTCGAAATGTTCTCATCTCGGACCCAAATTTGATGATATCTGGAATGCAGGTCAATCTTTAAAAAGAACCGTGCACCTTGCAGCTGATTAAAAAAATCATCAATCCTCAAGAGCGGATACCTATTCTTGATCGTGAATTTATTGAGCTCGCAGTAATCTATGCAGAGCCTCAACGAGCCAATATTCTTCTTCACGAAGAGTACCGGTGCTCCCCACGGTAAACTGTTAGGACGGATAAAGCCCAACTCGCTTAACTCGTCCAACTGCTTCTATAGTTCTCACAACTCCAACAGTATCATGCGATACGGGGCCTTCGAGATAGGTGTGGTATCGAGCACGAGATCAATCTGAAACTCAGTGAGTCGAAAGGCAGTAATCCCGGAATCTCTTGAAACACATCAGGAAAATTACAAACCATAAAAAAATGGTCAATGCTCACCGCTTTGGGCTCCTCTGTGGCACATAACATCAAACATGATAATGGCTCTCCTCTGGGCTCTATAATAAATTGAAACTGTGGCACGCTGGGTATACAGAACGTGACTGTTCTCGCGGAGCAGTCCAATATGACATAGTACTCGGTAAGCCAATTCATGCCTAAGATAACGTCAAAATCTGACATCAGCAGTACGTACAAGTCAGTGGGTAAGAAAATCTCTCCTACTAGCATGGGGCAAGACGGAAAGAAGCGGCCTAATACTGTAGTCTTCCCCAAGAGTGTCGATACGGTTAACCCCTCTCGAGCAGACTCTGTTGGCAATCTAGTCGAACGACGGAATTCCTCAGACATAAATGAGTGCGAAGCACCGAAATCAAATAAAACCTAAGTGATGCATGCAGAGACTGGAAGTATACCCTCAACGACTGCTGTAAATGATTGTGAATCCTTCTGAGCCGTGTAGAACCTAGCCTGAGCCGGCTAGGGAGGTGTTGTCCCCTTTGAGTGTACTACTGCTGTTGGGGTCGCTAAGGTGGTCAAAACTGCTGCCTCTGCTGCTGCGACCTTTGAGGCTGATGCTGATGCTGCTGCTGAGGTGGCCTTGGTGGTGGGGACTTCTGTAGCTATTGTTATGGGGGTCTCTGTTGCAGCTGTGGTGGAGGCTGCTGTGGACCTCTCTGCTGCTGCTGGGGGCTAAGACACTCCCACATATGGTGTCCCATCACACCTCACTTAAAATAAGTGTGGGTGAACTGCCTCGAAGGTGGTGCTGAAGGTGCTGCTGGCGTTCGAAAGGCTAGGTGACCTGTACACCTTTTCTGTGCTCGACATTGCTAGGAATCACTAGAAGGAGCCTGCCTCTTCCGATCTCTCCTATGACCGCGATAAAAAATATGGGCCTTCCGTACCACTCCCTCAAAAGTCGGGAGCTCATGCCCAATAACACGGCCTCGAAGACCGTAACACAAGCTGTCCTGAAATCGGCGGGCTCTCCGCTCCTCATCATCAACCAAATATGACATAAATATGGACAACACTACAAAGTGAGCTGCATACTAAGCCATTGTCATATCACCCTGTACCACGACCTCAAACTCCAACTCTCGCTGTCATCGAATGTGATCAGGGAAATACTGTCGGTCAAACTGATCCATAAAATCCTCCCAGGTCCACACAAAATTGGCACCTACTGCTCGGGAGACTGATGTCCACCAATATTCAGCCTTACCATGGAGAAGAAATACAGTTAGTAGAACTCACCACTCAGTAGTATATCCTATCATCTCGAATATCTTCTCCACATCGGAGCGTCATCTCGTAACTACTATCAGGTCTGGCTCACCCTGGAAACGCGGGGGATCGAGTCATCAAAACTCTCGAAGGAGGGCCCTCGCGCTCTCCTACTCTGCTTGGGCCAGTGAAACAATGGGGTGCCTGCCCTGCCCCTGAAGTGCAGCCGTCATAGCCTGTAACATCTACTGCAACTGGGAGGCACTCACGGATACGGTCGGGTCCACACTGGTCTCTGATGGAGGAAATGCATCCATAGGCTGGGCAGTAGGAATCCCTTGTGGCAGAGTGGGGATCGTAGGTGGTAGGGCGGGAGCCACAGGCGATGGAGCGGGAGTCTTAGGTGGTGGTGCGGGAGTCTATCGAGTCACTCTCCTAGGCATCTTGTCCTACAGGAAAGAGCAAATGCACTTATCAACCTCAAAACTCTCGAAGGCACGTATGTTAAGGGTCTGTAACGAAAGATCGCTAAGATATCTGAACTTCGGGACTTAGTCATTCATAACAGACATGTAATGTTGTTCTTTGTTATTCCCAAGTTATGCTTTGATACTAACTTCTTTTGCAACACACCGCATTTTTCTCGCACCGAACGCTGGCCCACATCTCCTGACCAGGGTATCGCCTCGGTGCGCGAGTCGTGGCATCGGAATCGTGGTGATGGCGTGATCGTTATGGTAAAGGTCTTGCGTTGAGTCGACTCGGGTTGATGGCGTGTGAATTAGAGTCGCGCACAAATACCGATTAAGGGTTGAAGGTTGCCGGAATTCGACCAGGAAGACCACGGAAGTCTACGGAACGGTACGGTCTAAGATATTGGGCTTACAACTTACTTCGAAGATCTTAAGGTATATATCACAACTATAGGTTAACTTCTCTACTAGATGTATGAAAGAATTAATTTAGACCTCAGGGCGGTATGACCCATTAAAAAGGCATCTTGGTCATCTGTAAGGGATTAAGGCCCAAACTAGGGCTATTAAAAGAGCACGAAAATTAAAGAATACTATCAAATTTCAATGTATTTGGATGGTGTAGTTTGACGTTATAGACAATATATATTAAAAAAATTAAATATGGCAAAATCATAAATACTTAATGCCATTACCTATACCTTTGAATTCTAGATCATATGGTTCTTATGATACGCTTCATATGAAATTTTATACCATGCCTATTTAAAATAAATTAACCATATACATCAAATTTCAGTGCTTAATCATTGAAGAAGTTGCCCAATTGACAAATTAAACATTTAACAATTGATTTTGGTGTCCATCCAATGAGGAAAGCTCGTAGGTAGTTGTAATATGATATTTTTCTTCATATAAAAGACTTGAATTGGCCATATCGAGTGTGAAATATGAGAACCCATCTTATTACGTCTTTACTTAGGCAAAAAGTTAGTTGTTTTAAGCATACTAACTCTTTCTAAATCTAGACATTCTGATTGACCCACTTTACACCGTCCATTACAACTCAAACTTAGACCACACATTAGCCTCATATGACTACAATATCATATAAAATGTAGGCCCGGATCTATGATCCTACACCGTTGAATATTGACCATGTTAAAGCCAATTCCTTCCTTTTAGCGCGACATGTCAAATTTTAGATTTAGTCTTTTCCTACCATTGATCAACTACCAAACTTTGTCCAATTGTTTGCCTATCTTGACTACACATTTATCCTAAAATTAGGCCCTGATCATCAAGTGTAGATCGTTAATTGCAATTAAGTCCATTTTTGGACTCTCTAGGATAAGTTTTAGGATAAGCTGCCATTCAACTCCATATTCACAACCATAGCTTAACACGTCCCTGTGAAATAAATAAATGGGATGAATTGGTCGCCAAATATCATGTTGAACCCCACCTTTTCTCCGATCAGTCACAAAACTAACAGTTTCACTTGCACTATGCCAGGGGGATTGACTTCTCACAAGATTCGGGTTTAAACCAAACCTGTTATCTGCCTCATCCGACGGGGCTTCGATAATGGCTTAAAAGCATATCGCTCCAGATTAATGGGCCCTACCATTACATGATCCAAACTGTCCAAATGGAAGGATGGTCAAAATTGATCACGTCTTATGACAATCATGCGATCTAACTATGGATCAGCGTCCAAAAATTGATAAGGGAAAATCATATGGTGTGTGTGTAGTGCGCTCCACACACATCCATTTCGACTCCAACTGAAGTTGGGAAGGTTTTATAATCTAAGAGAGAAAATTTCCATTATTTCCTCATAAGAGAACTAGAATAGCAACATATATGTAACAAGCCAAATTTCATGCTATTTTTCTTGGCACCGAACTGCATGGTGCGGGAGTTTCTTTTGCATGAACCATTAAGAAAAACCTTTTAAACCCTTGGTTTCATGGCCCATGAAGCATCAATGGATCAATCTAGATGTCTAGAAGAATCAATCTAAAGAAAGATGGCCTAGGATGTTGAGTGTCAAATATTGCATATTTTCCTATATTTATGTCTTGGTTTTATAAACATGATAATGCTTAATGGTCTATTTTATACACATTTGTGTTGCCAAGTGAATCTGAGAGCTTGGATTGAAACCAATGCTAAAACCATGGATTTAATGCTCAAGAATCACCAAGGCAAAGTTTGGATCTTAAAAGATAAAAAATGAAGAATTCACATGCCAAAGATTCAAGAAAACTAAGTGAGGAATTAAAAGAATCAAAGACTTGAAGTGAAGAAAAGGAATTCTAAAAATTTGCCTGCTTCGACTAATTTAAGCCCTCCTCCGACCAGTTTAAGCTCTGCCTCGACTAGCCGAAGAACCTTCGGCTCGAAGTACAGTAACATGAACTTTTAAATTCACGCGATCTTCGACTAGTCGAAGGTGATCCTCGACCAGTCGAATGTGACCCTTGACGAGTCAAAGACTGTCCTCGACTAGTCGAGGGTTACACAGATTTTTCCCGGACTGCATAAATTTGAGGAAGTTTCCAGATTTTTCTAACTCAGTACGAAAGTTGGAGTTTCAAAACTATAAATAGGAGTCTCTAGGATGTTCCTATGCATCTTCTAGGGTTTAAGAAGTGGAACAAAAGCATGGAGAGCCATCACTAAGAGTCTTACTTCTTCTTCCTTAGTTATTTTTATGCTTTTCTTGACAGTTTTTAGTTCAATTAATTTTATGGTTGGCTAAACCTCTTAGTTAGGGCTAAGAGGTGAAGCTTGAACGTGATTGGGTTGTTTACTTTTCTTTGATTCATGTTTTTATTGAACCTTATGGATTATAGTTCTAATTTAAGAAATTGTTTTATTTTTTAATGGTTTGTTGTGAGAAATTACAATAGATCTGCAATTACTTTGAATATCTTCTTTTCCTGATTTTGAGATTGTGAAATTAGCAAGTCTCGTTGTAGACCATTGTCCCTTGGGAATGGTAAGGTGATGGAATCCTTCCTAATCTTCACAATTCTCCTAAGATTGGCTGTTGGATTGATATATGATGTTGTTCGTCATTGTCTCCTGCTCATGGTTGGATGATGGAATCACTTTCAATCCTCACAATTCACATCCATTGAGATTAGGCACATGAGAGGTTCAGAGACTCAATTATTTTTCTTTTTCAATTGGATAGGATAAGACTCTAATTCCAGTTGGATTTCCCAAATCAAGCAAGGTAGCATCCTGAGAAGTTACAAGTGGATCCTTGACACCCTAGTTCCTTTTAATTGATAGTTTTCACCTTAATCAAAATTATTCACTTTATTCTAAATTTTTCTTCTCCTAGTTTTAATTCTAATTAAGTTTAGAAGCGTACAAGTTCAGTCTCTGTGGATTCGACCTTGGTCTCACCAAGATTATTACTACATTGTGACCCTACACTTGGGGTTATGAACATGAGACAAGACCTGTAACGCCTCAAAATTCGGGTATAGAGTGTGCACCTTCAGACCCGAGTTTCAGTTCATAACTCAGACACAAAGTGTACTAATTTAATTCCTTAATCAGTTTAATCAGAGATGATAATTATATTCAGTCTAAGTTCTACCATAATCTTAATCACACATACAAAACACTTAGCACCAATCAACCAGGCATATATAAATCTTGACAACCCTTAAAATAAAATAAAACTTAAAAATCATTAATTTATTATATCATTGCACTATAATTATATTTATTCTGTACTTACACTGTTTTAATGAAATAAATCTAAATAATTCATTAAAATCTCAAGATCGATACTAATATGTATTATATGTTAATCAAACTATGCTAGCAAGTAATCAGAAATGGTCTAATGCAGCCACTTCATCTTCAGATAAATATGGCCATGTTTCACATGAATCGTGTTCAAGTACGTTGCAACCTTTTGACTCTTGCGCCACATCGTCTGTTAATGGCTCCTTTGTACGGTTTTTTCATCAATGAAAAGGTAAGTTGGCCAGGCTTAATGAAATAATCCAGCATAGTTCATAATCATAGTAATTAAAATAACATAAAATGGATATACAATGATATGGATGCAAATGATGTATGAATGCATCAGATGGGGTGATCGTCCATCTGCTTGGGTTGGAGTTCGTCAACCTACATCCACCCGTTGGGTAGGCTTTCACCATTTGGTAAGCTTGGGCATAGCCCACATCTGGTAACGCTCTACCAAGATCAACATTTCTTTTAAGGAGGGCCCCTAGGATCGGCCATGCATTATGCAATGCAATGAATGATGAATGATATGTAATTGCATTTTTTTCATATTTGACATAGTTGTTTTGATCAGAATATTTATATATGGATTTATCAAATAATTATCATTAAAAAACTTCTCAAATTAGTATATTAATCAATCAAACAATCACAAATGATTTATTTTAATTTTATTAAATTATGAGATAAGTTGGGTTACTCACCTGAGTCTGGTAGTATAGACTCTTCAGAGTAATTACGTTGGTTTGAATTCCAAAGTCCTATTAATTATATCAACGATATTATTATTCATAGATTTTTATTACATGGTGGGGCCAACCTTTGATTAACATCCTAGGTGGCCAAATCTAAAATGATCAAATAATTAAAATTTTTATTTTATATTTCTGTCTTTTATTTCCTTTTTAAGATCATAAAATTTATCAAAAATTATTTAATTGGGGTGGCCCATCGGATGATTAGATCATTCAGATTCTTGAAGTCTTGTCATATTTTTCCTCTACACATTGGATGAATGGTGTGGATCTAACCGTACATACACTAATGGCCCATCTCAACCTTCTATGCCAAGTAATACTAACACTTGTAAAAAAATCTAAGATTTCCTTATTAAACACTTTTAGATCTGACGAATGTGGCCCATCTGATGGTCAGATTGATCTAAAAAATAGGCCCCTTTTTTTATTTTGACCTTAAGGATCATATGATTCATACAGATCTAATCTAATTCGATCAGATTGCACTCATTAAATTTATTCTTAAAATAATACTAAATAAATCTAAAATCATAATGCATCACTTTATTAAAATTGTCTCTACACACCCATACAAATGATCCACACCATCCATTGTATATATCAGGAAAAAATTAACAACATAATAAAAAATTAAAAACTCTGAGGGTTGGAGCATACCTGATCAAGTCCTCTTAAAATTTCCTCTCCCTTTTACTTTAGGGCTTCATATCTCTCTTTTTTCTTTTTTTTTTTTTTTAATGCAGAAACCTCTCGTATCCCTTTTTAAAGAAAATTCTCATAAAATAGGATGAGCACATCCTCCCTTATCCTGAATTTAAATTTTTTATAACATTTGATAAATAATTATTATTACTACTCTAAGATTTGATCCCTAAACCTCTCTGTCAACTAAGAATATCTTTACTAACTTAACTATTAACTTATTCTTATTTTTTATTTAAAAATAAAATCTTTAAATATTTAATTTAGTTTTTAATAATGTACCAAAATTTAGCGTTATTACATTATACCCACCTTAAAATAAAATCTCATCCTTGAGATTTAAAAGTTAACATCTCAAAATTTTTTAATTTTAATGGCGTTAGTCACACTTATGTTATGGATGGTTTTAGACATTGGATTGGTCTTTTAGTTTTTATAGTATAGAATTTATAAGTATGTAAAATTTTGTCAAAAAATAAGGTTTATAGAAAATTAAAAAATTCAGACAGTAAGGATTATCTACAAATAAACATTTTTTTTAGTTAAAAATAAAACTAAATTTGATTTAATTTATATTTTTTAAATTTCTAGTTTCTTAATTATTTTCTTTTGAACTCGATTTATCAATCTATGATGTGGACTTTGAATTACCTTAATTGGACTCATACTTAATTAGTTATGAGTTTCTCAAATTAGTTGATTTTCATTATTTAACAAAATATGACGGGCAATTTTTTTTTAATAAATATTATGGGGTCCTAGGTTAGGTTTATAAGTTTCAGACGTCATAAAAATAAATGACCTTATGTATTGCATCTTCTGAAATGACCAACGAAAAATTTCAAATTCAGACTGACAAACACATTGTTATTTACGAAATTTTAACATTCGAACCAAAAGTCAAAATGACTTGAAATTTGGAAAGTATGTCATTAACTATCTGGAGAAAAAAAAGATTAAAATCATTACTTTTGCTAGGGTTTTCATCGCTGTTAAGGGAAAAAATCATGTTCTCCAACAGTCGTTTCTATCATTTACAACCTAGTACTTATATGTTTAAAATTTCTCTACTATTCGAATCATCGTAAAATTTTATGAAGTTATCCAAGGGTATGTACATGACTCAAAAAAAATATTCAAAAATTATTTTGAATGATAATTTTATCTGATTTGATCAGGGATACTAAAATAGTTAAGATTTTCAATCTATAATGTTGAAATTTGTTAGAAAATTAGAAATAAATTTTCTATTCCTTAAAATTTGGAGAAGATATTATCCTATACCTGAAGGTTCTAGTGAGTTTGATATTTAATTTTTTTCATTTTTTTAAGTAAATTTTTTTCACCAAATATGGACCTATGATCCTAAAAGAAGGAATTTTTAAAATTTAGTTAGGATTATGGTTTAATTTTATTTTATACTTAATATAGTTTTTTTCTTTAAATAAAGTACTTCAAATAAAAATATTTATTTAACCAAAGGTAATTATTAAAATAAAAAATTCTGTTAATTAAATCTATAGAAATCCAGTATGGGCAAATTGATTTTCGATTTGATGACTATTATTTCTATCATATTTTATTGTACATAAAATTTCAGGTTAGGTTCAGAATTTTTTCAGGAGATCTTATTATAAGTTTATTATGCCTCTTTAAAATATTAGTTAAAAATTTTAACTACAATTTTTATTTATTTATTTTTTAAATTCCTGCAGTCAGTCCTGTCTAGAATTTGATGATTTATGACCAGCTTATAATAATTCACTAGATTAGTATAGTGATTATGAGATTCGATTTTATTATTATTTTTATCTTAATTTAGACTTATGTATCTTCGATTAGGCTTTCCAATCACCTCAATCAGAGTAGTACTTTTATATTTATGAATTTCATATGTTGGGTAATTCTTGCTGCCCATTGCTATCTAGTAGAATTTTGTGAATTAGCATATCTTTAAAATTCATTTTCATTATATTAATCCATATTAATTTAAATTATATTCAAGTAAGAGTATAGGGAATTTAATTTTTTATTTCTACATTCCATAAAAATTAATAGGAACTTAGATTTGGGTCTCTAAGTTCATCAATCCATACATCAATCAAGAGGAAAATATTAATGAAATGTTTCTAATTATAAGGATCTACAATTTAAGAAAATTAGTTAGGTATGTATCTTAAATATCACTTAAAGTTTTAGAAAATACCTCTCTCTGATACCATTCCGTCATGCCCAGAAATTAGGGTACAGAGTGTGCACCCTTGGACCCGAGTTTCAGTTTGTAACTCGTACACAGTGTACTAATTTAATTCCTTAATCAATTTAATCAGAGATGATAATTATATTCAGTTTAAGTTCCACTATAATCTCAATCACACATACATAACACTTATCACCAATCAACCAGGCATATATAAATCTTGGCAACCCTTAAAATAAAATAAAACTTAAAAATCATTCATTTATTATATCATCGTACTATAATTATGTTCATTCCATACTAACATTGTTTCAATGAAATAAATCTAAATAATTCATTAAAATCTTAAGATCAATACTAATATGTATTATACGTTAATCAAACTATGCTAGCAAGTAATCAGAAATGGTCTAATGAAGCCACTTCATCTTCAGATAAGTATGTCTATGTTTCTTATGAATCGTGTTCAGGTACGATGCATCCTTCTGGTTCTTGCACCACATCATCTGCTAATGGCTCCTCTGTACGATTTTTTCATTAATAAAAAGTAAGTTGGCCAGGCTTAGTAAAATAACCCAGCATTGTTCATAATCATAACAATTAAAACAATATAAAATGGATGTACAATGATATGCATGCAAATGATGTACAAATGCATCAGATGGGGTGATCGTCCATCTGCTTGGGTTGGAGGCCGTCAACCCGCATCCACCCATTGGGTACCTTTCAGTAAGCTTGGGCATAGCTTACATTTGATAACGCTCTACCAAGATCGACATTTCTTCCAAGGAGAGCCCCTAGGATCAACCATGCATTATGCAATGCAATGAATGATGAATGATATGTAAATACATATTTTTCATATTTGACATGATTATTTTGATCAGAATATTCACATATGAATTTAGCATACAATTATCATAACAAAATTCTCAAATTAGTATATCAATCAATCAAACAATCATAAACGATTTATTTTAATTTTAATAAATTATGAGACAAGTTGGGTTACTCACCTGAGTCTGGTAGTATAGACTCTTAAGGGTAATTAGGTTGGTTTGAATTCCAAGCTCCTATCAATTATATCAATGATACTATTATTCATAGATTTTTATTACATGGTGGGGCCCACCTTTGATTAACATCATAGCTGGCCAAATATAAAATGATCAAATAATTAAAATTTTTATTATATATTTTCATCTTTTATTTCATTTTTAAGATCATAAAATTTATCAAAAATTATTTGATCGGGGTGGCCCACCAGATGATTAGATCATTTATATTCTTGAAGTTTTGTCTTGTTTTTCCTCTACATGTTGGATGAATGGTGTGGATCTAACCACACATACACCAATGGCCTATCTCGACCTTCTATGCCAAGTAATACTAACACTTGCGAAAAAAAATCTAAGATTTCCTTATTAAACACTTTTAGATCTGACTAATGTGACCCATATGATGGTCAGATTGATCTGAAAATTAGGGCCCTTGTATATTTTATCCTTAGGGATCATATGATCCATACAAATCTAATCTAATTCGATCATATTTCACTCATTAAATTTATTCCTAAAATAATATTAAATAGATCTAAAATC
This sequence comes from Magnolia kwangsiensis, assembly GCA_037074715.1. NCBI lineage: Eukaryota > Viridiplantae > Streptophyta > Magnoliopsida > Magnoliales > Magnoliaceae > Magnolia > Magnolia kwangsiensis. Next base: position 71,855,223 of record CM073574.1, on the reverse strand, counting down.
ATAAAGCATCACTTTGTTAAAATTGTCTCTACACACCCATACAATGATCATGTGGATGTGAGACCTGACTGAGTTCGCATGTGTGCATGTGTATGTGTGAGTGTGCATTTCATTCATTTTGGTCCCGTGGTCCTACCGGTCAAATTTCGCCGACCCGTGACCTTCGGATAACATTTGCCATCATCCTTGAGTTCGGTCATGTAGACCCGACTCGGATTGACCCAAGACCTATGCCATTGTGAACGCATCATCGCTGCGGTTCCAACACCACGTCTCATACGTAAATCCGACATGTCCATCAAAAGTTGTAGGATAAGCATTATTTGGACCGTTGATTACATTTTTGGTGAGACCTGCCAGATTGCATGTTTCCCTATGTGCACTATTCCCCATGTAAGCCACCTTTAGTTTAGTAATGATGGATTCTTTTCTCAAAGAAACCATGATGAGATTAGCTTCTTTAGGCAATGATGAGCCACACTATTCCATAAGCAATGATTGTTTTCTCTTTTAAAAAACTCATCTTTTTCTAAGAAACTAATCATTGCAACTCTACAAATTCTCTCATCTCTCTCTCTTCCTTCATTTTCTCTTCTCATCCTTATAAGATCACCTAAACCTCCTACCTTGGTAAAAATTCCAACCACATTTCTTTCCTCTCCCTCCTCATCTAACCCTCCACTTTTCATCTTAACCCTTCATCCATGGTCCTTGAAGCCTAAGGATTTCAATGCGTCAAGAACTTTGAAGATCCAAGCAAGGTGGGTGCTCTTAAATTCTCCTTCATCTTCCTTAGGACTTGTGGGACCCGTCAAGTGAGATGGAGATCCCCCATGTCTTCATGATTGAGGCCGATGGCCCATTTCTTTGCATCCATGTTCCATGGATGGGGCCATTCTCCATGGACCCCATCATGACATCTTCCCTTGATCCATGTCATTTTCCTCTCTTGTGGATAGATTATCATTATTTTTCATTATTTTATTCTTGATTTCCTGACATGTGTGGCTCACTTAGTGGCCCCGAAATATCTAGGCCGTCTAAGCAAAGTGGAAGCCCATGACTATTCATTCCTTGGATGTTGGCACTCTATTTGCTCCATTTTGGGCACATGCAATGGGTTTCATGAATGGAGTATGACCTGGATGTTTGTGGGGTCCACTAAGGTGGACCATAACATAAATTTTGTGGGGTATTTCTCCCTTTATTTAGTAGTTATGATCAGTTATTTTCAGACTTATCTTACTGTCCAGAAAAATTCTGGACTGTTTTTGGGTTATTTTTGGCATGGATTATGGGCTGATTAGAGAATTATTTTACCCTCATTGTTAGATTATTCTTGGAGGTTTGAACCTCACCAGGAAGTATAATAAATTTTACCTTCATTCATCCCTGTTTGATCACCCAAAAGGGTGGGCCAAGGAGGGTGGACGGTCCAGATTTTTCTGGACTGTCCAGCCATACTCTTTGCTGGAAAATCATAAATATCAACCTGATTTTAAGATGGTGAGCCACCTTTGTGGATCCCACTTTATTGTATACTTGTATAGAAAGGTTGTCCTTAAAATTTTCTAAATTTACATAGACCTGGCCACTCAAATGGGGTGTAAAAGTCAGGGACAACATCATTGCTGTAGTAGGAAAAATAAAAATTTGGACCTTGTTGTTCATAACTTGCAGGAGTTAAATAATATAATTTTACTATTCCAAAAATTCTAAACTTTTTGCAGGGAGGTGTCCCACCCATGGTAGGACCTACCTGCACAATTTCAGGGCCAAGGGATTCCATTTGGGCATCCAAAAGGGTGGGCCAACGTACTGGACTGCTAGAATTTTTTGCTGGGCGTTCAGTAGCATAGTCCCATAAAAAATAAAATTTTAAACATACTTTCTAAGAAAGTGGGTCATATTTATAGGTCCCACCTTATTGTAGGCTTAATGAGGGACCTTGAGTCCAAATTTTAGGAAATTTAGAAGCCCAAAACCCACCCATTGGATGACCCAAATTCAGGACAGTTATATTCCAGCAATATTTCACCCTATACAGATTGTATTCTTTAAATTAATTAAAATAATTTTGAGTATACTAAAATTATGAAACTTTGTATGGAGGTGAACCACCCATGGTAGGACTCACCTACCAAATTTTAGGGCCAATGGGACCCTGTGTACACTGTGGCAAGGGCCGGACTGACCCACTACGTTGGGAGGTCCAAGTCTGTCTGATTTTCTGAAAAGATTGTTTTGTTTAAATTAATTAAAATACTTAGGAATATTCAAAATTTTTGAAAAATTGTGAGAGTGTGGCCCACCTATGGATGTGTTATCCTAAAAAATTTCACACCCAACGGACATTCGAACTGACCGTGGTGCGGCCTGAAGTTGTCCACCAGGCAGGGACACCCAGGCTAGGGCGTCTAGCCTTGGTGGGCCATCCAGCATTCTTTGTAGGCCCACCTAGGCATGTTGTATTCACTCTGTTCATCTGGTGGGGCCCATTGTAATATGTGAGAGTCACCATGGATCAGTATCTCATTTAAATTAAATAAATTTCTAGACTCTAGTAGGCCCAGGAAATGGGTCAGCTAGAATTCCAGCAAGGGGCCCAAATATTGCTGCATGGTTGACCTTTTTAGGGCTGATATGGCCCACCAGATTCAAGAGAGTATTGCAAACACTCTAGCTTCTTTTCCTTAGACATTTTTAGGCTTAATTAGTGCCCCTTGAGGCCCACCCTTATGGTGATGTTGTAGGTTAGCATTAACCAGATTTTAAGTAGTTTTATAGGCCCAATGGACTGTAAACCTCTCCCTTGAGCCCAACATTGTTCAAGGGCTGACCTTATAAAATTATGAGTCCAATGGACCATCTATAAGCTGATCATGTGTATTGTGGGCCTTAGTGCCCTCATGAAGTACTTAATTATGGGCTGACTTGTAAGGCCCACATTGATGCATATTGTGGAGGGTCTTGTTAATCCTTTGGGCTAGTATGGCAAGGCCCACACTGTTGGTTTAGGCCCTGCCCATGTGAATTTTTATGTTTATGGGCTGCCCTCTAAGTCCATCATAAAGCATGAATTGAATGGCATTTGGGCTATTTCCTCAAGGCCCATTATGTGGTATTATCTATATATGCATGGCTGCCCTTTTATGTTGGTAACTAGGCCTTGTGGACTAAGTCCTATTGGATAGGCCCATTGATCTTGGGCCTATACTCTCCCATCTATTGTAATGGGCTTAGGGGCAAGAATATGTAAGAAGTTGGCCTTTGGCCACCCATTAAAATTGATCCCATATTAGGGCTAAAAAGTGAGGCCCAACTCACTTATGTTAAATGTGAGAATTGCCCACGTAAATGAACTACTGGGCTGCCCATGAAGCCCACCACAACATATGGGTTTATGACTGTTATGGTTAGGCCCAAACCTCACTTAAGGGCCCACTATATGGTCTATGAGATTGGGCTCGAAGTATGGCCCAGTAGACCATACATTGCTTAGGCCTTAGACCTTACATTATATGTGTAGTAGGATACCTTTTGGGACCCAGTTGAGGCTGGATGTCCTCCTTGGTGGCCCTAACGTAGGCCCAAAGAGGCCCTTATGGGTGTTGAAGGTCCACCTTGGGCCTGACTAGGACCATTCCTTTTTAAGATCATGACCCTCTCTTAGCTTGTGGGTCATCCCAAATACTGGACCCCCGTTAGAGGATTTTTCTTCTCCTTAGGACCCCTGTCTATGTGCTTAGACCTTGACCCTCCTTGGGGTGAATGATTCCATATTCCACAAGAAGCACACTTACATTCTTGTGACCCATATGCGTCATCTGTATGAATTGATTGCATTGTGTGGTGGTCATTGAGGGATGGAGTTCCTCACCTTATGCACATTATGTGCCTGCAACTAGTGCATAATCTGTGTGTGTGACCCATGCATTGGCATAACATTTTATGATGATAATACCCTTTTAGGGCCTCTCCTCCACAGGGATATTCCTGGATGACCGTATGAGTGGACACCGAAAATATTACTTGAGTATACCGGGTGCATAGGATGCTCATGGGTGAAATTCTCAAAACTTCCATAGTATAAAGGATCTGCTTCAACGCCGTGACTAAGTGAAAACTATGAGCGCATGAGGGCCTCGTACTGTTAGGCCACGACTCCCACTGTCTTGTAGTCGGTTGGATGGGGATGTGGCCTTACTTGCCTGGTGTGAGGAGGCATTGTTAGGCTAAGTTTAACCAGCTCGTAAATGGGTCCGCTACCGTCAGACCTTATTGGTGATTGACTGTCCACAGGTGGGTAATGAGGTCCCTTACGCTCATTTGACTATGCGTGGTCTGTAGTGTGACAGTCATTCAGCAGTGTAATGGACCCCGGTGATTTCCTTATGATTGGAAATATACTTGACATATGGTTTGGTTATGAGCATTGACTTTACTTGCATTGCATTAGTATTGACTATGTAAGCCTCTTCATGTATTACCTTGGTATGACGTCTAGTACTCATCACATCGTATTCATGATAAGCCTTGGTAAAGCTAGTGATATTCTCATTAAGCTTGTTTCCATTCTTGCATCTCTTACTATTCTTTTGTGCACCATTGTCACACACTTATACCATTCTCTAGGCTTCTATAAGCTTAAGCACGATTGATGCGTGCAAGAGACTCTAGGCAAGCGAAGTAGCAGCAGAGCATGGAGTAGAGTTGAGCTTGAGGACTCCAGTGCTGCTGACCCTTTTTTTTCCTCTTTTCTCATTACCTTATGTATGTCCTTTCGGACCTGATGTAAGCTTGAAAAAGTTTAAATTCTTAATGGATTTTGTGATGTGTGCCCTTTGTTATTCTCAGATGTACTTGTTGTGATCTTGGGTATGCTCACATTGGTAATGACTATACTGTTATGAAAATTCTCCTTATAAAATCTTAAGATCGGAACCTGCCTCAGGAGCTGATAATGGGGTACTATGGAGGCTGTTGCGGCCAGAACTGGCCATCGGGTTCCTTGTGAGTCCGGTTACCGAGTCTGGGGAGTGACAGTGGATGATCCACACCATCCATTGTATATATCAAGAAGAAATTAACAACATAATAAAAAATTAAAAAAATTCTGAGGGTTGGATCAAGTCCTCTTAGAATTTCCTCTTCCTTTTACCCTAGGGCTTCCGCTATCCTTTTTTTTTTTTTAATGTAGAAACCTTTTGTATCCTTTTTTAAAGAAAATTCTCATAAGTTAGGATGAACACATCCTCCCTTATCCTAAATTTAATTTTTTTTTAATGAAATTTAATAAAAAACTATTGTTACTACTTCAAGAATTTATCCTTAAACCTCTCTCTCAACTAAGAATATCTTTACCAATTCAACTATTAACTTATTCTTATTTTTTATTTAAAAATAAAATTTTTAAATATTTAATTTATTTAATTTTTTTTTTATAATGTACTAAAATTTAGGGTTGTTACAAAACTTGCCATTAAAATAGTGGTCATCTTCTTTGTTTGAGTGCTTACCGTTGATCGCTGAGGTTTTTCCATACTAAGATAAAATCCATTCACTAAGTGGTCCACTTGAACAACTTCCATCTCTTAGAATATGGATTAAAACCAATGGTCTGTCTGGTCTATGAGTTGAATCAAACTGTTACCAGACCATGTGTGGAACTCATGTTAGCATAAGCATATAACATGACAATATTTTCCCTCGCACTCACCTTGTTAGAAGTGCTATAAAACTCCTACGGGAGGAAGATGTCAAAATAACTCAAAAAAAAAGAGAGAGAATAAACAAGAGGGAAAATCGAGTGAAGGGAGATAATGTGCACGCTGTGTGTTGTACAATGACTCGCTTAGTCATAAGAACGAGTCTAGGTCTGAGTTAATCCCTACAAACTTCCGAGGTTAGTTATATTATTTGATCTCTCTTGTGATCTTCTGTAAAAGATAAGTTTCAATCAATGTTATCATCTAAACCTTCAATCAAACTTAAAGTTCCAAAACATGGGTAAATTGTTACCAAGTCGACTCAATGTGAGAGTAGCACTGAACTCGTTTTTAGGTTGAGACTTATGTGCTAATAAAATTGAAGTTGAATTTAAAGTGCATGCTATAAGTTTTAACAACATGAGAGGGCATTTCAACGTAAAAAGTGAGGGTTTTCATCTTTTAAATTTTGCAATGAGATTGATTTGATTGTCTTATTATTACATGTTTCAAGTTTATTTTTGTTCATATTTTTCGTTTAAATTCTTACATAATTTCAATCGCTACATTATTACCTTGCATGCAAGTATTATGTTGGAAATCTCATTTTTTATAATCAATATATTATTGTGGATGTAAAGCGTTTCAGGTAGTGGCCCTCTTTGTCAGCACGTAATTCCATGGGTTGGGTCGTGGTGTACAATTGATTTAAGTAAATTTTCATGTGTGGTACATCACTTCTTAAGATTGGACGTCGCAAGTAGTTGCGCCACAAACAAATTGTGTCATGTAAATCTTCTAATCGCATTGTTATGTCGTTTTGAGATGTTCGCATAAATCTATGTTAACATTGGATACACCAATAAATCTCCATAGTATGGGATGTGGGGCGAGCTGGATATCTTTAAACTACTTTCCACATTATGATAATCACTGAGTGTGATGGATCGCACATACTTTGCTAGGCATACATTTCATGTGGAATGTTTGCGCATACTGATACCACTTGTATTTGTGGAGTATAAGATGTATTGGGACACTTCTGTTATTCTTATGAATCATTTAAATCATTATAAACTTTAAAAGATAACCACCACTATGAGTAGGGCGTTAACCCTCTCCAACCATATAGATGTTGCAGGTAAATTATAGGTTGATGATATGGACGATGATCATTCTATGGAAGATGGGTTCGAATAGAGAAGAAGAATAATGCACAATTATTTTAATTTATTTTTCTACTGTAAACTTTGATAATATAATAAGCCCCAGTTAAGAGGGCATTTGATGATTTTGAAAGTGCTATGTTGATAAACCCTAAGTATTGCCAAATTTTAGTATGACAAACCAATTCGAATTTGTATTTTGATTTGTATCAAACTTGTGCATCTGTTCACATTGAATCTTCGACGTGCCTTTTGTTCTTGATGAATCTATCTTGCCGATATTATGACAAACTTACTAAGATCTTCAAACTGGAAGAAAGTGGAGACTTTCATATATTGAGTGAAGACAGGGTTTTTAAGAACATTGTGCTTTAAGATCTGGAACTAGAAAAGTCTAAGAACTCAAGACCCATTTGAAGATTAGGTTTAGTATGTCAAGTTTAAGCTTTAAAGATTGCAAGAATAAAAGCTACTGAAGTGATCGATAGATTAAGTGTTTATATGTTCTATCTCACAAGTAAGATATGATTGACCTAGATTGACCTTAAATCATGATTAAATCATTTCATACTTTTGATCGGTCATTTTGGTCATTTTTATAAGTGTAAAATTTGGTTCTTTAGACTAACCTTAGCACTGGCTCTATCAATCTTGATATTTCCTCAACCAATTCAGGATTTGTTATGAATTTTTAGAATTTTTCCGTTGGTCTACGTCCAATCTTGGAAACTACTCGACCAGTTGTGTGAATAGTGCTCAACCAGTCGTGCAGTGGTCGACTCGTTTTCCAGTGAGTAATCTAAACTCACATGACCAGTCGTGTGCTGTCCACGACCAATCGAGCAGGCCACATGTCTAGTCGTGGGACGTACAAGGCCAGTCGTGCAGCTGAAAAATCTTATCACGCTAGAATTTTTAAAAATTTGTTTAGATAAGGCCAGTCGTAGCCAACCAAAGGCCAATCGTGCGAACCAATTTTTCACCTATAAATAATGCTTGAATTTTATAATTTTTTATTAAATTCTTATCATTCTTAAGCAATCACTCTGAGATAATTTTTGAAATAGCGGTGAAGACCGCTTGAGTTGAAGTAGGAATATGCCAATATGTCCTATAGGGGGGTGAATAGGACAATTTAAATTTTTACAATGTATTTAAAAATCCTATTGCACTAATCCTATCAGATAAACAATTATCAGGATTACTCAAATGTAACTCTACTGGCTTCCAAGCCTAGTAGAGGGTCAAATCACAAACTATTCAAAAGATAGCAATATAGAACTTAATTCTTGTTGGATATGACTGTGCATGTCTGTGAGGTGTGATCTCAAACATTCAAATATTGAAATAGTAAAGAAAATAACATAAATAAGGTAATCACAAACACAGTCATTTTTATAGTGGTTCGACTACTTGTTTACTCCACTCCCGGCTGCCGCACTCAACCCTTGTGTGTACCGGATTACACTAAGGAGGTTTCCCAGGGTTCACCTCAAACCTAAGGTTTTAAATCAAGTTCACCTTCAACCTTTACACGGAGGTTTCTACTTGGTTCACCTCTAACCTTAAAGTATTGCTGGTGCACTCCTAACTAGATGTTTATGTCCACATAGAGCAAGGGTCCACACAATGCACCCGGATGTTTATGCTCTCCACAGAGCAAGGGTCTACGCAATGACCCACAGCGTACACTCCCACCGGAGGCCTCCTTTGAGGACTTCAAATGGTGAGCAACACTTAAGACCCAAACTTAGAAAGGAATGATCACAAGTGTCCTCTGGACTCTAGGTACTTACAGATAAGTTGATGAGCCCCTTTTAGCGCAGTGATGAAGATCTCCTTCTTGTTGAAGAAGAAGAGTCTTCAGCTCTCTTGATCCGCAACACAAAAGATGTACCAGTACTAGGCTTCGGGTCGAGTCAAGGTTAGAACAAGAATCAACTCTCTTGGAATTTCCTATATGGAACATAGATTGATTCCCGTCATGTATTCATTCAAGGCATCCCAGCTCAATGATATGCTATTAAGATAGTTGCTGGAGGATCCTTGAATGTGAAAGTTTATTTTCCAATCCAATCTATTGAATATCAATGGTAAGAGTGGATTGGAAGATGAACTCCCATGAGAGAAGGGGCTTTGGGTATATGATCTGAGGATAAGACACACAAAAGCACTCTCTTCTTTCTCTGCCAGCAAAATGGACAAGTCTCTCTTTATATAGGCAAAAGATTCCAATGGATATAAAATGGTCATATTTATGATAGAGTGCGATATCATCGAGCATGGTCGATATCATCAAGCGTGTACTCTCAATGGGATCGATTGTCCGCTCGATAACATAAACTCAAATGTCATTCGCTTTTGAAACCTTTTTCCAGCTGGTCGATGGGATCGATACTGGTGTCAATTTTATCAAATTTTGAACTCCGATACCATCGATACTGGGATCAATTTATTGACATTTGAAGAATGAGAGTGACTAGCCAAAATATTTCAGGTTTTATAAGATATGATCGAGGGTCAACCGATGTCATCAGAATTTGAATGTCGATGATATTGAGACCTTGTCGATAGGATCGATAAATCGTATAGATTTTCCTATAAGCACGCTGGACAGTTAGTGCCCAGACTCGATCCTATCGATCAGGACTCGATACTATCAAGATAAGAATATCGATTTCCTTGAGTGATCCCCGATCAACTTTTAGAACATCCTGAAATATTTGTTGGAGGAAACACGCGCCCACTGTCGATATAATTGAATGACTGCTGATATGATCGATGTTTAAATTTAAATTGAATCAGAACAGACGTCGATATATCGAAACTTATAGTAGATTTCTTTAGAAAAATAGGGGCACCGAAAAACTGCCTGTCGATATTATCGATCCACTTTCGATGGGCTCGATATTCAAATATCGATGATATCGATTGAAACTTCGATATATCGATAAATCGTCCAGATGAATGTGCGGTTGTTGGACGCTTTTTGTCCTCACTCGATTCTATCGTTTGAGATGCCGAGGACATCGACAGAGCAGATCGATCATATCGAAATGTGAATCGATACAATCGACAGGGTAAGAAAACTTAAAGATTTTTCTGTTTGGTAAAACGTTTTATTACAATAAAACTCTAAGGTGTTCTACTTAGTTTTAAGGGTTTTAATCACCAGGTGTTTTGAGATATGGGATGTGAGGCTATGATTTACCTATGGTGAGCTTCCACACATCCAGTTGAGGTAGACACTTGAATTGATCTTCCTGTTAGGTGCTGTTGTTCGATTAACTCAACTTACACCATAATTGACAAACAAGAGCACTAGTAGGTGCACTTACAATCTCCCCCTTTGTCAATTACGTGACAAAATAACTAAGATACTCTAGGAAAATATTTAGACAGATACATCCTAAATTGTGTGTACATGTGATTATACAATTTTATAAATTCTAACACTTTCATGTACACAACTACAATTTACTCCCCCTTACTGTAAAAACCCCTTTCTTGGTGTAGCTGCTCCCCCTTACACCTGCAACATATAAGAGCAAAAATATCCAATTTTTCACATGGGGTGTTTTTAACTGTTCTTCCCCTTTTTGTCAATCATTGGCAAAGGTATAACAAGTGATATTTGACTGAAGATTTGAAGCATATGGGAGAACCACAGTCAAATAGATGTATACAGATATTCAACAGTGATAAGCATACATCAATGAAGGTAGGAAGTAAATAGATGAAGCAATCAGCACAATTATTGTATAAACAACAGGAGTGGCAATGAAATAGGAATGAAATTCAGCCATATCAACAAGTATATATATATATATATATATACACACACACACACACACACACACACACACACACACTGCCACAGACAGCAGTAAACTATCAACTGACATAAATATCAAACCCATGTAGAGATAAAACATATCAAAACACTTTATCATAGTCTATAAGTCTATTACACACATAACCATAATCATAAGGCATTCCAGAAGGATTCTAGGTATGTGATAAATGAAAAGAGAGACTGGTCATGCTTTATGAAGAAGGAAGAATGTTCAGAATTTGTTTCGTAGCATGTTGCAGCAACTCCAGGCTTTGTCGGATTTCTGAAAGATGGGCTTCACAGTTATCAAGTTTCTTCATCATGCATGATTGAGCATCCAAAAGATTTTGTAAACTATCTTGCACTGGGATAGATTGAATGTTGTTTGTGGTATCGAGGCTGTGCATAGACTTACCTTGGCTTGACATTTGATTGGCTCTTTCAACACGAGAGACTTTGTCATTGAGATGCAGATTATGGATTTCTATATATAATTGAACCAACTACATGGATGTGGAAGATCATGAGTAGGTGGTAGACCGAATTGACATAAAAGCTTAGACAGAAGACATGGAAATGAAATTATTGTGATGGATTCTTCAGAAGACACGAATTATCCGTTGTAAAATCAGAGTGGGTAGACTTACTGGAATCCCTAAATGAACATCATATAACACATTCAGAATGTATGGAGAGAGATTGTTACCAGAAACTTCACAAGGATAGACAGTAGTGATGAAAATATTGTGAAGAATTTTATAGGTAGGATCAAGGTGCTTAACATGGAGTATATTCTTTGTATTCCTGAGAATTGTGGCACCATTGCATAAAGCTTGAGTAACTTCCCCCCATACACTGCGACCATTCATGTTTTGATCGGATACGGGTATTCTAGTGGATTCTATATCAATTAGTCTGCCTATCAGCCTTGGTGTGATGTATTCGACTTGATTTATACTGTGACTAAGATGAGTGGAGGATCTTTTTCAACATTGTAAACAGGACTCAGAAATTTATGTACCAGATTGTGTTGAAATGTTCCACCAAGATTCACAACATTGTCCCACCCAATGTGTTTTAAGAGGTCGATGATCTTAAATGGTTCAATGCTCTTTCTATGGATTGCTCATTCCGCCACGAAGTTGATGTTAAACAAGGAAGAAGAAGCTGTCGCATTCAGCTAACCTTTCTCGTTTGAAATTGAAGTGCTTCGAGGAAGAGCTCACAGATTTTTTCTTCTGGGCATCTTGAAGGAGGATGAAAAAATTTTAGAATGTGAATCCCAGTCTAAGATCAGATGTACTTCTTTAGATAACATGTTTTTAGATGCCATGATAGTCACGATTTTTTAGTTTTGCACAAGAGTTTGGAAGAATATTGACCGTCCTGATGCTTCAGTTACCCGAGAGGTCATCAATGGTATCGATTCCCTATCGATGCAATTGACATTCTAAATGACTAATCGACAGTCATCTCGAAAGTGATCATTTTTCATGTTTTCCTACATTTTGACAATCTTTCCCGTATAGAAAAGTGCAATTTCAACAAACGAGTATTCATGGTAAAATTTTGTACAATTCTGTACAAGGCCAAAAAAATAAACATTGAAATGTTTTTGTACAAAAAGATGAGGTGAAAAAGACCCCAGATGTAAAATTGAAAGCTCAGCAAAAAAAAAGATCACATTTCAGCACATGTTCAGATCTTGATGTATGATCTAAATGAGTTTCCTCATTCTCAGTGTTCCTCAACATCACTCCTTTCTTTTCCTATAATAATGTAGTAGTGGTTATTTGTGCGAAGACCCTTCATAATTGGTTTTCCTGATTGATCTAGGATCTCGCATTCTTCATTGTTGAATTTGACCATATGCCCATTATCACAGATCTGAGATATGCTTAGGTGATTATGTGCTAAACCTTTTATGCAGAAAGCATTCTTATTTGTAAGCAGATTAATTCCTTTTATGATACCATGTCCAATTACTTTAGTAGTGGTTCCATTTCTGTAAGTGACTAGCCCATTGTTTAGATTCTGATAACTTGACAGGAGGGATTTGTCACCTGTGACATGTCTTGAGCAACCACTGTCAAGGTACCATTTAGCCTCATTGCCTGGTAGATGATCTGAATGTGTAACAAGGCAATTTTTTTTTCTTAATTATCCCCTTTGTGACAGGAGTTTTACTGGTGGTAGATTTGTTCATTCGACCACATGTCTTAATGACTCCTTCATCCTGTCAACTAGCTCGTGGTGATGATTGTATGTTTCTTTTATTTAACTCATAAACTGACTCACCATTTTTGTGACAAGCTGAGATAGGTCTAATGTTACTACTAGAGGCAATAGTTTTTCTAAATGGTTGTGTATCATATTCAGTTTTTGTTCTTGGTTTTCCATAACCTAATCCCTTTTTGTCCTTTCCACATTTTCCCATGCCTAACAGTTTTTCTAATTTCTCACTGCTTTGGGAAATTTTACAATTTAGCTTTGCCATTTTTTTGGATTCTTCTAGATCAAATAGGAGTGTATGCTTTTCATTTTGAAGGAGCATATTTTTAACCTTGAGTTGCTCAACTTGTTTGTTTAGTTTTTCAAGTTTAGATTTAAGAAAGGAATTAATTCTCTTAAGTCTATCATTATTCGAGTGATGTTGTTGCAGATCATTGATTAGATGTGTATTAATTTTTAGGGTTTTATCCAAATATGTTTGCAACAATTTCTTCTTGCTTTCAGACATTCCGAGTCGTTTAATCACTTTAATGTTATGAATATGGAGTTGATTATAAGCATCTTGTAGTTTATCCTTTTAAACTTCTTCCTCTTCATTAGACTCATCATTATCAGATGAACATGATTTAGTGGCTTGTTGTTCTTCCTTTTCCCAATTTTTCCTGCAGAAGGTTTGTCATCCACCTTTCTACCTCTAGAGGGGCGGCCGCGATTCCTTTGAAAGAAACTTCTGAATCTTTGTGCCAGCAGAGCTACATCCTCATCTTCATCTTCTTTTTCACTCTCACTATCCTCATGTTTTGATTTCTTAGAAGTTTTTAGGACAGTGTTTTTGGATTTTTGAGATTGAGTGAAGTGTAGTTCAAAAGTTTGTAGGGAACCTACCAGTTCTTCTACTTTCATTTCATCAATGTTTCTACACTCTTCAATTGTTGTTACCTTGGGATTAAACCATTCCGGTAGGGATCTTAAGATTTTTCTACATATTTTAGGTACTGAAACTTTTTCTCCCAATCCACCCATGGAGTTACAAATAATATTCAATTTGGTGAAAAACTCCATAAATGTCTCATGCTCTTCCATCCTGAGATTTTTGAACTGTGAAGTCAAAAGTTGTAGTTTAGATCTCTTCATAGTTCTTGTGCCTTCATGGATTGTTTCCAGTAGATCCCATGCTTTCTTAGATGTCTCACACATACTTATCTGATTAAATATAACTTGAGACACAACACAGTAGATGGCGTTCATTGCATTTTCTTCAGCAGTTCGCTATTCTTTGTCTAGTGTCATCCACTTTTCTTTGAGTTTGGGCTTAGTGATGGTAGTTTCATCTTCAAGTACGATTTGCTCAGATGGTACCACATATCCCTTTTCAACTACATCCCAAACATCATGATCCAAAGATCTCAGGAAGTAATGCATTCTAGCCTTCCAGTATGCATAATTTGAACCATCAAATACTGGAGGTCTAGTGACTGATGAGCCCTCTCCTTTGGCCATATTTCACAACTTCAGTTAAGATCACTTTCTAGGCGGTGAAGCCCTTAAAGAGAGACCCGCACTGATACCAATTGAAATAGCGGTGAAGATCGCTTGAGTTAAAGTAGGAATATCCAAATATATCCTAGAGGGGGGTGAATAGGACTATTTAAATTTTGACAATGTATTTAAAAATCCTATTGCACTAATCCTATCAGATATACAATTATCAGGATTACTCAAATGTATCTCTACTGATTTTCAAGCCTAGTAGAGGGTCCAATCACAAACTATTTAAAAGATAGCAATATAGAACTTAGTTCATGCTGGATATGACTGTGTATGTGTGTGAGGTGTGATCTCAAACATTCAGATATTAAAATAGTAAAGAAAATCACACAAACAAGGCAATCGCAAACACAGTCATTTTTATAGTGGATCGACTACTTGTCTACTCCACTCCTGGCTACCGCACTCAACCCTTGAGTGTACCGAATTTCACTAAGGAGGTGTCCCAGGGTTCACCTCAAACCTAAGGTTTTAAATCAGGTTCACCTTCAACTTTTACATGGAGGTTTCTACTAACCCTCTAACCCTGAAGTTTTACTGGTGCACTCCTAACCAGATGTTTATGCCCACACAGAGAAAGGGTCCACACAACGCACCCAGATGTTTATGCTCTCCACAGAGCAAGGGTCTACACAACGCACCCACAGCGTACATTCCCATCGGAGGCCTCCTTTGAGGACTTCAAATGATGAGCAACACTTAAGATCCAAACCTAGAAAGGAATGATCACAAGTGTCCTCTAGACTCTAGGTACTTACTAATAAGTTGATGAGTCCCTTTTAATGCAGTGATGAAGATCTCCTTCTTGTTGATGAAGAGTCTTCAGCTCCCTTGATCCGTAACACAAAAGATGTACCAGTACTAGGCTTCGGGTCGGGTCAAGGTTAAGATGAAAATCCACTCTCTTAGAATTTTCCTATAAAGAACATAGAGTGATTCCCATCATGAATTCATTCAAGGAATCCCAGCTCAATGATATACTATTAAGATAGTTGTTGGAGGATCCTTGAATGCGAAAGTTCATTTCCCTATCCAATCTATTGAATATCAATGGTAAGAGTGGATTGGAAGATGAACTCCCGTGAGAGAAAGGGCTTTGGGTATATGTTCTGAGGATAAGACACACAAAAGCACTCTCTTCTTTATCTGTCAGCAAAATGGACAAGTCTCTCTTTTTATAGGCAAAAGATTCCAACGGATATAACACAGTCATATTTATGACAGAGTTCGATATCATCGAGGATGGTCGATATCATCGAGCGTATACTCTCGATGGGATTAACTGTCCGCTCGATAACATAAACTCAAATGTTATTCTCTTTTGAAACCTTTTTCTAGCTGGTCGATGAGATCGATACTGGTGTCGATGTTATCACATTTCGAACTTCGATACCATCGATACTGGGATCGATTTATCGACATTAGAAGAATGAGAGAGACTAGCCAAAATTTTTCAGGTTTTATAAGATTTGATCGAGGATCAACCTATGTCATCAGAATTTGAATGTCGATGATATCGAGACCTTGTCGATATGATCGATAAATCGTATAGATTTTCCTATAAGCACGCTGGACAGTTAGTACCCAGACTTGATCCTATCGATCAGGACTCGATACTATCGAGATAAGAATCTTAATTTCCTTGAGTGGCCCCCAATCAACTTTTAGAACATCCTGAACTAAGTCTATTACACACATAACCATAATCATAAGGCATTCCAGAAGGATTCCAGGTATGTGATAAATGAAAAGAGAGACTGGTCATGCTTTATAAAGAAGGAAGAATGTTCAGAATCTGTTCCGTAGCATGTTGCAGCAACTCCAGGCTTTGTCAGATTTCTGAATGATGGGCTTCACAGTTATCAAGTTTCTTCATCTTGCATGATTAAGCATCCAAAAGTTTTTGTGAACTATCTTGCACTGGGATAGATTGAATGTTGTTTGTGGTATCGAGGCTGTGCATAGACTTACCATAGCTTGACATTTGATTGGTTCTTTCAACACAAGAGACTTTGTCATAGTATTGCAGATTATGGATGTTTTTATAATTGAACCAGCAACATGGATGTGGAAGATCATGGGTAGGTGGTAGACCGAATTGACATGAAAGCTTAGACAGAAGACATGGAAATAGAATTATGGTGATGGATTCTTCAGAAGACACACGAATTATCTATTGTAAAATCAGAGTGGGTAGACATACTGGAATCCCTAGATGAACATCATATAACACATTCAGAATGTATGGAGAGCGATTGTTACCAAAAACTTCACAGGGATAGACATTAGTGATGAAAATATTGTGAAGAATTTTATAGGTAGGATCAAGGTGCTTAACATGGTGTATATTCTTTGTATTCCTGAGAATTGTGGCACCATTGCATAAAGCTCGAGTAACTTCCCCCCATACACTGAGACCATTCATGTTTCGATTGGATACGGGTATTCTAGTGGATTCTATATCAATTAGTCTGCCTATCAGCCTTGGTGTGATGTATTTGACTTGATTTATGACTACGACTAAGATGAGTGGAGGATCTTTTTCAACATTGTAAACAAGACTCAGAAATTTATGTACCAGATTGTGTTGAAATGTTCCACCAAGATTCACAACATTGTCCCACCCAATCTGTTTTAAGAGGTTGATGATCTTAAATGGTTCAATGCTCTTTCTATGGATTGCTCATTCTGCCATGAAGTTGATGTTAAACAAGGAAGAAGAAGCTGTCGCATTCTGCTTACCTTTCTCGTTTGAAATTGAAGTGCTTCGAGGAAGAGCTGATAGATTTTTTCTTCTAGGCATCTTGAAGGAGGATGAACAAATTTTAGAATGTGAATCCCAGTCTAAGATCAGATGTACTTCTTTAAATAACAGGTTTTTAGATGCCATGATAGTCATGAATTTTTAGTTTCGCGTAGGAGTTTGGAAGAAGATTGACCGTCCCGACGTTTCAGTTACCCGAGTGGTCATCGATGGTAATGTAATCGACATTCTAAATGACTAATCGACAGTCATCTCGAAAGTGATCATTTTTCATGTTTTCATACATTTCGACAATCTTTCCCATATAAAAAAGTTCAATTTCAACAAACGAGTATTCACGGTAAAATTTTGTACAAGTTCTGTATAGGGCAAAAAGTATAAACATTGAAATGTTTCTGTACAAAAAGATGAGGTGAAAAAGACCCCAGATGTAAAATTGAAATCTAAGCAAAAAAAAAATTCACATCTCAACACACGTTCAGATCTTGATGTATGATGTAAACGAGTTTCCTCATTCTCAGTGTTCCTCAACATCACTCCTTTCTTTTCCTATAATAATGTAGCAGTGGTTATTTGTGCGAAGACCCTTCATAATTGGTTTTCCTGATTGATCTAGGATCTCGCATTCTTCTTTGTTGAATTTGACCATATGCCCATTATCACAGATCTAAGATATGCTTAGGAGATTATGTGCTAAACCTTTTATGCGGAAACCATTCTTATTCGTAAGTAGATTAATTCCTTTTATGATACCATGTCCAATTACTTTAGTAGTGGTTCCATCTCTGTAAGTGACTAGCCCATTGTTTAGATTCTGATAACTTGACAGGAGGGATTTGTCACCTGTGACATGTCTTGAGCAACCACTGTCAAGGTACCATTTAGCCTCATTGCCTGGTAGATGATCTAAATGTGTAACAAGGAAATTTATTTTTTTTTCTTAATTATACACTTTGTGACAGGAGTTTTACTGGTGGTAGATTTGTTCATTCGACCACATGTCTTAATGACTCCTTCATCCTGTCAACCAGCTCGTGTGGTGATGATTGTATGTTTCTTTTGTTTAACTCATAAACTGACTCACCATTTTTGTGACAAGCTGAGATAGGTCTGATGTTACTACTTGTAACACCTCGAAAATCGAGGGTCGGGTAGAAACCCAACTCCCGAGTTCCAGAACGTCACTTATGCAACATAGATAATGATAAATGCATGTTGTCTATAGAATGGCATTAAACAAGATTGAGACTAAGCCAAAACAACATATCATACTCCAGAGACAGTTAAATTAGCAAGCGAAAGATTGATAAATATATAAAATATATAATTGATTGTAAGTCACCAGAGTGTGAACATGTTACCAGGTTAATCATATACATGTATACTCCAAAAATAAAAGGAAAAAAAATATACATGAGTGCTCTAAAAATATAAAATGACAAGTGTCCAGACATCTACTCAACCTCCCTGTAATCCCGTCGATCAGAACCCAGAGGAGTCCTCCTCCTCATCATCATACAAGTCTAGCTCCGCTTCTCATGCAGCGCCATCATCTGCAACTAAAATAGGGACTAGTAGGTGTTCGAAACACCATCTCGTAACGTGGGAGTGAGTGATCAACTCAGTAGAATTATAGAGCAAGGATTAACATGTTATCAAATCAATCACACGTTAATAGTAAAGCAATTAATCAAACATTCCTAAATATTGTTGTTAATGCAATATGACATGACATGATGGATGCCCTCACCGACGATCTCCCTCATATGGCACCATCTTACGCCCGCGGCATGCTTTCTTCCCACAGTGCTCCACATCTTCCAGGCACATACAATGTGATGGTGATATGATTGCCGAGTTATTATTAGTCCATTCATACAGCAGTATTGGGAAACTAAGGTACCTTACTTATATCAATCCCAACACAGATCCTATCTAGGGTCGTCACTCCTAGTAATCTCATACGATGTATATTTTGTAGGTCGCTGCAAGGGCTGCCAGGGCTGTTGCTCGCACTCGTTGCACCTCTCCCCCATCACCTTATCAATATAGGCCTAATTATCCTTAAGACTGCATCAGGACTCGTCGCCCC
This sequence comes from Magnolia kwangsiensis, assembly GCA_037074715.1. Taxonomy (NCBI): domain Eukaryota; kingdom Viridiplantae; phylum Streptophyta; class Magnoliopsida; order Magnoliales; family Magnoliaceae; genus Magnolia; species Magnolia kwangsiensis. The sequence goes on along the minus strand of CM073574.1, from coordinate 71,835,878 downwards.
CATGCGGTGTCAGGATAAACTCAAGGTCACTACAAAGGGCTCGTCACCTGATCAGTGTAGGCCGACAGCAAGAATATAGTGTCCCATACCACCATAATTTGCTCAGAGTAGGGTGCTCACTGGTCACTACGGGGAGGTTTGTGGCCCCAGCGTAGGCCGACAGATCGACCACGGTGTCCCATACCACCATGCCCGGCTCATGAGTCTTTATGGATCAAGGTACCATGGTTGACAGGGTTTCCAATGGTAAGTTCAGTACCCTAGGTTCAAGTAGTTATGACACATACATGGTGAACATACAATGGCCAGTTGGGTTACTTGACGGGCTCGACTAGTACGAGCGTATATCAAGCTGAGCGACATGAAGTGCATGAAACACTTCGTGTGGCCTAACCACTACCGCCAACCCAAGACATGACTCACGTTCATCGACGCGTCCTTCGTGGCAAATAGAAGCCAACCACGAATTCAATCCATTACCGACTTCCTGGACTAACGTATAGCCCCAAGCATTTATAAACAACATCAATGATCATGTGAGTGTGATATAATTGAAATACAAACAACCAAAGCATATTCACAACATGTGATAGCATATAACGTAAGCAAATCATCCGACACCCGCATTTCATATATATAGTGAAATCAATACGTATAGCCAACATATAGAAAATCATATACAACATCATATGGATTGAGAATTCATTCTCAAAACTAATCTACAATACCATTTACTCAATACATACTAATACAAACATTTATACGAACACTTAGTCTACACCCTTTCGTCTACATAGCGTATGTCGACCCAAAGTGCGCATTAGGGCGAATCTCTTTGCCAAACAGATTATACACAGATACATAATATCATAATACGATGAATTTACATGTCAAGCATTTCAGCAAAATACGGACGTATACAATATTTTCTATAAATGCCTAAAATACCCTAAATCTCATAATTACCGTACGTTTACGAAACGAAAAACGGACAGCATGTTCTACATGTCAAACGGCATGCTCGTCGATAATCTTCTATTAAACGACATTGAAAGGTTTGAAATCAGTCAATCAAAGCGTCTAAAATTCGCACCTTTTACCTTAGATGTGTATCGATTCGAACGGAGCGTATACGCTTCGTCCACGGCGAACAGGCGTCCTAATGCACAAGATACATAAGCTACATCGCTAATGAATCGAAGGAAACCCCAAAACAACAAGTAGTTAGGGTTTTTCTTACCTAGGAGTGCGTTGGAATCACCAGAAGAGCGATGTAGGCAGGTGGATGTAGCACGAGGAGCAGCAGGGAAGACTCCCAGAAGAAAGTTCCAACTTCTCCCTCACTTTCTCTCTCTTTTCTCTCTTCTCTCCCTAAATTCGTATGAAATGAAAAAGCCAGGGTTTAAACCCTTTTTATAAGCCCAAACATGACCAAAATAGACTTGGGGCCAAGGTATACTTATTTTGTAACCAAAGAGGGCTTGTTCTGATCCAACGAAGCATTTCTGGAGGTCTTGTGACTGAATGCAGTCGGACTTAATCTCCCCGACATTGGATCTAGGTCAGGCAGAGTGTTCAGTCCGATCGGATTTTCAAATCGACCGTGGCGGACCAGTTTCAGTTCAACGGTTATGGGAACTCGATCGGAGCTACAAGTACTATGACATGTAAGGAAAATTTTTCCTGATCCGAGGGTGAAATTTGATTGAATTCCGATGGTCAGAATGCTTAGAAAAAACGCACAAGCGAATGTGCCAGATTTCATAAATTATATTTATTTCTCACACTCTTCACTCTGGACCCAAGGAAATCGTCGTGGGACATCATCTGGACTTGATTTTTGAGATGAACGTCAAGTCCAACTAGGCGGTCAGGATTGTCTAAGTTCGGGGTAATCGGACTTCCGATGTGCGGTCCAGATCCGATACAAAGTTTCAAGGTGATCAAGAGAGCAATCGGGAATAGAGTTTGATCCCAGGCTTTACGGTATTGTAGCGTCACCTATCCTCTACATTTTGGCTCTAGCGAATCGTATTGAAAGTGATTGATGCAAATTTCACAGGTCGTCTAGTGCAGCGCTAGGTGATTCTCTTTAGATTTCTAAAGGAAGTAGCCTATAATGATCTCTGTTTGAGATGAAATTTGGAGGGTGGAGCGAGGGTGTTTGGAAACGAAAGAAGGAAGAGTTTGGAGGGGTGATTTTTACCAAAAATCAGACGGTTGGAGAAAAAGGAGAGCTTGGAGGGTCACTTTGTGAAGGAAGTACTTGATTGGGCTATTTTTAAAGAACGGCCCACATACCAGGGGGCTATACAACACCCCAAACACCTCCAGCCCAAAGCTCTGGCCCAGACGATGAATTTGACTAGGGATGCATCACGGAATCGGCGATTCCATTGCCGACGAAGTTGCAAGATGGCAACTCCGGCCATATGGGTTGGGTTCCCCCTGCTCCTAGGGTCCCAAAAAAGTATGGGGCGCACCTTGGTTCATTGTGGTTTGGCCTAGAGAGACCCAAAACTCTATTTGGGATGTTCCGGGGCCATTCTGTAAACGAGAATGAAATTATGCATCATGTAACATATGATTTTGGGATAGGAGAAGCTAATCTATCCAAATAACCCATCTGTTACAAAATATTTCAAATTTGGAATGGCCAAAAGGTTAATTTTCATGTATTTTTACTATTCATTATAAAATTTTATATAAGTATGATTTTATATTATTTTCACATTAGGATTAATTCCTAATATGAAAATACTGAGAAAGAATTGAAGAATGGGGTGGTGAGAGGAAAGATTTTGAAGGAATTGAGAGAAACGGGGTTTTTAAGCCCTAGCGATTGAGTGTAAGGGTTGTGGTTGCCCCAAGACCCAAGGACATATATTTTTAGGTTTGGAATTCTCCTAGGATTATCACAAACCCACCTCCTAACAACCTGCTGGCTACTTAGGTCGCCTCACACGACCTGAGATGCATTATGGACTCGATCGAAACGAAAGAGTTATGTAGACTTCGCCTATTGGCGAAATGTGATCCTATTAGTGTTTCTAGGTTCTTCATCATGAATACCTTAGGATTAGTGGTCTTTACTATTTACACTTGAGGATTTGTGTCTAATATGGAAGCACTTAGAGAAATTCGAAGAATGAGGTGGTGAAGGGTGAGATTTTGAAGGAAACAGGAAAAAATTGATTTTTAGACCTTGGGATTGATCATTGAGAGTGAAATGATTGACCTATTACCTAAGGATGTCTAATTCCAGGTTGGAAAAAATTCGGGGTGTTACACTACTAAATGCAATAGTTTTTCTAAATGGTTGTGTATCATATTCAGTTTTTGTTCTTGCTTTTCCATAACCTAATCCCTTTTTGTCCTTTTCACATTTTCCCATGCCTAATAGTTTTTCTAATTTCTCACTGCTTTGGAAAAATTTACAGTTTAACTTTGCCATTTTTCTTGATTCTTCTAGATCAAATAGGAGTGTATGTTTTTCATTTTGAAGGAGCATATTTTTAACCTTGAGTTGCTCGACCTGTTTGTTTATTTTTCCAAGTTCAGATTTAAGAAAGGAATTAATTCACTTAAGTCTATCATTATCTGAGTGATGCTGATGCAGATCATTGACTAGATGTGTATTAATTTTTAAGGTTTTATCCAAATCTGTTTGCAACAATTTCTTCTTGCTTACAGATATTCCAAGTCGTTTAATCACTTTGATGTTATGGATATGGAGTTAATTATAAGCATCTTGCAGTTTATCCTTTTTGACTTCTTCCTCTTCTTCAGACTCATCATTATCAGATGAACATGACTCAGTAGCTTATTGTTCTTCCTTTTCCAAATTTTGCCCGCAGAAGGTTTGTCATCCACCTTTTTACCTCTAGAGGGGCAGCCGCGATTCCTTTGAAAGAAACTTTTGAATCTTTGTGCCAGCAGATCCGCTTCCTCATCTTCATCTTCTTTTTCACTCTCACTATCCTCATGTTTTGATTTCTTAGAAGTTTTTAGGACAGTGTTTTTGAATTTTTGGGATTGAGTGAAGTGTAGTTCAAAAGTTTGTAGGGAACCTTCAAGTTCTTCTGCTTTCATTTCATTAATGTTTCTACACTCCTCAATTGTTGTTATCTTGGGATTAAACTGTTCCGGTAGGGATCTTAAGATTTTCCTACATATTTTAGGTACCGAAACTTTGCTCCCAATCCACCCATGGAGTCACAAATAATATTCAATTTGGTGAAAAACTCCATAAATGTCTCATGCTCTTCCATCCTGAGATTTTCAAACTGTGAAGTCAAAAGTTGTAGTTTAGATCTCTTCACAGTGCTTGTGCCTTCATGGGTTGTTTCCAGTAGATCCCATACTTTTTTGGATGTCTCACACATACTTATCTGATTAAATATATCTTGAGACACGTCACAGTAGATGGCGTTCGTTGCTTTTACTTCAGCAGTTTGCTGTTCTTTGTCGAGCACCGTCCACTTTTCTTTGGGTTTGGGCTTAGTGATGGTAGTTTCATCTTCAAGTATGATTTGTTCAAATGGTACCACATATCCCTTTTCAACTACATCACAAACATCATGATCCAAAGATCTCAGGAAGTAATGCATTCTAACCTTCCAGTATGCATAATTTAAACCATCAAATACTGGAGGTCTAGTGACTGATGAGCCCTCTCCTTTGGCCATATTTCACAACTTCAGTCAAGATCATTCTCTAGGCGGTGAAGCCCTTAAAAAGAGACCCGATTTGATACCAATTAAAATAGCGGTGAAGATCGCTTGAGTTGAAGTAGGAATATACAAATATGTCCTAGAGGTGGGTGAATAGGACTTTTTAAAGTTTTACAATGTATTTAAAAATCCTATTGCACTAATCTTATCAGATATATAATTATTAGTATTACTCAAATGTAACTCTACTGGCTTCCAAGCCTAGTAGAGGGTCCAATCACAAACTATTCAAAAGATAGCAATATAGAACTTAGTTCATGCTGGATATGAATGTGTATGTGTGTGAGGTGTGATCTCAAACATTCAGATATTGAAATAGTAAAGAAAATCACACAAACAAGGCAATCGCAAACACAATCATTTTTATAAAGGTTCGACTACTTGTCTACTCCACTCCCGGCTGCCGCACTCAACCCTTGAGTGTACTGAATTTTATTAAGGAGGTTTCCCAAGGTTCACCTCAAACCTAAGGTTTTAAATCAGGTTCACCTTCAACCTTTACACGGAGGTTTCTACTCATTTCACCTCTAACCCTAGAGTTTTGCTGGTGCACTCCTAACCAGATGTTTATGCCCACACAGAGCAAGGGTCCACACAACGCACCCAGATGTTTATGCTCTCCACAGAGCAAGGGTCCACACAATGCACCCACAGCATATATTCCCGCCGAAAGCCTCCTTTGAGGACTTCAAATGGTGAGCAACACTTAAGACCCAAACATAGAAAGGAATGATCACAAGTGTCCTCTGGACTCTAGATACTTACTGATAAGTTGATGAGTCCCTTTTAATGCAGTGATGAAGATCTCTTTCTTGTTGATGAAGAGTCTTCAGCTCCCTTGATCCGCAACACAAAAGATGTACCAGTACTAGGCTTTGGGTCGGGTCAAGGTTAGGATGGAAATCCACTCTCTTGAAATTTTCCTATAAGGAACATAGAGTGATTCCCATCATGAATTCATTCAAGGCATCCCAGCTCAATGATATGCTATTAAGATAGTTGCTAGAGGATCCTTGAATGCGGTAGTTCATTTCTCAATCTACTCTATTGAATATCAATGGGAAGAGTGGATTGGAAGATGAACTCCCATGAGAGAAAGGGCTTTGGCTATATGATCTGAGCATAAGACACACAAAAGCACTCTCTTCTTTCTCTGCCAGCAAAATGGACAAGTCTCTCTTTATATAGGCAAAAGATTCCAACGGATATAAAACGGTCATATTTATGACAGAGTTTGATATCATCGAGCATGGTCGATATCATCGAGCATGTACTCTCGATGGGATCGACTGTCCACTCGATAACATAAACTCAAATGTCATTCGCTTTTGAAACCTTTTTCCAGCTAGTCGATGGGATCGATACTGGTGTCGATGTTATTAAATTTTGAACTCCGATACCATCGACACTGGGATCGATTTATTGACATTTGAAGAATGAGAGAGACTAGCTGAAATATTTCAGGTTTTATAGGATATGATCGAGGGTCAACTGATGTCATCGAAATTTGAATTTCGATAATATCGAGACCTTGTCGATAGGATTGATAAATCGTATAGATTTTCCTATAAGCACGCTGGATAGTTAGTGCCCAGACTCGATCCTATCGATCAGGACTCGATACTATCGAGATAAGAATATCAATTTCCTTGAGTGATCCCCGATCAACTTTTAGAACATCCTGAAATATTTGTTGGAGGAAACACGCGCCCACTGTTGATATAATTGAATGACTGTCGATGTGATCGATATTTAAATTTAAATTGAATCGGAACAGACATCGATATATCGAAGCTTATAGTAAATTTCTTTAGAAAAACAGGGGCACCGGAAAACTATCTGTCGATATTATCGATCTACTTTCGATGAGCTCGATATTCGAATATCGATGATATCGATTGAAACTTCGATATATCGATAAATCGTCCAGATGAATGTGCGGTTGCTGGATATTTTTTGTCCTCACTCGATTGTATCAATTGAAATGACGAGGATATCGACGGAGCAGGTCGATCATATCGAAATGTGAATGATACAATCGACAGGGTAAGAAAACTTGAAGATTTTCTTGTTTGGTAAAAAGTTTTCTTACAATAAAAACCTAAGGTGTTCTACTTAGTTTTAAGGGTTTTAATCACCTGGTGTTTTACGACATGGGATGTGAGGCTATGATTTACCTATGACGAGCTTTCACACATCCAGTTGAGGCAGACACTTAAATTGATCTTCCTGTTAGGCGTTGTTGTTCGACTGACTCAACTTACACCGTAATTGACAAACAAGAGCACTAGTAGGTGTACTTACAATTTTTAGTACATTCTATGTTATTTTGTGCATATTTAAGATTCTTTAAAGTAGCTCTTATTTTTTATTTTGATTCTCTATTCCATTCTCATTTTGAAAAGAGATATTTGATTTACCCTTCCTTGAGATCAAAATCAATACAAAGCTCTTGCTGATTTAATTAAAAAACTTCTAGACTTCGAACCCTATACACTTGTGAGACTGAACGTTGAACATCTACATCATCATCAAGTTAGTTCTATCAGGCTGTTTTAAAATCTTCACACAGATAAGTTTTTACTTTTTCTGTAATTTAATTCATTTTTGGTTTGTGAGATTGTTCCAGAAAATCTCTATTTTGGCTTTGTCTGAGGTGATCCAGAAAATCTCAGAGTGAGATGTTTTTTAAATTGTGTAAGCTCATTTAAAGACACAATTGTGAAGGTTTTATGTGAACCTTGAAAAACCTATTTTGATTAGTGAACACTAATATCCCGAGGGAGTGGATATTAGGAGTGGAGTAGTTGTGTGGCTGTTTATTAACAGTTGGTGTACACACAAGTAAACCACTATAATTCTCTGTGTTTGGTGGTTGTGTGATTTATTTCTTTATCTTTTATGGTTTAAGATTATGGGATGTATTTGTTGATGTGAATGTTGTAATATTTATATTTTAGCATTGTGTGGTGAATGCTGTAATAGATTGATTTCTATTTCTTTCATATCCACTTGAGTTTGAGTTTTCGATACTCACCCACGTTCTAGTAAGGTTGTCATATCATAAACCATTGTTTTTTAGTGTTAGGTTATCCTCAGAACCAAGTTTGTATCAACCTCTCAATACTTGATTTTTGAGGTTGTTATCTGCATTCTTTTTGGTTATCTGTTGTCTATATTTCACTTATTAATTTTTATTAGGCATAGTCTTATTCACCCCCCTCTAGGACATATTGCTCGGCCTTTTCAAGTAGTATCATAGCCTAATAGATTGTTTATTTGGATTTAATTTCTAAGCTAATTGATCTGAGCTTTTAAGATGTCAAATTTTAATAGCCTTTCTATAACTAGGCCTCCACCTTTTGATGGTTCTAATTATGCTTATTGGAGAGATAGAATGAGAATATTCTTGAGGTCTCTTGATGAGAATGTGTAGTAAGCCACAATAAGTAAATGGACTCCACTTGCTATTGAAGTTCTAGGCCTTGATGGAACTAAATCTCCAAGGGTTTCTCCCTATAGTACTTGGACCACTCTTCAGAGAAATGAGAGTAATGCCATTGTCAAGGCTTTAAATGCAATTACTTACGCACTTTCACCAGATGAATTCAAAAGAATTATATCTTGTGATAATATGAAACAAGCCTTGGATATCTTAGAAATGACACATGAGGGTACGACTACTGTTAAGAAATCTAAACTATAAATCCTCACTACTAGGTTTGAGGAAATACATATAGAAGAAAGTGAAACATTCATGGACTTCTATATTAAGTTGAATAACATAGTCAACTCTATGTGGGGTCTTAGAGATAGCATCACAGAAAGTAAAGTCTATGGAAAGATACTACGCTCACTACCTGAAAGGTTCAATTCAAAAGTCACGGCCATTCAGGAACTTCGTGATACCTACGATATGCAGGTTGAAGAACTGGTTGGTTCTTTACAAACCTACAAGTTAAACTTTAAAGCTCCGAAAGCTAAATCTATTACCCTTAAGTCTTCTATAAGCCTGTCTTATGAAAATAATAATTCTGATTTAGAAAATTCTGAAGATGATATGGCCCTTTTAGCTAAAAAGTTTTACAAGATTTTCAAAAGTAAAAAGAGGGTTGATGTTAAAAAACCTACTGAAAAGAAAAGATTAAGATCAAAAAATTAAAAATATTTAAAAGACAGTCAATGCTACAACTGCCATGAATATGGGCATTTAGTGAAGAAATGTCCTAAAATGGACAAACCTAAAAACAAAAGTATTTTGGCTACATGGGATGAATCTTCCTGCTCTGAAGCCTCTTCTGAGTGAGAAGATTCTGAAACTAAGTTGAGTAATGATGTTAAAGGCCTAATGACTCTAGCCAAGTTCACTTTCTTAGATAAAGATACAACCAGTGAAGAAAATCTAGGAAGTGATCATAAGAATGAAGAAGATCATAGGATACTTATGATGCCCTATACGGGGAAAGTTGTAAAATAGTTGTTAACTTAAAACTATAGAAAGAAAAAATTTAAAAATTGAAAGAGAATTTTGATAATCTGGTTTTGGAAAAATCACACCTTTTAGATTACTTTGAAAAAACTAAGTGTGACTTAGATTTCAAAATGTCCCAAGTTGAAAACTTAAAATCTGAAAATAAAAACCTAAAACTAGAAGTCTCTTCACTTTTGAGTTTAAAGGACACATGGAAGTGTGCCCAAGGTGACCCTAACTTAGAAAAACTCCTATCCGGATCCAAAAAATGTGGTGATCGATCTAGATTGGGCTATGATAAAAATATTTTTTCCAAATATAAGAATATTGCACTTAAATTTGTTAAAGGAGAGTCTTCTAACTCAAAAGGGAAAAGTCTGAATCAAAATATTTCTAAAATGTCTAAAACTTTTCAGTCCTCGAATCCTAAAAAGAACCATATCAACTATAAAAATCAGAACTGTAATCCTTTACTTGAGAAAATTGTAGACTTGCTTAAGGAGCTCTTAAAATCTAACTTAGTGGGTAGGATGTATAACAATTATGTAAGTGTTATAGTGAATAGCCCCTTGTTATTGTCAAATTTATGGTGACAAAGACACTGCTTTGAAGCTTGTTTATGTGATGAACAAAAGATTTATTCAAGATACAGGTTTTTGGTGAACCTGTGAAAACCTACATTGTTAGTCAACGCTAATATCCCCGGTGTGAGGATATTAGGAGTGGAGTAGCATTTTGTGTGGCTGTTGCATAACAGTTGGTGAACACACAGGCGAACCACTATAATCCCATGTGTTGTGGTTGAATGGTTTACATTTCATATATTTTTTTATTCACTTGTGGGATGTATATGTGGTTGTGAATGTTGTAATCTTTTATTTCAAGCATTGTGGGGAATGTTATAATAGTTTAGAATTTATTTCTTGCTATTCGTTTATCATCTTGATATTAAATTGTTCCAGTAAGGTTGCCTTATCATTCTTATGGTGCATGGTTGTCCCTAAAATAATACATATTTGTGATTACAATTTATTTTTCAGTGCAGTTTATATTTATTTTTATTCCTCTTCGGTTTGAGACTCGATACAAAGACCTTTCTAGAAATCAGGTTGTCCTACCATAAAGTCTGATTTTTGGTGTAAGGTTGTCCTTAGAACAACATTTATATCAACCTCTCAAGATCTGAATTTTGAGGATGCTTTACATTCCTACATTGTGGTTTATTTATTTATCTTGTTGGCTATCATATTCCTTTAATTTTCAATGTTAAATATTTTTATTTGGCATAGTCCTATTCACCCCCCCCCCCCCTCTAGGACATATAGCTAGGCCATTTCTAGTGGTATCAGAGCCTAATAGCTCATTTTTCCTTAATTCTTGGATTTAATTCCTGAGCTAGCGATTTACACTATTTAAGATGTCAAATTTTGATAGCCTATTAGTCACTAGGCATCCATCCTTTATTGGCTCCAATTATGCCTACTGAAAAGCCAGGATGAGGATCTTCCTCAAATCAATGGATGAAAGTGTGTGGCAAGCCACAGTGACCGAATAGAAACCTCCTACCACTGAAGTGACTGGAGTCGATGGTTCAAAATCAATGAGAGTAACTCCTTATTTCTCTTGGACCACTCTTCAAAAAAATGAGAGTAGTGCCAATGCAAAGGCACTAAATGCAATCACTTGCGCACTATCACTGGATGAGTTCAAAAGAATCGTATCCTGTGAAACTGCAAAGTAAGCCTGGGATATATTAGCAATGACACACGAAGGTACTACAATTGTTAAAAAAATCTAAAGTCCAACTCCTCACAACCAAATTTGAAGAAATTCAGATGGAGGAAAATGAAACATTTATGGACTTTTATACAAGATTAAATGACATTGTAAACTCTATGTGGGGTCTTGGCGATACAATCCCAGAAAGTAAAGTGTGTGCAAAGATACTACGCTCTCTTCTTGAACGGTTCAACTCTAAAGTAACTGTGATCCAGGAACTTCATGATACGGATAATATGAGGGTAGAAGAACTGGTTGGTTCTTAACAAACCTATGAGTTAAACTTCAAAGCTCCTAAAGGTAAATCTATGCACTAAAATCTTCTAAATGTAATTCTGAAGAAAATTCTGATTCTGAAGATGATATGGCTCTTTTAGCAAAAAAGTTTTATAAAATATTCAAAAGCAAGAAAAGGGTAGATTTTTAAAAATCAAATGAGAAGAAAAGATCTAAACCTAAATCTAAAACTTGGAAGTCTTTGAAAGATAGTCAATGTTACAACTGCCAAGAATATGGGCATTTAGCAAACAAATGTCCTAAAAAGGACAAACCGAAGAAGAAGGCTATGTTGGCTACATGGGATGAATCATCTGATTATGAAACTTCTTCTAAATCAGAAGATTCTGAAACTGAGTCGGGTAATGAAATAAAAGCCCTTATGACTCGAGCCAAGTTCACTTTTTCAGATCATGATGATTCAACTAGTGAGGAAAATCTGAACAGTGAATGTGAAAATGAAGATGATCTTCAAGATGCTTACAATGCCCTATACAAGGAAAGTTGTAAAATTGCTGTTAAACTTAAACTTAAAAAAAAAAAGTTTTTTAAACTTAAAGAATGTTTTGAGTCACTTGTTTTAGAAAAATCCCAAATTTCAGATTGTTTTGAAAAATTAAAATGCAATTTAGAATTCAAAACGCCCTAGATTGAAAATCTGAAATCTGAAAATGAGAAACTTAAAAATGAAGTATCTTCTCTTCTGAGTATAAAGGACACATGGAGATATGCTCAAGGTGATCCTAAGTTAGAGAAACTATTATCCGGATCAAGAAAATGTGGTGACAGATCTGGGTTGGGCTATGATAAGAACATACCTCCTAAACAGAAGAATACTCCTCCTAAGTTTGTGAAAGGAGAGCCCTCAAGCTCAAAAGGAAAAAGTACTTATCAAGGTTTTTCTAAAAATTCAAAAACTTTTTAAAAATTGAAAAGTAGCCATGTCAACTTTAATTAGAAACGAAATCTACTAGCTGAAAAGATTGTTGATTTACTCAAGGAGCTCTTAAAATCTAACTCTATAGGTCATTCTTACAACAATAGATATAAGAAGACTAACTATCCTTTTAAACCCAAAATAGTACTGAAATGGGTTCCTAATGTTGCCTGCTTGGTTGCCCACACCGCTTTCAAACCTTCAAGCCATTCAAAGTGGTACCTAGATAGTGGATGCTCCAGGCACATGACAGGCGACAAGGCTTTATTCACCGATCTAAAAGATATGACTGATGGGTTAGTCACTTTTGGTGATGACAGTAACTGCAAGATTATGGGCCAAGGTACGGTTCAACTTTGTAACCTTCTTGTGTTTAAAAATGTCATATATGTTGAAGGTATAAAACATAATTTACTTAGCATATCATAAATATACGATAATAACCATAGTGTATGATTTTCTAATCAAAGTTATGAGATTCTAAACAATAAGGGTTTTGTAATACTAACTGGACGTAGAACTTCTGAAAACTGCTACATTGTTAACGAATCCAGCTCATCTAATCAAACATGTTACATGGTCCATACAGACGAGACTGATTTGTGGTACAAACGTCTTGGACATGTACATTTCCAAAATTTATATAGATTGAGTAAACAAAAACTTATAAGAGGTCTACCCAAGCTTCAAAAATTAGATAAAACATGTGGTGAATGCCAGATAGGCAAACAAACAAGAACCTCACATAAAAAGGTAAATTCAAATATCACATCAAGACCACTCGAACTCCTCCACATGGATTTGATAGGCCCTACCAGAATGAAGAGTCGAGGTGGAAAAAGGTATATCTTGGTAATAGTGGATGACTTTACTAGATATACATGGGTAGTCTTCTTAAGGGACAAATCAGAAACCCTTGAAGAAGTCAAAATGATTCAAATGGAAAAAGGTTCTCAAATCAGTAAGATTCGTAGTGATCATGGTTTTAAATTTGAGAATAGCGGTTTTGAGAAGTTCTGTAGCGGCTAAGAAATATTACATCAATTCTCAGCGCCCAAAACTCTACAACAAAATGGTATAGTAGAAAGGAAGAATAGAGTGTTTCAAGAAATGGCTGATGTCATGTTGAATAGCATGAAGCTCTCTAAGAATCTTTGGGCTGAAGCGGTCAATAAAGCTTGCTATATTATTAACCGAGTCTACACTAGCAAAGATAATAATAAAACGGCTTACAAAATGTGGTTCGATAAAAAGCCTACTATCAAATACTTTTGAGTTTTTGGCAACAAGTGCTATATTTTACGAGATCGCGAAAATTTGGGAAAGTTTGATACAAAGAGTGATGAACGAATTTTTCTAGGATATTCCTTAAACAGTCGAGCTTAAACACACCAGTCTCAAAATCAGTTAATGATGAAGTTCTTGTAATTGATAAATCCGATACTTCATCTAATCAAAATGATTCTGAATTAAGGACTGTTAAAGATCATCCAACCATACAAATTCTTGAAAACCCACTCACTGGTGTTCGCACCCGTAAACAACTTGAGGATATATGTAATTATGTGTGTTTTACATCCCAAATAGAACCATCTAACATAAAAGAAGCTCTTGCTGATGAAAACTGAATTGTTGCAATGTAAGAAGAACTTAACCAATTCGTAAGATATGTTGTTTGGTATCTCGTACCAAGACCTAAAGATAAACACATCATTGGAACAAAATGGATCTTTAAAAATAAGTCTGACGAGCTTGGAAATATAATTAGAAATAAGGCCAGACTAGTGGTACAAGGTTACACTCAAATTGAAGGTATTGATTTTGATGAAACCTTTGCACCTGTAGTACATCTTGAATCAATCAGACTGTTTATATCCATTGCTTGTTTTAGAGAGATTAAGATTTATCAAATAGATGTGAAAAGTACATTTCTAAATGGTGATTTGCATGAGGAAGTTTATGTGGAACAACCGATGAGTTTTGAAGATCCCAAGAATATTGATCATGTGTATGGCATAAAAAGTCACTTTATGGTTTAAAACAAGCCCCTAGGGCATGGCATGAGAAACTAACAAAATTTTTGTTAAGTCATAATTTTCAAATGAGATCTGTTGATAAAACTCTATTTGTTAAAAAATATAATGATCATATTTTGATGGTACAGATTTATGTTGATGATATCATATATGGATCTACTTGTACTGACATGACTACTGAGTTTGCAGATTTTATGAAATCACAGTTTGAAATGAGTATGGTTGGGGAATTGAATTATTTTCTAGGGTTGTAAGTAAAGCAACAACCTAATGGAATATTCATTTCTCAATCTAAATATGCCTTGAATTTAATTAAGAGATTTGGATTTGAGAATGGTAAGAACTTCGATACTCCTATGAGTACTACCCTAAAACTCCCAAAAGACTCTGAAGGTAAAAGTGTTGATCCTAAACTTTAACAGAGTATGATTGGTAGTTTATTGTATGTAACTGCTAGTAGACCTGATATCGCGCTAAGTGTTGGTATTTGCGCTAGATATCATTTTAGTCCTAAAGAATCGCACTTGATTGCTATCAAGTGGATTATGCGACATGTTGCAAGTAATGTGAATCTCGGTCTCTGGTATCCTCATGAGACTAGGATTCAATTAGCTAGGTACTCGGATGCTGACTGGGCTGGTAATCTTGATGATAGAAAATCAACCAGTGGTGGTTGGTTTTATATCGAAAACTGTTTAGTTTCTTGGTTTAGCAAGAAAAAAAAGTTCTATATCACTTTCAACTGCTGAAGCTAAATACATCACAGCTGGTAATGCGTGTACGTAGCTTGTTTGGATAAAGCGAATGCTAAGTGACTATGGAATTAAACAGGATTCTATGTTATAATATTGAGATAATTTCAGTGCCATTAATATTTCAAAAAATCATATTCAGCATTCTCATACTAAGCACATTGACATTAGATTTCATCAAATCTGTGAATTAGTAGAAGAAAAGGTTATATCTCTGGAATATATACCTACCGGGAATCAACGTGCTAATATTTTCACGAAACCAATCGACAAAAGTCGGTTTAATCAAATGAAATTTGTTCTTGGCATGTGCATTATAAGATGATGTTTTATGCATTTTTGTATTATATTCTATATGCTTGATAGGTTAGATTTCAATTTTTACAAAATATTCTGAAAAATCTTGAATTTTTTTTTAAAAAAATACATTTTTGGCTTGTACTCGACCAATCGTGGTTCGACCAATCATGTACATCCACGATCAGTCGAGGAACTCGTGAAACCTTTTTAATTTGGGGAAATCCTTCATCTTCCTCATTTTTATTTCTTCCTCCAACCGGCTGAACCTCGACTAGTCGAAGCCAATTCCCAAAATTTTCATTGTAAGTGCTCCATTTGCATTTTTCTTTTAGATTTGAGTTTAGAATACTTCTCTTTTTCTCTTGAAGCTATTTATTTTGAGTTTCATTGTGATTTGGGGTAGTTATTCTAAAAATTTTGATATTAGAAAAATCTATTTTCTTTCGTTTGCAACTCCTTTTATTCTTGAACTCTTTGTTGTAAATGGCTTCTAGAGGAAGGAAATCAACTTCTCCTGGTCCATCATCTTCTTCTAGATCAGCCCCACTCACTAAACGTCATCTTAAGGCTTTTGAGGACGATCCATCATATGTTCATGACATCCGTTTGCAAAATATAATCGCTAAACATCCTATTAATCTTAATCATACAGCTCCATTTGATATCTTTCCTATGCTCCAAGCTGTAGGTTGGGATAACTTACTACATTAGGGTCGGCTTGCATACTGGTCCATTTCCCAATCCATGTTTGCTAGCATAATTGAATTTTCACTGAAAAATCTAACGTTTAACATTTCCACAAGAGAAGGACCATTTGATGCTGATCGTCACTTGATTTCTTCTCTTATGAAAATTCCAGTTAATGATGAGGGAGTTCCCATCCATACATTGACTGAAAAACCCTCTCAAACTGAAAAATGCATGTTTTCTAAGGATTTATGCAATTTGGATGCTCCATGGATGCGTAAAGGAAATGCGCTCCCCTCAAGGTATTTGTTACCCAAATACAGAGTTTTATACAGGATTTTCTGTCTAATTTGTATCCTCGGTCGGGCAATAAAACTGAGTTAATGGCTTTTATGGTTCGCATTCTTCATAGTGTAGCCCGAGGTGCTCATCTCTGCATACCTTCCTTGATTTGTCATTTTATCATTCAGTTCAGACTTCATCCTGGTCATAGTGATATACCCTTTGGATATTTGATTACCGTATTCGCTTCTCATATGTTAGTCGATATGCCGGTCGGAGGGGCCCCTATTAATCACTTGATATTTAATAATTCTAATCTCAATAAGATGAAGCTGGAATTTCTTCCTAGCCAAGTTGATGGTGGCGGTGCAGCTGAAGCTGAATGTGAGGAAGAAGCTGGTGATCTTCCTCCTGATGATATTAATATGGATGATATCTTTGAAGAGCTTGATTCTGACTCTGTAGATGATTCAGATTATCCACCTTCTGCTTTCGATGCACGGTTTGTTGCATTGAAAACTAAGGTTGAATCTTTACATGCTAGGATGGAAAACATGTTTGTTGCCCATGATTTACAATTCAAGTATATGCGCAAATATCTTAAGCGCTTGAACAAGGGAATCACAAACTTGATCCTTCCATCCCTGCTCCTTCATCTGGGTCAGATTAGTTCATTTTCTATTTTTTGGTCAGTAATAACTTTCTTATATCATATTCACTTGACTAGATTTGCTATTGTCACTATCGCTGGTTGTGGCTCAGTTTATCTATTATATGTGTTGCTTATGCTATGATTTCAATTCTTATTTGACAACCTCTTCTTTTAATCCTTGCTTATTACTCCTTTCTAATCTGCTTTGTTCTTCCTTTGTCATATTGTGACAAAAAGGGGAAGTAGATATACTTTTGTATCTTAGTTTAAAGTTGGATTGGTGAAATATGTTACTCAGGGGGAGTATGAACAGTGGTGGTCTATGTGTGGTCTGTATGAACATGAGTATATGAGTATGGACTACTTTTTGCTTGAATATTGATTTGCAGGTTCATGAATGTGTGTCGGTCTAACAACTGGTGCATGATTCTTTAATCAAATATTCTGTAATATGTATCCTATCTCGGAAGTATGTTCTGTTACTAATTTGACAAAGGGGGAGATTGTAAGTGCTATAGTGAATAGCCCCTTGTGAATGTCAAATTTGTGGTGACAAAGACACTACGTTGAAGCTTGTTTATGTGATGAACAAAAAATCTATTCAAGATACAAGTTTGGCTTCGAGTAGACAAGCATAGTTTTTCAAGTTGAAGATCTCGAAGGTCATGATTTCAGAAGCTTTCAAGTTCTCATAAGCTATTCAAGTTGAAGATCTCAAAAGCTTTTAAGTTTAAGTTCTCAGAAGTTTTTCAAGCTGAAGATATCAAGTTCAAGAACTCAATCTTCATGATACTCAAGGTCACTGGTATTCAAGTTTCAATGTCCTTACTTCACTATTAAGGTATAACAGACCTTAGGTTGACCTTTAGAGTAGGTCACTTTGGATACATAATCCATATATCTTTTATAAGTGACTTTGATCTGTTCTAAGACTAGTCCTAGCACTGGTTTGATCAGTCCTAAGTTATTGAGGATTTTTAGAATTTTTTGGTTATTCTTTGACTAGTCCTGTGAATAGTGTCGACTGGTTCTTCGACCGGTCGTGGTTCTTCGACACAAAGTTCAGCGTTGAGATTGGGCCTCCTACGACCAGTCGTATGGAACCTACGACCAATCGAAGTGGGCCTTCGACCAGTCGTAAGGTACCCACGACCGGTCGTGCAATAGAAAATCTTATCACGCCCAACTTTTGAAAAATTATGTTGGTTCTTGGACCAATCGTATAAGTCTTAAGACCAGTCGAAGTCTTGTTTTACTCAGCTATAAATAGAGCACGAATCTCAGATTAAATAGAAATAGAAAAAGTAATTAATCTGGCCTTCTGAGAGATAAGTCTGTGCTCCATTTTAAGCTAAGTGTGCTTATTTAATATTCTCTTTCTTTAGATTTATTTAATTGATTTTGTTTTTGGTATTCCAATATAATTGGAAAAGAGGAATTGCTATTTTCCTTTCTTTGGAATCAAAATCAATTAAGGGTAGCCCTATGTTGGTTTATTTTAAAATCAATTAGAACTAGAATCTTTATAATCGAGTACTGGACATTGAACTTGGACATTCAATCATCTACTCTGACTTGGTTCTTCCGGGCTGCTACATCAAAGGAGAAAATCAAGTATTTTACATTTAATTGTAAATTCCTTTCTATTTTGGTTTCTTTCAGGATTTGCCAGAAAAATCTTGTTGCTTTGGTTATCTAAGGAGAGCTAGTAAAACTCAGAAGTGGGATTTTTTAATTGTGTAAGCCCACAGACAAAGACACAATTGTAAAGGTTTTTGGTGAACCTGTGAAAATCTATATTGTTAGTGAACGCTAATATCCCGTGTGAGGATTTTAGGAGTGGAGTAGCATTCTGTGTGGCTGTTGTATAACAGTTGGTGAACACACAGGCGAACCACTATAATCTCATGTGTTGTGGTTGGATGATTTACATTTCATATCTTTATTTATTCATTTGTGGGATGTATATGTGGTTGTGAATATTGTAATTTTTTATTTCAAGCATTGTGGGTAATGTTGTAATAGTTTAGAATTTACTTCTTGCTATTGGTTTATCAGCTTAATATTAAATTGTTCCAGTAAGGTTGCCCTGCCATTCTTACAGTGCATGGTTGTCCCTAGAACAATACATATTTGTGATTACAATTTATTTTCCAGTGCAGTTTGTATTTATTTTTATTCCTCTTCGGTTTGAGACTTGATACAAAGACCTTTCTAGAAATTAGGTTGTCCTACCATAAACTTTGGTTTTTGGTGTAAGGTTATCCTTAGAACAACATTTGTATCAACCTCTCAAGATCTGAATTTTGAGGTTGCTTTACATTCCTGCATTGTAGTTTATTTAGTTATCTTGTTGGCTATCATATTCCTTTAATTTCCATTGTTATATATTTTTATTTGGCATAGTCCTATTCACCCCCTCCCCCCCCTTTAGGACATATAGCTAGGCCTTTTCAAGTGGTATCAGAGCCTAATAGCTCATTTTTCCTTAATTCTTGGATTTAATTCTTGAGCTAACGATTTAAGCTATTTAAGATGTCAAATTTTGATAGCCTATCAGTCACTAGGCCTCCACCCTTTGATGGCTCCAATTATGCCTACTGGAAAGCCAGGATGAGGATCTTCCTCAAATTAATGGTTGAGAGTGTGTGACAAGCCACAGTGACCGAATGGAAACCTCCTACCACTGAAGTGTCTGGAGTCGATGGTTCAAAATCAGTGAGAATAACCCCTTATTTCTCTTGGACCACCCTTCAGAAAAATGAGAGTAGTGTCAATGCAAAGGCACTAAATGCAATCACTTGCGCACTATCACTGGATGAGTTCAAAAGAATCATATCTTGTGATACTGCAAAGCAAGCCTGGGATATATTAGAAATGACACATGAGGGTACTACAATTGTCAAAAAATCTTAAGTTCAACTCCTCACAACCAAATTTGAAGAAATTCATATGGAGAAAAATGAAACATTTATGGACTTTTATACCAGATTAAATGACATTGTAAACTCTATGTGAGGTCTTGGCGATACAATCCCAGAAAGTAAAGTGTGTGCAAAGATACTACGCTCTCTTCCTGAACGGTTCAACTCCAAAGTAACCGCGATCCTGGAACTTCGTGATACGGATAATATGAGGGTAGAAGAACTGGTTGGTTCTTTACAAACCTATGAGTTAAACTTTAAATCTCCTAAAGGTAAATCTATAACACTAAAATATTCTTAATGTAATTCTGAAGAAAATTCTGATTCTGAAGATGATATGGCTCTTTTAGTAAAAAAAGTTTTATAAAATATTCAAAAGCAAGAAAAGGGTAGATTTTTAAAAATCAAATGAGAAGAAAAGATCTAAACCTAAATCTAAAACTTGAAAGTCTTTAAAAGATAGTCAATGTTACAACTGCCAAGAATATGGGCATTTAACAAACAAACGTCCTAAAAAGGACAAACCGAAGAAGAAGGCTATGTTGGCTACATGGGATGAATCATCTGATTCTGAAGTTTCTTCTAAATCAGAAGATTCTGAATCCGAGTCGGGTAATGAAACAAAAGCCCTTATGACTCTAGCCAAGTTCACTTTTCAGATCATGATGATTCAACTAGTGAGGAAAATCTGAACAGTGAATGTGAAAATGAAGATGATCTTCAAGATGCTTACAATGCCCTATACAAGGAAAGTTGTAAAATTGCTGTTAAACTTAAACTTCAAAAAGAAAAGTTTTTTAAACTCAAAGAATGTTTTGAGTCACTTGTTTTAGAAAAAACTCAAATTTCAGATTTTTTTGAAAAATCAAAATGCGATTTAAAACTCAAAATGTCCCAGATTGAAAATCTGAAATTTGAAAATGAGAAACTTAAAAATGAAGTATCTTCTCTTCTGAGTTTAAAGGACACATGGAGATATGCTCAAGGTGATCCTAAGTTAGAGAAACTATTATCCGGATCAAGAAAATGTGGCGAGAGATCTGGGTTGGGCTATGATAAGAACATACCTCCTAAACAGAAGAATACTCCTCCTAAGTTTTGAAAGGAGAGTCCTCAAAATCAATAGGAAAAAGTACTTATTAAGGTTTTTCTAAAAATTCAAAAACTGAAAAGCAGCCATGTCAACTTTAATCTGAAACGAAATCCACTAGCTGAAAAGATAGTTGATTTACTCAAGGAGCTCTTAAAATCTAACTCTATAGGTCATTCTTACAACAATAGATATAAGAAGACCAACTATCCTCTTAAACCCAAAACAGTACTAAAATGGGTTCCTAAGGTTGCCTGCTTGGTTGCCCATACCGCTTTTAAAGCTTCAAACCATTCAAAGTGATACCTAGATAGTGGATGCTCCAGGCACATGACAGGCGACAAGGCTTTATTCACCGATCTAAAAGATAGGACTGATGGGTCAGTCACTTTTGGTGATGGCAGTAACTGCAAGATTATGGGCCAAGGTACGGTTCAACTTTGTAACCTTCTTATGTTTAAAAATATCTTATATGTTGAAGGTCTAAAACATAATTTTCTTAGCATATCTCAAATATGCAATAATAACCATTGTGTACGGTTTTCTAATCAAAGATGTGAGATTATAAAGAATAAGTGTTTTGTAATACTAACTGGATGTAGAACGTCTGAAAACTACTATATTGTTAGCGAATCCAGCTCATCTAATCAAATATGTTACATGGTCCTATAAGTGCTATGATTTCATATCCCTTTGGTTGTCAAATTTTGTGGTGCCAAAACCTATATCTATGTCTTGTATATCTTGTGTTTCATGACTATTCATTGCTTCAAGACATCTATTTCAAGACAAGAACTTAAATGAAGAAAGTCTCAAGTCATGGATGAAGAATTCAAGAATAGAAGTCTCCAAGTATGCATGTTGAAGATTCAAACAAGTACAAGTATAGAAGAAGACTTTGTCAACTCAAGAAAGGATCAAGCTCGAGAAGGCCTACAACAAGATTCGTAAATTCTCAAGCTTCTCTTAAGGGTCATCTGAGTGTACAGACTATTAATGTCCATCTCACTTTTAAGGTTTATTTGACCTTAGATTGACCTTAAGATGGGCTTTACTGTAGGTCATTCTGGATACATAATTCGTATATTTTAATATACTTGTTTGGGCTGCTCTAAGACCAGTCATAGGGACTTCAAGACCAGTCCTAGCTCTGCTATGACTAATCTTGAGTTTATCAGGACCAGTCCTAAGTTGTTGAAGATTTTTAGATTTTTCTAGTTATCTTACGACCAGTCCTGGATATCCTACGACTAGTCATGTGAGTAGTACGACTTGTCCTTCGACTAGTCTTAGCCCTACGACTCAAACTCTAGCAACTGAACTGGGAGTCCTACGACCAGTTGTAGGTGACCCATGACCAGTCGTAAGTGGCCCACGACTGGTTGTAGGCTACCCAGGACCAGTCGTGGAACAGCTAATCTTTATCCCGTGAAAATCTTTAAAAATTTTTGAAGCTATGACCAGTCTTAGGATCCTAAGACCGGTCGTAGATGGAATTTTTCAAGCTATAAATAGAGCACGAACTTCAAAGTTTTTCAATTCAATTCAAATCAATTCAAACAATCTTTAGGCTATACTCTGAGATAAGTTTGTGTTTGTTTTTAAGCTACTTTGTGCTCATTTAATATTCCTTTTGCTAGCTTGTTTATTATTTGATTTTGATCTACATTCCAATCTTATTTGAAAAGGAGAATTTCTAATATTCCTTCTTCTTGGATTCAAAATCAAATAGAACTAGCCCTTTTGATTTAAAATCAATTAGACTTAGAACCATTCTTAAAGTGAGTATTGGACTTTGAACGTTGAATTGAACTTCTACTCCGATTGGTTCTACCGGGCTACTTCAAAAGGAGATTCAGGTATTTTACATTTGTGTAATTTACTTTCTTTGGTTTTGTTTGAGATTTGCCATAAAAATCTCATTGTTTTGGTTATCTGAGGAGAGCCAGAAAACTCAGATTGTGTGGGTTTTTGGATTGTGTAAGCCCGAGATAAAAAGACACAATTGTGAAGGTTTTAGGTAAACTTGTGAAACCTATTTTGATAGTGCATGCTAATATCCCTTGTGTGAGGATATTAGGAGTGGAGTAGCATTCTGTGTGGCTGTTGGATAACAGTTGGTGTACACACAGGTGAACCACTATATATCGTTGTGTTGTGGATGTGCTTTATTCTTTCATTCTTTATTTATTCAGTTTTGTGGATTGTATTTGTGAATGAATGTTGTAATCATTTTATTTCAAGCAAGTGTGGGGAATGTTGTAATAACTTAGGATTTATTTATTTAAGTTATTTTTGTTGCTTTGCTTTTTATTCCTCATTGGTTTGTGATACAAAGGACGTTCTAGAAATAAGGTTGCCCTACCTTAAACATTTGGTTTTTGGTGTAAGGTTGTCCTTAGAACTGATATAGTATCATTCTCTTAAATCTAGTTTATTGAGATTGATTTTTTAATTCAGCAATTTGTTTTATTTCTTTTATTATTCCGTTATTTTAAGTTTTATTTGGCATTGCCCTATTCACCCCCCCTCTTGGGCATATAGCTAGGCCCTTTCAGGTCCATACAGACGAGACTGATTTGTGGCACAAACGTCTTGGACATGTACATTACCGAAATTTATATAGATTAACTAAACAGAAACTTATAAGTGGTCTACCCAAGCTTCGAAAATTAGATAAAATATGTGGTGAATGCTAGATAGGCAAACAAACAAGCACCTCACACAAAAAGGTGAATTCAATATCACATCAAGACCACTCGAACTCCTCCACATGGATTTGATAGGACCTACCAAAACGGAGAGTCAAGGTGGCAAAAGGTATATCTTGGTAATAGTGGATGACTTTACCAGATATACATGGGTAGTCTTCTCATGGGACAAATCAGAAACCCTAGAAGAAGTAAGAAAGTTCTCAAAAGGATTTAAACGGAAAAAGGTTCTCAAATCAGTAAGATTCGTAGTGATTATGGTTCTGAATTTGAGAATAGCGGTTTTGAGAAGTTCTGTAGCGACCAAGGAATATTATATGAATTCTCAACGCCCAAAACTCCACAACAAAATGGTATAGTGGAAAGGAAGAATAGAGTGCTTCAAGAAATGGCTAATGTCATGTTGAATAGCATGAAGCTTTCTAAGAATCTTTAGGCTGAAGCGGTCAATACAGCTTGCTATATTATTAACCGAGTCTACACTATCAAAGATAATATTAAAACGGCTTAGGAAATGTGGTTCGATAAAAAGCCTACTATTAAATACTTTCGAGTTTTTGGCCGCAAGTTCTATATTTTATGAGATCGTGAAAATTTGGGAAAGTTTGATACGAAGAGTGATGAAGGAATTTTCCTAAGATATTCCTTAAGTAGTCGAGCTTATAGGGTTCTGAACAAAAGAACCAGTGTGATTAAAGAGTCCATCAATGTTGTCATTGATGATCACTTAAACACACCAGTCTCAAATTCAGATAATGATAAAGTTCTAGTAATTGATAAATCCGATACTTCATCTAATTAGAATGATTCTGAATTAAGGACTATCAAAGATCATCCAACCACACAAAATCTTAGAAACCCGCTCACTAGTGTTCACACCCGTAGACAACTTGAGGATATATGTAATTATGTGTGTTTTACATCCCAAATAGAACCATCTAACATAAAAGAAGCTCTTACTGATGAAAAATGGATTGTTGCGATGCAAGAAGAACTTAACCAATTCATAAGAAATGATGTTTGATATCTCGTACCAAGACCTAAAGATAAACACATCATTGGAACGAAATGGATCTTCAAAAATAAGTCTGATGAGCTTGGAAATATAATTAGAAACAAGGCTAGACTAGTGGTACAAGGTTACACTCAAATTGAAGGTATTAATTTTGATGAAACTTTGCACCTGTAGCATGTCTTGAATCAATCAGACTGTTTATATCCATTGTGTGTTTTAGAAAGATTAAGATTTATCAAATGGATGTGAAAAGTATATTTCTAAATGGCGATTTGCATGAGAAAGTTTATGTGGAACAACCGATGAGTTTTGAAGATCCCAAGAATACTGATCATGTGTATAGGCTTAAAAAGACACTTTATGGTTTAAAACAAGCCCCTAGGGCATGGTATGAGAAACTAACAAAATTTTTGTAAGCCATAATTTTCAAATGAGATCTGTTGATAAAACTTTGTTTGTTAATAAACATAATGATCATATTTTAATGGTACGGATTTATGTTGATGATATCATTTATGGATCTACTTGTACTGACATGACTACTGAGTTTGAAGATTTTATGAAATCATAGTTTGAAATGAGTATGGTTGGGGAATTGAATTATTTCCTAGGGTTGCAAGTAAAACAACAACCTGATGGAATATTCATTTCGCAATCTAAATATGCATTGAATTTAATTAAGAGATTTGGATTTAAGAATGGTAAGAACTTCGAGACTCCTATGAGTACTACCCTGAAACTCTCAAAAGACTCTGAAGGTTAAAATGTTGATCCTAAACTTTATCGGAGTATGATTGGTAGTTTATTGTATTTAACTGCTAGTAGACTTCTGATATCGCGCTAAGTGTTGGTATTTGCACTAGATATCAATATAATCCTAAAGAATCGTACTTGATTGTTGTCAAGCGGATTATGCGATATGTCGCAAGTACTGTGAATCTCGGTCTCTGGTATCCTCATGAGACTAGCATTTAATTAGCTAGGTACTCGGATGCTGACAGGGCTGGTAATCTTAATGATAGAAAATCAACCAGTGGTGGTTGCTTTTATATCAAAAACTATTTAGTTTCTTAGTTTAGCAAGAAAAAAGGTTCTATATCACTTTCAATAGCTGAAGATGAATACATCGCAGTTGGTAATGCGTGTACGCAGCTTGTTGGGATGAAGCGAATGCTAAGTGACTATGAAATTAAACAGGATTCCATGTTATTATGTTGTGATAATTCTAGTGCCATAAATATTTCAAAAAATCCTATTCAACATTTTCGTACTAAGCACATTGACATTAGATTTCGTTATATCTGTGAATTAGTAGAAGAAAAGGTTATATCTCTGGAATATATACCTACCGGGAATCAACGTGCTGATATTTTCACAAAATCGCTCGACAAAAGTCGATTTATTCAAATGAAATTTGATCTTGACATGTGAATTATAAGATGATGTTTTATGCATTTTTGTATCATACTGTATATGCTTGATAGGTTAGATTTCAATTTTTATAAAATATTCTAAAAAGCCTTGAATTATTTTTTTTTGAAAATGCATTTTTGGCTTGTACTCGACCGTTCGTGGAAATACATGACCAGTCCTGGTTCGACCGGTCGTGTACATCCACGACCAGTCGAGGAACTCGTGAAACCCTTTTAATTTGGAGAAATCTTCATCTTCCTCATTTCTATTTCTTCCTCCAACCGGCCGAACCTCGACTAGTCGATGCCAACTCCCAAAATCTTCATTGTAAGTGCTCCATTTGCATTTTTCTTCTAGATTTGAGTTTAGAATACTTCTCTTTTTCTCTTGAAGTTATTTATTTCGATTTTCATTGTGATTTGGGGAAGTTATTCTGAAAAATTTGATATTAGAAAAAACCTATTTTCTTTCATTTGCAACTCTTTTTATTCTTGAACTCTTTATTGTAGATGGCTTCTAGAGGAAGGAAATCAACTTCTTGTGGTCCATCATCTTCTTCCAGATCAGCCCCTCTCACTAAATGTCATCTTAGGGCTTTTGAGGACGATCCATCATATGTTCGTGACATCCATTTGTGAAATATAATCGCTGAACATCTTGTTGATTTTAATCATATAGCTCCATTTGATATCTTTCCTATGCTCCAAGCTGTAGGTTGGGATAACTTACTACATTGGGGTTGGGCTGCATACCGGTCCATTGCCCAATCCATGTTTGCTTGCATAACTAAATTTTCACTAGAAAATCTAACGTTTAGCATTGCCTCAAGAGAAGGACCATTTAATGTTGATTGTCACTTGATTTCTGCTCTTATGAAAATTTCAGTTAATGATGAAGGAGTTCTCATCCATACATTGACTGAAAAACCCTCTCAAACTGAAAAATGCATGCTTTTTAAGGATTTATGCAATTTGGATGCTCCATGGATGCATAAAGGAAATGCGCTCCCCTCAAGGAATCTGTTACCCAAATACAGATTTTTGCACAATATTTTTGTGTATAATCTTTATCCTCGGTCGGGCAATAAAACTGAGTTAACGGCTTTTATGGTTCGTATTCTTCATAGTGTAGCCCGAGGTGCTCATCTCTGCCTACCTTCCTTGATTTGTCATTTTATCATTCAGTTCAGACTCCATCCTGGTCATAGTGATATACCCTATGGATATTTGATGACTGTATTGGCTTCTCATATGTTAGTCGATATGTCGGTCGAAGAGGCCCCTATCCATCACTTGATATTTAATAATTCTAATCTCAACAAGATGAAGTTGGAATTTCTTCCTGGCCAAGTTGATGGTGGCGGTGCAGCTGAAGCTGAACATGAGGAAGAAGCTGATGATCTTCCTCCTGATGATATTAATATGGATGATATCTTTGAAGAGCTTGATTCTGAGTCTACAGATGATCCATATTATCCACCTTCTGCTTTCGAAGCACGGTTTGTTACATTGGAAACTAAGGTTGAATCTTTACATGCTAAGATGGAAAACATGTCTGTTGCCCATGATTTACAATTCAAGTATATGCACAAATATCTTAAGCGCTTGAACAAAGGCATGCAAAAACTTGATCCTTACATCCCTGCTCCTTCATTTGGATCAGATTAGTTTGTTTTCTATTTTCTAGTCAGTAATAACTTTCTTATATCATATTCACTTGACTGGATTTGTTATTGTCACTATCACTGGTTGTGGCTCAGTTTATCTATTATATGTGTTGCTTATGCTATGGTTTCAATTCTTATTTGGAAACCTCTTCTTTCACTCCTTGCTTATTACTCCTTTCTAATCTGCTTTGTTCTTCATTTGTCATATTATGACAAAAAGGGGAAGTAGATATACTTTTGCTTCTTAGTTTAAAGTTGGATTGGTGAAATATGTTACTCAGGGGGAGTATGAATAGTGGTGGTCTATGTGTGGTCTGTATGAACATGAGTATATGAGTATAGGCTACCTGTTGGTTGAATATTGATTTGCAGGTTCATGAATGTGTGTCAGTTTAACAACTGGTGCATGATTCTTTAATCAAATATTCTGTGATATGTATCCTATCTTGGAAGTGTGTTTTGTCACTAATTTGACAAGGGGGGAGATTGTAAGTGCTATTGTGAATAGCCCCTTGTGATTGTCAAAATTGTGTTGACAAAGACACTGCTTTGAAGCTTGTTTATGTGATGAACAAAAGATCTATTCAAGATATAAGTTTGGCTTCGAGTAGACATGCACAGCTTTTCAAGTAGAAGATCTCGAAGGTCAAGATTTCAGAAGCTTTCAAGTTCTCGTAAGCTATTCAAGTTGAAGATCTCAGAAGCTTTTAAGTTTAAGTTCTCAGAAGTTTTTCAAGCTGAAGATCTCAAGTTCAAGAACTCAATATTCATGATACTCAAGGTCACTGGTATTCAAGTTTCAATGTCCTTACTTCACTATTGAGGTATAACTGACCTTAGGTTGACCTTTTGGGTAGGTCACTTTGGATACATAATCCATATATCTTTTATAAGTGATTTTGATCTGTTCTAAGACTAGTCCTGTACCTTATTCGACTAGTCCTAGCACTGGTTCGACCAGTCCTAAGTTGTTGAGGATTTTCAGAATTTTCTAGTTATTCTTCGACCAGCCCTGGAGACTGTTCGACCAGTCCTGTGAACAGTGTCGACTGGTTCTTCG
The DNA here is from genome assembly GCA_037074715.1 of Magnolia kwangsiensis. Lineage (NCBI taxonomy): Eukaryota > Viridiplantae > Streptophyta > Magnoliopsida > Magnoliales > Magnoliaceae > Magnolia > Magnolia kwangsiensis. Next base: position 71,807,094 of record CM073574.1, on the reverse strand, counting down.
ATCGGTCGTGGTTCTTCAACATAAAGTTTAGTGTTGAGATTGGGCCTCCTATGACCAGTCGAAGGGGACCTTTGACCATCGTAGGGTACCCACGTCCGGTCATGCAACTGAAAATCTTATCGCACCCAATTTTTTCAAAATTCTGTTGGTTCTTCGACCAGTCGTAGAAGTCTTAAGACCAGTCGAAGTCGTATTTTTCTCTGCTATAAATAGAGCACAAATCTCAGATTAAATAGAAATAGAAAAAGTAATTAATTCGGCCTTCTGAGAGATAAGTATGTATTCCATTTTAAGCTAAGTGTGCTTATTTAATATTCTCTTTCTTTAACTTAATTGATTTTATTTCTGGTATTCCAATCTAATCTGAAAAGAGGAATTGTCATTTTCCTTTCTTTGGAATCAAAATCAATTAAGGGTAGCCCTATGTTGGTTTAATTTAAAAATCAATTAGAACTAGAACCTTTGTAATCGAGTACTGGACATTGAATTTGGACATTCAATCATCTACTCTGACTTGGTTCTTCCAGGCTGTTATATCGAAGTAGAAAATTAGGTATTTTGCATTTAATTGTAAATTCTTTTCTGTTTTGGTTTCTTTCGAGATTTACCAGAAAAATCTCATTGCTTTGGTTATCTGAGGAGAGCCAGTAAAACTTGAAAGTGGGGTTTTTTAATTGTGTAAGCCAATAGACAAAGACACAATTGTAAAGATTTTTGGTGAACCTGTGAAAACCTACATTATTAGTGAACGCTAATATCCCCTGTGTGAGGATTTTAGGAGTGGAGTAGCATTCTGTGTGGCTGTTGTATAACAGTTGGTGAACACACAGGCGAACCACTATAATCTCATGTGTTGTGGTTGGATGATTTACATTTCATATCTTTATTTATTCATTTGTGGGATGTATATGTGGTTGTGAATATTGTAATCTTTTATTTCAAGCATTGTGGGGAATGTTGTAATAGTTTAGAATTTATTTCTTGCTATTGGTTTATCAGCTTGATATTAAATTGTTCTAGTAAGGTTTCCCTGCCATTCTTATGGTGCATGGTTGTCCCTAGAACAATACATATTTGTGATTACAATTTATATTTCAGTGCAATTTGTATTTATTTTTATTCCTCTTCGATTTGAGACTTGATACAAAGACCTTTCTAGAAATCAGGTTATCCTACCATAAACTCTAGTTTTTGGTGTAAGGTTGTCCTTAAAACAACATTTGTATCAACCTCTCAAGATCTGAATTTTGAGGTTGCTTTACATTCCTGCATTGTGGTTTATTTAGTTATCTTGTTGGCTAACATATTCCTTTAATTTCCATTGTTATATATTTTTATTTGGCATAGTCCTATTCACCCCCTCCCTCCCCCCCCCCCCCCTCTAGGACATATAGCTAGGCCTTTTCAAATTATAAGAAGACCAACTATGTTCCTAAACCCAAAACTATAATGAAATGGGTCCCTAAGCTTGCTTATTTGGTTGCCCACACCGCATTCAAAGCCACGGGCCATTCAAAGTGGTACCTGGATAGTGGTTACTATAGACATATGACAGGTGACAAAAGTCTGTTCACCAGTCTTAAAGACATGACTGATGGTTCAGTCACATTCGATGATAATAGTAACTGCAAAATTGTTGGCCAAGGTATGGTTCAACTCCCTAACCTCCCTCTATTTGAGAATTTTTTATATGTAAAAGGTTTAAAACATAATTTATTAAGCATTTCTGAAATTTGTGATAATAATTACAGTGTAAAATTTTCAAACCAAAAGTGTGAAATCTTTAATAAGAATGGTTCTGTAATATTAACTGGTCACTATCGCCTTTGGCATATACACTATCGCAACTTATATAGATTGAGCAAAAGTGATTTGGTAAGAGGTCTACCCAAAATAAAGAAAGTGGATAAGATATGTGGCGAGTATCGAATTGGTAAACAAACCATGAGTGTTCACAAAAAGTAAACTCCACTACCACATCTAAATCACTTAAACTTTTTCATATGGATCTCATTGGACCAACTAGAATGGAGAGTCGAGGTGGCAAGAAGTATATTCTAGTCATTGTAGATGACTTTACCCAGTATACTTGGGTAATCTTCTTAAGAGAGAAATCTGAAACTCTCGATGAAGTAAAAAGGGTACTTAAACGTATCCAAAATGAAAAAGAGTTACAAGACATTAAAATCCATAGTGATCATGGTTCTAAGTTTAAAAATAGTAGTTTTGAGAAATTTTGTAGTGACCAAGGAATATCACATGAATATTCTGCGCTCCCAAAACACCACAACAAAATGGGGCAGTGGAAAGGAAAAATGGGATGCTTCAAGAAATGGCAAATGTAATGTTAAATAGTATGAATCTTCCTAAAAATCTCTGGGCTCAAGTCGTAAATATTACTTGTTATATAATTAACCATGTTTCTAATAGAAAATCTAATAATAAAATGGCATATGAGATGTGGTTTGATAAGAAGTCTTCAGTCAAATACTTCTGAATTTTCGACAGTAAATGCTATATCTTGCGTGACTGAGAACATTTGGGTCAATTTGACACCAAAAGTAATGAAGGGATATTTTTAGAGTATGCTCTGAATAGTCGAGCATATCAGGTACTTAACAAGAGCACCGACGTTATACAAGAATCTATTAATGTGGTTATTGATGATCATTTGAATACACCTGTCTCAAGTTCAGAAGATGATAAGGTTCTTCTAATTGATAAACTAGACTCTTCATCAAATCAAAATAACACTAAACTACAAATAAATAAAAATCATAATACTGATCAAATCCTTGGAAATCCCCTCACTGGTGTACGCACTCGTAAACAATTAGAAGATATGTGTAAGTATATGTTCTTTACATCTAGATGGAACCGGCTAACGTAAAAGAGCCCCTTACTAATGAAAACTGGATTGTAGCTATATAAGAAGAGCTCTTCCAGTTTGTGGCAAATGATTTTTCATATTTAGTTCCAAGACCAACTGATAAACATATTATCGGAATAAAATGGATTTTCAAGAATAAGTCTGATGAATTTGGTAACATAATTAGAAACAAGTCTAGGCTGGTTATACAAGGATACACCAAAATTGAAGGTAATGATTATGATGAAACCTTTGCCCCAACAGCTCATCTTGAATCAATCAAACTGTTTATATCCATTGTGTGTTTTAAAAAATTTAAAATAAATCAAATGGATGTTAAGAGTGCATTTTTAAATGGTGATTTTCATGAAGAAGTATACATTGAACAACCAAAGGGTTTTGAAGGCCTTAAGCATCCCAATCATGTTTATTTCTTAAAAAAGGAACTCTATGGTTTGAAATAGGCTCCCAGGGCATGGTACAAGAAATTAACTAAATTCTTGTTAAGTCATGAGTTTATTATGGGGAGTGTAGATAAAATATTATTTTTTAAGAAATATAATGATCATATTTTAATAGTGCGAATCTATGTTGATGACATTATTTATGGATCTACCTGTGATAACATGACTGTTGAGTTTGCAGATCTTATGAAGTCCAAATTCAAAATAAGCATGGTTGGAGAACTAAATTATTTCCTAGGGTTGCAAGTCAAATAGCTTCCTGATGGATTCTTCATTTCCCAAACTAAATATGCTCTAAACTTAGTTAAAGGTTCAGATTTGAGAGTGAAAAAATTTTTGATACTCCAATGAGTACCACTCTGAAACTCTCTAAGGATTCAACAAGTAAGAGTGTGGATCCTAAGTTGTATCGCAGTATGATAGGAAGTTTACTTTATTTAACTAAGACGACCTGATATTGCTTTTAGCGTTGGAATTTGTGCCAGATATCAATCGGACCTTAAAGAGTCCCACTTGATTACTGTTAAGTGAATTTTACGACATGTCGCTAGTTCAGCTAATCTTGGTCTCTGGTATCTACATGATACTAGTGTGCAATTCGTTGGTTACAAGGATGCTAATTGGGATGTTAACATTGATGATCATAAATCAACCAGCAGTGGTTATTTTTATGTCGAGAACTTTCTAGTTTCCTAGCTAAGTAAGAAATAAAGTTTCGTATCACTCTCCACTGTTGAGGCTGAATATATTGTTGCAGGTATTACATGCACTCTAACTAGTATGGATGAAGAGAATGCTAAGAGAATACAGAATTGTGTAATAATCTATGATGTTATATTGTGATAATTCAAGCGCAATTAATATTTCCAAAAATCTTATTCAGCATTCATGAACCAAGCATATTGACATTAGGTATCATTATATTCGTGAATTGGTGGAAAAAAAGATAATTTCATTAGAATATATTTAGACCGAGAATCAACTAGTTGACATATTCAGAAAATTGCTCGACAAAAATTGATTTGTAAAATTGAAATTTGATTTTGGTATGTGCAATACAAACTGATGATTTGTGTTCATTTGTATCAGAATGTGTATATATATTATTTTACATTTTTTTAAAAATATATGCAAAATTGTACATTTTTAGTGTTACATGACCAGTCGAGTACACACTCGACCTTTTGTGGCACGATCGGTCGAGTATGTATACGATCAGTCGTGAAACTCATGAAATGGGTTTTTATTTAGGAAAAATGTCACTTTTTTCATTTCTTTCTTCTTCTTCATCAAGCTCAACCACGACCGGTTGAACCCATCTCTCGATTACTCTCTAACTAGTGCTTTATTTTTTATTTCCTTATGGATTTAAGTTCTTTGATAATCCTTAATCTTGATTTTTCTTCTTGTTTCAAGATTTATAGTGTTTTAAAAGATTTTTTTTCCTTAAAATCTGATTTGCTTGGAATCCTTTCATTTCTTTTTACAACCCTTCGTTTCTTTTTCTTATTGCAATGGAAGGAAGAAATATGAAGAAAACCACTCATGGTCCCTCTTCATCCCATTTTGCACCTATTACCGTGCGTCACCTTCGGCCTCCCAAAAAGGATCCCGAGTATGTGCGAGATTTCCATCTTAGAAATGTTATTGTTGAATGTTTTGTCATTGTTGATCATCTTGTGTGCTTCAACATTGTCCATCTCCTTCAAGCTATAGGTTGGGAAAATATACTATATTAGGGCAGTCCTGCATACTGATCCATTATGCAGGCCATGTACGCTTGCATTATTGAGTTCTCTCTAGAAGATTTGACATTTACTGTATCAACTAGAGAAGGTCCAAATGAAGTAAACCATCGTTTAATTTCAGCAATCATGAATATACCTGTTGTTGATGATACACATATCTACTTTGCAATCTAAACCTTCTAAAAATGTTAAACAATTGATTACGAGAGTTCTCTGTAACATGAATGTGGAATGGAACGGTGGTACTACACTCAGTTCCAAATATATGTTGCCCGGATATAGGGTCTTGCATCGAATTTTTATTTTGAATGTCTATCCTTGCTCAGGTAACAAGACTGAGCTAACCTCTTTTATGTCCCACATTATGCATTCAGTTGTATCTAGCATCTATATATGTCTTCCTTCTCTTATTTGTCATTATATTATTCAGTTTTGTCTCCATCCTTGTCATAACGATGTTTCATTCACTTATCTTATGACTGCCTTAGCTAATCATGCTTTGATAGTTATGCCTATTAAAGAAGTTTCTATTAACCTCCGTCCATTTAACAATTCTAATATCAACAATATGAAACTAGACTTAACACCTGGTCAAGTTGATGGGAATGCTGGAGGAGATGAAGAAGCTGAAGAAGTTGATGTTTTACCTCGAGAAGACATTAATATGGATGACTTATTTAATGAACTTGAATCAGATTCTGAGGCTGACCCTGATTATTAACCTTTTGATTACGATGAAAGGTTGCGTAATCTTGAGAAACAGGTGGCTCAGATTCAGGTAACCCAGGATTCTTAATTTTCTTATATGTGCAAACATACGAGGTGCATTAATAAGAGTTTACATCAAATTGATCCATCTATTCCCGCTCTATAAGACCCGTATATTAGTCCATACCGTTCCATAAGATTCCGTGATCTTCCAAGTCGAATTCCAACAACCTTCGACCCTTGATCGGTATTTGCACGCGACCCTGATTCACACGCCGTCAACCCGAGTTGACTCAACCCAAGACTTGTATCCTAGCAACCGTGCCATCACCGCGGTTCCGATGCCGCAACTCATGCGCCGAGGTGATACCCAGGCCAGGAGATGTGGGCCCGCCTTCGGTTCGAGAAAACACTACACAATTGTAAACTCAATAAAGATTTCAAATCATGTCCCATCAATCCCATCAATCACACTTCATGTCAAGTACACATCACCCCATCCCCAAGCAACCCCTAAAGTCAACACTCTCTTACACAAAGTACCCTCATCGCTCACCTTTTCACCGATCTCTCTCTCTCTCACTCTCTCTCATCTCTCTCATTCTCTAAGCAATCCCAAAAACTCCAAACGTCCAATCTTTCCTCCATTTTTCACCCACCATGAAGCTTCATACACCATCATCCAACCTCTAAAATCGATTCTCAACCATTGATTCTTTCTCCTTGGAGCTAGATCGCCCTAATGTGAAAGGAGGAGTAATTTTGAAGGTGGGTGCTTCTCTCTCTCTCTCCTTCTCAGTTTTTTTTGTATGATGTGTGGCCCACTTGGATAGACCCCACCTTGAGGTATGTTTTATCCAAATCGTCAAAGTCATGTCGACCCTACCTTATGGTGGTGAAAACACACAAATATCAAATTGATTTAAATCGCCTTGATAAAATGTGGGCCATGACCATGTGAGACCCACCACTATGTTTATCCATGCCGTCCAGCGTCTTTGGACACTGGACGTGAAGAAGGTGGGGTGTAGCTAACATGGAATGCGTGTACCGACATTGGTGTGTATTAACAAAGCTAACAAAATAAAGGGCTTTTAGGGTGGGCCACTCATGCAGGCCCCACCTTGATGTATGTACATAATGCACACCGTCTATTCTCTTTCTCAGCTCATATTAGGCGTTGAGCCCAAAAATGACGTCAACCTGATCATCAGATGGGTCGTACCATAAAGAACAGTATCATTACTGTTGAAAACCCACCCTGATGTTTTGTACCCCAAAACATATCAAATATTGGGCTCAATGAGATTGTCTTGAGCCGTATAGTGCAATGGGCGGGGCGAATTTCCCTGATGAGGGCCCCACCTAGGAAATTCCTTAGAAATATTTTTAAAAATAAAAATAAAAAAAGGAGGCAGAGATGTTGCTGCTGTCAGCATCTCAGCGTCCGCTGCTATGCGGGCTGGACAGTGGGCCCCATCTCAGGCCCCACCGTGATGTGAGTCGAACATCTGCACCGTGCATATGGTGGGCCTCACCCACTAGCAATGGGCCACCCAAAAATCCACTGCGTATGCGATTCAGGTGACCCACATCACAGGGAATAGTGTTGGGTTGAACGTCTACCATTGAAACCCTTTATGGGGTCGAAAGTTTTGTATCAATATGAAATTTATTTTTCTTCAATCTAGGTCCGTAGGACCTTATCAACCGATTGGATGGCAAATAAACATCACCGTGGACCCCTAGGTCCACATGACCTTGTGGAAAGTTTGGAGGCATATAAACAGCACGGTGGGCCCCATGCCTATGTGGCATCAACAACAGGTTTGGGTGGAAAATAAATATTACAGTGGGTCCCAGGTTGGGAAGAAACCAAACATTTCAGTGGGCCCTAGGTCCACGTGACCTTATCAAGAATTTGGATGGCATATAAACAGTTTGGTGGGCCCAGGTTTAAGTGGCCTTATCAACAGATTGGATGATAAATATACGTTATGGTGGGCCCATGGTTTGTGTGATCTCATCAATAGGTTGGGTGCAAGTAAACATTATAGTGGGCCCCATGTCTGTGTAACCTTACCAACAGGCTGGGTGAAAAATAAACATTATGGTGGGCCCCATATGGGATCCACTAATGTATGTATTGTGATCCACACCTTCCATTAGTGTGGGCCCCACCATGAGGTATGTACCTCATCTATGTCGTCCATCCTTTCCATCCCTATGGGATCCACCATGATGCATGGGTTGCATCCAAGCCGTCCAACCATTTTGAAAGCCCATCTTAAGGCTTGGGACTAAAAAATGAGATAGGTCCAGTTGACTGATGGACCACACTAAAGAAAATAGTGGAGTGGATGCCTACCTTTGAAACCTTTTTTGGATTACAAAAGCCTTGTATCAAGATGACATTTGTCTCCCCCAGGTCCTTGTGACCATGGGGATAATTTAGATGGAAATTAAAAATGTTGTGGTGGGCCCACTGGAAGTCGAAAGTGGGAAGTTAGTATCACCTCTGTTAATTGTAGTTTGGTCCAGATGATCTTTGGTTATGATTCATTTTATTTATTTATTTACTTAATGCTCTATAATGATCTCTATTAACGGATGATTGGTGCAGCCCCTTCGATCAGCCAATTGATTCGGCCCGATGTGATATGAGACCCGACATTGATGCCCACCTGGATATAAATGAGGCCCACATGATTAGGCCCACCTTGATGTACATCGTGGGACATTTGCTGGGCCCACCTTGATATATTTATGGCCCATGGGTTAAGGCCCATTGATGCGGCCCACTCGATGTATATGATGGCCTATTGGTGCGGCCCATTGATGTGGTCCATTGTGATGTAATCGAGGCCCATATATGGGGCCCACCTATTATGTATTTCAATCCCATGGGTTGTGGCCCATTGTGATGTATTCGAGGCCCATGGGCAAGGCCTGATGTGATTTGTGTATGACCTATATGATGAGGCCCATTGTGATGTAATCGAGGCCCATTGATGTAGCCCACTTGATGTGTATAAGGCCCATGTGTAAAGCCCACCTATTGTGCATTTGAAGTCCATAGTTTATGGCCCATATGATGTATTCGAGGCCCATATGATTCAGCCCATAGTGATGTGTATTAGGTCTTTGTGCGAGACCATGGGCCCACTTTATGTTCACCCCTATGTAGGTCACTCCTAGGGAGCAATGTTGGTTAGATGTCCACATTGATGGGCATGATGGTTAGATGTCCTCATTGTGACCTTCCTTTAGGCCTTGTTAGGCCCGTTCTCTTTGGGGGTTAACCCAATTAAGTGGGCCCCATTCTCCATAGACAGACAGTTCCGTGCTATCGGATTGTATATAACCACGACCGAAAGCCGATCTTTACATTATGGTTGATTGGTTGTCCATCTATGAACCTCGTATTGTTTACATATGCCGGTTGTCGGTGCTGATTATCGATGTTGATCGTCGGTGCTGATTATCGATGTTAATTATCGGTACCGATTATCAAAGCTGACCTTGATTGTCGAGACCTATATGATGTACATGCGACCCATAGTTGAGGCCCATTGTGATACGTATTAGGCCCATGTTGCATGGCCCATTTGATGTATTCAAGACCTATGTGTAGGGCTCATGTAATGTATTTTAGTCCCATGTGCAGGGTCCACCTATTGTGTGTTTACGGCCCATGAGCAGGGCCTACCTGTTGTATATATCAGGCATGTTGGAGTGACCCATTGATATGGCTCATGGTAGTTTCTTGAGGCCCTTGTAGGAGGCCCATTGTGTTGTACATTGGGCCTTTGTGTGAGCCATGAGCCCACTTTATGTTTGGCTCTATGTGAGCCACTCCTTAGGAGCGATGTTGGTTTAATGGCCACATTCATAGGAAATGATGGTTTAATGCCCACATTGTGACTTTCCCTTAGGCCTTGTTCAGCCGATTCTGATTATCGTGACTGAATTACTGAGTCTGATTATCGATCGATTCTTTCGTGACTGATTTGTTGATTCTGACTATCGATCGATCCCGATTATCGTGACCGATTGCTGATTCTAATTGACATGACCGATTTACCGATTCCGATTGTCGAGGCCAAGTATCGAGGCCAATTGTATAGGCCGATTCCAATTGTTGAGGCCTATGTGATGAGGCTTATTGTGATGCATTTGAGGGTCAGGCAATGGAGCCCATTGTGATCTGTATTAGGCCCATGTGAATGGCCCATCGTGATGTGTATTAAACCCTTAAGTAAGGCCCATCGTGTTGTATATTAGGCCTTTGTGTGAGGTCGTGGGCCCATTATATGTTTGGCTCTGTGTGGCCAATCATTGGGGGAAATTTGGTTAAATGTCCACATTATCGAGGTCGATTATTGATGCCGGTTATTGATACCGATTATGAGTATGTGATAGCATAACATCATAATACATGCCCATACGCATCATCTGCATGTTTGTTATGAGATGTGATTGACCATTGCATATGTCATAGGGTAGGTTGTTCATAGGGCTCCCTGATAGGCGGAGATACCCCACATGAGATCATGGCATGCACAGGATTAATGCATGATTGGACTGTGTGACTCATGCATCTCGCATTTGTGTGACATGACCATCATATGCCCTAGCGACATCAGGCTCGTAACCTCCACAGGTATTTCGTGGATGGCCAGGTGGGACACCAAAAATTTATTCTACATGAGGTGTTATAGATATCCTTGGGTGAAATTCTCAGAACCCTCTTGGTTCCAAAGGTTGCTCCAACATCTAGACCGAGTGGATACATGAGCGCATGAGGGTCGTATACTGTTAGGCCACGTCTCCCATGTGTAGTGGTCGGTTGGAAGGGGGTACGACCTTACCTGCCCAAGAGGAGGGGGTAATGCTAGGCTGAGTCTGACCAGCATGAGGAATGGGTTTGCTATCGATGAGCCGGGCCCGATATTGCCAGGCGGATAGTGAGGTCTCTTTCACTTACCTTATTAGGCCCGATAGGGCGGCAATCTGGTTTGGAGTGTAATAGACCCCGATGATTTTCCAGAGAGGAACCGTACTGATATGTGAATTTATTGAGTAAGAGTTTCATACTCATGCATTCATTTCATTCACTATCCACTTGGACTGGTGGTGCGTAACTAATTATTGTGTACCTTTGCATGGCCAGGATTTCGGTTGGGCGCACGATTAACCTGTGACCAGGAGTTTACCACATTGAGTCTGACTATCCAAATTTAGGTATGGGACTGTTTTAGATAAAAGTCCCTTGTGATGGACCCCATAGCTTGTGATACTACGTACTATCATCCTGACTTCACTCCAGCTTGGTCATTTCATTCGCACCACATATTACATTGCATTTACAGTACTTAGCATTTTGGGTTGCCATGTTTCTGCATTGATATGGTCATTAGAACTCATGTCTTGCATCGAATAGCCTTGGTACGACTAATGACACTCATAGACTTATCAGTATATTTTTGCTTATTTTGATGTTGTATGATTTATGTCATTTATCCACGACATCTAATATTTGGCTCGCTTTGACTCCTCATTTGCATAACTGATTTGCATTGTGTATTCTGATATTAATTAACTTATGGACTTATCAGTACTTCTACTTACTCTGATTACTCTGATTTGCTTACTTGGCACTTACCTTACACACACTTACATCACCCTCTAAGATTTCTATAAGCTTATGCACGATAGATGCGTGCAGGTGATGTTAGGTTGTAGTAGTGTTGAGCTTGGAGTGTGCAGTGGTCTTCTGGAGCTTGATTTTCTATTTATGTATTTCCCTTTCAGTGTCGTACTCAAATGATTATATTAGTGGATATGTGATGATGATGTTGCCTTTGTGAATTGGGTAATCTTGTGCTTATGCTTATTACTAGTTAAATGTACATTAAAAAAAATCCTCCTTGTAGGATCCCAGGATCGGAATCTTGCATATGAATGCTAGGAGCCGAGAATGGAGTAGTACGGAGGCTGTTGGCACCGGATTCGGTGATCGGGATTCCTGTGAATCTGATTTCTGGGTTTGGGGCGTGACACGCTCCCTCTTCAAGATCGATTAGTTTTATTTTGATTTGATGGTATCTGTAATGAATTTATTCTAACTCTTTTCCCTATGACTAATTAGATAATTTTGTTTAAACTCTTATCTATTCAATTCAGATACTCTATTTATTTGATTTGGATGAGTAGTTATTAATTCTACATGCTCTCTTATTCTCTTCATTTATCTTTATTCGCTTCCTTTGTCATGTTGTGACAAAAAAGGGGAGACATTGTAATATTGAATGATATATGGATATAGTATAATGAAATGCGGCTAATATTTTTTTGTAGAGAGTAGTGGATTAAGGGGGATAGTTGATTATTGTGCATGATTTCTATTATGGATCATATCATACATGCGTATGCTTGTTTGTGTAATGTGTTGTTTGAATATCTATTGCATATTGTAATTTTAGTTTTGTCATAAATTTAACAAAGGGAGAGATTAAAAGTGCTATGTGGATAAACCCTAAGTATTGTCCAATTTTGGTGTGACAAACCAATTAAAGTTTGTATCTTGATTTATATCAAGCTTATGCATCTGTTCACATTGAATCTTTGACGTCCATTTTGTTCGTGATGAATCTATCTTGCCGATATCTATGACGAACGTACCGAGATCTTCAAACTTGAAGAAAGTGAAGATTTTCATATATTGAGTGAAGACAGAGTTTTCAAGAATATTGTAGTTCAAGATCTGGAACCAGAAAAGTCCAAGAACTTAAAACCTAGTTGAAGATTAAATTTGGTATGTCGAGTTCAAGCTTTGAAGATCGGAAGAATTAAAGCTACTGAAGTGATCGATAGATTAAGTGTTCATATGTTCTATCTCACAAGGTATGATTAACCTAGATTGACCTTAGATAATGATTAGATCATTTCATACTTTCGGTCGGTCATTTTGGTTATTTTATAAGTGTAAAATTTTATTCTTTTGACTACCCCTAACACTGGCTAGACCAGTCCTAGTATTTCCTCGACCAGTCTAGGATTTGTTATGAATTTGTACAATTTTTCTGTTAGTCTACAACCATTCCTAAAAACTGCTCGACCAGTCGTTTGAATAGTACTCGACCAGTCATGTAGTGCTTGACTCATTTTCCACCGAGTAATTTGGACTCACGCGACCAGTCGTGCGGTGTCCATGACCAGTCGAGCAGGCCACTTGACTAGACGTGGGACCTATAAGGCCAGTCGTGTAACTGAAAAATCGTATCGTGCCAAATTTTTTGAAAATCTATTTGGATAAGGCCAGTCATAGTTAACTAAAGGCCAATTGTGCGAATTGATTTTTCACCTATAAATAGTGCTTGAATTTCAGAGTTTTCTATTCAATTCTTATCATTCTTAAGCAATAACTCTGAGATAATTTTCAGTACATTCTAAGATATTTTATGCATATTTAAGATTCTTTAAAGTAGCTCTTGTTTTTTTATTTTGATTCTCTATTCCATTCTCATTTTGAAAAGGGATATTTGATTCACCTTCCTTGAGATCAAAATCAATACAAAGCTGTAAGCCCCATATCCTAGACCGTACCGTTCCATAGACTTCCGTGGTCTTACCAGTCGAATTCCGGCAACCTTCGACCCTTAACCAATATTTGCGCCGACCCTGATTCGTATGTCGTCAACCCGTATCGACTCAACCCAAGACCTTTATCATAGCGACTGTGCCATCACTGCGGTTCTGATGCCACGACTCGCGTGCCGAGGGGATACCCTGGTCTGGAGATGTGGGCTAACATTCGGTGCGAGAAAAACACAGCGCGTTGCGAAACCCAAGGGAGTCTCTACTACTTGTCAAATCAATCCCATCGATCAATCAAATCCCATCACATCTCATGTCAAGTACACATCACTTTTCACCCTTTCCCAAGCAAGCCACAAAAGTTCAAAAGTTCTTACAAGCCCATACCTTTTTTACACAAAATGCCTCCAAAGTCAAAAAGTTCTTACACCACCCATACTTTTCTTACACAAATGGACACAAAAGTCAAAAAGTTCTTACACCCATCACCACCACATCCATCACTCCATCACCCATCTATCTATCTCTCTCTTTACAACTCTCTCTCTCATTTTCAAACTCATTCCAAGCAACCAAAACTTCAAACGTCCAAGCCTCTCCCTCTCTTTCAAAACTCCAAGTATGGCCCACCTTTCCTACCCCTTCATCTCCCATCTCAACCATCCAAACCTTATCTCATCCATTGAAATCGAAGCTAAGGAGCTAAGGAACCCATAGGAGCAAGAAGATAGAACGGTGGGTGCTTGATGATAGTAGCTTTTCATGTTTTTAATATAGACCAAGTGAGGACAACCGATCAATGGTCTAGATCTCAGTTGGGTCCATAAAATGTGGCCGATGGCTCACCAGGATCATCATGATCATTCCATGATAGGGCCATTCTCCATGGACCCCATCATGATGTTTATTTCCTTGCATTAGAGAGGTCATCTAGACCGTCCATATCGGTGGGGAACGGATCTCCACCATTGATTTTCGTTTTCGGTGGTCCCATGTATAAAGGGATCCATTTGTTGTATGATTTCTTACAAGGGAGGGCTCATAGTGGCGGAGCCCTCCATCACAAGCGTGTCCCACTCTCTATCTCTCTCTCCCTCTCTATTTCATTTTCTTTTTTTGAGATCATGATATGGTTGTGTGGCCCACTTGAATGGACCCTACCATGAGGCATGTATTCTATCTAAACCATTTACAAGTGTGGCCCACCTTAAGTGTGTCGTACCCACACTATTTATCATGTGGTGGCCCACCTGATTATAGCTAATCTTGGTTGTGAGGACCGTCCAGCTTCTAGGGACGTTGGACGTCTCTGTGAGAACACAAATATTGGCTTGGTTACAAGCTCATGGGGTGGCTCACTCTCATAGGCCCCACCTTGATGTATCTATTCAATCCACGCCGTTCATCTCATTCCTTGAATCATTTTAGGCGTTGAGTAGAAGAATGAGGCTGTTTTGAGCATCTGGTGGGCCATAGCATAGAAAATTGAGGTGGTTGCCATTGAAACATCGCCTAAAGTTCCTATACACCCAAAAAATCTCAAACTTCAGACTCATTTAGTCCGTTATGAGTCATAGAATCCCATGACTGGGATGGATTTTATAAATGTGGGTCCCACCTGTGAAAAACCACAGGAATACAAAAAAAAGGGAAAAAGGGAGAAGCAACAAGAAGCTTATGTTGCTGGTGTCAAACGGGTGCAGGCAGCGCCTGCTGCACGATCTGGCGTGCGAACAGACAGCCCCATGGCCTAGCTATGGGCCCCACCCTGATGTATGTTTTGTAAATCCATACCATCTATTTTGTGGGCCCTTAGGGCCGCTTGTAACATCATGAAAATCGGGGGTCGGGTAGAAACCTAACTCCTGAGTTCCAGAACATCACTTATGCAACATACATGATGATAAATGCATGTTGTCTATAGAATCGCATGAAACAAGATTAAGACTAAGCCAAAACACCATATCATACTCCAAAGACAGTTAAATTAGCAATCGGAAGAATGTGATAGATATATAAAAATAGGTGGGGCCCATGTTGGATCATTGTTTAATGCTGGAGTATGATATGCTATTTTGGCTTAGTCTCAATCTTGTTTAATGCCGTTCTACAGACAACATGCATTTATCATCATATATGTTGCATAAGTGATGTTCTGGAACTCGGGAGTTAGGTTTCTACCCGATGAAAATCATCTCTAGTGAGGCCGACCATATGGCTGGGTTCCCCCTGCCCCCTAGGTCCCAAAAATAGGTGGGGCCCACGTTGGATTATTGTGGATTAGCGTGGGTGGGCCCACGACTCCCTTCGAGGAATTTCGGGGCCAGTTTGCAAACGGAAATGAATTTCTATGGTGTATAGCATATGATTTTGGGGTAGGAGACGCTAATCTATCCAACTAACCTATCTATGTTGTTAGATTCCAAAAGATTAAGGGTCGAAACCTATTTTACTCATTTATTTACTATTTACGGTAATTTTTAGCTTCGGTATTGTTCTTCATCATTAATACTCTAGGGTTGGTGTTCTTTACTATTTAAACTTGAGGAGTCGTGTTTAATATGAAACTACTAGGATAAATTTGAAAAATGAGGTGGTGAAAGGTGAGTTTTGAAGGAAATGGGTTGGAAAGCGATTTCTTTGGCTTCGGGATTGAGCTCTGAAAGTGTTATGGTTGACCCATTGCCTAAGGACGTCTAACTCCAGGTTGACAAAAATCTAGGGTATGACACCGCTGGCTGCCTTCCAAAAATTAGCTTAATCTAAAACTCAGGTGGCCCACATGATATGAAACAGTGAGATTATGTGGTTGCCCTTGGAACCCTTTTATGGGCCGCACAAAATTTGAATCAATATAAAATTTATTTTTCCTCCTCATCCTGATACGTGTGACCGGATGAACGGTCTGGATGGCAGACAAATATTATGGTGGGCCGCACATGTGGACCCAACCATTGATGTATGTGCTTACCACACCGTCCACGACTGTGGACGGTCGGACCACCCCCCCCCCCCCCCCCCCCCCCTGGCTCATTCACACCGTCCAGCGATAGTGGGACCCACCATGATGCGTGTGCTGCGTCCAAAACCATCCATCCACTTGGAAAGATTCATTTTATGGCTTGAGCTAAAGAATGAGTCAGATCCTTAGCTCATGTAGAACCCCCACTGTGATATGTGTGTTGGATCCAAACCGTCTATCCATTTTAACAGCTCATAACTTGAGGCTAAGATGAGCCAGATCCATAGTCCAAGTGAACCCCACCTTAGCCTGTTTTGAGGCCCATCTTAATGTAGTTGTAGTAGTTCATTGGGGCCCACTTTGATGTGGATGTAAGGCCCATGTCATGGAGCTATTTGATGTATTATAAGCCCATGGGATTAGGCCCATTTGATGTATTCTAAGGCCCATGGGATTAGACCCATTTTGATGTATTCTAAGGCTCATTTGATGTTTTAGGGGCCCATGGGTTAAGGCCCATGGAGATGTACTAGGGCCTATGGGTTGAGGCCCATTTGATTTACATATGGGGCCCAATTGGTGTGGCCCATTTGTTATGTACAAGACCCATGAGATTAGGGCCATTGAATGCAATCTAAGGCCCACGGGTTATGACCCATTGCAATGCACATAAGGCCCATTGGTGCGGCCCATTTATGTGGCCCATTTGATGAATAAAAGGCCCATATGATATGGTCATTTGATGTATTTAAGGCCCAATGAGATGTACCTAAGGTCCATTGCAATGTGTATTCCCAACACGGATTATGTAACGATGTTTACGACGATCGTGCCTTGAGAGCAATGTTGGTTTGACGTCCACATTGCGAGTGTAATGTTGGTTGGATGTCCACATTACGACTCTCCTTAGGGCCCATTGTTAGGCACGTACTTGTTGTGCATAGGCCATTTAGGCCCACCTGCGTTGTAAGGATAGTGCATTACTTTATAACATGTTTACTATAGTTCCATGACTCATGATCATACGCATCATATGTATGCTTGGTATGAAAAGTGACTGATCATATCATATGCCTTCGGGCAAATTGTTTATGGGACCCCGATCAGGCGGTGTTGCCCTACATGAGCACACGATATGCGTAGGATTTACTGCATAATTGGATAGTGTGATTCATGCATTTTGTATTGTGTGATATGGTTACAGTACGCCATAGCGGCATCGAGGCCGTAGTGTAACACCCCAGATTTTTACCAACCTGGGGTTAGATGTCCTTAGGCAATGGGTCAACCATAGCACTCTCAAAGCTCAATCCCAAAGCCAAAGAAATCACTTTTCAATGCATTTCCTTCAAACTCTCACCTTTCACCACCTCATTCTTCGAACTTCTCCAAGTACTTTCATATTAGACACGAATCTTCAAGTTTAAATAGCGAAGAACTATACTTAAACTAAAACTCACTGTAAACGGTCACCGAGAATGAGTCCGTGCACACTCCTGATCACACCCAACGACCCCAAATCACTTCTAGACCGTCAATCGAAGGGTTTAGGCCATGTTTCATTCTATTCCAAACCTATAAATGAATGTCCTTAAGTGGTAGGTCAACCCCAACATCTTACACTCAATCTCAAAGCCTAAAACCTCTTTTTATCCAATTCCTTCAAAATCTCACCCTCCGCCACTTTATTCTTCATTTATTTTCTAGCGTCTCCTACCCCAAAATCATATGCTATACGCTGCATAAACTCATTCCAATTTACAAATTGGCTCCGAAAATGCCTCAAATGGAGTCGGCGGCCAAACGATCAACTTCTAGGGGGACCCAGGGTGGGCCTCATACTTTTTTGGGGCCTAGGGGACAGGAGAACCTCGCCCAAATGGCTAGGCCTCGCCAAATCCTCCAGTGGTCGGTGAGGACCTCACCGGTAAACGGACCCAGTTGGGCTGGGCCTTCGGGCCGATCATGTTTGGGGGTTAGGGTAACCCCCTGGTATATGGGTCGTCCCTTAAAAATACTCCAATCTACTACTTCCTTTACAAACCACCGCTCCAAGCCTTCCTTTTCTTGAAAAATCTCTTAAAAGTCCACAAAAGTCCCTCTCCAAACTCTTCCTTCTTCCGTTTCCAAGCACCCTCGCTCCACCCTTCAAATCTCATCTCAAACAGAGATCATTATAGGCTACTTCCTTTAGAAATTAGATGAAACTAACTAAGTGTTAGTTTAGACGACCCGTGAAATTGTCACCAATCACTTTAAATATGATCTGCTAGAGCCAAAACGTGTATAATAGTTGATGCTACAATATCCTAAAACCTAGGATCTAACTCGAAACCCGGTTGCTCACGGGAGCATTCGAAAACTTTGTATCAGACCTGAACCGCACATCGGAAGTTCGATTGTCCTGAACTTAGACAATCCTGACCGCCTAGTTGGACTTGACAATCACCTTAAAAATCAAGTCCATACGATGTCCTGAGACCATTTCCTTGCGTCCGGAGTGAAGAGTGTGAGAAAAATGAATTTATTTAGAAATTAAATATAATTTATGAAATCTGGCACGTGTCACTTGCGTGACATTTTCTAAGAGTTCTGATCATTAGAATTCGACCAAATTTCACCCTCGGATCAGGATAGTTGGCCCTTACATGTCATAACACTTGTGGCTCTGATCGAGTACCGGTGACCGTTGAATTGAAACTGGTTCACCACGGTCAATCTGGAAACCCGACTGGACTGAAAACTTAACTTGACTTAGATCCGATATTAGAAAGCTTAAGTCTGACCGCATTTAGTAACAGGACCTCCAGAAATGCTCCGTTGTATCAGAACAAGCCCTCTTTGGTTATAAAATAAGTATACCTTGGTCCCAAGCATATTTTCGACAATTCTGGGCCTATATAAGGACCTTAAAACCCCTCTCTCTCATTCCATACGAATTTCTAAAACCTAGGAGAGAGAAGAGAGGAAAGAGAGAGGAAGTGAGGGAGAAGTCGGTGCTGCTTCCTAGGATTCTTTCCTGCTGCTCCACGTGCCACATCCACCTGCCTGTATCGCTTTTTCGGCAATTTCAACTCTATTCTTAGGTAAGAAACCCTAACCCTAACCTGTTTTGAGGCTCCTATGGGTACGAGTAGCTAAGTAGCTGACTCACCTTGTGTTATAGGTCATCATATCTACGTTGGCAGAAGCGTAGAGTACCTATTCAATTCATTACGCTTCTACGGCGTAAGATGAGGATTTTAGATGCCTAGATTGACTGTTTTCAAAGCTTTCAATGTCGTTTAATAGTAGATTATCGACAAGAATACTGTTTGACATGTAGAACATGCTGTCCATTTTCCATTTCGACTGCGTACGGAAAATATGAGATTTAGGGTATTTTAGGCATTTGTAGGAAATACTGTATACGCCTGTATTTTGCTGAAATGATTGTCATGTGTATTTGTCATGTTATGATATTAGATACGTATGTATGATCTTTTTGGTGAAGAGATTCGCCCTAATGTGCACTTTGGGTCGACATACGCTATGTAGACTAAAGTGTGTAGACTAAGTATTTGTATAAATGTTTGTATTAGTATGTATTGAGTAAATGTTGTTATAGATTAGTCTTGAGATTGAATTCTCAATTAATATGATGATGTACATGATTTTCCTCCATGTGATATTGAATTGATTTCCTTATTTAGATGGAAAACATGTGTTTGGCTGATTTGCTTACGTTGTATGTCATCACATGTTGTTAACATGCTTGGATTGTTGTATTTCATTTCTGTCACTCTTACATGATCACTGTTGTAGAATTACAAGTACTTGGGATTATTTCCTAGTCTAGGCAGTCAATAATAGATTGAATTCGTGGTTGGCTTCTATTTGCCACGAAGGACGCGTCGATGAACGCGAGTTGTGTTTTGGGTTGGCGGCAGTGCTTAGGCCACACGAGGTGTTTTATGAACTTCATGTCGTTCAGCTTGAGGTGCGCTCGTACTAGTCGAGCTCATCAAGTAACTCGACTGACCGTTGATTGTTCACCTTGTATGAGTCATAACTGCTTGAACCTAGGGTACTGAACTTACCAGTGGAACCCCTGATAATCATAGTACCTTGATCTATAAAGACTAATGAGCCGGGCATGGTGGTATGGGACACCGTGGTCGAGCTGTCGGCCTACGCTGGGGCCACAAACCTCCCCGTAGTGACCAATGAGCACCTTTAACTCGTGAGCCGATTGTGGTGGTATGGGACACTACATTTGAGCTGTCGGCCTACACTGATTGGTGACGAGCCCTTTGTAGTGACCTCGAACGTATTCCGAGTCTGCGGGAGGCGACGACCCTTCCGTAGCAACGAGAGTATACTAGGCCTGTATTGATAAGGTGATGGGGGAGCGGTGCAACGAGTGCGAGCAACAGCCCTGACAGTCCTTGCAGCGACCTAGAAATATATCATCGTATGAGACTACTAGGAGTGACGGCCCTAGACAGGATCCTTGCTGGGAATGATATAAGGGAAGTACCCTAGTTTTCCAATCCTACTGTATGAAAAGGACTAATAACAACTTGGTAATCATATTCATATCGCACTGCATGTGCCTGGAAGATGTGGAGCACTGAGGAAAGAAAGCATGCCGCGGACGTAAGATGGTGTCGCATGAGGGAGTATGTCGGTGAGGGCATCCATCATGTCATTTCATTCTTGCATTAATCACAGTGTTTAAGAATGTTTGATTGCTTGCTTTACTATTATCGCGTGATTAATTTGATAACATGTTAACCTTTGCTCTATGATTCCAATGAGTTAGCTACTCACTCCTACGTTACAGGATGGTGTTCCGGACACCCACCAGTCCCTATTTTAGTTTCAGATGATGGCGATGCTTGCGAAGTGGAACCGGACTTTATAATGATGAGGAGGATTCCTCCTATATGCAGGTTCTGATCGACGAGTTTACAGGGTTACTGATTAGATGCCAATACACTTGGTATTTTACCTTTTATTTACACACCCAAGTATATTCTTTTCTTTCTATTTTGGAGTATACATGTATTTATTTAACCTAGTAACATGTTCACACTCTGGAGACTTACAATCATTCATATATTTCATATATCTATCACATCCTTCCGCTTGCTAATTTAACTGTCTCTGGATATGATTTGTTGTTTAGCTTAATCTCACTCATGTTTACTGTACTAACAGACAACATTCAATCATCATCATCATATATGTTGCATAAGTGATGTTCTGGAACTCGGGAGTTAAGTTTCTACACGACCCTCGATTTTCAGGGCGTTACATGTAGCCTCCACAGACGCATCGTGGTTGGCAGAATTGGATACCAAAAATTTTGTTCTACATGGGGTGCTATAGATATCCCTGGATGAAATTCCTTAAACCCTTATGGTACCAAGAGGTTGCTCCAACGTCTAGACCGAGTGCGTACAGGAGTGTCGAGTGCCGATTACCAGACGGTTGCACTTTTCACTGTGTCGTGGTCGGTTGGAAGGGGGTGCGGCCTTACCCGCCCGAGAGTAGGAGGCAAAGCTAGGGTGAGTCTGACCAGCTCGAGGAATGGGTCCGCTATCGACGAGTCGAGCCCGATATTGGTAGACGGATAGCGAGGTCTCTTTCACTTACCTTATTGCGCGCGATGGGGCGACGATCTGGTTTAGAGTGTACTAGACCCCAGTGATATCCCAAAGTTGAGCTATATTGACATTTGGACTTAGATGAGGATTGTATGCTTGACTTGCATCTTGCATCGCATAGCCTTGGTACGGCTCATGATATTTATGGATTCATCTGCATATTTCGCATTACTCTGATATTACATGATCATATTACTACCTTGCGCACACACTTTCACCACCCTCTAAGCTTTCTATAAGCTTATGCACGACCGTTGCTTGTAAGTGACGTTAGGGCGCAACAGCGCTGAGGCAGGAGCATTTTGTAGATCACTTAGGAGATTTTGTTCATCATCGTTGTATTTTTCTTTATGCTCATTGTACTTGTAAAGTTTTTGATCATAGTGGAAATGTAATGGAGTTTTTGGTTGTTGTTTGTGGGTTATGTCGTTGGTTATGCTTATCACGAACCAAATTGATCTTGAAAATCTTCCTCGTAGCATCTCAGGATTGGAACCTGGCGAATGGGAGCTGGGAGCCGAGAATAGGGTTCTATGGAGGTTTTCGGTGCCAGATTCGGCGATCGGGAATTTTGTGAGGCCGGTTTTTGAGTTTAGGGCGTGACAAAAGCCCTTGCTGATTTAATTAAAAATCATCTAGACTTAGAACCCTTTGCACTTGTGAGTCTGAACATTGAACATCTATGTTATCATCAAGTTGGTTCTACCCAGCTGCTTCAGAATCGTCATACAGGTAAGTTTTTACTTTTTCTATAATTCAATTCATTTCTGGTTTGTGAGATTGTTCCAGAAAATCTCTATTTTAGTTTTGTCTGAGGTGTTCCAGAAAATATCAGAGCGTGGGGTTTTTTGAATTTTGTAAGCCCATCTAAAGACACAATTGTGAAGGTTTTAGGTGAACCTTAAAAAACCTATTTTGATTAGTGAACGCTAATATCCTGAAGGAGTGGATATTAAGAGTAGAGTAGTTGTTTGGCTGTTTATTAACAGTTGGTGTACACACAAGCGAACCAGTATAATTCTTTGTGCTTGGTGGTTGTATGATTTATTTCTTTATCTTTTATGGTTTAAGATTGTTGGATGTATTTGTGGATGTGAATGTTGTAATCTTTATATTTTAGCATTGTGTAGTGAATGTTGTAATATATTAGTTTCTATTTCTTTCATATCCTTTCGAGTTTGATTTTTTGATACTCACCCACATTCTAGTAAGATTATCCTGCTATAAATCATTGGTTTTTAGTGTTATGTTGTCCTTAGAACCAAGTTTGTATTAACCTCTCAATACTTGATTTTTAAGGTTGTTATTTCCTTTTGTTATTTGTATTCTTTTTGGTTATCTATTGTCTATATTTCACTTATTAATTTTTATTAGGCAGAGTTTTATTCACCCCCCCTCCCCCCAGGACACATAGCTCAGCCTTTTCAAATTTGTTAAACTCATTTTACTCTAATGAAACTGTATGTGATATAAATGGAAAACAAAGGTTACCTTCGTGGATGGTTACCTTCATGAATGCAACTGGATGTGACATAAATGGAAAACAAAGGTCCAATTTTGAAGCATCCAACTTTTACATTATTAACACCTAAAATTCTTGGGCACCAGTATGTACTCAGGCTACGAAAATTCAGGATATTATACCAGTGAACCCTCAACACTACTAAACTCAGTTGCTAGATTTTAACTTTGTCATCAATGGGTGCCCCTGCTATAACCTAGGCCTCCTTTGTCTCCTTTATGTGTATGTACTCGTAGTCTGGCGAGGGTTGTCCAGAAATTTGCATCAATAGTTTAGTGGCGTCTATGGGAAACGAAGTTAAAACCACTCTTAACTTACCAGAGTTCTACCATTATGAAAGGAAGGAAGGAAGCCCAGCCCACTATTGCTGCTGAGTATATTCCGGCCCTACCAGGATCATCTGCAGAGCAAGGTGGAGAATCATCTTAACAATGAGCTGATTTTTCTCTACCAGTACTCGCACCCAAATTCAAAAACTAGGGAGGTCGGCTCGTATCTCTGGAAAATTGAGTCGAGACTCTCAACAACAACTTAAACCTGCTAATGCAAATCTTAGAGAGGTAGAACCCTCTGTAACACCCCGGATTTTGGCCAATCTAGGATTTGACGTCCTTAGGCAATGGGTCAACTAAAACACCTGAAAAATCGCTCAGAACCCAATTCCATAGCCAAAGAAATCACTTAGGATTAATTCCTTTAGAAACTAAGCTTAAGATAGCTAGCGCAACGTTGGAGTAGCTGGGAAACAGTCCCTGATCACTTTAAATACGTTCTACAAGACCCAAATCGAGTAGAACGTATGACTCTATAATACTCTATAACCTTGGATCAAACTCTAAGCTGGTTTGTTCTCTGGACCACTTTGAAATTTTGTATTGGATCTAGACCGTGCGTCAAAGGTCCGATGCCTACTATCTTAGACCGTTAGAACCGCCTAGCTGGACTTGACAATCATTTTGAAAATTAAGTCCAACCGATAATCACAGGCTATTTCATTGAGCCCGGACTGAAGAGAGTACGAATAGGGACAAAATTAGAATTTCAAATTCAAATCTGGCACACGACTTGAAGTGTCAGTATTAAGCATTCTGACCTCAGAATTCAGCCGAATTACACCCTTGGATCAGGAAAAATTTCTATTTCATATCATGAGATTTGCAGGCCTGATCTATGTGCAGTGACCGCTGAACTGAAACTGGACCGCCACGTGCGATCTGCGAACCCTGCCGGACTGAAAACTTGATGTATGCTAGATCCAGTATGCATGGGCTTAAGTCCGATCGCGTTCGGCCAGGGGACCACCAGAAATGTCCTTTTGGACTGAAACAGCCCCGATTTGGTTACCCCTCAAGTGAAACTTGTTCCCGAGCCTATTTCAGGCAATTTTGGGCTTATAAAAAGGGTTGAAACCCTCACTCCTCTCTCTCATCTGAATTTGCAAAAATTCCTAGATTGGGAGAGAGAAAAGGTGAGAGTTTGTGAGAGAGAGTAGGAGAGAATTTCTTGCTGCTTGTGCCACCTGCTGCAAGTGCCTAAGCAACACACTCCGATCACTTGGCCGGTGATTTCTCCACATTTTCAGGTAAGGAATAACCTTAGAAGTTGCTGATTTGGGATTCTTTCCATTCCATAGCATGAAAACTGATAGAACTCGTAAATTAGGTTCTCTATTCGCCGTAGACGAAGCGTATATGCTCCGTTCGAATTTACACATCCATAAGAGACAAGGTGCGGATTTTAGACGCTTTGATTGACTGTTTCCAAAGCTTTTAATGTTGTTTAATAGTAGATTATCAACGGCAACGCCGTTTGACATGTACAACATGCTGTCCGTTTCCTGTTTCGTAAATCAACGAAGAATATGAGATTTAGGGCATTTTAGTCATTTGTAAGAAGTACAGATTTCATTCATATTTTGCTGATGTGATTGACATGGTTTATTGTCGCATTAAAATGTTAGGAATACGTGCATAATTAGTTTGGCGAAGAGATTCGCCTAAATGCGCACTTCGGGTCGACATACTATATGTAGACTTAAGTGTGTAGTGTAAGTGTTTGTATAAATGTTTGTATTAGTATGTATTGAATTAAATGATGTTATGAATTAGTTTGAGATGGATTTCTCAATTAATATGCTGACGTAAATGATTTCCTACATGTTGACTATATGTATGATTTCATTATATGCATGAAATGCTTGTGCTTGATGATTCACGTAAGTTGTATGTTATAACATGTGCTTAGTGATTTCATTATGATTTAGTTTGAGATTGAATTCTCAATTAATTTGCTGATGGAAATGATTTCCTATATGTTGGCGATATGTATAATTTCATTATATGTATGAAAGGCATATATCAGGTGATTTGCTTAAGTTGTATGTTACAACATGTGTTAACATGCTCATATGGTTGTATTTCATTTCCAATACTTTCACATGCTTTTCTGATATGATTCCACATGTTTGGGGACTATACTTAGTCCAGGCAGTCGGTAACCGAGCGAATTCGTGGTTAGCTTATCTTCGCCATGAACGACGCGTCGATGAACGTGAGCCGTGTTCTGGAGTTGGCGGCAGTGGTTAGGCCACACGAAGTATTTTACGCACTTCATGTCGTTCGACTTGAGATGCGATCGTGCTAGTCGAGCCCGTCAAGTAACCCGACTGGTCGTTATATGTTCACCCTGCATGAGTCATAACTGTTTGAACCTAGGGTACTGAACTTACATTGTAAACCCTGTTAACCATGGTACCTTGATCCATGAAGACTCATGAGCCGGGCATGGTGGTATAGGACACCGTGGTCGAGCTGTCGGCCTACGCTGGGGCCACAAACCTCCCCGTAGTGACCAGTGAGCACCTATGACTCGTGAACAGATTATGGTGGTATGGGACACTATATTCTTACTGTCGGCCTACATTGATAAGGTGATGGGGGAGCGGTACAACGAGTGCGAGTAACAGCCCTGGCAACCCTTTGTAGTGACCGCGAGCGAATTCTGAGTCTACGGGAGGCGACGACCCTTCCGTAGCAGTAGAGTACAGTAGGCCTGTATTGATAAGGTGATGGGGGAGTAGTGCAACGAGTGCGTGCAAAAGCCCTGGCATCCCTTGCAGCGACTTACAAAATATACATCATATGAGATTACTAGGAGTGACGACCTAAGATAAGATCTGTGTTGGGATTGATATAAAGGAAGTACCTTAGTTTCCCAATCCTGCTGTTTGAATGGACTAATAACAACTCAAAAATCATATCACCATACCATTGCATGTGCCTGGAAGATGTGGAGCACTTGAGGGTCGATTGCATGCCGCGGTCGTAAGATGGTGCCGTATGAGGGAGATCGTCGGTGAGGGCATACATCACGTCATGTCATATTGCATTAACAACAGTTTTAGGATTGTTTGATTTACTGTTTTACTATTATCGCATGATTAATTTGAGAATATGTTAATCCTTACTCTATTATTCCACCAAGTTAGCTACTCACTCCCACGTTACGGGATGGTATTTTTGAACACCCACCAGACCCTTTTGTGATTGCAGATGATGGCGCGGCCTGCGAGGCGGGGCCGGACTTGATGATGATGAGGAGAATCCCTCCTTTATGCGTGTTCTGCTTGATGGGATTACAGGGAGGTTGATTAGATGTCTTGACACTTGTCATTTTATATTTTCAGAGCACTCATGTATATGCTTTCTTTTTATTTTGAGGTATACATGTATATGTTTAACCTGGTAACATGTTCATACTCAAGAGACACACAACAGTTTATATATGTTATACATACTATCACAGACTTCCGCTGGTAAATTTAACTATCTCTAGAGTATGATATGCTTTTCTGGATTAATCTCACTCATGTTTAATACATTACCAAAGACAACATTCAATCATACATATCTATTTTGCATAAATAACATTTTGAAACTCGGGAGTTGGGTTTTTGCTCGACCCCCCGATTTTCGGGATGTTACAGATGGTATCAGAGCATGATTTAGATTAAACCGGGCCTGGGTTATGGTCACGCGACATACGCTATCGCTTCCTTTGACTTAGGTGGGTGCGAGAAGGGTCTAGAAACACGTATAGGATCACAGATTCGCCAATAGGCGAAGTCTATTGGTATTGATCGCGCAATCGAGTCCATAATGCATCTAGGGTCGCGTAAAGTAACCCGAATAGCTCCTAGGTTGTAGGTAAGTGGGTTAAGGCGTTCTTTGAATAATTCTAAACCCGTAAATGTGAATCCTTGGGCCGTGGGACAACCACAACTCCTGTATTCAATCGCCAGGGCTTAAAAATCCCGTTTCACCTAAAATCTTCAAAATTCTTCCTCTCACCACTCCATTCTCCAATTATTTCTTATCCATTTCATGTTAGGCATTGATCCTAATGTGAAAATGACATAAAATCATACTTCAACAAAATTGAATAGTAAAATTTTATGAAAAATGGCCATAAGGCCATTCTAAATTTGCTTTCTTCGGCAAATAATGGGCTAGATGGATGTGCTAGCTCCTTCTACCCCCAAATCATATGCTGCATGATAGGGGATTGTATTCGGGTTTGCAGGTTGGCCCCGGAAAGCCCCAAATGCATCTTTGGACCCATATAGGGCAATCTAGAATGAACCAAGGTGGGGACCATACATTTTTGGGGTCCCTGGACCATGGGGGACCAGACCCATGTGGTCCCACCGACCAACTAGGGAGTTGGTCGGCGATGCCATCGTCGGTTCAGCGATGCATCACCGACCGGTGGGGCCCACTTGAAGTGATTTTTGGGCGCACGCCCTATCTTGGGTCGTGTACACCCCCCATGTAGGGTTCGTTCATAGAAAAACCCAGATGGGGGTACATCCTTCACAAACAGCCCCATCCCTAGCTCCATTTTCATTCTCTAGCTGCCCTCTCCTAAATTCGTGGTTCCAAACCACTCCCAAATCCTTCCTTGGCCAAAAACGACCACTCTCCATCACTCCATTGCTGTTTGCAGCCCTCCCTCTTACAAATTTCATCGTTTGGAGCTCTTACGACCTCCAGAACGAGCTGAAATCGTGAGGAGCTCCATTCCCCTTTTTCATTCTCTTTTCTTTCTGAAAATCCATCCTAGGGGAGCTTGAAGCATCCCTCTACAATGCCTAGATTTCGTTTTGTCCATTTGGGCAACCATTTCTCTACATTTTCTCCTTCCATGGCTATTGTTAAGGCTGTTTCAGCCTTTTCCTCCCTTTCCATCGTCCTCTCTCTCATGTTCCTTTTATTTGATCCTCAGACTCGCGAAAACCTGCTTACCCATCCCATTCCTCCACGTTCTTCGCTTGTTTGATTACTGTTTGGAAATTTCTGTGTTTTGTTGTTGTTAGATAGAAAATGGGTTTGTGTGAATTTTGTTGAATGGAGTGCATGCCATTCGTTTATTGTAAGGTATTGTCCCTAGATTGGGAGTATTGTAACTCCCGGGATTCAGCATACAAATTAGTTTTTATCCCAACCCACCCTCCTACCAAGCATGCCACTTCCAATCCCGCCATGGGACTAGGAATGCAGTTCCATTTAATACAACTTAATGCAACTGGCCACATAGGCCCTTGGCATTTTGGTCCTAGAGTTAGCCCTTCTAGATTTGAAGGGTCTGACGACATAAGAAATCCAATTCCAGTTAGACAATCTTGACCCTAATTGATAGAACAATTCCCTGTAGTAGAAATGGTATAGGAAAGCCATTTACTGTATAATCTTAGGCTTTGGATTATAGCTACTGAGTTACAGACTAGCCTACTAGTTACCTTAAGTAGTGTAAAGCCTGTATATGCTAAGGAATTGTAGGTTAGATTTAGTTGAAGTAGAACCTTATTCCTTTGATAGATCCCCTTATGACTTATAGACTCCCGTTGTTGCCCATAGGAAAGAACCATTCACTCTCAGGGAAGATTTATAAATCCCTCAGATTGAACTTAAAATACAATAACACACCCCTTAAAATTGCCTTCCCCAAGGACTTATTGCATTCGGAAACGCAGAGTAAAGGAACTGCATGTAAGCGATGTATTCGCGGTTTGAGTCGACTCCTTAATCCTAGTGGTTACCAATGAATCCAATGCTCTGATCAAGCAGAGGATCGGCATCGACTCGGATTAAGAACTGATACAACGCATTTTCTGTCCTGATTAGAAAGAAGGTTCAACGTATCCGGCTTAGACCCACTACACAATCTTTCTTCTGTGATGGCCCAACCACCTACAACCAAACGTGATCACATTGTCTTTGCGAAATGGTGAGGACTTAAAGCCAGTAGAGAATTCGACATCTTGCCACCAACTCATACCTGCCCCTGAACTCAATCACAATAGGGATTAGGCTCATCCCTATGATCATAGGTACCAATGCCATAGAACGCATCATTAGCAAGGAAGACCATGTAGAGAAAGGTTGTTTTCATTTTAGGTAAAGGATAGCCCCTAAGTTGTGCCTCGTTCCGATACACGGATCGATGCAAAGATTCTTCAACCTTAAGTAGAACCAAGTTTTAAGGGGGGTAGAACGAATTAAGTCCAATCTAGTTAGGTTAGTCAACGCTACCATTTGATCAGAGTGGCGTAGCGGAAGAGTGGTTGGCCTCTTTCCCACTGGCCCAGGATCGAAACATTTGAGTTAGGATATATGTACGGATAGGTCATTAAATAGGATTTTAACCTTCCTTAGAAAAAGTACTCCTTGCCCTTCGCCAATTTCGGGGACGAAATTTTATTTTAAGGGGGGTAGATTGTAACACCCCGAATTTTGGCCAATCTGGGATTTGACGTCCTTAGGCAATGGGTCAACTAAAACACCTGAAAAATCGCTCAGAACCCAATTCCATAGCCAAAGAAATCACTTAGGATTAATTCCTTTAGAAACTAAGCATAAGATAGCTAGCGCAACGTTGGAGTAGCTGGGAAACAGTCCCTGATCACTTTAAATACGTTCTACAAGACCCAAATCGAGTAGAACGTATGACTCTATAATACTCTATAACCTTGGATCAAACTCTAAGCTGGTTTGTTCTCTGGACCACTTTGAAATTTTGTATTGGATCTAGACCGCGCGTCGAAAGTCCGATGCCTACTATCTTAGACCGTTAGAATCGCCTAGCTGGACTTGACAATCATTTCAAAAATCAAGTCCAACCGATAATCACAGGCTATTTCATTGAGCCCGGACTGAAGAGAGTACGAATAGGGACAAAATTGGAATTTCAAATTCAAATCTGGCACACGACTTGAAGTGTCAGTATTAAGCATTCTGACCATCAGAATTCAGCCAAATTACACCCTCGGATCAGGAAAAATTTCTATTTCATATCATGAGATTTGCAGGCCTGATCTACGTGCGGTGACCGCTGAACTGAAATTGGACCGCCACGTGCGATCTGCGAACCCTGCCGGACTGAAAACTTGATGTATGATAGATCCAGTATGCATGGGCTTAAGTCCGATCGCGTTCGGCCAGGGGACCACCAGAAATGTCCTTTTGGACTGAAACAGCCCCGATTTGGTTACCCCTCAAGTGAAACTTGTTCCCGAGCCTATTTCGGGCAAGTTTGGGCTTATAAAAAGGGTTGAAACCCTCACTCTTCTCTCCCATCCAAATTTATAAAAATCCCTAGATTGGGAGAGAGAAAAGGTGAGAGTTTGTGAGAGAGAGTAGGAGAGAATTTCTTGCTGCTCGTGCCACCTGCTGTAAGTGTCTAAGCAACACACTCCGATCACCTGGCCGGTGATTTATTCACATTTTCAGGTAAGGAATAACCCTAGAAGTTGCTGATTTGGGATTCTTTCCGTTCCATAGCATGCAAACTGATAGAACTCGTAAATTAGGTTCTCTATTTGCCGTAGATGAAGCGTATACGCTCCGTTCGAATTTACACATCCATAAGAGACAAGGTGCGGATTTTAGACGCTTTGATTGACTGTTTCCAAAGCTTTCAATGTTGTTTAATAGTAGATTATTGATGGCAACGCCGTTTGACATGTACAACATGCTGTCCGTTTCCTGTTTCGTAAATCAACGAAGAATATGAGATTGAGGGCATTTTAGTCATTTGTAGGAAGCACAGATTTCATTCATATTTTGCTGATGTGATTGACATGGTTTATTGTCGCATTAAAATGTTAGGAATACGTGCATAATTAGTTTGGCGAAGAGATTCGCCTAAATGCGTACT
Source organism: Magnolia kwangsiensis (assembly GCA_037074715.1). Taxonomy (NCBI): domain Eukaryota; kingdom Viridiplantae; phylum Streptophyta; class Magnoliopsida; order Magnoliales; family Magnoliaceae; genus Magnolia; species Magnolia kwangsiensis. The sequence goes on along the minus strand of CM073574.1, from coordinate 71,775,357 downwards.
TCGGGTCGACATATTATATGTAGACTTAAGTGTGTAGTGTACGTGTTTGTATAAATGTTTCTATTAGTATGTATTGAATTAAATGATGTTATGAATTAGTTTGAAATGAATTTCTCAATTAATATGCTGACGTAAATGATTTCCTATATGTTGACTATATGCATGATTTCATTATATGCATGAAATGCATGTGCTTGATGATTCACGTAAGTTGTATGTTATAACATGTGCTTGGTGATTTTATTATGATTTAGTTTGAGATTGAATTCTGAATTAATTTGCTGATGGAAATGATTTCCTATATGTTGGCGATATGTATAATTTCATTATATGTATGAAAGGCATATATCAGGTGATTTGCTTAAGTTGTATGTTACAACATGTGTTAACATGCTCATATGGTTGTATTTCATTTCCAATACTTTCACATGCTTTGCTGATGTGATTCCACATGTTTGGGGACTATACTTAGTCCAGGCAGTCGGTAACCGAGCGAATTCGTGGTTAGCTTATCTTCTCCACGAACGACGCGTCGATGAACACGAGCCGTGTTCTGGAGTTGGCGGCAGTGGTTAGGCCACACGAAGTGTTTTACGCACTTCATGTCGTTCGACTTGAGATGCGATCGTGCTAGTCGAGCCCGTCAAGTAACCCGACTGGCCGTTGTATATTCACCCTGCATGAGTCATAACTGCTTGAACCTAGGGTACTGAACTTACCATTGTAAACCCTGTTAACCATGGTACCTTGATCCACGAAGACTCATGAGCCGGCATGGTGGTATGGGACACCGTGGTCGAGCTGTCGGCCTACGCTGGGGCCACAAACCTCCCCGTAGTGACCAGTGAGCACCTATGACTCGTGAGTAGATTATGGTGGTATAGGACACTATATTCTTGTTGTCGGCCTACATTGATAAGGTGATGGGGGAGCGGTGCAACGAGTGCGAGTAACAGCCTTGGTAGCCCTTTGTAGTGACCACGAGCGTATTCTGAGTCTACGGGAGGCAACGACCCTTCCGTAGCAGTAGAGAACAGTAGGCCTGTATTGATAAGGTGATGGGGGAGCGGTGCAACGAGTGCGTGCAACAGCTCTGGCAGCCCTTGCAATGACTTACAACATAACATCGTATGAGATTACTAGGAGTGACGACCCTAGACAGGATCTGTGTTGGGATTGATATAAGGGAAGTACCTTAGTTTCCCAATCCTACTGTTTGAATGGACTAATAACAACTCAAAAATCATATCACCATACTATTGCATGTGCTTGGAAGATGTGGAGCACTTGAGGGTCGATTGCATGCCGCGGTCGTAAGATGGTGTCGTATGAGGGAGATTGTTGGTGAGGGCATACATCACGTCATGTCATATTGCATTAACAACAGTTTTAGGATTGTTTGATTTACTGCTTTACTATTATCGCATGATTGATTTGAGAACATGTTAATCCTTGCTCTATTATTCCACTGAGTTAGCTACTCACTCCCACGTTACGGGATGGTGTTTTCAGACACCCACCAGACCCTTTTGTGATTGCAGATGATGGCGCAGCCTGCGAGGCGGAGCCGGACTTGATGATGATGAGGAGGATCCCTCCTTTATGCGTGTTCTGATCGACGGGATTACAGGGAGGTGGATTAGATGTCTTGACACTTGTCATTTTATATTTTTAGAGCACTCATGTATATGCTTTCTTTCTATTTTGAGGTACACATGTATATGTTTAACCTGGTAACATGTTCACACTCAAGAGACACACAACAGTTTATATATGTTATACATACTATCACAGACTTCCGCTGGTAAATTTAATTGTCTCTGGAGTATGATATGCTGTTCTGGATTAATCTCACTCATGTTTAATACATTATCACAGACAACATTCAATCATACATATCTATGTTGCATAAATAACATTTTGGAACTTGGGAGTTGGGTTTTTGCTCGACCCCCCGATTTTGGGATGTTACACCCTCTCCCGGGCATGAGGTAGAAACTAGTGCTGCGACTGAGCAGTCCCGACCTCCATGCTAGCCCCAATTTCGTAAAAGGTCGGACCGTGCTCAGGATAGTCCAACTAGATGCCAACTAAAACACAAGAATGGCTACTCTCCCTGCTTCCGACGTGCACCACGCACTAGAGAATCGAAGGCATGAAAAAATGCCCAAAGTAATAAGAGAAAATAAAGATCCATGGGAAGCGGGACTCAACAAACTACAAGGTCATATTAGTGACATACGCCAAGCCTATGTACACAAGTTCCGATCTCTATAGAAGCGATGCTAGAGGAAACTAAACCACCATTCACCGACGACATCATGCAAGCTCAACTCTAGCCTAGGTAAAGGATTCCACAGATCTCTCCCTACTCTGGGTCCACTAACCTGGTAAAGGTCCTGGAATCTTTCGGAGCATGACTAGAGCTTCATGATGCCTCGACCGTAGTGATGTGCAAAGCATTCTTCGTGACTTTGTCAAGAGTTGTAATGCCTCAAAAATTGAGGGTCGAGTAAAGCTCAACTCCTGAGATCCAACGCATCACTTATGCAACATAGATAATGATGTTTAAATGTTATCCATATTAGTGCATTAAACATGAGTCGGATTACACTAAAACAACATATCATACTCCAGAGTTAATGTAATTAAGCAAGCGAAAGACTAAGATAGGTATATAAAGTATATGTACGGGTTTCATAACCTCCTGAGTATGATCATGAAGCCGGGCTGATTTTATACATATTTAATTTTTATTAGGCAGAGTTTTATTCACCCCCCCTCCCCCAGGACACATAGCTCAGCCTTTTCAAATTTGTTAAACTCTTTTTACTCTAATGAAACTGGATGTGATATAAATGGAAAACAAAGGTTACCTTCGTGGATGGTTACCTTCATGAATGCAACTGGATGTGACGTAAATGGAAAACAAAGGTCCAATTTTGAAGCATCCAACTTTTACATTATTAACACCTATAACTCTTGGGCACCAGTATGTACTCAGGCTATGAAAATTCAGGATATTATACCAGTGAACCCTCAACACTACTAAACTCAGTTGCTAGATTTTAACTTTGGCATCAATGGGTGCCCCTTCTATAACCTAGGCCTCCTTTGTCTCCTTCATGTGTATGTACTCGTAGTCCGGCGAGGGTTGACCAGAAATTTGCATCAATAGTTTAGTGGTGTCTATGGGAAACGAAGTTAAAACGACTCTTAACTTACCAGAGTTCTACCATTATGAAAGGAAGGAAGGAAGCCCACCCACTATTGCTGCTGAGTATATTCCGGCCCTACCAGGATCATCTGCAGAGCAAGGTGGAGAATCATCTTAACAATGAGCTGATTTTTCTCTAACGGCACTCGCACCCAAATTCGAAAACTAGCGAGGTTGGCTCGTATATCTGGAAAATTGAGTCGAGGCTCTCAACAACAACTTAAACCTGCTAATGCAAATCTTAGAGAGGTAGAACCCTCCCCCGGGCATGAGGTAGAAACTAGTGCTGCGACTGAGCAGTCCCGACCTCCATGCTAGCCCCAATTTCGTAAAAGGTCAGACCGCGCTCAGGATAGTCCAACTTGATGCCAACTAAAACACAAGAATGGCTACTCTCCCTGCTTCCGACGTGCACCACGCACTAGAGAATCGAAGGCATGAAAAAATGCCCAAAGCAATAAGAGAAAATAAAGATCCATGGGAAGCGGGACTCAACAAACTACAAGGTCATATTGGTGACATACGCCAAGCCTATGCACACAAGTTCCGATCTCTATAGAAGCGATGTTAGAGGAAACTAAACCACCATTCACCGACGACATCATGCAAGCTCAACTCTAGCCTAGGTAAAGGATTCCACAGATCTCTCCCTACTCTGGGTCCACTAACCTGGCAAAGCACCTGGAATCTTTCGGAGCATGACTAGAGCTTCATGATGCCTCGACCGTAGTGATGTGCAAAGCATTCTTCTTGACTTTGTCAGGAGTTATAATGCCTCAAAAATCGAGGGTCGAGTAAAGCTCAACTCCTGAGATCCAACGCATCACTTATGCAACATAGATAATGATGTTTAAATGTTATCCATATTAGTGCATTAAACATGAGTCGGATTACACTAAAACAACATATCATACTCCAGAGTTAATGTAATTAAGCAAGCGAAAGACTAAGATAGGTATATAAAGTATATGTATGGGTTTCATAATCTCTTGAGTATGATCATGTAGTCGGGCTGAATATATACATATTTTGTTTCAAAATATATAAAATATCTAAATGTAAATGTTCAACTAATCCAATATCCCTGTAATCTAGGCAATGCAACTCTAGATCTACAAAGATCCTCCTGAGAGCTGCACGTAGGAGAACTCCTCGTCTATGAAATCTAGCTCCGTCGCGTAAGCCGCATCATCATCTGTAACTAAATCAGAGTTTGCTTGGTGTTTTAAAACACTGTCCTAGAATGTGAGTGAGTGATCAACTCAGTGGTACTATAAGGCAAAGGTTAACATGTTATCAATTCAATCAAGTAGTAATGATGAAGCAACACAGTAATCACTTCCTAATTACTCTTATTAATGTAAGAATGATATGCAGTAATGATACATGTACTCCCTCAGTGACTTCATCTAATGATCCTTCATGAAAAACTCCCTAAACGTGCCCTTCCTTGCCAAAGCACATGCAATACGGTGCATAGTCATGTGTAGCCAAGTAATTGATTCAGCTTATTCATACAGAAGATTCAGAAAGCTAAGGTACCTATCTTTTTATCATTTACGCAAATAAGGATCCATCTAGGGTTATAAATCCTAGTTAATCACATACAATGGGTAAATTGTAGGGCATCACCCTTCATGAAAGTAATGGATAGGCAAGTTCAAGAGTTTACACTCGAGGTCACTACGGGGAGGCTTGTCACCTTAGGTAGGCATAGTTTATACTCGAGGCTCGTCACCTGAACGTAGTCTGACAACTCGAATACGGTGTATCATACACCACCATATTTGGTTCATGAGTTTAGGTTTCTCACTGGTCATGACAGGGAGGCTCGTCATCCCAGCATAGGCCAACAGCTCAACCATGGTGTCCCATACACCACATGACTAGCTTATGAGTTTTAGTGGATCTTGGTACCATACTTAAAACGTTCTTTACATTGGTAAATGGTACCATAGATTCAAACATTAGCGTCCATATATGGTAAACACATAATAGACCAATCGAATTATTTGACAAGTTCGATTGGTACGAGCACACGATGAATAAATCGACATGGAGAGCATACGCACTCCACGTGGCCTAACTACTATTGACAATTACCGTATAGCTCGAATTTATTGAACGTATCTAATATGGTGAAACTAGTTCGGCCATTCAATCGAAAACCATTACCGATTGCCTGAATTACGTAGTAGTCCCAATCATACTCAAATGCGATAGGTAGTCACATATGCTAATCATAATAGCATTTAATGAACAATTCAAACATAATTCCCATTTGAGCATTTTATCAAACACATTGAACAAGTTATTTTACATATGCATTTCATCCATATATCACATAGTAACAATTTACATTATATGAAGAAAACTATAAATATGGATAAGGTAGTTGAGAATCCTATCTCAACACCCTTGTTAAAAGCGATTCATCAAACAATTTCTCATCCAGACATTTTATCAAACACTAAGACTACACAATACTATATACATAAACAAAATTAATTTTAGCATATATTATGACAGATCCTTCATAAAGGAGTTTTCATACATACAACAAACATGTATTCTTGATTAATAGTCATAGCAAGCATAAATCATAATTGTACTTTCATTCAAACATTTCAATAAACACATGAAATCCATTGTATATTCACATAGTTCACACACATGTATAGCTTATCAAATACATCATAACTAAGATAATATGGCAGCAATCAAGTCAGACATAAATCATTGCTGACATTGAAAGCCTTAAAAACCATAACCTAAATGTTTATAGTCTGCACCTTTCATCGAATTTCTTGTTTAGAACTTGGTTTGAATCCTACGTCTCCGTATACAGAACAACGATACCTAAACATTGAAATAGGTTAGGTATTTTGCTGATTACTCTAGCTGGGCTTCTAAAATAAGTTTAGCGTTAGGATTTTTTACCCAAGTCGTAGTTAGAATCGATGGTGTAGTGATGGTGGGGAGACGAAACAGAGTGTGGAGTCGTGGGAAAGAATCTCAGCAGTGATCTCCCTCCCTCCCTCTCTCTCTCTCTCTCTCTCTCTCTCTCTCTCTCTCTCTCTCTCTCTCTCTCTCTCTCTCTCTTCTCCTCAATCTTTCCTCCTCTTCTCTCTTCTCTCACCTAGGGTTTGAGAAATTCATATAAAAGAGAGAGGGGTGGTTTAAGGTTTTTAAATAGGCCCAGAAGTGATGTCAATGGCCCTAGGGCCATGGTATACATAGGTTATATCCAAAGGGTGTCCGTTTTCAACAAACAGGGCCCTTAAGAAGGTCCATTTCTCACCTACGTCATGATGCAAGTTCCCTGACAATGGATCTATGCCAAGACTGTTTATGGTGCGATCTGACTAATTGATCGGTCGTGAAGGACCCGTATCAGATCAACAGTCGCCGTCCCTCGATCAGGACCACAAGTATACCGATAGGTGCAGGAAATTTCCCTGATCCATGGGTGAAATTTGGTCAGAGTCTGACGGTCTGAAGTCTTCAATTTTGCTCGCAAGAGAATGGTCCAAATCACTTAAGTTTCAAGTCAATTTCTAAGGATATTCGCATTTCTCACATACTTCGCTCAAGGATCAAGTTTTGCGTTTCTGAATGTTATTTGGGCTCAATTCTTGTGATGGTTGTCAAGCCCAATAAGGCAGTCATAACCTTATAGTTTCATGGTAATCAAATTTTCGATGCGTGGTCTAGGTCTAATATGGAGTTTCAATGTGCTTACAAGAGTAACTAGGTTTTGGGATTTCCCTTAGGTTTTTAAGTAGTGTTAAGCTAGTGATTTTAATGGTTTTGGATCTTTCCATTTGTATTAATAGTGGTTCAAACTAAATTCACTGATTATTTAGTTCATCCCTTAAAGATCTTCCTTCTGCACACAATGGACGGTACGGATCGACGATTTGAATGTAGAGTGAGCCATACTGAGAAAATTGTAAAGGAACTCTAAAGTCACTGTGCATTTTTAGTATTTGAGAAGAAGAAGTCGGTCAGCGCCTGCTGACCGACTTTGAAAAATCTCATGCATGGCTTGTGCATTTGTACACTATGTACATGCGACGTACATGTAGTTCCAACATGATGTTCGAGAGGAATCTGCTCCATTCATCTGCTTTGGTAGCTCATTTAACGCGTTGGGACCGAATTTGGAGCGTAACTAGATTATAGGTGGGCCCCAAATCATGATTTCAGGAGTTGATTTGTCAGTTTGGCCATTTCTACAAGGATTCAGGAGCTGAAACTTGACATGTACAGTTAATTTGTGGTTTTAAGGCTGCACATAAAGTTTCAATCCAAGTGGACGGTGGCAACCCTATGATCTTACATTCTGGAAAACATTTTAGGTCCGTCTGATGTGATTGGCCTGATTCTTTGGGGTTCTGGCCACACTTCAATGGACTTCTTCATATTTTAAAGAAGAATGACCAGAAGGATGCTTCATATTTCAAGGAAAGATGACTAGAATAATACTCAGAACTGATCGTGACGGTCAGATCAGAAGATTCAAGCTTGTATAAGCCTGTTTCCTGGAAGACCGGTTGATCAAATCAACATTCCTCCTAAGTACTAGGAGATGACTGAAACAAGCGTTAGAATGCTATCGAAATTTCTATTAGGCTATCTTCTCTTTCATTCATTACATTGCATTAATTGTACTTTACTTTCAAAATCAAGGGAATCAGAAGATATAAATGAACTCAAATAAATGTGATGAATGTTCCCTCATTGAATTCTTTTTTATCCTTGAATAAATTCTCCAAATGGAATGCATTTGTTTGCTTGTCGAAACAGAGAGAAAGCCTCTATTTATAGCCAAAGGTATTGGAAATTCTACTAGCCCGATTTTAGGTTGAGCTAGACGAATTCCAATGATTGCGTTCCAACAGATCTTCGAATTTCACGGGATGAAATCTTTCAAAACTTCGGCTGGCTAAACCTCCAGTTTGGTTGGCCGAATCTCAATGAGATCTGAAATCTTATCTCATTGAAAACTTAACCGGACATCTTTTAGGCTGAACAAGTGGACAGGTTGGGTTGGCCGAACTTGCTCTGAAAAAACTGTCTTAATGTATACTTGCCGGAATAATGTTGGGTTAGCTACGAATAGTTAGGCTAGCTGAACTTGAAGTCAGGCTGGCCTAAATCTATTGTATTTTACTTATAATAATATGTTATCATAATATTATGTGAAGTACACCTAGCCTAAGGTTAATATAAGGTAGTACCACCTGATGGTTGACACATACAAGTGTTCCGACCTTCGAAACAAGTAAGGATTTAAAGGCTTAAGATGTTGAGTCTTCCTTAAAATGTTGATCGAGTCTTTATGAGTTCTTCATAAGTTGTCGAAGCGTATCTTCATGAGTGCTTGTGCTCCTTTCAGGATTACAAAATTTGACAATCTTAATTGTGCTTAAGTATAAGCACTTACAATCTCCCTTTTGTTAATTTCATAACAAAACACAATCATGCATAACTCATCATTCAAACATACAACTCATCATAACATATTACAATATCTCACAGAATCATCATACAAATATAATCTTTGGTTCAATGAAACATTGGTACACCACCAATGATACCATATCTTGAAGATCTTGATGCTCCCCCTCAGTACTAGCATTTGTAACTCCCTGTGAGCACTTTAGTCACATAGAATATATTTCCATATAATCCAATATTTTATCACATGCCGAAAATATATATAATTCCATATAATTCATGCATGTAAGTGCAGGTGCTCAGATATTCATTCAACTGAGGAGTTCTACTCATATATCCATAACCATTTTCTCCTCCTTTTTTGTTAGAAGTTGACAAAGGAAGAAAAATTAAATGAAGTATGTAACATGAATATCAAGGATATAGAACATAAGGATAGAAAGCCATTTAATATTAGTGATAAAATCATCCAAAACAAATAATGACATTTTATACAAATGTGTTTAAAGGAAAGCCATGAAGGAGTGCATGAAATCCAAAGAGAGAATAATAGTTATTACAAACCATAAACAAAATCTTCAATCAGATCTAGAGAAGGACAATGCAGGTATCTCAGGATCCTTGATTTTTAGACTTTGATTAAATCAATGAGAGTACTTTTTCATGTACTTCAGAATCCTAGGATATATGCAAGGCTCCAGCTTTCTCTTTAAACACTCAAACTTATCAAAAAATTACAAAGGTTGGAAATCTGAATCATTTGTATCAATAGAATCTTCCAATTTTGTAAAAATGTCATCCATGTTTATATCATCTGCAGGATCTTCTCCTTGATTTCCTTACTGCTTAGGCCTTAGATCTAATTTCATCATGTTCAAGTTTATATTTCTAAAGGGAAGGTCGGATTCCGGTGCTTCGATCGCGGGAATCTGAACATTGAACCACAAAGCAAGGGAAGTAATAAGGAATGAAAAAGTAATGGAACAATGATGAGGATGGAAACAATACTGAATGATCAAAGAAGGAACATCAATGCGTACACCAGAGGTAATAAAATGCATAATATGCATCATGAAGGGAGTAAGATGTAACACCCCGTACCTTCCCGTACTCGGGGGCTACTGAGTAACCCAAGTTAGTACGTACAAACCTAACTTATTTGAACATCTATGTTCATTCTAGTCTAGATCCATCATTCGTTAGGTTTACAACATTCCTTGAATGGTCCATCCTTTGAAGACACAAATCAGACTGTTTGGGTTCATATTCAACCCCTGGATCACACCTAAACACTCCTTAAACAACCCTTAGGGTTATTAATAACTAGATATGTGTCTATCCAACTGATGGGTAGGTTAAATGATCAGGATGTCAGAAATTGGTAATCAGGTATTCATGTTTTATGGCCCACATAATAGTTAAAGTTAGCTAAGGAGTAGATACATGAATTATAGTTGTTGATTAACCATAAGGATATCTTTGTTTAAGATTAGGCCCTACAAGTGTAACGTAAAATAATAATAATATATATTGTTGAAGATGTCATAACTGTGACACTCAATATTATAGATCCTTCGAAATGATGGACTAGTGGGAATCACAAATTGGTTATGAAATCACTTAATATGATCCATCTGAACTATGGGTCTGCCTCACCTATTGATTCTTGTCCTAACTTGGACAGTCGAAGTTGGTGATCAATGCAGGTCCTACGATGGACCCCACTTTAGGACCACAACACACTTTCAATGATTAAGTAAAAGATTAGATCCGTCCATGAGGCCCATAACATATCATTAGATGATATCCACATTTCAACCCAACCATTGAATCCAACCATGGACTCCTCAAGGAATGGTAGTGCATGATCTTGGGTAGGTGGCCCAGACCGACAATCCTGATCAAATACGAGATCTGTCATGGCCCAAACCCAGAAACTGGGCTCACAAAATTTTTGATCATCGAATCTGGTGTTGACAGCCTCCGTAAAACCCCATTCTCGACTCCCAGCGCGCATATGCCAGATTCAGATCCTAAGATCGTACAAGGAGGATTTTTCAACGTACATTTAACTTGTAATAAGCATAACCATAAGTTTACCCAAATCACAAAGGCAACATCATCATCACATATCCACTAATATAAACATTTAAATACAATGCTGAAAAGGAAAATACATATATCGAAATCAAAGCTCCAAAAGACAGTTGCACTCTCCAAGCTCAACGCTGCTGTGACCTAATGGCACACATCTATCGTGCATAAGCTTATAGAAAGCTTAGAGGATGGTGAAAGTGTATGCGCAAGATAAGTGTCAAGCACACAAATACAACGCCATTATCATACAATGTCAGAAATACTGAAAAGATCATGAATCATACAATATCAGAGTAAGCGAAAACATACTAGTAAGTCCATGAGTCATACAATATCAGAGTACAAAATGTGGATCATAATGAGCCAAATATTAGATGCCGAGGATGTAATGCAATATGCAAACCCTGACGAGCCATGAATACCATCAACCTCATCTAAGCTATATAAATGCAGAAACATAGTAGCACAAAATAATAAATGTTGCTAGTGCAATGCAATATGTGATGCGAATGAAATGACTAAGCTGGAGTGAAGTCGAGATAATAGTATGTAATATCGAAGGATATGGGGTCTATCACAAGGGACTTCTATATAAACCAGTATCATACCTAAATTTGGATAACCAGACTCAATGTGGTAAACCCCTGACCTCAGGTTAGTCGTGCGCCCTAATTGAAATCCTTGCCATTGCGAAGGTACACAAAAATTAGTTGAGCATCACCAACCCGAGTGGATAGTGAATGAATGAATGAATGAGTATGCAACTCCTGCTCAATAAGTCCACGCATCAGTACTGTACATCTCTGAGATCATCACCGAGGTCTAGTACACTCCAAGCTGGCACTACTAAAAAATGACCAAATGCTACGGAATATGTAGACTTTTAGCTATGGATATAAACTTTATCTATATTACTGCGGATTTAATCCGTAGCTAAAACCTACATAATCTGTAACTAAAACATGCCCCCCCATAGGACTTTGTTAGAGACTGACAATGCTTAAGGGGCTTCATGGGGCCCATTGAAATATATGTGTTTTATCTAATCCGTCCATCAATTTTGAAATATTATTTCAGTGTGTGAGCCAAAAAAGTAGAAAGATCAAAAGTCTAAGTGGACCACACCATAAGAAACAATGAAAAATAAATTTATATCAATAATATGTGGTGTGATCCACCTACATCTTCCATCTGACTCATTTTTTTGGATAAACCCTAAAAATGAGCCGTTAAAATGAATGGACAGAGTGGATAATTAACAAACACAAAGGTGGGCCCCACAAGTCCTAAAATAAATTAAGATGGTGATATGTCCATCACCCCTAAAACATAATCATGTCCGCGCTCCTCTCCCGCACACACCTAATTTTCTAAAACCAAATCTTGGTCTCTCTCTCTCTCTCTCTCTCTCTCTCTCTCTCTCTCTCTCGCTCGCTCGTGCTCTCACCCCCCCTCTCTCTGTCTCTCCATTCCCCTCGCCCTCTCTCGATCTCTCGCGCTCCCTCACCCTCTCTCTATCTCTCAGCCCCATTTCCCTCTCTCTGTCTCTCTCGCTAGGGTTTTCAAAACCCCTTTTTGCTGTAAACTCACCATTGATCTGTGAGCACATCCTGTTCTAGGGTTTTCGAAACCCCTTTCTATGGTTATGCTTTGTCTATGGTATTTGGGTAATAATCTCCTTTTTCTATCCAATATTTCTTTGTAGTACTTTCTGGCTGCTACAGGATGATCCCATTCGGGCTACTATTCAATGAGATGGTAAGACTCTTATTACAGATCCATGGGTTGAGGATAGTCAAGATCTTCAAAGACTTGCAGATGTTAATTGTGTATGTTTCATCTATTCCTTTTCTAGTTTTAATTTCATTACACTCACATGGAATCAGATTGATTCTTAGCTTGGTCAATAATTTATGACCATATGGTGGGAAGATGTAATACGTTTCAAGCCATATTCATGAGTTCATCTTATGAAATGTGCTCATCTCATTTTAGTTGTTGTCAATTGCTTATGAGAGATCATTGTTGGTATAAATTGTTGGTTATATTTTTAAACCCTACAAAAAAATTGGTCTCTAATACATAGAAATGAAACGAACTCATTTTTACCGTTAGTTCCTTATTGAATTTGTTTTTTTTTTTGAATGCATGTTTTTGGGTCTTTATAGATTATGGTGACTGTTTTTAAATTATAGGTATGAGAGCATTACATAGGCATGTCAAAATGTTGTATTGTTTGGATTTTCTTTTCTTTTTTGTTTTTTATTTTTATTTTTTTCCCTACTAATTTAGAGAATGCTTTGGGTTGTAATCTGATTCTAGAAATTCTATAGGAGGGTGACCTTCTCATCACCTCCCCTATGGAACTAATTAAGATAAAAAAGATGAAAAAAAAATATAAAGTGGAATTTTCTAGGGAAAAAGCCCGAGTCTCCTCAACTTTACACATCAAGCACCTATTTGAAGGTATGAAATTCCACTTCTTAAGGTTATGTACTATTAGAATCTTTTTCTTGTTTTTTTAGAATTGATAATTTTATTGCACGAACTGAAAGGCTCAAAGGAGAAAATAGAAAGCTACAAAAGAAACATAAGGAAAAATAAAAAATTCAACCTGCCCCCACATGCACCTATTCATAGTAATTGTTTTTTGTTTCTGTTGTAGTTCTTATGTTTATTTCTATGCAAGTATTTATTTGTGCTTATCATGATCATCTGGCTCCTATTAGATGGAGCAAAAATAGCCACAAGTTTGTACTAATTTTCATGAGTAGTTCCTTTAAAAATAATGTAAGGAAATTTTTCTTTAGATTTATTTTCATTTGTTTATTCTATGTTGCAGAGATTTATTTTTTTTATTATTTTTTTTGTTATTGAGATAAGTTTTCTTCAAGAATGTAACTTTGGTAGTTAATGTGGTTGAAATTTACTAAGGAATACTAATGTAACTAAGATGAAGATATGAAACACATGAACAATTCAAATAAAGTTAGTGATTGGTTGTCATTATCCATTGATAGATATATGTGGAAAGTGAGAAAATGTAGTGGAAGGATTTGGTTTATTTTTGTTGATTACTTGGAAATGAAGGATTTGAGAAAAATAACTTGACCATATTAATTACAAACTTGTTCATCTCCCAATTTTGACATCTTTGTTTCTTTGACTATAATTTGATCATCATTAAAGATTGGAATTAAGCGCATACTGCTATTTTGCCATATGTTGTTTTGCTAACTATGAATATAATGTGCTTGTTGTTCATACTTTTTAGTGGAATTTTCTCATCATTGATAAAAAAAGGTTTTGTATACTCATTAAACAAATTGTTGTAGTTGTCTGGGTAGCCATATGCAATTGGGAGCACATAATTTGTAGAGCCATGGGACCACTGGATCATTTCTCTAATTTAAAATTCAATTTACTCAGTTCATAATTTCTCTGTTCAGATATCCCAAATACCAAAAGCATTAGTTAATGCATACAAGAAAGTAGCAAGAACGTAGGAGGAAAAAGTGCACAAAAGATGCAGGTCTTGATACAAATGTAAGTCTTGATGAAGAATTAGTATATAGCACAAGCACATACATGCATTCACACTTGCATGCTGTAGCACTAACAATGCGTGGAAGATGACATTTATTACACAACACATATGCAATATAATTCCTTTTTGAAAATGCATCTTAACTCTATCAGACATTACTATTCTTCACTCAAACCGATTTATAGACACTTGTTTTGCCAATTTTGTACATCAATTATTTTCTAATTTTTCTTATGTCCCATTAAACATGTTTTTTTTTTTTTTTGGTTAGCTTGTTCGTACACCCACTGTCAGTTCATTTGAGAGCTCTTTCTAGTACATCTGTTGGTTGTAACTCCTAGAGCTATACTGTAGATTGAAACTTTATTTCTAAATAAGAAAAAAAAATGTTAGCAGAAATTCTGGTTGGTCTAAATTTTCTAGGTGTAGAGAGGGAAGTAAAAAAAGTATGGCTAATGCTACAGAGTGCGTCGAAAGGGCAACTGGTGACTTGTTGATTGGTCTGAACCGGGGAGTCAATATTGAGATCTGTGACATTATTAATATGGATCCAGAGTATATACTTCCTGCACCCTGCCTTTTCTTTTGATGCACATACTATCGTTGATGGCATGGACACCTTTCTCTCTATTGTGTTAAGCTTCATTCCGGATTGGGGAGTCTGGTATATAGTTCATTATTTGCTAAGAAAAGGTTGACAGGTTTTTTATTTTCTGTTATTACTTATCACTACAAGGAGTGAATGTTGGGATGTTTTTCAAAACCTTGTTCAACCTTAATATAATGATAATTGCAATTTGATTTGATAATGCATCCAAAAGCACCCTCAATGTATTCTTAGGAAGATTAATCATGGGTCTTATTATGTACATGATTGTTGTGGCCACAACATTTCTTTTGTGGTATTTTCCTTAGACTTTAATCAGAATTGCATGTGTCATTTAAACCCTTGATCTTTTTCTTTCAATAACTTGTTCCTTCAGTAGTTTTTTTAATTCCATAGCCGATGGTCTTAAAATCCTATTGCAAAGTATTCAAGTATTTTCCTATTGTATCTAATTCCAAGTTCCTGACTAACATCATGTTTTAATGCAGGAAATGGTTTATTTATGTTTAAAGTGGCTACGAGATGTATTGGTGTGAATTTTCTTGGGCTGGAAATAAATAAGAAGGTAAATGTTTCTTTATTTCTTTTTAATTTGTGAAAGAAACTTTCATGCTTCAAAAAATTTTGATCAGGTGCAACTTGTGAAACGATGTCTAGATTTTCATTGAGTTTGGAAATTGATTTGATAAGCACTGTCCGGGTTACTTCTCTATAGGGATGCAATATCTACAATGGTTGTTGTCAGCTAGATATTCAGTTCTCCAATTATGTGCCTTTTAGAATGCCATTATTTACTGCTTTCGATTTTTACACCTGACATGGCTCTTTTTTTCTTCTGTTCACAATCCAGCCTCAGTGAGTTACATGTGAACTATAATAATGAGCGATCTAGGTGTGCTAGTAGCTTCTCATACATTTAGCTTTTTGTGGCTTAAAAATTTTATACTCAAGGGGCCTTTTCGATTGTCAGCTTAATACTACTATTGTTGAGACTCACTTTTTGTTTCTAATCAGACAAGCAGATCCTCTCTGGTAAGAGCTTACCCTTTACTTCCAACTCCAACATATCTGTTTAGTGACTTGTCTCTTCAGTGACTTAGTCTTTGTTTTTAGCATAGTGGGTTTGTGGTTTTGCACATCCAAGGCTAGGTGTACCATCATTATATGCAACATTGTTAAAAGAAATGGCATCATTATTATTTTAACCTTCATAAAAGATAAAAAAGAAATAAGAAATACCATCATTAGATTTGATACTGAAATGCCTGATGTGCATTCTGTTACTGTTTTTGCAATAGCCTGGCTATGGTGATGTTGGGGTTCTGTATGCACTTCAACCCTCTAGGTTCTGGGGCAGGTGCTTATATTGTTCTTTCCTCTTACTTTTGTATGGTTCTTTGTCATCTCACTCACAGTTTCTGGGGAAGGTGTTTATACTTAAATGTCTAATGTGCATTTTGTTACTCTTGCGTAATTTCCCCAATCACATTCTTCACGTACTTTAGATGAATCATGTGCATTTTTTGTATTATTTGTCGTAATAGATCCCCTCGGATGCTGAACTTCATTGACTCTATAAAATCCATCCATTACAGAACAAATCTTGTAAAACCCATATAATGTAAGTGGAGAAATGTAATATATATAACAAGATAAAGGAGATGCCAACATTGTTAATAAGTATAAGAAAGGTTATCTTGTACCTAAACCTCACTTCTTCCTGAAACTGTCTAGATTATAGTAGAACCTAAACCAAGCATAAAATAATATGAGAGAAAATAATGCATGGTATGGAATTGGCGTTGGTTTCAACTTCAATGGCCTCTTTCAATGTACCCCAAACTGCAACTTGTTTGGCCTTTCCAACAGATACAATACAATTGATGTTTATAATGTCACAAAAAACAGAAACCCACATCTGTTTTCGCAGTTTGTACCCTTTGCACACCAAATCATAGTGTGATCAGAACTGTTCTTAGCATGCAATTTGGACAGATTACATCCCTGCAAAAGTAGGAATATCTAAGCCTATCTGAAGGTTTTGGATTGACATAAGATACTCTTGTCCATTGGTTGTTTATTATTCGACCAAAAAGTGGTCAGTCTACTTATAACTTAAATAAATAAATAAGAGAAATGCTTCAGTGCTCCTAGTTGCATCAAGCCACTTGGACAGTCCAATCAATCGATCTCTACTATCCATTGAGTTCATAACACATTCTATGAGCTACACTGTAAAAATCACACTGATTAGATGAGTAAATCCATACTAGGTTTGTCCTTGTTTCTATAGTCATCCTTTTCCAGGACATGTATGGAAGGATTAGGATTGCCTAATATAAGTGACTCTTTAGAATCTGATGGTCCCCAATAAATAGATCCATCAAATTGTTGAGTGGACCTATTTTGTGTAAATGATCTTGATTGTCGATATTAAAGGCTACTGATCAAATTATTACAATAGTCAGGTTGGTGTGATATAAGCATGATATCCTATGAAATCTTTGAGTTGAGTTGAGAAGGGCAATAAGGTCCACACATTTGCCTCTGGGGACTGGTCACACCCATTCGTGAATGCATTTGCAGCAGGGCGAGCTGCAACATAATGAAAAGGCTATCTTTAATCTTGTTAGTAAGGAGTCTAATGATGTAGCTGTCAATCTTGCACTTCAAGGTCCTGCTCATCCTGACCTTTGTATTGGGACTTTAGTACCCTTCTGAATCCCTTTTAATAAATATCAAAATAAAATAAAATTGTTATTTGAGTCAATGCTTACCCTTGATAACAATGAAATGGGGATTTTCTTTCTTTCTTTCTTTTTCTTTTCTTTTTTCTTTTTCCTCCATTTAGGTATTTAACTAGGAATATGCTAACTGGGCCTATACCTAGATGGATCATAAAGAAACAATAATCTTACTCATCAAAATGATTTCCTTAAATGCAGATAGTTTTGCAATGAAGAAGAAAATGTTGGATGGCAGAAGATTCTCCAAAATGCATCCAAATTTGCAATGCCTACTGCAGGTATTTTCTCAACGTCTATACACATTGCCTTAGAGAAAAATATGTAGAAAAGGTGCTTACTCAATCACAAGGGAAGCACACTAAATAGGAAAACTCCACAAACATCACTACTTATGGCTGCACCTAGTACATGTCGGACATCTGAGCTAACTGTAAGGTGTGACTAACTATGTAGATGACCTGGTCTAGAAATCAGGTGGATCACTCATTAGGGAGCCACTTTTGTGTGTGAACGTGGACCATTGGGAAATTATTTATGAATGCAAAAACCAAAGTAGCCCCTATATCATGAATGTTACCCATCCAAGTGGGGCCCAATAGAGCAATGATCCCAGATTTACCAAAAAAAAAGATGAAGAGAATGCCAATTATGTGTTAGATGCCCCATTTATTTGGATATCAAACTTAAATAAGTATCTTTTAAGAAAAAGTAATTTATTTCAGTCCTCTTTTTTTGTTTTATCTTTTCAAGTTCCAAAAGAAAATTATTTCCTTCATTTTTGTTGGTGACACAACATGTTGATTGCAAAACAGTAACATTTCCTTCAATCTGTTGATATGAAACGAATTTTATCCATTTGTAGTTCTATCCAATCCTCTTCTATAGTTCCTTGGTATCATGAAAACCCATTCTCCTCGAACATAAGACTTTTTGTGCTTTTCCAATTAGTGATGCTAGATGTTTGGAAAAAAAAATGAAAGAAAGAAAAGAAAAGAGAGAAAAAAGAAGAAGCTAGAATGTAAGAAAATTGCATGTTGACTAAGACCAAACCACTAACAATTAACTCAAACCACAACTAAAAAAAATAAAAAATCAAAGGATTAATTAAAAATACATTAGTTTGTGTTTATCAAATATAAGAGAAATGTGCTCAAGTGGACTAAAGACCAAACCACTAACAATTAACTTTGGTGTTTGCAAGTTATGTTGAGGATGCAGGGGATCCTTATATAGATCAGATGAAAGATTGTATCAGTTTAATAATGGAAGAATTGAAATCTAGAGGAATTTCCAACAATCACACTCTTGCATACCTAGTAATTCATTTAAAATTTCAGCTTTTGGTTTCTAGCTTTGATTTCCAACTATTATAAATTTCCAATAATCACTCAAACATCATGGTCATCATCAAAGTACATTTTTCTGATTTCTACCTAATCAACTTTACATTAGATCATTTATATTTTTATTTTTTTATTATTTATGCCAGTTCAGCTAGAACCAATTACCTTCTTTTGAAGGGTAACTTATAACTCTTCAATTGAAATGCTAGGATGCACAGTTATCTTTGAGTTATCTTGGTTTTCTCATTCCCTTTCTCTTAGGTTTTGCATTATGTGACCAACCTTCCATCTTGGACAGAGAAGAAATGCAGGGCTTGTTCAGGTACTTGAATTATGTCCATGTTGTCCATATTCATACTAAAGGTAATTGAATGAATGGATGATTGTACTTGAATGAATGAATGATTATGCAGGTGGTAATTGAATGAATGAATGAATGATTATAATTTTTTTAAATGTAGGCAACAACTACGGATATTAGGCATAGCTGCTAATCTGATAACTGTAACTTTTATTAAATTCAACATATTGATACGGATCCAACACTACTTTTAGCTACAAATATTATCTATAGCTATAAATACTTTTTGCTACAAAAATGATTGCTATGGATTATATCTATAGCTATTGGAACCTATCGCTATGGACTAAATTCGTAGCCATAGGTTATAGACCTATTATTATAGCACCTATGACTACAGTCGTGCTACGGACTAAAACCGTAGCCATAGGTATATGGCTACAGTTTTTATCCATATCCTTTACCCCATTTTCTAGTAGTGTGGCTACTGCCCCAGCCATCGTGCAGCCTAGCAAGTGGAAAAGACCTCACTGCCTGCCTGCCAGAAGTATACCAATGCTTACCTGGCTCGTCAATAGCGGACCCATTTAGGAGTTGGTCAAACTCAGCCTAGCTTACAGCCCCCTCTCTTGAGCGAATAAGGCCACACCCCCTCCTAACCGACTACGACACAGTGGGAGACGTAGCTTACTGGTATTCGGCACTCAGACACTCATGTATCCACTTGGTCTAAATGTTGGGGCATCTCCTGACCACAGAGGTTTAGAGACTTTTACCCACGGACATCCAGAGTGCCCAGATGCTCGAACTAAATATTTTTAGTGTCCTATCTAGCCATCCACGACATGCCTGTGGAGGCTATGACCCTAATCTCACTAGGGCATACAGTAATCACAACACACAATGCAAGATGCATGAGTCATATAATCTAGTCATGCAATAATCTTGTGCATACCGTGCGCTCATGTGAGACAATGTCAGCCCATCAGGGAGTCTCATAATAAGCTGTCCAATGACATATGCAATGGTCAACCACATCTCATAATAAATATACAGATGTTGCATTTGTGTATGTACATGATGCTATGTTGTCACATACTCATAATCGGTATCGATAACTGACACTGATAATTGGCATCGATAATCGGCCTTGATAATCAGAATTAGCCTCGACAATCGGAATCAGCCTCGTCAATAAGCCTCGATAATCAGAATCGACTTCGACAATCGAAATCGGCCTCAATAATCAGAATTGGACTTGACAATCGGAATTGGCCTCGATAATTAGAATCAGTCTCATTAATAGGCCTCGATAATCAGGATCAGCCTTGATAATTGAAATCGGCCTCGACAATCGGAATCAGCCTCAACAATCAGAATTAGCCTCGATAATAAAAATTGTCCTCGACAATCAGGATCGGCCTCAACAATCAAAATCAACCTCGACGATCAAAATTGACCTCAATAATTGAAATCAGCCTCGACAATTGAGATCGGCCTTGACAATCGGAATCGACTGACCTGGATAATCGAAATCGACCTCAACAGTCAGGATTGAACTCGATGGTCAGAATCGACCTTAACAATTGGGATCGGCCTCGGTAATTGAAATCGACCTCGATAATCGAAATCAGCCTCGATAATTAGATTTGGCCTTGATAATCAGAATTGACCTCGTCAATCGACCTCGATAATCAGCCTCGATAATTAAAATTGACCTTGATAATCAGAATTAGCCTCGTCAATCGACCTCGACAATCAGCCTCGATAATCAGAATCGAGGTAGCAAAGGGCCTAAGGGGAGCTCATAATGTGGATATTTAACCATCATCGCCCATTAATGTGAACATTTAACCAACATTGCTCCCAAGGAGTGGCCTTCATAGAGCCAAACATATAGTGGGCCCATGCCCTCACATAAAGGTCTAATATGCATCACAATGGGCCTCATCATATGGGCCGGAGATACATCACAATGGGCCTTGCCCATATACCTCAAATACATCATATTGGGCTTACCTAATGGGCCAAAAATATGTTACAATGGGCCTCATCATATGGGTCAGAGATACTCACAATAGGCCTCACCCATGGGCGTCGAATACATCACAATGGGCCACAACCCATGGCCTAGAAATACATCACAATGGGCCTTACCAAATGGGCCAAAAATACGTCTTATTGGGCCACGTCAATGGATTGCACCAATGGGCCTCATACACATCAAGTCAGCCATGTCAATGGGCCCCATGGATGGGTCATGAATACATCAAGGTGGGCCTCATGGGTGGGCCACAAATACATCAAGGTCGGCCTCATGGATAAGCCATAAATACATCAAGGTGGGGCTCATGGTTGGGCTACAAATATATCAAGGTGAGCCTCAATGGATGGGCCACAAATATATCAAGCAGGCCTCATGTTTATCACATTGGCCCTCATATAAGGGCCTCGTAGTAGGTGGGCCTGCACCTTTCAAATGGGCCCACTAGATGAATTACATGGATGTGGAACACATCTATTAAGTGGGCCACAAGTCTAACGGATTGGACGATGTGGCTAAAACACATGAATTAGGGTAGACCCATCAGACGAATAGTGTTTAAAAGAGACAGAGTGGGTATACAATACATACACCAAGGTGGATCCCACCTAGTTGGACCTTACTGTTGTCCAAACAAGTGAACGGTTTGGATATTGCACATGTGCAATGAGTGGAGTCCACAAAACTCACTGGCGTCGAAGGTGGCAGTAGCTACCTAATGCATGGGACCCAAACCAGATGGACGGTGTGGAGGGACAGATACATTAGAGGTGGGTCCCACGGACCTACTGCATCAGCACATAGCCATGCAGCTGGTGTGTGTGGAAACTAGATAATCTGTTTCTCTCACCAGGTGGGTCCCACATGAGGGCCACTTGTTATATATAGTATATATATACATCATATATTACATATTATATTATATTATTTTATTATTATTATATATATATATTTAAAACATCAGACTAGCATCTAACATCCAAGGCCTGGACGGCCTGGATATATATAAAAAAAAGATGCAAATCGTGGTGATCCCCATCGTCCGCTACTACTAGACGATGGAGATCAAATACATCCATGCATGTGGCCCACCAGAGATTTGAATCTGCTTCATTTGGGGTGGATGGTGTGAATCAAAACACCCATCATGATCAAGGCCCACAGAACTTACAGGCGTCGACAACAGTGGGATCCACTTGCATCAATACAATAGCTATGCTGCTGGGACCCACCACCCCTTGGATGGTTTGGATAAAACATTACATCATGGTGGGGTCCACAAAAGGCGTCTAAGCAGTCTAGCACCGTCCAGATGGTCTGGACAGTGTGGATGAAATAAATACATCATGGTGGTCCCATGTTGGCAAACAAGTGGACAGTGTTGATAAAAGGCATACATCAAGGTGGAGACCACATGTGGACAGTGTGGGTCCAAAACGTACATCAAGGTGTGCCTCACATCCCACCTGCTGGACAGTGGAGGGGACACAACACATACAACAACAGGGGACCCACGTCTAAGCATTTGACCACATGGTTAAAACACTTACATCAAGGTGGGTCCTGCATGGTCTCGACAGGATGGATGAAATACAAACATCAGGCCCCACGTAGGTGGGCCATCTCACTTCCCTTTATATATATATATATTAAAAAAATACAAAGGCCAACGTCCAGGCCTCAACATTCAGTCTTGGTGGACAACAACCTATTCGTTGGGCCTAGCCAGTCCTTAGGCCCATAGCTGGGGTGATCCACCATATGGACGGTGGAGATAAAACCCATAAATCACAGTGAGGTCCATGTGGGTGGACCACGGTTTTGGATCTGCTGATTCTTATGTTTTCATTCATCTAGGCCCATTCTGAATCGACAACTAGGTGGGCCTTGATGGACGTGGTAGCGGTGTGGGCCCCGTAGGGTGGACGCTTGGATAACATACATGCATCATCAGGTGGGCTACACATTAAAAAGAGCAAGAGAGAGAGAGAGAGGGAGAGAGATTGGTGAGACGGAAGGACCCTGCCACTATAGGCCCCTCTTATACAATGTATACATCAAAATGGGTCCTGCATATGTGGGCCCTTAAATCATCAAATCCAAACAAAATCACCCACCTTTGATCTTCTCGGACTCCTTCCACCGATGCGATCTAGAGCTCCAAGGGGTGAATTTCAACAGTTGAGATGGACTTTGGATGGTAGGATTGGGTGGTAGGGAGTGGGCCACATCTAGCTTCTCTCATGGAGGTTGGGACGTTGGGTTTCATGGGTTTCTTGAGAGATTGAGTGAGAAATGAGAGAGAGAGAGGGTTGTAAGGAGAGAGAGGGATGGGTGTGAGTGGAGTGATGGGGAGTGCGTGATGAGTGTACTTGATAGCTAAGGGTTGTAAGAGAGAGTTGACTTTGGGGATAGTGTTGTACTTATCATTTAATGTGTGATGTGTACTTGATTAATAAGATATATATTTTTTTAAAATTTGTAACGTCCGATGTTTTCCTCGAACTAAACGCGGGCCCACATCTCTTGGCCTGGGTATCACCTTAGCACGTGAGATGTGGCATCGGAACCGCGACGACGGCGCGATTGTAAGGATACATGTCTTAAGTCAAGTAGACTCTGGAATATGGGATACGACTCAGGGGCTCGTGCAAATGCTGTCTATGAGTCGTGGGTCACTGGAATTCAACCGGGAGGACCGTAGAAGCCTACGAAACAGTACAGGCTAGGATATGAGTCTTACAAGATCGAACAAATGAGTAGGCACGAATGTACATCCCTTCAGATGTCAGGGCCAATGAAAGTGACCATGAGGGAAATAACTGGGCCTAAGCATACCAATGGCCCTTGGAACCCTCTCCAACCATCCATGTTTGAATCAAGGGCGATCCGACTGTTGGATTAGTTAGAAACTACAATTGGATGATGAATGGCCCACCTAGACCTTGGGTCAGTCCAATCAATGGCCCAAGACCCTGAGATAGAGCTCAGTAGATGTATGAATAGAGTGGATTTATCACAAACATCACAGTGGACCACACATGAAGAGCGAGTGCACAAAACACGCCCGTGCACGACATGCATGGTGCAGGGCTTGCTAGTTTGACCAGCACTGACCTGACCCCTGTAAAAAGAAAGATAGAAAAAATGAATTTTCTCCCACCTATTTGAAAATTTAAAGTGACAAGCATCAGTTTCCTAAGTGGCCCACCTCGGCCACTACCCGGTCGATCCAAACCATTCATTGGATTTGTGGGACCTGGTCGACCAAAACCTAATGGTCTGACTGGACGCAAGCAGAGAAATGCTGATACGGGATCATGGCCAATCAAATCTACACGAATGGCTACGATCATCAGATGGTGGGCCAGCATGTGGTCATATGGGCGATTTAAGATCGGTTTGGTCATGCAATCCAATCCATCCACTTGCCCATTAGAGAGCACGTTCTCCCATTGTAAAAAATGACCAGGAAGCCATCTATAGTAAGAAAAAAAGAAAGGAGCATTTCCCTTTTGGGAAATGGGTGCTGGTGCAATTCAGGCCGTTCCCTGGGCCACGTAGAGCAATCTTATCCTCTCCCTGTAGGGCAATACGAGTTGAAGGCGTGAGATGTCTCATCTCACGAGAAAATGATAAGAATTAGAGTATCTCATTGGATATTCTAAAACTCACATGAAAGGCCTGAAAAGTGGGCCCCACACTGATCAGAAGCTTCATCTGGTCTGTTTAAATGGACCAGATCATGTCAAAATGCCATAGATGATGATTTACCATTAATGGACACTTCATCTTCTCAGTTAACCCATCCGTCCCATGATCATGAGATCGACCACACTAGGTCTAAAAATCTACTTTCTTAGTGGGCCATTGCAGTGGGAACCCATCCCTGGGGTAAGATGGACCCCATGCATAGTAGTTTTTCAACAATGGCCTTTGCAAAAGGTGTTTGCATCCTAGCCGTTGGTTGAGCTATGTTGGCGTTCTCTCTCGACTATAAAATTCATTGGGATGCTTTGGGATTCACACCAAGGAAAGTATAGAGAGAGAGAGAGAGAAAGAAGGAGAGGGAGAGAGAGGAGAGAAGGGAGGGGGAGGGTATGCGAGTGAGAGTGTTGGGTGAGGCTGTGTGACTCACTACAATGAGTCAACCCATCTATATTAGGTTGAGTCGGGTCAGTGAGGGTCCCCTAACGAACTCTGTAAGCTAGAGATCAATCTGGACCGTTGGATGCATACCATTGTCAGGTACAATCGTATACCCATCATTTCTCCCAACTCAATGGTCCACAACTGAGTCAAACGACTCAATGGGCCACACCACGAAACACGGTGAGCCGCACCTAAGTTTAAACTCAGTAGGCCACACTATGCACAGCAAGCCCCATGTGAGTTAAAAGTTTAGTGGGCCACATCACACACCCAAAGAGTCGCACCTGAGATACATCTCAGTGGGCCTCATCACATGCACATAGAGCTTCAGCTGAGCAGGAGCTCAATGGACCATGCCTTACACCAGCACTCTAGGCCACAATCAGGATTGAAAATTGCCTAAAGGTTTAGGTCTAATGATGCCCTAGAATAGGGCCAAGATTTGGCCAAGAATATTCCCAAACCCGAGCCCTCATCTGGGCCATGAAATGGATGAAAAATGGCCTTCAGCTGGGCCATTAATGTAGTTGAAAACAGGCCTCAACTGGGCCATGAGTTGAGATGAAAATGGCCTTCAGTTGGGTTAAAAATCTGAGCTAAAAATAATGGGTAAAATTCCCTTTAGATGGGTCATGAATGGGACTAAAAAATACCCCTTGGTGGGTAATGGAAATGGGCTGAAGACACCCCTCACATGGGCCATAAGCTAGGCTAAAATCAGCCCTGAAACTGGGCCAAAATCAGTCCCCAAAATGGACTGAAATCAACCCAAGTCCAGGCCCAAAATCAGGCATAATGGGCCTGTGCAAAGTCCAAGTACATTGAAGTCTCAGTTGGGCCATCCATCTTTAGGCCTAGGACAGTCGGCCCAACCCAACTTTGGGCTTATTTTTAGACCTAGCAGACTGGGCCCATTTAGGCTCAGTTCACAACTTAATTATGGGCGGATTCCATTCCCAATTTGGGCCACTTGTTGGACCAAAATCTAGTGTGCTTGGTCACTCTAATGCAAGCCCAAATAGCTTTGATGATGGGACTTTTCAAATCCAC
Organism: Magnolia kwangsiensis; assembly: GCA_037074715.1. Taxonomy (NCBI): domain Eukaryota; kingdom Viridiplantae; phylum Streptophyta; class Magnoliopsida; order Magnoliales; family Magnoliaceae; genus Magnolia; species Magnolia kwangsiensis. Next base: position 71,748,789 of record CM073574.1, on the reverse strand, counting down.
GTAACTTCAATGTATTGACCTTAGGAATATTTGACTAATACAAACTATAACTTTAAGAGGTTACTTATATGACTTGGGTGTAAGGAATATATGGAAACATGGATCAAGGATGGTAATACAACCCTACAGGGGATAATTTCTTCCCCTTGAGCTTTCCATTTTTCCATTAGCTTAAGGGATAGTTTTTATTGTAATTTCGATTGATAATTGATATCTTCACATTATAATCACATCTGTTAATTGTAGGAATTAAATTACAAGATTACATGCTCAATATTTATCCTGCATAATTTCTCATACTTGTGGATTACTTGTGAATTGCATATGGAACATAAACTGGTACATCAGTGGGAAACCCCCTACTTATAAATGTACACCTATACTTGGGTTATAACTCGATTGATTGTGATTATTATGGACCTTCGACTTAGTGGTTATTGAATGGTGGTTTAAAATGAATATTGATGTGGGCCTACCATCCAGGGATTGTTGTGTCTAAGTGGTTTTTATGGATGTTCTTTTATCGCATGGTTTTGATATTTGCCTTATGTGGCTTAGTCTTGATATTTGCCCTATGTGGCTTAGTTTTGATATTTTCCCTATGTGGTGTTGTTTAGGCATTTTCCCTATATAGGCTCGAGATATTATTTTTTGTAACCATGTGATGGTAAGCCCCATATGCTGAAATATGATTGACCACTAGCCAACGGGTTTCTATTAAACATCCTAAGGTGGTAGCCTCATGAGGTGGATGGTGGTATGGGACCTATGCCCGAGCTGTCGGCATACGCTAGGTGACGAGCCCCCCATAATGACCTTGAGCTTTATTAAGTTAACTGATTGTAATTGGACTAATAATGGCTTAGTTATTCATGTATACATGATATATTGACGATGACTGGTGGATATATCTGGGGGTTCTAGCATGTTCCCTCTAGGTTATTGGGGATATCATTTCGCTAGTAGTCAGACCATCGACTATCGATTTACGTACATGATGTACGATAGGCAGCCCTTATGTGGTACGTGATGTGTGCATGTGATGTACTTTGCTAATGGTCAGCCGTTGCATGGGTGACAAGCCCAACTATTGACTGGATGAGCATCTTCACGTCGATGATGCATTCACGCATCCATGCATATAATAAGACTGCATCATGTATTGTTTTGTATACCTTATTATGTTCTTATAATTATGCTTACCTAATGCAGTAGTGTGTAATCTTGAGAAAAATTCATATTGAGTTGGCCACTCATCCATTAAATATATAAGCATACATGTAGCACAGGTGGCTTAAGTGATATCCATGTTCAGACTTGATGAGGAGCAGAGTACAATCGCCAGGAATGCATGGTTGTATTTACCAAGAGGAGTTGCATGATCTTGCGGCTTAAATTTATATGCATTTTTCTACCTCTCTTGTATAAATTGTGTAATTCTTATATTTGTTAGTTTAGAGACATTAATTTGTATAAGTCATTATGGGCATCCCCTTGTATGTTCTAAATGTAAATGTAATTTCCCTTTATATTGATTTGTCCATCCTTCGCTAAACTGCTAGCTCTTAAAAGATATATGTGTGTGTGTGTGTGTGTGTGGAATTTGGCTCTCTATAGGTTAACACTTGGGTTTTTAGCAAACGAGTTATATACTCGTGTCCTAAAAACACGGGGTGTTACAGTTGGTATTAGAGCATAGTTTGGACAAACCAAGCCTCGAGAAACGAACTTATACAAACCGTACATGTCTCAAGTTAGGTTGTTTGAATTTAAAATTTTGAACTTAGGAGAATTTCCCTTAAACTTGTAAGAATGTTTGAGAATGTATAAACCCAAACTTAGTTTTCCTCATAAATAATTAAGATAGTCATTTGAATTGATTTGAAATCCCTTATGAGTAGGAGACATTAAGAATATAGAGACCAAAGATCTTAGGTCTCCTTAGAGATTTTAAGTTTAGCCATTTGAACCTAGTAACAAAGACTTTGGTTCTCTTGTAAACTGCCAAAGTAGTTGTTTGGACTTATGAATTAATTATGTACTTGTAACACCCCGAAAATCAAGGGTCGAGCAAAGCTCAACTCTTAAGATCCAACGCATCACTTATGCAACATAGATAATGATGTTTAAATGTTGTCTATATTAGTGCATTAAACATGAGTGGGATTACACTAAAACAGCATATCATACCCCAGAGTGAATGTAATTAAGCAAGCAGAAGACTGAGATAGGTATATAAAGTATAAGTATGGGTTTCATAACCTCCAGAGTATGATCATGTAGCCGGGCTGAATATATACATATTTTTTTTCAAAATACATAAAATATGAAAATGTAAATGTTCGACTAATCCAATATCCCTATAATCCCAACGACACAGCTCTAGGTCTACACAGATCCGCTTGAGAGTTGTACGTATGAGAACTCCTCGTCTATGAAATCTAGCTCCGTCGCGTAAGCTGCATCATCATCTGTAAATAATTCAAAGTCTGGTTGGTATTTTAGAACACCGTCCCAGAGTGGGAGTGAGTGATCAACTCAGTGGTAGTAGAAGGCAAAGGCTAATATGTTGTCAATTCAATCCAGTAGTAATGATAAAGCAATACATCAATCACTCCTAATTATTCTTATTAATGTATGAATGATATACAGTAATGATCCATGCCCTCGCCTGTACTCCTTCAGTGACTTCATCTAACGATGACTCATGGAAAACTCCCTAAACGTGCACTTCCTCGCCAAAGCACATGTAATGCGGTGCATGGCCGTGTTAGCAAAGTAATTGATTAGGCTTATTCATATAATAGATTCAGGAAGCTAAGGTACCTCCCTTTCTATCATTTATCCAAACAAGGATCCATATAGGGTCGTCCATCCTAGTTAATCATATATGAAAGGCAAGTTATAGGGCATCACCCCTGATGAAAGTAGTGGAAAGGCAAGTTCAAGAGTTTACACTCGAGGTCACTACGGGGAACCTCATCACCTCAGCGTAGGCCTAGTTTATACTCGAGGTCACTATAGGAGTCTCATCACCTGAACGTAGGTTGACAGCTTTAATATGGTGTCTCATACACCACCATATTCGGCTCTCAATTTTGGGTTACTCACTGGTCACTACGGGGAGGCTCGTCACCCCAGTGTAGTCCGACAACTCGATCACGGTGTCTCATACATGACTATACCCGGCTCATGAGTCTTAGCGGATCTTGGTACCATGGTTAAAATGAGCTTTACATTGGTAAGCGGTACCTTAGATTTAAATAGCAGCGTCCATATATGGTAAACACATAATAGGTTAACCGGGTTATTTGACAAGTTCGATTAGTACGAGCGCAAGCTGAATAAATTGACATGGAGCGCATATGCACTCCACGTGGCCTAACCACTGTCGATAATCATTGTATAGCTCAAATTCATCAAACGTATCTAATGTGTCGAAACTAGTTCGGTCACTCAATCGGAAAACGTTACCGATTGCCTGGACTATATAGTAGTCTCAATCATACTCAAATGTAATAGGTAGTCACATATGCTAATCATAACAACATTTAATAAACAATTCAAACATAATTCCCATTTGATCATTTTATCAAACACATTGAACAAGTTATTATACATATGCATTTCATCCATAAATCACATAGTAACAATTTATATTATATGAAAGAAACTATAAATATGGAAAGGGTAGTTGAGAATCCTATCTCAACACCCTTGTTAAAAGCGATTCATCAAACAATTTCTCATTCAGACATTTTATCAAACACTTTGACTACACAATACTACATACATAAACTAAATTAGTTATAACATATTATGGCAGATCCTTCATAAAGGATTTGTCATACATACAACAAACATGTATTCTAGATTAACAGTCATGGCAAGCATAAATCATAATTGCACTTTCATTCAAACATTTCAACAAGCACATGAAATGCATTATATATTCACATAGTTCACACACATGTATAGCTTATCAAACACATCATAACTAAGATCAAATGGTTGCAAGCAAGTCAGACATAAATCATTACTGACATTGAAAGCCTTGAAAACCATAACTTAAACGTTTATAGTTCGCACCTTTCGTCGAATTTCTCATTTCGAACTCGGTTCGAATCCTACGTCCTGCATACAAAACAACGGCATCTAAACATCAAAATAGGTTAGCTATTTCGCTGATCACCCTATATAGGCTTCTAAAATAGGATTTCTTACCCAAATTGCAGTTAGAATCGATGTAGCATTGGCGGGGACACGAAACGATGTGTGGAGTTGTGGGAAAGGATCCTAGTAGCGATCTCCATATATCTCTCTTCACCTCACACTTTCCTCCTCTTTTCTCTCTTCTCTCACCTAGAGTTTGAAAAATTCGTATGAAAGAGAGCACTACGTGAAAAATGAAAAAAAAAGGACAGATTTTGAGACGGTCCCCATCCGTCTCTAAAATTCCTTGGTTTAAAGACAGTTTAGAGACGGCCGTAAATCGTGTCTAAAATTTTAGATGGCACTTGACTGTCCTTAATATTGTCTTAAAAATGTTGAACATCCACAATCATTTAAGACGGTTAGAATCTGTCGTTAACTATGGAGAAAAGACGGTTATCGACCGTTGGGAATAAAATATGGTCTTTGACCTTCTTATATGCGGTCATCTGAGACGGTCAAAGACTGTCCGCATTAGAGACGGTCATTGGCCATCTTTTACTTGTAATCTGAGACTGTCAAGGACCGTCTGCATTAAAGACGGTCATTGGCTATCTTTTACTGGTAATCTAAGTCTGTTAAAGAACGTCTGCATTAGAGATGGCCCTTAGCCATCATTTGAGACTGTCAAAGACCGTCTACATTAGAGACGGTCCTAAACCATCTCTAATGCTCAGGTCAAAAATTAAGAAGTTCAAAACAATTATGAATTTTGAAAAATAAAAATAAATAGTTGAGAAGCTTAGAAAAAGAATTTAAAATGTTTAAGAAAAATTTAAATTTTGATATAAAAAAAAAATTGTGACTTTATAAAAATCTAGATTTTGAAAAAAAAAAATTAAGAACTTTGAATAATGTTGATAATTTTGAAAAAAAAAGATTTCAATAAAAAATGTGTGTCGAACATCAACACCGTGGATTTGATGTTTTGTGCGCCCATTCATAATGTGTGTTGAACATCAACACTGTGGATTTGATGCGTCCCCTTTAGGTCATGAGATATCTAAAAAATCATCGGTAAACGAAACTCAAGTGGGTCATACCATTTAAAACTATGTGAAGACATCTTAAAAAATATAAAAGCACTTGGTGGGGCCCACATGAGTTTTGGATGCGGTTAAAACTTGGTCTGACCCCTCATCCAAGTGGGACACACATAATGAGTGGGTTGGATATGTGAATCACATTTAGGCATGCCCAATATATGATTATGAATGTTTTAAGGAAACATTTCTCCACTACATTTAAGTGAGTTACTCGTTACCTTTACCAGAGTAAACTCTGTGGGGTTCACCATTATTTATTTAGTTTATCCACTCCATTCATCCATGTTAACAGATAATTTGAGGTCTAAAGAACAAAAAGGAAGTATATCCAAAGCTCAAGTGGACCACACCACAGGAAATAGTGTGATTGAACCTCTACCATTTAAAATTTCTTAGAGGCCATAAAAGTTTTGGATCAAGTTGATGTTTTTGTTTTCTATTGATTTATATATTTTTGATATTATGAACAACCTTTAACTGTTTTTGAACAATCTGATCAGTCCAGACATGAAGAGTAAATAACTTCAGATGTTTAAATCAAAGTTCACTCAAATTGTTTGATCAATTTTTTTTACCCAATATCTTTCTCATATGTAGTATGATCGAGGCGAGTAACTAGTCAAATTGAGGGTAATGATCAGTAAAATAGAGTGAATGGACCTAACATGTAAAATGGGCCCATCATGATGTATGTCGAACATCAACACCGTGCATTTGATGTCTCCCCTTTAGCTTATGAGATATCTCAAAAATCATCCGTATACAAAACTCTGGTGTTAATTACTGTCTAAAACTATGTGAAAACATCTAAAAAAATATAAACAGTACAATATTGGATGTCATACCATTTTGGGGCCATAAAAGTTTTGGATCAAGCTGATTTTTTTTTTCCCTTCATCTAGCCCTATATGAGCTAATCAACATATTGGATGTCAAATAAACAGTACAGTAAGCCTTCGGAGGATTTTAATGATGGATATCCAATTACTATTGATTTCATGTGGTGTGGTGCACCTAAGATTTCTGTGGTGGGGTCCACTATAGATTTTTAAATGCCTCATTCTTTGGCTCATGATGTAAAATGATATCTCAAAATGGATAGACGGTGTGGATATAAGAAATACATCATAGTGGGGCCCATAAAATTTAGTGGATGTTGGTCGGTTCTCTATTGGTCCCACCATGATGTATGTGTTTCATCCATGCCGTCCATCCATTTTTACAAATCATATTAGGGCTTGATGCCAAAAATGAGAGGGATATAAATCTTAGGTGGACCACACCACATGAAAACAATAGTGATTGGATATCCACCATTAAAACCCTCTTAAGGCCCACTGTACTTTTTATTTGACATTCAATCTGTTGATAAGGTCATATAGGCTCAAATAAAGGAAAAAAAAATATCAGATTGAACCAAAAATTTATATGGCCCCCTGTTGAGGGTCGAATATTGCATATTAAACCCTAGTTATTACTTTTTTTTTACAAACATGATACTGTTTAATGCCCTATTTAATTGTGTTTCTGATGCAAGGTGTATTCATAAGCATAGGATTGAAAAGGATGCTTAAAGCATGGATTTAACACTCTGATGACACCAAAGGCAAGAGACAGACCCCAGGGAACCAAGATCGAAGGATTTACACATCAGATATCCTAGGAAATCAAGTCGTTCACATTAAAGAGGCCTGAAAGTCATCCGGTACATAAGATCATAAGGTTCCCACCATCCGTTTGGGTCAAAACTGTATATATGGCTTGTGGACCATAAATTAACTATACATGTCAAAATTCATCCCTTAGATCAGTGTATCAGTGACCTGATGGGCAAGATCAGACAGTAACCATTAATAAAGCATCTTGGACATCCTTGGGCGATCAGGACCCAAACTGAACTGATGGAAAGAGCATGAAAAATGGTGGATATTCGTCAAATTTCACTTCTTTTGGATGGTGCAGTATGGAGGAACGAACGACAAACTATTCTAAAAGAGAGTGGTAAATTTATAAATAAACAAAATTTCGTATACATGCACGTAAAGGATAACAGAGGGTTGCTTCAATGATGGGTAGTGCCTCATCATTGGTGGATAGTGTCGCCCACATAGAGTTCGGATCTACTTCATACTTTGACCCATGGGCTTACACGTTGATGAGAAAATGATAAATGGAGTAGATCCCCAAGAATATCATCAGAAGTGGGCCCCACCTATTTTTTGAAGAAAGCATCCAAACAGCTCCCTTCTGGCAAAAAACGTAGAGTGATGGACGTGCTTACTACTGGGTTTTGACAGTGGGCCCCACCCATCATCACTTTTCATGATCTGGACCGTTCAATGTGTCCCATGGGGCGGCAACAACCCATGCCTAGGTGGCAGAATTGCACAAGATCATAAAGATTGATTTTTAACCCTTCAAATGTAATTCGGACAGCAGTCCAAAAAACTTAATGGATCGCGTCCATACAAAACCAAAACCATCCATCTTCGGTTAAAATTTCGACACGCATTTAATGGACGAAATGGATTCCCAAGCCAACATTGAATAGGGGCCCTATAGCTGACGTAAATTGGATTTTTTCGCATATCTCCACCACCCTTCCATCACTCCCAAAAGGTTTTTAATGGTCGACGCTTATTCAACATTGTTTCCTATAATGTGGTCCAGTTGAAATTGAGATATACCTCATTTTTTGTCTCATACAATAAAATGAAATGGAAAAATAGATGGATGGCAAGGATCAAACACATACATCATGGTGGGGCCCATAGAGCACTGACCATGTGACCCGCTCGTGAGACCGTGAGAGAGACTTGAAGTCTCTCTCGCTCTGTCCTGTCTCACTCTCACTCTTGCGCCCTCTCTCACTCTCTCGCTCTTTGTCCTCTCTCTCTCTCGGTCCTCTCTCCACCACGCCCTCTCTCTGTCTCTCTCGGTGCTCTCTCTCTCACGCATCCTCTCTCTCTCTGTCTCTCTCGATCATTTCTTTCTCTCACGCATCCTCTAAAGCTCGGTTGACCGTGATCGGGGCTCCAACCCAAAAAGGTATCTCTCTCTCTCTCTCAATCTCTCTCAATCTCAATATCGATTGAAACGATTTGGGGATTTATGGATTTGGGGATTTAAGGATTTGAGGATTTAGGGATTTGGGGATTTAGGGATTTAGGGTTTAAGCTTTGCCCTACTAAGTTTACTTAGTACAATAAGGGACTGTTTGACCGGGCAGATCAGATGGTATTAGAGTGGATTGCACAGATTTGAAGGTAATGCTAGCTACGTCAGTGGATTGGTACAAGATCTATGGGATTGCTATATCCGGTCTGTTTGGCACGCCTAGCCAATCCCAGGATTAAGCCTTCCAATCCTTTTCAATCCCTCGAACCAAACATGTCCCATGTAATTTTACGATAAACTTTTCCCCTTTGAGATCTTCTAATAAAATTGATTTTTCTAGATAAAAAAAAGATTGTATTTTTCGTAGAATTCATATTATAGCTAATTTACCATGTTTGGGCTGAAAGGGTTCGCAGCACGATTCAGATTTTCAGTTTGCTCGACTGGAGGTTGCTAGGGTTGGTGGTTCAGTGATCCAAATAGTTGATATATGGACCCTACTATGGACTTGGAAGATCTTATCTGTATTTGGCCTTTTCCTGGTTGAATTTGCACAAATTCTTTATTTTCTCTCTTAACCGTCTATTGAAGGGTTAACATTCTTACAATCTGTGGGAGTTTGGTGCATAGGACATCCACTATGGGACCCATAATATCAACTGTTTATAAGACTGAAAGGTGGATGCAACCTGCCCCTACTTGTGCAAACCGGAAACGCAAAGGGAACTAAACATTTTTTTCAGCCCAAACATTGTATAATAACTCTTCATATTATGAGTCCGGGCTTCAGATTGCTACTACATTTCTAGTTGGGCTTGAAACTTGAAAGGAATGCAACTGTAATTAGAGGGCTAGTTCCTTGCCATGAATGCCTGGCATCATGATTATAATTTGGCCATTCCATCGTGATTAGACTAAATGCTCCCAATCAAATTGACTTACGTGTCCAGATGCAGCCTAAGGTCGGTATGTGGAATTTGGTCCTTTCCTCTCTGTTGAGCTAATAATCACAATTGAGTTCAATAGTGTAGCTAAATGCAACCTGAGTTGTTTCTCTAACCATGGAATTTCAAGTGCGTTCTTTGACATTGAAATCTTACATGAAGCAATATCTTTTTTGGTGTCTTCACTTTCCAACAATATTGTCAAATGACATTAGCCATCTTAAGTGACCTAGGTTTCCTACGCGCATACTTTGCCTATGCGCATACTATATGCTAAGGCAACTATCACAAATGTGACTGTTGGGATAGCATGCCATCACATACTATATATGCTTTGTTGCTGCTTCAATTTTGAACGGACCACAACTGCTGCGTCTGCTGTTGTCGTTAGGTAATTCTCCGACTATGATGATTAGTAGTGTCTTTCCTAGCAAATTATTCATTTTAGTCTAATCAACTCTTTTTGTGAAGTGTTGCTTGACTAATATAGCTCCAAAACTATTCTTTATATTATTATTTAGACTCCTGGCTGAACACTGGATGTTTAATTCATATAGTGTCTTATCGAGTACAACGCAGCATTAACATCAATCTGCTTCACGATTATGCTCGGATTTGTTGATGATGTCCTTGATGTCCCGTGGATAATCTAAGTTTTGGTTTCATCCTTGATGGCTTCCATATGTTCTTGAGAAGATTGACTCAAGTCTTTTTTCATTCTAGTTTCTCATTCCAGAGAATTTCACAGTTTTAAACTGTTTAAGGGCCGTGAAAGTTTTAGATCAAGCTGATATTTGTGCCATTTCTGAAGGTCCATGGAAGAAAAAGAACCTGCCAGAATTTGGTATTGTCACTCAATGCATTGCACTTCAAAGAGTCAATGACCAATGCCTGAAAAATGTTCTTTTAAAGATAAATGCCAAGGTGAGCTATCACTGAAATATCATGTCCCTTCCCTTCCCTCAAAGTGTGCTAGTACTTGTTTCAATTTTCTTGGATGGATGATGAATTTATTTGCGAATGTAAATGAAAATAAAAAACTTCTAATATATATATATTATCAATGGAGAATACCTTATTTAGTGGGACATGAAATTCTTGTAGCTTATAGTATGGTGCCCCAATATTGGTTGTATGTTACTAGTATATAGTAGATAATACTAGAGAATACCTAAATCCGATCTGAACCCGAAACCGAACCTGATTCCCTAAACCTAAACTTAAATCGTGGGGTCCTTGGAAGGTGGGAACCGCTGTTATGACCATGATGAAGCTGTCCATTTCTTATGGACAACATTGAAGTGGCTTGGCCATTTGGACAGACCATGTTAATATCTGTATTTGCAGGGACCACACCCTTAACCTATAACCTAAACCTATTCTCAAATCCCAAAACCTATAACTACAACCTAAACTTGTAACCTATAACCTAAACTCAATTCCCTAAACCTTAACCTACACCCAAATCTAAACCTATTCCCAAATCTAAACCTATAACCTAAAATTATAACATTAACCTAAACCTGTAACCTAAACTTATAACCTTAACCTAAACCTTTTCCCAAATCCCAAAACCTATAACCTAAACCTAAACCAATAACTTGCACATATAACCTAAACCTGTAACCTATAACCTAAACCTACACTTATAACCTAAACCTAAACTTATAACCTAAACCTAAACCTAAAACCTAAACTTAAACCTAAAACGTAAATGTATTCTCAAATCCCTAAACCTAATCCTAATCTCAATTTCATAACCTAAACCTATAACTTAAACCTAAACTTATAACCTATAACCTAAACTCAATTCCCTAAACCGTAACCTAAATCTAAACCTAAACCTAAACCTACAACATACACTTATAACCTAAACCTATAACCTATAACCTAACCTAAACATATAACCTAAACCTAAACCTATAACCTAAACCTATAACCAAAACCTAAACCTATAACCTAAACCTAAACCTAAAACCTAAATGTATTCTCAAATCCCTAAACCTAAACCTACACCTAATCCTAATCTCAACTCCATTACCTAAACCTAAAACCCGAACCCGAACCCAATTTCCTAAACTTAAACCTACACCTATTCTCAATTCCCTAAACCTTAACCTATAACCTAACCTAAACCTAAACCTATAACCTACACTTATAACCTAAACCTATAACCTTAACCTAAACTTAAAACCTAACCTAAACCTTAACCTATAACCTATAACCTAAACCTAAGCCTAAACCTTAACCTATAATCTAAACTCATAACCTTAACCTAAACCTACTCTCAAATCCTAAAACCTATACTTATAAACTAAACCTAAGCCTTAACCTATAACCTAAACCTATACTTATAACCTTAACCTAAACTTATGACCTTAACCTAAACCTATTCTTAAATCCCAAAACCTATAACCTAAACCTAAAACTTAACCCATAACCTAACCAATAACCTATAACCTATACCTATAACCTATAACCTAAACTCAATTCCCTAAACTTTAACCTATAACCTATATCCTATAACCTAAATTCAATTCCCTAAACCTATAACCCACACCCTAACCTAAACCTATTCTCAAATCCTAAAACATATAATCTAAACCTATAACCTATAACCTAAACCAAAACCTATAACCTAAACACGAACATAAACCCAAACCTGAACCCGAACCCGAATTCTTAAACCTAAACTACAACCTAAACCTTAACCTAAACCTATAACGTATAACCTAAACCGAAACCCGAACATAAACCCGAACCCTAACCCAAATTCCTAAACCTAAACCGATTCTCAAATCCCAAAACCTATAACTATAACCTAAACCTTAACCAAAAACCTATAACCTATAACCTAAACTCAATTCCCTAAACCTTAACCTACACCCTAATATAAACCTATACTTATAACCTAAACCTATTGTCAAATCCCAAAGCCTATAACCTAAACCTAAACCCAAACCCGAACCCGATTTCCTAAAACTAAACCTACACCTTTCCTCAATTCCCTAAACCTTAACTTATAACCTAACCTAAACCTAAACCTATAAACTACACTTATAACCTAAACCTATAACCTTAATCTAAACTTAAAACCTAACCTAAACCTTAACCTATAACCTATTACCTAAACCTAAACCTAAACCTTAACCTATAACCTAAACTTATAACCTTAACCTAAACCTATTCTCAAATCCCAAAACCTATACTTATAACCTAAACCGAAACCTTAACCTATAAACTAAACCTATACTTATAACCTTAACCAAAACCTATTCTCAAATCCCAAAACCTATACTTATAACCTTAGCCCAAACATATAACCCAAACCCGAACCCGAACTCGAATTCCTAAAACTAAACCAAAACCTTAACCTTTAACCTATAACCTTAACCTAAACTTAAATCTAAACCTAAACCTATAACCTAAACTTAATTCACTTAAATTAAACCTACACCTTAACCCAAACATATAACCCGAACCTGAACCTAAATTCCTAAACCTAAACTTAAACCTAACCTAACCTAAACCTAAACCTATAACCTTAACCTTTAACCTATAACCTTAACCTAAACTATAACCTAACCTGAACCTAAACATAAACCTATAACCTAAACCTATTCTCAAATCCCTAAACCTATAACCTAAACCTATTCTCAAATCCCTAAACCTAAACCTAAACCTAAACATAAACCTATAACCTAAACCTAATCTCAAATCCCTAAACCTATAACCTAAACCTAAACCTAAACCTATAACCATAACCTAAACATATAACCTAAACTTAAACCCAAACCTTAACCTATAACTTAAACCTAAACCTATAACATAAACTTAAAACCTAAACATAAACCTAAAACCTAAATGTATTCTCAAATCCCTAGAACTAAAGCTACTCCTAATCCTAATCTCAACTCCTTAACCTAAACCTAAACTTGAAAACCCAAACCTAAACCCGAACGTGAACCCGAACCTGATTTCCTAAACCTAAACCTTAACCTATTCTTAATTCCCTAAACCGTAACTAATAACCTAACCTAAACATAAGCCTGAACCTAGAACCTGCACTTATAACCTAAACCTAAACCTGAAACTTAAACCTATAACCTTAACCTAAACGTAAAACCTAAACCTAAACCGAAACCCGATCCCGAACTCGAATCTGAATCCATAAACCCTTAGCCTAAACCTAAAACCCAAATGTAAACCCGATCTTGAACCCGAACCTGATTTCCTATACTTAAACCTTAATGTATTCTCAAATCCATAAGGTTAAACCTACACCTAATCCTAATCTCAACTCCCTAACCTAAACCTAAACCTAAAATTGAAAACCCAAACCTAAACCTGATCCCGAACCCGAATCTGAATCCCTAAACCCTTATCCTAAACCTAAAACTCAAATGTAAACCCGATCTCGAACCCAAACCCAATTTCTTATACCTAAACCTTAATGCATTCTCAAATCCCTAAACTTAAACCTACACCTAATCCTAATCTCAACTCCCTAACCTAAACCTAAACCTAAACTTGAAAACCCAAACCTAAACTCGAACCCGATTTCTTAAACCTAAACTTATAACCTTAACCTAAACCTATTCTCAAATCCCAAAGTTTATAACCTAAACCTAAACCTTAACCCAAACCTTAACCTATAACCTAAACCTTAACCTATAACCTTAACCTATAACCTAAACTCAATTCCCTAAACCGTAACCTATAACCTAACCTAAACCTAAACCTATAACCCACACTTATAACCTAAACCTAAACCTATATCCTTAACCTAAACCTAAAGCTATACTTATAACCTAAACCTATTCTTATAACCTAAACATATACTTATAACCTAAACCTATTCTTATAACCTAAACTTATACTTATAACCTAAACCTAGTTTCAAATCCCAAAACTTATAACCTAAACCTAAACCTTAACCTAAACATAAACCTATAACCTAAACCCAAACCTACACTTATAACCTATAACCTAAATCTATAACCTAAACTTAAACCTAAAACCCAAACGTAAACCCGATGTCAAACCCGAACCCGATTTCCTAAACCTAAACCTTAACGTATTCTCAAATTTCTAAACCTAAACCTACACCTAATCCTAATCTCAACTCCCTAACCTAAAACTAAACTTGAAAACCCAAACCTAAAGCAAAACCTGAATCCAATTTCTTAAACCTAAACTTATAACCTTAACCTAAACCTATTCTCAAATCCCAAACCTATAACCTAAACCTTAACCTTAACCTTAACCTAAACTTAAACCTTAACCTATAACCTTAACCTAAACTCAATTCCCTAAACCTTAACGTATAACCTAACCTAAACCTAAACCTATAACCTACACTTATAACCTAAACCTAAACCTAAAACCTAAATGTATTCTCAAATCCTTAAACCTAAACCTACACCTAATCCTAATCTCAACTCCTTAACCTAAACCTAAACTTAGAAACCCAAACCTAAACCCAATCCTGATTTCCTAAACCTAAACCTTAGCCTATTCTCAATTCCCTAAAGCAACCTATAACCTAAACCTAAACCTATAACCTAAACCTAAACCTAAACCTAAACCTTAACCTATAACCTTAACCTAAACTCAATTCCCTAAACCTTAACCTATAACCTAACCTAAACCTAAACCTAAACCTATAACCTACACTTATAACCTAAACCTAAATGTATATGCAAATCCTTAAACCAAAACCTACACCTAATCCTAATCTCAACTCCTTAACCTATAACCTAACCTAAACCTAAACCTATAACCTACACTTATAACCTAAACCTAAACCTAAAACCTAAATGTATTCGCAAATCCTTAAACCAAAACCTACACCTAATCCTAATCTCAACTCCTTAACCTAAACCTAAACTTGAAAACTCAAACCTAAACCCGATCCTGATTTCCTAGACCTAAACCTTAACCTATAACCTAACCTATAAACTACACTTATAACCTAAACCTTAACCTATAACCTACACTTATAACCTAAACCTTAACCTATAACCTAACCTATAACCTACACTTATAACCTAAACCTTAACCTATAACCTAACCTATAACCAACACTTATAACCTAAACCTAAACCTAAAACCAAAATGTATTCTCAAATCCTTAAACCAAAACCTACACCTAATCCTAATCTCAACTCCTTAACCTAAACCTAAACTTGAAAACCCAAACCTAAACCTGATCCTGATTTCTTAAACCTAAACCTTAACCTATTCTCAATTCCCTAAAGCAACCTATAACCTAAACCTAAACCTATAACCTAAACCTATAACCTAAACCTAAACCTAAAAACTAAATGTATTCTCAAATCCCTAAACCTAAACCTATAACCTACACTTATAACCTAAACCTAAACCCATAACCTAAACCTGTAACCTTAACCTAAACCTATAACCTCTTTTAATTTATTCCTTAGTTTCTATAAGATTGTACATAATCTATTACAAAGGAAAAGAAAAAGGGCTTAGTTTTTTAGTTCTTTTAAGATTCGTTATCATCCATGCATGACACTGCAAACCTTGACTAAATTGTAACTCTAATCGGAACTTTATGTACAATCTAATAAATTGCATTAACATCTAATACTATCCTACTCCTTTGCAAGATAACATTGCCGTATTTATGGGCCCTTGTGCTGCGATTCTTGTTCTCATCATCTCATGCATGGGAATCAAGGATGTATCCCTGTAACACACCCCTTTTTATAAAGCTTAAATTTTTATTGTTGTTTTTATTAACTTGAATTAAAACACTTTTTTGTATTATTTGCTTGCATTAGTTTTATTTTAATGATCAGTTCTATTTTTTAAAAGTGTGCCCAGTTTTTTGAAAAAAGTCCATAATCGTCCTTTTAAGGTTCATCAGAGACTGCTCATAGCAGTCCTTTTTAAGGATGGTCAATAAACATCCTTTTTAAGGACATTGAGACTGCTCATAAAAGTCCTTTTTCAAGACAGTCATGGACCATCCTTTTTAAGGACGATCCATGACCGTCCTTTTAAGGTTCATCAAGGACTGCTTATAAATTTTTTTTAAGGACAGTCCATGACCGTCCTTTTAAGTTTCATCAAAGACTATATCTATTGATGGTCCATGACCATCCTTCTTTAAAGACGGTCCATGACCGTCCTTTAAATGTCTAGATAAATGACGGTTTATGACCGTCCTTTAAGTTGTACGATGCCCCAAAATAGGATGGCCCATGCGACGGTCTAAGACCGTCCTTTATTATCTTTTGAGACAATTTTCAACCATCCTTTTCTCACTATTTTGACATAGTGGAGAGGGGGTTTAAGGTCTTTAAATAGGCTCAGAAGTGATGTCAATGGCCCCAGGGCCATGATATACTTAGGTTATAGCCAAAGGGTGTCTGTTTTTGATAAACAGGGCCCTCAGGAAGGTCCATTTCTCACCCACATCATGCATAAAATTCCTTGACAATGGATCTATGCCAGGACTGTGTTTATGGTGCGATCTGACTAATTGATTTACCGTGAAGGACTCATATCAGATTAATGGTTGTGGTCCCTCGATCAGGGCCACAAGTATACCGATAAGTGCAAGAAAATTTCCTTGATCCATGGGTGAAGTTTGGTCAGAGTCTGACAGTCTGAGGTCTTCAATTTTGCTCATAAGAGAATAGTCCAAATCACTTAAGTTTTAAGGATATTCGCATTTCTTACACTCTAAGGATATTCGCATTTCTTACAATCTTCGTTCAAGGCTCAAGTTGTGCGTTTCTAGATACTATTTGGGATCGATTCCCACGATGATTGTCAAGCCCAATAAGGCAGTCATAACTTTATAGTTTTGTTGTAATCAGACTTTTGACTCGTGGTCCAAGTTCGATACGGAGTTTCAATGTGCTCCCAAGAGCAACTGGATTTTGGGATTTCCCCAAGGTTTTTAAGTATTGTTAAACTAACCATTTTAATGGTTTTGGGTCTTACCATTTGTATTAATAGTGGTTCAAACTAAATCCACTGATTATTTAGTTCACCCCTTAATTAATTTTCATTTAATTCCTAAAGAATTCGGTCCTTAAGGATTTCTACCTGAGGTGGTACTCAAGTCTTTGTACAATTTTTCCAAGACGTTACAATCAACCCCCCTTGAAGAAAAATTTTATCCTTGAAATTAGTACCTTTTCAAGATTCTCGAGGATCTGAGGGTATTTCTTACAGACTTCAGCTTCCGTTTCCCAAGTCGCCTCTTCCTCAATGTGGCGAGTCCACAATATTTTCACAAGGGGGATAACTTTGCTGCGCAACACCTGTTCCTTCCTATCCAGTACTCATGTTGGTCGAAGTATGTAGATAGCATCTTCACTTAGTTGCACCTATTCCCACTTATCAATGTGAGTGAGATCAGGAATGTATTTCTTCAGCATAGACACATGAAATATGTTGTGCATGCCAGCGAGTGGTGTGGGCGAGATGGTATGCTACCACACCCACTCAATCCAGAATCTAGAATGGGCCTATAAATCTCGGTGTAAGCTTCCCCTTCTTGCTAAAATGGAGCACTCCCTTCATGGGGGAAGCCTTAAGAAACACATGGTCCCCAACTTTGAATTTCAACTGCCGCCGTCGTGTATAGGTGTAACTCTTCTATTTGCTTTGGGCTGCAAGAAGTCGACACCTGATAATATCAAT
The DNA here is from genome assembly GCA_037074715.1 of Magnolia kwangsiensis. Lineage (NCBI taxonomy): Eukaryota > Viridiplantae > Streptophyta > Magnoliopsida > Magnoliales > Magnoliaceae > Magnolia > Magnolia kwangsiensis. Next base: position 71,730,785 of record CM073574.1, on the reverse strand, counting down.
CTTTTTTGAGGTCATCTATACCAAATGTAGGTTAATTAGGCTCTTCTAGCCAACTTCTACCCAACAATCCGGTGCTCGAAATGGGCGCCCGTACAAGGCTTCGTAAGGTGTAATGCCAATGCTCCCTTGAAAGCTGTTGCTATAAGCAAACTCAGCATAGAGAAGACAGTCATCCCAATAGTTCTTGAAATCAAGCACACATGCTCACAACATGGCTTCTAATATCTGGTTTATGCGTTCTGTCACCCATCTGTCTGTGGGTGGAACGCGGTACTGAACTTCAGTTTCACTCCCATTGCTTCCTGGATTCGAGTCCAGAAAATGGACGTTAATCGCGTGTCTTAATTCAACACAATCTCAATAGGAAATCCATGCAGACATATGATCTCTTTGATGTACAGCTTGGCTAAATCATCTGTTGAGTTTGAAACTCTAATCGGGAGAAAATGAGCCGACTTCGTCAATCAGTCCACAATCACCCAAATGGAGTCATGTCCCTTCCTTGTCTTCAGTCTAGAAATGAAATTCATAGATATGAAGTCTCATTTCCATTTAGTTATGGGCATGGGTTGAAGTAAAGCAAGAGGTCAGTGATGTTCAACCTTGACCTCCTGTTACATGAGACAACGGGATAAAAAATCTGCTATCTGGGCCTTCATGTTATCCCACCCATATTAACGCTTCAAATTCCGATACATCTTTGTACTACCTGGATGCATTGCCAATTATAGGTGATCACTCTGTCCTTTTGCATAAGAACACAACCCAAACCAACACGAGAGGCATCAGTGTAGTCTACACTTGACCCCCTACTCTGGTAATACTAGCACGGGTGCAGATGTCAGCTTGTCCTTTAATTCCTAAAAGGTTTCTTCTACTTTCTCATTCCAGGGGAACTTTAGATCTTTTCGAGTGAGTTACGATAACGGTCCGGCTATCTTAAAAAAATCTTTAATGAAGTAGTGATAGTAGCCTACAAGTCTAAGGAAACTCTTCACTTCTGTAACTGAACCGGGCTGCTCCCAGTCCTAAACTACAATCACCTTAACGAGGTCCACGAAAATACCTTCCTTGGACATCACATGTCCTAAAAATTTGACTTCTTCCTTCCAAAAGTTGCATTTCCAGTATTAAGCACACAACTGATTCTTCCTGACTGCTCATAGGTGCTCTTCCTGGTCCTTTTGGCTCTTAGAGTATTTAAAATATCATCTATAAATATGATGACGAACCAATATAGATACGGTCGAAACACCTGGTCATGAGATCCATGAACACTGTCGGTGTGTTAGTAAGTCCAAACGACATCACAAGGAACTCATAGTGCCTAAAACTGGTTCTGAATGTTATTTCCTGTACGTCCTCATCCCTGATGCGCAACTGATGATACTCATACTGTAAGTCTATATTGGAGAAATATTGTGCCCCTTTCAACTGGTCGAACAACTCATCTATCTTAGGCAAAGGATACTTGTTCTTCACTATCACTTAGTTCAACCTGCGATAATCAATACACAATTATAGCGATCTGTCCTTCTTTACAAACAATACGGGTGCTCCCCAAGGAGATATGCTGGGCCGTATGAAACCTGAATCCAATAGATTATCAATTTCTCTCCTCAATTCCTCCATTTCACATGGAGGCATGCGAATACAAAGGTAAAGAAACGGGTGTTGCACCAGGCACAAGGTCGATAGTAAAGTCGATCTCGCACCGAGGAGGTAGTCCAGGTATCGTCCTAAACATGTCCGTGAAATCTTGGACTACGGGCATGTCTCCAAGTGTCGAACCATCAACATTCTCTAATAAGGAAGCGTAACAACTTATATGGTAGGGCTAACTGACTGCACTGGGAAAGTAAAGGTCGTGCCCTCAAGTGCATGTGCTTTCACCAATTTGATATCGCAATCAATATCTACCTTCCTTTCGGTGAGCTAATCCATGCCAAGTATGACATCATAATGATGAAGCAGAGTGACAATCAGGTCAATGTGCACCGTTCTATTCTTTAAGTACATTGGGTAATCTTTACAAAACTTAATAGCATCGAAGAAAGTCCCCGTTACAGTAAGGACTCTCACCCCAATCATAGGGGTATTGTTCAACCCCAAACGCTTACTGTAGAGCATGATACTATCGAGATAGTGGACCTGGTGTCCACCAATAGAAATACAAGTTTACCTTGAATATGGTCAGTGACTTCAAAGGCTAAGGGCACTGCGGTTACTGCCTTAGATGCTCCAGCTGCTAGTGCATGTACACGTGCCTATTGAGGACGATTTGGCTACACTACCATAGGTCATTGAGGCAGCCTATTTTGGGGTATAGGTGGTCGGTAAAACGGTTGTGCTGGCAGTGCCGATCATAGAGGTGGAGCTGATATAGCTTGCGGTTGTTGACGACTGATCTTCTGAGGCGGTGCAAAACCATTATTCCTCATCTTAGTAAAGCAGTAAGTGTCTGTATGGTTCATCCTCTTATAATAGGTGCACCACAGATCTGATCGCCTCTACTGGGTCGGTGGAGCCATAAGCCTAGGAAGGGAATCTGTATGTGGCCTCTTGTCGAGGAACGGTTGGTTCGGCAAATCAAGTCGAGGCCTCGGGCCCATTAGTAAACGGGTGCGAGGCAATCTGTCTCCATCCTGCTCAGCTCACAAGGACATGTTCACTAACTCAGTATAGTTATGAATGCTAGCATAACACATCTTCATGCAGATATTGGGCCACAACCCATCTGAGAAATGCTACATTTTCATTGGCTCATTTGCTAGGATAAAAGGAGCGTATCTAGCTAGCTCCATAAATTTTTTCTCATATTCGACATGGTCATTCCTCCCTGTCTAAAGTGAAGGAATTCACCATCCTTTTCATTATGGTAAGTGAGGGGGAAGTACTTTCCATGGAAGCAAGTCTCAAATGCATCCCATGTCCACACGTGTCCCAAGGGAACTATTCATAGGACATTGTCTCACCATAGACTAGCCTCCTCGAACATATAGGTGACTAGCTCAACTTGTTCTGTCTCAGTGTAGTGCACTAGCTTTAGCATTTTAGAGATGCAATCTAGCCAGTATTCGGCTTTCTTGGGCCTATGAGTGGCCGCAAAGGTAGGAGGACGGAAACACTAGAAGAGTTCAAATATACCGCTGGTATTCATGTTTCTAGCAGGGTGCACAGGTGGTGCGGGCAGGACCATAATCATGTTTTGGACAATGGCCCCCACAATATTGTCTAAAAACTGTTGCTACTATTGTTAAAAAATCATCTGCTCCAACCTATCAGGAGGAGTCGACTGAGGTACATATGGCATCGATGTAGATGCACGATTCTATTCCAGAACCGATGGTGCAAAAGGTGTTGGCCCGTTGGTGGGGCCAATGGCCGGCAAGAATCCAGCATAGTCTCAAAACTCGAGCCCAAACTGGGGTCCGTATGGCCATTGCTCGGGCAGGTGCCCTGTCAATCGATCCACCAAGTGCAAGACGTGTCATATTCTAAGTTTTTTTCAAAGGTATTCCCTATATACAACATACGGTGCAACGTGTGTAAGATTTTGAATAACAATATTCAATTTTTCAAGCATTGTACACATTCTAAATCAAAAGAATCTTCATGCATTTCATTTAACCAAAAACTGTCACAATACATGAGATGTAGTCTTACATGGATCATGACAGAAGATGCAAGTGAGCTAATCTAGTACAAATTTTACAACTAACTATTAACATCCAACTAAGCCAACAAGGGCTATTACATAGAAAGCAAAGGAACAAAGTAAACCAAAAGACGACTGTAACATATGCCTAGTCCTCGGACTCTGGTGAAGGCAAAGGCGCACCCTTTTCTTGCATGTAATACAGGAGGGTCTTCAGATTGCAAGATATTCTCTTGAATTTCTGTTTTAGGTAGGCCTGATTCTCCTTGATTTCCTATTTCATGGCAGCCTGGTTTTCTTCGATCTGAGTTATGCGGGCTTCCAAGGTGGCCCTGTCATGGCGGTCGTCATTCGTAACAGTAGGAGGTCCCTCATTTGAATCCTGGGCCTCCTCTTCTTCCTCACTGTTTTCCTCATCATTTTCTTGCTCAGTGCCTTCCTCTTCACTGCCTTCTTCCTCCTCGCCCTCTTCTTCAATCTCCTCCCCCGACTCATCAAGTCTTGATTGTCGCTACCTAGGGCTTTATGCCCATATTGTTGAGCGTAGTGTCACTGATGATATGGATCGGGGCATGGTTCTCCATATGGAGTTGGAAGCCAAAATTTTGAGCGATCTTACAAATAAGTTGACCAAAGGGAAGTGAGGCATCTCTCCCCATGTGGATCATGCAGTACCCACAATCTGAGATAAGACGAATGTGGGCAGGCATAACTTATCTCCCTGACCAACTCTGTATAAGAAATCCACTATAAACCGAGTACATTCCATGAGGTTACTCCACCTGGGGTATACATTATATGTGAATATGTGGTGGAGCAGGAAGATATCGTTAATTATTTTGATCGATGCAAGGCTATTTCCTCCCCTCCACCACTCAAGCTGGCCATAAAGAAAACATGTGTGGCAATTTCTTTCTCATTCACTAGTGAGGTTTGTCTCCCTTGCATGTACCAGTCCACATTCCATACCCATGATACGAGCCACCATATCTACATTAACTATGGCCTCCTCTCTTCCCAAAGGGATAGTAAACTGCAGAGACTCTAGTAGTGGGTCTCGTATATAGGCGTAGAAGGCATGCACTGCTCCTTAACTCGCACAAGTGTTTCCCTCAAATATAGGGCCCCAACCATTTTCTACGAGCATGTCCATCACTGGGTACAATATGAAAAGCTTTTCATCTACATGAGCCTCGAATACCACTTCTACCTGATTCGACGCCCCCCCCCCCCCCCTCGTAATAATTTTTCAATGGGGATCCGTGGGTCAAGATCCCATTTTGATCTTCTCTCTTACTCAGTGATCGTACTTGCTTCGGTGCCCGTCTTCTTCCTTGTAAGGGTTGGCCGGCTAGGCCTGGATTCATTTGCGGATGCCCTCTTCTTCCCCATAAGGGAAAGGAGCGTTGAGAGCAAGAATATGGTGGTAACTAACTCGAGGAGTGCCATGAAAGTGGAAAAAGCTTGGATATTGAAGTGAATGGGAAAGTTTAGGGAATTTAAGACACAAAGATGGGTTTGTGTACTCAAATGAGGAGAGACAGGGGAGATGGAAGGTTGTAGGAGATGGCTTTAAGAGAATAGTGGAGGTGGTTGCAAGATATTGAAGAAGATGAAGCTTGGTGTATATGAAAGGGAGATTTGAGAGGGAAAATGACGTTTTAAAGGAATTTTGAGAGTTGGGAGGGGGGTAAAATGGACAAAGTGGAACAAAGGGGACCCAAATAGGGTGGTCCCACATGAAACGTGGCCCCACACATGTGGGTGAGGGGGTGGGCCGCCAGACCCTCGGCCCCACTGTGGCCCACTAAAGGTGGGCACTGCGCACCACCGACCAGGCGATGCCACCGCGATCCTCTAGACTGGTGGTGGTGCCGCCACCAGGGGGTAATGGCCTCCCCCTCCCAGGGTGCCAGAAAAGTGTGGGGGACCCCTTGGGTCCCATTGAAAAATGGGCTTTGTGCCCCTACGTCCGTGTGACATATTTTCTCAGTACATTTCGCACATATTCACACCTTTTAGTGTGATTTAAGTTTGAAATTTGCTGACTAATAGTTTATACCCATCGATTAATGGTCTAAAAAATAATCAAGATCATTTTACATGATCTCAGACACGTACGGGTCACATTTTAATGGTCAATCTTGCCCGTCGGTGAAACTTGGGATCTTACGATCACTTCTACATTTTTCACCCCCACCTAAGTCAAAGTGAATCAAAGTGCATCGTGTTATCATAATATACGTCCAGTTTAACCTAAATCATGCTCTGATACCAACTTGTAATGCCTTGAAACTTAAGGGTCGAGTAAAGCTCAACTCCTGAGATCCAACGCATCACTTATGCAACACAGATAATGATGTTTAATTGTTGTCCATATTAGTGCATTAAACATGAGTGGGATTACACTAAAACAACATATCATACTCTAGAGTTAATGTAATAAGAAAGCGGAAGACTGAGATAGGTATATAAAGTATATGTACGGGTTTCATAACCTTCAGAGTATGATCATGTAGCCAGGCTGAATATATACATATTTTGTTTCAAAATAAATAAAATACCAAAATGTAAATGTTCAACTAATCCAATATCCCAGTAATCCCAACGACGTAGCTCTAGGTTTACACAGATCCGCCTAAGAGCTGCACGTAGGAGAAATCCTCCTCGTCTATGAAATCTAGCTTCGTCGCATAAACTACATCGTCATCTGCAACTAAATTAGAGTCTGGTTGGTATTTTAACACACCGTCCCAGAGTTGGAGTGAGTGATCAATGTAGTGGTACTATAAGGCAAAGGTTAACATGTTATCAATTTAATCAAGCAATAATGATAAAGCAGTACAATAATTACTTCCTAATTACTTTATTATTACAGTAATTATGCATGCCATCCCTGGAACTCCCTCAGCGGCTTCATCTAACGATCGCGCATGATAAACTCCCTAGACGTGCACTTCCTCGCCAAAGTACATGCAATGCGGTGCATGGTCGTGTTAACCAAGTAATTGATTAGGCTTATTCATACAGCAGATTCGAGAAGCTAAGGTACCTCCCTTTTTATCATTTACCCAAACAAGGATCCATCTAGGGTCGTCAATCCTAGTTAATCACATACGAGAGTCAAGTTATACGGGATCACCCTTAATGAAAGTAGTGGATAGGCAAATTCAAGAGTTTACACTCGAAGTCGCTACGGGGAGGCTCGTCACCTTAGCGTGGGCCTAGTTTATACTCAAGATTACTACAGGAGTCTCCTCACCTGAACGCAGGTTGAAAACTTGAATACGGTGTCCCACACACCACCATATTTGGCTCACGATTTTGGATTGCTCACTGGTCATTATAGGGAGGCTCATTACCCCAGCGTAGGCCAACAGCTCGACCATGGTGTCCCACACACCACCATGCCCAGCTCATGAGCCTTAGCGGATCTTGGTACTATGGTTAAAATGGACTTTACATTGGTAAGTGGTACCTTAGATTCAAACAGTAGCATCCATACATGGTAAACACACGATAGGCCAATCGGGTTATTTGACAAGTTCGATTAATACGAACACACGCTTAATAAATCGACATGGAGCGCATACACACTCCACGTAGCCTAACCACTGTGACAATCACCGTACGGCTCAGATTCATCGAACGTATCCAATATGATGAAACTAGTTCGGCCACTCAATCAGGACCATTACCGATTGCCTAGACTGCGTAGTAGTCCCAATCATACACAAATGCATAGGTAGTCACATATGTTAATCATAATAGCATTTAACGAACAATTTAAACATAATTTCCATTTGAGCATTTTATCAAACACATTGAACAAGTTATTATACATATGCATTTCATCCATAAATCACATAGTAGCAATAACAATTTACATTACATGAAAGAAATTATAAATATGGATAAGGTAGTTGAGAATCCTATCTCAACACCCTTGTTAAGAGCGATTCATCAAATAATTTATCATTCAGATATTTAATCAAACACTTAGACTACACAATACTACATATATAAACTAAATTAGTTATAGCATATATTATGGCAAATCCTTCATAAAGGAGTTGTCATACATACAACAAACATGTATTCTAAATTAATAGTCATGGAAAGCATAAATCATAATTGCACTTTCATTCAAATATTTCAGCAAACACATGAAATGCATTATATATTCACATAGTTCACATACATGTATACCTTATCAAACACATCATAACTAAGATCATATGGCAGTAAGCAAGTCAGACATAAATTGTTACAAACATTGAAAGCCTTGAAAACCATAACTTAAACGTTTATAGTTCGCACCTTTTGTTGGATTTCTAGTTTCGAACTCGATTCGAATCCTACGTCCCCGTATACAGAACAACGGTACCTAAACATCGAAATAGGTTAGCCATTTTACTGATTAACCTATCTGGGCTTCTAAAATAAGTTTAGGGTTAGGATTTCTTACCCAAATCGTAGTTAGAATCGATGGTGTAGTGATGGCGGGGAGACGAAATGGCGCGTTGAGTCGTGGGAAAGGTTCCTAGAAGCGATCTCCCTATCTCTCCTCTTCTCCTCACTCTTTCCTCCTTTTTTCTCTCTTCTCTCACCTAGGGTTTGAGAAATTCATATGAAAGAGAGAGGGTGGTTTAAGGTCTTTAAATAGGCCCAGAAGTGATGTCAATAGCCCCAGGGCCATGGTATACTTAGGTTATAGCCAAAGGGTGTCTGTTTTCGATAAACCGGACCCTTAGGAATGTGCATTTCTCACCTACGTCATGGATGAAATTCCCTGGCAATGGATATATGCCAGGACTATGTTTATAGTGTGATCTAACTAATTGATTGGTCATGAAGGACCCGTATCAGATCAATGGTCCTCGTCCATCGATCAAGGCCCCAAGTATACCGATAAGTGTAGGAAAATTTCCTTGATCCATGGGTGAAGTTTGGTCCAAGTCTGACGGTCTGAAGTCTTCAATTTTTCTCACAAGAGAATGGTCCAAATCACTTAAGTTTCAAGTCAATTTCTAAGGATATCCGTGTTTCTCACACACTTTTCTTAAGGCTCAAGTTGTGCGTTTCTGGATACTATTTGAGTTCAATTTCTGCAATGGTTGTCAAGCCCAATAAGGCGTTCATAACTTTATTTTTTTATGGTAATCGGAGTTTCAACGCACAGTCCAGGTCTGATACAGAGTTTTAATGTGCTCCCAAGAGTAACCGAATTTTGGGATTTCTTTGAAGTTTTTAAGTAGTGTTAAGATAGAAATTTTAATGGTTTTAGGTCTTACCATTTATATTAATAGTGGTTCAAACTAAATCCACCGATTGTTTAGTTCAGCCCTTATTTAATTTTCATTTAATTCCTAAAGAATTCGGTCATTAAGGATTTCTGCTTGAGGTGGTACTCAGCTCTTTGTATAGATTTTTCTGAGACGTTACAGTACCAAATACTCATTATGATTTCCAGAAGACTACATTAAGACTTTCCTTATACTTGACTTCCAAATGAAAATTTTCTAGAAATCTAGGATATGAACTTTCTAAAATTTCATAGTTAGGAATCACACACTTGTAATAATCAGTAAATGGATTAAACTTAGGCCTGTAGGAATTTCCTTAACCACATATTGAACACTTGATTGAAAACAAATGTTCTTTAAACTTAAGGAATCGTACTAAGAAACGTAATTTAAACTTCCTAATACATCTCTTTACTTAGGAATGATATTTTTCACAAATTCCAACATGTAAAATTAATTAGAGAAAAGTTGTATAATTTGTGCGTAAACTTTCAACCCTAGGCTGAGTATATCAAGATGGGATTTGAAATCCTAAGTGAGTTGGTATGATGTCTCGGAAAAACCTATACAAGGACCCGAGTACCACCTCAGGTAGAACTACCTGAGAATGCATCCTATCGTATAATTTAGGCAGAATTTAGTTAAGTACTAAACTAAATAATTAATGGATTAATCTTAGGCCATAATTTTCATAAATGAGAAGGCCTAAAACCATTAGTACCACTGACTTAATGTCATCTTAAGACCTAGGAGAAATCCCAAGAGCCTATCACTCTCGGGAGTACATTGAAACCCCGTATCCGACCTAGACGGCACATTGAGGGTCCAATGGCCATGAAATTATAGGACTATGTCCATCCTACTGGAATTGAAAACCATCACAGGAATCAAGCCAATACATTGTCCAAAAACATCTAACTTGAACCATGAGTGAAGTGCATGAGAAACATAAATACCTTTAGAAAATGAAACAAAACTTAAGTGAATTGGGTCGTTCACTCTCACGCGAAATTGAGGATTTTAGACCGTTATTTTGTGACCAAACTCCACCCATGTGGAAAAGAAATTTCCTTGCACATTTTCGTATAACAATGGCCTCGATTGAGCAAGTACGACCGTTTATCTGGCACAGGTTCTCCACGGTCGATTGGCCATCCGATCACACTGAAATTGTGTCTTAGCATGGATCCATTGTCAGGGAGCATACCCTATGATGTAGATGAGTTGTGGGCCTCCCTATGAGCCCTGATCGTTAGAAACAGCTGCCTATGGGGTATAAACAATGTATAAAGTGGCCCTTGGGCCATTTACATCACTTCTAGGCTTATAAATAGCCTTTATTTCTCTCCCTCACTCCCATATACGAATTTTACAAAAACCCTAAGGGAGAGAGAAGAAAGAGGAGAAAAGAGGAAAGAGGGAAGAGAGATTTTGGGACATCACTGCAGGAATCCTCTCCCACGAATCCACACACTAAATCTCCACCCCGTTGTGCTACCAATCTTTTTCGATTATGATTTTGGGTAAGAAATCCTAACCCTAATATCATTGTAGAGATCCAGGATAGTTGTTCGTCAACCTAGCTAACCTGTTTCACCATTTAGGTGCCCTACGTTCCATTTTTGAAAATGTATAATTTGGACCGAGTCCAAGTCGAGCATCCTAACGAAAGGTGTGGACTATAAATGCTTAGGTTGTTATTTATCAATGCTTTCATGTCAGCTAATAATTTTTATCTGACTTGATTACTACGTATTGTCTTAGATACGTTGATTTCTGTATGACATGCACCTACAAACTGTGATGAGTAAAAAATGTATCCCATGTGTTTGTTAAAATGTTTAAATGAGCATTTGAAATGATTTGTTCTTGCCATGATTATTGATCTAGGATTCATCATTGTCATATGCATGTTGATCTCTCTATATAAGGAATTGGTAAAACATATGCTGTAACTAACATAGTCTATGTGTTTGATGAATTGTCTGAATGAGAAATTATTGATGATTTACATTTACTGCGAGTATTAATGTAAGACCCGTATCCTAGTCCGTATTATTCCGTCGACTGCCGCGATCCTTCCCGTCAAATTTTAGCAATCTGCAACGTATAATCGGCGTTTGCATATAACCCTAAGTCATATTCTATAGATTTGAGTCAGCGTAATCCGAGACTTGTACCATTGCGACCACACCATCGTCGTGGTTCTAATGTTGCATCTTGCATACCGATCCGATACCCTGGCAGGGAGATGTGGGCCGGCATTTATTTTAAAAAAAATGTTACGCATTTACAATCCCAAGAGAATCTCTACAATAGGTCTCATCAATCAATCAATCACCTCATGTCAAGTACAAGAGCAACCCGTTCTTTCTTTCTCCACAAGTCAAGCAAACCCAGAAGTCAACCAATCTCTCACCTCACCCATCACTCACCTCACATCCATCACTCCATCACTCCTCCTTACAAGGCTCTCTCTCTCTCTCTCATTTCTCATCACATTTTCCTAAGAAAGAGAAGAGGCTCACGTCCAAGCTCTTCCCATGGAGAGAAAAGTGCATGTGTGAGGTCCACTTTGATGTATACAAGGACCATGTTACGAGGCCCATTGTGATGTATTCAAAGGCCCAGGGGTTATGGCCCATTGTAATGTACATAAGGCCCATTGATGTGGCCCACTTGATTTAAATAAGACCCATGTGATGCCGCCCATTTAACGTATCTAAGGCTTATGGGTCGAGGCCCAATGGGATGTACTAAGGACCATTGCAATATGTGATCCCTCCATGGTTTATGTAATGATATTTATAGCGGGCTGTGCCTTGGGAGCAATGATGGTTTGACATCCACATTATAATAATAATGTTGGTTAAATGTCCACCTTATGACTCTCCTTAGGGCCCATTAATAGGCCCATACTTGTTGTGTGTAGGCCATCTAGGCCCACCTACATTGTAAGGATAGTTCATTACTTTATAACATGCTTAGTATAATCCCATGACTCATGCCCATATGCATCATATGTAAGCGTGATATGAGGAATATTTGATCATAGCATAAGCCAGTTGGGCTGAGACATTTACGGGACTCCTTATGAGATGGAGTGCCCCACATGATCGCGCGGTGCGCGCTGGATTACTGCATGATTTGATGGTGTGATTCATGCATCTTGCACTTGTGTGTCATGATCATTATACACACTACTGACATCAGGGTCATGGATCTATAGGCACATCGTGAATAAACATATCGGATACCAGAAATACTTGGATCTAGTACTATGGGAACTTAGGATGTCCTTGGGTGAAAGTTTCAGAACCTTTTTAGTACCATGAGGTGCTTCAATGTCTAGACCGAGTGGATACACGAGCGCCCGAGTGTCGAATACCAGTAGGCCCCATCTCCCACTATGTCTTGGTCAGTTGGGAGGGGGTGTGGCCTTATCTGCCTGAGTAAGGGGGTTATAAGCTAGGCTGAGTTTAACCAGCTCGTAAATGAGTTCGCTATCGATGAGTCGGGTAGGTATTGACAGACTACTAGTCAGGTGGATAGTGAGGTCTATTCCGCTTGCTGAGCTGCGCGGCTAGGGAGGTGGCAGTCAGTGTGGAGTGTACTAGACCCCGGTGATATCCAAGAGGAACTGTACTGATATGTGTACTTGATGAGTACTAGCTAGCTTGGATTGCATCTCGCATATAACATTCGGCTATGTAGGCCTCGATTTGCATCGATATAGCCGATAGCATTCATGTCTCATATTGCATGGCCTTGGTATGGCCGATAACATTCATGTCTTGCATCACACAGCCTTGGTATGGCTGGTTGTATTCATGGACTTACTGCATATTTTCACATTACTCTGATATTATATACTTGGCACTTGCCTTGTGTACACACTTACACCACCATCTAAGCTTTTGTAAGCTTATGCATGACAGTTGCGTGTAGGTAGCATTGGACAGCAACAGCGCTGAGGCAGGAGTGTGCATCAGTCTATTTTGAAGCCTCTTGATCATCTTGTATTTTCCTTTTCGCATTGTACTTAAAGATTTTGTTATAGTGGATATATGGTGTTGTTATTTTGTGACTTGGTTATGCTCCATTATAAAAAAAATCATACTAAAAATCCTCCTTGTAGGATCCCAGGATCGGAATCTGGCATGTGAGTGCCGGAACCCTAGAATGGGGCACTATGAAGGCTGTCGGCGCCGGATTCGGCGATCGAGAATTTTGTGAGCTTATTTTTCCAGTTTGGGGCATGACAATTAAGATAAGATTCTTTATTACCTTATGCATATGTATAATTTCTTTTACGTAATCATATTTTCCTCTATAGAATTAATTGATAAAATGCAAGTGTTTAGTAACATGATCAATATGTTTGACGAAATGCCCAAATAATTAATCCACTTGGATTGGTTGTTAACTGCTGAGTTGAATATCACATGTATTTGTTAGCTGCATATGTGTAGGATTGAGGCTACAACGTAGCCCAGGAAATCTATAATTAATTACTCAACGAATCCGGGTCGCATGATGATTGTCAATAGTGGTTAGGCCATGAGGGGTGCTTATGCGTTCCATGTTAATTAAGTCAGTATGTGCCTATACCAATCAAGCTAGCCTAACGAATCGATTGACCTATTATGTATTTACTATGTATGGACACGACTGTTTGAATCTAAGGTACCCCTCACCAATGTGAAGACCCATGTTAATCATGGTACCACGATCCGCTAAGACTCGTGAGCAGGGTATGGTGGTATGGGATACCGTGTTCATGTTGTCGACCTACGCTGGGGTGACGAGCCTCCCTGTAGTGACCGCGAGTATAAATTCTTGTAATGCCTATCCTATATGTTTAATTAGGAGTGATGACCCTATAACTTACTTATCATATGTGTTTAACTAGGAGTGACAAATCTAGATGGATCCTTCAATTCAGGTCAATAATATAAGGGGAGGCACCCTAGTTTCCCAAACTGGTTGTATGAATGAGCTTAATTAATTCCTTTGCTAACATGACCTTGCATCACACAGCATTAGTTAGGATGTTCTTAAAAGGCATTAGAGTTACACCATTTTGACGCATTATTGTCATATGCAAAATAGGTTGTTGTATCCACTTGTGAGGGAGCTTCGGTGTGAGGGCATACATCATTACTTGCACCTCATTCCTACATTAAAAAGAGTAGTTAGGAAGTGATTGTTATGATTGCCTTATCATCATTGCTTTGATTGACTTGATAACATATATAATGTTTACCTTATAGTACCACTGAGTTGATCACTCACTCCCACTCTGGGATGGTATTTTAAAACACCAACTAGATTCTGATTTATATGCAAGTACAAATGACTTTTATGCTATGGATTAGGACTTCTTAGATGAGGAGGAGGAATTCTTCTACTTCTAACTCTCGGGCAGGTCGATGTAGACATGGTGCCGATGCGCAGGGACTACTAGGACATCTGGGCTTAGTCGAACACTTTTACATATTCATTTTGTTTATTTTGAAACAATACATATTGAACCCGATTACGTACTCATACTCTGGAGGAAATTTGTGAAACACCTACATGCTTAAATAGATATGTTTCAGAATTTTTCTTAATTTAATTATATCCGGAGTATGATATGTTGTTTTAGTATAATCCCACTCATGCTTAACTCATTAATATGGACAAAATATGAACATTATCATTCATAATGCATAAGTGATGTTCTGGATCTCGAGAGTAGAGCTTTGCTCGACCCTCAAAATCTGGGGTGTTACAAGTTGGTATCAGAGCATGATTTGGATTAAATTGGACCTGAGATTCTATGCTAACATGACGCACTCTGGCTTAGGAAGGGGGTGATGGTATTTAGAGACGATATTAGGATCCCAAAGTTTCACCTACGGGCGAGACCAAACACTATAATTTAGTCCACAATGTATGACTAAGGGACTTAGATCACATGCAGTGACCTAAGTTGCCTCTGGGCCATCAATCGACGGGTTTGTGTCGTCAGGTGAGGAATTTTGAACTTGAAACAGATCCAGGTGGCGCGAATACACTGCGTTAGACCACAAAAAATGGACTGTACGGGCTTACTAATGCAAACTAAGGGGTTCGCTGGGGCCCAGGGGGTCCCACAGACCAAAAACCATCACCAGGGGGGGTCGCGCTGGACCAGTGGGCGATCGGTGGTGGACCACCACCTGCCGAGCAAGGTGGATCCCTCCCACGTGTGGGAGCCCTTTTAAACATC
The DNA here is from genome assembly GCA_037074715.1 of Magnolia kwangsiensis. Lineage (NCBI taxonomy): Eukaryota > Viridiplantae > Streptophyta > Magnoliopsida > Magnoliales > Magnoliaceae > Magnolia > Magnolia kwangsiensis. The sequence goes on along the minus strand of CM073574.1, from coordinate 71,715,565 downwards.
CAAACACCCCTCTTGCCCTCATTTCACCCATTTGTAACCCCTCAAACCCTTCCAAACCTCTCCTGAACCCCTCCTCTCTCCTAAATCTCCATTTATAAGCTCTTAGATCCATCTTCTTCCTTGCATTTTTCCTTTCCACCCACTCATGACCCCAATCACTCTCAATCCTTCAAATCTCTCCCTTATTCTCAATCATTTGAGCATAAAACCCTCTCCTTTTGTGTCTCATAACCCCCATACCCTCAAATCCACTCCATCCCCAAAGTGTTTTCATCTCCATTGCTCTTTTCGAGCTAGTAACCACCATCTTCTCCATTTCGACGCTCCTTTTCCTTATGGGGAAAAAGCGAGCGGCCCCGGACAAGGCTGGGCTGAGTTGTCCAAGTCGTTCCAAAAAAAAGACAAGTGAGAGCGCCGAGCGAAGGTCGAAGCAGGACCTCGACCCTCAAATTTTGATAGAGAGTTCTCTACCGGTGGGCACTGGACTCAGTAAGTTCCGTGATCATAAGGTTGTTTTTAAAGCTCACGTGGATGAGAAATTATTTGGGATATATCCAATGATCGACCACCTCCTGGAGAATGGGTGGGATCCCATATTTAAAGGAAAAACACATGCTAGTGAGGGCACCATACGAGCCCTCTATGCACACATAAGGGACCCAACTCTTGAGCCTCTCCAGTTTACCATCCTATTGGTGAAAATAGAAACCAGGGTTGATGTGGATCTCATGGCACGTATCATGGGAGTGGAGCGTGGTGTTGTGCATGGCAGTGAGACTAATCTCGCTAGTGGATGGAAGAGAGATTGCCGCACTCACTTCCTTTGTGGCCAACTTGTTAATTAGAGGCAAGGGAACAACCTCCCATTGACACGTATGACAGAAGATTACCACCTGCTCCACCATATATGCACGTACAAAATGTATCCTAGATGGAGTAACCGCACGGAATACATTAGATTTATGGTGGACTTCCTGTACTGAGTTAGACAGGGAGAAAAGGTGTGCCTGCCTACTCTTTCCCTAACCCAGATAGTTAATATGGCATGGTCTACTCGGTTGTCCCTCCCATTCGATCGACTCATTTGCAAGATCGCCTGTAACTTCAGATTCAGGCTCCACATGGACAACCTCGCCCCTGTCCATTCATTAACGAGACTACCCTCAACAACATGAAAATAGTCACCAGGCAACGCCAAGCCAGAACTGAAGAATTTGGGGATGAGATAGAAGAAGAGACCAAAGAAGAGGAAGACAGTGAAGAAGAGGAAGAGAGTGAAGAAGAGGAATAAGAAGGAGAAGTGGAGGCTCAGGGCTCTGACTAGGAGCCTCTCATGATGACCACCAGGATCGGGCCACCCTAGATGCCCGCATGGCCAAGATCGAGAAAAACCAGGCCTACTTGAAGAAGAAGCTCGAGGAAAACCAGTCCTACCTAAAGCAGAAGTTCAAAAGGATGTCCCGTACCCTAAACACCCTCCTATGCTGCATGTGGGATAAGGGAGCACCTCCGCCTTTAACAGAATCAGAGGATTATTCGTATCATTGTAGTTACTTTTTGTTCTTTTTGTAATAGCCTTGGATAGGCTTAGTTTGGATGCTAGGTTAGTAAGTGTTGAAGCCTTTTGTTAGTTAGTTGTCATGCGTTCTTTGCCATAGTACTTGTAATGCCACCTCATATGTAACTGTGACAAATTTTGTTAAATGAAATGCATGAAGCTTCTTTTGTTTAGAAATGTGTGGAATGATTCGAAAAAGTTGATGATGTTATCATAACTCTATTAATGATGTACCCTATGTTGTATATAGGGAATGCCTCCTATAACTACTCAGAACATGGTACGTCTCCCACTTGGCGGGTTGGCTGATGGGGCCCCTCTCCCGAGTGATGCTAACGAACCCTAGTTTGGGTCCCAGTAGCGAGACGATGCCAAATTCATAATCGGCCACTAGCCCCACAAATGGGCCAACGCCGAGTGCACCACCAGTTCTAGGTTAGAACCGGGCATCTTCGTCGATGCCACACATGCCTCAGGCAGCCTCTTCCCCTGATAGGTTAGAGCAAATGATGCTCTTAATGTAACAGCAACAATAAGTTATGGCAACTATAGCAGGGGCCATCGCACAAAACATGAATGTGGCCCTGCCGATGCCACACGTACAGGCTACTAGGACTATGAATGCAAGTGGCCTGTTTGAGCATTTTCAATGCCTCTGTTCTCCTACTTTTGTGGGTACTCATAGACCTAAGGAGGCTGAATATTGGTTGGATAGAATATCCAAGATGCTAAGCCCATTACACTCTACTGTAGCGGAAGAGGTCAAGTTGGTTACATATATATTTGAGAAGGAGGCCAGCCTATAGTGGGACAGTGTCCTACGAACTGTTCCCGTAGGATTTGCATGGACGCGGGACAAGTTTGAGGTACGCTTCCACGAGAAATTCTTCCCCCTCACTTACCGTAATGAAAAAGAGAGCGAATTCCTCTACCTCATATAGGGGGAATGATAGTGGCAGAATATGAGAACCGTTTCACAGAGCTAGCTAGATATGCTCCTTTAATTTTGGCAAATGAGCCGATGAAAATGCGGTGATTTTCAGAAGGGTTACGAGCTGACATCCAGATAAAGATGTGTTGTGCTAGCATCCCCAACTATGATGAGCTAGTGAACATGTCCCTGCGAACTGAGTAGGATGGTGAATTGGTGTCCCGAACACGCATGCCAATGGGCCCGAGGCCTAAGCTTGAATTGCAGAACCGGTCGTTTCTCAGCAAGACGCCGCATGTGAACTTGCCTCTAAGACCAATGGTTCCGCCGGCTTAGCAGAGGCCATCCGATCTTTGTTGTACCTATTGTAATAAAATGGGCCATACTAACCCCTCCTACTTTACCAAGATGAAGGATAAAGACTACACAACACCTCAGAGGGTCAACCGCCAACCACCACATGCTATTTCGACTCCACCTCTACGATCTGTAACACTGGCACAACCATACAACCAACCTCCTGTATCTCGAAATAGGTCGTCACAATGACCTATGACAGCACCGCCTAACCATTTGCAACAGGCTCGTGTAAATGCACTCGCCACCAAAGCATCTGAATCAGTGGTTGTTGTACCGCTAGCTTTTGAAGTCACTGCCCACATCCAAAATACACCTGTATTCCTGTCAGTGGACACAGGGTCCACTATTTCAATGATAGCATGCTCTGCAGTCAAGCGTTTAGGGTTGGACACTACCCCTATGATCGGGTTGAGAGTCATTGTCGTAGCAAAAGCCTTCTCTGATGCCACTAAGCTTTGTAAAAGTTGCCCGATAAACCTTCTCTGATGACATCAGCTCAAATTACGATTGTCCCACCTGAAATTTTGGAGTATAGAAAGCAACTTGCATACTCTAGGGATAAGGTTTCTTAGATTTCTCCCATCATCTCTCATCATGACCAAGAACAGTTATCTTTGCGAGAGCAATTGAAGACTTTTGCTGATAATAAGATAACTATTCAGAATCATATTACCCTTTTAAAGCAAGAAATCGCTCAACTGGAGAAGCAGGATCTGGAGAAAGATCTGAACATTGAAAGAGTATAGGAAAAGATGCAATGTAGCCATCATTCCATGGACACGGAAAGATATGAATTGGCTAAGAATGAAGAATTGATTGTCACCTTTGAAGAAAAGCTAGCTGGTATCCCGGATCCTACCAGAATTATTTCAAATGCCAGACTGGAACACACAGCTACTCAAGTTAATTTTTAAGAAAACTTACAACAATACTTAGCAGCATTAGGCATAACAGGAGAACTATGGCATATAAAACTTTGACATTTTTTCTTTTGTTACTGCAAGTACTCTTGGAATTGCAAGTTATACAAGTATTTTATAATGTTCTTGGTAATGGTTCTCTTGTCTGTTAATGCAATATTCTGATTGATGTGTTATACCTCTTCTTTTTTTAAGTATTCTCTTATGACTTGTTAGGAAGGAATTTCTATATGATTCCTGTCTTCATTGGTGGTACTGAGCTTTAGTTTAGTTAGAAAATTACACACACTTTATCCTCTTGAGTAGTGGAGCCACGCAGTTTTTTAGACTTTGAGTAGTGGAGTCGGGTCTCACATGATAGTCTCTGTAACTCTTATGAGTCCACTGGACTTCTCACAACCTGATTAGTTCACAAACCGTGATCCATCAGTGGGGCCCAGTGAAGCTACCGGGGCCATGAACTTGGTTAGATTTATACTCAGGGTTGGCCATAGTAACTCTCTAGAGTTCATGGGGCGCATATGACGACCTTTGGGGTACTAAATCTAGGGTCGTTGGTCCATCAATGAGTAGGTTTAGGCCTTTCCTCATGAGTTACTACTCAAATCAACCTAGAGATCTGGGGAGTCTTACGCATGGTTGGCCTATCTATGGACATGGCCAAAGAGCTCACACTGTAGCTCACATTTTCTTTACCTGCAAGGTCGGACTCATTCACGGGAGGAAAGTTTCATTCATTCCTTATGACATTGTCAGAAAGCTATCCAGATGGCATGGGTGTTACGCGTGATTATCCGTTGAAGACTTTTGGCCCTTTTAAGACTTGTTGGCTTCATCACAGCTCGCATGGGTATGCATATGATGGCCTTCACAGCCTTTTTAGGGCCACTGGCTTCTCACTGCTACCCGAATGGCGAAAATAATAGGTCTTATGCATATTTGGCCATTTTTAGGGCTTGGCTAGGTTGCTGTAAAAGATAATGGTAGGTGGTCATCGTTGTCGCAAGAATGATAGATATCTCTGATTGAGATTGATACATCACCACTTCTACTAATATCTTCAATGATATTCATGTGTTATTCATAATATATCAGCTTGGTGATGATACCAATTTCAACAAAATTCTATAGAGCTCGCTTGATGATGATAACGATGGTCACTTTCTTTATGTAACACTCATTGATACGTAGTCTTGATGCACTCGCAAATTTCTTCTTTATTCATTCATCTGATAGTACATGGTCATGGCTTTGCTTATTCTTACTCCCTTTTTATACAGAAGCATTATTCTGATAATATTCTGGATCAAAAACAGTAATATCTTTAGAGACAATACCTTTTGATGAAGCGAGCATTGATCGGTATACTGATACCTTGTCTATCTTGGTCTATGACTCTTACGCTCCATTGGAGTATACTTCTGTTATTATGTATAGCCCATCCCATTTGGGCCCGAATTTGTCCCCTGTTCTGTGGGCGACCACTATCGGTATTTTTAGCATCAGCACTATATCCTCTTTTTTGAAAGAGCGATATTTGACTTGTTTATCAAAGGCGGTCGATATCCTTGCCTGATATGATTGCAACTACTGTTGAGCCACCAAGCGTTTCTCATTAAGAAAATTTGATTCTTCAAATCTTATTTTTACGTTTTCATCATCTGTAATTGACTGATATACTACCACTCTAAGTGACGTTACTTGTATTTCAATTGGGATGACCACTTCTACACCATAAACCAGTGAATATGGCGTTGCTCTTATTGTTGTCCAGTGTGTAGTTCTGTATGCCCATAATTCTTCTTACAACCTTTCATCCTAATCACGCTTGTTTCATGTCACTATTTTCTTCAGTATCTTGACTATCATTTTATTAAATGCCTCTGCTAATCCATTAGGCTGTGCATAGTAAGGTGTTAAAAATGAATGATAAATGCTGAATTTGTGACATAGCTTTTCCACACCTCTATTTTTTAAAGGAGTGTCATTATCTATGAAAATTTTCTTCGGAATACCATGGCGGTATATTATTGCGTTTCAGATGAAGTTGACCACGTATTTCTCCTTGACACTATGCAATGCAATTACTTTTGTCCATTTAGAGAAGTAATTTGTCACTATCAAAATATACTATTTTCATTACATGAAGGCGGATTTATAGGACCAATAGCGTCAAGGCCCCAGACAGAGAAAGGCTAAGAGGTGACTAACTGATGCAAGTCTTCTAGAGGAATGTGTATAACATCTCCATAAATCTGACATTTGTGACACCTCTTCGCATAATCTGTCGCATCTTTGAACATGGTAGGCCAATAATACCCCATTCAATGTATCCAATGAAATAAATTTCGACCAGGTTGATGTGCCCCACATTCTCCAAAGTGCACTTCTCACGACATCTAACATGCTTCTTATTCATCTAAGCAATGTATCAGCATCCCATTGTAAGCTTTTCTATATAGTACTTTGCTACATATGATGAATCTGCTCGATCTTTACTTGATTTGTTGTCTCTGCGCTGAGTCTTCTAGCAAGATATCATATTTAAGATAATCTATGAAAGGTTGACACCAATCATCTGTCGTCACCTCCAAACACGATATAGGAAATATCTCAATAATTTCATAAATGACCACTGAAGAGGGTAAAAATCTTTCTTCTAAAGTCACCTAGAGAGGACTTCAATTTGGGCAGGACAGCCGCTGTCAGGCTAGCCGAAGCATCTGCTTTTACATTTTTAAACTATGGTACATGCTGGATTTTGACATGACAGTACTGCTCCAATAACTATTGTGCTTTTTAGCAGTATAACAAGGGCTCTTGCTTTTTATCTCAAATTCAGTTATCAATTGATTTATGATCAATTTAGAATCCCTAAAAATATGCAGTGTTTTTATCTTCATTTCTTGAGTAATTTTCATTTCGATGATAAGAGATTTATACTCAGCTTCATTTTTTGTACATGTAGTTCCCAACGTGAAGGAGTAAGGTAACAAGTCACCTTAAGGAGTAATGAATATCACACCGGCTCCTGCCCCTAATGCTCGAGAAGCATCGTCAAAATACATCAACCATGGGCTTTGCGACTTAGTCAACATAACCTATTCATCGGGAAAATCATCACTAATGGTCTCGCACTCTACTACGGGGTGTGCTACGAGGAAATCCGCCACTACTTACCCCTTTACCGCTTTTGCCGGCTCATACGTAATAATATATTCCAAAAATAACGGCATCCATTTAGCTAATCTCCAAGATAACATCGGTCTTGTCATTAAAAATTTTATCGGATCTGATCTTGAGATCAAAGTTATGTCATGAGAGAGGCAATAATGTCTCAATTTCTGTACGGCAAATATCAGTGCCAGACATTCTTTCTCCATTGGAGAGTAATTGCATTCCACGCCCATTAGAGTTCTGCTCAAATAATAAAGAACGGTCTCTTTCCCAGATTCATTCACCTATGCTAGTAAAGCTCCTAAAGAATTCTTGTCGGCAGATATATACAAAATAAGAGGCTTTCCTTTTATCAGGGTTGTCAATACCGGTGGCTGTTTCAGTAATTCCTTTATTGAATCAAATGCATTCTGACAGGCTTTGTCCCATACGAACTCTGTGCCTTTCTTCATTAAATGAGAAAATGACTGACATCTCCCTTCTAGATTTGAAATGAAATGGCAAATGTATGCCAGCTTTCCTTGCAAACTTTTCAATTCTTTCAATGTCTTCAAAGGCGACATATTTTGAATGGCTTTAACTTTCCCTGGATCGATCTCAATGCCCCTATGCCTGATAACAAAATTAAGAAATTTTTCTGATGATACCCCAAATGCACATTTAGCTAGATTCATTTTTAGTTGCTTCTTCCTGAGTCGATGGAAGACCGATGTCAAATGTTCATGATGTTCCTGATGATTGCCTGACCTGACCACCAAGTCATTAACATAACACTCAGCATATTTATGCATGATGTCTTGAGAGATTCTGCATTGCCCTCTGATACGTCGCCCCAACATTTTTGAGACCAAATGCATGACTTTGTAACAGTAAATCCCGAGCAAAGTACTAAACGTTGTTGCTTCTTCATCTTCAAGTGAAATTCTAATTTGATTATATCCTGCATAGCCATCCATGAAAGACATGATAGCATACTGATTCATACTGTTAATCAGCAATTTAGTTATCTAGAGAGGAAAATCATCTTTTGGACAGGCTTCATTTAGATCCCTGAAGGTAACGCACACTCTAACTTGTCCATTTGTCTTCTTTACCGGGACAATGTTCGATATCCACTTGGGATACTTGACCTCCCTGATAAACACAACTTTTATCATCTTGTTCACTTCTTCTTCTATTAGGGGAACCAAGTCCGGGTGAAATTGCCTTTGCGCCTATTTAACCGACCTTTTCTCTTTAGAAATGTTCAAGCAATGCATTGCTACTAACGACTCCAAACCTAGCATCTCTGCATATGTCCAAGCGAGGAGGTCTTTATTTTCTTTGAGAAGTTGAACATATTTCTCAGCCTCCTGCTTAGAAAAACTAGTGTTGATGAATGTGTTCTTTGGTTCTTCTTTTGTACCCAAGTTCACTTCTAGTAAACTGTCTATCGTTGGTTGCCCCCATCTTCCATTTGCTTTGGGGTCATCTCAGGATGCTTGACTATTTTGGGATCTTCTTCTGATAACTGCCCAGTTGTGACCATGTTCATTGATGATTCTGCCCCCAATACTTGAAATTTTTCTCAATTTTCCTGACCAACCCCAATATAAATCCGAATTCCTTTACCATGATTTAGGCCGGTGGGTTCTTCATAATTGAAACCCATATCTTTCATGATTTTCTTGCTTGTCGAGCTATATTTTTTAAGATCTTGTGATGTCAGCTTACTGCGATACACATTATTCTTGGCCTCTTTCCCTATCTTCGCTTTTGCTGGGGAGTAAAATTCTATTGGTTCCGGGTATTTTACGCTGGCCCTGACCTGAAACCTTCCCAGAATAGCCGTAAATGGTTTATTTCTTTCAGCATACAGCAATGGCACTATATAATTAGACTGTAAAATTTTTAACTGTTCAGGTGATAACAAAGTTAGCGGCGGCTGCCCTGGTTGTCACAGATGTTTCGGCACAAAATAGAATTCCTTCTTTGTTTCTACAGCTTTGGATGATTCTATCCTTTCTGTTTCTTCTTTCATCACCTTTACTTGAATGTCCTTTAGGACTTTATTTTCATCATTTTTCTTCTTTAGCGAACCCCTTATAATAACTGACGTTTGCAAAGAAGGCCTCAACTTTTGAATAGGGCTTCGCATTAGCCATTACTTTATACTACATCCTATTTTTATAGCATTTGAAGCATTGATGCAAAGTAGAGGGCACAATGCCGTACTAATGTATCCATTGCATTCCTAGGAGATGATTGTATGTCATCATTGCATTTATAATGTGGCACATGACATCAGTAATTAGCTCTCCTATCTCCAACGTTACTGTAATTTTACTGAGTGCACGTTGCCCATCTTAATTGAAGCCCTATATCATCATTCCACTAGGGCATAGATTGGAACAACGATAACCCAGTTTTAACATTGAGAGTGGTAAGAGGTTCACTGTAGACCCATTATCAAGCACAATTCGTTTAACCTTCTTGCCATGGATATGGCCCTCCATCATTAGCAGCCTGTTATGCCCTGCATCGCAGATCAAATCATCATCAGAGAAGGAAACGACTGGCAGGCAGTCTTCTTGCTCTTTATATTCTTCACCTTCCATCTCTGTCAACAAGGTTTCTCTGACATCATGATTGGATAGTGCTTGAACCCAGCTCTGTCGAAATTCCTCTACCAACTTAAGAACATCGTAGACGCTTAATCGAGCCAGTATGCCCTTCAAATGACTTACAACATCATAAGTCACTTTTGTTGTCTCATTCTTCTCTTATTTCTTATCATTATCATTCTGTCCTTCGATAATTTCCCTTCTTATCATTCCTATTTTCTGCTTTGTAGGGCTTATTATCTTCTTTCTTGATCATATTGTAATCACCGCTACCTTTTTTGTCATCTTACACTCTTCTTTCTCTTTCTTTTCTTGGGCCTTTTCCTGGATTGTTCGCATATTCAATATTACCATTGCATCCATTTCTTTTTCTTTTTCTGATCACTATTTCATCCTTGTCTATCATCCGTTGTATTATACATTTCAACATATAACAATTTTTTGTCGGACGTCCCACCAGGCGATGATAGCGGCCAAAATCTCTCTCTATCATTGTTGTCATGTCTTCAAGGCACTTGGGTGCTGGTAGTTTTATCATACCAGCTTTTAGCAATTGGCTCATCATAGGGACAACATCTTCCCTATTGGACGTAAACCCTTTGTGAGAATTGTGTACTCTAGGCATTTTTCCACTTTAGCTGTTTCTTGGTCGGTCCAATTCTTCTTTTCATTCAGACTATTTTCCTCCTGTATCTCTTACATCTTGACTTCTCTTTTCACAATCTACAGTATTTGCAGCCATCCTACTGGGTCCCCTCCTGGTTGTCTCATAATGAAACGTTGGCAGCTTCCGAGTCATCAGCTCTAAAGCTTGGGCCTTAGTGGCTAGGTCATGGAAAGTCCTAATATCGGCACTAGTGAGTCCAAACGCGATTCCCATTTTCATGGAGTTCAGACACATCTTGACTTGTTCCTTTTCTTTTAGCAGCTATCTATACGAGGCTCCCAATGTCTTCCATCCGTCTATAAACTTCTCTACCAGTTACCCCTCTCTGCTGTACAAAAGCCAATTCTATAATACTGACATCACGCTCTGAAGAGAAGAAGTTTGACATGAAGCCGTCCTACAATTGTTTCCAAGTGCGTATTGATCTCGAGGTCAGGCTGGAATACCATAGGATGCTTTGCTTGTCAGAGATGATTCAAATAATCACAAGCAATATTGTGGTATCATAGAAAAATTCCCCATACTAGTAATAAAGTGCATTAAATGCTCCTCTAGTGACCCTTCTCTATTAAACTTCTAAAAATCTAGATGCTTGAAGTTGGCTAGGAACGAGATGTCTTCTACCCCTCTTGGGTACGGTGTTTGATATATGAAACGGCCAATATTCTCACACTCCCTTTCTACTCTGACAACTTCCTCAATAACTTGTCTCACCTCCTCTCGTGCCACAGTTCTCGCTACTGAGACAAACCCAAGTGATCCTATCCTCGGTGGTTGAAAGCCTTCGGGTTGGTTCTCTTGCCCATTCATTGTGCCCATCATCAGGGGAGCCGCTATCTGGGCTACATTGTATACAAGAGTCACTAAGGCTTCTCTGATATTTCTGTACTCTTCCATTAGTGCTCTCTGTGCTTCTGTCATTTCATTCATACGGTCCTCCATAGTTGGCATATTCTTCTGGTTTCTTCTAGCCATATGTATTGTGGCTTCTCCGCTTTTCAATGAAGCCATAGTTGGAGTGGGGCAAGAATATGTCAATGTAATAGGACTTACGAAGAGAGGAGAAGATGGAGTATCATTCGACTTCTTTGTGCTCCCATTGTCATTGATTGATTGGGGTGATACAGACATCAATGAGCTTACTAGTAATGCCTTACCATTTTGCTCTTTTATCCATCTGACTCTTGTGGCAACCAAAGCTGGGAAGTAGCACGATGGTAACTGCAGAATTGTTCGCCCGGGATATATTGAAGGAAGAGTAAGTTCAGGGTTCTTCTTAGCAGCATTAAGTGTTATCGGTCCTCTAACTCTTGGCGAAGGCGAATTCATTCGGGGGCATCTCGTATTTCATGCACTCATCCTGTGAGACATTACAGCAATCTAGTTTTTATCACCTTCTGTTGCTTGAGGTGAAGTAGACACAACTCCAGCTATTGCTCAGGTTGAGTCATTTTTACTTGTAAGAAGTTGAACCCTGTCCTTCGGGGGCTAGTTCGTCACATATTTCACCATGAATCCGGTCGCAGTGAAATAGAAGTTCACCTTCCTTGTAGAAATAACCATTGGTCATAATTTGCAGTTTGATTCCTTCACATATAAAACTTAAAATTAAATTGTATTAAGTATTCGAGGAATTAAATAATCTAGCTTAGAGATGAAGGGGAGGATGTTCCCACTGAGAGTCACCATTTTAGCGTCGAAAGACACCAAACTACAATGAAAGTTCTATAATACTCTCAGTGTTAATATCAAATAAGATAAATTATTCCCCAGTGGAGTTGCCATTTTATTTCGAACAAGAAAAAAATGTATTTGATTTGGGGAATTATATTGTTAGAGCATAAAAAAGAAAGAATATACAGAATTATTATTTTATTAATAACATTGAGTTCATTTACATCCTCTAATATCCCTTGATTCAAAGATAGATTATTTGAAATACATAAATTGACAAAGTTTGAATGTCGAGTCTCGAATTCGGCAGCATTTTGACTTGTGCTTCAGTCATCTCCTTTAGGAGGAATTTTGTGCTGGTTTGATCATTCAATCTTTCCCCTTTTTGAGCTTATCCCTTATGATCTTTGATAGCATCTTAGCCCCTTTCATTACTAGCCAAACAAAAGCTTGGCTGCGTGACCCGCGCAACCAGGTATCAGTTGTGCAACCCACGCAACTAATAACTACTCTCCCTTTCACCTTCAGTCTTCTTCCAGAGCTCTACTCTTCTTCTGAAATTCTTCTCTCCCAAATGAGATGGAGAGTGGGGTATTGATAGGCCTTCACACATGCGAACCGTCGATGTTTGAGCCATGGGGCCCACCTTGCTCTAGATCTGACTGTCCATAACAATTTGCCTCTGATCTTGGTTTCATGACCCGCACAATGGGGAAGTCGATTGCATGGCCAGTGCAATGGAGGAAATCCATTGCACTGCATGTACAATAGAGGAAGTCAATTGCGCGGCCAACACAACCAATAACTAGTTGCTCAACCAACGCAACTACTAAACATGATACTTAATTTTCTTCTTTCTTCCTCATTCCTCCAACTCCCTTTTGATCTTCTCCTTTTTCATCTTTTTTCATTATTTTTATACTCCAACATATAGGTTAACACTCGGGTTTTTGGGAAATGAGTCATATACTCGGGTCCTGAAAGCACGGGGCATTATATAAGATCAATCTTATTCCCAACCGTTGGATAAATATTAGATATAAAGATGCAATGAAGAATATAATATCTTAGAAGTAAATTATAAGTGGGGAGAGAGTTACTGTACCTCCATTTTGCATTAAATCCACAGTACATGTGTAATAGTAGTTCTTTCTAAAGTATACATATCTTCAAAAAGAGGCGCTATGGGTAACCCATCTCAATGTCCATAAAGGATGATATGATGAAGGGTGTGATGGTGATAGTTTCTTTCAGAAATTGAATATTAAATGATAAATTTTATGTAGAAACTTTATCAATGGATGTGTACATCCCTTGTGCAATGGAACGGTAAGTTGCCCGGCCCTATTTAAAAATCTTCCACCATCCTACCTCAAAGACTAGTTTAATAAGATGATATCGAGTAATGTGACTGTAATGCCCTAAATTTTTACAGCCCAGGTGCACACTTGTGCGTAAGAATTCTAGGTGTTAATAATGTAAAACTTGGATGCTTCAAAATTGCACCTTTTTTATTTAGATCACATTCATGAACGTACCCAATCATAAAAATAAAATCAGTTGTACTTCTTATTCATTAAGATAAAAAATTAAGTTAACTGTCTAATGCCCTCTCAAATGGAAGCTTATTACAGTATCAAAGTTTGTAGCAAAAAATAAATAATAATAATTGTGCATTATTCTTCTTCTCTATTCAAACCCGTCTTCCACAGAACGGTCGTGGTCTGTTACATCAACTTGTAATTCACTTACAACATCTGTATGGTTGGAGAGGGTCAACGCCCTACTCATAGTGGTGATTGTCCTTTAAAGTTTACAATGATTAAGGTGATTCATAAGAATAATAGAAGGGTTTTAATACATCTCATTTCCACAAATATAAGTGGTATCAGTATGCGTAAAAAATCTATATGAAATGCATGCCTAACAAAGTATGTGTAGTTCATCACACTTAGTTTAAAGATATCCGGCTCGCCCTGCATCCCATACTACAGAGATTCATCGTCGTATCCAATATTAACATAGATTAATGCGAACATCTCAAGACGACACAACAACGCAATTAGGGGATTTACGTGACACGATGTGTTAATGGATCGACTATTTGTGACATCCAATCTTGAGAGGTGATGTAACACACATGACAATTTATTTACATCAATTGTGCACCACTCACCAACCCACGAGATTACGTGCTGACCAAGAGGGATACTACCCGTAACGCATAATGTCCACAATAGTATATTGATTACCAGAAGTGGGATTTTCAATGTCATACTTGCGTGCAAGATAGGAATGTAGAGAGTGAAATTAAGAATTCATACGGTAAAGATGAACAACAATAAACTTGAAACATGTAGTATTAAGACAATCAAATTAAACCCACCATAGAATTTAAAGGAAGAACCCTCACCTCTTAACTAAATCTCACCCTAATGTTTCCAGATATGCAATCCCATACCCCAACTCTAGCACAATTAACATGATTCATCTAGTTAAATCATCATATTACTTGGTTATGTAGTTAGGATAAAATTTTAAATTATGTTTTAATCTGGAGATAGGTTTAAGGTTAGAATTGAAGTATTTTCACTATATTTGAGAATTTTCCATTTGAGTGAATTGTAGAGATCAGTGAAACCTCTTAGTCCATAGAGTTGTGGTCTATCAAATTTCTACCCTGAGTCGATTTAATTCAACTTGTTGGCTAATCAACGTAGTTAGTTACATTTTCAAATATTAATGGAAATATAAACGTAATTGAACGAAGTAGATGAAAGATCTTTGTGTGTGCCTTACCTATCAGGATGGAAGATTAGAATCTGCTGCAACTTGACCCTAACTCGTTGCTAGACTCAGTGAGTCGTGGCTCGGTTCACCTCATTCACTCTTCTCTCTTCTCACGATTTCCTCCTTTTCTCTCACAACTTCCTTGCAATTTCTCTCTCAGTTTATCTAGCTCTTATCTCTCTAGATCAATGTGTTTTTATAAGGATTCCATCCAATCCTGATGTGAGGAGAGAGCCTTATGTCTTGTTGTATGCGCGGTTTGTGCATGGTGTAGCTGCACACGGCTTGTTAACGTTGATTTCAAACCTGTTTTGGTGGTGTATTCTATGATGGATAAGGCTAAGATTTGTTGGAGTTTATTCGGATCTATGTGGCCCACCTAGTTGGCATTCTTTTATCTTAAATCGATGATAGAAAAGAAGTGACATCGAACATTTCTTACCGGAGAAGACAGTGGTTGTCAATGGTGTTTTTCACACTAAGGTTTATATCTTCATGAGGTTTCTCTTGGACGATGTGGATTGTCTCATGGGTGCTTGTGGGCCCCAAAAATCAGAGATCTAAAGTTATTTGGGTGGTGGGTTCGTCGTTGGAGTCCCGATAATCTTGGCATTTCTAGCGTGGTGGGATCCTTTAAGTCTTCTGAAGTTCCATGTTGGAGTTAGAATTTACTCCATTAAAGTTTGAACAGTTCAAATCAGCTCCGGATTCCCAAAGCCAAGAGTTCTTTGTGGAGAATTTCTCTCATGAACTTATTTCTCGGATGCTCGACTTTTTCGAGCATTGTAACAATGTGTAGAAAATTCTAGCTTCTAGTTTGATTGTGAGGGATAGGAGGGGTCCACTGTGTTGAGTTCTATGGAAATTTGCTCCCTTCATTAGATCCCTCGTGTCAAGTTGGCCCAAGAGGTGAAATATAAAGCTGATATGAGTTCCAGATAAGCCACATAGTTTGAATTAGTTTAAGATGCTCACTCTTGTACGTTTGAAGGGCTTATGCCCAGATTAGAAATTTGGAGAAGGAAGTTTCCTTCAAACTCGTCTCACTCTTGTCTGTTATCTACAGATATAATGTGGGGTTTGTCATGATTTTTATAAGGAATCCACTCCATTCATCAATATGAGCAAGTCATTTTGGACCATGGAACTAAATATGGAGTTGATCTGAGGCTTAGGTAAGCTTATCTTAAAAATTCTCCTACCAAGTGTTAAAACGGACTTGATCTTGATTAACGGTCCACACTTAATGGTCAATGATCAATTTTAGAGGAAATGTCTAATCAGTAGAGGTAGATGATTAGGAAATTTTTAGTGATTGATCGATAGTGGAAAAAGCCTAAATATGAAATCTCACCTTTTGCACCGAAAGGAAGGAATTGGCTTCAGCGTTCAATGGTGTAGGATTATAGATCGGGGTCTAAATTTTGTATGACATTATAGTCATGTGAGTAGAAGGTTTGATCCAAGTTTGAGTTTCGATGGACAGTAGAAAGTTGTTAAATCTGAACATCAAGATTCATATAGAGTTGGTAAGCCTCGAAAGGATAACTTGGTGCCTAAGTAAAAGCCTACCAAAGTGGGGCCTTCATATTTCACACTTGGTTGATATGATGGACAATTCAAGTCATTCATATGAAGAAAAATATCCTACTACGACTACCCACGAGGTTTCTTCACTCAACGAATGCCAAAATCAATGGTTAAAGGGTAGATTTGTCATTTGAGTTACTTTTACAATGATCTAAGGGCTGAAATTTGATATTTACAGTTAATTTATGATACATAGGCATAGTATACAATTTCACATCAAACGGATCATGAGAACCATGTGAACTAGAATTCATGGGTCTAAGTTAATGGTATTTTCGTAATTATTGCTGATATGAGAGTTTTGAAAAATCTAATGGTTCTACATCGTTATAGGCATGTTCATAAGTAATTCTTACAAATGAACTTATATTTAAATCTTTATGACTAAAAAATTATCCACCAAATTAATTAAGGGAATGTACATATATCAACAAACATAATGGATGGTCAGATGACATGTTAAAAATATAAAAACTTGATGGTTAGTATTTTGAACATATATGAAAGTGGGTGTACAGTCAGTTTTCTAAACGGATGATTACAAGTAGGTTTTTGGAGTGATCAAGAGGTAGAACATGCATACTGTTAGATTCAAGTGACTTGTTCACATGTGTAAGTTTCTCAGATTATAGTTTTAATGGTGGTTTAAACATATTCACAGGTAGTGAACAAGATGAATAGATCAAAATTTTAATCTGATGCGTGTACAAATAGATGTAGAGATCAAGTAGCTAGTTTACTATGATCGGTGGTCACAAATCAAAGTGGACAATCAGATGCCTCTATCTTGTAATAAATATTTGACTGAGTAGTTGGTTATGCTAGACAAGTGGGGATACTTAGATATATGATGGTCATGTCTTAAAATCAATGGTTGGATGGCTTAATCTGTGGATGAAAATCATTCTCAATAGTCAGATTCATGTGGGAGAATAGATGTAAGGTTAGGATAGCTAAATTGGTATCTTACACATGTAGACACTAAGTTAAACTTCATGGTAACACTCGAGAACTTTCAATACTCGGGTATTGAAAAGTTCAGGGTGTTACAGTGATTAACATTAACTAATTACTCAATAATAATGCTCCGAGAGTGAAAATTACGCACATTCTTTGGATCATCCTCTAGTGCACGTTAAGACTGCACAACCCGAGGAATGGAGCAGGATGAGGAACCAGAATGCAGTCTATAAATTGTACGTTTAATCTGTTGTTCTATGGAAGAAAATGAATAAACAATAGCAAAGTGGGTGATGAGTTTGAGTATATCAGAATTTTAAAGAAAACCAACCAAAATAAGGGTTCGAGATTCAAAGAAAATGTAAGATTTGCAAATAAAATACAACAATGAATTACAGATGCTTTAACTTATAAAGAAGGTCTTCTAGTGAACCTCTGGTTCGACCGTTGTCAAGGCTTCCCTAATAACATAGATCACATTGAAGAGCAATGTTGATTGATAGAAGTTTGCCAAACTCCATTTAAAGATCTCCATCAAGTAGCTCTGTAACACCCCGAATTTTGGCTAATCTGGGATTAGACGTCCTTAGGCAATGGGTTAACTAAAACACCTGAGAAATCGCTCAGAACCCAATTCCATAGCCAAAGAAATCACGTAGAATAAATTCCTTTGGAAAATAAGTGTAAGTTAGCTAGCGCGACGCTGGAGTAGCTGGGAAACAGTCCCTGAACACTTTAAATACGTTCTACAAGACCCAAATCGAGTAGAACGTATGACTCCATAATACTCTATAACCTTGGATCAAACTCTAAGCCGGTTTGCTCTCTGGACCACTTTGAAATTTTGTATTAGATCTAGACCGCGCGTCGAAAGTCCGATACCTCCTATCTTAGACCGTTAGAACCGCCTAGCTGGACTTGACACTCATTTCGAAAATCAAGTCAAACCGATAATCACAGGCTATTTCATTGAGCCCGGACCGAAGAGAGTGCGAATAGGGACAGTTGGAATTCCAAATTCAAATTTGGCACACGACTTGACGCGTCAGTATTGAGCGTTCTGACCGTCAGAATTCATCCAGATTACACCCTCGGATCAGGAAAAATTTCTATTTCATATCATGAGACTTTCAGCCCTGATCTACGTACGGTGACCGCTGAACTGAAACTGGCCCGCCACGTGCGATCTGCGAACCCTACCGACTGAAAACTTAATACGTGCTAGATCTGGTACGCATGAGCTTAAGTCCGATCGCATTCGATCAGGGGACCACCAGAAAACATCTTTTGAACCGAAACATCCCCGATTTGGTTAGGCACCAAGTAAACATTGTTCCCAAGCCTATTTTGGGCATGTTTTGGGTTATAAAAGGGGTTGAATCCCTCACTTCTCTCACACATCCGAATTTGCTAGAAACCCTAGCTTGTGTGAGAGAAAAGGTGAGAGATTGTGAGAGAGAGTGGGAGTGTTCTTCCTGCCACTTGTGCTACCTGCTGCACGTGCTTAGGCGACGCACTCCGATCACTTTTCCGGCGATTCCAACGTACTTCTAGGTAAGAAAAACCCTAACCACTTGCTGATTTGGGGATTTCTTCGATTCAAATAGAATAGTAGCTGATGTACATGTGTATCAGGTTGTCTGATCGCCGTAGACGAAGCGTATACGCTCCGTTCGAATCACTTCACCTATAAGGAAAAAGGTGC
The DNA here is from genome assembly GCA_037074715.1 of Magnolia kwangsiensis. Taxonomy (NCBI): domain Eukaryota; kingdom Viridiplantae; phylum Streptophyta; class Magnoliopsida; order Magnoliales; family Magnoliaceae; genus Magnolia; species Magnolia kwangsiensis. The sequence continues at coordinate 71,696,630 of CM073574.1, read as the reverse complement.
GGATTTTAGACGCTTTGATTGACTATTTCCAAAGCTTTCAATGTCGTTTAATAGTAGATTCTCGACGGCAACGCCGTTTGACATGTACAACATGCTGTCCGTTTCCTGTTTCGTAAACCAACGAAGAATATGAGATTTAGGGCATTTTAGTCATTTGTAGGAAGTATAGATTTCATTCATATTTTGCTGATGTGATTGATATGATATGTTGTCGCATTAGAATGTTAGGAATGCGTGCATAATTAGTTTGGCGAAGAGATTCGCCTAAATGCGCACTTCGGGTCGACATACTATATGTAGACTTAAGTGTGTAGTGTAAGTGTTTGTATAAATGCTTGTATTAGTATGTATTGAATTAAATGATGTTATGGATTAGTTTGAGATTGGTTTCTCAATTAATATGCTGACGTGAATGATTTCCTACATGTTAGTTATATGCATGGTTTCATCGTATGTATGAAATGCATGTACTTGATGATTTACTTAAGTTCTATGTTATAACATGTGTTAACATGCTCACATGGTTGTATTTCAATTCCAATACTCTCATATGATTTGATGATGTGATTCCTTAATTGTTTGGGACTATGGTTAGTCCAGGCAGTCGGTAACCGAGCGAATTCGTGGTTAGCTTATCTTCGTCACGAACGACGCGTCGATGAACGCGAGCCGTGTTCTGGAGTTGGCGGCAGTGGTTAGGCCACACGAAGTGTTTTACGCACTTCATGTCGTCAACTTGAGATGCGATCGCGCTAGTCGAGCCCGTCAAGTAACCCGACTGGCCATTGTATGTTCACCCTGCATGAGTCATAACTGCTTGAACCTAGGGTACTGAACTTACCATTGTAAACCCTGTTAACCATGGTAACTTGATCCACGAAGACTCATGAGCCGGGCATGGTGGTATGGGACACCGTGGTCGAGCTGTCGGCCTACGTTGGGGCCACAAACCTCCCCGTAGTGACCAGTGAGCACCTATCTCGTGAGCAGATTATGGTGGTATGGGACACTATATTCTTGCTGTCGGCCTACATTGATAAGGTGATGGGGGAGCAGTGCAACAAGTGCGAGCAACAGCCCTGGCAGCCCTTTGTAGTGACCGCGAGCGTATTCTGAGTCTACGGGAGGTGACGACCCTTCCGTAGCAGTAGAGTACAGTAGGCCTGTATTGATAAGGTGATGGGGGAGCGGTGCAACGAGTGCCTGCAACAGCCCTTGCAGCGACCTACAAAATATACATCGTGTGAGATTACTAGGAGTGACGACCCTAGACAGGATCTGTGTTGGGATTGATATAAGGGAGGTACCTTAGTTTCCCAATCCTGCTGTTTGAATGGACTAATAACAACTTGGAAATCATATCACCATAACATTGCATGTGCCTGGAAGATGTGGAGCACTCTAGGGAGTGTGGCATGCCGCGGTCGTAAGATGTTGCCGTATGAGGGAGATCGTCGGTGAGGGCATACATCACGTCATGTCATATTGCATTAACAACAGTATTAGGATTGTTTGATATACTGCTTTACTATTATCGCATGTATTGATTTACTGCTTTACTACAACAGTTTATATATGTTATACATACTATCACAGTCTTCCGCTTGCTAATTTAACTGACTCTGGAGTAGGATATGCTGTTCTGGCTTAATCTCACTCATGTTTAATACATTAACACAGACAACATTCAATCATACATATCTATGTTGCATAAATAACATTTTAGAACTCGGGAGTTGGGTTTTTACTCGACCCCCCGATTTTCGGGATGTTACAAGCTCCTACCATCGGTAAAGAGTGAATAAAAGTTGGAAACCATGGAAGTAAGAAGGTGGAGCTAGACAATTTAGGGCAATGTAAATATAAATTCAAATGAGATTTGAAATAGTTTAAATAAATTATTCTTGTCCCATGATTAAGCAGTTATGGCAGGAAAGACGCTTGATGTCCTAATAAAGCAGTGATGTGTAGCCATTAGGGATTTTAATTCGGAAGGTAATGCACAACATCTCGTATTTCAGGGGCCCCGTCAACAGTTACTTATAAAATGAGAGAAAAATATGCCTTGTCCCTCTTGAATTAACCCTATGTCGCACGTAAAGCAACCTCATATTTGACAGCAGCCCGGTAGAGTTGACCGATGGATGTTGTAAGACCTGTATCTTATATTGTACCATTCCGTAGGCTTCCGCGGTCCTTCTGATCAAATTTTGGTGACCTGCGATCTGTTATCGGCATTTTCGCGCGATCTTGAGTCGTATCCCATATTTAAGAGTCGGCTCGACCCAAGACGTACACCCTAGCGACCGGGCCGTCGCTGCAGTTCCAACCCTGCGTCTTGTGCACTGAGGCATTACCCGGGTCAGGAGATGTGGGCCCGCGTTCAGATCGAGAAAAATACCACATGTTGCAATTCTGAGAGAATCTCTACGAAATGTCACATCAATCCATCAATCAATTAAAGTACTCCCATCACCTCACACCCCATCCCCAAGTACAACCACCCCTCCCCTAAAGTCAGCACTCTCTTACAAACAAGTACACCTACCCATCAATCCTCTCCCATCATCTCTCTCTCTCTCTCTCTCTCTCTCTCTCTCTCTCTCTCTCTCTCTCTCTCTCTCTCTCTCTCTCTCTCTCTCTCTCTCTCTCTCTCCCCAAGCAATCCCAAGGGAAGAATCATCCATGGCTTCTATGGAAAAGCCATGTGTGGTCCACTTTCCTATCACCCAATCCCAACCTCTAAAATTGATCTCAACCGTTGAATCTTGTTCCCTTGAAGTTCTACAACGTGTTTGTGGAAGAATGAAGAAGAAGATCCTAAGGTGGGTAATCTTATTTGTTGATTTTTTTTTATGATTTGAGGGCCCACATATGGTGGGACCCATCTTGACGTATGCATATTCAAAGAGGGGCCCATAATGGCGGGGTCCCTCCACCATCCGACGTCTATCTCTCCCTCTTTCTTTTGTTCTAGATGATCATGATGATTGTATAGCCGACTTGATCCATGTCATCCACGAGATGGACCCCACCTTGATATGTGTGGCTGGTGGGCCACGTGTACATGGACCCCACCTTGATGGACTTATAGCACTCTGGCCATCCAAGCTATGGAGCGTCCAGCAGCAAAGGCAGCTGAACTGCACCAAGGAAAGCAGAAATATCAGCTTGATTCAATTTCTGGTGGCCCACCCACGTGGTGCCACCTAGATGCATGTATTCATCCCTGCCGTCCAAAACAACATAGGATGTGTGGGGCCTGCTGTGCTTTTGTGGTGATCCACACCGTCAAAATCATGGGACCACCATGATATAAGTTTTATCCAGGCCGCCCGTGCTTGGACGGTCCTGTGGGACCCATGCATGATGAATGTATTAAATCCATACCGTCCAGCTAATTGAAGAGACTGTGTTATGGCATTCGTGGGACCCACCCACACATGTCACACATGTGGGGTGGGCCCTCCTTGATGAATGTATTCTATCCAGCTATCTGTCCAGCGTCCTTGTCCAGGACGTCGGATCCCATTTTCTAACAAAAAAAAAGAAACAATATATAATATAATAATAAAATATAATAGTATAATATTATATTATATATAACATATGCATATATGGTGGGCCCACGTGGGACCCACCTTGCTATTTATGTTCTGCACCTTCCATCTGGACGGTGCTGTGTATTACCCACCATGATGTGTATCATCCACGCCGTCCGTCCATTTTGGACGCGTGGACCCCAACTATAATGTATGGGTTCAATCCACACCATCCATCCATTTTCAGATCATGAGACGAGTGGGCCCCATGTGGGACCCACCTTTGATGGATGTCTGATCCATACCGCCCATTAACGATGGGACCCACCTTTTCTATGTGTGTTCATACACACCGTCCATCAGGGACCCACATGCAACATAGCTGCTTTACCACGTCAACAAGATCCTTGGGTCCCACAATGATGTATGTGTTTTATCTACACTGTCCATGGACGGTGGACCATGATATATGTGTTTATATCAATGTCGTCCATCCAACGTCCAACGTCTGGACGCTGGACATGCTGGATGTTGGACATATTATATTAATATATGTATAGGTATGTATATATTATAATATTATATTATATGATATTATATATATAAGGTATATATACATACTTACAGATATCTCTGTACGTGTGGGCCCCATGTGGGACCCACCTTTTGGAATTTTAGCTGGCCAGCAGCCAGCCACGTGGCTATTGCACAATGGAATAAACCCACACCGTTCATCTATTTGATGGGACCCACCATCTTTGTATATGTTTCATCTGCACCGTCCAGATGTATGGCCCCACCATGGTGCGTGTTGCACTCACACCGTCCATCCTCTTGGCGACAGCTGGCCATCCATATGCTGGATGGTAAGCGGCCTCACCATGATGGATGTTTCCCATCCAAACCCTCCATCTGTTAGGGACGTGAGACCCACTGCAATTAACATCAATAAGTTCTGCAGGTCCCACGTGATGTATATATATGTCCCAACCATCTTGATGGTGGGACTCGCTGCTGGACGATATTTGGATGGTGTTGATACACATGGACAAAGTTTGGATGGTGCTAATTTATATGGACAATGTTTGGGTAGTACTAGTCATCATTAATGGGCCATGTGCCACATGCATAGATAGTGTATAGTGATACACAGGTTACATCTACAACTACTGAAATGAATTTTGGTGTAATCCAAGCCCACTTAAGGCCCATTGGTGTGGCTCATCCATGGGGGTCACCTGGATGTACTTGTGACCCATGTCAGGCGGCCCAATGTGATGCATATGTAGCCCTTGAGTGAGACCCATCATGATGTATTTTTTTCCCATGTGCGAGGCCCACCTGTTTATAATTTAGCCCATGTGACAGGGCCCACCTGCCTTATATTTTGAGGCCCATATGATGGGGCCCACCTGCTTGAATCTGAGGCCTATGGGCAAGGCCCAATGTGATGTATTCGTGGCCTAAGGGCAAGGCCCATTGTGATGTATTCATGGCCTAAGGACAAGGCCCATTGTAATATGAATTAGGCACACTTGATGTATATGAGACCCATGTGTAAGGCCCGCATGCTTGTGTTTGAGGCCCATATGCAGGGCCCACCTGTGATATATATTAGGTTCATGTGTGGGGCCCACTTATTTGTATTCGAAGCGTATGGGTTGTGGCCTGTTGTGAGGTATTCGAGGCCCATGGGCAAGGCCAGACATGATGTGTTTATGGCCTATATGATGAGGCCCATTGAGATGTATTCCTAGCCCATTCAACTTAGCTCATTTGTATCGACACATTTGACTTGGTCCATTTCATTCGGCCTGTTTACTTAGCCCATTTGATTTGACCTATTGATACGGCCCGATGTTATATACATTGGCCCATGATTGAGGCCCAATGTGATGTGTATACACCCCATAAGCGAGGCCCATGATGATGTGTATTAGGCCCTTGTGTGAGGCCATTGGCCCATTATGTGTTTGGCCCTATGAGGGTCATTCCTTGGGGCAATGTTGGTTAGATGTCCACATTTTTTAGGCCGATTGTTGATAACGGTTATTGATACTGATTATGTGTGTGTGACAGCATAACATCATAATACATACGCATCATTTGCATGTTTGTTATGAGATGTAATTGACCATCGCATATGTCATAAGGCAGGTTATTCATGGGGCTCCCTGATAGGAGGAGTTATCCCACATGAGCGCACGGTATGCGTAGGATTTATGCATGATTGCACTATGTGACTCATGCATCTCGCATTTGTGTGACATGACCACCATACGCCCTAGCAACATCAGGGTTGTAGCCTCCACATACATATCGTGGATGGCCAGATGGGACACGAAAAATCTATTCTACATGGGGTGCTATAGATATCCTTGGGTGAAAGTCCCAGAACCCTCTTGGTTCCAGAGGTTGCTCTAACGTTTAGACCGAGTGGATGCATGAGCGCATGAGGGTCGTATACCATTAGGTCGCGTCTCTCACTGTGTCATGGTCGGTTGGAAGGAGTTGTGGCCTTACCTGCCTAAGAGGAGGGGGTAATGCTAGGCTGAGTCTGACCAGCTAGAGGAATGGGTCCGCTATTGACGAGTCGGGCCTGATATTGGCAAGAGGATAGTGAGGTCTCTTCCACTCACCTTGTTACGCATGATGGGGCGGCAATCTGGTTTGAAGTGTAATAAACCTCAGTGATTTCCTAGAGAGGAACCATACTGATATGTGAACTTATTGAGTAGGAGTTGCATGCTCATTCCTTCATTCATTCACTATCCACGTTGTTGTGTACTTTCGTTATGGCAAGGATACCTAACTAATTGTTGTGTACCTTCGTTATGGAAAGGATTTCAGTTGTGCACGCGACTAACCTGAGATCAGGAGTTTATCACGTTGAGTCTAACTATCCAAATTTAGGTATGGGATTGGTTTGGATAGAAGTCCCTTGTGGTGGACCCCATAGCCTGCGATACTACGTACTATCATCTCGACTTCACACTCCAGTGTGGTTATTTCATTCGCATCGCATATTACATTACATCCCCAGGCATATGACATTTTAGGTTGCTATGTTTCTGCACTTATATAGCCTAGACAGACTTAGCAGGATCTATATATTGCATTACATCCTCGGCATCTGATATTTGGCTCTTTATGACTCCTTAGTGCATAACTATTTTATATTGTGTATTGTGATATTGATCGACTTATGAAGTTATCCATACTTATGCTTACTCTATCATCATATGATTTATGATCTTATCAGTATTTCTGCTTCTTTCGATAATGTATGATTTATGGATTACCAGTAATTTTGGTATTCTATGATGATGATATCATATGGAATACTTGACACTTTGTGCAAACACTTACACCACCCTCTAAGCTTTCTATAAGATTATGCACGATAGATGTGTGTAGGTGATGTTAGGTTGCAACAGTGTTGAGCTTGGAGAGTGTAGCAATCTTCTGGAGCTTGATTTTCGATTTATGTATTTTTCCTTCAGCATTGTACTCAAATGATTATATTAGTGGATATGTGATGATGATGTTGCCTTTGTGATTTGGATAATCTTGTGGTTATGCTTATTAGGAGTTAAATGTAAAAATAAAAAATAAAAAATAAAATCCTCCATGTAGGATTCCAGGATCTGAATCTGGAGTATGAACGCTAGTAGTCGAGAATGGGGTACTATGGAGGTTGTCGGCACTGAATTCGGCAATCGGGATTCCTATAAATCCGATTTTTGGGTTTGGGGTGTGACAAAAGTTGGTATCAGAGCATAACTTGGGAATACCTGAAGATAACATCACATATCTGCTGATAGCTACCCTGCACTCTATGATTGTTGAGAACTTAACATGCTTAGATTCCCGAGTTCGAATGACTTAGAGATTTTTCGACATAGCTCCCTACCGTTGATATTGTAAGGCTGCATAATACTCTAGTTTCGATCATTTCTTATCTGGGATTCGAAGATTAGTAGGGTCACCATAGTGTTGATGATGCGTCTTGTGAGGGCAAGGTTGAAATTAAAGTGCACTATCTTAATCCTTTGTTAGATTGATTGTGCCTTGACTTGTATACTTGACGATGTTTCCTCTTCCCTCATTCGTTCTGTAAATTTCGAGGAAGAAATTTTTATTAGGTGGGGAGAGCTGTAAGACCCGTATCCTAGTTCATATTGTCCCTTAGGTTTCCGGGGTGATCCCGGTCGAATTTCGACGACTCACAATCTGTAACTGGCGTCTGCGAGCAATCCTGAGATGAATCTTGTCGGTCTGAGTCGATGCGACCCGAGACTTATACCAGTACAATTGCATCGTCGCCGCGGTTTCAATGCCACGTCTCGCGCACCGAGGCAATACCCAGGCCAGGAGATGTAGGCCCGCATTCAGTTCGAGGAAAACACTGTGCGTTGCAATCCCTAGAAAACATCACATCAATCACCTCACTTGTCAAAAGTACACAACCCATCAAGTTAAATACCCTATCCCATCCCTAAGTACACAACACCATCCCCAAAGTCAACCTTTCCATCCCATCTCTTACACACCCCATCACTCACTCCATCAATCTCTCTCTCATCTCTCATTTCTCTCTCATTTCTCCCAAGCTCCATGGGAGCAACTCACGTCCATAGCTTCCATGGGAGAGAGTAGTGTGGCCCACCTTTCTACCACCTAATCTCACCATCCTAAAACCATCTCAACCATTGAAATTTTCCATTTGGGACTCCATCATACATTGGCGGAAGGAAGGAGAGATCTTGAGGTGGGTGCTTCTTTCTCTCTTTCTCTCTCTCTTTTTCTTTTGTTTTGTGAGTGATTTGTTTTATTTTTAATCGTTGATTGAGGGCCCACTTGTGGTGAGACCCATCCGATCTCTCTCTCTCTCTCTCCCATATTTTGTGGCCCACCTGATGGATGTAAAAGGGATCCGGGCCATCCAGCAGCAAGGACGCCCTTGCTGTCCAAGTTGTTGTACGTCCAATGATCCCCGACTCTAAGGAAGGAAAAAAAAAACACATATATTAACTTGATCCTGGGGGCCGTGTGGCCCACCTGCGTGAACCCTCCCATGACGTATTAGCTTGATCCTGGAGGTCACAATGTGGACATTCAACCATCATTGCCCATCAATGTGGACATTTAACTGACATTGCTCCCCAGGAGTGGCTCACATAAACATCATTACATACATTATAGTGAAATCACACATTACATTGGTTCGCACATTCATCGATTGGGCCTCACTCGAGGCCACACATACACCACATCAGGCCTCACCACACACAAATACATCACAATGAGCCTTATTAGATGGGCCATAAATACATTACAACGGGCCACATACCTGGGCCTCAAATACATCATAACGGGCCACATGACATGGGCCTAATACAAATCACAACTGGCCACATGACATGGGGCCTAATACACAACACAATGGGATGCATGACATGGGTTTATACACATCACAATGGGCCGCATGACATGGGCCTATACACATCACAATGAGCCGCTTAATGGGTTGCACAAATATCATCCTAGGCCACATATGGGCCAAAAATACGTCACAATAGGCCTCATCATATGGGCTGAAAATATATCACAATGGGTCACATCCCATGGCCTAATGCACACCACTATGGGCCTCATCTCATGGATCATAATTGCTTTAAGGTTGGCCTTAACGGATGGGCCATAAATACATCAAGATTGGCCTCATGGATGGGCCATAAATACATCAAGGTGGGCCTCATGAACATATACATCACGATGGATGATGAGGATCAAATATTGCACATCAGACCCCGACTATTATCAGATTTTACCAACATGATAATGCTTAATATAGTTTAATTGTGTTTTGTTGTAGGATGAAATAAAGAGCGTTGATTGAAAAAGTGTATTGAAAGTATGGATTTGACGCTCCGAAGTCATCGGAGCAAGGGACGCACTCCAGAGTACCAAGATTGATGGATTTACACACCAGGAATATGAGAAAATTGAGCTGCTCACGTTAAAGAGGCCTGAAATTGGTCCAAAATGCAAGATCACAGGGTTCCCGCCATCCGATTGACTTGAAGCTTCATACATGGGATGAGGGCCATAAATTAACCGTACACGTAAAATTTCAACCATTGGATCACTATGAAAGTGCCCCAACTGACAGATCAACCCATAAACCGTTGATTCTGGACCCACATGATATCCGGAAAAACTTTAAATTTGGTCTCAACACTTTAAGCAGGGAGACTAATTGAATAACTAGAGTGGATTTTGTAAAAAAAGTCATACTGGACCCCACATGAATAGAGTGTGCATAGTGCACAAGTACATTGGCGTGCATGGCAAACGGCAGAGACGATTGACTGTCTCTGACCGAAAAAGAAAGAAAGAAAAGGAAACTTTTGTTTCCTGCAGCGTGTAACGCATGGCCGCTGGCCGTTTTGTGGTCGACTGTGGGCCCCACTCATGCTCCGTACGGACGATCTAAACCGTCCATCTTGTAGAGGGGTTCAAATACTATAAAACCATGTTGACTCTTTTTACCCATGCGTACACACGTGTACGATACAGGGGCCACAAAAGGGCTGCCCTGGAACTTTCAAAATTAATTTTATTGCGATTTATTCTCTGGACCGCGTCAATGGACGTTCAAAACCACCTATTCTTGACTGAAATTTCATTCTGAATGCAATGGATGGGGTGGATTTTCCAGAAAATGCTTCCGTGGGGCCCACCGATCACAACAGCGAAATGGTGCGAAAGGTTTCGCACATCCGGGAAAACTGACTTTTTCAGGTGGTTGTGGCCCACCATCTTTGATCATATGACAGATCTGAACCGTCTATCATGTAGAGGACCCAAGAAAGTCCTAAGGGATGGTGTTTCTTTAAAATTTGAGTGAGGAAAGTGACAATTTTTAAGGCACCGAACTTGGCTGCGAAAAGGCTTTCGCTGCGCATGCGATAACTTTCCAAATCCGATTCAAATCTGATTTTTACCACTCCAACAGCTATATAAGGAGGTTTTGGACGTGGGGAGCGGAATTCAAAGCCAGGGAGGAAGATCCAGAGCCAAGGAGAAGAAAGAGAAGAGAGAGAGAAGAAGGAAGAAGAGAGATAAGGGAGATGTTTTTAATGTTTTTATTTTATATTTCCTTTTTTCTAATTAATTTTATGGATAACTAATTCTTCTTAGCTAGGGCTGAGATGAAGCCCCTAATTTGATTGACTCTTGTTTATGTTGAATTTATTTTAATTGGATTGATTTGTTTCTTTTTCTAGTGTGCTTTCCTGAGATTTCCATACTTCTCCATTCCATAAGCTCGACCAAAGTCTAGATATGGATGTTGTTTGGAATATTACTCTAGGTGCTTGTGTCTGACCATGAACAGGTTTCCTATAGAGGAAGAAACAAGATTTACATCTCTCCATGCCTGACCATGGATGGAAAGATGTGATCCATATGCTTTAAAGGATTATACATTTTGTGTGCCCGACCAAGGACATAGGATATGCTTTGTTTATTAAATTTATATCAATCTGAATTAGGATAAATCAACAGGTAAAATAAGGATTAGGATAGTTAGGGGTGGATTCGAAAGTCCTAGTCTTTTCATCGATTGAATTTTACTCACTACTCTCAGTTACTTTTTCATTGATTTTTGTTTAAGTTTTCTTAATCATTACCTAAACTCTTTGTTGGATTAGTTAAGAAGAGTCTTAAATTTCAAATTGTGATAACCAGTCCTCGTGGGAACGATCTCATAATACGTACCATATTTACATCTGATTCGTATACTTGGGAGTAAAAATCATTTAAATCAAATTGGTTTAAATTAAAACATCAATGGACCGCATTACAGGGGGCCATATACAATCTCAATGGGCCACATCCTATGGGCCTCAAATACATCACAATGGGCCACATACCATGGGCCACACATACATCACATTGGGCCTCACATATCGGCCAGAAATATATCACAATAGGTCACGTCCCATGGGCCTCGAATTCATCACAATGGGCTTCAAATACAAAACAGGTGGGTCCCATCACATGGGCCTCAAATATATCACATGGGCCTCGTCAAATGGGCTACAAATACATCTCATTGAGCCTCATTCAAAGGCCATGAATAGATCACATAGGTCTGATTTCTAGACCTTAAATACTACATAATGGGCCTCATACAACATGTGGGCTTCATATATTTAAGTGGGCCAAATGGGGCAATCCATGGTTTAGAAAAATAGATGGACAACATGGAATGAAACACGTACATCATGGCAGCCCCTGTCCCATGCTGGATGGTGCGACAGATACATCACTAAGGTGGGCCCCACGTCCCGGGATGGACGATGTGGATATAATAAATACATCAAGGTGTGGCATGCGACACCACTGGACAGTGTGGGAGAAACACATACATCACGGTAGTGTCCCACCATCTCATGTCTAGATGGACAGTGTGGGAGAAACACGTACATCACGGTGGTGTCCCACCATCTCATGTCCAGATGGACGGTGTGGGATCAAAACATCACAGTAGGGCCCACTGTCTAGACAGTTGGACGGTGTGGATAGAATACATATAACAAGGTGGTACACCGTCCAGATGTTAGACGCGTGGGCACAACACATACATCATATCAGGGCCCCATGTGGCACCATCCAAATAGGTCCAGCACTGCCCGGACGGTGTGGATTAAATCCATGCATCACGTGCGCCCCATAGGTGGGTCTAGCAGGTGGTTTCCACATGGGGCCCACCACATACATATATGTATACCATATAATTATATATATATATATATATATATATATATATATATATATATATATATATATATATATATATTTAAGAGTCCAGCGTCCAGACCTTGGACGTTTGGATGGATGGACGAAAACACATATATGTGTTTCTAAGGGGTCTTACCGTCCAGGGGTCAGGACGGAATCACACTTCAATGTGGTCCACGTGGTGGGCCATCAAAGTTTAGATCAAGATTTTATTTGTGTTTTCCTTCATCCAGGGGCTGATGATGGATAACAGACGGTCTAGCAGCTCACGGTCCTTCATGGCTTGTTGGGCCCTCCACAGAAGGATGAAGCAGATGCAATACATCCCTTAGGGTGGGGTCCACATCAGTGTGGCCCACCAGATTTGAAACAAATTGATATTTGTGTTTTTTCACTATCCAAGTAGTCCAACCGGACTGACTGTCAGTAGGGTGGGCACAAGGTCGTCCCACCTGTTGGACGGTCTGGATCATCCAATTAAGCCTACATTAAGGCGGTCCATGATCTGAAAAAGGGGAGAGAGAGAGAGAGAGAAGAGAGAGAGAGAGATGAGAGAGAATAGTGGAGGGACCCCGCCACTATGGGCCCCTTTTAGATCACAACACATGCATCAAAGTGGGTCCCATCATAAGTGGGCCCTTTAATCATCAAATCGAAATAAAAAAATCACCCACCTTTAGATCTCTTCTTCTTTCTTCCACTAATGCATGCTAGAGCCCCATGGAATGCATTTCAACGGTCGAGATGAAACTTGGAGGGTGGGATTGGATGGTACGAAGGTGGGCTACACTAGCTCTCTCTCATGGAAATAGCTTGGATGGTTGCTCTCATGGAGCTTGGGAGAAAATGAGAGAGATATGAGAGAGAGAGAGAGAGAGAGGTGATGTAAGAGATGGGTGGGATGGGTGATAGATGGGTGAAAGGTGATGGATGTACTCGACATGTATGGGTGGAAAGAGATAGAGAATTAACTTTAGGGGTTGCTTTTGGAGATGGAACATGTACTTAATTGATGGGATTGATGGGTCATGCTCTCTTGGGTTTTGTAACACGCGGCGTTTTTCTTGAATTAAACGTGGGCCTATATATCATGGCCTGGGTATCGTGTCAGTGCGCAAGATGCGGCGTCGGAACTGCATCGACGGTGTGGTCACACGGATAAAAGTCTTGGGTTGAGCCAACTTTGTAATATGAGATACCACTCAGGATCACGAACAAACGCCGATTATAGATCGTGGATCACCGAAATTCGACCAGGAGGACCGTAGAATTCTATAGAATGGTATGGGCCAGGATACGGGTCTCACAGCTCTCCCCTCCTAATAAAAATTTCATCCTCAAAATTTAATCCACAATACAACTAGTAAAGAGCTCTCTAAGGGAGGAAATCCTATCAGAACACAACATACTAATCATAATCAAACACCTAAGAGATGGGGACAATGCCCACGAATCTCAACCTCATGCTCCCAAGGCGCTTCATCCACAGAACAGTGACCCTTAGTGAACTTTAGATCTCAGATCAGAAATGATAGAAACTGGAATACTATGTAGCCTCATAATCTCAACGGTAGGGAGCTATATCAGAAAATCTCTAAGTTATTCGAACTCGGGGATGTAACCCTTATAAGTTCTCACAATCATAGTGCAGGATAGCTATTAGCAGATATGTGATGTTATCCTCAGGTATTCGTAAGTTATGCTTTTATACCAATTTTTGTCATGCCCTAAACTCATAAACCGGGCTCACAAAATTCTCGATCGCTAAATCCAGTGCCGACAGCCTCCGTAGTACCCAATTCTCGACTCCCTGAGCGCATACGCCAGATTTCGATCCTAGGAGTCAAAAAGGAGGATTTTACAATGTACATTTAAATCATAATAAGCATAATCACAAATTTATCCAAATCACAAAGGCAACATCATCATCACATATCCACTAATATAAACATTTGAATACAGTGTTGAAAGGGAAATACATATATCGAAATCACAGCTCTAAAAGACCACTGCACGCTCCTAGCTCAACGCTGCTACAACCTAACATCACCTGCACGTATCTATCATGCATAAGATTATAGAAAGCTTAGAGGGTGGTGTAAGTGTGTGTATAAGGTAAGTACCAAGTATTCAATACAATGTCATAATCATACAATATCGAAAATATTGGTAAGATCATGAATCATACGATATCAGAGTAAGCAAAAATACTGACAAGTACATGAATCATACAATATCAGAGTAAACAATGCAGGTCAACTATACAAATGAGGAGTCATAAAGAGCTAAATATCAGATGCTGAGGATGCAATGTAATGTACAATTCCTGATGAGTTCACGAATATTGCCAGTTGTATCTAAGCCATATAAATGTAGAAACATAGTAACCCAAAATGCCATATGCTGCGGATGTTATGTAATATGCGATGCGAATGGAATGACCATGCTTGAGTGTGATGTCGGGGATAATAGTACGTTGTATTATATGCTATGGGGTCTATCACAAGGGAATTCTATCCAAACTAGTCCCATACCTAATTTAGATAGTCAGACTTAATGTGGTAAACTCCTGATCTCAAGTTAGTTATGTGCTCCAACCAAAATTCTGATCATTGTGAAGGTACACGTAACAAATAGTTGAGAACCACCAGCCCAATTGGATAATGAATAAATGAATGAGTATGCAACTCTTGCTCAATAAGTCCTCATATCAGTACCGCACATCTCTGAGATCGTCACCGAGGTCTTGTACACTCTAAGCAAGCTACCTTCCCGGCTCGCCGGGCAGCCTAGCGAGTGAAATAGACCTCACCACCTACATGTCAATAGTATACTAATACTTGCTCAGTTCGTCGATTGCGGACCCCTTTGGGAGCTAGTCAAACTCATCGTAGCTTACAGCCCCCTCACTCAGGCGGATAAGGCTACACCCCTCCCAACCGACCACGACATAGTGAGAGACGCGGCCTACTAGTTTTCGGTACTTGGGCGCTCATGTATCCACTCGGTGTAGATGTTGGGGCATCTCTTGGCCACGGAGGTTTAGGAACTTTCACCCAAGGACATCCAAAGTGCCCAGATGCTCCAACCAAATATTTCTAGTGTCCCATCTAGCCATCCACGACATGCCTGTGGAGGTTACGGCCCTGATGTCACTAGGGAGTATAGTAATCACAATACACAATGAAAGATCATGAGTCATACAATCTAGTTATACATCAATCCTGCACATACCATGCGCTCATATGAAACAATCTTCACCTATCAGGGAGTCTCATAACAACCTGCCCATTGACATATGCAATAGTCAACCACATCTCATAATAAACATGTAAATGATGTGTATGGGCATGTACATGATGTCATGTCGTCACATACTCATAATCGGTATTGACAATCGACACCGATAATATACCTATACAATAGGCTTGATAATCTGGCTCGACAATCAGTCTTAGCAATCGGAATTGGCCTCGACAATAGGAATCAGCCTCGATAATCAGAATTAGCGTCAATAATTGGAATCGACCTCGACAATCAGCCTCGATCATCAGAACCGCCCTCAACAATTAGAATCGGTCTTGATAATCATAGCCGACATCGATAATCGGAATCAGCCTCAATAATCAAAATTACCTCGATAATTAGAATCGACCTTTATAATCAGAATCGGTGTCAACAATCGAAATCAGTCTCGACAATAAGAATCGACCTTGACAATTGGAATCGGCCTCGATAATTAGAATCAGCCTCAACAATCGAAATCAGCCTCAATAATCTGAATCGACCTTCATAATCAGAATCATCCTTGATAATCAGAATTGGCCTCGACAATCAGAATTGGCCTCGACAATCAGAATTGACCTCGATAATCAGAATCGTCCTTGACAATGGGAATCGGTCTCAATAATCAGCCTCGAAATGGGAATCAGCTTCGACAATCAGAATCAGCATCGATAATTGGAATCATCCTCGATAATCAAAATTGGCCTCGATAATTGAAATTAGCCTCGACAATCAGAATTGGCCTCGACAATTGGAATCAGATTCGCCAATTAGAATCGACCTCGACAATCGAAACCGGCCTCAACAATTAAAATTGGCCTCGATAATCAAAATTAATCACGACAATCGAAATCGACCTCGACAATCAGAATCGGTCTTAATAATCGGCCTTGACAATCGGAATCGGCCTCCACAAGAATGGGCTGAACAAGGCTTAAGGGAAGGTCACAATGTGGACATTCAACCATCATTGCCCATCAATGTGGACATTTAACTGACATTGCTCCCAAGGAGTGACTCACATAAACATCATTACATACATTATCGTGAAATCACACATTACATCGGTCCACACATTCATCGCATTGGGCCTCACTCAAGGCCACACATACACCACATCGAGCCTCCCCATACGGGCCACAAATACATCATAATGAGTCTTGTCAGATGGGCCATAAATACATTATAACGGGCCACATACCTGGGCCTTAAATACATCACAACGGGCTGCATGACATGGGCCTAATACACATCACAATGGGCCACATGACATGAGTCTATACACATCACAATGGGCGGCATGACTATACATGTTAGAATGGGCCACTCAATGGGCCGCACAAATATCATATTGGGCCACATATATGGGCCAGAAATACATCACAATGGACCTCATTATATGGGCTAGAAATATATCACAATAGGCCACATCCCACGGCCTAATACACACCACAATGGGCCTCATCATGTGGGCCGTAATTGCATTAAGGTGGGCCTTAACGGATGGGCCACAAATACATCAAGATGGGTCTCATGGATAGGCCACAAATACATCAAGCTGGGCCTCATGGATGAGCCAAAAATACATCAAGCTGGGCCTCATGGATGGGTCATAAATACATCACAACGGACCGCATCATGGGGGGCATATACAATCTCAATGGGCCACATCCCATGGGCCTTAAATATATCATAATGGGACACATACCATGGGCCACATATACATCACATTGGTCCTGACATATGGGCTGAAAATATATCACAATAGGCCACATCCCATGGGCCTCAAATTCATCACAATGGGCCTTAAATTCAAAATCGGTGGGCCCCATCACATGGGCCTCGTCAAATGGGGTGCAAATACATCTCATTAAACCTCATTCAAAGGCCATAAATATATCACATGGGTCTAATTCTGGGCATCAAATACTACAGAATGGGCCTCACACAATAGCTGGGACTCATATATATTAAGTGGACCAAATGGTGCAGTCCATGGTTTAGAACAATAGATGGACAGCGTGGAATGAAACATGCACATCATGACAGGCCCACTGTCCCATGCTGGACGATGCAGTAGATACATCACCATGGTGGGCCCCACTCCAGGGATGGGCGATGTGGTTACAATAAATACATTAAGGTGTGGCCCACGCCACCACTAGACAGTGTGGGAGAAACACGTACATCACGGTGGTGTCCCACCATCCCACATCTAAATGGATGGTGTGGGATCAAAACATACATCATAGTAGGGCCCACCGTCTAGATAGCTGCATGGTGTGGATAGAATACATATAACAAGGTGGTACCCCATCCAGATGCTAGATTCATGGACACAACACATACATCATATCAGGGCCCCGCGTGGCACCATCCAAATAGGTCCAGCACCGTCCAACACTATCTGGACAATGTGGATTAAATTCATGCATCACGTGCGCCCCATAGGTGGGTCCAACATGGGGCCCACCACATACATATATGTATACCATAATATATATATATATATATATATATATATATATAACGATCCAGCGTATATGTATATGTATGTGTGTGTGTGTATATTTAAGGGTCTAGCGTTCAAACCTTGGATGTTTGGATGGACGGATGAAAACACATACATGTGTTTTAAAGGGGTCCTACCGTCCAGGGTTCTGTACGGTGTGAATGGAATCACACATCAAGGTGGTCCATATGGTGGGCCACTAAACTTTAGATCAAGATGTTATTTATGTTTTCCTTCATCTAGGGGTTGTTGATGGACAACAGATGATCCAGCAGCTCATGGCCCTTCATGGCCCACTGGGCCCTCCACGGACGGACAGAGCGGATGAAATAGCTGTGAAGACCGCTTAAGTTAAAGTAGGAATATGTCAATATATCCTACAGGGGGGTGAATAGGACTTTTTAAAGTTTTTATGAATTATTAAGAATCCTTATCACACTAATCCTATCACAGAGTACTGATTAGGATTACTCAAAATTAACTCTACTGGCTTCCAAGCCTTGTAGAGGATCCAATCACAAACTATTTTAAAGACAAACAATTTATAGATGAGATTGTGATGGATATGACTATATGTGCATAAGATGTAATTTCAGATAATCATATATAAAGACATGTAAGGCAATCACATAAATGAAAGACTATCAATCTCAAACACAGTCATTTTATAGTGGTTCAATGACTTGTCTACTCCACTCCCAACTTCCACACTCAACCCTTGAGTGACCGAATTTCACTAAGGAGGTTTCCCATGGTTCACCTCAAACCTAAGGTTTTAAATTAGGTTCACCTTCAACCTTTACAGAGGTTTCTACTCGGTTCACCTCAAACCCTGGAGTTTTATTGGCGTACTCCTAACCAGATGTTTATGCCCCCACAGGGCAAGGGTCCACACAACGCACCCGGAGGTTTCTACTCGGTTCACCTCTAACCCTGGAATTTTGCTGGCATACTCCTAACCAGATATTTATGCTCTCTACAGATCAAGGGTCCACACAACGCACCCCGCACGTACACTCCTGTCGGAGGCCTCCTTCGAGGACTTCAAATGGTGAGCAACACTTAAAACCCAATCCTAGAAAGGAATGATCACAAGTGTCCTCTGGACTCTTAGTACTTACAGATAAGTTGATGAGTCCCTTTTAGCGTAGTGATAAAGATCTCCTTCTTGTTGATGAAGAGTCTTCAGCTCCCTTGATCAGCTACAGAAAGATGTATCTATATTAGGCTTTAGGTTGGGTCAAGGTTATGATGGAATACCATTCTCTAAAGATTTTCCTATAAGGAAGATAGAGTGGTTCTCATCATCTATGCATTCAAGGCATCCCAGTTTAATGATTTGTCATTAAGGTAGTAGCTGAAGGATCCTTGAATGAGGAAGTTCATTCTCCAATCCACTCTATGAAATATCAATGATGAGGGTGGATTGGAGGATGAAATTCCTGAGAGAAAGGGCTTAAGATAAATGATAGGAAGGTTAAGACTCTCAAAAGCACTCTCTACTTTCTCTACCAGCAATAAAGACCAATCTCTCTATATATAGGCAAAAGGTTCCAACGGATATAAACGGTCATATTTATGACAGAGTTCGATATCATCAAGCAGTCGTCGATATGATCGAGCGTATACTCTCGATTGTATCGGCAGACCTCTCAATGATACAAACTCAATTGTCATTTCGCTTTTGGAAACCTTTCGCCAACTGGTTGATGGGATTGAGACACACATCGATGATATCAGATTTCAAACTTCGATTCCATTGAGCGATGGATCGATCTATCGACAGGTGAAAACAAGAGAGAAGCCTTGAAGAATTTTAGATTCTACAGATATGATCGGGGAACAGTCGATGTCATCGAAATTTGTACATCAATCATATCGGAGACCTTGTCGATGGGATTAATAAATTGTATAGATTTACCTATGAGCTTGCTGGACAATTTTGTCTAGACTTGATCCAATCGATGAGGTCTCGATATGATCGATATATGAATATCGATTTATCGACTGGCACCCCGATCATCATTAAAAATAACCTGAAATTTATGCTGGTGAAAACATGCGCCCACAATCGATATGATCGACTGACTTCTGATATGATCGATATTTAAGTTCAGATTGAATCGGACAGTCATCGATATATCGAAGATTATGTTAGTTTTCTTTAAAAAAATAAGGGCGCCGGAAAGCAGTCTGTCGATATTATCGTTCCACCCTAGATATGATCGATATTCGAATATCGATGATATCGACTCGCAAGTCGATATATCGATAAATCGTCCAGATGATTGTTTAATTGCAGGACACTTTTTTTCCTCATTCGATTGTATCGATTGATATGCCGAGGACATCGATAGAGCTGGTCGATCATATCGAAGGGATAATCGATATAATCGACAGTGTAAGAAAAACTTTAAAGATTTTTCTTTTTGATAAAAAAGTTTTCTTACACAGAAACCCTACGATGTTCTAGTTCTTTTTAAGGGTTTTAATCACCTGGTGTTTTGGGACATGGGATGTGAGGCTATGATTTACCTATGGCGAGCTTCCACACATCTAGTTGAGGCAGACGCTTGACTTGATCTTCCTGTTAGGCGCTGTTGTCTGACTGACTCAACTTATGACGTAATTGACAAACCAGGGCACGTAGTAGGTGCACTTTCAATCTCCCCCTTTGTCAATTACATGACAAAATACCCAAAACACCCTAGAAACATATTTAGACAGATACATCCTAAATTGTATGTACATGTATTAACATAATTTTATAAATTCTAAACTCCCATGTACACACCCAATAAATTCTCCCCCTTAATTCAAAAACTCCCCCTTTCTTGTTGCGGCTACTCCCCCTAACACCTGCAACATAGATATATAGTTTTCGCTTGGGGTGTTTGAATTGTTCTCTCCCTTTTTGTCAGTCATTGGCAAAGGCATAAGACGTGATATTGACTGAAGATTGAAGCTTATGGGAGAACCATAGATAGATAGATGTGTATAAATGAGAGCAGTGTAAAGTATATATATTAGATGAAACAAGAAGCATAGTCATTTCAATAGCAGTAAGAATAACAATGAAATATGAATTAAATTTAGCCATATCAATCAGTATCAAAAAGAACATATACTGCCACAGATAGCAGTGCCGCTATTTGTCCAAGAAGAAATACATAAAAAGGCAGCAGATGTATAGGATAGTCAAAGGCCAACTGAGCGGACTCTTAATGGTGTCGAGAAAAATCATTCGTGATCAAGTTTACCAGGTGCTGAGTAGTTCCCTGGAGGACATCAAGCTTTTCTTCAATAAGAGTGAGACGCCTTTCACAATTGTTCAGCCGATCCTCTATACCAACCAACCCATTGAGTAGGTGACGTTCGAGATGATGAGCTGGGCGATTAGTAATTGACTCGGGACTGACCATTGGTGGGCGATTTGATCCTCCATGTGTAGGCCTCATTATGGGTGGATGATCGGATCTGGACCTAGAAGGGTTGTGCCTTGAGGGAGACAAAGGAAGACAAAATCGTTATGCTGCTAGTGATGCATCATTATCAAACCAGGCTTCCGAGTGCACTTCATTGCATGTGGTAGGAATTCTAGCATGGTGGGCGAGCTTGCATATGAGCACAGGAAAGGGCAGTGTCTCCGTATGATATCTTTGGAGGACACGAATGACCTGCGTAAGGAGAAGAGTTGGCAAGAACACACGATTTTCTTGATATACATCATAGAGAATATTGATTACAAATGGAGAAAGATGTTCACAAAGGATATCGCATGAATACACATTCGAGCAGAAAATGTTGTGAAGAATGTTGAAGGTGGGTCCAAGATGATTGATATGTAGTAAATTTCCATCAGTTCACGGAACTATAGTCCCTTGTCACAATGCACGAGTAATTTCTCCCCATACTCCCAATCCATTGAGATTTCGATTGGTTACTGAAATTTTAGTGACCTCAAGATCGAGAAGTTTTGCCACAGTCACTGGAGTGATAAGCTTTGAGTAGTGTGCAAGAACAATCCGAATGCTGGGGGGATCTTCACAAACGATATGGCAATGTTTGAGGAATTCATGTATCACTCCCAGTTGGAATGATCCTCCAAGATGTAGAATATTTTGCCACCCAATTACTTTGAGAAGAAGATCAACACCAAAAGGCTCAACTGCACTATGGAGCACTATTCGTTCACTGATGACAGATGGACTATTTTCCTTTGGAGTAGGATGATACCTACGAAAATTTGATTGGATGCTTGTCTCTTCTAAAGATTGGAAGTGAGCCTTACCTTTCCTTGGGGTCATGTTCGAGGAGATGAAATGCTGATAAAGACTAGAAGAACAAAAGAAGAAATGAGTTCGAGTGTGCCTCTCTCTTTATATAGCAGATTTATCGATTATATTGATCAGTTATCGATTGCATCGTAGGACAATTATCCCAAAATAAATGCTCTGACGGTTGTTTGAAAGCAACAAAATAACCGTCGATTGAATCGATGAATAGTTTCAATGAAATCGATTATAAAATCGATACTGTGCAGGTAACATCAAGACTATAAGGATTTTGACTTATATTCACCATTAACGATGAACAACTTAGCCCCCAATATTTTCAATGAGTACCATAAGTCCAGACACATTATCAATGCGAACAAATGCCAATTGACTTTTGGAGGTCACAGAACCTGTTTGTGTCAAGTGACTTTGTAAGGATATCGGCAAGTTGCTTTTCAGTAGTAACATATTCTAACACAATGGTCTTTTCTTCGACAAGTTCTTGGATAAAATGATGAAGAATGTCAATATGCTTGGTCCGAGAGTGCTGAACTGGGTTCTTTGAGATGTTTATAGCACTGGTATTGTCACAAAAGAGACTCATTGTGGATTGTGCAATCCCGTAGTCGAACAGCATCTGTTTCATCCAGAGAAGTTGAGCACAACAGTTACCTGCAGCTATATATTTAGCTTCCGCAACTACATATTCTAACACAATGGCCCACTAGATTTGAAACAAACTGATATTTGTGTTTTCCCGCCATCCAAGTAGTCCAACTGGGTGAGCAGCAAGGCCGTCCCACCTGCTAGACAGTCTGGATCATCCAATCAAACCTACATCAAGGCGGTCCACAATCTGAAAAGAGAGAGAGAGAGAGATAGAGACGGAATAGTGGAGGAATCCCTCTATTGTGGGCCCCTCTTAGATCACAACACCTACATTAAAGTGGGTCCCATCATAAGTGGG
Organism: Magnolia kwangsiensis; assembly: GCA_037074715.1. NCBI lineage: Eukaryota > Viridiplantae > Streptophyta > Magnoliopsida > Magnoliales > Magnoliaceae > Magnolia > Magnolia kwangsiensis. The sequence goes on along the minus strand of CM073574.1, from coordinate 71,673,236 downwards.
CTCTCTAATCATCAAATCGAAATAAAAAAATCACCCACCTTTAAATCTCCTCTTCCTTCTTCCAACAATGCATCCTAGAGCTCCATGGAATGCATTTCAACGGTTGAGATGAAGCTTTAAGGGAGGGATTAGATGGTATGAAGTTGTGCCACACTAGCTCTCTCTCATGGAAATAGCTTGGACAGTTGTCTCATGGAGCTTGGGAGAAAATGAGAGAGAGATGAGACAGAGAGGTGATGTAAGAGATGGGTGTGATGGGTGAGGGATGGGTGAAAGGTGACGGATGTACTTGACATGTATGGGTGGAGAGAGAGAGAGTTTACTTTAGGGATTACTTTTGGGAATGGGACATGTACTTGATTGATGGGACATGCTCTCTTGGGTTTTATAACAAGCGACATTTTCCTCGAACTGAATGTGGGCCCACATCTCTTGGCCCGGGTATCGCCTCAATGTGCAAGGCGCAGCGTCGAAACTGTGGCGATGGGCCATACGGCCCCCAGGATCAAGCTAATATATGTGTTTTTTTTTCCTTCCTTAGAATCGGGGATCGTTGGACGTCCAACAACTTGGACAGCAAGGGCGTCCTTACTGCTAGATGGCTCGGATCCCTTTTACATCCATCAGGTGGGCCACAAAATATGGGAGAGAGAGAGAGAGAGAGAGAGAGAGAGAGAGAGAGATCGGATGGGTCCCACCAAACTGGGCCCTCAATCAACGGTTAAAAATAAAACAAATCACTCACAAAATAAAAGAAAAAGAGAGAGAGAAAGAGAGAAAGAAGCACCCACCTCGAGATCTCTCCTTCCTTCTTCCGCCAATGTATGATGGAGTCCCAAATGGACAATTTCAACGGTTGAGATGGGTTTAGGATGGTGGGATTAGGTGGTAGAAAGGTGGGCCACACTACTCTCTCCCATGGAAGACATGGACGTGAGTTGCTCCCATGGAGCTTGGGAGAAATGAGAGATGAGAGAGAGATTGATGGAGTGAGTGATGGGGTGTGTAAGAGATGGGATGGAAAGGTTGACTTTGGGGATAGTGTTGTATACTTGGAGATGGGATAGGGTAATTAACTTGATGGGTTGTGTACTTTTGACAAGTGAAGTGATTGATGTGATGTTTTCTAGGGATTGCAACGCATAGTGTTTTCCTCGAACTGAACGTGGGCCTACATCTCCTGGCCTGAGTATCGCCTCGGCACGTGAGACGCGGCATTAGAACCGCGGCGACGATGCGATTGCATTGGTACAAGTCTCGAGTCGCACCGACTCAGACCGACAAGATCCGTCTCAGGATTGCGTGCAGACGCCGGTTACAGATTACGAGTCGTCAGAATTCGACCAGGATGACCGCGGAAACCTAAGGAATAGTATGAACTAGGATACGGGTCTTACAGTTCTCCCCACCTAATAAAAATTTCTTCCTTGAAATTTACAGAACAGATGAGGGAAGAGGAAACATCGTCAAGTATACAAGTCAAGGCACAATCAATCTAACAAAGGATTAAGATAGTGCACCTTAATCTCAACCTTGCCCTCACAAGATGCATCATCAACACTATGGTGACCCTACTAATCTTCGAATCCCGGATCAGAAATGATCGAAACTGGAGTACTATGCAACCTTACAATATCAACGGTAGGGAGCTATGTCAAAAAATCTCTAAGTCATTCGAACTCAGGAATCTAACCATGTTAAGTTCTCAACAATCATAGAGTGTAGGGTAGCTATCAGCAGATATATGATGTTATCTTCAGGTATTCCCAAGTTATGCTCTGATACCAACTTCTGTTACGCCCCAAACTCGAAAATCAGATTCATATAAATCTCGATTGTCGAATCCAGTGTCGACAGCCTCCATAGTACCCCATTCTCGGCTACTAGCGTTCATACGCTAGATTCAGATCCTGAGATCCTACAAGGAGGATTTTTTTTTTTACATTTAACTCCTAATAAGCATAACCACAAGATTACCCAAATCACAAAGGCAATATCATCATCACATATCCACTAATATAATCATTTGAGTACAATGCTGAAGGAAAATACATAAATCGAAAATCAAGCTCTAGAAGACTGCTACACGCTCCAAGCTCAACACTGCTACAACCTAACATCACCTACACGCATCTATCGTGCATAAGCTTATAGAAAGCTTAGAGGGTGGTGTAAGTGTGTGCACGAAGTAAGTGTCAAGTATTCCATACAATATCATCATCATACAATACCGAAATTACTGGTAATCCATAAATCATACATTATCGAAATAAGCAGAAATACTGATAAGATCATAAATCATACGATGACAGAGTAAGCATAAGTATGGACAAGTTCATAAGTCGATCAATATCACAATACACAATATAAAATAGTTATGCACTAAGGAGTCATAAAGAGTCAAATATCAGATGCTGAGGATGTAATGCAATATACAATCCTTCTAAGTCTGTCTAGGCTATATAAGTGCAGAAACATAACAACCCAAAATGTCATATGCCTGGGGATGTAATGTAATATGCGATGCGAATGAAATGACCACACTAGAGTGTGAAGTCGGGATGATAGTACGTAGTATCGCAGGCTACGGGGTCCACCACAAGGGACTTCTATCCAAACCAGTCCCATACCTAAATTTGGATAATCAGATTCAACGTAGTAAACTCCTGATCTCAGGTTAGTCGCGCGCCTAACCAAAATCCTTATCATAATGAAGGTACATAATAATTAGTTACGCACCACCAGCCCGAGTGGATAGTGAATGAATGAATGAATGAGCATGTAACTCCTACTCAATAAGTCAATATATCAGTACGGTTCCTCTCTGAAAAATCGTCAGGGTCTATTACACTCCAAACAAGATTGTAGCCCCATCGCCCGCAATAAGGCGAGTGGAAGAGAACTCACTATCCGCCTGCCAATATCGGGCTCGACTCCTCAATAGTGGACCCATTCCTCGAGCTGATCAGACTCAGCCTAGCATTGCCCCCTCCTCTCGGGCAGGTAAGGACGCACCCCCTTCCAACCGACCACGACACTGTGTGAGACGCGGCCTAATGGCATACGACCCTCGTGCGCTCATGCATCCATTCGGTCTAGACGTTGGAGTAACTTCTGGAACCAAGAGGGTTTAGGGACTTTCACCCAGGGATATCTATAGCACCCCATATAGAATAGATTTTCGTTGTCCCATCTGGCCATCCACAAAATAGCTGTGGAGGTTACAACCCTGATGTCGCTAGGGCGTACAATAATCACAATATATAATGTAAGATGCATGAGTCATACAATCCAGTCATGCATCAATCCTGTGCATACCGTGTACTCGTGTGAGACATCTCCACCTATCAGGGAGGCTCATAACAACATGCCTAATGATATATGCAATGGTCAACCACATCTTATAACAAACATGCAGATGATGCGCATGAGCATGTATCATAATGTTATGTTGTCACATACTCATAACCAGTATCAATAACTGGCACCGATAATCGGCATCGACAATCGGCTCGACAATGTGGACATTTAATTAACATTACACCCAAGGAGTGGCCCATATAGAGCCTAACATATAGTGGACTCATGGCCTCACACAAGGGCCTAATATACAACACCATGGGTCTCACTCAAGAGCTTAATATACATCGTAATGGGCCTCTCACATGGGCCTAATATACATCCCAATAGGCTTCAAATACAGGCCGCATATATATCATATAGATCTCGACAATCGGCCTCAGTAATCGAAATCGACTTCGACAATCCAAATCATCCTCGATACTCGGCCTCGACAATCGGAATCGGCCTATACAATCGGCCTCGACAATCGAAATCAGCCTCGATACTCGGCCTTGACAATCGGAACCGGCCTATACAATCAGAATCGATTGATTATCGGAGTCGGCAATCGGCCACGACAATCGGGATTGATCGATAATCAGAATCGGTAAATCGGTAGCGTCAATCGAAATCGACAATCAGCCATGACAATCGGGATCGATTGATAATCAAAATCGACAAATCGATCACGTCAATCGGAATCAGCAATCGGTCACGACAATCGGGATCGATCGATAATCGAAATCGATAATCGGTCATGTCAATCGAAATTCGTAATCGGTCACGATAATCGGGATTGATCGATAATCGAAATCGACAAATCGATCATGTCAATCGAAATCTATAATCGGGCATGACAATCGGGATCGATTGATAATCGAAATCGATAAATCGGTCACGTTAATCAGAATCTGCAATCGGTCACAACAATCCGGATCGATCAATAATCAGAATCGGCAAATCGATCACGTCAATCGAAATTCGTAATTGGTCACGATAATCAGGATCGATCGATAATCAGAATCGAAAAATCGGTCACGTCAATCAAAATTCACAATCGGTCACGACAATCGGGATCGGCAAATCGTTCATGTCAATCGGAATCCGCAATCCGCCACGACAATCGGGATCTATCGATAATCGGAATGGCAAATCGGTCACGTCAATCGAAATTCACAATCAGTCACGACAATCGGGATCGATGGATAATCAGAATTGGTAAATCAGTCACGATAATCGGCCTCGATCGCTAATCAATAATTGGCCATAATAATTGGGATCGGTAAGAATGGGCCTAACAAGGCCTAATGGAAGGTCATAATGTGGACATTCAACCATCATTGCCCATCAATGTGGACATTTAACCGACATCGTTCCCAAGGAGTGACCCATACAAGGGATTCATACACAATGTTATAGGCCATACATCGCATTGGACCTCAACCACGGGCCTCAAATACATCACAATGGGCCTTGCCCATAGGCCACGAGTACATCATAATGGGTCTTGCCCAAGGGCCTCAAATATATCACAATGGGCCACATCACATTGGTCTAATATACATTGCAATGGATCGCTCACACGGGCCTAATCATACATCAAGTCGGGCCTCATCACATGGCCTAATATGCATCTCAATGGGCCACTCACATGAGCCTAATACACATCACAATGGGCCTCACATACATCAAGTCAGGCTGTATCAATGGGCCATAAATACACAACAGGTGGGCCCCGTTCATGGGCCAAAGATACATGAAGATGGGCCACAACTCATGGGCCTTAATACACAACGGATGGGCCTTACACATGGGCCTAATATACATCATAGGTGGGCCCTGCCCATGGGCCTCATAGATGGGCTTGGACCACACCAAAAATCATTTCCATGGTTGTAGGTGTAACATGTGTACTACTGTACACATCATTCTATGGGGCACATGGCACCCCCTAATGATTATCAGCACTGCCCAAACATTGTCCAGCACCGTCCAGCACAATCTGGATGGTATGGATGAAATAAATACATCATGGTGGTCCCATGCTGGTAAAACAGATGGACGGCTTGAATAGATCACATACATCTAAGGTGGGTCCTAGCAAAATCAGATGGACCAACAGATGGACAACGTGGTGAACAGATATATACATCAAGGTGTGCGCCACACAACACACACACACACGTTACAGGGGGGTCCCACCATCCCCAAACAGAAGGACGGCTAGGATATAAGGCATGTATATTAATGTGGGTCCCATCTGGGACCGTTCATCAGAACCTGTCTAGGTGGGCTCGACAGCTAGATAAAGCAAGTGCATCACGGTGGAGCCAGCGGCTGGCCAGACCCCTACCCGTTGGACTGGCCCATCTGGTTCAGGCCCTCAAATGATCAGGAAAGCTGAATGGATGGTCTGGATATACTACACATGCCAAGATGGGGTCCACGCATGTAGCCCACTAGCTACAGGTTCAAACTGATATTTATATTCCCTATCAGACAGGAAAGCCACCACGATCAGCAGGGCCTGTCTACTGGATGGTTGGATCTATCTAATCATGGACAGACGGTCTGGATGGACTATTAAAGGACGGTGTGGGTACATTACATCCATCAGGGTGGGGTTCACGTCAGTGTAACCCACCAATCTATTGACTCAAAACTGATATTTGTATTTTCTCACGTCCAGGCTTGATGGCAGGCTGGACGGTTGCCAACGGCTGGCCTGATCAGATTGGTCGGCCCACATCACAAAAATGATCTCCACAGATGGGTGGTGTGGATGTAGATCACGTACATCAAGGTGGGGTCCACATGAGTGTGGCCCACCACTTCAAATAAAGCTAGGATTCGTGTATTCCCTGTCCAACAGTCCTGCTGCTGGATGGTAGTCTGACTGGCTGAATCTGGCCCTACCGGATCATGATTTGGATGATTTGAGGATGGACGGTTGGGATTAAATACATACGTCATGGGAGGGTCCATGCAGGTGGGCCACACGGCCCCCAAGATCAAGTTAATATATGTGTTTTTTTTTCCTTCCTTAGAGTCGAGGATTGTTGGACGTCCAGTAACTTGGACAGCAAGGGCATCCTTGCTGCTGGATGGTCCGAATCCCTTTTACATCCATCAGGTGGACCACAAAATATGGGGGAGAGAGAGAGAGAGAGAGAGAGAGAGAGAGAGAGAGAGATCGAATGGGTCCCACCACAAGTGGGCCCTCAATCAACGGTTAAAAATAAAATAAATCACTCACAAAATAAAAGAAAGAGAGAGAGAGAGAAAGAGAGAAAGAAGCACCCACCTCAAGATCTCTCCTTCCTTCTTCCGCCAATGTATGATGGAGTCCTAAATGGATAATTTCAATGGTTGAGATGGGTTTAGGTTGGTGGGATCGGGTGGTAGAAAGGTGGGCCACACTACTCTCTCCCATGGAAGCCATGGACGTGAGTTGCCCCCATGGAGCTTGGGAAAAATGAGAGATGAGAGAGAGATTGATGGAGTGAGTGATGGGGTGTGTAAGAGATTGGATGGAAAGGTTGACTTTGGAGATGGTGTTGTGTACTTGGGGATGGGATAGGGTACTTGACTTGATGGGTTGTATACTTTTGACAAGTGAGGTGATTGATGTGATGTTTTCTAGAGATTGCAATGTGCAGTGTTTTCTTCGAACTGAATGCGGGCCTACATCTCCTGGCCTGGGAATTGTCATGACACACGAGACGTGACATTGGAACTGTGGCGACAGTGCGATTCCACTGGTACAAGTCTCGGGTCGCACCAAATCAGACTAACAAGAACCGTCTCAGGATTGCGTGCAGATGCCGATTACAGATTGCGAGTCACCGAAATTTGACCGGGATGACCGCAGAAACCTAAGGAACAGTATGAACTAGGATACGGGTCTTACATATGTGTAACTACGTGTGCTTTACATCTCAAATGAAATTGGCTAATGTAAAAGAAGCCCTTACTGATGAAAATTGGATTGTAGTTATGCAAGAAGAGCTCAATCATTTTGTGAGAAATGATGTTTAGTATTTAGTTCCAAGACCAACTGATAAACATATTATTGGAACAAAATAGATTTTCAAGAATAAGTCTAGTAAATTTGGTAACATAATTAGAAATAAGGCTAAGCTGGTTATACAAGGATACACCCAAATTGAAGGTATTGATTATGATGAAACCTTTGCCCTAGTAGCTCGTCTTGAATCAATCAGACTGTTTATATCCATTGCGTGTTTTTAAAAATTCAAAATATATCAAATGGATGTTAAGAGTGCCATTTTAAATGGTGATTTAAATGAAGAAGTAGAGCGACATGATCAAACCAGGATTTCGGAGGGCCTGGTATCACCAAAACAGCAAGATCCAGGCCATTCAAAGGGACTGATCAAGTGAAGAACGACCCCAGCCAGAATCACCATTAAAACAGAGCCCATCTAATGGGTGGATGTTATGTGTTGGGTGCTGATCTAGATGATCAGGAACATTTAATCAGTGGCCAGAGTATGTCAGACATCAATCTCAGACCGTCCGAAGGAGAAGTTTCAAACAAAGAACCAGGGACAAATCTACCATTGGAATGAAGCTTGCAGAACGTTGAATGGTGGAATCTACATTAGGAGTCCAAAGACCGATCTGAGTCGTTCATCTGATAGCCCTCATTAAATAGATTTTCCCACCAACTGGATCAGATCCAACCCATCAAAACGTAGCGTGATCCCAAGCCACGTACCGGTTGAATGCGAGCAACGCATCCATGTCCTTGTTCACATAAATTGAGCTGTGAAAGGAGCTACACTGCCTTCCTGCGTACATAAAAGGTTCTAGATTTCTAGAACCTTATAAATACTCCCCGCCCTCTGGGATGCACATACGACAGAGAGAGAGACAGAGAGAGAGAGAGAGAGAGAGAGAGAGAGAGAGAGAGAAGACATGCAGCAACGGTTCCTGTCAGACAGGCCTGTTGTTGTCCAGCAAGGGAGGAAGAAAGGAAGGAAAGAAAAGAAAGAAAGGAAAGAGAAAGAAAAGAAAAGAAAAGAAAAGAAAGAAGAAAAGAGAAAGGAAAGATAAGAAAAAGAAAAGAGGGAAGAAGAGTGCCGAGTTGACTCGCCGAGTGCTGGATCGAGTCAAGGCCAGGATCGAGTCAATTTTTGGGTCTACGGTGCTAGAAACATAGTGAGGGTTCTATCCTTTAAGCTTACACTAATTTAAGTTATTATATTTATCTTATCTTTTCATGCTTATAAAGATGTGAATTATCCTGCCTTTTCATACCTTTAATGATGTGAATTATCTTGCCTTTTTATACCTTTAATGATGTGAATCATCCTGCCTCTTATGTTTATATTTTCTGGAAATTATCTTATCAATTGATTCAGTTATTATCAATACAATTATTGGCCTTGCGGGGATTATGACATCATGTCAATTATAAGAGATTTCTCTGAATTTATGTGAGGCCATGGATACAAGCCCACCCTATCTTATCAATTTATTGAGTTGGCCCTGCCACTTGTCTCTTTATTTAAGTTGGCCATTGCAACTCTCCGTATTATAGAGTTGACCATTGTCACTCTTTTCTTATTATGATTGGCCATTGCCACTTGTGTTGAGTTGACCCTTGTCACTCTTCTCTTTATTATTTTGGCCTTGTGTCGTCTATCTTTAAGGCCTAGGCATGTGTCTTGCTATTCCAAAACCTCCATGATTAAATTTATATTCTTCATAATTCAAATTCAGCTTTATTCTCTATGTTTCAATATATCTCTGTAAGTGCAAGTGATGTGTAAGATGTATCACAACTAGTGATTCAAATATTCTATCATAGACGTAATGCGCTCTAGGTAGAGACCCTCTTAGGGCACGTAAGTTCTTGAGCCTTCGAGTAGTGATGCACAAATCGATGTGTGTAATTCGCAAATACAGTGTCACATCACTTTGGGATTAGATGTCGCAAATAGTCCCTTCATAAACAAATCATTGCACGAAGCTGATTATCTATAAATTATATTCCACAATGTGATGATCACTACATATGATGAGCCCCACATACTTTGCTAGACATGCATCTCATGTAGGTTGTTTGCACATTCTGATATCTTTGTATTAGTGGACTATGGGACTTATCAGAACCCTTTACGACACTTTTGGGAATCTCTTAAATTATTGTTAATCTTAAAGGATAACCATCACTATGAGTAGGGCATTGACCCTCTCCCAACCATATAGATGATGCAGGTGACGTATAGATTAAAGACTTAGAGGACTATTTTCCTATAGAAGATTATCTTGAAAGACTAAAAAGATAGTTTTACTATTTAGTTTTATACTTTCACTATGAACTCTGATGTTGTAATAAACCTACCATTATGAGGCCATTTGATTATTTTTTTACTCTGATGAAATATAATCAATACGGTTGATTTTATTTTTGTGAATGATACCTTCATAAATTTATTTGGATGTGACCCAAAAGAAAAAATAATTAGGTGTTTCTTTCTAGAGAATCCAATTTATACATCATTAACACCCGGTTTCCTCAAGCACGAGTACAAACTCTAGCCATAAAAATTTCGGATGTTACAAATACAGCCTTGACTGAGGAAGTACTTGATTGTTGTTGTCCTTTTGATGAAATCAACAACGGTCAATCTGCAGCAATCAGATGGGAAGGTGGATCTACGTGCTTGAAAACCAGAGTATGGGGTTGAGGAGGTGAACAAGAGGAGCTCCTAGGTCAAGAATTCTCTTCGGAGCTAATGGAGGTTAACGAGATGGTGGCGATATAGGAGAACAAGTACCTTCATTATAACTTTTTGGCACTTTGGTTGAGTATCTGTTGTCTCGATCGATGAGATTTGCAGAGAGGGTGTAGCGGCCGATTTGGTCTCTGACTTATTTGTTCTTCGGCTGGGGGTAGTGGCCGATGGAAGTGCTTCTCTTTTCTTCTCTCTAAGCTCTATGGTTGAAGAGAGACTTATTAATCAACTTCTAATAATGGTTATCCCACCAGACAACAAAGGTCCATTACTTGAGGTTGGTTCAGATAATAGGGAAGATCTAAAGTCGAGCTAGCTTCCCAAAAAGAAGAGGAGAGAATGGTAGAGCTCGGCGCTATCGGCAATCGACCTACTGAAGGGAGGCTGATTGTAGGTTGTTTAGGTAATGGGTAGGGATACATTGGAATAGGTCAAATTGGTGAGCAAACAACTTTGGGCAGTATTATTCGATCTTAGCTTTAGCATTTTTGCCAGAATCGATTGTCCCACCGTAAGGAAGATCCCTACAAGTGAGGTAGCTCTCCCATGCATGGTGCATCTCGAATACATCTTGATCACCCTCTTGCTCTATTGACCAGTGAACCAAGAAGGGCCATATTCTCCACCATGAAATGAAATAAATGACCGACTTTGCTTGTTGTCATCCATAAAGAAGAATAAAGTGCTCATATATACAGATAATAATTAAACTTCTTAAGGAGAGTTGATGACGCGTTTACCATAAGAAGAATAGACGGCTCTGAAGTGGATGGAATTATGTATAAGGGAATGACATAAATATTCATAAATCTACATTTAAAAAACCTATAGTGGTCCTCCTCCATGATATAGACCTTTGGTGGTGACTCCGTATATGCCTCTGTATAGGTGGCCAAGTATAAAAGGTGTTGGGTTAAGTTTCTAACCCTGAACAAGTACCTTAACTAGATGAACTTACTCATTTATAACTTGTAGAGCATTCACGGAGAGTAAATGTTGGCAAATCCAGAGCAATAAGAAAGTCATGTGCTCTTCGTAATCGATCAGTCCACTGCGTTTACGATACGCCTACATAAAGTGAGAATAGGATTTATCGTCTTTATTCGTGAAGCGTTTGGTTTCTTTTGCACCAAATCAAGGAAAATAAATTCACTGAAGGGAATAAGTTGAGTCAGGGCCATAATGTCTAAGATAGTGGGACTCATGGGGCCACAACTAAAGAAAAACATGTTGGTAGAAGAACTTTAAAATGTCAAAGATACAATAAGAAGATTGGGATCTGATGGATAATCATAGACGGATAGTTTGATGCATTCGTAAATGCCCAAATTTCTCCATGATGCCTCATATTGAGAGGAAACATGAGCAAAGAAAGCATCCCATTTTGGTAGTAGCTTCAACCATGACCGAGGATTCTTCAGAACATTGGTAGGTATAGGGATGGATCCGGATTGACTCAACAGAGTTTCACCATGGAAAATGGGAAATAGGGGATCTATCATGCTAACATTATCAACGTTTGTTGCTAAAGAAAATGCTAGACCCATGCAGTAATAAGTAATCTCCAATAGGTAATTTGAAGACTGTTTTGTTGATATATGTTTTAGAAAGGACATCCATCACTGTGATAAGATCATCTTTATGAAATGAGGGAGAGGAAGACGATGAAGTAGCCATTGATCAAAGATGAGATTGAAGTTCGGATTTGGATGTTCGAAAGGGAAAAGGAAAGCATAAGGATGGAAGAATACTCAAACAACTCTTATATCGGTTGAGGTGATGGAGCATTTATTATGGCATCATTATGATTTTGTTGGAAATGATGTAAGAATACAAGTTGAAATGGGGTTCAACACTTACTTCGATAAAGAGCAGTTGTCGCTGACGTGTTGCAATGAGTCAGACGAAGAGGGTTATTGGGGTGTTGCCACGCGTAAGTAATTAATACCACATTAATGAGGGGCCACACATCGCTTTCACCTTTTTCCAAAGGCGATGTAATGTGGGGGACAATGTTCATCCGTATTGTCGTAATTTCTCATGAGAACCAATCAAAGTAAGTTACGTGTGATCTAGATGGATCCACGTGGAGTTTTTGAAGATCTGCAAAGATGTATGAAGAGGATTTCTTGGTAATACAGCTAGAGCACATAAAACAATGTCATGTCATTGTTTGAGTAGTCGATAAAGGTGTAATTGTGAAAAAGCAATTATAGGACAAATGGTAGAAGAAGAAACAAAGATGGCCAAGTAGTGTTGAGCGGTTACAGTAACTGTCAGAACATGGGAAGGATCTAGATGGCCAAATTAAGGTTATAAATAGAAAAGGAATTTAACATAACAAGTCGTCTCATACTAACCAAAAAAATAAACATTATCTTTCAATTATCCTTTAGGTACCAGTCAATTACATTCCTTAGTGTAATCATTCTACTTTTCTGCCAAGTAAATTACATTTCTTAGTGTAATCCTTTACTTTTTACTCACTATTTACATTCTGTAGTATAATCCATAGTGTTAATCAAGTAGTTGGTAATTTTAGTCGTAATATAAATCTAAGCTTGTACATTGGATTCAATTCTGCATTAGGAGAGGTGTTTTGTAGCTATTCTCCATGATCGACAGTAAGAATCCATATCTAATTTCTCTTTATCTGTATTGAAAAGTCCTTTCGTATGGGAGGCAAAGGTGTAACCCATCATCATAGGATGAACCCAATCCTCTGACTATCGCCTGATCCTATTTATACATTGAGCGAGTAGCTAAATAGGTGACTGACCTCATCAAATCTAAGGAAAGTCCTGGATGCTACTACGAGCACTGTAACTTACACATGCCAGGACAACACTGGATGCTCTCAACACATTAAAAGTAATAGTGCTCCGAGTTGTATAGTGAAACTTAGGCCATTCAAATGATTGATCTAAGATGTTCATTATTTCCATCACACATTGAGTAGTCCATCACGAAAAAGTCTCAAATATTAAGCGTTGATGCAAAAATATGGTCCACCCTTTTTAGACCTTCGAGTACCTATACAGGAAGAAGACAAAGGAGACCTAGGTTAGAGCAGGGGACCCTCTGATGCCAAAGTCAGGCAAGGAATCTAGGTCTGGTAGTATCGAGGGGTTTTGGGTGAGAGATTCTACATACCTTTCACCGTAGGCAGAGTACTTATTTATAGCCTTTTGGGGGCGATGGAGTATATGACAATGACTCTTGGATGGTGATTGCGTATTACGGAAGATATCTTCCTCTGGACGTGTAGTAATTGATTTCTCGAGATCCTCGTGAATATCTCGAAGTATAATCTTATCATATCTTAATATACTGCAAGTGTATTTGATTCCGAGGTGGTGGTCAATATCTGAGGCCGACCTCGAAGATTGGTTCCCGAGGCCAAGATCGGTATTCAAGCCTGACTTCCAAAGTTGGTTCCCAAGGCCAAGGTCGGTATCTGAGATCGACCTTCAAAGTTGGTAACCGAGGTCGAGTTCTTTGGTTGAGGTTGATACCCGAGGCTAAGGTCGGCGTGATTTTTTGGCCCTCAAGCAATCCATAATCTTCGAGTCTATTCATTTGGTCTGTCTATTTTTTCCCATAATAATAGCCCCTACTTCTAAGCATTCTTCAGAAACTCAGGAAGTAAGTTAGTGTGGACTGACACTGTGTGACAACTTACGTCGAAAAAGTCGAGAAGTCAAGAGGTCGGTCGAAATAGGGCTAAGATTGATAAGTTGATTGTTCAGTGGTAGATTGCGCATAGTAAAATTAATAGCAGGGACTGAAAAGGAGAGCTTAAAAAGTCTTATGGGGGGGGGGGGGGGGGGGGGGGGTGAATAGGACTATGTCAAATAATCCAATAAAGTGTTGAATATAAATTAATCAGAGATCTCAATTGCCTAAGTATTGATATGTTGATTCCAAATGATTCGTAGGACAACCTTCACCTAAAGTTTAGGTAGGATAACCTTATTTCACAAATTTATTTAAAATTAAAATCCCAAACTTTGCAAGAGTAGATAAAAATAAATATTACAATCATTCACCACTTTAACATAAAATAAATTACAACCATGCACCACATAAAAATAAAATCATTTACCATATAACACAGAGAATTATAGTTGTTTGATGCGTCAACAACTGTTCTAAAATAATCACACCTACTCCACTCACAAAATTACTCTACACGTAATCTTGGCTTTCACTATGAAAAAAAATTTCTCATGGTCACCTTAAAACCTGATGCAGTTCTTATGATTTTACCGAGCTATCACAATCAAACCCCTCACTGAGATTTTCAAGCTATCTTAGACAAAACTTACACTGATATTTTCTACTTATCTCAGAAAAACCAAATAAAGAATTAAATGTATACATATCTTCATCATAGAAGACGTATTAGAAGCTAAGCCGAAGAACTGCTTTCTTGAATGCTAATTGTTCAATGTTCAATCAAATAGAAAAGGATTCAGGGTTCTATTGATTTTAATTAGCTTAAACCAATGGCTACTTGAGTTAATTCTCTTAAATCTCAAAAGAAGAGTATAGTTTACTCTCTTTATAATCAAAATTGAAAGATGTGAGATTAAGGGAATTAAATAAAAGGTATAAATAAAATTTATAAATAGCTTGCTAATAACTTGAACTTCTCTCTATCTTGCAGAAGGATTTTGATAATAATAATGAATATTTCAGATTGAGAGAGGAACTCAATTTATAGGCAAAGAAGTTGAATCTTCGACTAGCCTTAGGCAGTCTTCGACTAGTCGAAGAAGACTGGATTCAGTTCAATGGAATTCGGATCTTACAGGATAAGATCTATCCAAACTTCGACTAGTTTGAGAACCAGTTCGACTAGTCGAATTTGGTCTTCGACTGGTCGAAGATCTAAAAATCTGAAAAGTTGTTGTTATTGGATTTCGAGTCGAATTATCTCGGGTTGGTTGAAGGTCAAGCTTCAACTAGTCGAACCAAAAATTTGACTAGTCGAATTTGTAATCAAAAGATGGTTTTACTTCGACTCCAACTTGGACTAGCCGAGAAAACTCAGACTAGTTGAATCAAACCTTAGGCTAGTCGAATTCCAAGTAAACACAATTATAAAAACCCAATTTAAATAATTTTTGAAAGTACCTAATCCTAAGGTTTTTTTAGGGTTTTATACTACCTGAGATATATGAAATATCTGAACTTTTTTGTCTTAAACTTGATTACGGACTTTATCTTGACTTTTGAGCTTGATCTACTCTTGAACATCAGTTGATCTTTAGCTTAATCTTCTCTTAAGAATGTATCAGTCTCGAGCTTAATCTTCTATTGATCTTGAGTTTAATCTTTTCTTGATTAAGGATTAGTCTTGAAGATCTCTTGTCAAGTTGTTTTGGCTTTACAAAAATTAACAACTAAAGTGTGCTTTAATCATTTTAGCACTTACAGGGACTTTTCATCCCTTCAACTGAGAGAAGTCCCCGTCGTTTGCATAGTAGGCTGAGTACTCGGTACGAGGACTTTCTTCCCTTATACTAAGGAAAGTCCTTATTGTAGATCACACAGTCCAAGCAATGTTACTAATTAGTGGTCCGACCTCTTCTCTAAGGGTCAGACGACTGGTTGGGGAATATTTTTCCCTTGCACTAAAGGAAGTCCTAATAGACCATGTAGTTCGAATAGTCGAGAAATCATTTAAAAAAAAATTCTTTCTCTAACTTGGGGAAGTTCTTTTATTGTAGAAGCTCATAAAGTAATAGAAAACAAAACAATAGAATCATGAGCACATTTTTTCCTTATAAAAATAGACGTCGCTCTTAGTCAAGTAGGTCGATTAATCGACGTCGCGCTCATCAGTATCGATGTTAAGGTACGCTAGCCTCGGTCTTAGTCGTCCTCTTTCTTTCTTTTGGCATTAACAGTAGAGGACTCCCCTTTTTCCCTTCACTTCATATCCTTAGTCGAGTTATTTTCTCTTTGAGTAGCTCTTCGTGAAGTAAAGAGCTCATCTACATTGGAATATTTTTTAGATCAGTTAAGTAGGTTGGTGAGGATAGTCGGGGGGTTCTTACCAATAGAGAAGAAGAACTTTCCTTATTTGAGGCCAACTACCATGTCGGTTACAGCTATCTGGTTAGAATGATTGTCAACCTGAACAACTCAGGCATTAAAACGAATGAGGTAATCTCTTAACAACCTGTCCTCCCTCTGCTTTATCATGAGAAGATGAACTGATGACTTTCTTCTATCTCTCCTACCAATGAACTATGTGAGGAAGGCTTTGCTGAGCTACAAGAAAGAACTGATGGACTTCAGCTTCAGCTACCCGAACCATCACTAAGAAGCTCCTAATAAGGTTAAGGAGAATATTTGACACATTTCAAGGCCCGAGGTGCCATGAAACTCCATCCAGGCTTTGAAAGACTCAAGGTGCTCGGTCAGATCGGCGGTTCTAGAGTAAGAGGGCATCTGCGACATCCGAAACCTGGGCGGAAGTGGAGATGCCATAATGTCATCGGTGAATAATAGTTTGATTTCTTCTAACATGGCCTCTACTGAGGTCGGTACTTAGGCATGGTAGGCTTGTCTGATGTGGTGATCCACCCTCGAATTGTCCTGAGCTCTGCCTGCCAAAAACCCTCGTTCTCGGCATTGCTTCGGGGGCTTTTCCATAAGTCTTCCTTTTTGGCATGAGGCACAGGTCGAAGTCTGCGAGCGTGACTGCTCCCGAAGTGTGGTAAAGAACCTGGGCTAGCAACTCAGGAGGTTGCTTACTTTTCTACGAGTTGACTGATGCTTGAGATCATGCAGTGGTAGCAACCTCCTCTATCTCGTGACTGAGGGGTGGATTATATCTCTTGAGGAGTTTCACGAGTCGATTCATGTCTTTATTTAGGGCTTTAACTTCGTTCTCCAAGGAAACTGATCGACCGCCCCGGGTGTGGGATCGAGGGGCGAGAGCTTAGGGAGTAGAGTTGGCCTGCTACTAGTAGGGCTGGGCACCTTGCTCAACTGATGATTCAGGAAGAGCTGGGATGACTGCAGCAATGGCAGTTAGAGTTTTCTTCTTTCCTTTCACCATTGTGGTTTTCTGATTGAGCAAGAACGGCTTCAATGTCGTTTTCACAGATGACGCCAAATTGTCGATGCAAAAATCTAGTCCACCCTTTTTAGACTTTCGAATACCTGCTCAAGAAGAAGACAAAAAAGACCCTAGGTAGAGCAGGAGATCCTCTGATGCCAAAGTCATGCTAAGAATTTGGTTCTGGTAGTAACGTGGGGTTTTAGGTGAGAGATTATGCATACCTTTCACTATAGGCGAAGTACTTATTTATAGTCTTTTGGGAGCAGTGGCATATATGGCAATAACTCTTGGATGATCATTGCATATTATGGAAGATATATTCCTCTAGATATGTCGTAATTGATTTCTTGAGATTCTCGCATATGTTATAAGTGTATTTGATTCAGAGATGGTGGTCAATATCGGAAGGCGACCTCTACAGTTGGTTTTCGAAACCGACTTCTAAAGTTAGTTTCCGAGGCCGAGGTCGGTATTCGAGGCTGACTTCCAAAATTGGTAATCAAGGTCGAGTTCTTTAATCGAGGTTGGTACCGGATGCAGAAGTCGGGATGATTTTCCGACCCTCAAATAATCCTTAATCTTTGAGTCTATTCATCTCGTCAATCCATTTTTACCTTTTTTTTTTAAAAAAAAAAAAAAGAAAAAGAAAAAAAAGAAGAAGAAAGAAATGGCCATAGTCATGGGTTCCATTGATCATCAAAATTTATAATCATTTGAGTGGGCCCAACAAAAAAGAATTGCAGCCTCACCTATGATGTGACAGAATATGGACAAAAGACTCTACAAGAGGAAACAGAAACAAAAGGATCTAGGATCTCGATCCCCGATATCTAATGGCTTCAATCATGCATTATTCAAAAGAAGGGCACCTTTGACTAACCTCAGGAGTTGAAATCGGCACGAGTAGATCCTATTTGGGCAGCCCTTGCTAGCCAACCTTGGTAAGGCATCTACCACAGAGTTACCTTCTCTAAAGGTGCGAGGCAATCCATTTTTACCTATAACATTAAGAAAATGCCCTCTTTGTCACGTGAGCCGTTTTCCCAACGACTGTTTATTGAGTAAAATCTGTACACCCATCGTGATTAATCTTATCCATACCGTCCATCTGTTTTAGCCGCTCATTTTAGAGCATGGTCCCAAAATTAAATTTAAGCTTATCCAAAACTCTAGTGGACGGCACCCTAAGAAACAGTGGGCGTTGAAAGCCAACCATTGACAACTTCTCGGGCCTCAGGAAGTTTGGGATATAAGCTGATATTTGTAATTTTCCTTCGTCCATGTCCATGCCCATGCCCATGTGTCCTTATGAAAAGGTAGGATGACAAATAAAAATCACCGCGGGACGTGAGAAGGTTTCAACGGTGGACGTTATCCCAACTATTTCCTGTTGTGTGGTCTACTTGGGCCTCGCATATGCTTCAATTTCCTAAACTGATCTGGTAAAACAGATAGATGGCGTGGATAAGACGCATACATCACGTTGGGCCCCCACAGAGTTTACTCCGACGCTGCAGCGCACTGAGTTACTCAGTACGCAGAATGGTTAGTATGACCTATCAAAATCATTCTTTAAAACCATAAGGGTTAATTTGGGCGGTGGGATCTGAAGGGATTAGGTGGGATGGGATTCATCCGGTCCTGGGCCAATTTCACTCCATGTTTGGAAGGAATGGAGAAGCTTAGAATTACATTAAGGGCCTGTTTGATTTTCCAGTGGAATGGTAAATACCTGGGAAAAAGAATAATAATTATTTCCCTCCGTAGTTGCCGCTAGAGCTGGGCATCGGACCGAATCTGATCGGATTTGGTCTAACTCGACCCTGTCCGGATTCTACATGACTCAACCCGAACTCGGACAGATCCGAAATCGAATCCGGCTCATCTAACTCGGACAAATCCGAACCCCTTTTGGCATGAACCGATCCGAGTCCGACTCGGTCAGGAAAACCGAGTCGGATCAGATTGGGCAAGGTTCAGATGCGATCAAATGGGCTACATATTTAGAAAATAAATCCAGATCAAAAGAATATGGTTGCCGATATCCAACGTCCAGAGAAATAGGTAGAAACATAGAGGAATCAAGAAATAGGTAGAAACATACAGGTATTCAAAGATAAGTTTTCTTTGAAACGTACTTCGAATTTGAAGGCGTAAAAGCCTTCGGTCCTGAATTTATGCCACATATTCATGCCGCCCTGAAATCTCGAAGACTCTGCTCTTATTTTCCAGAGATTTCCTCAAGATACAGGCAACGAAGACGAGCCTCTTTCTTCGAAGCAGCTCCAACATTTCTTTCCCATCCAAGCTACCCAGAACAGTGAAAATCAAACACCCATTAAAAAATTTCATCGGAGATCAAAAAAGGAAAATGAAAAACAGAACCCAAGACAGAATTCTCCAACCTTTGGGCTTCCCCGCAGTCTGTGGAAAGACATTGAAAATTAAAAAAGACATTGAAGAAAGGAAAACGCAAATATCATCTTGATCAAAATTTTTTTTGGCCTGGTGGTGTCACTCTCCCCACTGTCTTCTGTGGTGGGGTCCACTGGTGATTTGGATGTGATTCATTCTTTGGGTATTACCCAAAAAATGATCCCTCCATATGGATGGACGACGTGGATACAAAACATACATC
Organism: Magnolia kwangsiensis; assembly: GCA_037074715.1. NCBI lineage: Eukaryota > Viridiplantae > Streptophyta > Magnoliopsida > Magnoliales > Magnoliaceae > Magnolia > Magnolia kwangsiensis. The sequence continues at coordinate 71,653,411 of CM073574.1, read as the reverse complement.
ATGTTAAGGCCCTGGTTGGTTGTAACTTTGATGTCCAGCGTACCTAGAGGTGCATGCGTACCACACTTGCCCTAAGTTAATGCTTGTCAGGTTTTCATCTCAGCCATTGATGGCTCCAGTCATTCATGTTGGCTGTGTGGCACCACGAGGTTAGTACCACATAATTCCAATCCAACACTTCTCTTCAGCGTGTAAAACACCCAAGCTGTTTGGGCCACCATGTTGTTTTTGTGGAATCCACTCCATCCATCAGGTAATCTCCTCGATGCTAAGTTCCGCGGCCAAAAAATAGCCAGATCATAAACTTAGGTGGGCCATACGACAGGCAGAAATGTGATGGGACGCCAACCATAGGTTTGTGTGTGGAGTCACCATGGTGCGTATCTTTCATCAAACCTGTTCATCAGGTGACTAAAGAGAGAATACAAAAGTCATCCCGATCCAAAACGTAGGTGGGCCACACCTAGGGGTTACCATGGTATGTATCTTTCCATCTGTGTGGCCCACTTGAGATTTTTACAGGTCTGATCTTTTGGGCATACAATGAAAATACGGGACCTCACCTGACGAACAGAGTTGATTTGATATATACATCATGGTGGAACCCACAGAGCTAGGGTGTTTCACACAAGGGTACAACAGGTTTTATAATCTTGTGGATGATTCTGGGCACATTAATGGTACTGCTCAAAGGATAGCAACGGTACGGATTGGCTACTCCCCCTGTCAGGTGCACTGTGGGCTCCACTATGATGTAAGTGTTTCATCCATGCCATTCATCCATTTTTACAGATCATTTTAGTGCTTGATACCAAAAATTAGATGGATATAAGTCTCAGGTGGACCACACCATAGAAAAACAATAATGATTGGATATCCACCGCTAAAATCCTCCTAAGGCTCCAATGTACTGTTTATTTGACATCCAATCTGTTGATTAGGTGAAACAGACGTAGATGATGGGAGAAAACAAAGATCAGCTTGATCCAAAACTTTTATGGCCGCCAAAAGGATTTTAATAGCCGACGTTCATGCAACACATGTTACCTGTAATGTGATCCACTTAAGATTGGGATATAACTCATTTTTGTTTTCATAGCATAAAATGGTCTAGGAAAATATATGGACCGCGTGGATGAAACACATACATCATGGCGGGGACGAAAGAGCACCGACCACCAGCGATTGGCTGGTTGTGTGGAGAGTAGCCAATCCGTTCCCATCTGAAATAGTTCATATAACACGGAGCTCAAGGAGCGTCAGTGCTCGTTTTTGCTTGACACGTACCTACAGTAGCTGTATAGTTGGTGTGAGGTAAACCGGCCAATCCGCTTTTCCTATCGCTATCTACATCTTCTTCTTCGCCAGCTTCTGAATCACCTCTGGCGTTTTTGTACATTTTCCTACCTACCTCTTCTTCACCTTCGGCGTTTCTGTCTTTACCTTCTTCATCCATTTGCCCACAGTTAACCGTCTCACCTCTGTCAACTTCAAAATCCTCAGAGACACCCCTATACATTTCTTGGGCTTTCCTCCCATACGCTCTTCCGAGATGCCCTTATCCATGGTCAACCGAAGCGATGAAGCATATGATGGATTTTTCTGTATAGGCTAGCTCCGGATCGGGTCGGGTCGAATCGAATTTTCGAATCGGATCGGTCCGGATAGACCATTGTCCGAACCTGATCCGAAAAACAATCGGATTTAGATGGACACACTCGATCCGCACCGATCCAGGCCGTCGGTTCGGTTCGGAACGGATCGGATCGGGCCTGATCAGGTCGGATCCACCGGATCGGGTCAAACATGCCCACCTCTAGTTGCCGCACTCTTCCCCGTAATTGATTTGATGGCTACTTTTTGAGGTTAAAATGGCAAATATTATAAAACATTTGTGGGTCCCACCATGATGCATATCATATATCCACACCGTTCATCCATTATGTCAGATAAATTTATGGTATAAGTCAAAAAATGAGGTATATTCAATGATCAAGTGGACCACGCAATAGAAATATGTGAATTAAATACTTACCGTTAAAAACTTCATGTGGCCATTGTTTCTTTTGGTACGGCCAGTTGAGTGTTGGATCTAACTTATTTTTTTTTCTAATATCTCAAAATGTTGTGATAAAATGAATGGACGGAATAGATATATCATATACATCAAAATGGGGTCCTAAAATACTTACTACTACTTTTGAACCGGTTTTCAAGAAGTGAAATCACCTTGAATATCCAAACAGGTGAAACGGTAATAATCACCCATTTCTTGGGTATTTACCATTTCCAGGTGAAACGATGAAAATCTTACAGGCCCTAAATGGAATTGCATGGAGTCTCATGCCAATTTCACCTAATGTTTGGAAAGTTGTGTAGGTCCTAACATGAAGTGTTGGTTATATCAACACTGTCCACCCATTTATCGAGATTATTTTAGGGCATGGATCAAAAAATCAAGTAAAACTAAAGCTCAAGTAAACCCCACCATAGAAAGCAACAGGATTGAATACTTACAGTTGAAAACTTCTTTGAGGCTACATAAGTTTTAAATCTACCTCATTTTTAAGAGCATGTCATAAAATAAGGTTACAAAAAAAATGAATAGTTTAGATGTAGAACATGTGTGTTATTCTCAATAATTTTAAATAATGGTGGATATATTCATTCAATGTACTACCGTATTAGCAACATAGTATGCCACTAATTTTATCCCATGCCAACAGGGAGAATCCCTGTCATGGGTAATAATTATGTTTTTTTAATCCCATCTCACCTACTCCCTTCTAATCCCACCGCGCAAACTGACCGTAACCAATTCCGATGTGTCGCAAAAAATAAAATACATCGTACCTATTTGTAACAATGATCTTGGCGGTCTATTTCACAGTCAACTGGAATGATTCTGTCAGATTAAGTTTCGATTTGAAGGGCGATCATGAAATGTATGCTCGACCTGAATGGACAGCTCGAATGAGTTGATTGGACGGTCCAAATTGCACGATGCAACTCGGAGCCAGAGCCCTGGATGGCTTCTCCTTTTTCAGGATGGGTTTCATTTTCTTAGGCTTTTTTTTTTTTTTTTTTTTTTTTGTTTTCGGGAGAAACTAGGAAATCGGGCGATTGCGACCCACGAAACTGATTCCCTCGTTGCCGACTGAAACATTGAGTACCGGATCAGGAGTCCACGCGACTACTCCGAACGTAGTCCACCGGATTTTAAAATCCCCGAGTTGGGAGCCTCTTAGCGCAAATATGGGACGCTTGTGTCGATGAGTTCGTCGCCGTGGGCCAACGTGATGTATATGTTTTATATCCACGCCTTCCACCCGTTTCGGCCCCCTTATTCTGGGTCATGAATCCAAAAATGAAGCAGAATGGAAGCTGAAGTGGATCACACCGTAAGAAAAAGTTGTGATTGAATGTTCACCATTAAAAACTTTTGGGGGGCCATGAGTTTTAGATCAGGCTGATATTTATAGTTTCCTTCATCCTTGTCTAAATGACCTTATCAACAGGTTGAAAGACAAATAAACATTTCTGAGAGCTCTAAAAAGGTTTAGACTCGTGGGTGTCATTATTCCCACGGCTTTCTGTTTTGTGGTCCATTTAAGTTTTCAATCTGCTTATTTTTTTTACTTATGCCTTAAAATGAGCTTTAAGAAATCAATAGACAGTATGGATCTAAAGCACATACACCAAGTTAGGCGCCCAGCACATCAACACACCAACCCTCCAGGTAGTGTGGGCACCACCTAATCCGCATCCGCAGATATCATAAAAAATATTCAGCACAGTTACATGTACAGCTTGCTTTCTCCTCGTCCCTCGCTGTTCGTGCCTCACATCCCATCATCCACACCGTTCATTACCCCATTTGGAATCGGCCAGGTGGAAAACGTTCCACTGATGTGGTGAATTTATTTCTCACTAACATTTTGCATTAAGTTGAAAATTGACAGTTACTAGTCAGCTATGTTTCTCCCACATGGGCTATCCGCGATGGTACCACTATTTGGACGGTCCGGATCAATACATGTACGTGGCAAAAAGTGAGGTGGGATACCAACACCCGCATGCGATGCCAGCAGACATGTTACAGGCACAGGGAATACAAATCAATCGGATGATCAACCGTCAACAAGGACGGATCTATGTCAAACAACAATTGTTAATCATTTCCTTTCAACCGTTCATTCATTTGGACCAATTAGAGCGCTTGCCATTCTAGCACCGGAAGCGGATTGCCTAGTGTGCTAAGTATAATAAGTAAGCTTTTATGAGGGCTGTTATAGGAACATACGAGCCCGTACAAGATTCGAGAGTAAAACACTGAGCTGAGCCAACTAGGTGCATGAACGCCCAAGACAATGCCTATCCGATCTGATGTAAGTATCTCTGGAAGAGAATAAGTATTGTGGGAACGCCTTCCCCAAAGGGTTGCAGATCGGGATTATGGGTCGGAACAACTCCTGCAATTCGACCGGATATCGAAAGTCGCATACTTAACGCCTCACGCACGAGCGATCCGCCCACCAACATCATTAACTACAATAAATTCAACTCGATGAGGCGGATCTGATACCCACGTCGAGGTCCGAAGCAAAGAGAGTCTTTGCATGCAGACGAGTCCCCCACTTCGGGTCGGATCTGAAAGATCCTTATTCAACTGGATAATCACAAAAGTAAACAACGATCGGGTGACCCGAGCCGAGCATATATTTAAAGGCATATGCTCAGTCTACCAAATTCAAAAACTGTCATAGCCAAACGTGCCTGATAACTTCGTTCGCAGATATGCGTTACGTGCCTGATACGCTACACGATCAGCAGATTGCGGTTAATATCTCCGTGATCTAGGAATCTTCTTGATCGTGCCGAGATTGACGGATCCAGACTGTCCTATCATCTAGTATAAATGGACCATAACGTCAGGACTACACGTACGAAAAAGCTAACACTCTCTCCACCACTCCATACTCAGACCCAAAATCCTTTGACCTGACTTATGCATCGGAGGGTCCCCCGGCGTAGCCAGGGTCACCTTTGCCTGTTCTCACTGTGCAGGTTCAAGACGTGGACGTCAACGTGTGGGAGTTGGGAGGGGAGGGCTGACCAAATTTGAACATTAACATTTTTTGGCGCCGTCTGTGGGAAGTGATACGAAAAGTCAGGTTCCCATTATTCAACCCAATGGCAAGAACGAGAAAAGCTATAGCTGTGGAACCAGAACAAATGAACAAACTAGATCGTCATCACCGCTTCACGTTGAATCCGTGCCAAGGCCGTCGCAGCGTTCTCACAATCGGTTGAATAAATATCGAGCCATGCAGAATGAAATCCAGGCCTTACGTGAAGAAATAAGCAAAATGAAGCAGTAAAGGGATCCACAATTACACCTGATTCAGGAGGATACAATTCCCGAACCACTGGGTCTGTTCGTAGAGATTCATTCTGCACCAAAGATTATGAAGCCCAAAGTACCCCAGCATTCTCGGGCGCCGCTTTCGGGTGTGAATCCTCCTCCGGTGCAGGTTAGGGTCTTGCACGGAACACCGCCACTCGAGCTCCTAAGAACAACTCGGTCACCTCAGCTCTGGCACCGATGGATTTCCGCCATCGGCTAAAGCAGAGGAGGGAAAGGAGAACTCCAGATATAGAGGATGCCCCAGAGACAGTTGTTGAGAGTAAAGACCCCTGGGAAGTGCGATTCGCGGAACTCAACGATAAATTCTTAACTCTTGAAAAGAAGTAGCAGTTATCAACGATTCTCGCCACAGTTCAAGCAATGATGGAAGAGACCGAGCCTCCTTTCACCTCCGCCATTATGAGTGAGGTGATGCCACAAAGGTTTCGAATACCTCACGTCATCTAGTACTTAGGGTTTGGAGACCCATCCGAGCATCTCGAAGCCTACCGATCGTGGATGCAGATCCAGACGGCAACGGATGCAATGATGTGTAGGGGATTCTCCATTGGTAGGCTTCGCAGGAGAAGTCAGAAACCCAACACTCACCTGCTCACTATCAAGCAAGGCCTGAAAGAGTCGCTGAAGGATTACATTGCTCGTTTCAATGAGGAAGCACTACAGGTCGAGGACTATGATGATAAAATGGTGCTTGCCGCAATACTCAGTGGTTTGAAGGAAGGTAAGTTTACTTTCTCTATAGGAAAAAACCCACCGAAAACGTTCGCAGACTTTGCGGCACGAGCTCAGAAATACACCAATGCCGAGGAGTTCACTAACCCTCGCAAAGGCGTGCAAGTAGCTGACCCTGCTAGCAAAGGGAAGAGGCCTAGGAACGAAGAGTCTCAACCAACCGGCAAAGGTTCAGACAACCCGCCCCTCGCGATTGTCGACTGAGCTGGATGCTAGAAGGGAAATTCTGTTCCTACACTCCCCTCAATACATCCACCGAGCAAATCATGTTAGACATCATGGGAGACAAAATGCTGAATTGGCCAGTCTGCATGAAGGCCGACCCGGAACATATAGACAAGTGAAAGTTCTGTCAGTTTCACTGAGATCATGGACACAACATAGATGATTGCGTAGACCTTAAGGAAAAAATTGAGTCCCTCATCCGCAAGGGACACCTACATCAATATACTAAAAAAGAGAGGTCCGTTCGAAGGGAAGAACGACCACAAGAGCAGCCGAATAACCCCACAGAAGAGCCCACTAAAATTCACACTATCTTCGGGGGCTCAGCCAGAGGAGGGGATTCGAACAAGACTCGAAAAACCTATTCTCGGAGCTCTGAGCCAGAACATTATGTCCACTTGGAAGAGCGACCCAATAAAAAGCTCCGAGTCAACCCGTGCAGTCTAACCTTCACGAAAGATGATGCACGTGAAATTCAGCATCCGCACGACGACACATTAGTAGTCACGATGACCATAGCAAATCATAAGGTGTATCGTATCCTGGTCGACACCAGAAGTTCGGCCGATGTGATCTATTCCGAAGTCTTCGAGAAGATGGGGGTTCCACGATCGCGACTCTGACCAGTGAAGACCCCCTACACAACTTTGTCGAAGAAAGGGTAATCTCCGAAGGAGCCATTTCCCTCCCAGTAACAGCGGGAGAAGGACAACATCAAGTCACCCTCCTGGTGAATTTTTTTATTGTCAATGTTCCATCAGTGCACAATGTTATCCTGGGTCGGCCCTCCCTCAATGCGATGAGGGCAGTTGTCTCAACTTATCACCTAATGATGAAGTTTCCAGCCGAGGGTGGGACCAGCTACCTCCGAGGCGACCAACGCCAGGCCCGAAGATGTTATGCAATTGCAGTAAAAAAATGAGCTGCCAAGTAGGCGCTCGTCGTTGATGTCTTGGACCCCCGAGGATTTACAGCGGGCTCGTCAGTGGAAGACCTGAAAAAGGTGCCCCTCTATGAAACTGACCCAAGCAAAATTGTACAGCTTAGATCGTCATTGAATTCCGAGCAAAGGACCGCAATGTTGGCCTTCTTAAAGCAACAACGAGACGTCTTCGCATGTCGCATGCAGATATTTTAGGGATCTCTCCCGAGGTTTTGGTCCATAGATTGATTGTGGATCTGGATCACAAGCCAGTGAAGCAAAAAAGAAGGTCGTTTAACCCCGAACGATATGAAGTCATTGCCGAAGAGGTCTCCGTCTTGCTTGATGCAGGTTTCATAAAAGAGGTATATTACCCCGACTAGCTAGCAAATTTATACTAGTCAGAAAATCCAATGGGAAGTGGTGGGTCTGTGTAGATTATTCGGACCTGAATAAGGCATGTCCTAAAGACAGCTTCCCGATACCTCGGATCTATCAACTGGTGGACAGCATGGCTGGACACGAATTTCTCTCGTTCTTAGATGCATATTCCGGGTACAACCAGATCGTCATGCATCCCCCAGACAGATAGAAGACTACCTTTGTCACGGATAAGGAGTTCTACTGTTATCGGGTCATGTCATTTGGTCTAAAAAATGTTGGGGCAACATATTAGAGGTTGGTGAATCAGATGTTCGCCAAACAGATCGGACGCACTATGGAGGTATATGTCAACGACATGCTAGTGAAAAGTATCAAGGCATCTGATCATCTCGCAGACCTCGGAGAAACGTTCAACATCCTCCAAGAATATCAGATGAAGTTAAATCCTGCTAAGTGTGTATTCGGAGTTGAATCAGGGAAGTTCCTTGGTTTCCAAGTTAGTCAGCGAGATATCGAGGCCAACCCTGACAAGATCAAGGCGCTCCTTGACATGAATTTGCCTCGGACCGTCAAAGAAATACAGTGCCTCACGGGAAGAGTTGCCGAGCTCGGATGCTTCATATCCTGGGTGACAGATAAATATCTCTCCTTCTTTCAGCAACTGAAGGGTCACAAGAAGGCATAATGGAGACCAATGTGCGAGTAAGCCTTTCAACAATTGAAACAGTATTTGGGTACACCTCCTCTCTTATCTAAACCGAAAGAAGGAGAGCTTTTATTCCTTTATCTCGTAGTCTCGGCCTCGGCTGTCAACTGGACCTTGATCAGAGAAGTCGGGAGCAAGCAATATCCTGTTTGCTATGTTAATAAGGCGATGGTACATGCAGAGACGAGATATCCATCTCTGGAGAAGCTAGCGCTCTGTCTTGTCGTCTCGGCTCGTAGGTTACATCCATATTTCCAGGCTCATTCCATTGTTGTGCTGACTGATTCCCCTCTGAGACAAGTTCTCTAGAGACCTAAGGTTTCAGGTCGGATGACCAAGTGGGCTATTGAGCTTAGAGAATTTGACATCCAATTCCGTCCGAGGACAGCGATCAAGGGACAAGCCGTGGCCGACTTCATCTCTGAATTCACTACTTCGGGCATAAGAAAATAAGCGCAGAAGTCGAAATAACCCCGCCTGCCCCTCTGAGTGCCCAAGAGGCAACGACAGATCCTGGATGGGTTCTCTATGTCGATGGGTCATCCAATATCAGAGGAGCTAGAGCGGAATCATCTTGATCACACCCGATTCTATGTCAATCCAATACATGATCAGGCTCGGATTCAAAGCCTCAAACAACGTGACTGAATATGAAGCATTATTAGCTGAACTCAGATTGGCAGCCAATCTAAGTGTTCAGACTCTCCAGGTCTGATGTGATTTGCAGCTGGTGGTAAACCACATCTCCTCAAAATACTTAGCCAAAGAAACAAGAATGATCGCCTATCTTGACAAAGCGAGAAAACTGATCAAAAGATTTTGGAGCTGCACTATCCAGTAAATTCCAAGAACAGAAAATTCATGGCCCGACGCCCTAGCAAGACTTGCCTCGGCTTCAGAAGGGAAGATCTCACGATTCATTTCCGTCGAATTCATTAAACATCCTAGCATCGGCCAGGCGGAGAAGGTTAATCCCGTGCACGTTACTCCGAGCTAGATGGATCCAATCTTCAACTACCTCTCGTCTGGTGAAATCCCCTCGGATAAACTGGAGGTGAGACAACTCAGAGTCAGAGCGGCTCGATATGTCATCCTGGACGGGATACTTTATAAGAAAGGGTATTTTCATCCTTACCTTAAATGTCTTCGACCCGATGAAGCCGACTACGTAATTCGAGAAATTCATGAGGGAATCTGCGGAAACCATTCAGGAAGCTGACCCCTGGCTCTGAAGATACTCCATCAAGGGTACTTCTGGCCAACCCTCAAACAAGATGCGAAGGACTACATCCGAAAATGCGACAAATGTCAACATTATGCAGCTATGTCAAGGCAACCGGTGGAAGAAATGACTCCCATAAGCGGTCCGTGGTCGTTCGCCCAGTGGGGGATCGACAGGAAGGGGCAAGTCAAGTTCGCCGTTATTGCAGTTGACTACTTCACTAAGTGGGCCGAGGTCGAGCCCGTCGCAAAGATCACTGAATAGAAAGTAATCGATTTCATTTGGAAAAATATCATCTGTCGGTTTGGAATCCCACGAACAATCGTATCCGAAAATGGCCGACAGTTCGACAACGACAAGTTCCGCAGTATGTGTCGACGACTCAGCATCACGAATGCATATTCATCGCCTCGGTATCCACAGTCCAATGGGCAAGTGAAAGCAGTTAACAAGATCATCAAGCATCATCTCAAAACAAAGTTGAAAAAGATAAAAGGTAATTGGGCCAAGGAGCTCTCATTCGTCCTTTGGGCTTACAGGACTACGACCCAATCCTCAATTAGAAAAACCCTATTTTCGCTCTCCTACAGCTCGAAAGCAATGATACCAGTGGAGATCGGCCTTCCTACTGCACGAGTAAAGAACTACCAATAAAATCAGAACTCCAAGCAAATTGCTACTAATCTGGATCTACTTGAGGAAGCCAAAGATATCTCAAGGCTTTGAGTAATAGCTCGACATCAACAAGTAACGCGCTTCTACAACTTAAAAGTCAAATTCAGGCGGTTCCGCCCTAGAGACTAAGTCTTTTTCGAGTATTTCAGAACACAGCCGAGCCAGGAGAAGGGGCGCTCGGGCCTAACTGGGAAGGGCCATATCGCATGGTCAGATCTACCAAACCGGGCTCGTACCACCTAGAAGACCTTGAGGGTCGTCAACTCCCTCATCCTTGGAATGCCGAGAACTTAAAGATCTATTATCCATGATGAACTGGCCTTTTAAGGCCCCTAATAAAGTATACGCCTCTGAGCGACCGGCCTTTAAGGCTTTCAATAAAAGTCCTAATTCTACTTCTACATGAACAAATGTCTACTAAGTTGCCTCATTGATACAGGGGCAAACTGGATAGTCCGATCCCTTAAAGAAGGGGTCAGAGCGTAATCCCACAGAAATTCGACACAAAATTCCCCCTAAACCAGGGAAAAAGCCTAAAGATGACCCGACTCTCCGACAGAGTAATCGACTCATCATACGACTGTTCGATGGGATGAAAGGTTCTCGCCAATCGTGGAACAAGCCGACTCCTCTAAGGGTTGGACTCGACTGAGCCAAGGAGGCTCAGAAAGTCTACTAAATGGAAATGGAGAGAGCTAACCCTCCGAGAGGATAGCTCGGCCATGCCTCAGAATAAATAAATATGATAACAAATCGACCCAGCAATCGACAACCACCATCGAATGCCTAAAAATTAATTTTCATTCATTCACCCTCTTTAAAGAGGTAAAAAGAATACATCATCCATTCAAAAAAGAAATAAAAAAGAGGTAAATTCTCAGGCAGGAAGAGGCGCTTGGGAGTCGGGGGCTTGATTCGGGCGGACGTCTTCGGGAGGCTCCTCTCCATCATCATCGAGTAGCAGAGAATCAAAGTCAAGATCTGGGCACAGATCTCGGACTGCATCGATACAAGCATTGAAACTAAAGTCATAAAACTTAGTGGCCTCAATGTCTCTCCTTAGAAGTCTTAAAGGCGTCGATTGCAGCAGCAACGGCCGTTGCCAGTGAGGCCTCATCTTCAGCTCGTTGAGCCTCCATCACCTGAGCAATGGCTCGGCTCTGTTCTTCTGTCGCCTCGGCCTTTGCCCGCTCTAGAGCTTCTCCCAGCTGGGAAGCCTCTTTAGCCAGCGAGTCCGCATGAGCCATAGCTCGCGTCAGCTCGGTCTTCGCCGCCTTACGACGGGCCTCTGAATCTTCGGTCGCCTTCTACAACCAGAGCCCCCGGTTCTTCTCATCCTCAAGTGCCGGCATAGCTCGTCTTGCTCTAGTTGGAAGAGGGTCGCCTCTTCCCACAAGACTCCCACCGCAGTTCCGAGAGTCTCCACTTCAGCGTCTACTTTTCGACGCTCGTGCACCCTTTCCCAGGCTAGGAGAAGCCTCAGAAAAGACTAAAAAAAAATATAATGAAGACAAGGAAATGAGAAAGTACATCTAAAAAATGAAAAACTGTGAATACGAGGGGAATATCTTATAAAAAACCGTCGTCAGATCGTTTAGGAAGGAGTCGTCCGACTTAGAGAGGAGACTGATGATCTCCTCTTTCGGGGCATGCTTGGATGCCCAGTTAGTTAAGCAGGCTATATGAAAGCCCGGCTCATACCTTGCTCCACTTGTCCCCACCTGAGCCGAGCCTCCCTCCTCTACAGCCCCTGTCCCGCTACCAACCGATGTCTGAGCTTCGGACATAAGGGCATTCCCTACCTCAATAGGAGATATGCCCTCGGACGGAAGGGCATTCCTCACCTTAATAGGGGATATCATAGCATCAACCATCCAGATAGCCTCCTCCCGTTCGGAGGATGAAGCGACGGCTATGCAAGGGGCTGCTGGCTGAGCCCCCGCACTCAGAGGAGCGATGGGGGGAGGGGGAATAAGAGTCGAGGGTGTAGGGGAAGAAGTTATGGTTGCTGTTGAAGCTGGAACAATGATTGCGAGGGCTCCAGCAGTAGCCGACATGACAGCAGCAATCGCAATGGAGGAAATAAAGCTGTATTCGAGGCTCCCGCGACCAAGGCCAGGCCTGAAGGAATCCCCCCATGAGGAGGAGCTTGCTTCTTCCGAGCAGTCTTCATCTGGGGTGCAGCCCTTAAAATCTCTTCCGCTGTCAGGGCAGCCTTCCTCTTCCGGGAGCCAGACACCTCGGCCATGCCTGCACGAGAAATGAAAGATCAATGACCAAGCAAGTAAAACCAGTCTCACCAAAGGAAATAAGACAACTTACTGAAGGACGTAGGCAGCGGATGGGACTTGTAGAGCCCGAACCAGTGAAGGTTAGTTGCGGTGATCAGGTCCGTCCAGGAATAAAGTTCCCCTACTCTCGCCCTGTGTCACGCCCCAAACTCGAAAATCGGGTTCACAAAATTTTTGATCACCGAATCCAGCGCCGACAGCCTCTGTAGAACTCCATTCTCAGTTCCTAGAGCTCATTCGTCAGGTTCCGATCCTGGGATGCTACGAGGAGGATTTTTAACGTCCGTTTGATTCATAATAAGCATAACCAAAGGCATAACCCACAAACAACAATCAAGAACTCCATTACATTTCCATTATGATCAAAAACTTTACAAGTATAATGAGCATAAAGAAAAATACAATGGTAAGGAACAAAAAATCTAAAAATGATCTGCAAGTGCTCCTGCCTCAGCGCTGCTGCGCCCCAACGTCACCTGCACGCAATGGTCGTGCATAAGCTTATAGAAAGCTTAAAGGGTGGTGAAAGTGTGTGCGCAAGGTAGTAATATGATTATGCTATATCAGAGTAATGCGGAATATGCAAATGGATCCATAATATCACGAGTCAAACCAAGGCTATGTGATGCAAAATACAAGTCAAGCATACAATCCTCATCTAAGTCCATATATCAATACAGCTCAACTCTGGGATATCACCGGGGTCTAGTACACTCTAAACCAGATCACCACCTCATCGCGCACAATAAGGTAAGTGGAGGAGACCTCACTATCCGTTTGTCAATATCGGGCACAACTCGTCGATAGCGGACCCATTCCTCGAGCTGGTCAAACTCAGCGTAGCATTGCCCCCTACTCTCGGGTGGGTAAGGCCGCACCCCCTTCCAATCGACCATGACACAGTGGAGACACAACCGTCTAGTAATCGACACTCAACGCTTATCTACCCACTCGGTCTAGACGTTGGAGTAACCTCTTGGTACCATAAGAGTTTAGAGACTTTCACCCAGGGATATCTATAGCACCCCATGTAGAATAAGATTTTTGATATCCAATTCTGTCAACCACGATATGCCTGTGGAGGCTACGGCCCTAATGTCGCTAGGGCGTACAATAACCGTGTCACACAAATGCGAAATGCATGAATCACGTTATCTAGTCATGCAACAAATCCTGCGCATATCGTGCGCTCATGTAGGGAAACACCGCCTAACCGGGAGCCCATAAACAACCTGCCCGAAGGCATATGCTATGATCAGTAAATTCTCATATCAAGCATACATATGATGCGTATGATCATGAGTCATGAAACTATACTAAACATGTAAATAAGTGATGAACCATTCTTACAACGTAGATGGGCCTAGACGGCCTAAACACAACAAGTATTGCCTATTAAAGGGGCCCTAGGGAGAGTCGTAATGTGGACATCCAACCAACATTATACTTGCAATGTGGACGTCAAACCAACATTGCTTCCAAGGTACGATCGTCACAAACATTGTTACATAAACCGTGTTGGGCTCACACATTGCAATGGACCTTAGGTACATCCTATTGGGTCTTAAATACATCAAATGAGCTATATCATATAGGCCTTTTACTCATCAAATGAGCCACATAAATGGGCCACGCCAATGGGCCTTATGTGCATTCAATGGGTCATAACCCGTGGGGCTTAGATTGCATCAAATGGGCCTAATCTCATGAGCCATATACATATCAAATGGGCCTAATCCTGTAGGCCTTATATAAATCAAATGGGCCTAAACCCCTAGGCCTTAAATAAATCAAATGGGCCTAAATCCCTAGGCTTTAAATAAATCAAATGGGCCTAAACCCCTAGGCTTAATATAAATCAAATGGGCCTTATCCCATGGTCCTTGGAATACATCAAATGGGTTCAATCCCATTGTAACACCCCGGATTTTGGCCAACCTGGGATTAGACGTCCTTAGGCAATGGGTTAACTAAAACACCTGAAAAATCGCTTAGAACCCAATTCCATAGCCAAAGAAATCACTTAGGATTAATTCCTTTAGAAACTAAGCATAAGTTAGCTAGCGCAACGCTAGAGTAGCTAGGAAATAGTCCCTGATCGCTTTAAATACGTTCTACAAGACCCAAAACTTGTAGAATCCATGGTGTTATGATAGTCTAAAACCTCGGATCAAACTCTAAACCGGTTTGTTCTCTAGACCACTTTGAAACTTTGTATTGGATCTAGACCGCGCGTCGAAAGTTCGATACCTACTATCTTAGACCGTTAGAACTGCCTAGCTGGACTTGACAATCATTTCGAAAATTAAGTCCAACCGATAATCACAGGCTATTTCATTGAGCCCGGACTGAAGAGAGTGCGAATAGAGACAGATTTAGAATTTGAAATTCAAATCTGGCACACGACTTGACGCGTCAGTATTAAGCGTTCTGACCGTCAGAATTCAACCAAATTACACCCTCGGATCAGGAAAAATTTCTATTTCATATCATGAGATTTGCAGGCCTGATCTACGTGCGGTGACTGCTGAACTGAAACTGGACCGCCACGTGCGATCTATGAACCCTGCTAGACTGAAAACGGGATGAGAGCAACATCCGACAAGTACGAACTTAAGTCCGATCGCGTTCGGCCAGGGGACCACCAGAAATGATCTTTTGGACCGAAATAGCCCCGATTTGGATATACCTCAAGTATATTTTGTTCCTGAGCCTATTTTGGGCACCTTTGGGCTTATAAAAGGGGTTGAAACCCTCATTCCTCTCTCCCATCCGAATTTGAGAAAAACCCTAGATTGGGAGAGAGAAAAGGTGAGAGTTTGTGAGAGAAGGAGGGAGGGATTTTCCTGCCACCTGCTGCTACTGCTGTACGTGCTTAGGCGACGCACTCCAATCACTTTCCCAGTGATTTCTCCACATTTTCAGGTAAGAAAATACCCTAGAAATTGCTGATTTGAGGTTCACTAGGATTCATAGCATGTTAGCTGATAGAACTTGTGTATTAGGTCGCCTGATCGCCGTAGACGAAGCGTATACACTCCGTTCGAAATGATACATATATAAAGTGAAAGGTGCGGATTTTAGATGCTTTGATTGACTGTTTCCAACGCTTTCAATGTCATTTAATAGTAGATTATCGACGGCAACGCCGTTTGACATGTACAACATGCTGTCCGTTTACTGTTTCGTAAACCGACGAAGAATATGAGATTTAGGACATTTTAGTCATTTGTAGGAAGTACTGTTTTCATGCATATTTTGCTGATGTGATTGACATAGTTTATTGTCACATTAGAATGTTAGGAATACGTGCATAATTAGTTTGGCGAAGAGATTCGCCTAAATACGCACTTCGGGTCGACATACTATATGTAGACTTAAGTGTGTAGTGTAAGTGTTTGTATAAATGCTTGTATTAGTATGTATTGAGTTAAATGGTGTTATGAATTAGTTTGAGATTGAATTCTCAATTAATATCCTGGTGTAAATGGTTTCCTACATGTTAGCCATATGCATGATTTCATTATATGAATGAAATGCATGTGCTTGATGATTCACTTAAGTTGTATGTTATAACATGTGCTTGATGATTTCATTATGATTTAGTTTGAGATTGAATTCTCAATTAATATGCTGATGGAACTGATTTTCTATATGTTGGCGATATGCATAATTTCATTATATGTATGAAAGACATGAGTCAGATGATTTACTTAAGTTGTACGATATAACATGTGTTAACATGCTCACATGGTTGTATTTCATTTTCAATACTTTCACATGATTGCTGATGTGGATTCATATTTGTTTGGGACTATACCTAGTCCAGGCAGTCGGTAACCGAGCGAATTCGTGGTTGGCTTATCTTGGCCACAAACGACGCGTCGATGAACGCGAGTCGTGTTCTGGAGTTGGCGGCAGTGGTTAGGCCACAAGAAGTGTTTTACGCACTTCATGTCGTTCGACTTAAGATGCGATCGTGCTAGTCGAGCCCGTCAAGTAACCCGACTGGCCATTGTATGTTCACCCTGCATGAGTCATAACTACTTGAACCTAGGGTACTGAACTTACCATTGTAAACCCTGTTAACCATGGTACCTTGATCCACGAAGACTCATGAGCCGGGCATGGTGGTATGGGACACCGTGGTCGAGCTGTCGGCCTACGCTGGGGCCACAAACCTCCCCGTAGTGACCAGTGAGCACCTAGTCTCGTGAGCAGATTATGGTGGTATAGGACACTATATTCTTGCTGTCGGCCTACACTGATCAGGTGACGAGTCCTTTGTAGTGACCGCGAGCGTATTCTGAGTCTACGAGAGGCGACGACCCTTCCATAGCAGTAGAGTACAGTAGGCCTGTATTAATAAGGTGATGGGGGAGCGGTGCAACGAGTGCGAGCAACAGCCCTGGCAGCCCTTGCAGCGACCTACAAAATATACATCGTATGAGATTACTAGGAGTGACGACCCTAGACAGGATCTGTGTTGGGATTGATATAAGGGAAGTACCTTAGTTTCCCAATCCTGCTGTTTGAATGGACTAATAATAACTCGAAAATCATATCACCATAACATTGCATGTGCCTGAAAGATGTGGAGCACTTGAGGGTCGATTGTATGCCGCAGTCGTAAGATGGTGCCGTATGAGGGAGATCGTCGGTGAGGGCATACATCACGTCATGTCATATTGCATTAACAA
Source organism: Magnolia kwangsiensis (assembly GCA_037074715.1). NCBI lineage: Eukaryota > Viridiplantae > Streptophyta > Magnoliopsida > Magnoliales > Magnoliaceae > Magnolia > Magnolia kwangsiensis. Next base: position 71,636,126 of record CM073574.1, on the reverse strand, counting down.
CAGTACTAGGATTGTCTGATTTACTGCTTTACTATTATCGTATGATTGATTTGTGAACATGCTAATCTTTGCTCTATGATTCCACTGAGTTGATCACTCACTCCCACGTTACGGGATGGTGTTTCCGGACACCCACCAGTCCCTATTGTGATTGCAGATGATGGCGCGGCCTATGAGGTGGAGCTGGATTTGATGATGATGAGGAGGATTCCTCCTTTATGCGTGTTCTGATTGATGGGATTACAGGGAGGTTGATTAGATACCTTGACACTTGTCATTTTATATTTTTAGAACACTCATGTATATCCTTTTGGTTTACTTTTGGAGTATACATGTATGTATATAACCTGGTAACATATTCACACTCTGGAGACATACAACAGTTTATATATGTTATACATACTATCACAGTCTTCCGCTTGTAAATTTAACAGTCTCTGGAGCGTGATATGCTGTTTTAGCTTAATCTCACTCATGTTTAATACATTATCACAGACAACATTCAATCATACATATCTATATTGCATAAATAACATTTTGGAACTCGGGAGTTGGGTTTTTGTTCGACCCCCCGATTTTCGGGATGTTACACCCATGGACCTAAAGGCCCACTGAAATGTTTAATTGCCATTCAAACTGGTTGGCAAGGGGCCTACTATAATGTTTATATTTTTCCAAAATGGCAAAGGGCCCACTGAAATAATTATTTTCCATTGGACCTTGGGCCCAACATAGTGTTTATTTTCTATTCAAACTGTTCATGTGGTCGCATGGGCCTAGGCCCACTGCAATATTTATTTGTCATCCAGCGTGTGGGCCAGGGGGCCCACTATAATATTTATTTGCCATACAGCGTGTGGGGTGGCGTGAAAAAAAACACATGCATTGGGTGGGCTCCGCTGGACTGGCGTGAATAAAACAAATGCATTGGGTGGGCTCCACTGGACTGGCGTGAATAAAACAAATGCATTGGGTGGGCGCTGGACGGTGGAAGCAGAACAAGTACATCACTGTGGGCTCCATGTGGGGCCCACCTCAATGTTTAAGCATCATCCAAACCGTTCATAAGGTCATACGGACCCGGGTGAAGGAAAAATACAAATTTCATCTTGATCTAAAACTTCTGTGGCCCATAGAAGGGTTCCAATGATAGACATTCAATCACACTGTCTCCTATGATGTGGGCCACCTGAGCGTTGGATGAGGCCTATTTTTGGAGGGGGCCCACCTCAGGGGGTGGCCCACCATATGAACGGCGTGGATATAACATATACATCATGGTGGGGCCCACGGCTGGAGCTGTGGGACCGTGCTGGTCCGTCCGCCTAGAGCTGGCAGCGCTGACTGCTGCAGCGCCTACTGCAGCGTCTTTGTTTTTTTTTTTTTAATTGTTTTAAAAAAAAACCCATGTGGGGCCCACTATTAGGAAATCCACTCCGCCCATTAGATTCTAGGCCCCAAACATGCCGTAAAAATTCGATGTTTGGCATTTATTTGGCATGTAGAAACAACATGATGGGCCCTAATAGCCTTGAAGGGTAAGAAATACCATTTTCTATGGTATGGCCCGCCTGATCATCGGATTGACCTCATTCTTTGGCTCAACGCCTAAAATGATATGGGAAAGAGGATGAACGACCTGGATTGAGTCCAAGCATCAAGGTGGGGCCTACATGGGCAGCCCCATTCAAAAGAAATTATTATTTTTTTTCACATGCAGCGTGTTAACGCTGCCAGTCCAGCGTCCAGAGACGTTGGACGGCGTGCATAAATAGATGCATTCTGGTGGGTCCCACAGGGACGTGCATCATGGTGGGTCCCACCCACGTTAGTCTGACCCACCTTGTAGTGGGTCCCACATAGCCCACCTGCTTGAATCAATCTGATATTAGTGTTTTATTTTCATATAAGCCTTTGTGACCTTCCGGTCATGCAGGCCCCAAAAAGGGTCAAGGTGGCACATTTATGTATGGCATGGGTTCAATACACATGATATAGGTGGGCCATGATCATAGAAAGAGAAGAAAAAAAAAAAGAGGAAGAGAGATAGTAGACAACGGAGGTGATGGAGGGGCCCCGCCACTATGCGCCCCTCTTTGAAACAAAATATACATCAAGGTGGGTCCCACATACATGGACCCTTAATCAAATAAAATGAATGAAAACAAAGATCAAAGATCACCCACCATTGATCTTCTTGCTCCTATGAGTCCCTTAGCACCTAAGCTTCGATTTCAATGGAGAAGATGAGAAATGGATGGCTAGGATGAGAGATTTTTGGATGGAGAGGTGGGCCACCTTGGAGTTTTGGGAAGCTTAGAGAACTCTCATACATATGGGGGTGTTTCTCTCTTGGATTTGAGTTTTTTTAAAAAAAATGAGAGAGAGTTGTAAAGGGAGAGAGAGAGATGGGTGATAGATGTTTGATGTGGTGGTGATGGGTGTGTAAGACACCTTTTTGACTTTTGTGGCCCTTTTGTGTAAGAAAAGCATGGGCTTGTAAGAGATTCTTGACTTTTGTGGTTGCTTGGGTATGGGTGAAAGGGATGTCTACTTGACATATACTTGACATGTGATGGATTGATGGATTGATTGATTGATGGGATTGACGTGACACATCGCAGAGATTCTCTTGGGTTTCGTAACGCGCGGCGTTTTTCTCGCACCGAACGTTGGCCCGCATCTCATGACCAGGTTATCGTCTCGGCGCGTAAGTCGCGGCATCGGAACCACAGTGATGGCGGGGTCGCTATAGTAATGGTCTTGGGTTGAGTCGATACAGGTTGACGGCATTCGAATCAAGATCGCATGAAAATATCGGTTAAAGGTCGAAGGTTGCCGGAATTCGACCAGTAAGATCACAAAACTCTACGGAACGGTACGGACTAAGATACGGGTCTTACACCCTGGCCTTGGCGATACGATTCTTCTAAGCATGATTAAGGAGAGGTAAACCCCTCTGGAAGTCTGTAAAAAAGAAGGGGAGAACTTTACTCGACTGAAGTAAATATAAATGGGAATTGAAAAATACAAGAATTAATTAAAGTCCGACCTGGTTTTGTAAAGCAGGTCAAAACCCGAACCAATAAGGACCCAAGCTCCGCCGCTGGTGCCTCCCACTCGCCTGCCCCCCAGAACCATTTGTTCTTCCAATCCTTGTTGGAGGATAGAAGGTTCATCACAAGCCCCGACCCTTTCCTGCCTCGAGTCGCAAAGTAGTACCATGGTTCTTGGCTATCGTGCTTAACCAAGTACAAGCTTGTCAGCTCCTCTGGGGTCAGTTTCGAATTTTTAACTTATTTTCAGATGATGTATGTAGAGATTAACACCCTCCAGGCATTAGGTGTAAATTGTCCTGGAGCAAGTTCGAGATAAGCGGCGACCGCTCAGATGAAAAGGTGAAATGGGAGTCGAAGCCCACACTGCAGCGCACAGAGGAAGATCGCGACTTCCCCCTCGGCAGGAGCACCAGTGGTGTCAAGGGGCACAGGAACCCTATCTGTACGGAGCTCAGAATTTGAAATTCCGAGCTGATCCATTCCATCTGAAACTCCGACAAAACGGAGCATCCTGGGATCACCTCTGAGGCACGCCCGCTTGCGGGCATCTCAGTGGCCTCGGCAATGGTAACTTAGGGGGCTCGGGTGGCTTTCTTTTTGCCAGGCCGCTGAGTACGGGACCCTACCCTCTTTTGTTTCCGAGGAGGAGGATATAACGGTACGGCCTCAAAGGGGCCTTTGGAGGCCCCTCTTCCATCATCCGAGCTCCCGAGCTCAGAGTCCTCACCATACTCCCGTACAGTGTCGAGATCAGATGATAATGTGGAAAGAAGATTAAAGATCGACGAGGAAGACTCATCGGGTGGTTACCGAAAATTTCCTTCTCCCTGAAAAATGTGATCTGTTGGAATTGCCCACCGAAAATTACAAGTTGGCCGGAATCGCCTTCGTCAGAAATCGCCTTCTCCGATATACGCAGAGAGATTTAGAATGCAAGTAAAGGGAGCAGTCCTGAAAGCAATATATATAAGACACGAGAGATCCTTGCATTAATGGAGAGCAATAAAGATAGCAGTCAAAATGTCACGAGCCGACTCCCGGGCACACGTGGCTCTCTCTTGTTGGGCAGATTCCTGCCGGATTGTACAGAGCTGACATCAAACAGCGCGCTCCAAGATACGAAAGGACGCTCGAGCAAGGGAGGCCAGCATAATGACATTTCCTCGGGCTTACGTGGCAATGTTTCATAAGATGGTGATTATTCATAATCGTAACCGTAGCCATGTGTCAAGCGAAGAGCAATCTGCAGGCAAAATCCCTAGATGTGACGCTTCGATCTCGCAAACCATTATTACTCCAGCATAGGTGGGGGGTTCTCTATATACTCTCTGAGTCCACTAGTAAACTCGAAGAGTGGGGGGCTTCTATTATGGGAAGATCCGAGCCCATACGATTCGAGAGTAAAACACTGAGCCGAGCCAACTAGGCGTATGAACGCCCGACCCGTCCGATCTGATATAAGTATCCCTAGAAGAGAATGAGTAGTGTGGAAATGCCTTCCCCACAGGGTTGTGGGTCAGAACAGCTCCTGAAATCCGACAGGATATCGAAAGTTGCATACTTAATGCCTCACGCACGAGCGGTCCGCCCACCAACATCATTAACTACAATAAATTCAACTCGATGAGGCGGATCTGATACCCCACGCCGAGGTCCGAAGCAAAGAGAGTCTTTGCATGCAGACAGGTCCCTCACTTTGGGACAGATCTAAAAGATCCTTATTCAACTGGATAATCACAAAGGTAAACAACGGTCTGGTGACTCGAGCCGATCATATATTTGAAGGCGTATGCTCTGTCTACAAAATTCGAAAACTGCCAGAGCCAAACGTGGCCGATAACTTCGTTTGCAGATACGCATTACGCGCCTAATACGCTACACGATCAGCAGATTGCGGACAATATCTCCATGATCTGGGAATCCCCTTGATCGTGCCGAGATCGAAGGGTCCAGACCGTCCTATCAGCTAGTATAAATGGACCATAACGCCACGACTATAGGTACGAAAAAGCTAACACACTCTCCTCCACTCCATACTTAGACGTATATTCCCTTGACCTGACTTAGGCATCGGAGGGTCCCCTGGCGTAGCCAGGGTCACCTTTGTCTGTTCTCATTGTGCAGGTTGAAGATATGGACATTAACGTGTGGGAGTTGGGAGGAGAGGGCCGACCAGATTTGAACCTCAACAGGGGCTATCTTCATCCACCGCTTTTACAAGATAATTTCAGGACTTAAGCCTAAAAATAAAGCATTTACAAAGCTCAAGTGAACCACACTAAAAATTGAGGATCTACCGTTAAAAAATCGTAGGAACTATAAGAATTTTGGATCTAAACTTATATTTGTGTTTTCCCTTCATTCATGTCTACGTGAACTTATGGACAGGTTAGATGACAAATTAACATCACTTAACATTACTGGGAGCTTAGAAATCTTTCATAGTGAAAATCATTATTCCCACTATTTTCTATAGTGTGGTCCACTTGAGCTTTGGATATGCTTCAAGTTTAGGCTCAAACCCTATGATGAGCTGGAAAAACAGAGGGACAGTATGGATGGACCTCGTACATTGACCGTGGAGCCAACTTAATTTCTTCACTACGATAAAAGCATACTGCGTTGCACGGTACGGAATCAGATTTCTCTAGCAGTCATGCAGGGATTAACGGCAAAATATAAATTTCCCTTTCATAATGGAGGTTGGGTAATTCCAACCTCACGTAGGGCTGAACGCATCTGGACACGGTAACACGTGCAACTGTGAATAAGTACGCGAGATCCGAGCTTTCTATAAAATCCATGCTTGTGTAGCTCGCACATGTAAAGCCACGTGGGTAGAACTTTCGTGAGATCCAATCCAAGCATATATGCTGGCTCATGTTTACCTTCCACGAAAAAAATTATAACCAAGCATGCTTTATTGCACTGAGTAAACTCTGAAAGGCCCACCATGAATGTAAGTGGCTCATCCACACTGTCCATCTTTTCTTTTTCTTTTTTCCAACTCATTTTACGATGTTGAGCCCAAAATTGAAACATATACAAAGCTTACAAAGACCCGGGCACAAGAAATAATAGGGACGGTGATGTTCACCATTGAAACCTTCCTATGATGTTCATGTGTCAACCAATCCAATAATAAGATAACAAAGGCATGGATGAAAGTAAAACACAAATATCCACTTGATCCAAGGCGTCTTTGAACCTTGTGAAGATTTTAATGATATGTGTTCAATTCACACGTTCTCCTGTGGTATAGGCCACTTGAGCTTTGGATATGGTTCAATTTTCAGCTTATTCCTTAAAATATGTCCCTAATATAGTTGAACGAAAGAAAAAGTTTATAAAGTGCCGATAAAAGTCTATACAAGCGCCGGTAGAAGTCTTTGCATAGATTTGAAATGGCCCAGTGTAGGGTAGTAATTTTTTATTATTATATGTAATTCAATTGAAACCTATATTTTTTTAATATTTGAAACAGAAAAAATGATGCAATACAATTAAAATTAATATTAAATAAAATTTATATTACTTCACAATAAAAAAAATATAATATTTATTACAATAAATTGAAAATGGTCTTGTATAATAAATAAATAAATAAATAACAAATCTTCTATGTGGTTTACTCCTAACATGAGTGGCGTCAAAAGGCTAAAGTGCTTGTAGGCCTAAATTTAGAAACAATTGATTAAAATCCTGCACACAATGAAAAAAAAAAAAAAAAGAAGTCAAAAAGTAGCATTCAACAAATTGATGCATGAAAAATTTTGTGGGTATATATGTGACTGTGATGATTGACGATTCACCTTTGTATACTAACTCATGTCACTTCCAACCATGTTGACCTTACTCCAATGCATCTCAGTAATGTAAATTGGCTCCATGGGATTAAAATCAGAACTAGTTCAAGTTTGATCTATTCTAAATTTTTAGAATAAATTCAGTTCATGTGACTCAATTTTGAATTATTTGGCAAGTTAAGATCAATTTGGTGCCAGTATCTACCTATAAAACCATACGTGTGCTAAATAATACTAATTTATGTAGTTAATAACATGGATAATAATTTAAAACATAATAAGTTATAAAGACAATTTCCCCCAAGCATATTTACTTACAACAGATGCCAACCTGGCACATACTTGGGACATCCAAGTGGTACATAAGGTAAAGCCCACTACAAAGATGGCCCAGGATAGAAATCAAGCCAGTCAACTCATCAGGTAGGTAGCCCCTTGCCCCTTGCCCACTACAGTCGACATTCAATGTACACGCGTAGCACATCATGAGTGGAATAGCTTGACTTTTTATGTCGGGTCATCGGCACAATTCATGCCACCTAATGCATGAATCAAATGTCCCCTGACTGCTACATTAGCATGTATGCTGAATGTGGGCTAGCGAACCTCATTAAGACATTATACTTTTGTATCACTGAGATGGGTTGCAAATTGCATAGACTAAATCCATGAATGAATGTCAACGACTTAACAAACTTACAACCAGCAGATTAAGCCTACCCAGAAAATCAAATTGATATTGAAGTAAACTGCATATTACGGAACTCTGCTTTTGATCAATGCATGTTCAATATTTTCAGGATTTTGTTAATCTTCTAAAATTATTCAATACAAGTCTAATCTATAAGTAAGAGCAAGTTCATTAAATGAGAAAGAAAACAAGAAATAGTGCTGCAATCAAGCACAAAAAGGAAAGGGTCTAAGTTACTTACTGGCCTCAGAGTTGGATATAGATATGGATAGCTTGATCCAACACAAGTATTTGTCGAGTCCTAATTGAGTTTGATATCGATAGCTTGATCCAATACAAGTATATGAGTATTGTAGTTTCTATACATGGATTCATTAGAAGCTGCTATGGTCAGGAAATGAAAAAAGAAGAAGAAAAAGAAAAGAGTATTTACATTTATATTTTTTAAAAAGGCCAAGCTTGTTTAGAAAGAGAATATAAGGTCAGAATCCAAATACTTGAAGCATTTAAAGAAATCTGAGATAAATGCAATCAGAAAGCACTTAAAGAATCCGAATACTTGAAGGACTTATAGAAATGGTTACATCTATAGTGTAAGACACGTATCTTAGTCCGTACCGTTTCGTAAACTTCCGCGGTCTTACCGGTTGAATTTCGGCAACTTTCGACCCTTAACCGATACTTACGTGCAACCCTGATTCATATACTGTCAACCCGTATCAACTCAACTCAAGACCATTACCATAGCGACCGCGCCATCGCTACGGTTCCGATGCCGCGACTTGCGCGCCGAGGTGATACCCTGGTCAAGAGATGTGGGCCAACGTTTGGTACGAGAAAAATGCCGTGCATTACGAAACTCAAGAAAATCTCTACGGGGTGTCACATCAATCTCATCAATCAATCAATCTCATCACATCACATGTCAAGTACATGTCAAGTACACATCACCTTTCACCCATACCCAAGCAATCACAAAAGTCTAAAAGTTCTTCCATGCCCATACTTTTCTTACACAAAATGCCTCAAAAGTCAAGATTTTCTTACACACCCATCTCTCTCCCATCCATCACTCCATCACCCCATCACCTCACATCTCCTTACAACTCTCTCTCTTTCTCATTTCTCATCTTATTTTCTCAAGCAACAAAAAAATCCCACATATGAGAAATTCTCCAAGCTTTCCAAAACTCCAAGTGTGGCCCACCTCTCCATCCCAAGATCTCCCATCCTAGCTATCCATTTCTCATCTCCTCCATTGAAGGTGAAGCTAAGGTGCTAAGGAACCCATAGGAGCAAGAAGATCGAACGGTGGGTGCTTGATAATGTTAGTTTTTCATATTTTTGAGATGGGCCAAGTGAGGCCAACCGATCAATGGTTTGGATCTCACTTGGGATCCTAAGTTGTGGCCGATGGCCCACCTTGATCATCATGATTATTCCATGATGGGGCCATTCTCCATGGACCCCATCATGATGTTTATTTTCTTGTATTAGAAAGGTCATCTAGACCATCCATACCGGTGGGGAACGGATCTCAACCGTTGATTTACGATTTCGGTGGTCCCATGTGTATAGGGATCCATTTGATTGTATAATTTCTTATAAGGGAGAGCTCATAGTGGCGGAGCCCTCCATCACACGCGTGTCCCACTCTCCATCTCTCCCTTTCCCTTTTATTTCATTTTTTCTTTATTTTACGAGATTATAATATGGTTGTGTGACCCACTTGGATGGACCCCACTAGGATGCATGTATTGGATCCAATCCATTTATAGTTAGGGCCCACCTTGTATGTGTATGGGTAGCCATGTGATGGCCCACCTAATCAGGGCCCACCTCAATGCACCTTTCTGCAATGACCAAACCGTCCAGCGTCTGGGACGCTAGACGTCCCTGTATAAAGGAAAACACATATATTAGCCTTTTAAGGCATTGGGGGTGGGCCACTTGTATAGGCCCCACCTTGATGTATGATTACGATCCAGGCCGTCCACCCTTTTTCCCATATCATTTTAGGCGTTGAGCCAAAGAATGAAGTTAATACGTTCATTAGGCGGGCCATACCTCTCAAAACAGTGACTCTCACCATTTAAATTAATTTTAAATTTTTCTACAGGTCTAAATTTAAATTTTTCTACAGGTCTAAATATGTTCAATAGTGAACTCATTGGGCTTGTCTTGAGCTAGGGAAGCTAGTGAGCGAGGTGGATTTATGTGATGCGGGCCCCAGATGCGAAAAACCCCAAAAAAATCAATTTTCAATAATTTTTTAAAAAATAGCAAAGACACAGAGCCTCTGTCTCTGACGAGCTGCAGCAAGCAGGCGACGTCCCAGCAGGGGACCCACAGCTCCAGCCGTGGGCCCCACCATGATGTTCATTTGTCATCCGACTGATTCACGAGGTGGGCCACCCCCAGTAGTGGGCCCCCTCCAAATTTCAGCCCCATCCATGGCTTGGGTGGCCCACACTACAGGAAATAATGGGATTGAACCTCTACCATTGGAACCCCTCTCATGGGCCACAGAAGTTTCAGATCAAGATGAAATTTATTTTTCCTCCTCACCCAAGTCCGTGTGACCTTATGAACGGTTTGGATGGCATTTAAACATTATGGTGGGCCACATACGTGGGACCCACAGTGATGAATGTATTTTATCCACCGTCCATCCCTAGACGGTGGGACCTACCATGATATATGGGCTTCATTCACACCGTCCAGAGCCGTGGACGGTGGGCCCTGCCATGTTTTATGTGTTATATCCGCAACGGTGGGACCTACCCCTGACCGTGACCCTATGAATGGTTTGGATTGTAAATAATTATTGCAGTGGGCCCTATGAACTGTTTGAATAGAAAATAAACACTATGTTGGGCCCAAGGTCCAATGAAAAATAATTATTTCAGTGGGCCCTTTGCCATTTTGGATAGAAAATAAACATTACAGTGGGCCCTTTGCCATTTTGGATAAAAATATAAACATTATAGTGGGCCCCTTGCCAAACAGTTTAAATGGCAATTAAACATTTCAGTGGGCCTCTAGGCCCATGGGATTGGACCCATTTGATGTATTCCAAGGCCCATGGGATTAGGCCCATTTAATGTAATTTAAGGTCCATGGGATTGGATCCATTTGATATATGATAAAGCCCATGGGAGTAGGCCCATTTGATATGTATAAGGCCCTTGGGTCGAGAACCATTTGATGCATTCTAAGGCCCACGGATTTTAACCCATTGCAATGCACATAAGGCCCATTGGTGTGGTCCATTTATGTGGCCCATTTGATAAATAAAAGGCCCATATGATATGGCCCATTTGATGCATTTAAGGCCCAATGGGACGTACCTAAAGTCCATTGCAATGTGTGATCCCACTACGGATTATGTAACGATGTTTATGGCGATCGTGCCTTGGGAGCAATGTTGGTTTGACGTCCACATTGCGAGTATAATGTTGGTTGGATGTCCACATTACGACTATCCCTAGGGCCCATTGATAGGCAGTACTTATTGTGTATAGGCCGTCCAGGCCCATCTGCATTGTAAGGATAGTTCATTTCATTATAACATGTTTAGTATAGTTCCATGACTCATGATCATACGCATCATATGTATGCTTGATACGAGAAGTGACTGATCATAGCATATGCCATCGGGCAGATTGTTTATGGGACCCTAATTAGGCGGTGTTGCCCTGCATGAGCGCACTATACGTGCAAGATTTGCTGCATGATTGGATAGTGTGATTCATGCATTTTGTATGGTGTGACATGGTTATTGTATGCCCTAGCGACATCGGGGCCGTAGCCTCCACAGACGTATTGTGGTTGACAGGATTGGATACCGAAAATTTTGTTCGACATGGGGTGTTATAGATATCCCTGGGTGAAAGTCCCTAAACCCTTATGGTACCAAGAGGTTGCTCCCGTTTAGACCGAGTGGATAGATGAGCGTTGGGTGCCGATTACCAGATGGTTGCGCTCTCCACTGTGTCGTGGTCGGTTGGAAGGGGGTGCGGCCTTACCCGCACGAGTGAAGGGGGCAATGCTAGGCTGAGTCTGACCAGCTCGAGGAATGGGTTCGCTATCGACGAGTCGAGCCCGATATTGGCAGACGGATAGTGAGGTCTTTTCCACTTATCTTATTACGTGCGATGAGGCGGTGATCTGGTTTAGAGTGTACTAGACCCCGGTGATATCCCAGAGTTGAGCTGTATTGACATGTGAACTTAGATGAGGATTGTATGCTTGACTTGCATCTTGCATCGCATAGCCTTGGTATGGTTCATGATATTTATGGATCCATCTGCATGTTCTACATTACTTTGATACTGCATGATCATATTACTACCTTGCGCACACACTTTCACCACCCTCTAAGCTTTCTATAAGCTTATGCACGACTGTTGCGTGCAGGTGATGTTGGGGCGCAGCAGCGCTGAGGCAGGAGCGCTTTGCAGATCATTTTAGAGTTTTTGTTCTTCATCATTGTATTTTCCTTTATGTTCATTGTACTTGTAAATTTTTTTATCATAGTGGAAATGTAATGGAGTTCTTGGTTGTTGTTTGTGGGTTATGCCTTTGGTTATATTTATTACGAATTAAACTGACGTTGAAAATCCTCCTCGTAGCATCCCAGGATCGGAACCTGGCGAATGGGAGCTGGGAGCCGAGAATGGGGTTCTACGGAGGCTGTTGGCACCGGATTCGGCGACCAAAAATTTTGTGAGCCCGATTTCTGAGTTTGGGGCGTGACACATAGTGAGGCAGTGAGGCCCTCCCAAACATGAGACATGTTCACGTGAGTAAGGTGTTAAAGTAAGGGTCTGCAAGTAAGAAAGAAATACTTCACATTAAAATGCCTAGAAAAATTACAAATTTTCATCAAGTCCTGAACTACAACAAATGCTATCTCATATGGATACTGGGTGGGTATTCATAGTTTCATGGCTGATAAGGCTATTCTCATGACATCAAAAATCCTAATAAAGTGCTGCAATGTATACAGACTACAGAAGTATAGAGATGACGGGTGATATTGGTGATATAATATATACATAACTAAAGAGAAGAAGGGTTATATTGGTGATATAATATATATACCTTTTACATCTCTATCCTTTTTCTTTTCCTTCAAAAACTTCCCAGGTGATCCAAGTCAAAGATACAACATAATTTTGGATATTAGATCAAGTACAGAACCATCTACGCTTATAGTAACCATTTCCTGTGTGATAGATCCGAAACAAAATTAGACATGTTGTCCCTCCAAAGATGCACAAGAGCATCATATGTGAGACAAGGACAAAAACCTCCAAAGATGGGCAGCCCTGCATTACTCTTATACGATGTGGTAGGCATATCATTGAAAAACCTCTCCTCCTAAAATGCATTAAAAAACAACAATTGGAGTAGATATTTACTATTACAACAACATTGAAGGAATGTATGAAAATATAAATTATAGAAAATAAAAGGATTGAAATTCGAAAATGCTCACCAAATTGAACATGTGGGATATATCGCACTACTTGTACGTTTTGTATCGCACTAGTGGGATACAAGATATATCGTGGGATATATCGGCCAATATCATCGATATTTAAAACACTGCCTAGGCCTAGTTCTAGATGTTGCATGATTCAAATATAACGCTAAACAAAACCATCTAATTGGTGATTGTCAAATGGACTCTAAAATGAACATTAAGGAATGAAGCAAATTCAAAGAATAAAGTTCCATTAGTAAGAGGTTAAAAATCAAAACTTCCCAAAGAATCTGAATTTGAGGCCCTGCCCCGTCCAAAGATGGCCTAATGATTTGAGTTTGTATCAATACATGTATGCCATATGTAAACAATTGCAATCATGAGAATCGGACTTTAGAATAATCTTATATTTCTTTTAGCCAGCATGGTAATCTTTTAACAAATACGAAAGTTCTGACGAAAATCAGGTAAAACATGGGATCATATGAATATCAACAGGATATGATTGGATGTGGAGCAAATAGTTAAAAGGCATGTCCATCAAAAACCATATCGACATGGCTTCATGGGTTGTTAATCTCAAGAGAGGAGGCGAGAGTAGTCCAGATACAACCTTTGTCAAAGGAAAGTAGCCCTGAGGCACTGTTCTAATAAAAACAATGAGGAGATGTAATACCACCAATCTCACCTTAAGATGCTCTAGAATGACGTACAATTCATCCTCTGCACTTTTTAAATCATTCTCAATTTGATCTGTAGCATCAATGCTCTTGCCCCTTTTCTTTGCCAATTCTTGTTCAACATACTTCAACCTATAAACAAGAAAACATGGAAATATAGGAATTAATACAAGTTAAAAGGAGTCAGTCGGTACAATTGGAGAAGTTAAGAATTCAGCACTCAACATTGGCAAACAAACAATGCCAACCATAACACAAATCGAACCAATAAATGCATAAAAAACACTAGAAAAAAATCTACTTATGGAAACATGCATTTTCCATTTATTTTTTTTTTGATTTTCCCAAAATATTTTGAATTAAAAAAAGTTTGCAGAAATATTGGCAAATATTGTCAACAGTGTGGTTGATAATGGCGTAATGGTATTAGTTTTTTGGCTAGCCACAGATTCCAATATTTAGACCTTTGATTGTACGGTTATCAAAATCCTCAACAAGTCCATGTACCATAGAATTTAAACATAGATTGGACATCATGCATCCATGTTTGATGCAACCAGTCACATATCTGCTCAAGTAAAATAATCCACTAGAAGGTATGAAGAAAAAAATTGTTGAATGCTGCCGAAGTTTTTTTCCCGAAGAAAAAATTGTTGAATGCCGCAGAAGGCTTTTTCCCTCTTGTTTTCCTTTTTCCTGCTAACCAAAGAACATCAACCTATGTAAGTTTCTAGTTTCTCACCAAGCCTTTTGTGTTCCTCCTCCCACTTTGATTGAATCCACTGGACCTGACCTTTAGTCTCATGAAAGACTGATTTCATCTCCTGAAAATCATAGGGAAAAATGATTTTATTATGATCCTGTTTGGGTGCCCACTAAAAAATGAGTTCTTCTCATTTGAGTGTGCATTTGAAAATTAGAGCTTTCATCTGTCAGTCTTGATCGAGATGGGAGCGGGTTAGTTGGTGCTCGATGGCATCTTATTTTATATCCATTTTAAGGCATAAGCTTAAAAATGAAGAAGATCCAAATCTCAAGTGGACTAAACTATAGGAAAATTGAACACCCTAGCATTAAAAACTTCGAGGCCACAACGTAATGTTTTGTTAATGTTATATATATATATATATATATATATATATATATATATATATATATATATATATATAGTAGACTATAAAAAACTAATTGGACCCAACCCCTGTTTGGAGATATCTAACCTATCCCAATTTCAATTACATCTATCACACCAATGTGACTGAACATGATTTTTAACTAGGGATTAAAATGTAAAACCCAACCCAACCCGACTTCTTAACAGGTATAAAAAGATAAGATATGGACCCATTAGAATCACATCAAGTCCATCAGTCACCCACGGTGTCATGCCACAAACTCAAAAACCAGTCTCACAAAACTTTCAATCACCGAATCTAGCGCCGACAGTCTCCGTAGAACCCTATTCTAGACTCCCAGTGCCCATTCACCAGGTTCTGATCCTGCGATGCTACGAGGAGAATTTTCAACATCAATTTGATTCGTAATAAGCATAACCAAAGGCATAACCCACAAACAACAACCAAAAACTCCATTACATTTTCATTATGATCAAAAACTTTATAAGTACAATGAGCATAAAGGGAAATACAATGATGATAGAGCAAAAGCTCCAAAATAATCTGCCACGTGCTCAAGCCTCAATGCTACTGCGATCCAACGTCACCTACACGCAACGGTCATGCATAAACTTATAGAAATCTTAGAGGGTGGTAAAAGTATGTACGCAAGGTAGTAATATGATCATGCAATATCAGAATAATGCGGAATATGCTGATAAATCCATGAATATCATTAGTCGTACCAAGGCTATGCAATGCAAGGTATGAATGATGTCGGTCATACCAAGGCTATGCGATGCAAGATGCAAGTCAAGCATACAAATCCTCATCAAAGTCCACGGATCAATACAGCTCAAAAATGGGATATCACCGGGGTCTAGTATACTCTAAACTAAATCGTCGCCCCATCGCGCGCAATAAGGTAAGTGGAAGAGACCTCACTATCCGTCTTCTAATATCAGGCTTGACTCATCGATAGCAGACCCATTCCTCGAGCCGATCAAACTTAACTTAGCTTTGCCCCCTACTCTTAGGCGGGTAAGGTCGCACCCCCTTCTAACCGACCACGACACAGTGGAAAGCACGACCGTCTAGTAATTGGCACTCGACGCTCCTGTACTCACTCGGTCTAGACATTGGAGCAACTTCATGGTATGACTTTCACCTAGGGATATCTATAGCACCCCATGTAGAATAAAATTTTTGGTATTCAATCTTACCAACCATGATACATCTGTGGAGGCTATGGCCCCGATGTCGCTAGGCATACAGTAACCATATCATACAATGCGAAATGCATGAATCACACTATCTAATCATGCAGCAATCTTGCGCGTATCGTGCGCTCATGTAGGGCAACACCACCTAACCGGAAGCTTATAAAGAATCTGTCCGAAGGCATATGGTATGATCAGTCACTTCTCATATTAAGCATATATATGATGTGTATGATGGAACTATACTAAACATGTAATAAAGTAATGAACTATCCTTACAACGTAGATGGGCCTAGACGGCCTACACGCAACAAGTACGGGCCTATTAATGGGCCTTAAGGAGAATCGTAATGCCGACATTTAACAAACATTATACTTGTAATGTGGATGTTAAACCATCATTGCTCCCAAGTCATAACCCGTCATAAACATCATTACATAAACCGTGTTGGGATCACACATTGCAATGGACCTTAGGTACATCCCATTGAGCCTTAAATACATCAAATGGGTCATATCATATGGGTCTTATATTCATTAAGTGGGCCACATCAATGGGCTGCACCAATGGGCCTTATGTGCATTGCAATGGGCTATAACCTCTTGGGTCTTAAATACATCAAATGGGCCTAATCTCATGGGTCTTATGTGTACCAAATGGGTCACACCAATTGGGCCCCATATGTACATCAAATGGGCCTCAACCCATTGACCCTAATACATCTTAATGGGCCTTAACCCATGGGCCCCTAATACGTCAAATGGGCCTCATAACATGGGCCTTACATCCACATCAAAGTGGGCCCCAATGGACTACCACATATAAATCAAGAAGGGCCTCATCCACATACTAAGGTGGGGTCTACTTGAACTATGGATATGGCTCATTCTTAGCCTCAACCCCTAAAATGGGCTTTCAAAATGGTTGGATGGTTTGGATACAATGTGTGCATCATGGTGGGTCCCATCATTCAAACGGTGGATGGTGCAGATATGGCACATACGTCATTGGGGCCCATACCATATGGATGAAACACATATACCTGAAGTTGGTATGGGGCCCACAGAATTAGCTACTGACGTTAAGAGAGAGAGAGAGAGAGCAGCCACGTGCTGCTTGAACGAGCAGCATAGCTATTTTTTTAAATTATTTTCTCTTTTCTTTTTCTGTTCTATAACAAGACAGAGGTGAGTCCCATGTAGGGCCCACCACAAAAGGCATTAATATATATATATATATATCTATATATCATATAATATAATATATAATATATATAGTATATCTAACGTCCAGGCCGTCCAAGGCCTGGACGGTCACATACATCAGAGAGGGCCCCACACGTGGGGGTGTGTCCCACCGTCAAATGGATGGTGGTCACAACACATACATGGTGGTGCGGTCCACCCCAGTGGTTGGATGGTGTGGGTGGGTCCCATGGACCTCACCACTATTCACACTTCCTGTTAACCACCGGCACTAGGGACGGATGCCAAGACCTCAGCGTTGAAATGAGGTATCTTTCACACAGTCTACTACGTGAGCTATGGGGGGCCCATCGTTGAAACGAGGTACCTCCACTCAGTCTGTCAGTGAGCTATGGATTTAGGAGGAGGGCCCCACCTGCACATGGCCCCACTATTAGAGGTGGTGGACGGTTTAGATGAAACACACATCAAGGTGTGGCCCACTAAACGGGTGATGGATGGTGATGGGTCTCATGGACCCCACCGTCACTCACATCACTGTTAGCCATCCCCAGTCAGTATACCCTTCATTGCTAGCACAACCCCAATGTCAGTTACGTCTGGTGTCCTTAGACGGACGGGGTGGATGAACAACTTATCAAGGTGGGTCCCACATGGCCCGCCCGATATGAACCAGCCTGATATTTGTGTTTCCCTTTCATCCAGGCCTGTGTGACCATCCGGTCATGCAGGCCCCAAACAGGGGTCGAGGTGGCCCACCAAAATGGATGGCTTAGGTAAAATGCATAAATCGTGGGTGGGCCATGATCATGAAAGAGATGGAGAAAGAGGGAAGAAAAAGAAAGAGACAACGAAGGTGATGGAGGGGCCCCACCATTATGGGCCCCTCTTTGATACAAAATATACATTAAGATGGGTCCCACTAAATATGGACCCTTAATTAAATAAACGAATGAAAGACAAAAATCAAGGATCACCCACCAGCTTCTTCTTGCATCCTTGGCTTCCTTAGCTCCTTAGCTTCGATTCCAATTGAGGAGATGAGGTTTGGATGGTTAAGATGGGAGATGAAGGAGTAGGAAAGGTGGGCCACACTTGTAGTTCTCTTGGAGTGAAAGGGCTTGGACGTATGGAGGTTTTCTCTTGCTTGAGAAAGTAGTTTGAAAATGAGAGAGAGAGAGGGTTATAAAGAGATAGGAAAAGAGATGGGTGATGGATTGATAGACGTGGTGAGTGATGAGTGTAAAAGATTTTTTTGACTTTTGTGGCAAATATTGTAAGAGAAGTATAGCTTGTGTAAGAACTTTTTGACTTTGGGGCTTGCTTGGGAAAGGGTGAAAGGTGATGTGTACTTCACATATACTTGATATGATGGGATTGATTGATTGATTGATTGATGTGACAAGTTATAGAGATTCTCTCAGAATTCGCACGCGCGATGTTTTCTCGCACCGAACGCTGGCCCACATCTCCTGTCCTGGGTATCATCTCGGCGCGTGAGACGCAGCATCGGAACCGCGACGCGGTCGCTATGGTACAAGTCTTGGGTTGAGTTGACTCAGGTTAACGACGTGTGACTCAAGGTCACGTGCAAATATCCGTTAAGGGTCGAAGGTTGCCAAAATTAGACTAGGAAGATCGCGGAATCCTACGGAACGGTACGGACTAAGATACGAGTCTTACACACGGCTCTAGGTAGCCATCCATTCCAGTGTGATTAGATTCTGTTTGACAGCCCAAGGACTTGAGCATATCTTTTGTTGTTTCCACTGCTTGAATTGATTGTCGCAACCATAAAGAAATAACAGACAAATCCCAACTATGGATATGTAAGGGCTAGAACTGCTAAGGGCATTCCATCCAACGTAAGCATCTAGATAATCTGAAATGTGACATGGCATACTAGAAAGCTCTAAGAAATGCATGAAAAGGAGAATTGCTCTAACAAGTTGGTCAGCTACAAATTTTCAATTAGCAGCACTGCAAAAGAAAGAAAAAAAAAAAACCACTATGAATGGTTAAGAAAAAAGAAGATTGAATTTGTGAAATACCCAAAAATAAAAATCTGAGTTTATAATTCTTAACTTGGATATTGTGTCTAACCAAGCTCATATAACGTGAAGAAGAAGAAGAAGAAGCAAAAAAAGAATGAGGAAGGAAAGAAGAAAAAAAAAAAAACTGGGGTATGAATGTAAACTAGTGAAGGGAAATATAGCTAAATTCACAAGCTTGAACCTTATACTTTGTCTAAAATGTTCAAATTAGAAATGATTTTGGGATAATCGATCTAAAATGGGGTACTAAAACAACTGAAGCATCAACGAGCATTATCCTCTAAAATTGCTAGAAACTTCTCAACCTGAAACAAAGGGTAAAAAACAAGGAAAAAAAGAGAAAAAAAAAAATTCTGATCAAAACCTGATTCGAAGCTCTATTAGAAGTCATACATATCAGTTTGAAAATCATTTGGGCATTTTCTACTTACCCTTCCTAATGATGTATGATAATACATATGCCTTTCCAACCTTCTAAGATCTAAGGCCCCTCCTAATTCTATCTTGTGATAGCATCATCATTCAACAATCTCTAAAAGTAGATTCTCAAGTTGTCACAAAATCCAGTCCTTCATTGTCATCGTCATCTAAAGCCTTAATGCCAAGGTATCAGAATATCCAGTTATAAATTTAGGAAAAGAAGAAGGCAGACAAAACATTGACGCTAAACTAGACAATAGAATATTGAAGAAAAATGCTAATGATAAATAATAATAATAATTTTAAAGAAAAAATATCATTAGAATCCCCTGCTAGTTAAAAGGACTATCCAGTTCTAAAATGACTAGTCAAACAGCACAATAATAACTCGGGATGCACCGCGATAGCTGTATCAACAAATAATGTCTCTGGGCGTGCTGTTGTTGTCATCAAATAGACACTCCTTTACATAAAACAAAGCATGTAAGCAAAAGAATTGGTACAAGGATTATCCTACGCAATGATGCATGTGCAATGCAATTTTCAGCCTTTCTATACATCAACTAGGAGATTGTATAGGTTATTTAAGTCAAAACGATTGGGTAAATAACCAGCACATTTTTAGAATGTATGATAAAAAGAAAAATAAATAAATGCATCGACCATGTAGAATATTAGCCTTCACTGCCCATTAGATGTCTACCAGTCAGCCAGTCAGGAGAATACTTCTACTGTAGTTTTTGGACGATACTCCTCTGCACTAGGGCTCACTATTTGGATGGTTCGAATTTGTGCTGCAAGCCATGTGTACTATAGGAGTGCAGCCACCATCACCACAGTTGTAGATTATGATATTGTTGCCAGGAGTGCAACTTTAAAAATGTGAATTGAATTGCAAACATTCAATTTTAAAAAATGGAGTGCAACTTTAAAATTTTTAAAGAAAAGCAAAGGTTTCCTTTATTATTATTATTTTTCAGCAAACTTAGCAAATAATCTATATGCAAAAAGTTTCTTGACAGGAGGCAACTAATTTCCATGCCAGATACAAAGTGCTTCCACATAAAAAGCCCAATACATTCATATGCAATTTAGTCTATGTCCAAGAAAGTGAAGCATGTTAGAACTGAATTAGAAGTAAATAAAAAAAATAAAAATAAATTTTTTTAAAAAAGAAAAAGAACTACTTACAGCATTTTTCTCATCTGGATCATTTTGGAAGACAGAGAACAGTGGAGCCAAAACTTTATCTTATACTAGGATTTAGCTTTGCAAACACAATCGGTATGTGCCTTAATGCTTCCTGAAATAAAAGAAACAATTAAAGTTAACTCAGCTGCTGCAATTGTTGGTGCCTGCATTTATGATGATGATATCAATCTAAACAAGATAAAGAAACAAGCTACCATGCCTTCTTAGGAAATTGGGTTTTTAAGAATTTGTAAAATAATGTTAATTTAGTTTTGAATTCCAAATTCTCATTAATCAATTAATCACACTGAACAGTATGAACTTGTACCAAGACACATGAGAGGGTTTTTCTATATCTTCTTTCCCGGAGATAGATGCATTTATCCTTCTTTTTTTCCCACAACAACACAACACAGTTACCAATTAGGTCCGCCAAATCTTTTGACTTAGTTTCATGGTGTTATAAGTAGTCCATTCAATGGGCATAAACTTCACATCACCAACTTACCCTTAGGGCAGGATTGGCATCTGGATGGAACACAGAAAGAGTACTCATTGCACTGACAAGCACGCCCATTGGGTGTGCATCAAGGGGCATTGCCTGAATAATATCCTATGAGAAAGAAAATACAATCAAAATCCATTAGAGAAAAAAGTCACACTAGTAAAGTTTCTCTTATCAGCAATGTACAAATGTTTATCATATTAGTGATAAATAAACTCAACTACCAAAAAAGATGCAGCAACAGGGCAAGAATCCATCAACATGTCGGATTATAGAAAAGAGGTGATACTTTTCATTGCACAGACCCCAAGAGTCATAAAGAAACTGATGTGGGAAAAACGTCTACTTTGCCACTACATCATATTTCAGGCAAAAAATCAATCCATCCATGGTCCATAACATTAGGAAACTTGACATTAAATGTTTGGTTTTAGGTTACCTAAGCAAAGGAATAGATAATAGAGACGCACCAAAATGCCCTGAGGAATAGTAGAATGTTGAGAAACTGCAAACTGACTTTGAGAAGGAAAATCTCCATACACTGTAAAAGAAGGCAAATCTCCTAACCCATTTTTTCAAAGCTTTTAAAATAACCCAGGGACCTAGATGCATTTCTTCTTTGTATACTATACCTTAGCAGGTGGCTCTACATGCATGGGCTTAGATGGGAAGAGAGAGAAAATGAAGATATACATTACCATTCTAAGTATCTTATGCATTTGCAGCTCTTGCCATCAAAAATAGAAAAAATGAAAGAGAGATAGAGGTAAAGCAAAGAAACAAAAAATCTTGGATGTCCATGTTGGTAGTGGGGATAATGACGGACCCAAAATTAAAGCATATCCAGCTCAAGTAGACCACACTATAAAAACAGTGGGGATAATGATGTCAATGCTGGAAACCTACCAAGGCCCCACGGTGATGTTTTTTGTCATTTGTTTGCTACTTCATCAACCCATTCCAAAAACTGCAACATGAAATTCAGGAATAAAAACAAATTCTGATAGTAATAGTATGCGTCATGTGCCATTTAGGAATGGTATGCAACATTAAAGAGCTTCATCATCTCTGAAAAAATATTTTTTTTTTCCTTTGATAAGTATGAATAGAAAATTCTGATAGTGACAAGAAAAGGAGAAAGAAATTTTGAAGTTAGATGCAAGATCGAAGTAAATAATGTTCTATTTCAGAAAGATAATATTTTCATAAAGCACAAGTTCACCAATAAGAGGAGAAACAGTCAACTCATGGACTACCAAACCTTGCAGTTATGGAATCCTGAGTTGCATTCGTGAATCCATCCATTGTTAAGTTCAAAAAACACAAGACATAACCAAAAGGAGTATTTGGATGATACTCCACCAGCGACAAGGAGAGTGCATACATGCTCACCTGTCCAGCAATTCTACTAGTTGAATCAAGGATCCTTGCTTGCTCATCTGCTACTCCATATAGAAATACAGGGACTGCATGATTTTTATCAAAGAACATTAGCAATTGGAATAAAAAGTTTGAAGAACTGTCTGGGAAAATAGGATTTAGAACGGCTCATTCATAACATGGTCTTCTGCACACATAGCAATCCCTCATCATTATTTGCTACGGACCTCCTTTCTGGAACGTACTCAGCACCAGTCTTACCCCATGGGATTTCTTTAGGGTTCCTAAAGATTTCCACAGAATCAAGCAAATTTTAGTGACATGAGATTTCAATTCAAGGTAAAAACATGTAAAATGAAGAAACTACAGAGATATAAGCCACCATCAGATCAGCTGGGCTAAGTCAGTTGGATCATCCAACTCAACCCATTGTTAATTTATAGGCATAGAACAAGTTGACTAGGGCTCAATCCAAGCCCAACCCATTTACTTAAAATTGTTAAGTCCACATGATTAGCAAAACTATGTATCCCGTAAATAAACAGGACGAATGGATGAGATGAATTCAATCTGCAGTTGACAATGATTACGCAGGAGAACTAGGTAGCATTTTCAATTGCTTCAATGCATTTCAATACACTCCAAACCACTCAATAAGCTTCAACTCAAACTTTCCCAATTTCACCCAAAGAAAAAAGAAAAAAGACCAAAGTGATCAAATATAAGG
This sequence comes from Magnolia kwangsiensis, assembly GCA_037074715.1. Lineage (NCBI taxonomy): Eukaryota > Viridiplantae > Streptophyta > Magnoliopsida > Magnoliales > Magnoliaceae > Magnolia > Magnolia kwangsiensis. The sequence continues at coordinate 71,612,581 of CM073574.1, read as the reverse complement.
TGGGATACATATGTATCAGAAAATGAATACTCATGTTGGATGCAGATATACTGTAATTAGAATGCTCTCCAACCAAAAAAGCAAGAGCTGCTAATCGCTTAACAACCAAAATCCCATTACTTCCCAATCAAGCTACAACCATTTAATCTTAAAAGCCTTGCCTCAACAAGTAGGCATGAAACAACAAATGTTACTGAATCATATGAATCATCCAATTACTTGAAAAGGTTAGTTATAATAAATTTTCCAGGTCAAACCAATGGGGCATCACTCATTTTTGGTCATCCCATGTGCTAATAACCTGCAACATCCAATAAATATTCAGTAACAAAAGTCAAAATAAACCAAATGCATTAGGACCCCAAAAATCTTCAATCCATCCAAAATGCAGAGGCATTAAGTAGATCAACCAGCATTATGATCTCATCTTCAAACTTTGGTGAAAAAAAATAAAATCAAACTCTTTACTTCAATAATACTTGCATTCTTCAGAGAAGATTTGGGGTTGCTTCTTAGCAATGGAATCTAGCAGTTATATGTCTTTGGCTACCTGCTCATCAACACTGCAAGTGAACATGGATTGACAATGACATTTACAAATTAAAATCAGAGATACAAAAAACTAAGAGTGGGTTGTTCCTAAAAGGCAGACCTGCATAAAATCATTCACCAAAGAAACAAATATTTTACACCACCTTCAAGAAATTGATGAATGAAAAAAATAATAATAAAAAAAATCCTTCTATGCACTTTAATTATGCCCTACAAAAACCAAAACAAGCTTAACTTAACCAAAACAAGTATATTGTGTAGTTCACTACTGCCAAGTCTCAATCTCAAGATTAGATTGGTTGAACAATCCTAATCTCTGATTCACAGACATTTGTTTGCCAAAATAGGATAGTTGGAGATTTTCCATTTTTACACCAATACTCCCTGGTCAGTCACTAATCTTTGTTTGAATTTGTTTTTCTTTATTTATTTACATCACCATCATCATCATCCTAGCCTCATCGCACCATTTTGGGGTTGGTTGTATGATCATGCTTTGTCAATCATATACCAAATAGAAATTCTCATGATTTCATAGCTAAAGTTTTATGTTTGTGGTCTCCTTGTGTAATTATGCTTTGGTCCATGGTGTAGGAATAGCGATGTGCTCCATGCCTCCTCACCTATAACAAGACCTAAAGAGCCTTAGGCCTAATTGTTTCTCCTCACTGGGGCAAGTGTTTTCAGCATGATAGGAGAATAAAAGAGATGCATGTTTGTACTGTACAAGTACAGATAAACAAAACATGAAAACAAAACCATTAAAAAAAGACCTACCAAACCATTAAAAAAAAAAACCTACCAAACCATTAAGAAAAACAAACATAAAAATTACACACATTTATTTCAGGAATTTTGTCAAACATGTGACATGCTTATAGCTCAAATTTTATACAAGCATGCTTTGTGTAAGAAATAAGTGGCTAATAAAATCCCAAATCCAGTGAAGTAAAAAAATAAATCCATTAGTGATTAAAAGAGAGAGGAAAAAACCACCTGACTAGTCTCTTCAGTTCAGGCAACCGCAGAGTTGGAATGTGAATAAGGTTTTAGAAGATTTAGAGAAATCAAATAAAATCTCCAGGGTTTTGGGAGATTTGGAGAAATCGGGAGATGCATGAGAGGAATGAGGTGCAGAGAGAGAGGGAGAGAGAGTACCGATCGAGTGCGGCGGACATAGCAAACGCGTTTGGGTGCAGTGGCATTGAGTCATAGCAAACGCGTTTGGGTGCAGTGGCATTGAGCCACGTTTTCAGGGGTAGTGATCACAGATCGCCAGATCTGAAGGTGTTACTTCTTTTCAAACAAAAAGAAAGCTGGGGAAGAGAGAGAAAGAGGGGGGGGATGGGATCGAGGAGGAGAAAGAGAGGGAGGGAGGGACAGAGAGAAGGATAGGGCATCGAGAGAGGGACGAGATCGAGGATGTAGAATATGATAAATTAGGGATCGAGGCTGTCATTGCATCTATAGAGAGAGAGAGAGGGAGAGAGAGAGCGTCGGGGGCGGTGAGAGGGAGAGAGTCGGGAGAGGGGAGAAAAACAGGGTTAGGGCTTTTGGTACAGTATATATACCCGATCGCTTATCAACGCCCATTTTAATTAGCGCCGATAAATTAGCCACATAAATCGTCGGCTAATCTAGTTTTTGTTGTAGTGTTATAAAACTCATGACAGGTCCCACTGAGATTACTCAATACGCTAGATGGTACTGATTTACCCAGTAGGCAATTCAATTTAGAACTAAGCTATACCCTAGGAATTGATAAAGGGTGTCCGTCGTAAGCTTTGTGAGGGCGTACCGTGGTTCTTATATTCCATTCAATTCATTCATGTGAATTAACCCATGCTAAGGTAATCTAAAAACTAGTAGGCCAGTCATTTAATTTTGGAAGTTTTAGGTATAAGATTATGAGGTTGTTCACATGACTGTCAGAACAAGTTGATTTTGGAGTAATTGGTTGAGTACCAATGAGTCTTCCTTTTCTATTGAAAAAAGATTAAGAAATATTCACTATTCCCTTCCTTTTATAACATCTAACTCACCTGAGATTTGAAATAACTTATTTTCTGGTGAATATGGGAAGCAGATTGGTTGGTATAACACACGCCACCGATGTGGCTAGTGTGTTGATGTCACCAAGTTTTGTAGGTCCCATCATGAGGTATAAGTTATATCCAAACCGTCCATCCACTTGGTAAGCTTGTGGTAAGGCTTTAACTGAAAAATAAAACAGACTTAAAAATCAAGTGAACCATATGGTAAAAGCAGTAGATGAACGCCTACCATTGAAACGTCATAGAAATTTTGAATGAATATGATATTTGTTTTCTTTTCTGGTTAATTGACCATACTCACCTCAAAATTCGGGCAAATTACCTAAAAAGCTAGGTCATTCCATGTATTCTAAGAGTGGCCTTCTGACATGCTTCCAAAAATTACTTAGAAAAAAATGCTCGTTGTCCTTGTTTCAGTAGTTGTACGATTTTCTAGAGAATAAGAAGTTACCTGGTATTTAATGCCAAGAAAGTGATATGTACGGAATCTTCTTTTTTTTTTTTTTTTTTTTTTTGCGCGGGGGTAAGGACGAAACTCCTGGGGCTCACATTGATGTATGTGTATAATTCAAGCCGCCCATCCTTTTTTCTGTATCATTTTAGGGCTAGGGCCTAAATATTAGCCTGATCAAGAGCTCGTGTGGGTCACATAATAGAAAATAATGGTGACAATAGAACCCACTATTGAAACTTTCCAAGCTCACCGTGATGTTTGTTAGACATTACCCAAGTCAGGACTTTTTGGGCCTATGGCGAGCTGGCTGACAAGGTGGACGAAACAGATCTCACCATTGTTGGCCTTAGGCTATTGTACCAATGACTATCCTTTTATTTGGTAGTAAAGGAAGTGACCATGTAACAACCGCGACCCATATAACATGAGAACCATGACCCATATAACACGATAACTACGACCTATGACAACTACGGCCCATGACAACCATGACCCATATAACATGACAACCACGACCCGTGACAACTATGACCCCTACCACATTATAACCACAACCCTTACCGCATTACAACCATGACCTAGGTATGGGTCATTGTTTTCATGAGGAAAGGGTCATGATTGTCATAAGGTAAGGGTCGTCATTATCATGCTATATGGGTTGTAGTCTTCATTTTATAAGCCTTCACAAGGACCCACTAGTGGGGCCTACATTGATGTATGTGAATAATCTATGCCACCCATCTTTTTTGTCGTGTCATTTTAGGGTTAGGTTCCAAATATCAGCCTGATCCAGAGCTCGGGTGGGCCACATAATAGAAAATAATGGTGATAATAACACCCACTATTAATATTTAAGCCCTCATGAGCTTTGAATCAGGCTAATATTTAGGTACTAGCCCTAAAATGACACGACAAAAAGGATAGGCAGCATGGATTATTCACATACATTAATGTAGGCCCCACTAGATGGTCCTTATCAAGGCCTATCGAAATGAATATTTTGACCTGCATAGCATGAAAATCACGACCCTTACCTCATGAAAACCACAACCCTTTTCTCATGAAAACCATGACCCATACTCGGGTCATGGTTGTAATGTGGTAATGGTCGTGGTTATAATGTGGTAAGGGTCATAGTTGTCATGGGTCGTGGTTCTCATGTTATATGGGTTGTGATTCTCATGTTATATGGGTCGTGGCTCTCATATAACATGGGTCGTGGTTATCCTTTTATATGGCTTGCAGTTATCTTGTTATATGGGTCGTTGTTGTCATGGGTCGCGGTTATCATGTTATATTGGTCGTGGTTATTATGTTATATGGGTAGTAGACAAGGTGGATGGATCGGATCACTCCATTGTGGGTCTTAACCTATGGTACCAATGGTTTGGTAGAAAAGGAAGTGAACACGTTGCAAACTACAAACCATGCAACATGACAATCATGGCCCATATAACATGGCAACTACGACCCATGTAAACCACGACCCAAATGGGCTCACATTGAAGTATGTGAATAATCCATGCTATCGATCCATTTTGTTGTGTCATTTTAGGGGTGGAGTCAAATATTAACCATGACCCTTTGTGGATGAAAACCACGATCTATTGTGTATGTGAACCACAACCCTTCAAATGGATCATGGTTGTCATGTAGTAAGGGTCGTGGTTATCATATTATATGGGTCGTGGTTGTCATCCAAGTCATGGTTGTCACGAGTCATAGTTATCATGTTATATGGGTCGTGGTTGTCATGTTATATAGGTCGTGGTTGTCATGTTATATAGGTTGTGGTTGATATAGGCCGTGGTTGTCATGTTATATAGGTCGTGGTTGATATAGGCCATGGTTGTCATGTTATATAGGTCGTAGTTGTTTTGTTATATGGTTCGCAGTTGTCTTGTTATATGGATCGTGATTATCCTATTATATGGGCTACGGTTGTCATGAGTAGTGGTTATAATGTTATATGGGTAGCCGACAAGGTGGATAGATCGGATCACCCCATCATGGCCTTAAGCTATGGTACCAATGGTTTAGTGGAAAAGGAAGTGAACATGTTGCAAACCACGAATCATGCAATAAGGCAACTACGGCCCATGTAAGCTACGACCCAAATGGGCCCACATTGATGTAAGTGAATAATCCATGCCGCCCATCCTTTTTGTTGTGTCATTTTAGAGGTAGAGTCAAATATCAACCACGACCCTTTGTGAAAAAAAACTATGATCTATTGTGCATATAAACCACGACCCTTCAAATGGATCGTGGTTGTCACGTGGTAAGGGTTGTGGTTGTCATATTATATGGGTCGTGGTTGTTATGTATTATAGTTGTCATGCTATATGGGTTGTGGTTGTCATGAGTTGTAGTTTTCAAGTTATATGGGTCGTGGTTGTCATGGGTTGTGGTTGTGAAGTTAAATGGGTCGTGGTTGTCATGTTATATGAGTCATGGTTGTCATGGGTCATGGTTGTGAAGTTATATGGGTCGTGGTTGTCATGTTATATGGGTCGTGGTTGTTATGGGTCGTAATTGTAAGTTATATGGGTCGTGGTCGTAGGCTTTCAATTTCACTACTTTCTATGGTGTGGTCCACATGAGCCTTTGATATCCTCTTTTTTGGGTTCATCCCTTAAAATGATCTTTCAAAATGAATGGACGACATGGATAAAATATATACATCATAGTGGGCCTAATAAGACCATTCATCTCTACATATATAGTGCCTCATAAGTTATTAAAAATAACATGACTTACTAAAATAACCTTCCCGAGATCTCGGGAGTTTGGACTCCTCCTGTTAACTTGACTTCCTGAGGTACACCACCCAATCGGCTTCCATGTCCTGATGGAAACGGATTGGCTACTCCCCCGCCACCTGCCAATGGCTGGTGGTCGGTGTTTTGTGGGCTCCCCCATGATGTACGTGTTTCATCCATGCCGTCCATCTATTTTTCCAGATAATTTTATGGTATAAGACCAAAAAAGAGGTATATCCCAATCTCAACTGGACCACATTATAGGAAGCAGTGTTGAATAAGCATGGACCATTAAAAACCTTTTGGGGCCATAAAAGTTTTGGATCAAGCTGATCTTTGGTTTTTCCCTTCATCTGGTCCTTTATGACCTAATCAACAGATTGGATGTCAAATAAATGGTACAATGGGCTTTAGGAAGATTTTAATGGTGGATAATCACCATTGTTTTCTTGTGGTGTGGTCCAGTTGGGATTTATATCCCTCTCATTTTTAGTATAAATCTCTAAAATAATCTAGAAACAAGAATGAATGGAAGGGATGAAACACATACATCATAGTGGGCCCCATAGAGCACTGACCACCAACCACGGGCTGGTAGCAGGGGGGTAGCCAATCCGTTTCCGTCTCGAATACGAAGAAGCAGATTGGCTGGTGTACCTCACACCAGCTATATAGCTACTGTATTAACGTCAACAAGTTCTGTGGGTCTGATCATGATGTATATGTTATATCCAACCCATCCATCCATTTGGCGAGGTCATCTTAAGGATTGATGTAAAAAATAAGATAGATTTAACTATCAAGTGGACCATACTGCAAAAAGCAGTGGGAGATTGAACATCTACCATTGAAACCCTTTTTGGCATCACGAAAGTTTTGGATGAATATGAAATTTGTTTTTCCTCTTCATTTGGGTCTTTGTGACCTTATGAACAGATTGGATGGAAAATAAACATTATGGTGGGCCCTACGAATTGTTTAACATTGAAAATCATTATCTCTTCTTCTATTTGTGGTGTGGTCCAGATGATCTTTGGATATTATTCTTTTTTTTTTTTGGATAATAGTCTAAAATGATCTCTAAAAATAGATGAATGGTGTAGATATAATAAATACATCACTGTCGGGCCATGTAACTTTGATCTACTTTGAACTGTCATACAACTCAAAGCTTGAGCATCAGTATTCGTCCTCGCACGACACGTACTTCAGCAGCAAGAGTCCTTGCATGACACGTACCTCCAGCAGCTATATAGCTGTGTGTGTACGCCAACCAATCTGGTTCCGCATCGGACGTGGATTAGATACTGACAATGTGAGTAGCCATTTGGCTATTGAAGTGACATCAACAAGTTATATGGACCCCACCATGGTGCACGTGTTGTATCCATACCGTCCATCCATTTGGAGAGAGAGTTTTATGGCAATAGAAAATGAATGAGATAGATCTAAAGTTCAAGTGGAACCCACCATAGAAAATAATGAGGACAGTGATGTCCACTGTCCAAAACTTCTTAGGGGCCACAATAGTTTCCGATCAAGCTGATATTTTTGTTTTCATGCCAACTATCTCTATGTTAACTATTGAATAGGTTGGATCTCATAAATACATCATGGTGTGCCATATAAGTGTTTCAACAGTGGGTGTGATTGCTCCCACAGTTTTTTATGGTGGATCCACTTGAACTTTAGATCTATCTCATTCTTTTTCTAATGCGGTAAAAAGGTCTCCACAAATGGTTAGACGGTATAGGTACAACAAATGCATTATGGTGGGGTCCACAGAGCTTGATGACGTGACTTGTGATTTGGCTACTATATTGTCAGTATCTAATCTGTGTCATTCTGCGTCGGACGCGGATTAGACAGGGGCAGGTGTAGCAAGACTCGCTGATGAAGTGACATCACCAATTTATGTGGGACCCACCATGATGTATGTGTTATATCCATAACCATAACCCATATAACATGACAACCATGACCCATATAACATGACAACCTCGACCCTTACTACATGACAACCTCGACCCTTGCTACATGACAACCATGATCCATTCGAAGGGTCATGGTTCACATGCACAATGGATCATGGTTTTAAATGGATCATGTTGTCTACCAGAAAGGGTCGTGGTTGTAATGTACTAAAGTTCGTGGTTGTCAGGTTGATGTAATCAATAACTTGTTTATTTTTAAAGAATAGGAGTTGAGGCCCACCATGGGGTGATTTGTTATATCTATCTTGTCAGTTAGCTCGCCATAGGGCCAAAAAGTCTTGACTTGGGCAGTGTCCACTCTATTATGTGGCCCACAGGAGAACTGGATCAGGTTGATATTTGGGCCCTAGCCCTAAAATGACACGACAAAAAGGATGGGCGGCATGGATTATATACATACATCAATGTGGGCCTCGATGTATGGTCAAATTCTCAAGTCATGGTTGTAATGTAGTACGGGTCGTGTTTGTAAGGTGGTAAGGGTCGTAGTTTTCATAGGTTGCGATTGTCATGTTATATGGATCGTGGTTGTCATGGGTCGTAGTTGTCATGTTATATAGGTCGTGGTTTTAATGTTATATAGGTCGTGATTGTCATATTATATGGTCGTGGTTGTCATGTTATATGGGTCATGGTTGTAATGTGGTAAGGGTTGTAGTTGTTATGGGTCGTGGTTGTCATGTTATATGTGTCGTGGTTGTCATGTTATATGGGTCATGGTTTTCATTGGTCGTAGTTATATATTATATGGGTTGTGGTTCTCATGTGATATGGGTTGCGATTGTTACATGTTCGCTTCCTTTACTACCAAATGAATGGATAGTCATTGGTACAATAGCCTAAGGCCCACAATATGTCGATCTGTTCCATCCACCTTGTCGGCCTACTCACTGTGGGCCCAAAAAGTCTTGACTTGGGCAGTGTCCACTTCTAACAAACATCACAGTGAGCTTCGAAAGTTTCAACAGCGGGTTCCATTATCACCATTATTTTCTATTATGTGACACACACGAGCTCTAGATCAGGCTGATATTTAGGCCCTAGCCCTAAAATGACATTGCAAAAAGGATGGGCAGCATGGATTATACACACACATCAATGTTGGCCTCGATGTATGGTTAAATTCTCAGGTCGTGGTTGTAATATAGTATGGGTTGTGATTGTACGGTAGTAAGGGTCGTAGTTTTCATGGGTCGCGGTTGTTATGTTATATTGGTCATAGTTGTTATGGATCATGGTTGTCATGGGTCGTAGTTATCGTGGATCATGGTTGTTATGGGTTGTAGTTGTTATAAATCGTAGTTATCTATTATATGGGTTATGACTCTCATGTTATATGGGTCGTAATTGTCATAATATATGGGGTCGTGGTTATAATGTAGTAAGGGTCGTAGTTGTTATGGGTTGTGGTTGTCATGTTATATGGGTCATGGTTGTCGTGGGTCGTACTTATCATGTTATATGGGTCGTGGTTCTCATGTGATATGAGCCACGGTTGTTACATGTTGACTTCCTTTACTACTAAATGAAAGGATAACCATTGGTACAATAGTTTAAGACTCACAATGAGGTGATCCGTTCCGTCCACCTTGTCGGTCTGCTCGCTGTGGGTCTAAAAAGTCCTGACTTGGGCAGTGTCCACTTCTAACAAATATCACAATGAGCCCGAAAAGTTTCAATAGCGGGTTCTATTATCACAATTATTTTCTATTATGTGACCCACATGAGCTCTGGATCAGGTTGATATTTGGGCCCTAACCCTAAAATGACATGACAAGGATGAGCGGCATGGATTATACACATACATTAATGTGGGCCCCCACGAGTTTGATCCTTGCCCATGCTCCCTTTCTTGGCATTAAATACAATGTAACTTCTGATTCCCAATAAGGGCCTGTTTGGCCGGGCAGATCCCATGGTATTAAGAGGGATGAGATCAATTTTAAGGTAATGATGGTGGTGTCAGTGGATTGTCTTACGGGCCTGTTTGGCCAGGCAGATCCCATGGTATTAAGAGGAATGGGATCGACAATATCCTAGGATAAGCATCATGAGCCAAACGGATCCAGTGAACTTGTCCTGCGGTATAAGCAATCCCAGGGATCTTAAGACAATCCACTGACATCACCATCATTACCTTAAAATTGATCCTATCCCTTGGTTGGATGGATTGGAAGGTACAATCCAGGGATATGTGGGGCATGCCAAATAGACCTAGTGAACTTGTCTTGAGATATAAGCAATCCCATGGATCTTAAGACAATCCATTGACACCACCATCATTACCTTAAAATTGATCCCATCTCTCCTAATACCATGGGATCTGCCTGGCCAAACAGGCCCTAAGATCCATGGGATTGCTTATATCCTGGGACAAGTTCACTGGGTCTGTTTGGAACGCCCCCCATATCCCAAGATTTTACTTTCCAATCCATTCAACTAAGGGATAGGATCAATTTTAAGGTAATGATGGTGATGTCAGTGGATTGTTGTAAGACCCGTATCTTGGTCCGTACCTTTCCGTACACTTCCGCGGTCTTACCGGTCGAATTTCAACAACTTTCGACCCTTAACCGATATCGACGCGCGACCCTGATTCATGTGCCGACAACCCAAGTCGACTCAACCTGAGACCAATACTATAGCGACCGCGCCGTCGTTGCGGTTCCAATGCCGCGACTTACGCGTCGAGGCGATACCCTGGTCAAGAGATATGGGCCAACGTTCGGTACGAGAAAACGCCGCGCGTTGCGAAAACCAAGGGAATCTCTACGATGTGTCACATCAATCACATCAATCCCATCAATCAATCACCCATCAATCCATCACATGTCAAGTACACATCACTTCCATCCCTTTTCCCAAGCAACAACAAAAGTCTTCACCACCCATACCTCTCTTACACAAAAAGCCACAAAAGTCTTCACCACCCATATCTCTCTTACACAAAAAGCCACAAAAGTCTTCACCACCCATACCTCTCTTACACAAAAGCCACAAAAGTCAAGTTTTTCTTACACAACCATCACTCACCCATCCATCCATCACTCTCTCTCTCTCCCTTACATCACTCTCTCTCCTTCTCTCTTTCTCATTTCAAATTTCCAAGCAACAAATGAGCTCTAAGATACTCCATACGTATAGAATTTTCCAAGCTCCCTAAACTCCAAGTGTGACCCACCTTCCTACCCCAAAATCTCCCATCTCAACCCTCCATTCTTCATCTTAACCATTGAAGTTGAAGCCAAGTTGCCAAGGAACCCCTAGGAGCGAGAAGATCGGACGGTGGGTGCCTCTATAGGGTAGATTTATTTGTTTTTATGGTGGACCAAGAGAGGCTCACCGATCAATGGTGTGGATCTCACTTGGGACCCTAATACGTGGCCGATGGACCACTTGGATCATCATGATCATTCCATGATGGGGCCATTCTCAATGGACCCCATCATGATGTTTATTTTCGTTTGGAAAGGTCATCTAGACCATCCATATTGGTGGGAAAAGGATTCCCACCGTTGATCTTTAGTTTTGATGGTCACATGTGTAAAATGACCCATTTGATGTATGATTTCATGTATGGGAGGCCCATAATAACGGGGTCCCTCCATCACAAGCCCTGTCCCACTCTCCATGACTCTCTCTCTCTTTTATTGCTTTTATTTTATTTTATTTTATTTTATTTTATTTTTTTAATGCTATAGGATGGTGGCCCACTTGAATGGATCCCACCTTGATATAATTATTTTTATTCAAGTGGGGCCCACCTTAAAAGTTAAACCCATGTCAGCCATCATGTGATGGCCCACTTCATCAGGGCCCACCATTTGCAAAAGAAAGAAAAAAATCAAAACCGTCTAGCGTCTAGGACGCTGGACGTTTCAATGAAAAAAAAGAAAAAGGAAAGAAGAAAAGGGGATTTTTGGTGGCCCACTTGCATAGGCCCCACCCTGATGTTTATGCCCGATCCAAGCCGTCCATCCTCTTACCCACGACATTTTAGCCGTTGGGTAGAAGTTTGGAGCTGATCCAATCACCTGGTGGGCCATAGTGTCAAAAATCTCATCCTCACCTTTCAAATACATTTTTCTAATTTTATTTTATTTTCTTTCATCAAAAAAATTTAAACTTTGGACTTGTTGGATTCATTGCAAGGTGAGGAATCCTATGGTCGGAGTGGATCCAGTTAAAGCGGACCCCACACCAGAAAAACTGCGGGAAAACGGATTTTTTCCAAATTTCATAAGAGGTAGAGCCTCTGTGCAATTGCCAGAGGGTGGCAGCACTGCACGCTCCTGCGTGCAGCTTTGTACAGGCGGGCGGACGAGTGTGGGGAGGTGGCCCACGGCCCTGCACGTGGGCCCCACAGTAATATTTTTTTTATCATCCAACTTGTTCATTAGGTAGGCCACCCCAGTGGTGGGCCCCCCTCCCAAAATGAGTCAGATCCAAAACTCAGGTGGCCCACACCACGCGAAACAGTGTAAATTAAATTCAATCGTTGAAAAGTTTCTGGGGCCCACAGAAGTATTGGATCAAGCTGAAATTTATGTTTTCTCTTCATTCAGGTCCAAGGGACCTTATGAACGGGTTGGATTTTGAAAGAACATTACGGGGTGGGCCCCATATGGGACCCACAATTGATGCATATGTTGTAGCCCACCGTCCAGGCGGACGGTGGCACCCACCTGACGCACGTGCTGCCTCCACCGTCCACGGACGGTGGGGCCCTATGTGATGTATGTGATATAGCCGCACTGTCCACTGGACAGTGGGACCCACCATGATGCATGTGATGCATCCGGACCGTCCATCCACTTTAACACAAAGGCCTATGGGTTAACCCCCTTTGGACTGTAAAAAGGGCTATGGGTTAGGCCCATTTGATTTATAAAATGCATATCGACTGGGCCCATTTGATCCATTTAAGGCCTAAGAATTTTGGCCCACTTGATACGTAAAGCCTATGGGCTTTGGCTCACTTGTTATTTAAGGGCATGGGATAGGCCCATTTGATTTATAAAATGCTTATGGGCTAGGCCCATTTGATTCATTTAAGGCCTAAGAACTTAGGCCCATTTGATGTACTTCAAGGCCCATGTAATTGGACCCTTTTGTTGAAATTTAAAGTCCATGGAAGTAGGCCATTTGATATATTGTAAGGCCCATGGGACTAAACCCATTTGAATATAAAAGGGTCCATGGGATTAGGCCCACTTTGATATGATGCAAGCTCATGGATTAGGCCCATTTGAATTGTTTAAGGCCTAGGGATTTAGGCCCATTCGACGCATATAAGGCCTCTGGGTTGAGGCCCATTTGATATATATTTGGGGCCCAATTGGTGTGGCCCATTGGTCGTATATTAGACTCATGAGACTACGCTCATTTGATGCAATCCAAGGCCCACGGGTTTGACCCATTGCAATGCACATAAGACCCATTGGTGTGGCCCATTTATGTGGCCCATCTGATGAATAAAAAGCCCATTTGATATATATGTAAGGTCCAATGGGGATAACCTACGGTCCATTGCAATGTGTAAATCCATTACAGACTAAGTACTGACGTTTACAAAGATCGTGACTTGGGAGCAATGTTGGTTTGACGTCCACATTGCGAGTGTAATGTTGGTTGGATGTCCACATTACGACTCTTCTTAGGGCCCATTACTGGGCCGTACTTATCGTGTATAGGCCGTCCAGGTCCATCTGCATTGTAAAATAGTTCATTTTATTATAACATGTTTAGTATAATTTCATGACCCATGATCATACGCATCATATGTATGCTTGATATGAGGATTGACTGATCATAGCATTTGCCTTCGGGCAGGTTGTTTATGGGCTCCCGATTAGGCGGTGTTGCCCTACATGAGCGCACGATATACGCAGGATTGGTTGCATGACTGGATAGCGTGATTCATGCATTCCGCATTTGTGTGACATGGTTATTGTATACTCTAGCTACATCGGGGTCGTAGCCTCCACAGACAGATCGTGGTTGGCAGGATTGTATACCGAAAATCTTGTTCTACATGGGGTACTATAGATATCCCTAGGTGAAAGTCCCTAAACCCTTATGGTACCAAGAGGTTGCTCCAATGTCTAGACCAAGTGGGTAGATGAGCGTTGAGTGCCGATTACCAGACGGCTACGCTCTCCACTATGTCGTGGTCGGTTGGAAGGGGGTGCGGCCTTACCCACCCGAGTGTAGGGGGCAATGCTAGGCTGAGTTTGACCAGCTCGAGGAATGGGTCCGCTATCGACGAGTCGCGCCCAATATTGGCAGATGGATAGTGTGGTCTCTTCCACTTACCTTATTGCGCGCGATGTGGCGGCAATCTGGTTTTGAGTGTACTAGACCCCGGTGATATTCCATATTTTGAGCTGTATTGATGTGTGGATATAGATGAGGATTTGTGTGCTTGAGTTGCATTGCACATCGCATGGCCTTGGGATGGCCGCTACCATTCATGTCTCGCATTGCATAGCCTTGGTACAGCTCATGGTATTATGGTTCTATTTGCATATTCCGCTTTACTCTTACATTGTATGTTCATATTACTACCTTGCGCACACACTTTCACCACCCTCTAAGATTTCTATAAGCTTATGCACGACTGTTGCGTGCAGGTGACGTTGGTTCGCAGCAGCGCTGAGGCAGGAGTACGTTGCGGAGCGTTTTGGAGTTTTTGTTCTTGCCATTGTATTTCCCTTTATGCTCATTGTACTTGTAAAGTTTTTTATCATAGTGGAAATGTAATGGAGTTCTTGGTTGTTGTTTGTGGGTTATGCCTTTAGTTATGCTTATTATGAATCAAACTGATATTTAAAATCCTCCTCGTAGCATCTCAGGATCGGAACCTGGTGAATGGGAGCTAGGAGCCGAGAATAGGGTTCTACGGAGACTGTCGGCGCCGGATTCGGCGATCAGGAATTTTGTGAGCCCGGTTTTCGAGTTCGGGACGTGACAGAAGTTTGTATCAGAGCATAACTTGGGAATAACCGAGAACAACATTACATGTCTTCTATGAGTGTGGAATGACTAAGTCCCGAAGTTCGGATAGCTTCGCGACCTTCCAATTCCGACCGATAATGTGCGTACCTTCGAGAGTTTTGAAGTTGATTGGCGCCTTCGCTCTTTCTTGTAGGACATGGCGCCTGGGAGGGTTAGTCGATTGACTCCCGCACCACCACCTGAGGATTCTGCTTCACCATCGGAGGCTCCAGCTTTACCCCCTGCGTCTCCCGTTCCACCCTCAGAGATCCCTGCTTCCTCTCATGAGGATGACATTCCTCCACCTGAGGCCGATGAGGAGCCGACTGTGACTGTGAGTGCTTCTCAGTTGCAGCAGATGTTACAGGCTGTGACAGCCGCACTCCAAGGATAGGGCAGACGCCCAACTATTTCACCAGCTCAGGCAGAGCAGGAGGGCGCGAGCGCCTTACTACGTGAGTTCAGACGGCTTGATCCTCCACGTTTCCAGGGCGAGCCAGATCCGACCGCAGCAGAGAGATGGTGCTCCGATGTGGAGAAGATCTTCAATACCATGTCATGTACGACCGAGCAGCGCGTCCGGCTAGCTGTATTTCTCTTCCAGGGTGAGGCCGAGCATTGGTGGACCTCTGTTACCCGTGTTGCCGGACCCGATTATGTCTGTACATGGGAGGACTTTGTGGACCGATTCGAGGAGCAGTACTTCCCCGACCATATCCGTCGTCAGCGAGCTTTAGAGTTCAAGACTCTAGTACAGGGAGATATGACCGTGGCACAGTACACGGCCCATTTTGTGCTCTCTCGAGAGTTACACCATATATGGTTGGTGACGAGGGGCGGAAGGCCCGCCGTTTCAAGCACGACTTACGTTATGGCCTTCGAGGTCATGTTATCGGGCATGATCTCCCTACTTTCCAGGCAGTAGTGTGGAGAGCTCAGATTTACGAGACTGAGTGGGCCGGTTCTCAGTCTGAGCGTGGTCAGAGGGGAGACCGGAAGAGGCAGGCTTCTTCCAATCCTTCCTAGCAGCGTCGACCACAGCAGCAGAGGCGTACAGGTCGCCCAGCCTTCCGAGCGCCAGCAGCACCTCTACCACTACCTCAGAGACAGTTCACTGGCACTTGCTTCAGGTGCGGTGCGACGGGACACCGTTCATGGGAGTGTCCCAGCCCCCAGTAGCAGCAGAGAGGTCCACAGCAGTAGAGACCTCCACCGCAGTAGCAGAGACCCCACAGCAGCAGCGACAGCAGCCTCCACCACCGAAGCCACCTCAGCAGCAGCAGCATCAGCATCATCACTAGCCTCAGAGGCCACAGCAGCAGAGGCAGCAGTTTCGACTGCCTCAGAGACCCCAGCAGCATCAACAGCACGCTCAGAGGGGACAGGCACCTCCCCAGCCGGCTCAGGCTAGATTCTATGCGGCTCAGCAGGATCCGCAGTCATCTGGAGGTGTAGTTAAGGGTATACTGCCAGTTTCTGCATGCATTGTACATGTACTGTTTGATTCCGGTGCATCGCATTCTTTTGTGGCCGAGAGCTTCTGTCGATCGGCTGGCTTACCGTTGGAGTCTGCTGATGAGAGCCTATCAGTATTGACTCCCTTGGGGAAGACTGCAGTGTTGGGACGATTTTGCTCGTCTTGCCCCGTTCTAGTTGGGGATACCTTCTTGCCCGCTGATTTGTTTGTTTTGTCGATGTTCGAGTTCGACGTCATCTTGGGCATGGATTGGCTCACCGAGTACTATGCTATATTGGATTGCGCCGCGAGGACCGTCACGTTTTGTATACCCGGCTTGCCAAAGTTTCAGTTCGTTGCAGAGGCCAGAGGAGAGCGGTTGTCTTGTTTGATGTCTTGCGCCATAGAGGAGCCTGTTGCCGTTTGCATCGACTATCTTCCCGTGGTTTACGATTTTCTCGATGTGTTCCAGGAGATTCCGGGATTACCGCCTCATCGACTCACTGAGTTTCAGATCGATCTCGTGCCTGGTACCGCGCCTATTTCAAAGGCCCCGTATCGTATGGCACCGTTGGAGTTACGGGAACTGCAGAAGCAGTTGGACGAGTTACTTGAGTTGGGTTTTATCCGTCCGAGCAGTTCGCCGTGGGGAGCGCCAGTACTCTTCGTGAAGAAGAAGGATGGCTCGTTGAGGCTCTGCATTGACTATCGCGAGCTCAACAAAGTCACGATCAAGAACAAGTACCCGCTCCCTAGGATTAATGATTTGTTTGACCAGCTGCAGGGTGCACAGTTCTTTTCGAAGATTGACCTGCGTTCCGGTTATCATCAGATTCGGGTCTGAGATGAGGACATTCCGAAGACAGCATTCAGGACGCGTTACGGTCATTTTGAGTTTCAGGTCATGTCCTTCGGACTGACCAATGCACCCGCAGTCTTCATGCAGCTGATGAACGAGGTTTTTCGTCCATATCTGGATCAGTTTGTTGTAGTCTTCATCGACGACATTCTGATCTACTCGAGGACCCGTGAGGAGCACGAGTAGCATTTAGAGATTACCTTGCAGACCCTCCGCGCACACCAGCTGTATGCGAAGCTAGAGAAGTGCGAGTTCTGGCAGGAGGAGGTGAAGTTTCTCGGTCACGTGGTGACGAGGGAGGGTGTCGCAGTGGACCCCTCGAAGGTCGAGGCAGTGCGCCAGTGGGGCCAGCCCACGACTGCGACAGAGATCCGTAGTTTCCTTGGTTTGGCGGGCTACTACCGGCGTTTCATTGAGGGCTTCTCTCGTATTGCAGCCCCGCTGACCAGGCTGACTCGGAAGGGCGCAGAGTTTATTTGGAGTGATGCCTGCGAGCGAGCATTTATGGAGTTGAAGGACCGTCTGACGTCCGCTCCTGTCCTCACTCTTCCCTCTGGGAGTGACGGCTCTATTGTATTCACTGATGCTTCGTATATCGGTTTGGGTGTTGTCCTGATGTAGCACGGGAGACCAGTGGCCTTTGCGTCTCCTCAGCTCAAGGTCCATGAGCTAAACTATCCTACACATGATTTGGAGCTGGCTGCAGTTGTCTTCGCACTGAAGGTGTGGAGGCACTATCTTTACGGGGTTAGGTTCGAGCTCTTCTCTGATCACAAGAGCTTAAAGTACCTTTTCTCGCAGTCTGAGTTGAATATGAGACAGAGGCGCTGAATGGAGCTCCTGAAAGACTATGATTTCGACCTCCAGTACCACCCGGGTAAGGCGAACGTTGTGGCAGATGCCCTCAGCCGTCAGCCACGGGGCCTAGTGGCGCATATGATGATTAAGGAGTGGCGGATGCTTGAGGATATTGCTGCGTATGACTTTGAGTTCGGCCTGCAGTCTTCCATCGTACAGTTATCGAGCCTGTCGATTCAACCCTCTCTTGTCGCTAGGGTGATCGAGGCTCAGCAGGCTGATCAGTCGTTGCAGAGTTATATGGCTGAGGCAGCATCTGAGGGTCAGGCAGATTGGCAGATCGGTATAGACGGTGGACTTCGCTTCAGAGGCCGATTATGTGTCCCGAATATTCTAGAGTTACGCAGAGATCTTATGACCGAGGCACATCGATCACGATTTTTTATCCACCCGGGCTCGACGAAGATGTACCGCGACATGAGGTGACAGTATTTTTGGGTAGGGATGAAGTGCCAGATCGCTAGTTTTGTGGCCGAGTGTGACACGTGCCAGCGTGTCAAGGCCGATCATCAGAGACCTCCTGGTCTTTTGCAGCCATTGAGTGTCCCGATGTGGAAGTGGGAGCACGTGTCGACTGATTTCATTATGGGTTTACCGAGGACTCAGCGCGGTCATGACGCCATTTGGGTTGTTGTTGATCGTCTGAAGAAGTCGGCACATTTCCTTGCGATGCGTGCGACTTGGTCTATGGACCGGCTTGCAAGACTGTTTATTGAGGAGATTGTGAGACTACATGGCGTTCCAGTCTCGATCGTTTCTGACCGAGACTCGAGGTTCACGTCTCAGTTTTGGGGGAGCTTCCAGCGAGCGATGAGGACTGATTTGCAGCTCAGCACAGCGTACCATCCGCAGACCGATGGCCAGACCGAGAGGGTCAATCAGATACTTGAGGATATGCTTCGGGCCTGCGCGATTGACTTCGGGGGTAGATGGGATGAGCATCTGCGATTGGCTGAGTTCGCGTACGATAACAGCTATCAGGCGACCATCGGTATGGCTCCTTTTGAGGCACTATATGGCAGACCATGCAGATCACCGAGTTGTTGGACCGAGGTTGGAGAGCGCCGTCTCGTAGGTCCCAACCTTGTGCAGGAGACTTCAGAGGCTATTGACATCATCAGGCAGAGGATGCGCACAGCTCAGAGCCGACAGAAGAGTTCTGCTGATCGTCGGCGTCGTCCCTTGGAGTTTGATGTAGGGGACCATGTGTATCTCAAGGTCTCACCCATGAAGGGTGTAGTTCGATTTGGAGCGAAGGGCAAGCTTGCCCTGAGATTTATAGGACCTTTTGAGATCACTGGGCGCATTGGCGCCGTGGCCTATCGGCTGGCCTTGCCATCTCAGTTGTCTGGCGTCCACGACATTTTCCACGTCTCCATGTTGAGGAAGTGTAGGTCAGACATAGTTGCCGTTATTGATTGGCAGCCGTTGGAGGTTCATAAGGACGCTTCTTACATTGAGCAGCCAGTCCGTATCCTTGATCGGAAGGAGCAGGTCCTCAGAACCAAGGTCATTCCGTTGGTGAAGGTGCAGTGGGGTCACCATTCTGTAGAGGAGGCTTCGTGGAAGCGTGAGGCTGAGATTCGAGATCGTTATCCTCATCTCTTTGATGGTTGATCATGTGATGTATTTTGTATGCTGTCTCCGATTCTATATGATGATTTTATGACGTTTCTTTTTCATGAGTAATACTTAGTTGCGATGCTTGTGTAAATTTTGAGGACGAAATTTTTATAATGAGGGAAGAGCTGTAAGACCCGTATCTTGGTCCGTACCTTTTCGTACACTTCCGCGGTCTTACCGGTCGAATTTCGGTAACTTTCGACCCTTAACCGATATCGACGCGAGACCCTGATTCATGTGCCGACAACCCGAGTCGACTCAACCCGAGACCAATACCATAGCGACCGCGCAGTCGTTGCGGTTCCGATGCCGTGACTCGCGCACCGAGGCGATACCCTGGTCAAGAGATATGGGCTAACGTTCGGTGCGAGAAAACGCCGCGCGTTGTGAAAATCAAGGGAATCTCTACGATGTGTCACATCAATCCCATCAATCAATCACCCATCAATCCATCACATGTCAAGTACACATCACTTCCATCCCTTTTTCCAAGCAACAACAAAAGTCTTCACCACCCATACCTCTCTTACACAAAAAGCCACAAAAGTCTTCACCACTCATACCTCTCTTACACAAAAGCCACAAAAGTCAAGTTTTTCTTACACAACCATCACTCACCCATCCATCCATCACTCTCTCTCTCTCCCTTACATCACTCTCTCTCTTTCTCTCTTTCTCATTTCAAATTTCCAAGCAACAAATGAGCTCTAAGAGACTCCATACGTATAGAATTTTTCAAGCTCCCTAAACTCCAAGTGTGACCCACCTTCCTACCCCAAAATCTCCCATCTCAACCCTCCATTCTTCATCTTAACCATTGAAGTTGAAGCCAAGTTGCCAAGGAACCCCTAGGAGAGAGAAGATCGGACGGTGGGTGCCTTTATAGGGTAGATTTATTTGTTTTTATGGTGGACCAAGAGAGGCCCACCGATCAAAGGTGTGGATCTCACTTGGGACCCTAATACGTGGCCGATGGACCACTTGGATCATCATGATCATTCCATGATGGGGCCATTCTCAATGGACCCCATAATGATGTTTATTTTCATTTGGAAAGGTCATCTAGACCATCCATATTGGTGGGGAAAGGATTCCCACCGTTGATCTTTTGTTTTGATGGTCACATGTGCAAAATGACCCATTTGATGTATGATTTCATGTATGGGAGGCCCATAATGACGGGGTCCCTCCATCACAAGCCGTGTCCCACTCTCCATGACTCTCTCTCTCTTTTATTGCTTTTATTTTATTTTTTTAATGCTTTAGGATGGTGGCCCACTTGAATGGATCCCACCTTGATATAATTATTTTTATTCAAGTGGGGCCCACCTTAAAAGTTAAACCCATGTCAACCATCATGTGGTGGCCCACTTCATCAGGGCCCACCATTTGCAAAAGAAAGAAAAAAATCAAAACCATCCAGCGTCTGGGACGCTGGACGTTTCAATGAAAAAAAAGAAAAAGGAAAGAAGAAAAGGGGATTTTTAGTGGCCCACTTGCATAGGCCCCACCCTGATGTTTATGCTCGATCCAAGCCGTCCATCCTCTTACCCACGACATTTTAACCGTTGGGTAGAAGTTTGGAGCTGATCCAATCACCTGGTGGGCCATAGTGTCAAAAATCTCATCCTCACCTTTCAAATACATTTTTCTTATTTTATTTTATTTTCTTTCATCAAAAAAATTTAAACTTTGGACTTGTTGGATTCATTGCAAGGTGAGGAATCCTATGGTCGGAGTGGATCCAGTTAAAGCGGACCCCACACCAGAAAAATCGCGGGAAAACGGATTTTTTCCAAATTTCATAAGAGGCAGAGCCTCTGTGCAATTGCCAGAGGGTGGCAGCGCTGCACGCTCCTGCGTGCAGCTTTGTACAGGCGGGCGGACGGGCGTGGGGAGGTGGCCCACGGCCCTACACGTGGGCCCCACAGTAATGTTTTTTTTGTCATCCAACTTGTTCATTAGGTGGGCCACCCCAGTGGTGGGCCCCCCTCCAAAAATGAGTCAGATCCAAAACTCAGGTGGCCCACACCACGCGAAACAGTGTAAATTAAATTCTATCGTTGAAAAGTTTCTGGGGCCCACAGAAGTATTGGATCAAGCTGAAATTTATGTTTTCCCTTCATTCAGGTCCAAGGGACCTTGTGAACGGGTTGGATTTTGAAAGAACATTACGGGGTGGGCCCCACATGGGACCCACAATTGATGCATATGTTGTAGCCCACCGTCCAGGCGGACGGTGGCACCCACCTGACGCACGTGCTGCCTCCACCGTCCACGGACGGTGGGGCCCTGTGTGATGTATGTGATATAGCCGCACTGTCCACTGGACAGTGGGACCCACCATAATGCATGTGATGCATCTGTACCGTCCATCCACTTTAACACAAAGGCCTATGGGTTAACCCCCTTTGGACTGTAAAAAGGGCTATGGGTTAGGCCCATTTGATTTATAAAATGCATATGTGCTGGGCCCATTTGATCCATTTAAGGCCTAAGAATTTGGGCCCACTTGATACGTAAAGCCTATGGGCTTAGGCTCACTTGTTATTTAAGGGCATGGGCTAGGCCCATTTGATTTATAAAATGCTTATGGGGTAGGCCCATTTGATTCATTTAAGGCCTAAGAACTTAGGCCCATTTGATGTACTTCAAGGCCCATGTAATTGGACCCTTTTGTTGAAATTTAAAGCCCATGGAAGTAGGCCATTTGATATATTGTAAGGCCCATGGGACTAAACCCATTTGAATATAAAAGGGTCCATGGGATTAGGCCCACTTTGATATGCATGCAAGCTCATGGATTAGGCACATTTGAATTGTTTAAGGCCTAGGGATTTAGGCCCATTCGACGCATATAAGGCCTCTGGGTTGAGGCCCATTTGATATACATTTGGGGCCCAATTGGTGTGGCCCATTGGTCGTATATTAGACTTATGAGATTACGCTCATTTGATGCAATCCAAGGCCCACGGGTTTGACCCATTGCAATGCACATAAGACCCATTGGTGTGGCCCATTTATGTGGCCCATCTGATGAATAAAAAGCTCATTTGATATATATGTAAGGTCCAATGGGGATAACCTACGGTCCATTGCAGTGTGTAAATCCATTACAGACTAAGTACTGACGTTTACAAAGATCGTGACTTGGGAGCAATGTTGGTTTGATGTCCACATTACGAGTGTAATGTTGGTTGGATGTCCACATTACGACTCTTCTTAGGGCCCATTACTGGGCCGTACTTATCGTGTATAGGCCGTCCAGGTCCATCTGCATTGTAAAATAGTTCATTTTATTATAACATGTTTAGTATAATTTCATGACCCAAGATCATACGCATCATATGTATGCTTGATATGAGGATTGACTGATCATAGCATTTGCCTTCGGACAGGTTGTTTATGGGCTCCCGATTAGGCGGTGTTGCCCTACATGAGCGTACGATATGCGCAGGATTGGTTGCATGACTGGATAGCGTGATTCATGCATTCCGCATTTGTGTGACATGGTTATTGTACGCTCTAGTGACTTTCGGGCCGTAGCCTCCACAGACAGATCGTGGTTGGCAGGATTGGATACCGAAAATCTTGTTCTACATGGGGTACTATAGATATCCCTGGGTGAAAGTCCCTAAACCCTTATGGTACCAAGAGGTTGCTCTAATGTCTAGACCGAGTGGGTAGATGAGCGTTGAGTGCCGATTACCAGACGGCTACGCTCTCCACTGTGTCGTGGTCGGTTGGAAGGAGGTGCGGCCTTACCCGCCCGAGTGTAGGGGGCAATGCTAGGCTGAGTTTGACCAGCTCGAGGAATGGGTCCGCTATCGACGAGTCGCGCCCAATATTGGCAGACGGATAGTGTGGTCTCTTCCACTTACCTTATTGCGCGCGATGTGGCGGCAATCTGGTTTTGAGTGTACTAGACCCCGGTGATATTCCATATTTTGAGCTGTATTGATGTGTGGATATAGATGAGGATCTGTATGCTTGAGTTGCATTGCACATCGCATGGCCTTGGGATGGCCGATACCATTCATGTCTCGCATTGCATAGCCTTGGTACAGCTCATGGTATTATGGTTTTATCTGCATATTCCGCTTTACTCTTACATTGTATGTTCATATTACTACCTTGCACATACACTTTCACCACCTTCTAAGCTTTTTATAAGCTTATGCACGACCGTTGCGTGCACATGACGTTGGTTCGAAGCAGCGCTGAGGCAGGAGTACGTTGCGGAGCGTTTTAGAGTTTTTGTTCTTGCCATTGTATTTCCCTTTATGCTCATTATACTTGTAAAGTTTTTGATCATAGTGGAAATGTAATGGAGTTCTTTCTTGTTGTTTGTAGGTTATGTCTTTGGTTATGCTTATTACGAATCAAACTGATATTTAAAATCCTTCTCGTAGCATCCCAGGATCGGAACCTGGCGAATGGGAGCTAGGAGCCGAGAATGGGGTTCTACGGAGGCTGTCGGTGTCAGATTCGACGATCGGAAATTTTGTGAGCTCGGTTTCCGAGTTCGGGACGTGACAATTGTCTTAAGATCCATGGGATGACTTATATCTGGGAAAGGTTCACCGGACCTGTTTGGCTCATCATGCCTATCCAAGGATATTGCCGATTTGCCTGACCAAACAGGCCCTAAAAGTGTACAAATTCTAAACCAAAGATAAGAGCATTTTATTTCAAGTAACTTCCATGAGCACGCCAGGAGGCCACTTTTAGCATGTAAGGGGCGAGTACCTTCAATTTCCCTTTTCTACATGCGGGTCATACGTGACCTTATTAACAGATTGAATGATAAATAAACATTAGGGTGAACCCTATTACTGTTTCAATGGTGAGAATAATTGTCCCACTTCTATGAATGTTTCAACGGTGAGAATAATTGTCCCACTTCCATTTGTGGTGTGGTCCACTTGGAAATTACTCATTTTAAAAGGAAAAGGTCTAAAATAATCTCTCCAGATGAACGGTGTAAATATGATAAATACATCGTTGTGGGCCCATGTAACTTTGATCTCCTTTGAACCGTTCGTACAACTCGAAGCTCGAGGAGAGTCATCAGTTGTATTCGCAGGACACGTGCCCACCCCAGCTGGCGTGGCACAGCAGCCAATCCGCTTCCATATATATCAGCTAATGACTTGGAACACACGTGTCACGTGCTGAAACATGCACCCGCGTGTAGATATTTACGGCTATCCATGCGTGTGGATGGCCGCCACAGTATGGTCCTGCGGATTATGACTTAACAATTCTCGCGAGTCACCTGTTACGTTTTTGTGCACCTATAATTACGAAAACGCCCATGAAAATTTCCCGCACTTTTCTCGGCCACGCCACTCCGGCACTCTCGCGTTGCCTCGGGACTCGGATAAATGAATTAACCTCGAACGTCACAACCCGGGCGTGTATATAAACGACGAGAATTCCTGGGCCGTGAAAATATGTCGACCAAATATCTGACAGGTGGGATCCACCATAGCTGATGAAATAAAACAACTGGAGACCGCACAGCTTCCCAATGACATCACAGCACCATTCCTATTCTTAACTGGAAAGTATCTTTTCCCTATGTTTTTTGCAGAGTTTTCCTGATTCCACGCACGTGTCCAGCCAGAGATGACACACGTGCTGATGTAGAACACGCATATGTCATCTGAGATTCTTATCAGATGGGCAAGTCGATTTAGATATTCTGGCTTTAAAATTATGCCGTTTCACACCTCAGCTGGGCCAGAGTAGGGCCCGGACCGGGTTCAAATCTGGGCCCACGGGCTTGGCATGTACGACCCAGTCTGGACTTGACTTTCTGGAAATCTCATCATCGTGTCCGGACACATGTAAATCGTGGGTTCGATATGTCATGTATAAGTGATGGGTCCCACCAAAAAAATAGAAACGCATCTGAAACCTCCAAACTCCTTCCAAGCGCTTATGGATCGGACTGGTGTTTCGGGTGTCGAGCTTTCAGGATGCGTCAACCGAGATGGATGGGTTAAATGTCCTTCACGCACCTTGGTAGGACGCCGTACGAAAACACTAAGTGCGTGTTTGGGCGGTGGGATTAGAAGGGAAAGGTAAGATGGGATAAAAAAAATATAATTATTGTCCATGGGAGAGATTGTTCCCTGTTGCCATGGGATTAGATTAATTTAATGCTTTGTTAGTAATACATTGGTACATTAAATGGATATATACTCACCATCATTTGAAATTATTGAGAATAACACACGTGTTATATCTAAATAGTTCATTTGGTTTGTAATCTCTTTTTATGACATGGGCCTAAAAATGAGGTAGATCCAAAACTTATGTGGCCCCAAAGAAGTTTTCAACGGTAAGTATTCATTCCCCATTGCTTTCTATGGTGGGTTCACTTGAGCTTTAGATTTACTTAATTTTTTGACACATTCTCTAAAATAATCTCGAAAATTGGGTGGACGGTGTGGATATATCCCACACATCATTGTGGGACCTACACAACTTGCTAAAATCGAGAGAAATTGGCACATGACCCAATGCAATTCCATCTATTCTAATTCCAAGCTTTTCCATTCTTCCCAAACATGGAGTGAAATTGGCACATGACCAGATGAATCTCGTCTAATCCTACTCCTATTGCCCTAAGGGCGTGTTTGGGCAGTTGGATTAGAAGGGATCAGGTGGGATGGAATTACATCAGGTCCTTTGCCAATTTCACTCCATGTCCGAGAAGAATGGAAAAGCTGTAGATGGAATTGCACTGGGTCTTGCGCTAATTTCAGTCAATGTTAGCAAGTTGTGTAGGTCCCACCATGATGTGTGGACTATATCCACACCGTCCATCCATTTTTTAAGATTATTTTAGAGCATGGGCCAAAAAATCAGGTAAATCTAAAGCTCAAGTGGACCCCACCATAGAAAGCAGAAGGGATTGAATACTTACCATTGAAAACTTCTTTGGGGCCACATAAGTTTTGGATCTACCTCATTTTAAAGCCCATGCCATAAAATGAGGTTACAAAATAAATGAATAGTTTAAATAAAACACGTGTGTTATTCTCAATAATTTCAAATGATGGTGGATATATCCATTCAATGTACCACTATATTACCAACAAAGCACGGCATTAATCTTTTCTTATGGCAACAGGGGACAATCCCTGACATGGGTAATAATTATGTTTTTTTGAATCCCATTCCACCTAATACCGTGGGATCAGTCAAGGGCCTGTTTGGCCAGTTGCATTGGAAAGGATTAGGTGGGATGGGATTCAAAAAACATAATTATTACCCATGGCAGGGATTGTCCCTGTTGCCATGAGATAAGATTAATGCCATGCTTTGCAAGTAATATGGTGGTATATTGAATGAATATACCCACCATCATTTGAAATTATTGAGAATAACACACGTGTTGTATTTAAACCATTCATTTGTTTTATAACCTCATTTTATGGCATGGGCCTAAAAATGAGGTAGATCTAAAATTTATGTGGCCCCAAAGAAGTTTTCAATGGTAAGTATTCAATCCCTGTTGCTTTCTATGGTGGGGTCCACTTGAGCTTTAGATTTATCTAATTTTTTGGCCCATGCTTTAAAATAATATCGAAAAATGGGTGGACAGTGTGGATATAGCCCACATATCATGGTGGGACCTACACAACTTGCTAACATTGAATAAAATTGACACGAGACCCAATGTAATTCCATCTAATCTAATTCCAAGCTTTTCCATTCTTCCCAAACATAGAGTGGAATTGGCACGGGACTAAATGAATCCCATCCCACCTAATCCCTTTTAATCCCACTGCCCTTTGTTTTTTCAAATAGTTGGTAAATGCACTGCAAGTGAGTAATAAGTACTTAGTTGGGTAATTACAGCTTTGTTACCTATGCCTGATTTGACATTTATTTTTTTGAGCTCTAAATACGAGGAAATTATGAAATATATATAAGGCCCACCATGATGTCTGTATCTTGTGCACACCATTCATCTATTATGTCAGTTAAATTTAGGGCTTGACCAAAACAATGAGGCTGAAACAAAACTCAAGTGGGCCACACCACAAGATTTAGGGAATCGAACGTCTAGCATTAAAAATGTACCGGTTCCACTGTTTCCTTTAGTGTGGGCCACCTGAGTGTTGGATCAGGTTCATTTTTTGGCTCATGCCTTAAAATGTTATGCAAAAACTGATGAACAGATCAAATATATCATGATGGGGCCTAGAAATTTAAACCAGTCTTTTTGACTTAGTTTTCAAGAAAGAAATGCAAGTGCATTTTCAACTAGGTAAAGTAGTAATAATTATTATTTCTCATTGCATGGCCTTAAGAGAATTTGTCATTGTGCATCGGAAATATGTTGTACACTATTGTTTACTATTTCATAAAAGTCAATTGGAAAGTGACACTTGGCATTACATGAGAGAGTATACCATTTTTTTTTTATCTCAGATGTTTGTAGTATTTTTAGAATTATTGCTAGCATATTTTTAATGTTTCTTGTCTGTTGGATAAAGCAGCGTGAGAAAAAAATTCAGAAGTGGAATGTAGTCAAAGAGTAAACCATGATCAAAAGGAATAAAGTTTGGCCAAGTAAAGAGGAATAGTTAAGATGAAAAAATGTAATGAAAGAAGGATTTAGATGATGATGCTTCAGTTGCCATAACCATCTAATAAAGAAGAGACGTTTGAAAAATACATACAGAAGAAATT
This sequence comes from Magnolia kwangsiensis, assembly GCA_037074715.1. NCBI lineage: Eukaryota > Viridiplantae > Streptophyta > Magnoliopsida > Magnoliales > Magnoliaceae > Magnolia > Magnolia kwangsiensis. Next base: position 71,584,261 of record CM073574.1, on the reverse strand, counting down.
TATAAATAGTAGGATGATTAGTACTGAAAAACAACAATAAAATCCAACAAACAAATCAACTCTATTAATTTATCTTACCTCAGTCTATCTTAGGGCCTGTTTTTTTTATTATTATTATTTTATTTTATTCAAAGAAAACATAAATACTATGGAAATGGGTAATTATTACTGTTTCATAGCATTTGAAAATTTATAAGAATTTGTGCATTTAAAATCGGTTCAAAAGAGATAGTTTTAATTTTTGAACCACATAGTAATGTATATGATATATCCGTTTCGTCCATCCATTTTACAACAAAATTTTGAGATATGAGCCAAAAATTGAGGAAGATCCAACACTCAAGTAGCCCACACCAAAAGAAATAGTGGCTCAAAATTTTTTTAACGGTAAGTGTTCAATTCCCTTTTTCTCGTGGTGTGGTCCACCTAAGCTTTGGATATGCCTCATTTTTTGGTTCATGCCATAAATTCAGCTAGCATAATGGATGAACGGTGTGGATAAGTGACACATCATAGTGGGACCCACAAATATTTTGTAGCCTTCTTGATTTTTGTGTGAAAAAAGTAGAACGTTAGATCAAGTACAGGAAAATGTGTAGGGAAATAATCATTACCAATTTACCAAGCATTTACCAATGAACTAGAAAATCAAACACGCCCTTAGGAGCAATGATAATCCAATAGTGGTGATTTCTTAGTTATAATCTAAATTTATGCTCATACACTAGACTTAGATCTGCAATAACTCTGAATTTTGGTACACTTAAGAACTATTGCTAATAATTATAAATTTAATTAAAAAAAACAAAAGCAAATCACTTGGTTGGTAGAAAGACTCATAGTTAAGAGAGAGGTTGAGTGATTTACTCATGCTACCTTAACTCTCAGTTGTGAGTGAGGCCAGAGGAATGATTCCTATGAGTGTAATAATACTCCTTTTACAAATTTGGGCAAAATTTGAATTTTCTGGATAAGGTATGATAAACTCATCCTACCTTGAGGTCTCTCTCATTTAAAGAGGAATATGAGAGAGTCTATCTCCAAAACTAAAAAAATTAAAAGAAAGAGAGACTGAGGAGAGGAAGCCTACATATGGTAAATTCGTATCTCCTTTTTTCTATTTTTCTATTTTTTAAAAAAATTTAATTATTTTATTATTCTTATATCTATGCAATAGATGGTGTGATTAGGTCACACGTTCCTTTCATTAGTTTGTGGGAAGATCTTAGGAAGAGATGATGTGAAATTCAAATTTCAGCAGTGGCTTTTGTTTTAAAAATTAGTTTGGAGTTTCTAATGATCTTAGATCTGATTTGAATGGGCCATTTAGTCTTATGGGCCAAAACATATTAGTGCCATGTTTTTATGGCAATCTGATTATCAGACAAGCCACATGGCTAGATCTAATCTTAGCCATGAATATTATACAAAATTGCTAATTTCGAATTCAGTTCTATGAACACTTCTTATTCTAATTATGAACAGTTCTTTTTCAGTTCGGATGTTTTTAATAAGCTTTTTTACCTCATCAAAAGCATTCAATTTTTCTCTTATGAATGCTACCCAAGTGTATAGAGTATAGTCATCAACTACGACAAAAAAGTATTTATTTCTTCATCTACTCTTTGTTCTTGTTGGTCCAACTAGGTCCATGTGGAGAAGTTCAAGAGGTCTAGTAGTGGCTAAGGAGTTCATTTTCTTGTGAGAACTCCTAATTTTCTTGCCAACCTAACAAGCACTACATACTTTGTTTTTGTAACACCCCATACTTTTCAGTACTCGGGTGTTACTGTGTAACCTAATTTAGAATGAGTATAAATTTGATTTATCTAAATGTTCACACGTTCTAGTCCAAATCTAACCATTAGGAGTAATATTAATCTCTAGAACAAGTCATACATTCGTTGATTTTTGAGTTCGATCACTACATCGTCAAATCCATCATTTGTTAGAATCTAACTTGAAGACCTTTCACCTAATCATCACACATAGACCATTGATGTTCAGATTCAAAATAATCCAACCGCTAAATTGTTGATAAACATAACTAGGTACTTTTCAATAGCCTTAAGTCTAGGAACCAGAAGTTTAAATGAATCTAAGCATCAGATTATTTGGTATCAATTACTAATTATCGAAAAGTACATTGGATAACCTTTTCAAATAACCGAGTTACAAATGATTGGGCCATTATACTCAACTTAATGATCCATCACTCGATCATTGCAATTGGACGCCAAGATCATCAAATCTACTAAGAATTTCTATGGGTAGGGTTAGAAATCCTAAGAATCACTAATGAACTAGTAAAATATCTGACCGTCAAATCTCCAATGATTGTTGGATATTGTCATTTACACACTCGATCCTATGGATATGGCCCACCTGAGTTTCTGATTTTTGTCCTATTCGGTCATATAGTCATATCATGGACCTAAAACTGGTGTGGATTGCACCATACATCCTTGTGGACCCCACTCTAAGCCTACATACGCACCTGCAAGTGGTGCACTATAGCTCAGGTCAACAAGCAGTTGACCCGATGAAAATTCGAAAAGAGGATTTTTCCACCTTTTTTTCTCTGCTTTTTCCGCCAGCAACAAAGTTTGAAAAAGGCCGTTTGGAGTTCCGATTTTAGGACACCATCATGATCATCTCGGGTGATCCAAACCTCCCATCACGTTTAAGATGTGGCCTCGATCAAACCCAAAAAGGATTCACACGTTACTTCACACGTGCATGCACACAATTATAGGCATAAGGTGGGTTGCATGCGGCTATCCTTTTGGAAATGAGATTTCCATTTTTTTGAAGATGAGTGACATCTCTAGTGAGAATATCTCTCCTTCTATCTCCACCCTCCATTGAGAAAAATCTCAGTCGCACAACCTAAGCCACTCTAGGGGTTTTTTTTTTTCTTTTCTTTTCTTTTTCTCTTTCAACCAAAAAGGGGTGCGGTGAAAAGAATCTCATTCGTCCAAGATGAGGGACCCACTATGATCATTGGACCAATTAAGACCACACATATGTATCAGATCACCAGATCTATCATCCATAGAGAATCCACCATTATAGAATAGACCATCTTCCTCACATGTCAGGAAAACTCATTCCCCTTATGTGGGCCCCACTGACCGATCAGATTCGTTCGTTTAGTGGGCCACAATGTCAGTAGTTCCGCTGCATCTTTGGATATTCTCCACTTAATCAGATCTGAGGTCCACCACCTCGATTAGTGATCAGTTAATAGGAAAAATACCGCAACTCATTGGAGGATTAGTTGCTACCGAAAGTTTTCAAAATACTTTTAAGAGCTATAAAAGCTCTCTTTCTATCTTGGGTAGCCGACCCTAATAATGCAGAAAGAGAGAGAAAGAGAGAGTGCATAGAGTGGCTTTGAGTTGTGCTGCACCCACCAGTTTGAGTCATGGCCGAGCCGTAGCAGAGCCAGGCTCCGTCTAGATGCTAGAAGGTCAAGCAAAAGAAGATAGAAGATAGGAGAGGAAGAAGCAAAGAAAAAGAAGAGAAGATAGAGAAGTGCGGAGAGATGGCGTTGGTCCATCCCTTGAATCGAGCCGAGTCAGTTGTAAAGCGAACTAGTCCCTATCGCCATTTCTCCCATTCAAGTCGGGTCAAGCTTGATTGAGTCCAGTCCTTGCTGAAACCCAACAATACAGGAAGAAGAAGGAAGAAGAAAATCAGGAAGAAAGAGGAGGATAGAAAGAAAGGAAAAACAAAGAAGAAGATGGAAGGAGAGTTGGGCGTCAGGCTATTGTCGGGCGTAACTTAACAAAACTGAGTCAAATGTAGTTGACTCAAGACGAGTTGGTTTGAACAGGAGCATGCTCTCTGAAGTCCAAAGAGAGTGAGAGCATAAAAAGAAAGAAAACAAAGAAGAAGGGAGAGAAAGGAAACGGCAGGGGGAGGAAGCAGTCGGACTAAGTCGACTCACCTAGTTTTCAGGTAAGTCGAGTTGTGTTTGAATGAGTCCAGCTAACTGTTGGACATTCTGCCTGAGAGAAACAGAGAACTTGGGAAAGGGAAGAAAGGAAGTAGAGAAAGGGAAAGAAGGAAGAAGAAAGAGAGGGGGGTGACTCGGTTAAGTTCACCGAGTCCGGGGCTAAGTTGTCAACTGGGTGAGGTAACTCTTTACTTTCATACTTTTCTGAAATAAATTTAGGGCCAGATTAGAGTTATTGTCAGTTGTTAATATTTTAATTGTAGGAAAATGAAGACGTCTTCGCTTAGATGTATGCAGAGATGTCGGGCTTAGAACCTTCCGTAGCATTGCACCGATTAAACATCTCTAAGGAGAAAAGGCCGGTTAAGCAAGCGCAAATGTAATTTCATCCGGACTTGGTTCCTTTGATAGGAGAAGAGGTTACTGATTGACAATACGACTCAATACACTATTATGTCCTTCATGGACGGTTATGTAGGATATAATCAGATTAGAATGACACCTAAATATGAAGAAGCTAGGCATTCAAAACATCACTGGAAATTTATTGTTACAAAGTTATGCCATTTGGTCTAAAAAATGCTCAGGCAACATATTAAAGGGCAATGCAGGATATCTTCCAAGACGATGCATAAGCATGTTGAGTGTTATGTCGATATTTGGTAGTACGATTGGGAAATCATCAGGAACATCGTGAGCATTTGACGTTAGTTTTCCATCGACTTAGAAAGAAGTAGTTAAAGATGAATTCTGCCAAATGTGTGTTTAGAGTATCTTCGGATAAATTTCTTGGTTTTGTTGTCCGGCATAGGGGTATTAAGATTGATTCAGGGAAAGTCCGAGTTATTCAAAATATGACGCCACCAAAAACAGTAAAAGAATTGAAAAGTTTGCAAGGAAAGTTGGCATATATCCACACTTTATTTCAAATTTATCAAGGAGATGCCAGCCGTTTTCCCACTTGATGAAGAAAGGTACAGAATTCGTTTGGGATCAAGCTTGCTAGAAGGCCTTCGACTCAATAAAGGAATTGTTGAAACAACCGCTGGTATTAACAGCTCCGATAAAAGGGAAACCATTAATTTTGAATATATCTGCAGCTAAAAATTCTTTGGGAGCTTTGTTGGCATAGGTGAATGAGTCCGGGAAAGAGATTTCTCTTTATTATTTAAGCCGAACTCTGATGGGAGCAGAGTGTAAGTACTCTCCAATTGAGAAAGAATGTCGCATTAATATTTACGGTTCAGAAACTGTGGCATTATTGTCTCTCACATGATATAGCACTGCTCTTAAGAGCAGACCCGATAAATTTTTTGATGACAAGGCCGATGTTATCTGAGAGATTGGCCAAATGGATGTTGTTGCTTTCAGAATATACTATTACGTACGAGCTGACAAAAATAGTAAAAGGACAGGCAGTGGCAGACTTCTTTGCAGCGCACCCTGTAGCTGACTGCGAAACTATTAGTGATGACTTTCTGGATGAACAAGTTATGATAGTTGAGTCACAAAGCCCATGGCAGATGTATTTTGACGGCGCTTCTCGAACAACAAGAGTGGGGGCAGGAGTGATATTCATTACTCTTTAAGGTAATTTGTTACCTTACTCAGTCATGTTGGGTACTGCATGTACAAACAATGCGGCTGAGTACAAAGCCCTCATCATTGGAGTGGAGATGGCTTAAGAAATAGAGATAAAAGCGCTACATATTTTCAGAGATTCTAAATTGATTATAAATCAATTAACGATTGACTTCGAAGTGAGAAAGCAAGAAATTTTGCCATATTACCTGAAAGCGCAACAGTTGTTGGAGCAGTTTTTTCATGTCGAGATCAAGCATGTACCACAATCTAAAAATGCAAGAGAAAACACTTTGGCTAGCGTGGAAGTAGTTTTGTCCTGCCCGAATCAAAGCCCTCTCTACGTAACTATAGAAGAAAGATGATTTTTTCCATCCTCAAAAGCTATTGAAGAGAGCGTCGAAACTCTTCCTATATTGTGTCTAGAGGTATCAACTGGTGATTGGCGTCAACCCTTCATCAATTATCTCAAATATGATATCCTGCTAGAAGATCCAGTGCAAAGATAACAAATCAAGCAACGAACAAGCAGATTTATCATATGCAGTGAGGTATTGTATCAAAAATCTTACAATGGAATGCTGCTGCACTGCTTAGACAAACAAGAAGCAAGTTGAACATTATGAGAAGCACACTCTGACGAATGTGGAGCACATCAAGCTGGCCAAAATTTATTTCATAGAATACATCGAATGAGGTATTTTGGCTTACCATGTTTAAAGACGCAATAGAATATACGAAATAATGTCATAAGTGTCAAATTCACGGGGATGTTATACACATTTCCCAAGAAGATTTACACCAGACAGTCGCCTCTTGGCCCTTTTCTTCTTGGGGACTTGATGTCATTGGTCCCATATATTCGCCTTCGTCTAAAGAAAAGCAGTATATTTTAGCTATAACACCCCGGATTTTTGCCAACCTGGGATTAGACGTCCTTAGGCAATGGGTCAACCAACCGAATTTTTGCCAACCTGGGATTAGATGTCCTTAGGCAATGGGTCAACCAAAACACCTTGGTAACCGCTCAGAACCCAATTTCATAGCCAAAGAAATCACTTAGGATTAATTCCTTTAGAAACTAAGCGTAAGTTAGCTAGCGCAACGCTGGAGTAGCTAGGAAATTGTCCCTAAATACTTTAAATATGTTCTGCAAGACCCAAAACTTGAAGAACCAACGACGCTATAATATCCTGAAATTCAGGATCAAACTCTAAACCGGTTTGTTCTCGGGAACCCTTTGAAACTTTGTATTGGATCTAGACCGCGTATCGAAAGTCTGATATCTACCATCTTAGACCATTATGACCGCTTGGCTGGACTTGACAATCGTTTCAAAAATCAAGGCCAACCGACGTTCAAAGGCTATTTCATTGAGCCTGGAGTGAAGAGAGTGAGAAGAGGGTTAAATTTGGAAATTTTAATCCAAATCTGGCACGTGACTTGACACATTTTTATTAAGCGTTCTGACCGTCAGAATTCAGCCAAATTACACCCTCGGATCAGGAAAAATTTCTCATTCATATCACGAGACTTGTAGACCAGATCTTGGTGCGATGACCGCTGAACTGAAACTGGACCGCCACGTGCGATCTGGAAACTCTACCGTTCTGAAAACTTGATGTGTGCTAGATCCAGTATGCATGAGCTTAAGTCCGACCGCGTTTGGCCAGGGAACCTCCCGAAATACCTTTTTGGACCAAAACAGCCCTGATTTGGTTATACCTCAAGTGAACCTTGCTCCCAAGCCTAATTTGGGAATGTTTTATCTTATAAAAGGGCTTTAAACCCTCACTTATCTCACCCATCCAAATTTTCTAGAAACCCTAGCTGGTGTGAGGGAGAAAGTGAGAGTTTGTGAGAGAAAGTGGGAGTGATCTTCCTGCCACTTGCACTACCTGTTGCACATGCTTAAGCAACGCATCCCAATCACTTTCCCGGTGATTAAGAAAAGACCCTAACTACTTGCTGATTTAAGGTTCCATCGATTCCTAGCGATGTAGCTTATGAATCTTGTGTATTAGGTTGTTTGTTCACCGTAGACGAAGCGTATACGCTCCGTTCGAAACGACACACAACTAGGGTAAAAGGTGCGGATTTTAGACACTTTGATTGGCTGTTTTCAATGCTTTCAATGTCGTTTAATAGTAGATTATCGACGGCAACGCCGTTTGACATGTACAACATGCTGTCCGTTTCCTGTTTCGTAAACGTAGGAAAAATATGAGATTTAGGGCATTTTAGTCATTTGTAGGAATTACTGTATACATCCATATTTTGCTGAAATGGTTGACATGGCTTTTTGTCGCATTAGGATATTAGGAATGCGTGCAAAATCATTTTGGCGAAGAGATTCGCCCAAATGCGCACTTTGAGTCGACATACATTATGTAGACTTAAGTGTGTAGACTAAGTGTTTGTATAAATGTTTGTATTAGTATGTATTGAGTATATGGTGTTGTGAAATAGTTTTGAGATTAAATTCTCAAGTAATACGCTGATGTAAATGATTTTCATCATGTTGGCTAAGTATGGATTTCATTGTATGTATGAAATGCATGTGTTGAATGAATTACTTAAGTGGTATGTTATAACATGCGATAACATGCTTATATTGTTGTATTTCATTTCCATTACTCCTATATGATTGATGATGTGGATTCATAAATATTTGGGGCTATACTTAGTCCAGGCAGTCGGTAACAGAGAAAATTCATGGCTGACTTGTATCTGCCACGAAGGACGCATCGATGAACGCGAATCGTGTTTGGAGTTGGCGGCAGTGGTTAGGCCACTCGAAGTGTTTCACGCACTTAATGTCGTTCGACTTGTGATGCGCTCGTGCTAGTGAGCCCGTCAAGTAACCCGATTGGTCGTTGATTGTTCACCCTGTATGAATCATAACTACTTGAACCTAAGGTACTGAACTTACCATTATAAACCCTGTCAACCATGGCACCTTGATCCATAAAGACTCATGAGCCGGGCATGGTGGTATGGGACACCGTGGTCGAGCTGTCGGCCTACGCTGGGGCCACAAACCTCCCCGTAGTGACCAGTGAGTATCCTACTCTGAGCAGATTATGGTGGTATGAGACACTATATTCTTGCTGTCGGCCTACACTGATCAGGTGACAAGCCCTTTGTAGTGACCTTGAGTTTATCCTGACACCGCATGGGGGCGACGAGTCCTGATGTAGTCTTAAGGATATAATAGGCCTGTATTGATAAGGTGTTGGGGGAGAGGAGCAACGAGTGCGTGCAACAGCCGTGACAGCCCTTGCAGCGACCTATAAATATAACATCGTATGAGATTACTAGGAGTGACGACCCTAGACAGAATCTGTGTTGGGATTGATATAAGGAAGGTACCTTAGTTTCCCAATATTGCTGTATGAAAAGGACTAATAATAACTTGGTAATCATATCACCATCACATTGCATGTGCCTGGAAGATGTGGAGCACTGTGGGAAGAAAGCATGCCGCGGGCGTAAGATGGTGCCGTATGAGGGAGATCGTCGGTGAGGGCATCTATCATGTCACGTCATATTACATTAACAACAGTATTTAGGAATGTTTGAGTTATTGCTTTACTATTATCGCATGATTGATTTGAGAACATGCTAATCTTTATTCTCTTATCCCACTGAGTTGATCACTCACTCCCACGTTACGGGACGGTGTTTCTGGACACCCACCAGTCCCTATTGTGATTGCAGATGATGGCGCGGCCTGCGAGGCAGAGCCAGACTTGATGATGAGGATCCCTCCTTTATGCGTGTTCTGATCGACGGGATTACAGGGAGGTTGATTAGATGCCATGATACTTGTCATTTTATATTTTCAGAGCACTCATGTATATTCTTTCTTTCTATTTTGAGGTATACATGTATATGTTTAACCTGGTAACATGTTCACATTCTGGAGACTTACAATCAATTATATATTATATGTATGTATCACAGTCTTTCGCTTGCTAATTTAACTGTCTCTGGAGTATGATATGCTGTTCTGCCTTAATCCCACTCATGTTTAATACATTAACATAGATAACATTCAATCATACACATTTATGTTGCATAAATGATGTTCTGTAACTCGGGAGTGAAGTTTTTACTCGACCCCCGATTTTCGGGATGTCACAGATGGTATCAGAGCATGATTCGAATTAAACTGGGCCTGAGTTATGGTCACGAGACATACGCTGTCGCTCCTTCGACTTAGGTGGGTGCAAAAGGAACCTAGAAAGACTTATAGGATCGCAGTTTCGCCAATAGGCGAAGTCTACTCAAGTCGATTATTCGATCGAGTCCATAACGCATATAGGGTCGCGTGAAGCGACCTAAGTAGATCCTACGTTGTAAGTAGGTGAGTTTGAGACGTTTTCTGAAAGGTTCCAAACCCAAAAATGTGAATCCTTGGTCTGTGGGGCAACCACAACCCTTACATTCAACCGCTAGGGCTTAAAAACCCCGTTTCACCTAATTCGTTCAAAATTCTTCCTCTCACCGCCCCATTCTTCAATTATTTTTCAGTCATTTCATATTAGGCATTAATCCTAATGTGAAAATAATATAAATCATACTTTGACAAAATTTTACAATGAATAGTAAAAATACGTGAAAATTGGCCTTTTGGCTATTCCAACTTTAAAATATTTTATAAATAATGAGTTATTTGGATGGATTAGCTCCTCCTACCCCAAAATAATATGCTACATAATGGGTAAACATATTCTGGTTTACATATTGGCCCCGGAATGCCCCGGAGGGAAGTTTGGGCCTCCCTAGGTCAAAATATAATGAACTAGGGTGGGGCCTACATATATCTGGGACCTCTAGGGCAGGGGGGACCCAACTCACCAGGTCAGACCAGCCGGATCCACCATCGGCCGGCGATGCCATGCCGATCCGGCGATGCATCGCCGACCGGTGGGCCCCACTTGGTCTAAAATTTAGTTGCACGTGGTTTTAGGGGTAGGGCACCCCTCCCATATGTTGCTTGTCCCTCAAAAACCCCTAAATCATACACTTTCTTCACAAAAATGCTCCAACGCCCTCCCATTTCCATTTTTCTTGCTGCCCCATCTCAAAACGCAGCTCCAAATCCCTTCTAATCCCTTTTATTGCTAAAAACGATGCCTGTCCATCCTTCCATTGTGATTAAAAACCCTCTCCCTCTCCGATCTCGTCGTTTGGAGCTCCTGCAACCTCCATTTGTGGCTGAAATCGGGTGGAGCTCCATTCCCCTTTATTCTTCTCTTTTCTTTTTAAAAATCCAGCCCTTGGGAGATTGAAGCATCCCTCTACAATGCCTAGATTTCCTTCTATCCATTTGGGCAGCGGTTTCTCTACATTTTTCTCATTTTTTCATGGCTTTGGTTGAAGCCATTTTGGCTCTTTTCTCATTCTCCACCATCCTCTCTTTTGATGGGGAAGAGGAAAATCGCAGCAGATGAAGCTGGGCCTAGTCACCCTACACAATTAAGAAGACCGAGGGGTGGCGCCGCTAGCTCAAGTGCCGCCGCAAGTCCAAGCACAGCTCGTGAGTTTCACACAAAGCGAGATTTGGATCCCCATGCTCACGTAGGGCGAGTACTATTGGCAGAGTTTCCCCATGGTGCTTATACTGACCGCAAGGTCCTGTTTGAAGCGCATGTGGAAGGGCGGCTCTTTGGTGAATATCTGTTGTTTGAGCGCATTGAGGCTGCACACTCGGGTCCGCTCTTTGAAGCACAGTCTCGAGCGAACGTGAGCACCTTTCGTGCCTTCTATGCTCGTATCCGGGATCCTACGTTGGAGCCATTGCAGTTCAAGATTCCCTTTGATAGAGACCGGATGGCTACGATCGATGTTCGGCTGATAGCTCGCATTCTGAAGGTGCCTCTTGGTGAAGTTCATCCCAGTGCTAAGAATCTGAAGAGTAGGCATGAGCGAAATTGTCGTACCAGGTTCCTATGCGGTAGTTTGGTTTCGTGACAGCCTAACAGAAGCCTCTTAGCGTCTCATATGTCGGATGATTTTCTCCTGCTGCACCACATTTGTACGTTCAATGTGTATCCCAGGTCGACAAATCACGTTGAATGTACTGCCTCATGGTTGACTTCCTGTATTAGGTGGGCCAGGGAGAGAATGTATGTATGGCCACCTTTGTGTTGTGCCAGATCGTCCTCATAGCGAGATTAAGAAGAACGTCTGAGTCTCTTCCTTTTGGCCGGCTCATATGCAAGATCTCCCTCGAGTTTTCTTACAGACTTGGGCCGTAGTTGCCTGTACCGATTCACTTCATTGATGAGACTACCATGGACAGAATGAAGATAGGGCCTCGGCAGCAGGAGGCTCAGCTTGATCATGATAGCGAGGGCGATTATGATAGTGAAGCGGATGTTGGTGAAGAAGAACCTGGGGCTGAGATAAAGGAAGAAGCCCATGAAGAGGAAGAAGAGGAGGCTCAGGATACTGATGAGAGCCCTCCTTCAGCGGCTCGGGCTACTAGAGATAATCACATTGCCCGATTTGAGGAGAACCAGGTTGCCTTGCGAAGGGAAGTTCAGGAACTTCGGGCCGAGGTCAAGGATACCAAGGCCGTTATGAAGAGAAAATTCGGCAAGGTGACACGTAGTCTGAAGGCTATCCTGTGTTGTCTACAGGATAAGGGTGCTCCTCCTCTATCCCCAGACTCGGACTAGTGATCTAGATCCAGATGGCGTTGGTTGTAGTTAGTTGTTTCTTGCTTTCTGTGTGTAAGCCTGATAAGGCTAGTAGTTTACTTATGTTGTTGTAGTAGCTTACTGGTTTAGTTTCCCATGTGTTTCTGGTCATGATGCATGTAAGAATATGTCTCCTGTATTGTGACAAATTTTGATTTAATAAAATGCATGGCATTTTTAGGCTTGTTATGTGAATGTTTGTGTAGTGGTTTGGGCTTAAAATAGCTGAATTTTGTTAGATGGAATGCATGCCGTTTAGGTCGCTGTAAGGTATTGTCCCTATATTGGGTGTATCCTATGGCTTCCACGACCATGTTGTAAATTTTGGTATTAAACCTATGAAATTAATTTTTATCCTAACCCACCCTCCTACCAAGCATGCCACTTCCAATCCCGACATGGGACTAGGAATGCAGTTCCTTTTAACACAACTTAATGCTACTGGCCACATAGGCCCTTGGCGTTTTGGACCTAGTGTTAGCACTCCTAGATTTGAAGGATCTGACGACATAGGAAATCCAATTCCATTTAGATAATCTTGACCCTAAGCGATAGAACAATTCCCTGTATGAGAAATGGTATGAAACCATTTAGCGTATAAGCTTAGGCTATAGATTACAAACTAGTCTACTAGTACCTTGAGTAGTGTAAATCCTGTATATGCTAAGGAATTGTAGGTTAAATTTGGTTGAAGTAGAACCTTATTCCTTCGATAGATCCCCTTATTATTTATAGACTTCTGTTGTAACCCATAGGAAAGTTGTTTTAACTTAGAACCATTCATTCTCAGGAAAAATTTATAAACTCCTCAGATTGAACTTAGAATGAACTAGCACGCCCCTTAGAATTGCCTTCCCCAAGGGCTTATTGCATTCGGGAATGCAGAGTAAAGAAACTGTATATGTAAGCGATGTATTCGCGGTTTGAATCGACTTCTTAATCCTAGTGGTTACCAATGAATCCAATGCTCTGATCAAGCAGAGGATCGACATCGAGTCGGATTAAGAACTGATACAACGCATTTTCTATCCTGATTAGACAGAAGGTCAATGTATCCGGCTCAGACCCACTACACAACCTTTTTTCTGTGATGGCCCAACCACCTACAACCAAACGTGATCACATTGTCTTTGGGAAATGGCGAGGACTTAAAGCTAATAGAGAATTAAACATCTTGTCACCAACTCATACCTACCCCTGAACTCAACCACAATAGAGATTAGACTTATCTCTATCACCATAGATACCAATGCCATAGAACGCATCATTAGCAAAGGAAAACCAATGTAATGAGAGGTTGTTTCCCAATTCATGTCAAGGATAGCCCCTAAGTTGCACCTCGTTTCGATATACGGAGTGATGCATAGATTCTTAAACTTTAAGTAGAACCAAGTTTTAAGGGGGGTAGAACGTATTGAGTCCAATCCAGTAGGTCAGCCAATGTAACCGTTCGATCAGAGTGGCACAGCGGAAGCGTGGTTAGCCTCTTCCCCACTGGCCCAGGATCGAAACAGCTGAGTTAGGTTCTACGTAAGGTTAAGTTATTAAATAGGATTTGAACCTTCCTTAGAAAAAGTACTCACTACCCTTAGCCAATTTCGGGGATGAAATTTTATTTTAAGGGGGGTAGATTGTAACACCCGAATTTTTGCCAACCTGGGATTAGACGTCCTTAGGCAATGGGTCAACCAACTAAATTTTTACCAACCTGGGATTAGATGTCCTTAGGCAATGGGTCAACCAAAACACCTTGGTAACCGCTCAGAACCCAATTCCATAGCTAAAGAAATCACTTAGGATTAATTCCTTTAGAAACTAAGCGTAAGTTAGCTAGCGCAACGCTGGAGTAGTTGAAAAATTGTTCCTGAACACTTTAAATACGTTCTGCAAGACCCAAAACTTGAAGAACCAACGACGCTATAATATCCTGAAATCCAGGATCAAAATCTAAACCGGTTTGTTCCCGGGAACCCTTTGAAACTTTGTATTGGATCTAGACCGCGCGTCGAAAGTTCGATATCTACCATCTTAGACCGTTATGACCGCTTGGCTGGACTTGACAATCGTTTCAAAAATCAAGGCCAACAGATGTTCAGAGGCTATTTCATTGAGCCCGGAGTGAAGAGAGTGAGAGGAGGGTTAAATTTGAAAAATTTAATCCAAATCTGGCACGTGACTTGGAGCGTTATTATTAAGCGTTCTAACCGTCAGAATTCAGCCAAATTACACCCTCGGATCAGGAAAAATTTCTCATTCATATCATGAGACTTGTAGACCTGATCTAGGTGCGATGGCCGCTGAACTGAAACTGGACCGCCACGTGCGATCTGGGAACTCTACTGGTCTGAAAACTTGATGTGTGCTAGATCCAGTATGCATGAGCTTAAGTCCGACCGCGTTTGTCCAGGGGACCTCTCAAAATACCTTTTTGGACCAGAACAGCCCCGATTTGGTTATACCTCAAGTGAACCTTGCTCCCAAGCCTAATTTGGGAATGTTTTAGCTTATAAAAGGGCTTTAAATCCTCACTTATCTCACCCATCTGAATTTGCTAGAAACCCTAGTTGGTGTGAGGGAGAAAGTGAGAGTTTGTGAGAGAAAGTGGGAGTGATCTTCCTGCCACTTGCACTACCTGTTGCACGTGCTTAAGCAACGCATCTCAATCACTTTCCCGGTGATTCCGCCACATTTCTAGGTAAGAAAAGATCCTAACTACTTGCTGATTTAAGGTTCCATCGATTCCTTAGCGATGTAGCTTACGAATCTTGTGTATTAGGTTGTCTATTCGCCGTAGACGAAGCGTATACGCTTCGTTCGAAATGACACACAACTAGGGTAAAAGGTGCGGATTTTAGACGCTTTGATTGGCTGTTTTCAATGCTTTCAATGTCGTTTAATAGTAGATTATCAACGACAACGCCGTTTGACATGTACAACATGCTGTCCGTTTCCTGTTTCATAAACGTAGGAAAAATATGAGATTTAGGGCATTTTAGTCATTTGTATGAATTACTGTATACATCCATATTTTGCTGAAATGGTTGACATGGCTTTTTGTCGCATTAGGATATTAGGAATGCGTGCATAATCATTTTGGTGAAGAGATTCGCCCAAATGCGTACTTTGAGTCGACATACATTATGTAGACTTAAGTGTGTAGACTAAGTGTTTGTATAAATGTTTGTATTAGTATGTATTGAGTATATGGTGTTGTGAAATAGTTTTGAGATTAAATTCTCAAGTAATACGCTGATGTAAATGATTTTCATCATGTTGGCTAAGTATGGATTTCATTGTATGTATGAAATGCATGTGTTGAATGAATTGCTTAAGTGGTATGTTATAACATGCGATAACATGCTTATATTGTTGTATTTCATTTCCATTACTCCTATATGATTGATGATGTGGATTCACAAATATTTGGAGCTATACTTAGTCCAGGCAGTCGGTAACAGAGAAAATTTGTGGTTGGCTTGTATCTGCCACGAAGGACGCATCGATGAACGCGGGTCGTGTTTGGAGTTGGCGGCAGTGGTTAGGCCACGCGAAGTGTTTCACGCACTTCATATCATTCAACTTGTGATGCGCTCGTGCTAGTCGAGCCCGTCAAGTAACCCGACTGGCCGTTGATTGTTCACCCTGTATGAATCATAACTAGTTGAACCTAAGGTACTGAACTTACCATTGTAAACCCTGTCAACCATGGTACCTTGATCCATAAAGACTCATGAGACGGGCATAATGGTATGAGACACCGTGGTCGAGCTGTCGGCCTACGCTGGGGCCAAAAACCTCCCCGTAGTGACCAGTGAGAACCCTACTCTGAGCAGATTATGGTGGTATGGGACACTATATTCTTGCTATCGGCCTATACTGATCAGGTGACGAGCCCTTTGTAATGACGTTGAGTTTATCCTAACACCGCATGGGGGCGACGAGTCCTGATGTAGTCTTAAGGATATAATAGGCCTGTATTGATAAGGTGATGGGGGAGAGGAGCAACGAGTGCGTGCAAAAGCCCTGACAGCCCTTTCAGTGACCTATAAATATAACATCGAATGAGATTACTAGGAGTGACGACCTTAGACAGGATCTGTGTTAGGATTGATATAAGGAAGGTACCTTAGTTTTCCAATATTGCTCTATGAAAAGGACTAATAATAACTTGGTAATCATATCACCATCACATTGCATGTGCCTGAAAGATGTGGAGCACTGTGGGAAGAAAGCATACCGCGGGCGTAAGATGGTGCCGTATGAGGGAGATCGTCGGTGAGGACATCCATCATGTCACGTCATATTGCATTAACAACAGTATTTAGGAATGTTTGAGTTATTGCTTTACTATTATCGCATGATTGATTTGAGAACATGCTAATCTTTGCTCTCTTATCCCACTGAGTTGATCACTCCCACGTTACGGGACAGTATTTCCAGACACCCACCAGTCCCTATTGTGATTGCAGATGAAGGCACGACCTGCGAGGCGGAGCCAGACTTGATGATGATGAGGAGGATCCCTCCTTTATGCGTGTTCTGATCGACGGGATTACAGGGAGGTTGATTAGATGCCATGACACTTGTCATTTTATATTTTCAGAGCACTCATATATATTCTTTCTTTCTATTTTGAGGTATACATGTATATGTTTAACTTGGTAACATGTTCACACTCTGGAGACTTACAATCAATTATATATTATATGTATGTATCACAGTCTTGCGCTTACTAATTTAACTGTCTCTGGAGTATGATATGTTGTTCTGGCTTAATCCCACTCATGTTTAATACATTAACATAGACAACATTCAATCATACACATTTATGTTGCATAAATGATGTTTTGGAACTCAGGAGTGAAGTTTTTACTCGACCCCCGATTTTCGGGATGTCACATTAGCAGCAACGGATTATTTCTCTAAATGGGCAGAAGCAATTGTATTATGTAGTGTTAAGGAGAATGATGTGGTTGATTTTATCCGTCATGACATAATATATCGTCATGGTATCCTGAAGAAAATTGTTATAGACAATGGCAGTCCTTTAAAAACAGAGGCACGAAAAAGTTATGCCAAAAATTCAGCATCAATCATTCGTTTTCAACTCCTTACTATCCAGCGGCTAGTGGATTAGCAGAGGTGTTTAATAAAATGATAGTCAAAATACTGAAGTAGACAATGATTGAAAACAAGCGTGATTGGGATGATAAGTTGTAGGAAGCATTGTGGGCATACAGAACCACTCATTGGATGGTAACAAGAGTGACACTGCATTCGCTAGTTTATGGTGTAGAAGTAGTAATCCCAATTGAAATACAAGTAGTGTCACTTAGAGTGGTAGGACATCCGACCGTTACAGATGATGAAAATGCAAAAATACGGCTGAGAGAGCTAGATTTGCTTGATGAAAAATGCCTGGCAACCCAATAGCGATTGCAATCATATCAAGTCAGGATATCGGTTGCCTTTGAAAAGTGGGTCAAATATCGCTCTTTCAAAAAGGGAGATATGGTGTGATGTTGAAAAGACCTATAGTGGTCACCCATCGAACAGGGGGCAAATTCGAGCCCAAATGGGATGGGCCATATATAATACAAGAAATATACTCCAATGGTGCATACAGAGTCATGAATCAAGATGGACAAGGTATCAGCATACCACTCAATGCTCGCTTCATTAAAAGATATCGTCCCTGAAGACACTACTGATTTTGATTTAGAATATTATCAGAATAATACATTCGTATTAAAAGGGGGCAAGAATGATTAAGACCACGACTATGTACGATTAGATAAATGAATAAAGAAGAAATTCGCAAGCATATCAAGATTATGTGACAACAAGTATTGCAAAAAGAAAGTGATTTTGGCCATCATCAAGTGAGCGCTGCAAAATTATGTTGAAATTGATATCGTCACCAAGCTGATATACTATAAACAGCTCATACGATTATAGTTGAAGATATTAGAAAAAGTGGTGATGTACTTCTATCTTTCAAAGGCAGCCTAACCAAGCCTATACAGCCAACTACGCATAAGGCTTATCAAGATTGCCATTCAGGCAACAGAGAGAAGTCAGTGGCCCTAAAAAGACCGTGAAGGCCATCGTGCGCATACCCATGCGGGTTGCAGATGAGGTCAGCGACCAAAAGCCTAAAAGGCCAAAAAGTCCTTAATGGCTAGTCACCTGTAACCCCCATGTCATCTGTATAGCTTTTAGGCAGCGTCATGGGGAACAGAGGAAAATGCTCTCCCATGAATGGGCCCCACCTTATAGGTGAAGAAAAAGATAGCCACAGTGTGAGCTCTTTGGCCATGTCCATAGATAGGCCAACCATGCGCAAGACCCCCTAGATCTATGGCTTAATTCCAGTACTAGCTCATGAGGAAGGGCTTAAACCTACTCATTGATGGACTGACGACCCTGGATCTTGTACCCCAAAGGTAGCCTTTTGAGCCGCGTGAACTCTAGAGAGTTATTGCGACCAACCTTATGCATAAATCCAACCGAGTTCACGGCCCAATAGCTTCACTGGACCCCTCTGATGGATCACAGTTTTTGAACTCACCAAGCTGTGAGAAGTCCAGTGAACTCCTAAGAGTTACAAAGACCATCATGTGAGACCCGACTCCTACATGAGTATAAGAAACTGCTTGCTCCACTACTCAAGAGCTAAAACTGTGTGTGAACTAACTCCACTAACTTCAAAACAAAATAGTTCTGCCCATTGAAATAAACACCACGTAGGGTTGCCACTTAGTAAAAAAGAAGAAGAGGAAAGAGATGTAGATTCATTACAAATATGATAGTTTGTTCATATATTACATTACCAAAAGGAATAAAGAAACACATGCATCACAATGTGATATGAAGTTTCTTACAGATCTTCATTTATATTCAATGCTGTCATGTAGTGCTGCAATTCCTCTTTTAACCGAAGTTGTGATACGAAATTCGTTTATTCAGCATCCATAATGATTTTAGCTTGATTAGGAATGTCGACCAATTTTGATTCTAAAAGAGCAGCAATTTCTTGTTTTTTCATCTATTCTGTCTTTACAAGATCAATGGCTTAGATATTGGCTTCAAGTTCTTCTCTAGTTTGATGAATAATCACGTCTTCTGAGCAGTAATATCTCTTTTTCAAGAAGGGCAATTTGATCATCGATAACCATTTTATTTCTATCAGAAATTTTGATCTTCTCATGAAGGGACTGGCTAGTTACTTCATGGGTAGCAAGAATGTTAGCCGAACGAGAAATTTGTTCCTTGAGTGATGCCAATTCTTTTTGACAATTAAGGATTTCTGAGGCAATAACGACATTATGAGTGTCCTCTAAATTCTTAGTTGAACTATAAAATTCTGATAAGCAGTCATGGAGAGATTGAACATTAACATGTGCAATGTGAGCAAAATGAGCAAGAACGGCCAAAGCATTATCCAAGAAAGGTCATTGAGTTGGGTCTTTGAAAGCATTGATGATGAACAGGAGTGCGTTCTTGAATAATCCTAGGGCGAGAGGTGATACTTTCTCCAATCAAAGACCACCAAAGACTGTATCCATTGAGTTAGAACCCTTAGAACCACTTGGGGTTGGCAGGATTATGGCTGTATAAGAAGAAAAAGAAAATTATAAGTTTAGAAAGAGAGGATATTTCAAATAAAGAAATATTCATGTATATATGTACCTTGTTCAGGAATAACAATAGGAGTAGTCTGAGTAGAGTAGGTTGAAGGAACTACAGATCCTGGTGTATCTGCGGTTGTAATAACATTAAAAGAGAGTTCCTGAGCCCCTCTTGTACTAGAATCGACAGGTGTTGGGGTCAGTACATCAACGGGGTCTAAGAAGCATTCCAAACTTTGAGCCACTAGTTGAATGAAAGAGGGATGCATCGTGAGAGACTTATCTACACGAGGAGGAGAATCATGAGGTGCAACTGGGGCCGACAAAGTTTCCTCTGTGTTATGAGAAAGAAGAGCATCTCCTGTTCCTATTGGAGGTCTTGATGATTGAGCCTCTGTCTCTGTTAATATTGGTACTCCATGAGCAGTCATACTAGTAGTCTCTACAATCCGTGGAGAATATGCAGGATCGAAGGAGGAGGAGATATTCGCTCCAGGGGAACATTCATATTCTCCATAGTTAAGTTGCTCCTCTTCTAAAGAATCCATTGTGATTGGAAGAGGAACATGTGGATTAGGTGGGTTATCACGAAGTGGAGATTTAGCCTGGACACCTCCTCCTTCCCCGATGTCTACTTCAGCATCAGTATTCGCATCTAGTAAAACATCATCTCCCTCGTTAGTCAAACTTGTAGGAGAAGAAAGATCATCACTGTCAGTTTTGGCTGAGTATTCTGAAGAACTGTCGTCTATTGATATCGTCTGTTTCTCCTTATAAATAGTCTTTATTGGAAGAAGACGTGTACTTCTAACTGGAGAAGGAGCGGGTTGGGCCAAAATGATAGGAGAGAACAATTTAGCATGAGATTAGGTCATCGGAGATGAAATAACTTGATTAACAGCAGGAGTTGAGGTTGCAGTATGATGAACTACTGGAGGAGAAGAAGTTACAACTGTTGAGGGGCCTATAGTAATGCGAATAATATTGAAAAGAGCAGCAATGATTGTAGGTTTTGTCGTAGCAGGAGTGTCAGAGGTACCATGAATAGGTTGATCTCCTCTTTTAGGAGTTAGAGAAGGTAGAGTACCACCTATAGTCTCAAACCCCTCACGAGGGACAGGGGGCTGTATTCCTCGCTTTAGCAAATCTAAAGGAGAGGCAAATGCAAACCAGCTTTCCAAGGTGTTCGATGGTTTTATTTCTCTGATAGGCTCTTCTAAAGAAATCTTGCGGCAAAGTTCTCCAGAAATAGCAACATGATCTTTCTCATAAAAATAACCTATTTCCTATTCCAGCCTGTAGTTCCTCAAATGTGGAGGAGGAATCTAAATGGGACAATCCACGGGAAAATAGTTATGCACCAAATAGTACTGGTGTGTCCACCATCGCATCCAAGCGTATGAGGCTGTCACTTGGTGGTTATATCCTGGTAGAACGAATCGAGAACTGAAATTCCTTACCAGCAGTTGTTTCCATATCAATGCCCAGTATTAAGGGCCAACTCCATAGCTTTGCATAACTCGGGTAACATCTTCTCCTATTTGTGGTATGATCTGGTTGTATCCAAATTGCCTGGAAAATCAGTTAGGGTAATATGGCTCTCTCCAAAATTCTACCCCTTCTCGTAAAGGAAGACTATCAGAATGAATGCATAAGAAAAAGGTTCGCTCGATGGAGTCCAGATTGTTGTTGTCTTCAACATTCCTGTCTTCGGCCAAAGAAATCAATAGACTCCAGATTATCAATTCTGTCTACTATCTAGTCATAAGTCTTCTTTATCATTTTTCGCTGCTGAAAATTCCATAAAAGTAGATGTTTGGTATGAACGTAAGGTTTCTCTAGGTCATCATAGGTCCAAGGAAAGTAAGTGCCTAGCTAACCAGAGAAATAATGCCAAGGAGTGAAAGTAGATGAGACTCCTAGAGCTGGGCTTGAGCAATGTGCTTCAGCATGTCCAAAGGCTCGGTACAGTGAGCATAATACGGGAGGAGCTAGAGAATATCTTCTTCTACCCTCTGTCATTGTGCCTGCTGCTACAAACATAGTAGGTCGAATGGAGTTTGAGCTCTTCGAACTTGGAAGTACGACCAAGCTCAGCCAGTAGACTAAGAAAGCGGCCAATTCAATCTCAATAGTAAATTTAGCAGGGCCTCTTATCTTTTTCCAATTAGCTTCCAGTTCTTGGACGTGACTACCAGGAAATCTAAAAAAGGGGAAACAAGAAAGGTTAACAATTTATAATAAAAAGGAGTTGAGTGTTATGGAGAAATGAAGAGGATGATAAGGGTACTAACACTAAGTATCACGAAAAATGTGTGAGCCAGGAAAGTGGTAATATCTTATGAATGTCTGGAAAATAAGCCATTTCTTGAAAAAGTACGATTGTTAAAGAAGTAATTTTGGGGATCTTGTTTGGGGCTACATAAGCAAATTCTTCGTTCATGGGAATATATTCATTGAAAAAAGATCCAGTAATGGGTAGGCCAGCCATTCTAAATAGATCCCATAAACTGATGCTTACTTCTCCAATCGGGAGATGGAAAGAATTTGTGGAAGAAGACTAATATTTTAGAAAACCCTTGTAGATCATATTTCTTTAAGATTACTTTTGTCCACATGCTATAGTATGGACGATTTTTTTAAAGACCCTGGGTTCTGAACTCCTCTTTACCCCACAAATAGTCGCGATGGCGGAAGCGTTGTTGAATCATTTCAAAAAAATGGGTGGGGTATAAGTCGTGAGGATTGAAGCATGGCATGAGGAAGCGCATGTATGTTATCTGCCCAGTTTTCTGGACCATTCCTTTCTCCGTTAGGTAACCTTAAAGAAGTTTTGGTTCCTTTATCACCCAATTTGACATGTACAAAAGTCTATTTTATGTCATGAAGTCAGTTGGTTCACTCTCCATTATGGAATGATAATAATGAAGGAGCAAAGGTATGGTGATGGTTTCGTCCTTATAAGGATTGCGAAGTTTGATCACATCCGGATATGATTTGATTGAATCTTAAGCATTTTGGAAGCGCCTTTGGTTATGTTCTCAGATTTTTTCCTGAAAGATTTTGTCTTTGCTTTTTTCCTTCTTCTTCTTAGTGAAGGTTGCATTAGGGGAAGTCTCGGCCGCAGATAATTGGGTGATGTATGTTCGAAGGTTGGTTGTGGATTTTAGGCAATTGTCCCAGTCTGACTCTTGTCCCTTTGTTGGGGGACCCTCTATCTCTCGCATCAGAACAACCGTTTGAATATGGTCAGATAAATATTGGATGTGATCAGTGAGATTGATGATGACCGGAGGCGGTTCTTTGAAAAAGGAGAATATTCTTCAGACCTTGGCCTTTTGTGAGTAAGGATCAGAAGGTCCTGCAGCATTTATAGAAGTATGAGTCTCTTTGATGAACTGGCCATCATAACTTGCATGGAAAGTTAGCAGAAAATTAGAGTTGAGGAGAGATTTGTCGAAGATTAAAAAAGTTGAAGATAAAACAAAGGGGCTGCTTTGCACCCACCTTTGTGCGCAGGAGGAAGAAGCTATTATGCACCCATCTTTTCTTGCAGAAGTTACCTGTCTTGGTTCAAAAGGCTATTGTGCGGAAAAGGGTGTTGTGCGGGAAAGGTATTGTGCGGCGCATAACGGGGTTAGCGCACAACGGTCTAGCTGAGAAAGCGATTTGACACAATGAGCGATAAAAGAGAATGGATTGGAAAAGGCCAAGTCCCGTATTTATAGGAGAAGATTGGCCATTGTGCGCTAGCGGTTGTGCGTTGGCCGTTGTGCACAAGTTGAAGTGCCCGCACAAACCTAAGAATAACCATATTGAAAGGATTGCGCACCATAAAATTAATTTTCTTATTTCTTGATCCTACATTATTTGATAGGCATAAAAGAATGCAGGATCAAGCGGGCATCTATTGAGGCATAAAAAAAGAAGAAAAAAAAGAGACAAGAAAGGAGAAAATAGGAGTCTTTGTGCAGAAACTAATGTGAAAAAGAAGATTTGAGCACAAAGGTGTCCGCATGGAGGAGTCCGCATAAAGGAATTCACAGAATGGTGTCTGCACAACACAAAGCGCACAACATGGAGCGCATAACACAGAGTGCACAACAGTTAGCATGCATTGTGGAGCGCATAGCAAGGTTCGCACAAAGGGGAGTGCAGTGTCGATGTGGCACATTCACACGTGCGAGGGGGCTATAAATACCCCTCGACCCCTCTATAGGGGTCATTATCCAGCATTCAGAGAAGAGCAGATCAAAGAGAGAGAAGGTAGAAACAAGTTCTAGTTCACTGATCGTTGTGCAGAGCAGTTATTGTGCGATGCACAATACTGATAGCGCACAAAGATCAGCTGCGCACAAAGATTAGCTATGCACAAAGGTCAGCTGCGCACGAAGATCATTTGCGCACAAGACTCTCCACGCATAGAAGTGTCTGCATACAAGTCTGCGCACAAGACTCTCCATGCACAGAAGATAGTCTGCACACAAAGGATTATGCACACTAAGGCTCTAGTGCACAAAGGATCCTGGGCACAAAGGCTTCTGCGCACAAAGACTCTATGCGCGCAAAGGATCCAACACACAAAGGATTTTTGCACACAGTTGACTCTTTTAGTGACTTTAAACTTGACAATTGATTTAATTTAATGTTGTAATTACTTTTATTGTAAGTTATGAATATTCTATTTTGGAATCAAAGGAGACTGAGATGTAAAAGAACTTAGAAGAAATAAATTAACATTAATGTTGTGATTATCCTTCTTTCCCTCTTCTATTAATTATAAATTGAATAAATTTTTCCAAACAAAATACATTTGTTTCTTCTTCGAAACAATCATTTATCCTCATATTGGAGTCCACCTCTTTCAATCAACAAGTGGTCATCCTGTGAAGGTGAGTTAACCATATATCCCCTAATGTGAACATTAATTATAGTTTAAATAGAATTATTAAGCCCTCTTTAAATTGAATGTAGGATATCCAAATCCTCAATGCAAATCTAGCTTGGAATCTAGTTTGAGCGCATTTTTGGGGTCATCTCAAATTGTTAAGGTAAAGGACCTCTAGAACTATCCAATTAAACTTTTCATAGACAACCATATATTAAAAGATTGATTGGAATGTGGAAAGTGGGTTTCTCATTTTTTCATATTTTGATCCATAACCGTTGGAGTACATTTGAATCCATTAAATCCTAGAAATTTGTGTATGGTATTTTAGGCTAGAATGGGCATTTAGTGATCCTTAGTGATCTCTAATCAAGCAAGGAATGAATTCACATCTTAAGGTGAGGATCACCCTTCAAGATTTTCCTACATCTTGGTGATTAACTCCACTATTTTTCCCTACTCATTTACTTCATTAATTGCTCAAGGTAGTAGGTTACTCTTATTGATTTTGAATCCTTTAAATAATTGATGAATTGGATTAGTTGTGAATTAAATGCCTCTAATCTGATTGGAAATGTACACTTTAGACATGCATGTACTATCTCGTTATTATTGTATTAAATGCCTCTAATCTGATTTGAAATATACACTTTAGACATACATGTTCTATCCTGATATTATTATACATGATTTAATTAATCATCCATGATTACTTTATGATGTATTTAGAGATCCTCGAATTAGTGGCCATTTGAGTAATGAATTAAATGAAATTATGGTGGACTTACCATCTTATGGACCATTTATTGTCTAAGTGGCTTTTGTTATTTACCCTAGTGGCTCTGATTGGTTAATTACCCTTTTGCAGCCTTGTTAGGCTATTTGTCCTTTCTGGCTTGGATTGACTATTTGACCTTTGCAGCTCAGATTGGTTATTTTTCCTTGCGGCTTTAAAGAATTATCATTAAATAGTCCTTTAATGATAAGTCCCACTTGTAGAACTATAATTAGTCACTAGTTGAGTAGATTACCTTTAAACACCACATTCATTAGTCTCATGGGCCAGGGATGGTGGAATAAGACACTATGCCTCAGCTATCGGCCTATGATGGGTGATAAACCCCTATAGTGACCTTTAAGCTTTCCTAAATGGATTATTTGAAATTGGATAAATAATGGTTGGGCTAATCATGCATTTTCATGGCATATATTATGATCTTTTTCGGGTAGCTAGTTATCCTTGGGCGTACTTTTGTCTACCTTTTCGGGTGACTAATTCTCCTTGGATAATCTATATATTTTATTATAACCTTTTCCAGGTAGTTCATCTACTACAGGCAGTTTATATGGCCTTTTTCATGTAGTTCATCTACCGCAGGCAGTTTATATGGCCTTTTCCAGGTAGTTAATCTACCGCGGGAAGTCTACATGGCCTTTTCTTGGTAGTTAATCTACCACGTGCGGTGTACATGGCCTTTTCTAGGTAGTTAATCTACTGCGGGCGGTCTGTATGGTCTTTTCTAGGTGACTAGTTCTTCTTGGGTGAATTTTTACCAGCTGGATGTGCATCCCTAAATCTGTGAGCATGTGCATGCATCCATGCATTTAAACAAGATTTTCTTGTGTGATTTATTTAATGAATGTGTATCCGATGAACCTTATCTGATTCCCTTAATAATCATTATGTAATATTTGTTATATACTATCTTTAAAAACTATGGTTAATTATCTTGATGCTGCGATTATTCTGCTTAAATTGTTGACTTTGATAAAGGAAAAAAAAACGTATGTGAAATTTGGATATCATAATGGCTAACAATCGGGTTTTTGGAAAATGAGTAGTATACTAAGGTTCCGGGAATCGGGGTGTTACACATAGTATCTAAGAGAGTCTGGACAAACCTTGCCTATGGGAAACAAACTTATACAAACCTTAATTGTCTTAAGTTATGATGTTAGAATTAGAGGTTGGAACTTAATAGAATCTCCCCTAAACTTGGGAAATTTTAAGAACGTAGAAGACCAAAACTTAAGTGCCATTTAAAATTATTTAACCATTTGAGTGTATGTGGAATTCCCTTAGAATCAGGGAAGTTGAGGAATGTAGTTAACTAAAATTAGGTTCCCTTGAAATCATTAGGATAACCGGTCGAATTTGGTTGTAATTCTTAGGAATTATGAAAATTGTGAATATAGGGACGCAAAACTTTAGGCTCTTTGGGAAAGTTTGAGTTTAGTGGTTTGAACGTGGAAATTGAATTTAAATTCCCATTACGAATTTTAATTGTCTGAACTAAGAAACCAAACACTAGGTCCCCTTAGAAAATTTATTAGAAATGCCATTCTGATTTGCGATAAATTCCATAGAAATTTGAAACCTTAGCTTCCTTTGAAATTTTAGGATGAGTCATATGCACATAAAAACAAGTGCTTTGAATTCATTGTAAACTACTAGGACAACTACTTGAGATTGGAAACTACTTAAGTACCAGGGGAAAACAAATTCCAACTATGATATATCTAAGGTATGATAAAAAACATTCCTTGTACTTGGCTCCTAGGGAACACTGTTAGAAATCTAGAATTTAAATTTTTTTAGTTAGAGATAACGTTTGCACAACACTCATCAAGTGAAACAAACTTATGCAATTCGTTACCACCATATTGCACATTACATCTAACATAAACAGTCCATAAATTAAAGAATTGTACTACGTATGAATCATAATCTGAACTCTCCTAACACATCTCTTTAGTTAGAAACAATATTCCATATAAATTTCAGTACCTAGAATTAACTGGAGAAGAAATTTTAGAGTTTTGGGTGAACTTCTAACCCTAGACTGAGCACATTAGGACTAAATTTGAAAACCTAGATGAAATTAGTAAAACTTTGGACTCGAATATCCACCCTCCATTTTGCTTGTCTTGCGAAATGTACCCCATTTCTGTATTTCCTTTTGTAGTCATCTATTCATGGACCATTGATTGTGCCATTAATGTTGTCGCATCAATTAGATTCTTAGGAGTGGCTCATCCACTATGGTGCCTGACAGATTAACGGGCTAGATCACTTAGCCATGAGCCGCATGCATATAAAATCCCTAACAATATTATGTTTTGATTAGGTTGTTAGGTTGTTAGTTTGTACAAGTGCTGCTCATGTTTCACAGATCCAAACCGTTGATTAGACTGGTCCCACCTAGATCTCATCAGCGCAATAAAAAATCTCCATATTAGAAAATCCTAGCCGTGATATCTTTGGCTGTTTCTTGGGTGAATGTGGAACTTGCTGTATTTTCGTTCTCAATCATGCGTTGCTCACCACCATTTGATTGTTAGGATTTTCACAATATGTTCTATTATCTATCTACTGAATGCCCATTATATCAATAGTTTAGCTGTAACGTCCCCAGTTCTGATAGATAGTGATATCTGTTTGTACACACAAATAACCTTTATAAGAAAACAATGGATGCTTAGAATCACCATAAATTATGTTGTCATTGCTCCTAATCATATTAAAAGCACCGAATTTCGAGGTCGAAAATCCCTTTAAGGGGGTAGATTGTAATACCCCGTACATTTCAGTACTCGAGTGTTACTGTGTAGCCTAATCTGGAATGAGTATAAATCTGATTTATCTAAATGTTCTCACATTCTGGTCTAAATCTAACCATTAGGACTAATATTAATCTCTAGAAAAAGTCATACATTCATTGATTTTTGAGTTTGATCACTACATCGTCAAATCCACCATTCGTCAGAATCCAACTTGAAGATCTTTCACCTAATCAACACACATAGGCCATTGATGTTTTGATTCAAAATAATCCGACTGCTAAACTATCGATAAACATAATAGAGAACTAAAAGTTAAATGAATCCAATCATCAAATTGTTTGGTATCAATTACTAATTATCAAAAAGTACATTGGATAACCTTTTAAAATAACCGAGCTACAAATGATCGGGCCATTATACTTAACTTAATGATCCATCACTCGATCATTGCAATTGGACCCCAAGATCATCAAACCTACTAAGGATTTCCATATCGGTAGGGCTAGAATTCCTAAGAATCACTAATGAACAAATTAGGAAAAGATCTGACCATCAAGTCTCCAATGATCATCAGATATCGTCATTTAAACACTTGATCCCATGGATATGGCCCACTTGAGTTTCTGATTTTCATCCTAATTGGTCAGATAGTCATGTCATGGACCTAGAATCAGTGCGGATTACACCATACATCCTTGTGCACCCCACTCTAAGCCTGCACACGCACTTGCAAGTGGTGCACTCGTGGTGGTCAACAAGCAGTTGACCCGAAGAAAATTTGAAAAGAAGATTTTTCCTCCTTTTTTTCTCTACTTTTTCCGCTAGCAACAAAGTTTGAAAAAGGCCATTTGGAGTTCCAATTTTGGGCCACCATGATGATCATCTCGGATGATCTAAACCGCCCATCACGTTTAGGATGTGGCCTCGACCAAACCCAAAAAGGATTCACACGTTACTTCACACGTGCATGCAGACAATTACAAGCACAAGGTGAATTACGTGCGGCTACCCTTTTGGAAATGACATTTCCATTTTTGTGAAGATGAGCTGGCATCTCAAGTGAGAATATCTCTCCTTCTATCTCTTCCCTCCATTGAGAGAAATCTCAGCTGCACAACATAAGCTACTCTAGGGTTTTTTTTTTCCTTTTTCTCTTTCAACCACAACGGGTTGCAGGGGAAAGAATCTCATTCATCCAAGATTAGGGACCCACTGTGATTATTGGACCAAGCAAGACCACACATACGTATAAGATCACCAAATCTATCGCCCATAGAGAATCCGCCATTATAGAATAAACTATCTTCCTCACATGACAGGAAAACTCATTCCCCTTATGTGGGCCCCACTGACCGGTTAGATTCGTTCGTTTAGTGGGCCACAATGTCAGAAGTTCCGCTACATCTTCTGATATTCTCCATGCAATCAGATCTGAGGTCCACCACCTCGATTAGTGATCGGTTAAAAGGAAAAATACCATAACTAATCGGAGGACTAGTTGCTACCGAAAGTTTTCAAAATACTTTCAAGAGTGATAAAAGCTCTCTTTCTATCTTGGGTAGCTGGCCCCAATAATGCGGAAAGAGAGAGAAAAAGAGAGTGCATAGAGCAGCTTTGAGTTGAGCTACACCCACCAGTTCGAGTCATGGCCGAGTCGTAGCGGAGCTAGGTTCCGTCTGGATGCTAGAAAGTCGGGCAAAAGAAGATAGGAGATAGGATAGGAAGATGCAAAGAAGAAGAAGAGGAGATAGAGAAGTGCAGAGAGATGGCATTGGTCCATTCCTTGAATTGAGCCGAGTCGGTTGTAAGGCGACCCATTCCCTATCGCCGTTTCTCCCATTCGCTTCAGGTCAAGCTTGACTGAGTCCAGTCCTTGCTGAAACCCAACAACACAATAAGAAGAAGGAAGAAGAAAATCAGGAAGAAAGAGGAGGTTAGAAAGAAAGGAAAAACAAAGAAGAAGATGGAAGGAGAGTTGGGTGTCAGGATATTGTCGGGCCTAACTCAGCAGAACCGAGTCAAATGTACGTGACTTGAGACGAGTTGGTTCGAGTAGGAGCATGGTCTCTGAAGTCCAGAGAGAGTGAGAGCATAAAAAGAAAGAATACAAAGAAGAAGGGAGAGAAAGGAAATGACAGGGGGAGGAAGCAGTCGGACTGAGTTGACTCACCTAGTATTCGGGTGAGTCAGGTTGTATTTGGCTGAGTCAAGCTAACTGTTTGAAATTCCTCCTGAGAGAAACAATGAACGTGGGAAAGGGAAGAAAGGAAGTAGAGAAAGGGAAAGAAGGAAGAAGAAAGAGAAGGTGAGAGAGTTGCAGGTGACTCGGTTGAGTTCAACGAGTCTAGGGCTGATTGTCAACTCAATGAGGTAACTCTTTACTTTCATACTTTTCTGAAATAAATTTAGAGCCAGATTAGAGTTATTATCTGTTGTTAATATTTTAATTGTAGGAAAAATCATTTATCCTCATATTTGAGTCCACCTCTTTCAATCAACAAGTGGTCATCCTGTGTAGGTGAGTTAACCATATATCCCCTATTGTGAACATCAATTATAGTTTAAATAGAATTATTAAGCCCTCTTTGAATTGAATGTAGGATATCCAAATCGTCAATGCAAATCTAGCTTGGAATCTAGTTTAAGCACATTTTTGGGGTCATCTCAAATTGATAAGGTAAAGGACCTCTAGAACTATCTAATTAAACTTTTCATAGACAACCATATGTTAAATGGCTAATTTGAATGTGGAAAGTGGCTTTCCCAATTTTTCATATTTTGATCCATAACCGTTGGAGTACATTTGAATCCATTAAATCCTAACAATTCGTGTATGGAATTTTAGGCTAGAATGGGCATTTAGTGATCCTTAGTGATCTCTAATAAATCAAGGAATGAATTCACATCTCAAGGTGAGGATCATCCTTCAAGCTTTTCCTACATCTCGGGGATTAACTCCACTATTTTTCCTTACTCATTTACCTCATTAATTGCTCAAGGTAGTAGGTTACTCTTATTGATTTTGAATCTTTTAAATAATTGATGAATTCGATTCGATGTGAATTAAATGCCTCTAATCTGATTGGAAATGTACACTTTAGACATGCATGTGTTATCTCGATATTATTATATTAAATGCCTCTAATCTGATTTGAAATATACACTTTAGACATGCATGTGCTATCCTGATATCATTATACATGATTTAATTTATCATCTATGATTACTTTATGGCATATATAGAGGTCCTTAAAATAGTGGCCATTTGGGTAATAAATTAAATGAAATTATGGTGGACTTACCATCTTATGGACCATTTATTGTCTAAGTGGCTTTTATTATTTGCCCTAGTGGCTTTAATTGGTTAATTACCCATGTGCAGCCTTATTAGGCTATTTTCCCTTTATGGCTTGGATTGACTAATTGCCCTTTGTGGCTCGGATTGGTTATTTGTCCTCACGACTTTAAAGAATTATTATTAAATAGTCTTTTGATGATAAGTCTCACTTGTAGAACCATAATTGGCCACTAGTTGAGTAGATTACCTTTAAACACTACATTCATTAGTCTCATGAGCCAGAGGTGGTGGAATGAGACACTATGCCTGAGCTGTCAGCTTATGATGGGTGATAAACCCCCATAGTGACCTTTAAGCTTTCCTAAATGGAATATTTGAAATTGGATAAATAATGGTTGGTCTAATCATGCATTTTCATAGCATATATCATGATCTTTTCCTGGTAGTTAGTTCTCCTTACGTGTACCTTTGTGTACTTTTTTAGGTGACTAATCCTCCTTAGACAATCTATATATTATTATAACCTTTTCCAGGTAGTTCATCTACTGCGGGTGGTTTATATGGCCTTTTTCAGGTAGTTTATCTACCATGAGTGGTCTACATGGCCTTTTCTAGGTAGTTAATCTACCCCGGGCGGTCTACATGGCCTTTTCCAGGTAGTTAATATACCGCGGAGTCTACATGGCCTTTTCCAGGTAGTTAATCTACTCCGGGCGTTCTATATGGTCTTTTTCGGGTGATTAGTTCTCCTTAGGTGACTTTTTACCAAATGGATGTGCATCCCCTGGTTTGTGAGCATGTGCATGCATCCATGCATTTAAATAAGATTTTCTTGTGTGATTTATTTAATGAATATGTATCCGATGAACCTTGTCTGATTCCCTTAATAATCATTGTGCAATATTTTTTATATACTGTCTTTAATAACTATGCTTAATTATCTTAATGTTATGATAAATCTTAGGGGTTATACATCCCTGGATAGCCACTGATGTTTTCAAATCGTATTCAGTGTGCAGGAGATGCAGATGACGCACATGCTGGCGTTCATATGGAATGGGAGGAGCCAGATGATCTTACGACTTCTCATTCCTAATTTCATTCATTTTTAATTTGTATTGTCATGTTTGCAATGAAATAGCGGTGAAGACCGCTTGAGTTGAAGTAGGAATATGCCAATATGTCCTAGAGGGGGGTGAATAGGACTTTTTAAAGATTTATGAGTTATATTAAAAATCCTATCACTCTAATCCTAACAGGTATGCAATTTTTAGGATTACTCAAATGTAACTCTACTTGCTTCCAAGCTTAGTAGAGGATCCAATCACAGAACCATTCAATTAATAAGCATGCAGCAGTTATAGTCTATGATGGATGTGACTGTGTGTGTGAAGTGTGAGCAGATATGAATGCAATTAACATAATCACACAAATGATCAAGCATAAGAATCAGTCACAGACACAGTCATTTTTACAGTGGTTCGACTACTTTTCTACTCCACTCCCGGCTGCCACACTCAACCCTTGAGTGTATCGGATTTCACTAAGGAGGTTTCCCATGGTTCACCTCAAATATAAGGTTTTAAATCAGGTTCACCTTCAACCTTTACATGGAGCTTTTTACTCGGTTCACCTCTAACCCTGGAGTTTTGCTGGTGCACTCCTAACCAAATGTTTATGCCCACACAGAGCAAGGGTCCACATAATGCACCCAGATGTTTATGCCCACACAGAGCAAGGGTCCACACAATCCACCCAAATGTTTATGCCCACACAGAGCAAGGGTCCACACAACGCACCCACACGCACACTCCCATCGGAGGCCTCCTTTGAGGACTTCAAAGGGTGAGCAACACTTAAGACCCAATCTTAGAAAGGAATGATCACAAGTGTCCTCTGGACTCTAGGTACTTACAGATAAGTTGATGAGTCCCTTTTAGCATAGTGATGAAGATCTCCTTGTTGTTGAAGAGTCTTCTGCTCCCTTGATCCGCAACACAAAAGATGTACCAGTACTAGGTTTCAGGTCGGGTCAAGGTTATGATGAAATTCCACTCTCTAAAAATTTTTCTATTAGGAAGATGAGTGATTCCAATCATCTATGCATTCAAGGCATCCCGGCTTAATGATTTGCCATTAAGGTAGTAGCTGGAGGATCCTTGAATGCAGAAGTTCATTCCCCAATCCACTCTATTAAATATCAATGATGAGGGTGGATTTGAGGATGAACTCCCTGAGAGAAAGGGCTTAAGATAAATGATATGAAGTTTAAAACACTCAGAAGCACTCTCTTCTTTCTCTACCAACAATAAATACAAGCCTCTCTTTAAATAGACAAAAGGTTCCAACGAATATAAAACTGTCATATTTATGATAGAGTTCGATATCATCGAGCAAGAGTCGATATGATCTAGCGTATACTCTCAATTGTATCGATGTTCCTCTCGATGGCACAATCTTCATGTCATTCGCTTTTGAAACCTTTTGCCGGCTTATCGAGTGGATCGATACATGTGTTGATGTTATCGGATTTCAAACTTTAATTCCATCTATACTGGGATCGAGCTATCGACATTTGAAGCATGAGAGAGACTAGCTTAGAAATATTTCACGTTTCTAAGATATGATCGGGGAATAGCCGATGTCATCAGAATTTGTATATCGATGATATTGGAGTCTTTGTCGATGAGATCGATAAATCATATAAATTTACCTATAAGCTTGCTAGACGGTTTATGTCCGGTCTCGATCCAATTGACCAGGCCTTGATATGATCGACATATGAATATTGATTTCCCGACTGCCCCCCTGATCAAAGTTAAAAACAGCCTGAAATATTTGCTGGAAGAAATGCACGCCCAAGGTCGATATCATCGACTGACTTTCAATCGAATTGATATTTGATTTCAGATCATATCGGAATGGTGTCGATATATTGAAACACCTTATAAATTTCTTATAAAAAATAGGGGCGCCGGAAAAACTGCCTGTCGATATTATCGATCTACTTTCGATGAGATCGATATTTGAATATCGATGATATCGATTGTAACTTCGAGATATCGATAAATCATCCTGATGAATGTTTGATTGCTGGATGCTTTTTGTCCTCACTCGATTGTATCGATCGAGATGCCAAGGACATCGACAGAGCAGGTCGATCATATCGAAATGTGAATCGATACAATCGACAGGGTAAGAAAACTTGAAGATTTTCCTGTTTGGTAAAAAGTTTTCTTACAATAAAATCCTAAGGTATTCTACTTTATTTTAAGGGTTTTAATAACCTGGTGTTTGGGGACATGGGATGTGAGGCTATGATTTACCTATGGCGAGCTTCCACACATCCAGTTGAGGCAGACTGTCACGCCCCAAACCCGAAAATCGGATTCACATGAATCCCGATTGCTGAATCCGGTGTCGACAGCCTCCGTAGTGCCCCATTCTCGGCTTCTGATAATCTAATGCCAGATTCCGATCCTGGGATCCTACAAGGAGAATTTTCAGAATGAATTTTTTTTTTTTTTTTTGTAAAGGAGCATAACCACAGACATAACCAAGTCACAAAACAACATCACCACATATCCACTATAACAACAATTTTAAGTACAATGCAGAAAGGAAAATACAAGGTGATCAAAAAGTTCCAAAAGGTCCTGATGTGCACTCCTGTCTCAGCGCTGCTGTCGTCCAACGCTACCTGCACGCAACTATCGTGCATAAGCTTACAAAAGCTTAGAGGGTGGTGTAAGTGTGTGCGTAAGGCAAACGCCAAGTGTAAAGTATCAAAACAATGCGGAAGTATGCGGTAAGTCCATGAATATACCAAGGCTGTGTAATGCAAGGCATGATGCAAGATATGAATGCCATCGGCCACACCGATGTAATGCAAGGCCTACATAGCCAAATGTCATATGCGAAATGCAATCCAAGCAAGTCGGTACTCCTCAAATGCGTATATCAGTACAGTTCTTCTCTGGGTATCACCGGGGTCCAATACACATGCAGAGACTGCCACCTCCCTAGCTGCACAGTCAAGCAAGCGGATAAGACCTCACTATCCGCCTGACCAGTAGTGTGCCAATACCTACCCGGCTCGTCGATAGCGGACTCATTTGCGAGCTAGTCAAACTCAGCCTAGCTTATAGCCCTCTCACTCAGGCGGATAAGGCCACACCCCCTTCCAACCGACCACGACACAGTGGGAGACGCGGCCTACTGGTATTCGGCACTCGGGCGCTCGTGTATCCACTCGGTCTAAACGTTGGAGCATCTCCTGGTACCAAAAAGGTTCTGGGACTCTCACCCAAGGACATCCTAAGTGCCCACAGTGCTAGAATAAGTATTTCCGGTATCCAATACGGCCATCCACGATGTACCTGTGGAGCCACGGCCCTGATGTTGCTAGGGCGTGCAGTGATCAAGTCACACGTATGCGAGATGCATGAATCACACGTCAAATCATGCAGAAGTCCAGCGCGTACTGCGCGATCATGTAGGGCACCCAGTCACATAACGAGTCCCGTAAATGGTCTGCCCAATGGCGTATGTTATGATCAATCCTTACTCATATCAAGCATACATATGATGCGTATGGGCATGAGTCATGAGATTATTCTAAACATGTTATTAGACAATGAGTAGTAACAGATATGGACCTATCAATGGGCCCTAAAGAGAGTTACAATGCGGACATTTAACCAACATCGTACATACAATGTGGACGTCAAACCAACATTGTTTCCCAGGCACGGCCTGCCATAAATATCTTTTCACGAACCGTGAGAAATGTACATTGCAATGAACCCTAAGGACATTCGTTAGGCCTCGATCCCTGGGCCTTAGGTATATCAAATGGGTCGTATTACATAGGCCTCACATTCACCCAATGGGTCACATTGATGGGCCTCACCAATGAGCCTTATGTACATTGCAATGGTCCATGATCCATGGGCCTTGAAATACATCAAAGTGGCCTCACAACTTGAGCCTTTAAATAAATCAGATGGGCCTATACACATGAGCTTTAAATATATCAACTAGGTCACTCCATTTGTGCCCCATGCACATCAAATGGGCTTGATCCCATGGGCTTTAATATGTATCAAATGGGCCGAAACCCATGGGCATTACTCATGCCAAATGGGCTTAATCCCATGGTCATTGCACATGCCAAATGGGCTTAGTCCCATGGCCTTAGATGTGCACTAAGTTGGGCCTGAATGGATGGCCATAAATGGGTCAACATGGGCCCTATATACATACAAAAATGGGCCCATTTGAACCATGGATCTACCTCATTTTAGTTGGTAAAATGGATGGACGGTTAGGATGCAACTTATGCACCATGGTGGGTCCCACCATCCACACCTGGATGTGTGAATAAAACACATACATCACAGTGGGCATTCACACCGTCCACTGGACGGTGCGAAGGAAACTCATGCAGCAGGGTGGGCTCCACCGTTCACAGGGCTCCACCGTCCATGCTTGTGGACGGTGGTGTAAAACATATGCATCAAGTGTGGGATCCATGTATGTGGCCCACCATTAAGTTGCATGCCATCCAAACCGTTGGTAAAGGTTACAGGGACCCGGGGTGCAGAGAAAACGTAAATTTCGGCTTGATCAAAAACTTCTGTGGACCCCAAAAGGATTTCAATGGTAGATTTTAATCACCACTGTTTCTTGTGGTGTGGGCCGCCTGAATCTTGGATGGACCTGAAATTTGGAGGGGAGCCACGTCAGTGGGTGGGCCACCTGATGAACGGTGTGAATACAAAATATACGTTATGGTGGGGCCCGCCCGTGGAGCCGTGGACGGCCTGGCGTCCGCCGACCGCCCGCCGCTGGGGCGTCTGACATGGGCAGAGGCAGCAGCGCCTCTGCTGCTTGTTTTTTTAAAAAAAGAGATTTGGGAAGAAAGCGGTTTTTTCTGCAGTTTTTTGCCTGTGGGGCCCACTAAAATGAAATCTGCTCCGGCCATTACGATCAGTGGCCCGAGGCCGTCTAAATGAGTCCAGAGTTTGAATTTTTTTGATGCATGGAAGTGAAATAAACTAAGAAAGTGATGTTTGAATGGTAAAGGTGCGACCTTTGACGCTATGGCCCACCAGGTAATTGGATCAGCTCCAAACTTCTACCCAACGGCTGCAATGCCGTGGGTAAGAGGATGGACGGCTCGGATCGGATATAATCATCAGGGTAGGGCCTATGCAAGGAGGCCACCCAAATTTTTTTCTTTCATTCTTCCCTTTTTTTTTTTTTTTTTTTTTTTTCTTCACAACGTCCAGCGTCTGGGACGCTGGACGGTTATATAATTTTTATTTATTATATTATTTTTTTTTTCCTCAAATGGTAGGCCCTGATGAAGTGGGCCACCACATGATGGGCGGCATGGGAATGGCGTGAAAGGTGGGCCCCACTTGGATAACATAAATACATCAAGATGGGATCTATTCAAGTGGGCCACCCCATCCTTTTGTAATAAATAAAATAAAATAAATTAAAAATAAAAATAAAATAGAGAGAGAGACATGGAGAGTGGGACACGGCTTATGATGGAGGGTCCCCGTCATTATGGGCCCTCCCTTACATGAAATCATACAACAACGGGCCCCTTTGAACGAAGGACCATCAAAAATGTAATTCAATGGTGGAGATCCATTCTCCACCGTTATGGACGGTCTAGATGACCTTTTTGAAATGAAATAAACATCATGATGGGGTCCATGGGGAATGGCCCCATCATGGAACGATCATGATGATCCAAGTGGTCCATCAGCCACAAATAAAGGTCCCAAGTGAGATCCACACCATTGATCGGTGGGCCTCACTTGGTCCACCATAAAAACACATAAATCTACCCTATAAAAGCACCCACCTCTTGATCTTCTTGGCTCGTTGGATAGCCGGTCACCTAGAGCTTCACTTTGATGGTGGAGATGGGAATTGGATGGCTAGGATGATGGGATTTGGAGATGGGAAGTGGGCCACTAAAATCACTTCTTTCTCATGGAAGAGAGCTTGGACGTGAGCTCTCTCTTGCTTGGAGTTGGAGTGTTGAGAAAAGAGAGAGAGAGGTGTGATTAATGAGAGATGGAGTGATGTGAGGTGAGTGATGGGTGAGGTGAGTGATGGGTGAAGTGATGTGTTAGTTGACTTGGGTGGTTGCTTGACTTGTGGAGAAAGGAAGTATGGGTGCTTGTACTTGACATGAGAGGTGATTGATGGGATTGATTGATGTGATTGATGGGACACTTTGTAGAGATTCCTTGGGATTTGCAACGCGCGGTGTTTTTGTTCGAACTGAACGTGGGTCCGTATCTCATCGTCTGGGTATCGGATCGGTGCGTGAGTTGCGGCGTTGGAACTGCGGCGACGGTGCGGTCGCAATGATACAAGTCTCGGATTAAGCCAGCTCAAATGAATAGGATACGACTTACGGTCGTGCGCAACGTCAACCATAAGTCACGGATTGCCGGAATTTGACGAGAAGGGTCGCGGAAATCAACGGAACAGTGCGAATTAGGATACGGGTCTTACACAGACACTTGAATTGATCTTCTTGTTAGGCGTTGTTGTCCAGATGACTCAACTTACACCGTAATTGACAAACCAGGGCTCTTGTAGGTGCACTTTCATGTAAAAGTTAAGACATTGATTTGTATAAGATTTTGGGTAACCACTTGAAA
This sequence comes from Magnolia kwangsiensis, assembly GCA_037074715.1. Lineage (NCBI taxonomy): Eukaryota > Viridiplantae > Streptophyta > Magnoliopsida > Magnoliales > Magnoliaceae > Magnolia > Magnolia kwangsiensis. The sequence continues at coordinate 71,544,934 of CM073574.1, read as the reverse complement.
CCTTAGTTACATATATTGGGATTCCCTCTTATACTTGAATTATTTTTATTCCGCTTAAATTGTTGACTCTGATAAAGGAAAAAAATGTATGTGAAATTTGAAAAATCTTAAAGGCTAACTATCGGGTTTTTGGAAAATGAGTAATATACTCAGGTTCCAAGAACCGGGGTGTTACATATGGTATCTGAGAGAGTCTTGATAAACCTTGCCTATGGGCAACAAACTTATACCAACCTTAAATGTCTTAAGTTATGATGTTAGAATTAGAGCTTGGAACTTAATAGAATCTCCCCTATACTTAAGAAAATTTTAGAATGTAGAAGACCTAAACTTAAGACCCATTTGAAATTATTTAACCATTTGAGTGTATGTGGAATTCCCTTAGAATCAGGGAAGTCGGGGAATGTAGTTAACAAAACTTAGGTTCCCTTGAAATCATTAGGATATCCATTCGAATTTGGTTGGAATTGCTTAGGAATTATGAAAATTGTGAACATAGAGATGCAAAACTTTAGGCTCCGTGGGAAAGTTTGAGTTTATTGGTTTGAACGTGGAAATTGAATTTAGATTCCCATTACGAACTATTAATTGTCTGAACTCAGAAGCCAAACACTTGGTCCCCTTAGAAAATTTATTAGAAATGCCATTATGATTTATGATAAACTCCATGGAAATTTGAAACCTTGGCTTCCTTTGAAATTTTAGGATGAGTCATTTACACATAAAAACAAGTGCTTTGAATTCATTGTAAACTACTAGGACAACTACTTAAGATTGGAAACTACTTAAGTACCAGGGGAAAATAAATTCCAACTATGATATATCTAAGGTATGACAAAAAACATTCCTTGTACGCCTAGGGAACACTGTTAGAAATCTAGAATTTAAATTTTTTAGTTAGAGATAATGTTTGCACAACACTCATGAAACAAACTTAGGCAATTCGTTGCCACCATATTGCACATTACATCTAACATAAATAGTCCATAAACTTAAAGAATTGTACTATGTACGAATCATAATCTGAACTCTCCCAACACATCTCTTTAGTTAGAAACAATATTCCTTATAAATTCTAGTACCTAGAATTAACTGGAGGAGAAATTTTAGAGTTTTGGGTGAACTTCTAACCCTAAACTGAGCACATCAGGACTAGATTCGAAAACCTTGATGAAATTAGTAAAACTTTGGACTTGAATATCCATCCTCCATTTTACTTGTCTTGCTGAATGTGTCCCATTTATGTATTTATTTTTGTAGCCATCTATTTATAGACCATTGATTGAAGCATTAACGTTGTTGCATCAATTAGATTCTTAGGAGTGGCTCATCCACTGTGGGGCCTAACAGATTAACAGGCTAGATCACTTAGCCATTAGCTGCATAGATATAAAATACCTAACAATGCTATGTTGTGATTAGGTTTTAGGTTGTTAGTTTGTACAAGTGTTGCTCATGTTTCACATATCCAAACCATTGATTAGACTGGTCCCACCCAGATCTCATCAGTGTAACCAAAAACCTCCATATTAGAAAATTCTAGCCGTGATATCTTTGGTAGTTTCTTGGGTGAATGTGGAACTTGCTGTATTTTCATTCTCAATCATGCGTTGCTGACCACCATTTGATGGTTAGGATTTTCACAATCTGTACTATTAGACATCCACTGAATGCTCATTATATCAACAGTTCAGCTGTAATGATCTCAGCTCTGATAGATAGTGATATGTGTTTGTACACACAAACAACCTTTATATGAAAATAATGGATGCTTAGAATCACCATAAATTATGTTGTTATTGCTCCTAATCATATTAGAAGCATCGAATTTTGAGGACGAAATTCCCTTTGGGGGGGGGGGGGGGAGGGGGGGGGGGGGGGGGGGGGCGTAGATTGTAACACCCTGTACTTTTCAGTACTCGAGTGTTACTGTGTAACCTAATTTGGAATGAGTATGAATTTGATTTATCTAAATGTTCACATGTTCTGGTCCAAATTTAACCATTAGGAGTAATATTTATCTCTAGAAAAAGTCATACATTCGTTGATTTTTTAGTTCGATCACTATATTGTTAAATCCACCATTCGTCAGAATCCAACGTGAAGACCTTTCACCTAATCATCACACACAGATCATTAATGTTCAGATTCAAAATAATCAGACCACTAAACTGTCAATAAACATAACTAGATACTTTTCAATAACCTTAAGTCTATGAACCAGAAGTTTAAATGAATCCATCCATCAAATTGTTTCGTATCAATTACTAATTATCAAAAAGTACATTGGATAACCTTTTTAAATAACCAAGCTACAAATGATTGGGCCATTATGCTTAACTTAATGATCCATCACTCGATCATTGCAATTGGACCCCAAGATCATTAAACCTACTAAGGATTTCCATATCGGTAGGGCTAGAATTCCTAAGAATCACTAATGAACAGATTAGGAAAAGATCTGACCATCAAATCTCCAATGATCGTCAGATATCATCATTTAGACACTTGATCCCATGGATATGATCCACCTGAGTTTTTGATTTTCATCCTATTCGGTTAGATAGTCATATCATGGACCTAGAATCGGTGCAGATTGCACCATACATCCTTGTGGACCCCACTCTTAGCTTGCACACGCACTTGTAAGGGGTGCACTCGTGGTGCACCAAACTATAAGTTAACCCGAAGAAAATTTGAAAAGAAGATTTTCCTCCTTTTGTTCTTTGCTTTTTCTGCCAGCAACAAAGTTTGAAAATGGCCATTTGGAGTACTGATTTTGGGCCACCATCATGATCATCTTGGATGATCTAAACCGCCCATCATGTTTAGGATGTGGCCTCGACCAAACCCAAAAAGGATTCACATGTTACTTCACACATGCATGCACACAATTACAGGCACAAGGTGAGTTGCGTGTGGCTACCCTTTTGGAAATGCGATTTTCGTTTTTGTGAAGATGAGCTGGCATCTCAAGTGAGAATATCTCTCCTTCTATCTCTACCCTCTATTGAGAGAAATCTCAGCCGCACAACCCAAGCTACTTTAGGGGGATTTTTTTTTTTCTTTTTCTCTTTCAACTACAAAGGGGTGCGGCGAAAAGAATCTCATTCGTCCAAGATGAGGGACCCACTCTGATCATTGGACCAATCAAGACCACACATGAGTATCAGATTACCAGATCTATCATCCATAGAAAATCCGCTATTATAGAATAGACCATCTTCCTCACATGTCTGGAAAACTCATTCCCCTTCCGTGGGCCCCACTGACCGATCAGATTCATTCGTTTAATGGGCCACAATGTCTGAAGTTCTGCTGCATCTTCGAATATTCTCCACGCAATCAGATCTGAGGTCCACCACCTCGATTAGTGATCGGTTAAAAGGAAAAATACTACAAATAATTGAAGGATTAGTTATTATCGAAAGTTTTCAAAATACTTTCAAGAGCTATAAAAGCTCCCTTTCCATCTTGGGTAGCCGGCCCTAAAAATGCGAAAAGAGAGAGAAAGATAGAGTGCATAGAGCGGCTCTGAGTTGTGCTGCACCCATAAGTTCTAGTCATGGCTAAGTCGTAGTAGAGCCAGGCTCCATCTGGATGCTAGAAGGTTGAGCAAAAGAAGATAGGAGATAGGAGAGGAAGAAGCAAGGAAGAAGAAGAGAAGAGAGAGAAGTGCGGAGAGATGGCACTGGTCCATCCCTTGAATCAAGCCGAGTCAGTTGTAAGGTAACCTAGTCCCTATCGTTATTTCTCCCATTCAAGTTGGGTTAAGCTTGATTGAGTCCAGTCCTTGTTGAAACCCAACAATACAGCAAGAACAAGGAAGAAGAAAATTAGGAAGAAAGAGGATAAAAAGAAAGGAAAAATAAAGAAGAAGATGGAAGGAGAGTTGGGCGTCAGGATGTTGTCGGGCCTAACTCAGCAAGACCGAGTCAAATGTAGTCGACTCGAGACGAGCTGGTTCGAGCAGGAGCATGCTCTTTGAAGTCCAGAGAGAGTGAGAACATAAAAAGAAAGAAAACAAAGAAGATGGGAGAGAAAGGAAATGGCAAGGGGAGGAAGCAGTCAGACTAAGTAGACTCACTTGGTTTTCAGGTGAGTCGTGTTGTGTTTAGCTGAGTCTAGCTAACTGTTGGACATTCTGCCTAAGAGAAACAAAGAACTCAGGAAAGGGAAGAAAGGAAGTAGAGAAAGGGAAAGAAGGAAGAAGAAAGAGAGGGTGAGAGAGTTGTGGGTGACTCGGTTGAGTTCAACGAGTCCAGGGCTGAGTTGTCAACTTGGTGAGGTAAATGTTTACTTTCATACTTTTCTGAAATAAATTTAGGTCCAGATTAGAGTTATTATCAGTTGTTAATATTTTAATTGTAGGAAAAATCATTTATCCTCATATTGAAGTCCACCTCTTTCAATCAACAAGTGGTCATCCTATGAAGGTGACTTAACCATATATCCCCTAATGTGAACATCAATTATAGTTTAAATATAATTATTAAGCCCTCTTTGAATTGAATGTAGGCTATCCAAATCCTCACTGCAAATCTAGCTTGGAATCTAGTTTGAGCACATTTTTGGGGTCATCTCAAATTGGTAAGGTAAAGGACCTCTAGAACTATCCAATTATACTTTTCATAGACAACCATATGTTAAATGGCTGATGGGAATGTGGAAAGTGGGTTTCCCAATTTTTCATATTTTGATCCATAACCATTGGAGTACATTGGAATCCATTCAATCCTAACAATTTGTGTATTGTATTTTAGGCTATAATGGGCATTTTGTGATCCTTAGTGATCTCTAATCAAGCAAGGAATGAATTCACATCTTAAGGTGAGGATCACCCTTCAAGCTTTTCCTACATCTTGGTGATTAACTCCACTATTTTTCCTTTCTCATTTACCTCATTAATTGCTCAAGGTAGTAGGTTACTCTTATTGATTTTGAATCCTTTAAATAATTGATGAATTGGATTCGATGTGTATTAAATGCCTCTAATCTGATTGGAAATGTATACTTTTGACACGCATGTGCTATCTCGATATTATTATATTAAATGCCTCTAATCTGATTTGAAATATACACTTTAGACATGCATGTGCTATCCTGATATTTTTATACATGATTTAATTTATCATCCATGATTACTTTATGGTGTATTTAGAGGTCCTCGAATTAGTGGACATTTGTGTAATGAATTAAATGAAATTATAGTGGACTTACCATCTTATCGACCATTTATTGTCAAAGCTTTCCTAAATGGATTATTTGAAATTGGATAAATAATGGTTGGACTAATCGTGCATTTTCATGGCATATATTATGGTCTTTTCGGGGTAGTTAGTTCTCCTTAGGTGTACCTTTGTGTCCTTTTTCGAGTGATTGATCCTCCTTGGGCGATATATATATTATTATAACCTTTTCTAGGTAGTTCATCTACCTCGGATGGTTTATATGGCCTTTTCCCGGTAGTTAATCTACCAAGGGTGGTTTAAATGTCCTTTTCCAGGTAGTTAATCTACCGCAGGCGGTCAATATGGCCTTTTCCAGGTAGTTAATCTACCGCGGGTGGTCTACATGGACTTTTCCAGGTAGTTAATCTACCGCGGGTGGTCTGTATGGTCTTTTTCGGGTAACTAGTTCTCCTTGGATGACTTTTTACCAGTTGGATGTGCATCCCTAGGTCTGTGAGCATGTGCATGCATCCATGCATTTAAACAAGATTTTCTTGTGTGATTTATTTAATAAATGTGTATCCGATGAACCTTATCTGATTCTCTTAATAATTATTATGTAATATTTGTTATATACTGTCTTTAATAACTATGCTTAATTATCTTGATGTTATGATAAATCTTTGTGGTTATACCTCACTGATAGCCACTGACGTTATCAAACCATATTCAGTGTGCAGGAGACGTAGATGACGCGTATGCTGGCGTTCATATGTAATGGGAGGAGCCAGATGATCTTGTGACTCCTCATTCCTAATTTCATTTGTATTTAATTTGTATTTTCATGTTTATAAGAGTTAAGACATTGATTTGTATAAGTTTTTGGGTAACCACTTGAAACCTTGTTTACGTATATTGGGACTCCCTCTTATAATTGAATTATTTTTATTCCGCTTAAATTGTTTACATTGATAAAGGAAAAAAATGTACGTAAAATTTGAGATATCTTAAAGGGTAACACTCGGGTTTTTGGAAAACGAGTAGTGTACTCGGGTTTCGAGAACCAGGGTTTACATTTTTCTTTCTTTCTTAACTTCAGTAAGCCTCACAAGTGATATATTTTTGCTTAATTTGTATATATCTCTATAGTTTACATGTCCAAGGCATTGGTGTCATAATTCAGTCTCGTCTGTTTGGAACATGTAACAGGAATGATTTATTGAGAAAGTGTCGTCAATGTATAATAATTTTTAGTAGTTTTGCAACCATTTAATATCACATTTCCTTATTTATTTATTATCTAACATCCATGATCAGAAAATTTCACACTATGATTATTATTACATATTTGAGATATACTAAGAAGATTATGTTTTAAACATTTAACATGTACATTTTCAAAAATAGCTAAGTTTGGGAGTTGTATATTACCTTTACAGATGATCTTGCAGTTGCTACCATCTCCAAATGTAACTGAGTCACCGTTGATTTGGTTAATATTTGAAAGAATGGCTTTATCGCCTGTCATATATCTAGAACATCCAGTATAAACAACAATAAAATCCAATAAACAAATCAACTCTATTAATTTATCTTACCTTAGTCTATCTTAGGAGTAATGATAATCCAATAGCGGTAATTTCTTAGTTATAATCTAAGTTTATGCTCATATGCTGGACTTGATCTACAATAACTCTAAATTTTGGTACATTTAAGAACTACTGTTAATAATGATAATTTTACTTTTTAAAATAAAAACAAAAACAAATCACTAAGTTGGTTGGTAGAAAGACTCTTGGTTGAGAGAGAGGTTGAGCGATTTACTCATGCTGCCGCAACTCTTGGTTGTGGGTGAGGTCAGAGGAATGATTCCTATGAGTGTAATAATACTCCTTTTGCAAATTTGGACATAATTCTAATTTTTTGGATAAGGCAAGATGAGCTCATTCTACCTTGAGGTCTCTCTCATTTAAAGAGGATTATGAGAGTCTCTATCTCCAAAAACTAAAAAAATTAAAAATTAAAAGAAAGAGAGAGACAAAGGAGAGGAAGCCTACATATGGTAAATCCGTATCTCCTTTTTCTATTTTTCTATTTTTTATATTTAATTAGTTTATTATTCTTATATCTATGCAATGGAATGGGTCACACGTTTCTTACATTGGTCCGTGGGAATGTAACGCCCCAGATTTCGAGGGTTGAGCAAAGCTCAACTCCCGAGATCCAGCACATCACTTATGAAACATGAATAATGATGTTTAAATGTTGTCCATATTAATGTATTAAATATGAGTGGGATAATACTAAAACAACATATCATAATCTAGAGATAATGTAATTAAGCAAATGGAAGACTAAAATATATGTAATGAAATAAGTAAGCGATTCACAGCCTCTAGAGTATGATGATGTAACTGGGTTTAATATATATAAGGTTTGTTTCAAAATACACAAAATGTCAAAAAGTAGGTGTCTAACTAATCCATGTGTCCATGTAATCTCGTTGAATCAGCACGAGGTCTACATAGACCTGCCTGATAACTGAACATAGGAGAATTCCTCATCCTCATCTATGAAGTCCAACTCAGCCGCATAGATTCCATTATCACCTGCATTTATAGCAGAGTCTGGTTGGTGTTTTAAAACACCGTCCTAGGGTGGGAGTAAGTGATCAACTCCGTGGTACTATAAGGTAAAGGTTAACATGTTATCGAGTCAATCAAGCAGTAATGATAAATTAGTACAACAATCCTATCCTAAATACTCTTGTTAATGCAGGGATGATATGCAGTAATGATGCATGCCCTCGGACGAAGCTTCCTCACAAGCGACTACGACAGCCAAGTTCGAGCATGACAACCTCCCTAAAGTGTAACTTCATTGCCAAAGCACATGCAATGCGATGCATGGTCGTGTTAACCAAGTACTTAATTAAATTTATTCATACAGTAGGTTCTGGAAGCTAAGGTACCTCCCTTTATATCATTAACCCAAACGAAGATCCATCTAGGGTCGTCAATCCTAGTTAACCACATACGATAGGTAAATTGTAGGGCATCACTCCTAATGAAACATAGTAGATAGGCAAATTCAAAAGTTTATACTCGCAGTCACTACGGGGAGGCTCGTCACCTCAGCGTAGGCTGACAGCTCGAACATGGTGTCCCATACCACCAGGCTCAGCTCACAAGTTTGGGTTGCTTACTGGTCACTATGGGGAGGCTTGTCACCCTAACATAGGCCCACAACTTGACCATGGTGTCCCAAACCACCATGCCTAGCTTATGAGTCTTAGCGAATCGTGGTACCATGGTTGAAACGGGTCTTTACATTGGTAGGCGGTACCTTAGATTTAAGCATTGGTGTTCATACCTGGTAAACACATAAAAGGCCAATCAGTTTGTTTGGTAAGTTCAATTGGTACGAGCATATATTGATTTAATCGACATGAAGTGCATAAGCACCCTTTGTGGCATAACCACTGTCGAAAATCACCGTGCGACACGGATTTGTCGAGTTACCTAATGTGGCAAGACTAATACAGCCACCTGTACAAGGATTATTACCGATTTCCTGGGCCACGTTGTAGCCCCAATCTTACTCAGATGCAATAGGTAGACACATGTGATAATCATATCAGTATTTAACAAATAATCCAAATAAATCCCTCATTTGAACATTTCATCATACACATTGAACATGTCACCAAGCAATTGCATTTTATCCATAAATTGTGTAGCGACAAATATGATTACATGAAAGAAACTATACCTATGATTAAGGTAATTTAGAATCCTATCTTGATACACTTAATAAATAGAAATCATCAACATTTTTTCATTCAGACATTTTATTAAACACTTAAGTTACACTTCACCAAATATATAGATTAGATTAGTTATGACATGTATTATGATCATTCCTTACACAAAGAGATCATCGTGCATACGATAAACATGTATCCTAGATTAATAGTCAAGACAAGCACAAATCACAATTTCATGTTTATTCAAACATTTCAACAAACACATGAGATGCGTCTTGTATTCAACATAGTTCACACATGTATAATATATCAAATACATCGTATTTAAAACAATATTACAATAATCAAGTTAGACATAAATCATTAGCTGACATTGAAAGCATTAAAAAACATAACCTAAACATTTATAGTCTACATGTTTCGTCGGAATACTAGATTTGGACTCCGTTTGCATTCTACGTTCTTGAAAATAGAACGTCGGGCACCTAAGCAATGAAATAGGTTAGTTATTTTATCGATTACTCTATTTGGATATTTAAATCAATATTAGGGTTAGGATTTCTTACCCAAATTGAAGCCGAAAACGATTGTGTAGTGAAGTGGAAAGGCAGTTCAGTGCGTGGAGTAGTGGAAGAGAATCCTTGCAATGATCTCCCAAAGTCTCTCTTCTCTCCTTAATCTTTTCTCCTCTTTTCTCTCTTCTCTCTCCTACGGTTAGAGAAATTCGTATGGAATAGAAATGAGGTGGTTTGAGGGCTATATATAGGCTCAAAAGTGATGCAAATGGCTCCATGGCCATGATATACTTAATTTATAACCTAAGGGTGCTTGTTTTTGACAAACCGGGCTCGTATGAAGGCCCATTACTCACCTACATCACAGAGTAAGTTCCCTGACAATGGATCTATGGAAGGATATGATTTTAGTGTGATTGGATAGGCCGATCAATCGTGGAGGACCCATGTCAGATTAATGGTCATGCTTACTCATCGGGGCCACGAGTATATGGATATAAACAGGAAAATTTCCTTTTCCCCTGGGTGAAGTTTGGTCAGAAATTGATGGTCCAAAATCTTCAATTTTGCGCATAAGGGAACAACCCAATTTACGTAAGTTTCATTACGTCTTCTAAAGACATTTGCATTTCTCATGCACTTAACTCAGGGCTTAAGTTGTCCTCTTCTGGATACTATCTGGGCTTGATTCCTGCAATGGTTGTTAAACCCATTAGGACGGACATAATCTTATAGTTTCGCTGTCATCAGACTTTCGTCGATGTGCGGTCCAGGTCCAACATGGAGTTTCAATGTTCTCCTGAGAGTAATGGGCTTTTGGGATTTTTCATAGGTTCTCAAGCAGTGTTGAGTTAGCAATTTTTATGATTTTGGGTCTTGCCATTTGTATAAATAGTGGTTCGAGCTAAATCCACCGATTAAACTTGTTCAGTACTTAATTGATTTTTACCTAAATTTCTACAGGATACGATCCTTAGGTATATCTCCCTGACATGGTACTCAGGCCTTTATATGGATTTTTCTGAGACATATAATCTATCCTCCTGGAAAAAAAAATTCATCCCTGAAATTAGTAAATTTTTGTACTCCTTAAGGATCTAAGGGTAGTTCTTATGAGCTTCGGCTTCTGTTTCCCAAGTAGCCTGTTCCTCAGTTTGGTGCCTCCACAATACCTTCACAAGTGGGATAACTTTGTTGCATAACACTTGTTCCCTCCTATATTGAACATGTTTTGGTCGTAACACATAGGTAGCATCTTCAATTAGTTGTACTTGTTCTCATTTGATAATATGGGTAGGGTCAGGAACATACTTCTTCAACATGGACACGTGAAATATGTTGTGCATGCCTGCACGTGGTGTGGACAAAGTGAGACAGTATGCCACCTCACCCACTCAGTCTAGAATCTAGAATGGGCCAATGAATCTCGGCACGAGTTTCCCTTTCTTGTCAAATTGAAGGACTCCCTTCATTGGGGAAACTTTTAGGAATACATGGTCCCCAACCTCGAATTCTAGTTGTTGCCGTCTAGTATTGGCGTAACTCTTCTGTCTACTCTGGGCTGCAAGAAGTCGATGCCTGATGATGTCGATCTTCTCTGAGGTTGCTTGTATTAAATCTGGGCCAACTAAACTCCTCTCGCCAACTTTTGCCTAACAATGTGGAGCTCGACATGGACGCCCATACAAAGGCTTCATAAGGAGCCATTCTAATGCTTGCTTGGAAGTTGTTGTTATAAGCAAACTCGGCATAGGGGAGATAGTCATCCCAATTATCTTTGAAATCAATCACATACGCTCGTAACATATCTTCTAATATCTGATTCACCAGTTCCGTCTACCCATCAGTCTGTGGGTGGAACGCGGTATTGAACTTCAGTTATACTCCCATTGCTTCTTGAATACGGGTCTAAAAAATAGACATGAATTACGTGTCCCGATCTGACACAATCTCCATCGGAACTCCATGCAGCCGTACAATCTCCTTGAAGTACAGTTTGGTTAAATCATCTGTTGAGTTTGAAACTCTAATCGAGAGGAAATGAGCTGATTTTGTTAATCAGTCCACAATCACCCAAATGGAGTCATGCCCCTGTCTCGTCTTTGGTAACCCAGAAATGAAATCCATAGATATGAAATCCCATTTTCATTTCGCTATGGGCATGGGATGAAGTAAACCAGGGGGTCGGTGATGTTCGGCCATGACCTGCTGGCACATGAGACAACGGAATATGAAGCTTGCTATCTGAGCCTTCATGTTGTCCTACCAGTATGAACGCTTCATATCTCGATACATCTTCGTACTGCCTAGATGCATCGCCATCCTTGAATTGTGAACGGCTTCCAGGACTTCCCTTCTCAAGTCATGGAGATTCGGGATGCATAGGCGGCCACAATATTGTAAACCCTCATATGAAACAATTCTCCATTCGGATTCTTCACTGTTACACGTTCGTTCTCTCATTTTCACCAACGGTTCATCTTCTTTTTGAGCTGCAATAATTCGGTCATTAATGAGCCACTGTATGTGTATGTGTGCGACGCTCTCGAATGGCTCCTCCACTGTCAGCTTCTGTTCAAAATCTCGCATAAACTCCACCATATCCAACTCCTCTATCATTAGTGGGGTTAGAAATTCTATTGTTTTCTTGCGGCTCAACGCATTGGCCACAAGGTTGGCCTTGCTAGGATGGTACCGGACCTCAAACTTGTAGTCTTTTAAAGTCTTCATCTAATGGCATTGCCTCATATTTAGTTCCCTCTACATAAAGATGTACTTGAGGCTCTTGTGGTCGCAAAGGAGCTCAAACTCCTCTCCATAGAGGTAATGTCTCCAGAGCCTTAATGCGAAGATGATTGCTGTCAATTCTAAGTCATACACGAGGTAGTTTTCTTCGTGCTTCCTCAATTATCGCGAGGCATAGGGTATCACCCTACCCTTCTGCATTAGTACACAACCCAAACCAACACGAGAAGCATCGGTGTATATAATATATCTGACCCCTTGCTCTGACAATACTAGCATGGGTGCAGACATCGGCTTATCCTTTAATTCCTGAAAGGCTATTTCTGCTTTCTCGTTCTAGGAAAACTTAAGATCTTTTTAAGTGAGTTAAGACAACGGACTGGTTATCTTAAAAAATTCGTTGATAAATCCGCGATAGTAGCCAGCAAGTCCGAGGAAACTCCTCACTTCTGTAATAGAGCCAGGCTGTTCCCAGTCCTATACTGCGGCCACCTTGGCAAGGTCCATGACAATTCCTTCTTTGAACACCACGTGTTTAAGAAACTTGACTTCCTCTTTCCAAAAGTCACATTTCGATATTATATAAACAACTGATTCTTATTGAGAGTATTAAAGACTACTCGCAGGTGTTCTTCATTATCCTTTTGACTCTCAGAGTATATCAAAATGTCATCTATAAATACGATCATGAATCGGTACAGATATGACCAAAACACCTGGTTCATGAGGTCTATGAACACGGCCAGTGCTTTGTAAGCCCAAATGACATCACGAGGAACTCATAGTGCCCAAAACTGGTTCTGAATTGTGTTTTCTACACATCTTCATTTCTGACGTGCAACTGATGATACCCGAACTATAAGTTAATTTTTAAGAAATACTGTGCTCCTTTCAACTGGTCGAATAAGTCATCTATCCTAGGCAGAGGATACTTGTTCTTGACCGTAATGTGATTCAGTTTGTGATAATCAATACACAATCATAACGATCCATCTTTCTTCTTTACAAACAACACAGGTGTTCCCCAAGAGGATACGCTTAGTCATATGAAATATGAATTTAACATATCATCAATCTGTCTCCTCAACTCCTCCATTTCACATGGAGGCATGCGATAAGTCGGTAAAGAGACAGGTGTCGCACCTGGTACTAGGTCGATGGTAAAATCGATCTCGCGCTTAAGAGGTAGCCCATGGATCTTTCTGAACACGTCTGTGAAGTCTTGGATTATTGGAATGTTCCCAAGTGTCGGACCCCCAAGATTTTTCAATAAGGAAGTGTAATAACGGACGTGGAAGGGGCAACTGACTTGAACTGGGAAAGTGAAGGCTGTGCCCTCGGGCCGATGTGTTGTCACTAATCTGGTTTCATAATCGATCTGTGCCTTCATTTCAGTGAGCCAAACCTTGCTGAGGATAACGTCGTAATGATATATCGTGGTGATATTTAGGTCAATGCACACCACCCTACTTCCTAAGTTTATTAGGCGACCTTTACACAACTTCGTGGCATTAGTAAAAGTTCCTCCTGCTGCGATGACTCTCACCCTAACCATAGGAGTAGTGTTCAGCCCTAATCGCTTAACTGTGGAGTATGTGATCATAGAAATAGTGGACCCGGTGTCCACCAACAAAAAAATGGTGTATCTTGGATGTGAGCAGTGATTTCGAAGGCTAAAGGTACTGCAGTTGCTAACTCAGATGCTTCAGCTGTAAGTGCATGTACACGTGCTTATTGAGAATGATTGGGTTATGCTTCCATACGTCATTGAGGAGGCCTATTTCGGGACATGGGAGGTCAGTTGTACGGCTGTGCTGGTGGTGCAGATTGTAAAGGTGGAGCTAATATAACTTGTGGCAGTTGGCGGTTGGTCTTCTGAGGCGGAATAAAGCCGTTATCCCTCATCTTAGTAAAATAATCGTTATGGCCTGTCTTCTTACAGTAGGTGCACTAAAGATCTGATCATCTCTACTGGGTCGGTGGAACTATAAGCCTGGGAGGCGAATTCACACATGGCCTCTTGCCAAGGAATGGTTGGTTCGACAATTCAAGCCGTGTCTTTGGGCCCATTGGTATACGTGTCAAAGACTCTGTCTCCATCCTGCTTAGCTCGTAGGGACATGTTCACTAGCTTAGCATAGTTGGGAATTCTAGCATAACACATCTTAGTATGAATATCAGGTCGCAGACCCTCTGAAAATCACCACATCTTCATCGGCTTAACTTCTACGATCAATGGAGCATATCTGGCTAGCTTTGTGAAGCGGTTCTCGTATTCAGCCACTGCCATCCCCCCTTGTCGAAGGCAAAGAAATTCACCCTCCTTTTCATTACGGTAAGTGAGGGGGAAGTATTTTCCGTGGAAATGAGTTTCAAACGCGTTCCACATCCACACATATCCCATGGGGATGGTCCGTAGGATGCTGTCCCACCAAAGACTAGCATCCTTCTCAAACCTCTACGTAATAAGCTTCACTTGCTCTGCCTCAGTATAGTGCAATGGCATCAACATCTTGGATATATGATCTAACCAATACTCTGCCTCCTTGGGTCAGTGAGTACCTGCAAATGTAGGAGGCTAAAAGTACTGAAAGTGCTTAAATAGGCCACTGACAGTCATATGCCCAGTTGTTCACTCCCCAAGTGCAGGGTTGTGATGTAGTAATAAACTTGGTAAGACCGAGGTCGAATCCCAAGGGACTGAAACCTGTATGTTATCTAAAACTAAGTAGAATTGAAACTAGACTACGATGTACTTTAAATTGAATAGTATTGAAAGAATAATGGTGAAATATTAAATTTAAAACTTAAGGAATTCAGAGGAAAGGAAACTAGGGATTTAGAGGATCCACTTGTAGAGATCAGGGAGATCTTATGCTTACATCAGAAGCTCAACTAGACTTAGAGTCCGTCTTCATCCAGTTGAAGGGTGTAACCATGAAAATCATTACTGAACTTCCTTTGATATAGTTTTCAAGAGATGAAAGGTATATGAATTAAAATGGATTCCATCACCAAACCATGCCCAGGAGACAAAGTAAACAACAGAATTAAAATAATTACCAACCAATCAACAATGTATGAAGGTTAGGAAAGGTACCATCAACCGACCATGCCCAGGAGAGGATGGTGAACAACAGGGCTTCCTGACTCATAAACATAAAGAAGAAAAGAATATGTTCAAAGCTATCGTAGACCCATTGTAATTTTAGTCACAACATACCATTAAAAACAAAAAATATTCCCTTAATTAAACTAAAATCAACATCAATTTAGTCTAAATAAAAAGCACAAGCAAAAGCTCTCCTCATCACGCTACAGGCTTCACCTCTTAGCCCTAACTAAGAGGTTTAGGGCTAAGAGGTTTACCCAGACATGGACGGGCTGGATCTCTAAAAATAAAATAAACAATAAAAAAAATCTTTAAACAATACTTCTTAACCGTGCCTCCACGTCCAGGCCAAAATGCATCCCCCTCCCACGTTTCTCTCCCTCCTTTTATAAAGCAAAGAGGTCGGTCGACTGGGTTTTATGCACAAGAAGCTCTTTCTTTATGCATTACAATTGACGTGCGCAAGAAGAGATAGGAAAGCTATGCTTGGTTTGATTTTATGGTACGAAATCAACATATCTGTTGATTCTGACACCTTGGCTAGGGTTATGGCCACTTGTTGCAACATGTGGATGGTCTGGATCATCAAAAAAACCTTGTCTTTGATCACATAATTGCCCACAGCGATCGATGTTCTCGGCGTGCGCAGACTGGGAACGGTCATGCGCTGGTTCTTGGTAGGGCTCACTTCATTTCCTTTTAAGAAATCCACACTATCCATTAGATGCGTCTCAAAATTTTGGTCAGAATGGACTGATTTTTGTCGAGTTTTGGTGCGGTCCACTGTTATTTTTCTTTTGCCGTTCATCCTATGTTTTCTGAAGATTCACGTGCGTACATGTGCATGGGGCCAAAAGTTTACCTAGAAAAGGGTTGTAGCTACCCCATGGGACGAATGAACGGATCAGATCATCGAAATGGATGATTTGTGGGCCTCACTATGCAAAAACGGTGGACACTGGTGTATTCGTTGTCTCTGTGTGGGAGATGGCATGAGTTAGCCTGGCTTTGACCGGGTTGACCGTCCGGTGCGGCGCAGGTGTCGTGTACCCCTTGTACATGTGAGGTCCACTATGATGTTCATGAGAAATCCATTCAGTCCATTCATTTCCTCAACTCATTTAATGAGTTGAGACCAAAATTGAAGCAGATCCAGATATCAGGTGAGTCACAAATCAATGATTTCAGGGCTGATCTATTTATTAAGCCACTTCCACCAGGATCCAATGGCCAAAATTTGACAAGTATGGTTAATTTATGGTCTTCAGGCCATGTATGTAGTTTCAAGCCGAATGGATAGTGGGAACCCTGTGATTTTGCATTCTGGCTGACTTTCAGGCCACTTGAGCTTCAGTTTCTGAATTTTCTCAGAGATCTGGCATGTAAATCTATCGATCTTGGTCCCCTAGGGTCCGTCTCGTACCTTGGTGCATTCTGAGTGTTAAATCCATACTTTTAACATAGTTTTCAGTCCACAACTGTAAATCCACCTTGCATCACAAACATGATTAAATCGGGCCGTTAAACAATACCATGTTCATAAATCCAGGCAATAACTGGGGTCTAATATGCAATATTTGACCCTCAACACAACCCCCAACCAGCATCTTGCTAGTCCCGAGCAAAGTATGCGAAAAATAAGTTGAGAATTATATAAAAATTTTTGTAAACCCGAGTGATTTTTTTAAAAAATACTCCAAGTACTAGAATTCTAAGATTCATGAATGTTGGGTATTACTTTTTCCTGGACTCAAGCGCATGGTAAACTTCATAGTCAAGTTCAAAGTATTAATCCATCTATCAAAAAAATTCTAAACATTAAGTTCCATGAGTGTATAATGAGATTTCGACTTATCATTAGGATTCACTTCTCTATTTCATGATGTCATTGGTACCCAACAAGAGCATTCAGGATGACCAAAACCTATACTAAAATTTTTCCATTCTTCTAGCTTTTAATGACTTTCCTGCTATATCATTTTTTTTAAAAGTAATGCCACAGAGGGGAATCAAGTCTTTACCTATACGGAGCAAACCTATGGTGAAGATCGTACACCCAAACCTTTTTCACATATCATCCATAGGGAATCAAATCCTCACCTATAGGGAGCAAATCTATGGTGAAAATTATTCACCCAACTCTTTTCAAAAGTATCTGTTATTTTTTTTTGCTAGGTATTTTCTTTTTCTTCAATTGATCATGATGGGCAAATTTTTCAGGTTAGTTCCTTACATGTTTAGTGATTACCAAGTTAACCCTTCAATATCAAACTGAAACGTTAATGTGAAAGCAAGATGTGACATGTGAACGCATGACTCAATCAATGTTTATAACTTCTAATTCTGGATTAATAATTCAAACTTAACTATGAAATCTAATAGATATTGAATCCAAGAGTCATAAATTACCAACATCATGTATCTTGGAATTCTAAGTGCCCTAGATGGCCATCAAAATCACTTTGAATTCATAAGAAATTCTAGAAAAATTTTAAAAAAATTCACAATTTTTGCTCAAGACTAAGAAAACACTGATTAGGTGACCTAATCTCCCACCCCCAATCTAAAATTTACATTGTCCTCAATGTAAAAGATATGAGCATGCAATGCACATGAGACAATGAAGGAAAAGAAAAAGTGATGGGAAGATAGTACCTGGATAACGAGTTGAGAGAGACTTTTCAAGAGATTGTAGCATGAAAGCCGATCAGCATGAGAGTGAAGACACGAAAGTAAACTATCTTAAAACAATGAAGGAAGCAAACTAACCTAGTCCTATGAAAGTAGTAAATTCTAATCCTCAATGAAAAATTTACTCAATCATGCATCCAGGTTCTTCTGTTGGCCAGTATCTTGATAAATTTCTCAGAAGATTTTTCAACAAGATCATCCAAAAGCCCATTTTACAGTAGGCTTGGATGTCCTAGAGCGTGAATGTCCAGAGAAATTGAGGGACCTCAGCATAAAGTTTTCTTTTAATCGTCTGAAGTGTCCAAAGTATATACGATTCACCTGTGGCAGATAAAATTTTAAAGTTAGTACACCATGATGAATCAGAGACTACAAGTAGATAAAATTCAGAAAAATTTGTAGTAGGTGGTGTAGTCTCAACACATACCGAGGTTTCACTCTTTATTTTAATTTTTAACTCCTCTTCCTTTAGTTCAATTCAGAATAAGGGTTTTCTCAGTCCGTGACAACTACTGAGGTATTATCTTGCAAGGCATCCTCTATTTCTTATATCATGGGATCATTTGAATCTGCAAAGTGTGCCAAGCAATCATCCAAAGAATCAAAACATTCAGTTGGAAGGAGTGCATTCATCCTATCGAGATCTGTGATGATATGTCCAATAACTCCTTTATCTTCTTCGAGAGTAGAAATGAGCATAATCTCTTATTTATTCTCAAGGTCAGATGAAATCACCACTGGGTATGTCTCTTCTTGACCTAAATGGGCATATTCTAAATTAGAGGGTAAAGGTTTTAGGTTAAGCTTTGGTGGCTTGAGGTTAGACGATAGAGGCATGACATCAGTTTGGGGCAATTCTTTAAATTGTGGCCTCCATTGGTTAGCTTCAAGTACTGGCAAAGTATTAAGCAAGACACACCTCTCCCTAATTATGTCATCATCCAAGTCATGGAAGTGTGTCAGACACGTCTCTAGAGGGTCTAAGGATAAGGTCAGAGGTGTTCTATCTTCCACGAAAGAATCAATCATGTTAATGTCATGAAAATCGTCACCATCCTCTGAGTTTTTGCCGTTATTGAAAAAGATGTTTAACTCCAATGTCATATTCCCAAAAGACATAGTCATGACACCATTCCTGTAATTGATAATTGCATTTGAAATGGTAAGGAATGGGCGACCAAGAATGACGGAAATTTGAGTGCTCATGTCATTGATGGGTTCGGTGCCCAGGATGATAAAGTTTACAGGATAGTAAAATCTATCGACTTGGACTAACACATCCTCAATTATCCCTCTTGGTACACGAACAGAGCGATCAACAATTTGTACTGTGGTTAGGGTGGGTTTTAATTCACCCAAACCTAACTGTTTGTATACCGAGTAGGAAATCAGATTAATGCTACTCCTAAGTAAAGAAGTGCGTGATCAATTTGATAATCCCTGATTACACATGATATGGTTGGGCTATCGGGATTTTTGAATTTCTGCATCACGTCTTGCTTCAGGATGGCACTCACTTTCTCAGTCAAGAAGATCTTCTTTTGAATACTCTGCCATCGTTTGGTCGTGCATAGGTCTTTCAGGAATTTGGCATATAAAGGTATTTATTTTACAGCATCAAGTAGAGAAATGTTGACTTTCACTTGTTTCAACACCTCTAGAATATCCTGGGAGTAAGAGAGAGGTTTTGGTGTAACCAACCGTTGGGGAAATGGAGAAGCTGACTTCTTTAGAAGTTCCGGTTGTAATTTTTGTGGGGCATCCCTAGATCTATTATTGTTGTCCTCTTCTGATTCTTGAAGCTTTTCGAGCCTAACCGGAAGGGTTTTATCAATAATCTTCCCACTTCTAAGGGTGGTGATGGATTTAGCATGCTCCATTTGATTTGAAAAGCTTGGGTTGCCAACTTCATACTGCAGCTTTGGATTGGAAAGAGGTTGAGCTGGGAGGCTGCACGGGTGGCATAGGCGGGACCATATTTATGTTCTGGGCAATGGCCCTTTCAATAGTGATAAAAAATTATTGTTATTGCTACATGAAAAACATCATTTTCTCCAACCTATCAGGAGGAGGAGCCGTCTGAGGCATGTGTGACATTGATGAAGATGCACAGTTTTGTCCCAGAACCGGTGGTGTGTTTGATGTTGGCCCATTTGTAAGGTCAGTGGCTGGCTGTGAATCCGACATTGTCTGAAAATTTAGGCCCAAACTAGGGTCCATCTAGCTATCGCTCAGGGGAAGTGCCCCGTCAATCGATCCGCCAAGTGCGAGACATGTTATATTTCAAGTGTGTTTAGGAGACATTCCCTATATACAACATAGGGTGTAACATGTGTAAGATTAGGATAATATTACCCACTTTTCCAAACATTCTACACATTCCAAATAAAAAAAACTTCATGCATTTCATTTAGTGAAAACTTGTCACAATACATGAGATGTAGTATTTCACGAATTATGACAGAAGATGCATGTGAGCTAATTTAGCAAAAGTCTTAACACTAAATATTCTAACATTCAACTAAGCCGACCAGGCTATTACATAGAAAAGAAAAAAATAAAGAAAATCAGAAGACAACTACAACACATGAATAGTCCTCTGACTCTAGCGAAGGTGGAGGCGCACCCTTATCCTACATACAGCACAAGAGGGCTTTCAAGGTGTGAGACATTTTCTTGAATTTCTGCTTCAGATAGGCATGATTCTCCTTGAACTCATGTCTCAGGGTGGCCTGGTTTTCTTCAATCCTGGCCATGCGGGCTTCTAAGGCAGCCTGATCATGGCGGTCCTCATATGTGGCAGGAGGTTCCCCATCTAAATCTTAGGCCTCCTCTACCTCTTGCTATTCTTCCTCCTAACTTCCTTCCTCTTCACTGGCTTCTTCCTCACTTCCTTCTTCCATTTCACTTCCTTTCTCTTCACTGCCTTCTTCCTCCTCACTCTCTTCTTCTATTTCATCCCCATACTCAGCGAGTTGGGCTTGGCGCTTCCCAGGGCCAATCCCCATATTGTTGAGTGTAGCCTCACTGATGAAATGGATAGACGCAAGATCATCCATATTAATTCTGAAACCGAAGTTACAAGCAATCTTGTAGATAAGTCGTCCGAATGGGAGTGAGGTATCTCCCCGAGTAGAGCGTGCAGTCCTGATTATCTGTGACAAGGCGAAGGTAGGCAGACATAGCTTGTCTCCCTGTCCAGCTTTGTACAGGAAGTCTACCATCAAATGAGTGCATTCTATATGGTTACTCCAGGATACACATTATACGTGCATATGTGGTGGAGTAGGCGGAAGTTTGTCATCATGCATGTCGAGGCCAGGCTATTAGCTTGCCTTCAATGAGCCAGTCAGCCACAAAGAAAATGGGTGCAGCAATTTTTCTCTCATCTACTAGTGAGATGAGTTGCACTTGCATGTACCACACCATGCTCAATTCCCATAATATGGGCTATGACATCCGCATTGATTCTTGCCTCCCCAAAGGAATAGTAAATTGAAGAAGCTTCAGTAGTAGGTTCCGTATGTGGGCATAGAAGGCTAGTACAGTGCCTTCACTCGCATGAGCCTTTCCTTCAAACATGGGACCCCACCCAGTTTCCAACAAAAGGCCAATAACTGGGTACAGTCTAAATAATTTCTCATCAACGTGTGCTTCAAATGCAACTCTATAGTTACGGAACCTACCTAGTTCGGTGCTCACCGGTAGAAATGTTTCGAGCGGGATTTGAGGATCGAGATCTCGTTCCAATCTTCACTCTCGTTCGACACTTGTACTAGCCTCGATGCTCGCCTTCTTCCTCGAGCAGGTTGGATGGCTCGGCCCAGCCACATCCAGTGTCACTCTTCTCTTTCCCATAAGGGAAAGGAGCGTTGAGATTGAGAAGATGGTGGTAACTAGCTCAAAGAGAGCCATGGAGTTGGTAAAGCTTGGGAATGAGGTGGATTTGGGGATATGGGAAGTATGAGACACAAAAAGAGGATTTTTATGCTCAAATAGGTGGAAATAAGGAAGATGGAGAGGTGAAAATAGTAATTTTGAGAGAATGGTGGAAGACGAGTGTGAAATGTAGAAGAAAATGGAGCTTTGAGTGTATGGAATGGGGATTTAGGAGAGAAAATGGGGTTTTAGAGGGTTTGAAATAGGATGGAAGGGGAAACAGGGGCAAGAGAGAGGCTAAATTGGTGGTCCCACACATGGGTGGACCTCACACAGTCGATTGGATGGCAGTGCACCGTGACTCGCTGTGGAGCCGGGTAGTGCTGTTGCACCTCCCTGCAGTGTCCGGCGGTGGCTCCACCTTGGGGTGGTGGCCACCTCCTCCCGGGGTGTCAAAAATGTGCGGGGGACCCCCTAGGTCCCACGATATTTCGCGGTTTGGGCCTCTATGCCTATAAGGTCCACTTTCGGCATTCACTGCGTGTGTATTCACACCTTTTGTCCTATTTTAGTTTTGGAATTTGCTGACATATGGTTCAAACTTGTCGATCAACGACTCAGAGGTGATTTGGATCATAACACGTGATCCAAGTCCCTCAGGTATTCGCTGGGAACTAACTTATAACATTTTGTTTCGTCTGTTGGTGAAACTTGGGATCCTATGATCATTTCTACATTTTATTGCCCCCTTCCTAAGTCAGAGTGCATATAGAGTGCGACGTGTTACCTATAACCCATGTCCACTTTAATCCAAAACGTGCTCTGATTCGAACATGTAATGCCCTGGATTTTAAGGGTCGAGCAAAGCTCAACTCCTGAGATCCAGCACATCACTTATGCAACATGGATAATGATGTTTAAATATTGTCCATATTAATTTATTAAACATGAGTGGGATTATAGTAAAACAACATATCATACTTCAGAGATAATGTAATTCAACAATCGGAAGACTGAAATATTTATAATGAAATAAGTAAGCGATTCACAGCCTCCAGAGTATGATGATGTAACAGGGTTTGATATATACAAGGTTTGTTTCAAAATTTATAAAATGTCAAAATGTAGGTGTCTAACTAATCCATGTGTCCCTGTAATCCTGTCGAATCAACACGAGGTCTACATAGACCCGCTTGATAGCTGAACATAGGAGAATTCCTCCACCGCATTTACAGCAGATTCTGTTTGGTGTTTTAAGACATCGTCCCATGGTGGGAGTGAGTGATCAAATTAGTGGTACTATAAGGCAAAGGTTAACATGTTATCAAGTCAATCAAGCAGTATTAATAAAGTAGTAAAAAAATCATATACTAAATACTCTTGTTAATGCAGGGATGGTATGTAGTAATGATGCATGCCTTCAAATGAAGCTCACTCACAAGAGACTCCGACAACTAAGTTTGTGCATGACAACCTCCCTAAAGTGCAACTTTCTTGCCAAAGCACATACAATGAAGTGCATGATTGTGTTAGTCGAGTACTTAATTAAGTTTATTCATATAGCAGGTTCGGGAAGCTAAGATACCTTCCTTTATATCATTAACCCAAACGAAGATCCATCTAAGGTCGTCAATCCTAGTTAACTACATATGATAGGCAAGTTGTAGGGCATCACTCTAAATAAAAAGTAGTGGATAGACAAATTCAAAAGTTTATACTTGCGGTCACAATGGCGAGGCTTGTCACCTCAACATAGGTCGACAGCTCGAACACGGTGTCCCATACCACCATGCCTGGTTCATGAGTTTGGATTGCTCACTGGTCACTATGGGGAGACTCGTCACCCCAGCATAGGCTGACAGCTCGACCACGATGTCTCATACCACTATGCCTAGCTCATGAGTCTTAGAGAATTGTGGTACCATGGTTGAAACGGATCTTTATATTGGTAAGTGGTACCTTAGATTCAAGCAGTGGTGTCCATACATGGTAAACACACAAAAGGCCAATTAGTTTATTTGGTAAGTTCGATTGGTATGAGCACACATTTATTTAATCAACTTGGAGTGCATAAGAACCCCTAGCGGCCTAACCACTACCGACAATCACTGTGTGACACAGATTCGTCGAGTTACCTAATGTGGCTAGACTAATTCAGCCACCTGTATAAGGATTAATACCGATTGCCTGGGCTACGTTGTAGCCCCAATCTTACTCAAATGTAGTAAGTAGACACATGTGATAATCATATCAATATTTAACAAACAATCCAAATAAATCCCTCATTTGAACATTTCATCAAATACATTGAACATGTCACCAAGCGATTATATTTTATCCATAAATTGTGCAGCGACAAATATGATTACATGAAAGAAACTATACCTACGATTAAGGTAATAGAGAATCCAATCTTAATACACTTAATAAATACAAATCATCAACATTTTCTCATTCAGACATTTTATCAAACACTTAAGTTACACTTCACCAAATATATAGACTAGATTAGTTACAACATGTATTATGACAATTCCTTACACAGAGATCATCGTGCATACGACAAACATGTATCCTAGATTAATAGTCATGACAAGCACAAATCACAATTTCATGTTCATTCAAACATTTCAACAAACACATGGGATGCATCTTGTATTCAACATAGTTCACACATGTATAATATATCGAATACATTGTATCTAAAACAATATTGTAATAATCAAGTTAGACATAAATTATTAGCTGACATTGAAAGCATTAAAAATCCTAACCTAAACGTTTATAGTTTGCATGTTTCGTCGGAATACTAGATTCAGACTCAGTTCGAATTCTACGTTGCCGAAAATAGAACGTTGGGCACCTAAGCAATGAAATAGGTTAGCAATTTCATCTATTACTCCAGTTGGATATCTAAATGAAGATTAAGGTTATGATTTCTTACCCAAATCGAAGCCGATAACAATTGTATAACGAAGTGGAAAGGTGATTTAATGCGTGGAGTAGGAAGAGAGAATCCCAGCAACGATCTCCCGAAGTCTCTCCTCTCCTTACTCTTTTCTCTTCTTTTCTCTTTTCTCTCTCCTAGGGTTCGAGAAATTCGTATAGAATAGAAATGGGGTGGTCTAAGGGCTATATATAGGCTCAAAAGTGATGCAAATGGCCCTAGGGCATGATATACTTAATTTATAACCTAAGGGTGTCTGTTTTTGATAAACTGGGCTTGTAAGAAGGCCCATTACTCACCTACATCACAGAGTAAGTTCCCTGATAATGGATCTATGTCAGGATGTGATTTCGGCATGATTGGATTGATCGATCGACTGTGGAGGACCCGTGTCAAATCAACGATCAAGTTACTCGATCGGGGCCACGAGTATACGGATATGAGTAGGAAAATTTTCTTTTTCCATGGGTGAAATTTGGTTAGAAACTGACGGTCTGAAATCTTTAATTTTTCGTGTAACCGAATGACCCAATTTAAGTTTCATTACATTTTCTAAAGATATTCGCGTTTCTCACACATTTTACTCAGGAATCAAGTTATGTGCTTCTAGATACTATCTGGGCTTGATTCGTGTGATGGTTGTCAAGCCCAGTAGGACGGACATAATCCTATAGTTTTGCAGTCATCAGACTTTCGACTATGGTATAGGTCCAATACAGATTTTTAATGTGCTCCCGAGAGCAACATGCTTTTGGGATTTTTCCTAGGTTCTTAAGAAGTGTTGAGTTAGTGATTTTGATGGTTTTGGGTCTTACTATTTGTATAAATAGTAGTTCAAGCTAAATCCACTGATTAATCTGGTTCAGTACTTAATTAATTTTGGCTAAATTTCTATAGGATGCGATCCTTAAGTATATCTGCTTAAGGTGGTACTCGGGCCTTTCTACAAATTTTTTCAAGACTTTACAGGGAAGATCTCAGGAAGAGATTATGTGAAATTCAAATTTTAACAATGACTTTTGTTTTGAAAATTAGTTTGGTGTTTCTAATGATCTTGGATCTGATCTGAATAGACCATTTAGCCTTATGGGCTAAAACATCTTAGTGCCCTATTTTTATATCGATCTGATTATTGAATGAGCCACATGGATAGATCTAATCTTAGTAATGAATATTATACAAATTGTTATTTTTGAATTCAGTTTTATGAACACTTCTTATTTTAATTACGAACAGTTTTTTTTCCAGTCTAGATGCGTTTAATAAGCTTTTTTACCTCATCAAAACCATTCGATTAGAATGCTACCCAAGCGTACACTACAAGAAATCCCACTTTTAGTGACGAAAATTTTCGTAGCTAAAACCTTTTAGCGACGAAAATTTTTGTCGCTAAATTCGTCGCTAAAAGACTGACGCAAGAGGTTTTTATCGACGAAAATATGAATCGACAGCAAAGGCAAGCATTTTAGCAACGAAAATTTTCATCGTAAAAAAATATTTGCAAAACTTTTAGCTACAAAAATTTTCGTCGCTAAAAATGTTTTGCAAAACTTATAGCTACGAAAATTTTCGTCACTAAAAATTATTTGCAAAAATTTTCGTCGCTAAAAATATTTTACAAAACTTACAGCTACGAAAAGTTTCGTCGCTAAAAAATATTTGCAAAACTTTTAGCTACAAAAGTTTTCGTCGCTAAAAATATTTTACAAAACTTTTAGCTACGAAAATTTTCATCGCTAAAAAATATTTGCAAAACTTTTTGTTATGAAAATTTTGGTCACTAAAAATATTTTGGAAAACTTTTAGCTACGAAACTTTTCTTAAAAAAATATATTCTAGCACAAAATTCCTTTTATAGACCTGTTATAATATATTTCATCATATTCATCCTGATATACAACTGTTATATAATATATTTCATCATATTCACATTCACATCCATCTAAATCTAAACTTGTGAATCCATCGAAACATAAACTACATTCATCCAAACACAAAAAATCTTATCCACATTACATTCATTCACGCATAAATACATATAAGCTTAACATCATAAACAAAAATACTGTAAACCTAAACCTTAACCTAAACCTTAACATAAACCTATAACCTATAACCTATAACCTAAACCTAAAACTAAAACCTTAACCTAAACTTAACCTATAACCTATAAGTTTAGGTTAAGGGAATCGGGTTCGGGTTCGGGATCGGGTTTAGGTTTGGGATTTCAAGTTAAGGTTTAGGTTTAGGTTACAGAATTGAGATTAGGATTAGGTGTAGGTTTAGGTTTAGGGATTTGAGAATACGTTACGGTTTAGGTTTAGGAAATTAGGCACAGATTATAGGTTTAGTTTTAGGTTAGGTTATAGGTTAAGGTTTAGGAAATTGAGTTAAGGTTATAGGTTTAGGTTATAAGTTAAGGTTTAGGTTATAAGTTAAGGTTTAGGTTATAGGTCAAGTTTTACGTTTAGGTTAAGGTTATATAGGTTTAGGTTTAGGTTATAGGTTTTGAGATATGAGAATAGGTTTAGGTTAAGGTTATAAGTTTAGGTTTAGGAAATCGGGTTCGGGTTTAGGTTTAGGTTAAGAAGTTGAGATTAGGATTAGGTGTAGGTTTAGGTTTAGGGATTGGAGAATACGTTAAGGTTTAGGTTTAAGAAATTGGGTTCTGGTTATAGGTTTAGGTTTAGGCTAGGTTATAGGTTAAGGTTTAGGAAATTGAGTTTAGGTTATAGGTTTAGGTTATAAGTTAAGGTTATAGGTTATAGGTTAAGTTTTAGGTTTAGTTTAAGGTTATATAGGTTTAAGTTTAAGTTATAGGTTTTGAGATTTGAGAATAGGTTTTTGTTAAGGTTATTAGTTTAGGTTTAGGATATCGGGTTCGTGTTCTGCATCAGGTCTAGGTTTGGGTTTTCAAGTTTAGGTTTAGGTTTAGGTTAGGGAGTTGAGATTAGGATTTGGTGTAGGTTTAGGTTTAGGGATTTGAGAATACGTTAAGGGTTAGGTTTAGGAAATCGGGTAAGGGTTATAGGTTTAGGTTTAGGTTAGGTTATAGGTTAGGGTTTAAGAAATTGAGTTTAGGTTATAGGTTTAGGTTATAAGTTAAGGTTATAGGTTAAGGTTTAGGTTATATGTTAAGTTTTAGGTTTAGGTTAAGGTTATATAGGTTTAGGTTTAGGTTATAGGTTTTGAGACTTTAGAATAGGTTTAGGAAATCGAGTCTGGGTTCGGGATCGGGTTTAGGTTTGGGTTTTCAAGTTTAGGTTTAGTCTTAGGTTATGGAGTTGAGATTAGGATTAGGTGTAGGTTTAGGTTTAGGGATTTGAGAATACGTTTAGGTTTAGGTTTAGGAAATTGGGTTCGGGTTATAGGTTTAGGTTTAGGTTAGGTTAGAGGATAAGGTTTAAGAAATAGATTTTAGGTTATAGGTTTAGGTTATAAGTTAAGGTTATATCTTAAGTTTGAGGTTTAGGTTAAGGTTATATAGGTTTATGTTTAGGTTAGAGGTTTTGAGATTTGAGAATAGGTTTAGGTTAAGGTTATATAGGTTTAGGTTTAGATTTAGGTTAGGGAGTTGAGACTAGAATTAGGTGTATGTTTAGGTTTAGGTATTTGAGAATACGTTAAGGTTTAGGTTTAGGAAATCAGGTTTGGGTTATATGTTTAGGTTTAGGTTAGGTTATAGGTTAAGGCTTAGGAAATTTAGTTTAGGTTATAGGTTCAGGTTATAAGTTAAGGTTATAGGCTAAGGTTTAGGTTATAGGTTAAGTTTTAGGTTTAGGTTAAGGTTATATAGGTTTAGGCTTAGGTTATAGGTTTTGAGACTTTAAAATAGGTTTAGGAAATTGGGTTCGGGTTCGGGATCAGGTTTTGATTTGGGTTTTCAAGTTTAGGTTTAGTTTTAGATTAATGAGTTGAGATTAGGATTAGGTGTAGGTTTAGGTTTAGGGATTTGAGAATACGTTAGGTTTAGGTTTAGGAAATCGGGTTCGGGTTATAGGTTTAGGTTAGGTTAGAGGATAAGGTTTACGAAATTGAGTTGAGGTTATAAGTTAAGGTTATAGGTTAAGATTAGGTTATAGGTTAAGTTTGAGGTTTAGGTTAAGGTTATATAGGTTTCGGTTTAGGTTATAGGTTTTGAGATTCGAGAATAGGTTTATGTTATGGTTATTTGTAACGCCCTGAAAATTGGGGGTCGGGTAGAAACCCAACTCCCGAGTTCCAAAATGTCACTTATGCAACATAGATAATGATGAATGCATGTTGTCTGTAGAATGACATTAAACAAGATTGGGACTAAGCCAAAACAACATATCATACTCCAGAGACAGTTAAATCAGCAAACGGAAGGATGTGATAGATATATGAAATATATGAACTATTGTAAGTCTCCAGAGTGTGAACATGTTACCAGGTTAAACATATACATGTATACTCTAAAAATGATCAAAAAGGATATACATGAGTGCTCAAAAAAATAAAATATAAAATGACAAGTGTCATGACGTCTAATCAGTAACCCTGTAAACCCGTCGATCAAAACTAGCATATAGGAGAAATCCTCCTCATCATCAAACGAGTTCGGCTCCGCTTCACAAGCAGCGCCATCACATGAAACTAAAATAGGGACTGTTTGGTGTGCGCAACACTGTCCCGTAATGTGGGAGTGAGTAGCTAACTCAGTGGAATCATAGAGCAGAGGTTAACATGTTATCAAATCAATCATGTGGTAATGGTAAAGCAAGTAAATCAAACATTCCTAAATACTGTGATTAATGCAAGCATGAAATGATATAATGGATGCCCTCACCGATATACTCCCTCATGCGACACCATCTTACGTCCGCGGTATGCTTTCTTCTCTCAGTGCTCCACATCTTCCAGGCACATGCAGTGCGATATGAATATGATTATCGAGTTGTTATTAGTCCTTTTCATATAGCAGGATTGAGAAACTAGGGTACTTTCCTTATATCATTCCCAACAAGGATCCTGTTTAGGGTCGTCACTCCTAGTAATCTCATACGATGATATATTACTAGGTCACTGCAAGGGCTGCCAGGGCTGTTGCATGCACTCGTTGCTCCACTCCCCCATCACCTTATCAATACAGGCCTAGTTATATCCTTAAGATTACAACAAGACTCGTTGCCCCTATGCAGTGTCAGGATAAACTCAAGGTCACTACAAAGGGCTCGTCACCAATCAGTGTAAGCCGACAGCAAGAATATAGTGTCCCATACCACCATAATCTGCTCAGAGTAGGGTGCTCACTTATCACTACAGGGAGTTTTGTGGCCCCAGCGTAGGCTGACAACTCGACCACGGTGTCCCATACCACCATTCCCGGCTCATGAGTCTTAATGGATCAATGTAACATCCCGAAAATCGGGGGTCGAGTAAAAACTCCACTCCCGAGTTCCAGAACATCACTTATGCAACATAAATGTGTATGATTGAATGTTGTCTATGTTAATGTATTAAACATGAGTGGGATTTCACCAGAACAACATATCATACTCTAGAGACAGTTAAATTAACAAGCGGAAGACTGTGATACATACATATAATATATAATTGATGAGAAGTCTCCAGATTGTGAACATGTTACCAGGTTAAACATATACATGTATACCTCAACATAGAAAGAAAGAATATACATGAGTGCTCTGAAAATATAAAATGATAAGTGTTATGGCATCTAATTAACCTCCCTGTAATTTCGTCGACCAGAACACGCATAAAGGAGGGATCCTCCTCATCATCATCAAGTCCGGCTCTGCCTCGCAGGCCGCGCCATCATCTGCAATCACAATAGGGACTGGTGGGTGTCCGAAAATACCGTCCCGTAATGTGGGAGTGAGTGATCAACTCAGTAGGATAAAAGAGTAAAGATTAGCATGTTCTCAAATCAATCATGCGATAATAGTAAAGAAATAAATCAAACATTCCTAAATACTGTTATTAATGCAATATGACATGACATGATGGATGCCCTCACCGACGATCTCCCTCATACGGCACCATCTTACGCCTGTGGCATACTTTCTTCCCACAGTGCTCCACATCTTACAAGCACATGTAATGTGATGGTGATATGATTACCGAGTTATTATTAGTCCTTTTCATACAGCAGGATTGGAAAATTAAGGTACCTTCCTTATATCAATCCCAACACAGATCCTGTCTAGGGTCGTCACTCCTAGTAATCCCATACAATGTTATATTTATAGGTCGCTGCAAGGGCTGCCAGGGCTGTTGCACGCACTCGTTGCTCCACTTCCCCATCACCTTATCAATACAAGCCTATTATATCCTTAAGACTACATCAGGACTCGTAGCCCCCATGCGGTGTCAGGATAAACTCAAGGTCACTACAAAGGGCTCGTCACTTGATCAGTATAGGCTGACATCAAGAATATAGTGTCCTATACCACCATAATCTGCTTAAAGTAGTGTTCTCACTGGTCACTACGGAGAGGTTTGTGGCCCCAGCGTAGGCCGACAGCTCGACCACGGTGTCCCATACCACCATGCCCTGCTCATGAGTCTTTATGGATCAAGGTACCATGGTTGACAGGGTTTTCAATGGTAAGTTCAGTACCCTAGGTTCAAGCAGTTATGACTCATACATGGTGAACATACAATGGCCAGTCAGGTTACTTGACGGGCTCGACTAGCACGAGCGCATCTCAAGCTGAACAACATGAAGTGCATCAAACACTTCGTGTGGCCTAACCACTGCCGCCAACTCAAAACACGACTCGCGTTCATCGACGCGTCCTTCGTGGCAAAGATAAGCCAACCACGAATTTACTCGGTTACCGACTGCCTGGACTAAGTATAGCCCCAAACATTTGTGATTCCATATCATTAATCATATAAGAGTAATGGAAATGAAATACAACAATATAAACATGTTGTTGCATGTTATAACATACCACTTAAGCAATTCATTCAGCACATGCATTTCGTACATACAATGAAATCCATAACTTAGCCAACATGATGAAAATCATTTACATCAGTATGTTACTTGAGAATTTAATCTCAAAACTATTTCACAACCCCATATACTCAATACATACCAATACAAACATTTATACAAACAATTAGTCTACACACTTAAGTCTACATAGTGTATGTCGACTCAAAGTGCGCATTTGGACGAATCTCTTCGCCAAACTGATTATGCATGCATTCCTAATATCCTAATGTGATAAAAAGCCATGTCAACCATTTCAGAAAAATATGGATGTATACAGTAATTCCTACAAATGACTAAAATGCCCTAAATCTCATATTTTTCCTACATTTATGAAACAGGAAACGGACAGCATGTTGTACATGTCAAACGGCGTTGCCGTCGATAATCTACTATTAAATGATACTGAAAGCATTGAAAACAGCCAATCAAAGTGTCTAAAATCCGCACCTTTCACTTTAGATGTGTATCGTTCCAAACGGAGCGTATACGCTTCGTCTACGGCGATCAGGCGACCTAATACACAAGATGTATAAGCTACTTCGCTATTGAAATCGACGGAAGCTTAAATCAGCAAGTGTTGAAGGTTTTCCTTACCTAGAGGTGCGTTGGAATCGTCGAAAAAGAGATCCGAATGCGGTGCTTCGGTACGTGCAAAAGCTGCAGCAAGTGGCAGGAGAATCTCTCCCACACTCTCTCACAAACTCTCACTTTTTCTCTCTATCAATCTAGGGTTTTAACCAAATTCGGATGGGAGAGAAATGAGAGGGTTTAAGGCCCTTATATAGCCCAAAACCTTCCCAAAATAGACTTGGGAACAAGGTTTACTTGGGTTATAACCAAACGGGGCTGTTTCGATCCATAAGAGCATTTCTGGAGGTCCCCTGGCCGAACACGGTCGGACTTAAACTCATGCATATTGGATCTAGCACACATCAAGTTTTCAGACCGAAAGAGTTCGCAGATCGCACGTGACAGTCCAATTTTAGTTCAGCGGTCACCGCACCTAGATTAGGTCTACAAGTCTCATGATATGAAAGAGAAATTTTTCCTGATCCGAGGGTGTAATTTGGCTGAATTCTGACGGTCAGAACGCTTAATAATAACGCGCCAAGTCACGTGCCAGATTTGAATTAAAATTTCTAAATCTAACCCTATTCTCATTCTCTTCACTCCAGGCTCAATGAAATAGCCTCTGAACGTCGGTTGGCCTTGATTTTTGAAACGGTTGTCAAGTCCAGCTAAGCGGTCATAACGGTCTAAGATTGTAGGTATCGGACTTTCGACGCGCGGTCTAGATCCAATACAAAGTTTCAAAGAGTTCCTGAGAGCAAACGGGTTTAGAGTTTGATCCAAGGTTTTAGGATATTATAGCATCATTGGTTCTACAAGTTTTGGGTCTTGTAGACCATATTTAAAGTGATCAGGGACAATATCACAGCTACTCCAGCGTAGCACTAGCTAGCTTATGCTTAGCTTCTAAAGGAATTAATCCTAAGTGATTTCTTTGGCTATGGAATTGGGTTCTGAGCGGTTACCAAGGTGTTTTGGTTGACCCATTGCCTAAGGACGTCTAACCCCAGGTTGGCAAAAAATCTAGGGTGTTACAATTAAGGTACCACGGTTATCAGGGTTATCACTGGTAAGTTCAGTACCATAGGTTCAAGCAGTTATGACAAATACAAGGTGAACATACAATGGTCAGTCGGGTTACTTGATGAGTCCGACTAGCACGAGCGCATGTCGAACCGACCGACATGAAGTGCACAAGCACCTCGTATGGCTTAACCACTGCCGGCGACTCTAGTACGACTCGGGTTCATCATACACATCCTTCATGGCGAATAGAATCCAACCACGAATTTTAAACTGTTACCGATTGCCTGGACTAGAGTATAGCCCCAAGTACATGTAATGTGAATCAGTAATCATATGAGAGAGACAGAATTGAAATACAAGTAATTCCAGCATGTTATCAACATGTTATAACGTACATCATAAGCAGTTAACCATACACGAGTATTTCACACATAAGGTAACCAATTCAAATACAACACGCATGGAGGAAGTCATGTGCATCATCAAATTAGTTGAGAATCTAGTCTCAACGCTAATCTACAACACCACTTACTCAATACCTACTAATACGTACATTTATACAAACACTTAGACTACTTAACTCCAACGTACTTGACGTATGTTGATTCCAACATATAATATGACAGATCCTTATATCAAGGAGTTTTCTAATACACAAAAATCATGTTCTTACATTCAAAACATATGGCAGGCATAAATCATATTGATTTAGGCATTTCAACAAACACAATCTACACACATTAGTCTACATTGCATATGTCGGCCAATATGTGCATTAGGGCGAATCTCTTCGCCAAACAGTTCATACACGTATAACTAATATCATAACATGACAAATACACATGGCAATCATTTCAGCAAAATACAGATGTATACAGTATTTCCTATAAATGCCTAAAATATCCTAAATCTCATATTCTCCGTACGCAGTCGAAATGGAAAATGAACAGCATGTTCTACATGTCAAACAACATCCTTATCAGCAATCAACCATTAAACGACATTGAAAGGTTTGAAAAATGGTAACCAAAGCATCTAAAATCCGCACCTTATAGAAGCGTATCGATTCGAATAGAAAGTCTACTCTTCGTCAACGTTGATATGGCGACCTAATTCATAAGATAGGTTAGCTACTTCGCTACTTGCATTGCTAGAATCCCCAAAACAGGTTGAGGTTAGAGTTTTCTTACCTAGAACGGTGTTGGAATCGCCAGAATAGTGATGCAGGTGGAAGGATCTGGCACGTGGAGCAGCAGGGAAGACTCTCAGGAGAAAGCCCCAGCTCCTCCCTCACTTTCTCTCTCTTTTCTCTCCTCTCTCATAGGGTTTTCCCCAAATTTGTATGGGTTAGAAAGCTAAGGGTTTAAAGCCCTTTTATAAGCCCAAACATAACCAAAACAGACTCCAAGTCAAGATATACTTGGGTTATAGCTAAATCGGGTCTTTTTCGATCCAAAAGAACATTTCTGGAGGTCCCCTGACCAAATGCGGTCGGACTTAAGCTCATGGATATTGGATCCTGATAACATTAAATTTTCAGTCCGGTAGTGTTCCCAGATCGCACGTGGCGGACCAATTTCAGTTCAGCGGTCACTGAGACTCGATCAGGGATTCTAAGTACATTGACCTGAGTGGGAAATGTTCCCTGATACGAGGCTATATTTGGGTCAGATTCTGATGGTCAGAATGCTTAAAAAATATCATGCAAGCGACATGTGCCAGATTTATTTAAATTGAATTAATTTTCTAAAGATTTTCCTTTTCTCACTCTCTTCACTCCGGACTCAGTAAAATGGTCTCAGGATATCGGTTGGGCTTGATTTTTGAAATAACTTTCAAGTCCAACTAGGCGGTTAGGATTGTCTAAGTTTATTGCTATCGGACTTTCGACGTGCGGTCTAGATCTAATACAAAGTTTCTGAATGCTCCCGAGAGCAACTGGGTTTAGAGATTGATCCTAGGTTTCTAAGTAGCATAGCGTTAGTGGTTCTACTCATTTTGGGTCATGTATTTTATATTTAAAGTGGTTCAAGTTAATTCTACTGAGTATTCAGTTTGGTACTCAACCAAATTCTAACCTAATTATGGCAGAATGTGGTCCTAGGGCTATTCTATGCCCCATTTTGGGCACTTCTAGTTATCATATTATTTTAATTATTTTTTTAGTGATTCATAATCAAGTTTACCCTATCTCCACAAAATTTCATAAGATTTTGAATTGTAGAAAAATTATAAAAATTCCAGAAGTACTAGTTGTCCAACAAGTAATTTTCAGAT
Source organism: Magnolia kwangsiensis (assembly GCA_037074715.1). NCBI lineage: Eukaryota > Viridiplantae > Streptophyta > Magnoliopsida > Magnoliales > Magnoliaceae > Magnolia > Magnolia kwangsiensis. The sequence continues at coordinate 71,509,247 of CM073574.1, read as the reverse complement.
AGTTGCTCACAACGACCTACTTTAAACTAATTTAAATATTTTATTATATTTTTCACATATTTTTATATAAAACTATACTTACTTAGCTTCAATTTTGTTTTTGAATTACCTAAATCAGAGTTATAATCAAGGAGATATGATTTTTTAAAGTTTGAGAAAATGTGGAGAAAAACATGCAGAACTAGGTTGCCTGACCGTTGTACGGACGAGATTGGCGAGACCTCGCCAAACCGATGAGGTCCTCGCCGGTCATTGAACAAATTGGTATGGGATCACCCCAGGGGCGAGGTCTTTACCCCCCGGGGATGTCGGAAACATGTGGGACCCACCTTGGACCCCTACTTGAGCCTTTTGGGCCCACGAGTCCGTCGAGGTGTTTATCGAGTCTCATTTGTAAAATGGAATGAGTTACGCAACATACAATATATGATTTTGGGGTAGAAGAAGCTAATACATCCAAATAACCTATCTACATCATGAAATTATAAATATTAATCAGTCAAAATCCCATTTTATGCATGTATTTACTATTTATAGTAAGTTTTAGTTTAAATATAGTTCGTCACCTTTTAAACTTTAGGTTTATGTCTAATATGAAAGTACTTAGAGAAATTTGAAGAATGGGGTGGTGAAAGGTGAGATTTTGAAGGAAATAGGTTGAAAAGTGATTTCTAGACTTTAGGATTGATCTCTAAGAGTGATATGGTTGACCCATTGCCTAAGGACATCTAATTCTAGGTTAGTGAAAATATAGGGTGTTACATTATTAGTTTAGGTTTAGGAAATTGGGTTCGGGTTCGGGATATAGTTTAAGTATGGGTTTTCAAGTTTAGGTTTAGGTTTAGGTTAGGGAGTTGATACTAGCATTTGGTGTAGGTTTAGGTTTTGGGATTTGAGAATACTTTAAGGTTTAGGTTTAGGAAATCAAGTTCAGGTTATAGGTTTAAGTTTAGGTTAGGTTATAGGTTAAGGTTTAGGAAATTGAGTTTAGGTTATAAGTTAAGGTTAGAGGCTAAGGTTTAGGTTATAGGTTAAGTTTTAGGTTTAGGTTTAGGCTTAGGTTATAGGTTTTAAGACTTTAGAATAGGTTTAGGAAATCGAGTTCGGGTTTGGGATCGGGTTTAGGTTTGGGTTTTCAAGTTTAGGTTTAGTTTTAGGTTAGGTAGTTCAGATTTGGATTAGGTGTAGGTTTAGGTTTAGGGATTTGAGAATACATTAAGGTTTAGGTTTAGGAAATCGGGTTCGAGTTATAGGTTTAGGTTCAGGTCAGGTTAGAGGATAAGGTTTAGGAAATTGAGTTTAGGTTATAAGTTAAGGTTAGAGGTTAAGGTTAAGGTTAAGGTTATAGGTTAAGTTTGAGGTTTAGGTTAAGGTTATATAGGTTTAGGTTTAGGTATAGGTTTTGAGATTTGAGAATAGGTTTAGGTTATGGTTATAAGTTTAGGTTTAGGAAATTGGGTTCGGGTTCGGGATCTGGTTTAGGTATGGGTTTTCAAGTTTAGGCTTAGGTTTAGGTTTATGTTAGAGAGTTGAGATTAACATTAGGTGTAGGTTTAGGTTTAGGGATTTGAGAATACGTTAAGGTTTAGGTTTAGGAAATTAGGTTCAGGTTATAGGTTTAGGTTTAGGTTAGGTTATAAGTTAAGCTTTAGGAAATTGAGTTTAGGTTATAAGTTAAGGTTATAGACTAAGTTTTAGGTTTAGGTTATAGGTTTTGAGACTTGAGAATATTTTTAGGAAATCGGGTTCGGGTTCGGCATCGGGTTTATTTTTGGGTTTTAAAGTTTTGGTTTAGGTTTAGGTTTGGGAGTTGAGATTAGGATTAGGTGTAGGTTTAGGTTTAGGGATTTGAGAATACGTTAAGGTTTAGGTGTTAGAAATCAGGTTCGGGTTATAGGCTTAGGTTTAGGTTTGGTTATACGTCAAGGTATATTAAATTGAGTTTAGGTTAAAGTTAAGGTTTAGGTTATATGTTAAGTTTTAGGTTTAGGTTAAGGTTATATAGGTTAAGGTTTTGGTTATAGGTTTCGAGACTTGATAATAGGTTTAGGAAATTGGGTTCAGGTTTGGGATTGGGTTTAGGTTTGGGTTTTTAAGTTTAGGTTTAGGTTTAGGTTAGGGAGTTGCGATTAGGATTAGGTGTCGGTTTAGGTTTAGGGATTTGAGAATACGTTAAGGTTTAGGTTTAGGAAATCGTGTTCAGGTTATAGGTTTAGGTTTAGGTTAGGTTATAGGTTAAGGTTTAGGAAATTGAGTTTAGGCTATAGGTTTAGGGTATAAGTTAATGTTATAGGTTAAGGTTTAGGTTATAGGTTAAGTTTTGGGTTTAGGTTAAGGTTATAAAGGTTTAAGTTTAGGTCATAGGTTTTGACACTTGAGAATAGGTTTAGAAAATCAGGTTGGGGTTTATGTTTGGGTTTTCAACTTTAGGTTTAGGTTTAGGTTAGCGAGTTGAGATTAGTATTAGGTGTAGGTTTAGGTTTAGGGATTTGAGAATACGTTAAGGTTTAGGTTTAGGAAATTGGGTAGGGGTTATAGGTTTAGGTTTTGGTTAGGCTATAGGTAAAGGTTTAGGTTAGGTTAGGCTATAGGTTAAGGTTTAGGAAATTGAGTTTAGGTTATAGGTTTAGGTTATAAGTTAAGGTTATAGGTTAAGGTTTAGGTTATGTAAAGACTCAAAAAAATTCGTACAAAGACCCGAGTATTAACCCAGGTAGAAATCCCTCAGGACTAAATCCTTTAGAAACTAGACGAGAATTAACTAAGTGCTAACCTAGATCACCTATGAAATTAGCACTAATCACTTTAAATACGATCTGCAAGACCCAAAACCTGTAGAATCGTTAACGCTACATTACCCTAAAATTTAGAATCCAACTCTAAACCCAGTTACTCTTGGGAGCACTTTGAAACTTTGTATCGGACCTGGACCGCACGTCGAAAGTCCGATAGCAATGAACTTAAAGAATATTGACCGTCTATATGGACTTGACTATCACCTCAAAAATCATGTCCAAAAGATGTCTTGAGACTGTTTCCTTGAGTCCAGAGTGAAGAGTATGAAAAAGTGAAGATTTTTAAGAAATTAAATATGAATTTAAGAAATCTGAGTCGCGTCGCTTGCGCGCCATTTATAAGCATTATGACCGTTGGTTTTTGACCCAAATTCACCCTCGGATCAGGGAAGATGGCCCATACATGTCAAAGTACTTGTGGCCCTGATCGAGTTTCAGAGATTGCTGAACTGAAACTGGTCCGCCACGGCCGATCTGTTAACCCGATCGAACTGAAAACTTAACTTGATCAAGATCCAGCATCTATGAGCTTAAGTCTAATCGCATTCGGTAAGAGGACCTCCAGAAGTATTCCGTTGGATCGAAACAGACCCGATTTGATTATAACCTAAGTATACCTTGGCCTTAGGGCTAATCCCGTCAGTTCTGGGCCTATATAAGGGTTTGAAACCCTCACCCTCTCTCACCATACGAATTTCTTACAACCCTAGGAAAGAGGAGAGAGTAAAGAGAGAGAAAGTGAGAGAGAAGTGGGAGCTACTCCTGAGATTCAATTCCCATTACTCCATGTGCTTATTTATCGCTAATGGATCGCTATTCCGGTGATTTCAAATACACTATTGGGTAAGAAAACATAACCCTAATCAGTTATAGGGTTTCAACTAGTTAAAGTGATATAATAACTAACTTATTTCATGTAATAGGTTATCATTGGGCCGCAACGAAGCGTGAGTGAACGAACTGAATTCGTTACGCGTTTATCGGCGTAAGGTGCGGATTATAGATGTATAGATTATAGTTTTCAAAGCTTACAATGTCAGATAATGATTTATTACTGACGTGGATGCTATTACACATGCCAAATGCACTATCTGTTCTGTTTTACGAATATGTATTGTCTAAGTTATAAATAAAGTATTCCATGTGTTTGCTAAAATGTTTGTATGCATATAGAATCTGATGTTGTGATTGCCATGATTAATTGTTGTTAGTACATGCTCGTTATATATGAGAAAACTCCTTAGCAAAAGGATTTGCCTAAATATGCAATATGCCAACATACGTGATGTATGTTGAATAGTGTAGTCTAAGTGTTTGTGTAAATGCCTGAATGGGTTAGTAGTTGGTAAAGCATGATTTTTAAGGGTATTGAGATATGAATCTCAGTCACCTTATTTGTGTGTACGATTTCCTCCATAACATGTTTAGTCTATTTTATTCAAGTTAACTATGTGTATGATTTCCTCCATATATTGTATTCATGTTTAAGTTATATTTCATAACATGCTCATATGAAGGTGGAATTTGAATCAAATGTCTATTATTGATATTGTACATGACTGGGACCATGTTATGGTCCAGGAAATCGGTAATAGGCTTGAATTGTTGGCTGAGATTTATTCACCACGTAAGACGTGTTTGACGAACTCGAGCAGTATTAGAGTTGTCGGCAGTGGTTTGGCCACACGGAGTGCTTATGCATTTCATGTTGATCAACTCAACGTGCGATCATGCTAGTCGAGCTCATCAAGTAACCCAATTGACCCGATGTATGTTCACCATGTATGGATGCTCCTATTTGAATCTAGGGTACCAAACTTACCAGTGTAATCCCGTCAACCTTAGTACCTCGATCCACAAAGACTCATGAGTCAGACATGGTGGTATGGGACACCGTGGTTGAGCTGTCGGCCTACGCTGGGGTGCCGAGCCTCCCCGTTGTGACCAGTGAGCACCTAGACTCATGATCCGATTATGGTGGTATGGGACACTATATTCGAGCTGTCGGCCTACTCTGATTGGTGACAAGCCATTTGTAGTGACCTCAAGTATATCTTGAAACTGCATTGGGCGACGAGCCTTATTGCAGTATATGAGATATAACTAGACCTGTATTGATTGGTGATGAGCCCTTTACAATGATCTAGAACTATAATGTCCTATGAGATTGTCTAGGATTGACGACCCTAGAATGGAGCATCGTTTGGATAAGGATATAAGGGAGGTACCTTAGCTTCTCAATCCTGCTGCATGAAAAAGACTAATAATAACTCGATAATCACGTTCATAACATCCACTGCATGTGCCTCAGGTTGAAGAGCACAGAGGGAAGAAAGCATGCCGCTGACGTATGATGGTGTCGCATGAGGGAGTGTAGGCGAGGGCATGCATCATGAAAACATTTCATCCTTGAATTAATAAGAGTATCTAGGAATGTTTAATATGTCTTCTTTATCATTATTGCTTGACTAAATTGATAATATGTTAATGTTTTCTCTATGGTTCCATTGAGTTGATCCCTCACTCCCATATTCTGGAACGATATTCTGAACACCCACCAGACTCTGTCTTAGCTGCAGATGACGACGTGATTCAGGAGGTGGAGCCTGATTACTACAACGATTAGGATGAGTTCTCACATATGCAGTGTAACACCCTGAAAATCGGGGGTCGTGTATAAACTCAACTCCCGAGTTTCAGACCGTCACTTATGCAACAAAATGATTATGATTCAATGTTGTCTGAGTTAAAGCATTCACATGAGTAAAAATATACCAAAACTGCAATTCATACTCCAGATCCAGTGAAAAAAGTAAGCGGAAGACTAAGGAATATATATATATCACTGTATGGAAAACAAAGTAGATCTCGACTGTCTCCAAAGTATGAATACATCTCTGAGTCTCATATACATATAAATAAATAAAATTAAAATGTCAAAAGTAGTCCCACTGAGAAGTCCCATCAATTCAGGCCACCTATGCAAAGCCATCGTGGTACTGCATATATGAGAACTCGTCCTGGTCCTCATCATAGTTTGGCTTTGCCTCCTGAATCGTTGCCTCACCTGCATCTAAGACAGGGTCTGGTGGGTGTTACAAATACCATCCCGTAACGTGGGAGTGAGTAGCTAACTCAGTGGAATAATAGATCAAGGATTAACATGTTCTCAAATCAATCATGCGATAATAAAGCAGTAAATCAAACATTCCTAATACTGTTGTTAATGCAATATGACATGACATGATGGATGCCCTCACCGACGATCTCCCTCATACGGCACCATCTTACGCCCGCGGCATGCTTTCATCCCACAGTGCTCCACATCTTTCAGGCACATGCAATGTGATGGTGATATGATTACCGAGTTATTATTAGTCCATTCAAATAGCAGGATTGGAAAACTAAGGTACTTTCCTTATATCAATCCCAACACAGATTCTGTATAGGGTCGTCACTCCTAGTAATCTCATACGATGTATATTTTGTAGGTCGCTGCAAGGGCTGTCAGGGCTGTTGCTCGCACTCGTTGCACCGCTCCCCCATCACCTTATCAATACAGGCCTACTGTACTCTCACTGCTACGGAAGGGTCGTCGCCTCCTGTAGACTCAGAATATGCTCACGGTCACTACAAAGGACTCGTCGCTTGATCAGTGTAGGCCGACAGCAAGAATATAGTGTCCCATACCACCATAATCTGCTCATGAGTCATAGGTGCTCACTGGTCACTATGGGGAGGTTTGTGGCCCCAGTGTAGGCCGACAGCTATATCACGGTGTCCCATACCACCATGCCCGGCTCATGAGTCTTTATGGATCAAGGTACCATGGTTAAAAGGGTTTACAGCGGTAAGTTCAGTACCCTAGGTTCAAGCAGTTATGACTCATACAGGGTGAACATACAATGGCCAGTCGGGTTACTTGACGGGCTCGACTAGCACGAGCGCATCTCAAGTCGAACGACATGAAGTGCGTAAAACACCTCGTGTGGCCTAACCACTGCCGCTAACTCCAAAACACGACTCGCGTTCATCGACGCGTCGTTCGTGGCAAAGATAAACCAACCACGAATTTACTCAGTTGCCGACTGCCTGGACTAGCTGTAGTCCCAAACAATTATGAATCCACATCAGCAATCATACAAGAGTATTGGAAATGAAATACAACAATGTGAGCATGTTAACACATGTTATAACATACAACTTAAGTGAATCATCTAACACATGCATTTCATACATATAATGAAATCATGCATATAGCTAACATGTAGGAAATCATTTACATCAGCATATTAATTGAGAATTCAATCTCAAACTAATTCATAACACCATTTAATTTAATACATACTAATACAAACATTTATACAAACACTTAGTCTACACACTTAAGTCTACATATAGTCTGTCGACTCAAAGTGCGCATTTGGGCGAATCTCTTCGCCAAACTAATTATGCATGTATTCCTAATATCCTAATGCAACAAGAAGCCATGTCAATCACATCAGAAAAATATGGATGAAAACAGTAATTCCTACAAATGACTAAAATGCCCTAAATCTCATATTTTTCGTCTGCTTACGAAACAGGAAACGGACAGCATGTTGTACATGTCAAACGGCATTTTCGTCGATAATCTACTATTAAACGACATTGAAAGCGTTGGAAATAGTCAATCAATGCATATAAAATCCGCACCTTTTCTCCTAGAAGCGTATCAATTCGAACGGAGCGTATACGCTTTGTCTACGGCGAATAGGCAACCTATTTTACAAGATGCATCAGCTACCATGCTAAGGAAACTAAAGAACCTTAAATCAACGAGTATTTGGGGTATTTTCTTACCTAGAAACGTGGTGAAATCACCGGCAAAGTGATTGGATTGCGTGGCTTAAGCACGTGCAGCAGGTAGCACAAGTAGCAGAAAATTCTCTCCCACTCTCTCTCACAAACTCTCACTTTCTCTCTCACTCTTTCTAGGGTTTCTAGCAAATTCGGATGGGTGAGAGGAGTGAGGGTTTAAGCCCCTTTTATAACCTAATTCTTGCCCAAAACAGGCTTGGGAACAATGTTTACTTGATACTTAACCAAATCGGGGCTGTTTCGGTCCAAAAAGATATTTCTGGTGGTCCCCTGGCCGAACGCGATCGGACTTAAGTTCATGCATCTCGGATGTCACTCACATCCCATTTTCAGACTAGTAGTGTTCGTAGATCGCACGTGGCGGTCCAATTTCAGTTCAACGGTCACCGCACGTAGATCAGGCCTACAAGTCTCATGGTATGAAATAGAAATTTTTCCTGATCCGAGGGTGTAATTTAGCTGAATTCTGACGGTCAGAATGCTTAATAATAATGCATCAAGTTATGTGCCAGATTTGAATTTCAAATTCCAAATCTAACCCTATTCTCACTCTCTTCACTCCAGGCTCAATGAAATAGTCTGTGAATGTCGGTTGGACTTGATTTTTGAAATGATTGTCAAGTCCAGCTAGGCAGTTTTAACGATCTAAGATTGTAGGTATCGAACTTTTGACACGCAGTCTAGATCCAATACAAAGTTTTAAAGAGGTCCAGAAATCAAACCGGTTTAGAGTTTGATCCGAGGTTTTAGAGTATTATAGCGTCATTGGTTCTACTCGTTTTGGATCTTGTAGAACATATTTAAAGTGATCAGGGACTATTTCCCAGCTACTCTAGCGTTGCGCTAGCTAACTTACACTTATTTTCCAAAGGAATTAATCCTACGCGATTTCTGGTCGAGTTGGTACTCGAGTCCAAGTACGAATTTTTCCAGGGCGTTACATGCAGTTTTTTTACGGTTTCGCTTAGGCCGTGATGATCGACGGGGCTACATGGCTTTTCATTCTAGTTGAAACTATTTCACCACATTTTGCTTATTTTTTTAAACTAATACAGGTATATGGTGACTCAGTGATGTATTCATACTCTGGGGTTCGACAGAGATCTTTTGTACTCATATACGTTTAGATATATCTTCAGTCTTCTGCTTGCGTTATATAAACTGTTCTGGAGTATGAGTTACTATTTTGGTATAATCCCACTCATGTTTCATGCACTAATATGAACGACATTCAATCATCATTATCTATGTTGCATAAGTGATGCATTGGAACTCGGGAGTGGAGCTTATGCTCGACCTCCGATTTTCAGGGCGTTACTAGTTGGTATCTATGCATAATTTTGATTAAACCGGACCTAGGTTATGTTCACACGACATACGCTGATGCCACTTTAGCATAGCAGGGTGCGAGAAAAATCTAGAAACAGGTCTAGGACTCCCAATGTTGTCAATTGGTGAAAGTTTATTGAAAATGATCGCCGAGATCGAGTTTGTGCACACTCCTGATCACACACGGTGACTCCAAATCAAGTTTAGACCATCAATTGATAGGTATAGACCGTGTTTCATTCCATTCCAGCTGTTACAAATCGATAAATGTGGATGTATATCAGATTTGTTTCGAAACGACCCGAAACGACTCGAATCTGAAGTGGGGGCCAAACGGGCCACCTCCAGGGGGACCCAAGGTGGGACCCATACTTTTCTGGACCCAGGGGAGGAGGACCTCACCCAAATGGTGAACCCTCACCAGTTTGGCGAGGCCTCGCTGACCGACGGGCCAGATATGGTCGGGTCATCGGGCCGATGCCCTTTGGGGTCTAATGTGGCCCACTGGTCCATGGTTGCACGTTTAAAGCATCACCTATCACCCCTTGTCTTCACAATCTCACCCTCAAAGCTCTCCTTTTTCTTCAAAACTGCTCATTCCCCTCTCAAATCGTCCTTCCAATCCCTCCTTCCCTCATTTTTCTTCAAGCTCTACATCCCTCCGCCATTCTCAGCCATACCCATCACTCAACCCTCTCATTTCCTTTGATTTGAGCTCTCAAATCCCCCATCTACACCTCAAATTTTTGTAAACCCACTAACCCATCCTATTTTGTCAATTTTCTTCTCTATCTCCTTTCATTCGAGCCTTTACACCCTCTTATAAGGCCCAAATATGTGGAGACCCAAAGATCTCATCCCTTTCCTTCCTTTTCTTCACTTTTTTATGGCTTTCTTGGAGGTTGTTGCTGCCTTTTTTTAATTTCCTCTATTCTTTCTCTTATGGGGAAGAAAAGAGCTCCTGTGGATGAAACAAGGTGTAGTCGCCCCACTCGCTCGAGGAGACCGAGAGCGCCGCCGTGAGTACTAGCGCTGGTAGGGAGTTGCAGACTAAGCAAAGTCTTAATCCCCAGGCTCCCGTTGGAAGAGCTTTGTTGGCAGAGATATCTCATGGAGTCTACGAGGACTGTAGGGTCATTTTTGAAGCACATGTGAATGGGCGACTCTTCGGAGAATACTTGTTGTTCGAGCACCTGGAAGAGGCCAAGTGGGGTCCGCTATTTTTAGGCGAGTCTCGTGTAAATGTGAGCACTGTCTGAGCCTTCTATGCCTACATTCGAGAGCCTACGTTAGAGGCCTTGCAGTTCAGGATCCCCTTTGGCAGAGATCGGGAGGCCATAATCAATGTTGGTTTAATATCTCGGCTCCTGAATGTGCCACTTGGTGAGGTACATGCAAGTGAAAGAAATTTAAATAGTATGCGTGAAAGGGATCACCGCACCAAATTTCTATGTGGTCGACTGGTTCAGTGGCAGTATAATAAGAGACTCTTAGCTACCAATATGATGAGCGACTTCCATCTACTTCACCACATCTGCACGTTCAACGTCTACCCCAGGTGGAGCAATCGCAGTGAGTGCACGCGTATCATGGTGGATTTCTTGTACCAAGTGGGGCAGGGAGCGAAGTTATGCGTGCCTACGTTTGTACTGCGATAGATAATCCTTATCGCACAATCAAGAAGAATGACTGACTCGCTCCCCTTCAGCCGACTCATATGTAATATTGCACTCAAGTTTGGCTACAGACTTGGGGTGGAATTGCCAGCACCGATTCATTACATCAACGAGACCACTCTCAATCAGATGAATATCGGGCCACAGCAACGACAAGCACAACTTGAAGAAAGCGAGGATGAAACTGAAAGCGAAGAAGAAGAAAGTGAAGGTGAAGGCGAGGCTGAAATAGAAGAAGCGGAAGAACAGGAGGAAGAAGAGGAGGCTCAGGACACGAGTGAAAGCTCTCCTCCTATGACACCGGAGCCGGACGCTGGTCAGGCTACCAGGGATGCCCGTATAGCTCGACTTGCATAGGGCCAAACTGTCCTACGACAGGATATCATGGATCTTCGAGGCCTCATGAAATACAAGTTCAAAAAGGTGACTCGCACTCTGAAGACTATCCTGTGCTGCCTGCAAGATAAGCGTGCACCTTCTCCGTCACCATATTCAGATGCTTAGTCATCCATGTTGTTGCCCCATAGCTTGTTTGTTGTTTGTAGGATATTAGTGTCTTGGTGTTTTATGTTGTTAGGCTTAGTAAAGTAGTAACTATTAGGATGTTTTAAATGTTTGAAGTCCTGGTTATATTAGCATACCTGCATTTCCTGTCATGATCCATGAACACTGTATTCCATGTATTGTGACAAATTTTGGTAAAAGAAATGCATGCAGACTTTTTGCTATGAAATGTGTAAAATGCTTAAAGGATTGTGTGTTGTTATGCTACATCTTACCCAAGTTGCACCCTATGTTGTGTAGGGAATGCCACCTAAGTTCACGTGGAGCACGGCAGGCCTCACATTAGGTGATTCGATGGACCAGGCATCTCTCGAGAGTGATGGTCGTGCGGACCCTGGTTTGGGCCCGATTAGTGAGACTATGCCTGAGTCTCAGCCTTCGATTAGTCCTACAGTTGGGCCACCACCTTACACACCATCGGTTCATGAGCAGAACCGTGCGTCTTCTTCGACGCAGCATGTGCCTCAGTCAGCTTCACCTACGGATAGGTTGGAACTATTGTTGACGATGATGGACCAACAGCAGGAGCAACATCAACAGCAGCAGATGCGACACCACCACCAGCAGCAGCTCTTGGCCACCATTGCAGGAACCCTAGCTCAGGGTGGGGGTACGACTCCACCTTCACCATCTGTACACCCTGCTGAGGCTGTAGGGCCTTTTGCTCGAGATGAGGGTGTGACTTTACCTACACCTGCTGTATACCCTATGGGGAATTCGGGTACAAGTGGCCTCCTAGAGCGATTCCAACGCTTACGCCTTCCTACATTTTGGGTTCTCACAGACCCGAGGAGGCTGAATTTAGCTAGACCGCATCTCCAAGATGCTAAGGATGCTACATTGTATAGAGCCGAAGCAGGTTGAGTTGGTTACCTTTATGTTGGAGAAGGAAGCCAGCCTATGGTGGGATAGTGTCCTGTGGACCGTGGTAGATGACTATGTATGGACGTGGGCAGCATTTGAAACCCGCTTCCACGAGAAATACTATCCCCTTATGTATCGACACGAGAAGGAGAATGAATTTCTGCACCTCAAACAAGGACGTATGTCAGTGTCAGAGTACGAGCACCGGTTTACAGAGTTGGGCAGGTACATCCCTACTGTACTTGCTGATGCACAGATGCGGATGCGGCATTTTTTCAAGGGCCTGCGGCCCGACATTTGCTCGAAGATGTGTTGTGCTAGCATACCCTCCTATGCTGAGCTAGTATACATGTTTATGCGAGCAGAGCAGGATGGGGATCGATTGTCACGTTTTCGTGGGCCTATGATCCCTAGGCCACTACCAGATATGCCGAGAAGGCCATTCCTAGGCAAGAAGACCCGTATCAACTCTCCTCCCAGGATTGCGGCGCCACTAGTTCCGATGAGGTGACCTGGTGTGACATGTACATACTGTGGGAGACCAGGCCATGTTGTAGAGAGTTTTTTTACACGTATGAGAGACAACGGGTTTATGCTATCGCAGAGGATAGATCGCTCTCGCCCTCAGGCTCTATCGACTCCACCCCTACGGACTGCACCTGCACATCCAAAATTTTGACCGCCGACACCCCGATTTAGGCCCCCCCAATGGCCCATGGTACTGCTGTCGAACCGCCTGCAGCAGGCTTGGGTGCATGCACTTACAGCTGAGACTTCTGTGGGTACAGATCTAGCACTGAGGTCATTTGAGGGTACGACTCATATCCAAGGTACTTCAGTTTTCTTACTGGTGGACACTGGGTCCACTACTTCTATGATTTCATGTTCTGCAGTCAAGCGACTGGGGTTGGATACTGCTCCTACGACAGGAGTGAGGGTTATCACTACCGCTGGGACATTTTCTGATGTTATTAAGATTTGTAAGAGCTGCACGATAAACTTGGGGAGTGGGACCGTATTAGTCAATATGATTATCTTTCCTCTGTTCCATTACGACGTCATTCTTGGTATGGATTGGCTCGCTAGGATGCGAGCGGAGATTGATTGCGAGGCTAGAGTGGTGACAGCCTATGGACCTGAGGGCACAACTTTTACTTTTACAGTTCAGGTCAGTCACCCTTCTTGGATGAGTTGTTACGCTTCCTTACTCAAAAATGTTGATGGCTCGGAAATTGAAAACATGCCTGTAGTTCAGGATTATGAGGAGGTGTTCGCGACGATTCTTAGTTTGCCTCCGCAGCGTGAGATCGATTTTTCTACTGATCTCGTGTAAGACCCGTATCTTGGTCCATACCTTTCCGAAGACTTCCGCGGTCTTACCGGTCGAATTTTGACAACCTTCGACCCTTAACCGATATCGACGCGCGACCCTGATTCATATGCCGACAACCCGAGTCGACTCAACCCAAGACCACTACCATAACGACCGCGCCGTCGCTGCGGTTCCAATGCCGCGACTTGCGCGCCGAGGCGATACCGTGGTCAAGAGATATGGGCCAACGTTTGGCGCGAGGAAACGCCGCGTGTTGCGAAAACTAAGGGAATATCTACGATGTGTCACATCAATCACATCAATCCCATCAATCAATCACCCATCAATCCATCACATGTCAAGTACACATCACTTTCACCCCTTTTTCCAAGCAACCACAAAAGTCTTCACCTCCTATACCTCTCTTACACAAAAGGCCACAAAAGTCTTCGCCTCCCATACCACTCTTACACAAAAGGCCACAAAAGTCAAAGATTTCTTACACAACCATCACTCACCACATCCATCCATCACTCTCTCTCTCCCTTTACAACTCCTCTCTTCCTCATTTGCAAAATTCCAAGCTCCATACGTATGGAATTTCTCCAAGCTTCCTAAACTCCAAGTGTGGCCCACCTCTTCACCCCATGATCTCCCCATCCTAACCTTCCATTCTCCATCTCCTCCATTGAAGTTGAAGCTAAGGTGCTAAGGAACCCCTAGGAGCAAGAAGATCAAGCGGTGGGTGATTTTTGGGATTTTGATTTCATTCATTTGTTTGATTTAAGGGTCACATGTAACGGGACCCACCTTGATGTACATTTTATATCAAAGAGGGGCCCATAGTGGCGGGGTCCCTCCATCACCTCCGTTGTCTCTGATCTCTCTTTCTCTCTCTTTTCTATGATTATGACCCACCTAATGTGTGTACATCATCCATGCCATCTACCGGTGGACCCCATCTATGTGGGATACACCATGATGTTTATATGACATCCCAATTGTCCATGGGGGGTCCATCTTGAAGTGGCTAACAGTGGGGGTTAGTTGACTGTGAAGTGTGATCTGACGTGGGCCCGAGCTCCACAACTCACGTGGTGGGATGGATGAGAGATACCTCGTTTTAACGCTGGGCCCACCCAGCTCCATGGATCGGTGGCAGACCGAGTGAAAAATGCCTCGCTTTAACACTCGAGGCCTTAGTATCGAGCCCTGTGGAGGTGGCTATAATGGAGTGTGTTCTGACATGGGTGTGGATTAATGGTGGGGTCCATGGGACCCACTCCCGTCCTCCACCATCCACAGGATGGGCCACACCATGATGTCAGTGCTTCATCCAAACCGTCCCTTGCACCTGGACGGTGGGACCACCATGTGGGGCCCGTTTTCCCCACCCCGATCTACGGCTCACTGGCAGACTGCGTGGAGATACATCGTTTTAACAGTGGGACCCACCCACATCTCACTGGCAGACCGGGTGTATGACACCTCGTTTCAAACACTGAGGTCTTGCATCCATCCCTAGTGGCGGTGGCAACAGCGTAGGGTTAGTTGGCTCGGGGTCCATGGGACCCACCTTTGACCTCCATCCATTTTGATGGGCCTCACTGTGTGGCGTGTGGGACATCCACCATCCCTGGACGGTGGGCCTCACCCCACGTGTGGGGCCACCTTGGTGCACGTCTATCCAGGCCGTCCAGGGCTTGGACGTTAGATATATTATTAATATAATGTTAATATATTATTATATATATATATGATATATGTATATTATATATTATATATATAGCTGTGGTGGTGGGCCCTACGTGGGACCCACCTGTCTTATTGCAGAACAAAGAAGTAAAAAAAAAAAAAAAAAAAAAAAAAAAAAGATAAAGGCAGCTATGCTGCTCATTAAGGCAGCACGTGGCTGCTCTCTCTCTCTCTCCACGTCAGTAGTAAATGATGTGGGCCCCATACCCACTCCAGGTGTACGTGTTTCATCCATACGGTGTGGGCCCCAATGATGTATGTGTCATATCTACACCATCCATCGTTTGAATGGTGGGGGCCATCATGATGCACTTAATGCCTCTAAACCGTCCAAACATCTTGACAGCCCATTTTAGGGCTTGAGGCTAAGAATGAGTCAGATCCATAGCCAAGTGGGCCCCAACCTGGTATGTTTGAGACCCATCTTAATGTAATTGTAGTAGGTCATTGGGACCCACTTTGATGTGAATCTAAAGCCCATGGGATTAGGCCCATTTGATGTAATTTAAGGCCCATGGGATTGGACCCATTTTGAAGTATTCCAAGGCCCATGGGTTGAGGCTCATTTGATGGTCATAGGGGGTCCAATTGGTGTGGCCCATCTGTTTCATATAAGACCTATAAGTTTAGGCCCATTTGATTTGTATAAGGCCTATGGGTTAGGCCCATTTGATTTGTATAAGGCCTATGAGTTTGGGCCCATTTGATGTAATCTAAGGCCCACGGGTTATGACCCATTGCAATGCACATAAAGCCCATTGGTGCGGCCCATTTATGTGGCCCATTTGATGAATAAAAGGCCCATATGATATGGCCCATCTGTTATATATGTAAAGCCCAATGGGATGAACCTAAAGTCCATTGCAATGTGTAAACCCAACTCGGATTATGTAACGATGTTTACGACGATCGTGCCTTGGGAGCAATGTTGGTTTGATGTCCACATTGCGAGTGTGATGTTGGTTGGATGTCCACATTACGACTCTCCTTAGGGCCCATTACTGGCCCGTACTTATTGTGTATAGGCCATCCAGGCCCATCTGTATTGTAAGGATAGTTCATCTCATTATAACATGTTTAGTATAGTTCCATGACTCATGATCATACGCATCATATGCATGCTTGACATGAGAATTGCCTGATCATACCATATGCCTTCGGGCAGGTTGTTTATGCGCTCCCGGTTAGGCGGTGTTGCCTTACATGAGCGCACGATATGCGCAGGATTTGATACATGACTGGATAGCGTGAATCATGCATATCGCATTTGTATGACATGGATATTGTACGCCCTAGACACATCGGGGTCGTAACTTCCACAGACGTATCATGGTTGGCAGGATTGGATACTAAAAATCTTATTCTACATAGGGTGCTATAGTTATCCCTGGGTGAAAGTCCCTAAACCCTTATGGTACCAAGAAGTTGCTCCAACGTCTAGACTGAGCGGGTAGATGAGCGTTGAGTGCCGATTACCAGACGGTTGCGCTCTCCACTGTGTCGTGGTCAGTTGGAAGGGGGTGCGGCCTTACCCGCCCGAGAGTAGGGGGCAATGCTAGGCTGAGTCTGACCAGCTCGAGGAATGGGTCCGCTAACGACGAGTCGTGCCTGATATTGACAGACGGATAATGAGGTCTCTTTCACTTACCTTATTATGCGTGATGTGGCGGCAATCTGGTTTAGAGTATACTAGACCCCGGTGATATCCCATATTTAAGCTGTATTGATGTGTGGACATAGATGAGGATCTATATGCTTGAGTTGCATTGCACATCGCATGGCCTTGGGATGGCCGATACCATTCATGTCTTGCATCGCATAGCCTTGGTACGGCTCATGATATTATGGATCCTTCTGCATATTCTGCATTACTCTGACATTGTATGTTCACATTACTACCTTGCCCACACACTTTCACCACCCTCTAAGCTTTCTATAAGCTTATGCACGACCGTTGCGTGCAGGTGACGTTGGTTCGCAGCAGCGCTGAGGCAGGAGCACGTTGCAGATCGTTTTGAAGTTTTTATTCTTTACCATTGTATTTCCCTTTATGCTCATTGTACTTGTAAAGTTTTTGATCATATTGGAAATGTAATGAAGTTCTTCGTTGTTGTTTGTGGGTTATGCCATTGGTTATGCTTATTACGAATCAAACTGACGTTGAAAATCCTCCTCGTAGCATCCTAGGATCGGAACCTGGCGAATGGGCGTTAGGAGCCGAGAATGGGATTCTACGGAGGCTGTCACACCGGATTCGGTAATCAGAAATTTTGTGAGCCCGATTTCCGAGTTTGGAGCATGACATCTCGTGCCTGGTGCAGTCCCTATTTCATTACCAATGTATCATATGCCGCCATGTGAGATGGAGGAACTGAGGAAACGGATTGACAGGCTTATAGAGAAGGGCTTCATACGACCAAGTGTGTCTCCTTGGGGAGCACCCGTGTTGTTTGTCAAAAAAAAGATGGTTCGTTGCGGTTATGTATTGATTATTGCAGGTTAAACCAATTAACCGTGAAGAACAAGTATCCTTTGCCCAGGATAGACGATTTGTTTAACCAGTTAAAAGGGGCGCGATACTTTTCAAAGATTGACCTACAGTCAGGGTATCATCAGTTACACGTCAGGGATGAAGACGTGTAGAAGACTGCATTCAAGACCAGCTTTGGACATTATGAATTCCTTGTGATGTCGTTCGGCCTTACGAACGCACCGGTCATGTTCATGGACTTGATGAACCGGGTGTTTCGGCCATTTATATACCGATTCATCATCATGTTTATCCATGATATTTTGGAATATTCTGTGAGTCGGGAAGAGCATGAGAGGCACCTACAAGCAGTCTTGGATACTTTGAGGAAGAACCAGTTGTTCGCGAAGTACAAGAAGTGCGACTTCTGGTGGGAGGAAGTCAAGTTCCTAGGACATGTAGTGTCTAAGGAAGGGATAGCAGTGGACCTTGCTAAGGTAGCCGCGGTTCAGGATTGGAAATAGCCTGGTTTGGTTACTGAGGTGAGGAGCTTTCTTAGTCTGGCAGGCTATTATCGACGCTTCATTTGGGACTTCTTGAAGATAGCCAGACCTTTGTCTCAGTTGACTCGGAAAGACTTAAAGTTCGCCTGGAATAAGAAGGCCAGAGTAGCTTTTCAAGAGCTGAAGGACAAACTGACATCCCCCCCTTTGCTAGTATTGCCAGAGCAAGGGTTTAAGTATACGATATATACCGATGCATCTCACGTTGTTCTAGGTTATGTTTTTATGTAGAAGGACAGGGTGATTGCATATACCTCGAGACAGTTGAGGAAACACGAGGAGAATTACCCTAGGCACAACTTCGAGTTAGCAGCTGTCATATTTGCATTAAAGCTCTAGAGACATTACCTTTACAGAGAGGAGTTCGAGCTCTTTTGCGACCACAAGAGCCTTAAGTATATATTCACTCAGCGGGACTTGAATATGAGATAGTGCCGATGGATGGAAACCTTGAAGGACTTCAAGTTCGAGGTCTCCTACCATCCTTGCAAGGCCAACCTTGTGGCAGACGTGTTGAGCCGCAAGAAGGTGATCGCATTTACCTCTCCGCTGATGATTGAGGAGTGGGGTATGCTAGAGTTTGTTCATAACTTTAAGCAAAAGCTTAGTGTGGAGGAACCATTTGAAGTCGTCGCACATGTTCATGTACAACCCTTCATTGATGGTAGGATCATCGAGGCTCAGACAGACGATGAGCTTTTGGTGAAGATGAGAGAGTGGGTTGGTACAGATGAGGACTCAGAGTAGACTGTTGGTATGGATGGGGGCTTACGTTATCGTGGCCGCCTATGTGTCCCAAATATTCCTGAGTTCAGGCGAGAAGTTCTTGAGGCAACGCGCAATTCAAAGCTAGCGATGCATCCTAGAAGCACGAAGATGTATCGAGATGTGAAGAGGTCGTACTGGTGGGACAACATGAAGACTCATATAGCAAAGTATGTATCCCGTTGTCTCACATGTCAGCAGGTCAAGGCAGAGCATCGCTGACCTCCTGGACTGCTTCAACCCATGCCCTTAGCTGAATGGAAATGAGACTTCATCTCTGTGGACTTTATATCAGGGCTACCGAAGATGAGGAAGGGACATGATTCTATCTGGGTGATCATCAACCAATTGACAAAGTCGGCTCATTTCCTTCCGATCAGAGTCACAAACTTTGCAGACGAGTTGGCCAGGCTGTACATCAAAGAGATAGTTCGTTTGCATGGAGTTCCCTTAGAGATTGTGTTGAACAAAGACACGTGATTTAAATCTATCTTCTGGACTCGTATCCAGGAAGCGATGGGTGTGAAGTTAAAGTTTAGTACCGCGTTTCACCCACAGATTGACGGGCAGATGGAGTGGGTGAATAAGATTTTGGAAGATATGCTGCGGGCTTGTGTTTTGGACTTCTAGGACAGTTGGGATGATTGTCTCTCATATGCAGAGTTCGCCTACAATAACAGTTTCCAGGCGAGTATTGGCATGGCTCCTTACAAGGCCTTGTATGGGTGCCCTTGCCAAGCACCACATTGCTGGGCAGAGGTTGGCGAGCGTAGTTTGATTGGCCCAAAATTAGTACAGGCAACCTCAGAAAAGATCAAAATTATTAGGCGTCGACTTCTGACAGCCTAGAGCAGATAGAAGAGGTATGTCGACACGAGGTGGTGACCACTTGAGTTTGAGGTTAGAGACCATGTATTCCTCCGAGTTTCTCCTATGAAGGGAGTCCTGCGATTTGGCAAGAAGGGGAAGCTCACACCAAGGTTTATTAGTCCACTTTAAATTCTGGATCGGGTGGGGGCAGTAGCGTATCGCCTGGCTTTACCCACACCACTCGCAGGCGTGCACAACGTATTTCATGTATCTATGCTGAAGAAATAAGTTCCTGATCCTTCCCACATCATCAGATGGGAGCAGGTACAGTTGAGCGAGGTGCTACATATGTACTACGTCCGATACGTATCCTAGACAGGAAGGAGTAAGTGTTGCACAGTAAGGTGATTCCACTCGTGAAGGTACTATGGACACACCATACTGAGGAGGAAGCTATTTGGGAAACAGAAGCTGAAGTCAGAAAGAACTACCCTCAGATTCTTGAGGAGTACGAAAAGGTACTAATTTTGAGGATAAAATTTTTCTTTAAGGGGAGTAGATTGTAACGACTCAAAAAAATCCGTACAAAGACCCGAGTATTAACCTAGGCAGAAATCCCTCAGGACTAAATCCTTTAGAAACTAGACGAGAATTAACTACGTGCTAACCTAGATCACCTGTGAAATTAGCACTAATCACTTTAAATACAATCTGCAAGATCCAAAACCTGTAGAATCATTAACGCTACATTACCTTAAAATCTAGAATCCAACTCTAAACCCAGTTGCCCTTGCGAGCACTTTGAAACTTTGTATCAGACCTAGACCGCACGTCGAAAGTCCGATAGCAATGAACTTAAATGATATTGACCGCCTAGATGGACTTGAGTATCACCTTGAAAATCACGTCCAAACGATGTCCTGAGACTATTTCCTTGAGTCCGGAGTGAAGAGTGTGAAAAAGTGAAGATTTTTAAGAAACTAAATATGAATTTAAGAAATCTGAGTCGCGTCGCTTGCGCGCCATTTATAAGGATTCTGACCATTGGTTTTTGACCCAAATTCACCCTTGGATCAGGGAAGATGGCTAATACATGTCAAAGTACGTGTGCCCTGATCGAGTTTCAGATACCGCTGAATTGAAACTGGTTTTTCACAGTCGATCTGGAAACCCGATCAAACTGAAAACTTAACTTGATCAAGATCCAGCATCTATGAGCTTAAGTCTGACCGTATTCAGTAAGAGGACCTCCAAAAGTGTTCTGTTGTATCAAAACAGACCCAATTTGGTTATAACCTAAGTATACCTTGGCCCTAGGGCTAATTCCGTTAGTTCTGGGCCTATATAAGGGCTTAAAACCCTCACACTCTCTCACCATACGAATTTTCTACAACCCTAAGAAAGAGGAGAGAGTAAAGAGAGAGAAAGTGAGAGAGAAGTGGGAGTTACTCCTGGGATTCAATTCTCGTTACTCCACGTGCTTATTTATCGCTAACGGATCGCTATTCCAGTGATTTCAAATACACTATTGGGTAAGAAAATCTAAACCTAATCAGTTCTAGGGTTTCAACTAGTTAAAGTGATGTAATAGCTAACCTATTTCATGTAATAGGTTGTCGTTGGGCCGTAGACGAAGCGTGAATGAACGAACTAAATTTGTTACACGTTTATCGGCGTAAGGTACGGATTATAGATGTATAGATTATGGTTTTCAAAGATTTCAATGTCAGATAATGATTTATTACTGACATGGATGATATTACACATGTCAAATGCGCTATCTATTCTGTTTTACGAATATGTATTGTCTAAGTTGTAAATAGAGTATTCCTTGTGTTTGCTAAAATGTTTGTATGCATATGGAATCTGATGTTATAATTGCTGTGATTAATTGTTGTTAGTACATGCTTATTATGTATGCGACAACTCCTTAGCAAAAGGATTTGCCTAAATATGCAATATGCCAACATACGTGATGTATGTTAAATAGTGTAGTCTAAGTGTTTGTGTAAATGCCTGAATGGGTTAGTAGTTGGTAAAGCATGATTTTTAAGGGTATTGAGATATAAATCTCAATCACCTTACTTGTGTGTATGATTTCCTCCATAACTTGTTTAGTCTATTTTATTCAAGTTAACTATGTGTATGAATTCCTCCATGTTTTGTATTCATGTTTAAGTTATATTTCATAACATACTCATATGAAGGTGGAATTTGAATCAAATGTCTATTATTGATATTGTACATGACTGGGACCATGTTATGGTCCAGGCAATCGGTAACAGGCTTGAATTGGTGGCTGAGATTTATTCGCCACGTAAGACGTGTTTGACGAACTCGAGCCGTATTAGAGTTGTTGGCAGTGGTTTGGCCACACAGAGTGCTTATGCATTTCATGTTGATCAACTTGACGTGCGATCGTGCTAGTAGAGCTCGTCAAGTAACCCGATTGACCCGATGTATGTTCACCATATATAGACGCTCCCGTTTGAATCTAGGGTACCAAACTTACCAGTATAATTCCGTCAACCTGGGTACCTCGATCCGTAAAGACTCATGAGCCAGATATGGTGGTATGGGACATCGTGGTCGAGCTATCGGCCTACGCTGGGGCGACGAGCCTTCCAGTAGTGACCAGTGAGCACCTAGATTTGTGAGCTGATTATGGTGGTATGGGACACTATATTCAAGCTGTCAGCCTATTCTAATTGGTGACGAGCCCTTTGTAGTGACCTCGAGTATATCCTAAAACTATATTGGGGCGACGAGCCTTATTGCAACATATGGTCTATAATTAGACCTGTATTGATTGGTGACGAGCCCTTTACAACGATCTAGAACTATAATGTTGTATAAGATTGTCTAGGACTGACGACCCTAGAATGGATTATCGTTTGGGTAATGATATAAGGGAGGTACCTTAGCTTCCCATTCCTGTTGTATGAAAAAAGACTAATAATAACTCCATAATCACGTTCATAACATCGCACTTCATGTGCCTCGGGTTGAAGAGCACAGAGGGAAGAAAGCATGCTCGCACGAGGGAGTGTAGGAGAGGGCATGCATCATGAAAATATTTCATCCTTTCATTAATAAGAGTATCTAGGAATGTTTGCTATGTCTGCTTTATCATTGCTGTTTGACTAAATTGATAACATGTTAATCTTTACTCTATGGTTCCACTGAGTTGATCACTCACTCCCACGTTCTGGGATGGTGTTTTGAACACCCACCGGACTCTGTCTTAGCTGCAGATGACAACGTGTTTCAGGAGGCGGAGCCTGATTACTACGACAATCAGGACGAGTTCTCGTATATGCAGTTTTCTGACGATTTCGCTTAGGCCATGATGATCGACGTGGCTACAAGGCTTTTCATTCTAGTTGAAACTATTTCTCTACATTTTGATTATTTTTTTGAACTAATACATGTATATGGTGACACAGTGATGTATTCATACTCTAGGGTTCGACAAAGATCTTTTGAACTCATATACGTTTAGTTATATCTTTCAGTCTTCCGCTTGCGTTATATAAACTGATCTGGAGAATGAATTACTGTTTTTGGTATAATCTCACTCATTTCTAAGGTACTAATATGAACAATGTTCAATCATCATTATCTATGTTGCATAAGTGATGCATTGGAACTCGGGAATGGAGCTTATGCTCGACCCCCAATTTTTAGGGAGTTACAAAACATAATCTAATATAATAATCCTATCATCAACAAGTTCTCGGATAAAGTGATAACGGATGTCAATGTGCTTGGTTCGATAATGTTAGACAGGATTCTTTGAAATGTTTATCACACTTGTGTTATCACAGAATAGACTCAACGTGGGTTGTTCGATCCCATAGTCTAACAACATCTGTTTCATCCAAAAGAGTTGTGCACAACAACTTGCTACAACAATGTATTCAGTCTCAGCAGTGGATAATGATATTGATTTTTGCTTCATACTCTAGCAGGAGACTAGATGTAACACCCTGAAAATCAGGGGTCGTGTAGAAACCCGACTCCCGAATTCCAGACCATCACTTATGCAACCAAATGAATATGATTCAATGTTGTCTGAGTTAGAGTATTCACATGAGTAAGATTATACCAAAACTGCAATTCATACTCTAGATTCAGTGATAAAACGCAAGCGGAAGACTATCATGATATATCACTGTATGAAAACAAAATAATCTCAAACGGTCTCCAAAGTATGAATGTATCTCTGAGTCTCATATACATGTCATAAAGTAAAAATAAATGTCAGGTGATAGTCCAACTAGCATGTCCCGCCGATCCAGATCACCTACGCAAAGCCATTAGCGAACTGAAAATACGAAAACTCATCCTGGTCCTCGTCGTAGTCCGGTTCCGCGTCCTGAATCGCATCGCCACCTGCATCTAAGACAGGGTCTGGTGGGTGTTGTAACCACCATCCCGTAACGTGGGAGTGAGTGATCAACTTAGTGGAATAATAGAGCAAAGATTAGCATGTTATCAAATCAATCACGCGATAATAGCAAAGCAATCAATCAAACATTCCTAGATACTGTTGTTAATGTATGTATGAAATGACATGATGGATGCCCTCACCGACATACTCCCTCATGCGGCACCATTTGCGTCCACGGTATGCTTGCGTTCCTCAGTGCTCCACATCTTCCAGGCACATGCAATGCGATATGGATAATGATTACCAAGTTATTATTAGTCCATTCATACAACAGTATTGGGAAACTAAGGTACCTTCCTTATATCAATCCCAACACAGATCCTGTCTAGGGTCGTCACTCCTAGTAATCTCATACGATGTTGTATTTATAGGTCGCTACAAGGGCTGTCAGGGCTGTTGCTCGCACTCGTTGCACCGATCCCCCATCACCTTATCAATATAGGCCTAATGTACTCTTGTGGCTACGGAAGGGTCGTCGCCTCCCTTAGACTCAAAATATGCTCGAGTTCACTACAAAGGGCTCGTCACCAATCAGTGTATGCCGACAGCTCGAATGTAGTGTCCCATACCACCACAATCGGCTCACGAGTCAAATGTGCTCACTGGTCACTACGGGGAGGTTTGTGGCCCTAGCGTAGGCCAACAGCTTGACCACGGTGTCCCATACCACCATGACCGGCTCATGAGTCCTTATGGATTAAGGTACCATGGTTATCAGGGTTTCCAATGGTAAGTTCAGTACCCTAAGTTCTAACAGTTATGAATCGTACATGGTGAATATACAATGACTAGTCGGGTTACTTCACGGGCTCAACTAATATAAGCGCATCTCAAGATGAATGACATGAAGAGCATAAAACACTTCACGTCGCTTAACCACTGCCACCAACCCAAACCACGACACGCGTTCATCGACGCGTCCTTCGTGGTAAATAGAAGCCAACCACGAATTTGATCCATTACGGACTGCCTGGACTGGAACATAGCCCCAAACATTTGTAAATCAACATCAGTGTCATATGAGAGTAATAGAAATGAAATACAACAATACAAGCATGTTGACACATGTTGTAACATACAACTTAAGCAAATCATTCAACACACGCATTTCATATATATAATGAAATTAATACATACAGCCAACATGATGGAATTCATATACATCCGCATATTAATTGAGAATTCAATCTCAAAACTAATTCACGACACCATTACTCAATACATACTAATACAATCATTTATACAAACACTTAGTCCACACACTTTAGTCTACATAGCGTATGTCGACTCAAATTGCGCATTAGGGCGAATCTCTTCGCCAAACAGATCATGCATGCATTCCTAATATCCTAACATGACAAATAACCATGGCAAACATTTCAGCAAAATATGGACGTAAACAGTATTTCCTACAAATGACTAAAATACTCTAAACCTCATATTTTCCATACGCAGTCGAAATGGAAAACGGATAGCATGTTCTACATGTCAAACGGATTTCTCTTCGATAATCTACTATTAAACGACATTGAAAGCTTTGAAATCAGTCAATCAAAGTGTCTAAAATCCTCACCATTCGCCTTAGACGTGTATCGATTCGAATAGAATGTATATGCTTCGTCAACGGCGTAAATGCGACCTAATGCACAAGATACATAAGCTACTTCGCTATTGTATCAAAGGAATTCATAAAACAGCAAGTGGTTAGGGTTTCCTTACCTAGAAGTGCGTTGAAAATCACCAGAAAAGTGATTTGAATGCGATGCTTCGGTACGTGCAATAGCTGGTGCAAGTGGCGGGAAATCTCTCCCACAACTCTCTCACAATCTCTCACTTTCACTTTCTCTTTCTAGGGTTTCAAGGAAATTCGGATGAGAGAGATATGAGAGGGTTTAAGGCCCTTATATAGGCTAAAATCTAACCTAATTAGACTTGAGAACAAGGTATACTTGAGTTATAACCAAATTAGGACTTTTCCGATCCGAAAGGGTGTTTCGGGAGGTCCCCTGCCCGAACGCGGTCTGACTTAAGCTCATGCATACTGGATCTTTCTCACATGAAGTTTTTAGACCAGTAGAGTTCCCAGATCGCACGTGGCGGTTCAGTTTCAGTTCAGCGATCATCGTACCTAAATTAGGTCTACAAGTCTCATGATATGAAAGAGAAATTTTTCCTGATCCAAGGGTGAAATTTGGCTGAATTCTGACGGTCAGAACGCTTAATAATAACGCATAATGACACGTGCCAGATTTGGAATTAATTTCCTAAACCTTTACCATATTCTCACTCTCTTCAGTCCAGGCTCAATGAAATAGCCTCAGAACATCGGTTGGGCTTGATTTTCGAAATGATTGTCAAGTCCAGCTAAGCAGTCATAACGGTCTAAGATTGTAGATATCGGACTTTCGACGCGCGGTCTAAATCCAATACGAGTTTCAGAGGGTTCCTGAGAGCAAACGGGTTTAGAGTTGGATCCAAGGTTTCAGGGTGTTATAACGTCATCAATTCTACAAGTTTTGGGTCTTGCAGAACGTATTTAAAGCGATCAGGGACAATTTCACAGCTACTCTAACGTAGCGCTAGTTAACTTATGCTTATTTTCTAAAAGAATTAATCCTAAGTGATTTCTGATCGAGTTGGTACTCGAGTCTCTGTATGGATTTTTCTGAGGTGTTACAATCTACCCCCCTTAACAATAAATTTCATCCTTGAAATTTGTACCTTTTCGTACTCCTCGAGAAGCTGTGGGTAGTTCTTTTTGATCTCAGCTTCCGTCTCCCAAGTAGCCTCTTCCTCTGAGTGATGCGTCCACAACACCTTCACAAGGGGGATGACCTTGCTACGCAGCACTTGCTCCTTCCTGTCTAGTATACGCGTCGGTCGCAGTATATATGTCACATCCTCACCTAACTGCACCTGCTCCCATCTAATGATATGGGAAGGATCAGGAACATATTTCTTCAGCATAAAAACATGAAATACGTTGTGTACGCTGGCGAGAGGTGTAGGCAAAGCCAGATGATAAGCCACTGCACCCACACTGTCGAGAATCTGAAATGGTCCAATGAATCGCAGTGCTAGTTTCCCCTTCTTCCCGAACCGAATGACTCCCTTCATAGGGGAATCTCTCAAAAACACGTGATCCCCAACCGCGAAATCTAGTGGGCGCCGTCTCGTATCGGCATAACTCTTCTGTCTGCTCTGCACTGTAAGAAGCCGGCATCTAATGATATCAATCTTCTCCGACATCACCTGCACTAACTCCTGGCTAATCAATCTGCGCTCACCTACCTCTGCCCAGTAATGCGGTGCTCGACAAGGTCGCCCATACAAGGCCTCATAAGGTGTCATACCGATACTCGCCTGAAAACTGTTGTTGTACGCGAAGTCTGTATATGCAAGACAGTCATCCCAACTATCTTTGAAGTCCAATACGTAAGCCCGCAACATGTCCTCTAGAATCTGGTTCACCCGCTCTGTCTGTCCGTCTGTCTGTGGGTGGAAGGCAGTACTGAACTTCAACTTCACACCCATAGCCTCCTGAATGCGAGTCCAGAAAATAGAAGTAAAGTGCGTGTCTCTGTCCGACACGATCTCTAAGGAAACTCCATGCAGACGCACGATCTCTCTGATATACAGCCTAGCTAACTCGTCTGCAGAGTTCGTAACTCTGATCGGTAGTAAGTGCGCCGACTTCATCAGACAGTCGACGATCATCCAAATAGAATATGTCCCTTCCTAGTCTTCGGCAGTCCTGAAATGAAATCCATGGAAATGAAGTCCCACTTCCACTCAGCTATAGGCATAGGCTGAAGGAGTCCAGGTGGTCGGCGATGCTCTGCCTTCACCTACTGGCAAGTGCGACAACGGGACACGAACTCAGCGATGTAGGTCTTCATATCATCCCACCAATACGTCCTCCTCAAGTTGCGATACATCTTGGTACTGCCCGGATGAATCACAAGTTTGGTACAGTGCGCAGCCTCGAGAATCTCTCATCTCAAGTCAGGGATATCTGGGACGCATAGGCGGCCGTGATAACGTAAGCCCCCATCCGTGCCAACTCGCCACTCGGCGTCTTCATCATCACTGGCTTGCTCTCGAAGCTCAGTAAGACGAGCATCATCCCTCTGCGCCACGATGACTCTATCATCGATAAGAGATCGCACCTGCACATGTGCGATAAACTCATAGGGCTCCTCTATAGTGAGTTTTTGCTCAAAGTCTCGCAAAAACTCAACCATATCCTACTCAGTAACCATCAGCGGAGCCACAAACTCTATTGCCTTCTTGCGGCTCAACGCGTCAGCCACAAGGTTCGTCTTGCCCGGATGGTAGGAGACTTCGAACTTGAAGTCCTTCAAAGTCTCCATCCATCACCTCTGCCTCATATTCAGATATATACTTGAGGCTCTTGTGGTCACAAAAGAGCTCGAACTCCTCTCCGTAAAGGTAATGTCTCCAGAGCTTCAATGTGAAAATGACGGCTGCCAACTCAAGGTCGTGTGTAGGGTAATTCTCCTTGTGCTTCCTTAATTGTCTCGAGGCATATGAAATTACCCTGTCCTTCTGCATAAGGACACAACCCAGACCAATGCTAGACGCATCAGTGTATATCGTGTATCTAACCCGTTGCTCTGGCAATACTAGCACAGGGGCGGACATCAACCTATCCTTCAACTCCTGAAAAGCTGCCTCCGCCCTATCATTCCAAGCGAACTTCACATCCTTCCATGTCAACTGAGATAAAGGTCTGGCGATCTTCGAGAAATCTCTAATGAAACATCTATAGTAGCCTGCTAAACCTAAGAAACTCCTCACCTCAGTGACAGAACCAGGCTGCTCCCAATCCTGCACCACAGCTACCTTAGTCAGGTCAACTGCCATCCCATCCTTGGACACCACATGTCCCAGGAACTTCACTTCCTGCTTCCAGAATCGCACTTCTTATACTATGCGAACAACTAATGCTGCCTCAGTGTATCCAGGACCAATCACAAATGCTCCTCATGCTCCTCTCGACTCCTGAAGTATACCAAAATGTCATCTATAAACACTATGACGAATCGATAGAGGAAAGGCCTAAATATCTTGTTCATCAGATCCATGAACACGACTGGTGCATTCGTAAGACCGAACGACATCACGAGGAACTCGTAGTGGCCAAAGCTAGTCCTGAAACCTGTCTTC
Source organism: Magnolia kwangsiensis (assembly GCA_037074715.1). Taxonomy (NCBI): domain Eukaryota; kingdom Viridiplantae; phylum Streptophyta; class Magnoliopsida; order Magnoliales; family Magnoliaceae; genus Magnolia; species Magnolia kwangsiensis. The sequence continues at coordinate 71,479,841 of CM073574.1, read as the reverse complement.
TACACGTCCTCATCCCTGACGCGCAACTGGTGATACCCTGACTGAAGATCAATCTTCGAGAAGTACTGGGCTCCTCTCAACTGATCAAACAAGTCATCTATCCTGGGCAAGGGATATCGGTTCTTCACCGTAATCTGGTTCACCCTGCGATAATCAATACACAATCGCATAGAACCATCCTTCTTCTTCACAAACATTACTGGTGCTCCCCAAGGAGACACACTTGGTCGAATGAAGCCAACCTCCAACAGACCATCAATCTGTTTTCTCAACTCCTCCATCTCACATGGTGTCATGCGATACGTCGGCAGTGAGACGGGCGTGGAACCAGGTACCAGATCGATAGTAAAATCGATCTCTCACCGAGATGACAACCCACGAATCATCCTGAACAGATCCCCAAAATCACGGACTACTGGCGTGTGCTCAAGTGTCATGGCATCGACGTCCCGCAATAAGGATGCGTAGCTAAGTATGCGGAAGGGAAGATTAACCTTCACTGAAAATGAAAAGGGCGTGCCCTCTGGTTCATAGACTGTCACCATACGGGTCTCGCAGTCAATCTCGGCCCTCCCTGCAGTCAGCCAGTCCATGCCAAGAATGACGTCGAGATAATAGAGAGAGGGGTCGACGACAAGGTCAAGAGCCATCGTCCTGCCCCCTAGATCCACCAAACAACCCTCACACATCATGGTGGCATCAGAAAAGGTCCCGTGAGCCGTAAGGACTCGCACTCCATCCATCCGAATAGTCGATAGCCTGAGGCATCTGACTATGGAATGCGATATCAATGAAATCATGGATCTTGTATCCACCATCACAAGTATAGGAGTACCTCCAATATGGGCGGTGACCTCAAAGGCCAAAGGCTGAGTAGTCTCTGTCTCGGCGACTTCAGCGGTCAAGGCATGTACCCATGCCTGCTGGGGACGGTTTGGCAGTGGTACCATGAGCGGTTGAGGTGGCCGGAACTGAGATGCGGGAGGTCTGAAAGAAGGGTGCGCAGGAGCTAACCGTAAAGGTGGAGTAGAGATAGCCTGTGGATGAGGACGGTCGATCTTCTGTGACGGTAAAAACCCGCTGTCTCTCATCCGAGCGAAACAGCTCCCCACAGAATGACCCCGTCTCCCACAATACGTACAAGACACATCAGGGCGCTATGTCGAAAGTACTGGCGCTATAGCCCTAGGAGGAGGGTCGATGTGAGGCCTCTTGCCAACAAATGGCCTGTCCTGGATATCCGGTCGTGGCCTAGCAACCACAGGGCCATGAGATCGTGCAATTCGATTAATATCCTGCTCTGTCCTCATGGACACATGTATCAACTCTGCATAGGAAGGTATGCTGACGCAGCACATCTTCGACCGAATGTCCGGCCGCAAGCCCTCAGAAAATCGACGTATGCGCATCTGCTCATCAGCAAGTATAGTCGGGACGTATCTGCCCAACTCAGTAAACCGATGCTCATACTCTGTAACTGACATGCCTCCCTGCCTGAGGCATAGAAACTCGTTCTCCCACTCGTGCCTATAAGTTTGGGGATAGAATTTCTCGTGGAAACGGAACTCGAATGCTGCCCAAGTCCAGACGTAGTCAGCAGCAACTGTCCGCAATACGCTATCCCACCATAAGCTAGCCTCTCGCTCGAACATAAAGGTGGCCAACTCAACCTGCTCAGACTCTGAGCAGTGCAGCATCCTCAGAATCTTCGACACATGGTCGAGCTAATACTCGACCTCCTCGGGTCTGTGAGAACCCGTAAAAGTAGGAGGTTGCAAGCTCTAGAATCGCTCGAGTAGGCCCCGTGACTCAGCAGTATGCCCCGTAGGGTAAGTAGATGGTACAGGATGAGCCATGCCCTCATCCTGAGTCGAAGTACCAGCATCGTCAGCTGGATACACAGGTGGTGGAGGTGGAGTCGCACTCCCACCCTGGGTTAAGGCCCCTGCTATCGTAGTCAGAAGCTGCTGGTGCTGCTGATGCATCATGGCCATCAACTGTTTAAACCTATCAGGAGGTGGAGCATGCTGCGGCACATACTACGTCGAGGAAGACGCACGATACTGCTCTCTGACAGGCGGTGTGAACGGTGGCGGTCCGACTGTAGGACCTGAAGAAGGTTGAGACTCATGTGCAGTCTCAGGAAGTGGGCCCACAGCAGGGTCTGTATGAACATCACTCTGGAGAGGAACCCGATGCATAGGCTCTCCCAGTGTAAGTCGTACCGTGCTCTGTGTAGCCTTAGGCGGCATTCCCTATATTCAAAATAGGGCGCAACCTTGTCTATTTCAGCAATAGCACAAACACACCACAATTATTCACATAACAAACCGCAGAATTCCATGCATTTCATTAACTCAAAATTAGTCACAATACAAGAGATATATTCTTACTTGCATCATGACAAGAAACGCATGGGAACTAAGTTAGCCAAAGCTACAACTGCAACATAAACTAACTACTAGCCTTCTCATGCTTACACACAGAAAGCAGGAAACAAACAACTACAACCAACAAACATCTAAAACCTAATCGCTAGTCCGAGTCTAGCGATGGAGGAGGAGCACCCTTATCCTGCAGACAACATAAGATGGCCTTCAAAGTGCGAGTCACCTTGCCAAATTTTTATTTCATGATGGCTTTGGTATCCTCAAGATCTTGTTTCACCTCAGCCCGAAGTTCTTGGACTTCCCGTCACAAAGTAACCTGACTCTCCTCAAGTCGGGCTATATGAGCATCCCTAGTAGCCCGAGCCGCAGGAGGAGGGCTCTCATCAGTATCCTGAGCCTGCTCTTCCTCTTCTTCCTGGACTTCTTCCACTATTTCTGTCCCAGCTTCTTCTTCACTTGCATCCTCTTCACTATCATATTCGCCCTCACTGTCATCATCAAGCTGAGCCTCAAGCTGCCGAGGCCCTATCTTCATCTGGTTCATGGTAGCCTCATCAATGAAGTGAATCGGCACAGGCATCTCCGACCCAAGTCTGTAAGCAAACTCAAGCGCGATCTTGTATATGAGTCGGCCAAAGGGAAGTGACTCAGACGTTCTTCTCGACTTCGCTATGAGGACGATCTGTCGCAACACAAAGGTGGCCATGCATATATTCTCTCCCAGGCCCAACAGATATAGGAAGTCGACCATGATTCGCGTGCATTCACTGCGGTTGGTCAACCTAGGATACACATTGAACGTGCAAATGTGGTGCAACAGGAGAAAATCATCCGACATGTGGGATGCTAAAAGGCTCTAGTTACGTTGTCACGGAACCAAACCACCACATAAGAACCTGGTGTGGCGATTTCGCTCATGAACACTCTTCAGATTCTTAGCGCTTGGATGTACCTCGCCAAGAGGCACCTTCAGAAGTCGGGCGATCAATCGAACGTCAATCGTGGCCTCCCCGTCTCTATCAAAGGGAATCCTGAACTGCAATGGCTCTAACATAGTAGCCCGAATATGAGCATAGAAGGCACGAACAGTGCTCACGTTCGCACGAGACTGGGTTTCAAAGAGCGGACCCCAATTGGCAGCTTCAATGTGCTCAAACAACATAAATTCACCAAAGAGTCGCCCATCCAAATGTGCCTCAAACAGAACCTTACGATCAGCATACGCACCGTGGGCCAAGTCCGCCAACAATGCTCTTCCTATCTGAGCGTGAGGATCCAAATCTTTCTTCGTATGAAACTCTCTCCCAACACTTGGACTAGCGGCGACACTTGAGCTAGCGGCGCCACCTCTTGGCTTCCTTGATCGTGAAGGGCGACTAGGCCCAGCTTCATCTGCGGCGGTCTTCCTCTTTCCCATGAGAGAGAGGATGGTGGAAAGAGAGAAAAAGGTCAAAATAGCCTCAACAAAAGCCATGAAAAATGAGAAAATGGGGAGAAATGGCTGCTCTAATGGGCTGAAACGAATCTAGGCCCTGTAGAGGGGTGAATCAAGCTCCCAAAGGCTAGATTTTTAAAGGAAAAAAAGAACAATGGGTAGGGATGGAAGCTCACCCAATTTTTATCCTTTAATGAAGGTTGTAAGAGCTCCAATCGATGAGAATGGAGAAAGAGAGAACTGTGAATAGCTATAAATGGATGGGTTGGCATTGGTTGAGGGAGAAAATGGGATGGGAGAGGTTTGGCACCGGGATTTGAGAGAGAGGCATCAAAAAAATTGAAAAGGGAGAGCTTGGAGGACGTTTTTGTGAAGGGGATAGGGTTTTTGGGGGGTTTCAAGGTGCGGCCCACATATAGGAGGGGTGCCCTACCCATTTAAGGGCGTCGGCCAGACGTACGGCCAGAGTGGGGCCCACTGGTCGGCGAGGTCCTCGCCGGTGAAACTCAAATCCGGCGATGACCACCATATGGGCTGGGTCCCCCCTGTCCTAGGGGCCCCAAAAAGGTGTGGTTCCCCCTCTGGTTCATTGTATATTGGCCTGGATAGGCCCATGACCCCGTTTCAATCCATTTCGAGTCACTTCTGACACTACCTGATGCATATTCGCATTTAGCAATTTCTGACAGCTGGGATTGGGTCCAAAGAGGTCTAGACCCATCCACACACGATCTAAAAGTGGTTTGGGGTCGTTTCATGCGACCATGGATGCACACGGACTCGATCAAAATGATCAGTTTGATTAAACTTCGCAGATTGGCGAAACTTCGATCCTATAAGTGTTTCTAGATTTTTCTCGTGCCCACCTAAGTCAAAGGGGCGACAGCGTATGTCGCGTGGCCATAACCCAGGTCCGGTTTAATCCAAATCATGCTCTGATACCAACTTGTAACACCATGAAAATTGGGGGTCGTGTAGAAACCCGACTCCCAATTTTCAGACCATCACTTATGAAATCAAATGAATATGATTCAATGTTGTCTGAGTTAGAGCATTCACATGAGTAAGATTATACCAAAACTTCAATTCATACTCCAGATCCAGTGATAAAATGCAAGCGAAAGACTATCATAGATATATCACTGTATGAAAATAAAATAATCTCAAACTGTCTCCAAAGTATGAATACATCTCTGAGTCTCATATACATGTCATAAAGAAAAAATAAATGTCAGGTGATAGTCCAACTAGCATGTCCCGCCGATCCAGGTCACCTACGCAAAGCTGTTAGCAAACTGCATATACGAGAACTCGTCCTGGTCCTCGTCGTAGTCCGGCTCCAAGTCCTGAATCACATCGCCACCTGCATCTAAGACAGGGTCTGGTGGGTGTTGCAACCACCATCCCGTAACGTGGGAGTGAGTGATCAACTCAGTGGAATAATAGAGTAAAGATTAGCATGTTATCAAATCAATCACGCGATAATAGCAAAGCAATCAATCAAACATTCCTAGATACTGTTGTTAATGTATGCATGAAATGACATGATGGATGCCCTCACCGACATACTCTCTCATGCAGCACCATCTGCGTCCGCAGCATGCTTGCGTTCCTCAGTGCTCCACATCTTCCAGGAATATGCAATGCGATATGGATAATGATTACCAAGTTGTTATTAGTCCGTTCATACAACAGTATTGGGAAACTAAGGTACCTTCCTTATATCAATCCCAACACAGATCCTGTCTAGGGTCGTCACTCCTAGTAATCTCATACGATGTTATATTTATAGGTCGCTACAAGGGTTGCCAGGGCTGTTGCTCGCACTCGTTGCACCGCTCCCCCATCACCTTATCAATACAGGCCTAATGTACTCTTGTTGCTACGGAAGGGTCGTCGCCTCCCGTAGACTCAGAATACGCTCGAGGTCACTACAAAGGGCTCGTCACCAATCAGTGTAGGTCGACAGCTCGAATGTAGTGTCTCATACCACCACAATCGGCTCACGAGTCAAATGTGCTCACTGGTCACTACGGGGAGGTTTGTGGCCCCAGGGTAGGCCGACAGCTTGACCACGGTGTCCCATACCACCATGCCCAGCTCATGAGTCTTTATAGATCAAGGTACCATGGTTATCAGGGTTTCCAATGGTAAGTTCGGTACCCTAGGTTCAAATAGTTATGACTCGTACATGATGAACATACAATGACCAGTCGGGTTACTTGACGGGCTCGACTAGTACAAGCGTATCTCAAGATGAATGACATGAAGAGCATAAAACACTTCACGTCGCTTAACCACTGCCACCAACCCAAACCACGACACGCGTTCATCGACGCGTCCTTCGTGGTAAATAGAAGCCAACCACGAATTTGATCCATTACGGACTGCCTGGACTGGAACATAGCCCCAAACATTTGTAAATCAACATCAGTGTCATATGAGAGTAATAGAAATGAAATACAACAATACAAGCATGTTGACACATGTTGTAACATACAACTTAAGCAAATCATTCAACACACGCATTTCATATATATAATGAAATTAATACATACAGCCAACATGATGGAATTCATATACATCCGCATATTAATTGAGAATTCAATCTCAAAACTAATTCACGACACCATTACTCAATACATACTAATACAATCATTTATACAAACACTTAGTCTACACACTTTAGTCTACATAGCGTATGTCGACTCAAAGTGCACATTAGGGCGAATCTCTTCGCCAAACAGATCATGCACGCATTCCTAATATCCTAACACGACAAATAACCATGGCAAACATTTTAAAAAAATATGGATGTAAACAGTATTTCCTATAAATGACTAAAATACTCTAAATCTCATATTTTTCATACGTAGTCGAAATGAAAAATGGATAACATGTTCTACATGTCAAACGGCATTCTCTTCAATAATCTACTATTAAACGACATTGAAATCTTTGAAATCAGTCAATCAAAGCGTCTAAAATCTTCACTTTTCGCCTTAGACATGTATCGATTCGAATAGAACGTATACGCTTCGTCAACGGCATAAATGCGACCTAATGCACAAGATACATAAGCTACTTCGCTATTGTATCAAAAGAATTCCTAAAACAGCAAGTGGTTAGGGTTTCCTTACCTAGAAGTGCGTTGAAAATCACCGAAAAAGTGATTTGAATGCGATGCTTCGGTACGTGCAATAGCTGTGCAAGTGGCGGAAAATCTCTCCCACAACTCTCTCACAATCTCTCACTTTTACTCTCTTTCTTTCTAGGGTTTCAAGAAAATTCGGATGGGAGAGATATGAGAGGGTTTAAGGCCCTTATATAGGCTAAAATCTAACCTAATTAGACTTGGGAATAAGGTATACTTGAGTTATAACCAAATCGGGATTTTTTCGATCCAAAAGGGTGTTTTAGGAGGTCCCCTAGCCAAACGCGGTCGGACTTAAGCTCATGCATACTGGATCTTTCTCACACGAAGTTTTCAGACCGGTAGAGTTCCCAGATCGCACGTGATGGTCTAGTTTCAGTTCAGTGGTCATCGTACCTAAATCAGGTCTACAAGTCTCATGATATGAAAGAGAAATTTTTCCTGATCCGAGGGTGAAATTTGGCTGAATTCTGACGGTTAGAACGCTTAATAATAACGCGCAACGACACGTGCTAGATTTGGAATTAATTTCCTAAACCTTTACCCTATTCTCACTCTCTTCAGTCCAGGCTCAATGAAATAGCCTCAGAACATCAGTTGGGCTTGATTTTCGAAATGATTGTCAAGTCCAGCTAAGCAGTCATAACGGTCTAAGATTGTAGATATCGGACTTTCGACGCACGGTCTAAATCCAATACGGAGTTTCAGAGGGTTCCTGAGAGCAAACGGGTTTAGAGTTGGATTCAAGGTTTCAGGGTATTATAGCATCATCGATTCTATAAGTTTTGGGTCTTGCAGAACGTATTTAAAGTGATCAGGGATAATTTCATAGCTACTCTCATGTAGCGCTAGTTAACTTACGCTTATTTTCTAAAGGAATTAATCCTAAGTGATTTCTGATCGAGTCGTCTCTGTACGAATTTTTCTGAGGCGTTACACTAGACAATTTTCAATATAAAACCATCCTCCACTGGTTGATTTTTGATCATCCAAATTACCAGCCCAATTAGCATCAGAGTATCCAGCGAAAATGATGGATGTTTCAAATGGATACCACAGTCCGAAGGAGGTAGTCCTTGCTATGTATTTAATGATTCTCTTAACAACAGTCATATGAGATTCCTTAGGATTTGCCTGATATCGAGCACATATTCCCACACTAAAAGAATATTAGGACTAGTAGGCTTCCAATCATACTCCGATTAGATATTCATCCACACTCTTGCCATTTATATCTTTGGAAAGTTTGAGTGTGGTGCTCATGAGAGTGTGATAAGACCGACCAGATTCAAGACCAAACCTTTTCGCCAAATCGTTTGCATACTTGGTTTGATAAATGAAGATTCCATCATTTAGTTGCCTGACCTGTAACCCTATGAAGAAGTTTAATTCACCAACCATACTCATTTCAAATTCTGATTTCATGAGATTGACAAATTTGAGAGCAGCATGTGTCACATGTTGAACCAAAGACTATATCATCCACATAAATTTATACAATAAGAAGTGAGTCGTTTGCTATTTGAGTAAATAATGTTTTATCTACACTTCCTCTGCAGGATTTACGGTCCAAAAGAAATTTTGTCAATCATTCATACTAGGCATAAGGTGCTTGTTTAAGACCATAAAGAGCTTTATTCAGACAATAAACATAATGGGGATACTTATGATCTGAGAAACCCTTTGGTTATTCTACATAAACTTCTTCAGCAAGATCCCTATTAAGAAAAGCACGTTTTACATCCATTTGAAATAATTTAAACTTTAATGCACATGCCACAGACATAAGTATTCTAATGGACTCAAGATGGGCTACAGGAGCAAATGTCTCATCAAAATCAATGCCTTCTATCTATGAGTACCCTTGAGCTGCGAGCCTTGCTTTGTTCCTAATCACATTTCCTAATTCATCTGATTTATTCTTGAAGACCCATTTTGTTCTAATGACATTAGTATCGAATGGCCTAGAAACCAATTATCATACTCCGTTTCTCTGAAATTGTTAAAGTTCTTCTTGCATAGCATTAATCTAGTGTTCATCTTGAAGAGCTTCCACAATATTCTTAAGTTTAATCTTTCAGGTAAAGAAAAAGTGACTATAAATATTTTCTATCTGTCGTCATGTTCTCACACCATCATTGGGATCCCCAAATTTTGTTCTCGAGGATGATCCTTAATGACGAGTATGTTCGATGATGGTTGGGGTTCATTGGATGATGGAGATTTATTATTAGATTTATCTAGTATGCATGAATCCACAGCATCTTCCAATTCATTCACAGGAGTATCTTCTTCATGAGATTGGTCATCGACTAGATTATACACTCTATAAGCACGACTCTTCAAGGCATACCCCAGGAAGATACCTTCATCACTTTTAGACTCAAATTTTCCTAGGTGATCTCTCTCTTAAGATATAACATTTACTTCCAAAAAACTAAAAATATTTCACACTAGGTTGTTTCCCTTAGCATAGTTTATATGGAGTTTTGTTCAAACCTTCTTTAAGATATACTCTATTTATGATGAAGCAGGAAGTAATGACAGCTTCAACCCAGAAACTTTTTACCATATCATTTTCATTTAACATAACTGACCCCATTTCCTACAATACTTGATTTTTTCTCTCAATGACTCCATTTTGCTGTGGGGTTTTTTAGGCAGAGAATTCATGTCGAATTCTTTTTTCATTACAATATTTTTCAAATCTCTCATTTTCAAATTCCCCCCCATGATCACTTCGGATGTATTATCTGTTTTCCTTTTAGACATTCACCAGAGACGGCTTTTTCTTCTTTTCTGATCTTAGGAAGTCTTCTAACCAAATTTTTTGAGCTGAGCTTAGATAAATTTTGATAGTGGGCATGTCCCAACCTTTGGTGCCATAATTTGGATTCATTTTTTACAACCATATTACATTTTGAGGATAACACATTCTCATTTGTACTTTCGATGATATAACAGTTATCATTGGTATGTAAACCTTTTATGAGAGACTTTTAAGTGTGGTCTAAGATCCTACACACATCCTTTGAGAAAGTGACCAGATGTTCTTTGTCACAGATTTGAGAGACACTAGGAAGATTATGTTTCAAGCCTTCTACATAGAGAACATGTCTGATTTTTGGAAGGCCTGGTACAGCTACTGTTCCTTATCCAACAATTTTGGCTGAACTACCATCTCCAAATGTGACTGATCCTTAATCAAAGTTTGAATACTCACAGAAGTGAGTTTGATCACCAGTCATGTGTCTGGAGCATCCACTATCAAGGTACCATTTTGAATTATTTCTAACTTTCAGAGCAGTATGGATTACAAGCAATTGTTTTGACCTGTTACATCCTCTAAGACACTATCAGTCATGATTCCAACTTCAGTTAAGATCACTCTTTAGGCAGTGAAGTCCTTAAAGAGAGACCCGCTTTGATACCAATTGAAATTGTGGTAAAGACCGCTTTAGTAGAAGTAGAAGTATGCCAATATATCCTAGGGGAGGGTGAATAGGACTTTTTAATAATTTTATGCCAATTTAAAATCCTATCACACTAATCCTAACATTAAGCATATATTAGGATTACTCAAGAGTAACTCTACTGGTTTCCAAGCACAGTAGAGGATCCAATCACAAACTATTTGAGAGATGAACAATATACAAGCTAGTTTATGATGGATATGACTATGTGTGTGAGGTGTGATCTCAGATAATCAGGAATGAAAATATTAAAAAAATCACACAAGAAAATGAATAGCAATCTCAAACACAGTCATTTTTATAGTGGTTCGACTACTTGTCTACTCCACTCTCGGAAACCGCACTCAACCCTTGAGTGTACCGAATTTCACTAAGGAGGTTTCTCACGGTTCACCCCAAACCCAAAGTTTTAAATCAGGTTCACCTTTGACCTTTACAACCTACACTTAGGCTGACTATTTATGCTCTCACGAGTAAGGGTCAACATGACGCACTCACTTTTAGGCACACTGGCCAAGGATCTTCCATAAGACCCTAATGGAGGTTTCAAACGGTTCACCTTGAACCTAAGGTTTTAGATAGGTTCACCTTTAACCAGAAGTTTATGCTCTCTATAGAGCAAGGGTCAACACTACGTACTACCACATATACTCCTGTCGGAGGCCTCCTAGAGGACTTGCAAGTATGAGAAACACCTTAGACCCATTCCTATAAAGGAATAATCACAAGGGTCCTCTGGACTCTGATAACTTACAGATAAGCAGATAAGTCCCTTTTTGCTCATTGTTGAAGATCTCCTCCTTTATTGATGAAGTGTTTTCTACTTCCTTGAACCACAGGTTAGAAGATATACCGATGCATGGTGACGGGTTGGGTCAAGGTTATTATAGAATCCTACTCTCAAATATTTTCTTATAAAGGAGATAGAGTGATACTAATCATTTATGCATTCAAGGCATCCCAGCTTAATGATTTTTCATTAAGGTGGTAGCTGGAGGATCCTTGAATGCGGAAGTTCATTCCTCAATCCACTCTATTGAATATCAATGTTGAGGGTGGATTAGAGGATGAAGTCCCTTAAGATAAAGGGCTTTGGGTAAATGATCTAAGGTTAAACACTCAAAAGCACTCCCTTCTTTCTCTTACATCAACTAAAGATAAGCTCTCTATATATAGGTAAAAAGTTCCAACGGATATAAAATGGTCATATTTATGACAGAGTTCGATATCATCAAGTAGGATTGATATCATCGAGCGTATACTCTTGATTACATCGACTGACCGCTCGATGACATAAACTCAAATGTCATACACTTTTGAAACTTTTTGCTAGCTGGTCGAGGTCATCGAAACACGTGTCAATGTCATTGAATTTTGAACTCTGATATTATCGATATGAGTATCGATTCCTCGACATTTAAAAAATGAGAGAGAGTTACTTTGAAATTTTTTAGGTCAAAAGATATGATTGAGGTACACTCGATATCATCAAAATTTGAATGTCAATGATATTAAAGGTCGTGTCGATGCATCGATAAATCCATGAATTTTATCAATGAGCTTGCTGGAAAGTTTATGTCCTCTCTCGATGCAATCGATCCGGCCTCGATATCATCGATATTTGAATATCGATTCTATCGAGTGACCCTTAATCTGAAATAAAAAACCATCTGAAAAATGTTGCTGGAAAGACTGTGTCCAAGACCGATATCATTGAAGGCCTTCCGATATCATCGATTTTAGAATTTTAAGGATATTGAGGAGTACTTCAATATTTCAAAGGTCTATATTATTTTCTTATAAAAAAATAGGGACACAAATACTCTACTGTCGATTATATTGAGTCTACTTCGATAAACTCGATTTTCAAATATCGATGATATCGGTAGGGGTATCGATACATCAATAATTCCGTCCAGATGAATATATGGTTGCTGGACACTTTATATCCTCATTCGATTTTATCGATTGATCTTTCGAGGACATGGAGAACTTTTCTCAATTTTATCAAACTAATATCGATAAATCGACAGAGTTAGAAAACTTAGAGATTTTCTGCTTTTTGTAAAAAAAAAAAGTTTTCTAACTCAAAAACCCTATGATATTCTAGCCAATTTTAAGGGTTTTATTTACCTAATGTTTGGGGACATGAGATGTGAGGCTTAGATTTACCTGTGGTGAGTTCGGGAACATATCCGGTTGAGGCAGATAGCTGATTGATCTTCCTATGGAGCTTTTCTGTCTAGTAGACTCAGCACTCACGTTAATTGACAAACCAGGGCACTTTCATTTTTTACCAAAACAAACTCGTACAGAGGAACCTTTTCCAAAGAGAGGGTATAACACCATTGCAATCGATTTGGAGCTCACAGAACAACTTAAAGATAGAACAACTGTGAGAAAAAATAAAGGAAACAACATTATGAGAGGGATGACGCAAGGAAGTTCTATCTAGAAAGAGAAGCCAAAAATTATGAAAACTTAAAGTTATACCTGCTGCTGGAGCAAGGAATGAAGGAGCCGATGAAGTTGAGGCCCTCATAGTGGTAGGGATAGTCGGTGGTTCAAGCACCGCCACAACAAGTGCAATGTTAAAAGACAATTCCCAGACTGCGGTGCTTGAATCAAGTTTCGTCGAAGTCATCAGGGTGGCAGGCTCTGACAAGAAATAGATCATATGGGCAACTGTAGTCAAGGTAGTGGAGGATGTGATTGTGGCCTCATCCATCTAAGCATGCTCTGTATTAATGATCGCCACCCCAGTGGTTGTCGAAAGTACTGTCATGTCCTGATCCACCTTCATGTTGTGCAAGGAAATTAACGCCTCTATTGCTGCTTGTTCTACTTCTCTCGATAATGAAACATCAATGGTCCGGGGGAGGCTTTGAGGCTCAAGCACTGGCACATTAATTAGTGGGACAACTTGCATCTCATAGGGGAGAGGGGAGTAGTTGACACTAAAAGACATGAAAATATTAGCTATGGGCTAGTAGCTAAATTCCCCATAATCAAGAGGTTCTTCATTCATAGGAGTAATCACTTGGTCAGTTGGAGTGGATATATTTTAAGACATTTCCTGACCTGCTATAACAGCTTCACCTGTGACATTGTCCTCCTCACCAATATCCAATTCTCCCTCCTCCAAGTCATCATCCTCGAAAGAGCTACTCTCTTAAGCAAACTGTTGTTAAAAGATGACTCTTCGACCTCGCCCCCCTCAAATGAATCCTCCTCAGCGGGTTCTTTAATAATTATTTATTTTCCCTTGCGGGAGGGACCATTCTCACTTGTTTACGCCCTTACTTCTATTGGGGTAGAAGAAATCCCCTTTGGGCTCTATCACACTTGAGGGGAGTGAGATTGTGTTTGAGAGTGAGTCACTGGAGATGAGAAGATTTGTCATGCTGACCTCAGCAAAGACAATACGATAGAAGATTCAGGCTTATTCTCAATGTCCACTCCAATTTCCTTTATGGGAGTGTAAAGGGTGGTCACCAGCACTGGTGGAGTTGGCTCATTACCCTTTTCTGGTGGGCTTGGGATTATAGCTATAAAGGATTTTTCTATTAACCTCCTTAATTCATCCAAGGGAGTCTCATAAGCAATTCAGCCTTCCAAAGTATTGATGGGCTTTGCTTGTCGAATGGGTTCTTCCAAAGAGATTTTTAGGCAAACTTAGATAGGGGCAGGAGGGTGGTCTCTCTCCACTATGTAGCTAATCCCTTTCTTAGGCCTATAATTCTTTAATCTCAGACATGGCACCCAAACCGGATAATTTATTGAATGGCGATAGTGAACAAGATAGAATTAATGAATCCACCATTGCATCTAGCAATAAGAGGCTTGAACTGAGTGATTGTAGCATGAGAAGACAAAGAGAGGACTTGTGTGTACAATCAGAAGTTGTTTCCAGATAAGTGCCTTGTTATAAAGGCCGATGTTGTAGCTCCTCATCACATGGGTCACAACTCCATAATCCTTCGGGACTGTCTAGTCGTAGTCAAACACGCATGTGAATTTACTAGGATAGTAGGGTTCATGACAAAATTCGCTACCCACCTTCAATGGCAAGGTATTGGACCTGATGCAGATGAAGAAAATATGCTCGCTTAGAGACAACGAGTTATCATCCACAACATCTCTATCCTCTAAAATGTTGGAAAGCGGAAACTAGAAGAAAGCAATGGACTTTATTTTCTTGATTTTGTCCACTATCCAGTCATATGTCTTCTTAATCATTTTTTGCTGCTAATAATGCTAGAGGGGGAGTAAGTCCAGGTTCATGTACACCTTCTCAAGTTCTTCATAAGTCCACAAAAAGTATACACCTAACCATGATGCAAAGTAATGCCAGGGTGTGTAGGCTGAAGATGCTCTGACTCTCAGGCTCTTGTAGTGTGTGGCTGCATCACCAAAAGTGTGGTACATCGAGCAAATAACAGGAGGAGCCAGAGAGCACTTCTTGCCTTTCGCCATTGCTCCTACGACCATAAATAATGTTGGTATGATGGCGTCAGCCCATTTCGAGCTGGGGAGTACTATAAGGCTGAGTCAGTAGGCTAAAAAAGTAGTCAGCTCGCCTAATGCACCATACTTAGTAGGACCTTTGATCTTCCACCTGAGGTTGTCAAATTCTTGTGACTAGTTTTTTGTAAAGCTGTAATATCAAAAGGAGTAATATGGTTATTAAAAGGGTGATACACAAAGAGTCTAAGCAGAGAAAAGGGAGATAGAAGATGGACCGTAGGTCTCTTGTATAATGGGGGACTTTTCAAACGTTGAGAAAATTTTCCATTTCTTTGAAGCGCTCAATGACAGTCTTTGAAACTTTGGGTTGGTAGTTGGTGGGCGAGAAGTGTGCAAATTCCTCGTTCATGGGCACATACTCATCAAAGAAGTGGTGTGTTATGGGAAGGCCAGCTATCCTATGGAGGTCCCAAAAAGTAATGCTAACCTCAACCAATAGCAGTTGAAAGGAATTGGTTGTTGGGCCCCACTAGTTGAGGAAGTCCTTAAAGATGGTCACATCCTGTAAAAATGGTCTGATGTAACCTCGATCGCATTTAGGAGATCAATCTTGATTAAGATGTCCAGATGCTTTTTAATGATTGCCTTAAC
Organism: Magnolia kwangsiensis; assembly: GCA_037074715.1. Classification (NCBI taxonomy): domain Eukaryota; kingdom Viridiplantae; phylum Streptophyta; class Magnoliopsida; order Magnoliales; family Magnoliaceae; genus Magnolia; species Magnolia kwangsiensis. The sequence continues at coordinate 71,464,271 of CM073574.1, read as the reverse complement.
CCATGTGTTGTAGTAACTACGATCAAACATGAAACCACGAGTCTGGAATTCTTTAGTGCCCCACGAAAAATCCCGTGTGCAGAAGAGCTACTGCATCATCTTGAAAAAAATGAGTTGGAAAGAGGGTATCGAGGTTATAGCATGGCAATAAAAATCCCATAAGAGAGATTTTGTCAGTTCTTTGTCTTGAGCCCCTATCCATGGTGGAAGTGAAATAGCGGTGAAGACCGTTTGAAGTTGAAGTTGGAATATGCCAATATGTCCTAAAGGGGGGTGAATAGGACTTTTTAAAGTTTTTACTCTGTATTTAAAAATCCTATTATACTATTCCTATGAATGTGCAGTCATCAGGATTACTCAAATGTAACTCTACTGGCTTCCAAGCCTGATAGAGGATCCAATCATAAACTATTTAAGAAATAACAATATGTAACCTAGTTTATGATGGATATGACTGTGTGTGTATGTAAGATGTGATCTCAAATATATAGGTATAAAATTAATGAAGAAAATCACATGTAAAAGTGCACCTACTACGTGCCCTGGTTTATCAATTACGTTGTTAGTTGAGTCAGTCGGACAACAGCGCCTAACAGGAAGATCAAGTCAAGCGTCTGCCTCAACTGGATGTGTGGAAGCTCGCCATAGGCAAATCATAGCCTCACATCCCATGTCCCAAAACACCAGGTGATTAAAACCCTTAAAAAGAACTAGAACATCTTAGGGTTTCTGTGTAAGGAAACTTTTTTATCAAAAAAAAGAAAATCTTTATAATTTTTCTTACACTGTCGATTATATCGATTACCCCTTCGATATAATTGACCAGCTCTGTCGATGTCCTTAGGATCTCAATCTATACAATCGAGTGAGGACAAAAAGCGTCCAGCAATCAAACAATCATCTGGACGATTTATCGATATATCAACTTGGTAGTCGATATCATCGATATTCGAATATCGATCATATCTGAAGAGGATCGATAATATCGACAGACTGCTTTCTGGCCCCCCTATTTTTTTAAGGAAAACTAACATATGCTTCGATATAACGATGACTGTCCAATTCAATCTAAACTCAAATATCGATCATATCGGAAGTCAGTCGATCATATCGATTGTGGGTGCTTATTTTTACCATCACGAATTTTAGGCTATTTTTTATGTTGATCAGGGTGCCTGTCGATAAATCGATATTCATATATCGATCATATCGAGACCTCGTCGATTGGATCGAGTCCGGACATAAATCGTCCAGCAGCTTAAAGGTAAATCTATACGATTTATCAATCCCATCGACATGGTCTTCGATATGATCGATGTACAAATTTCAATGACATCGACCGTCCCCCGATCATATCTGTTAAACCTGTAAATTTTTAAGGCTTCTCTCTTGATTTCATCTGTCGATAGATCGATCCATCGCTCGATGGAATCGGAGTTCGAAATTCGATAACATCGATGTGTGTCTCGATCCCATCGACTAGTAGGCGGAAGGTTTTCAAAAGTGAAATGATAATTGAGTTTGTATCATCGAGAGGTCTGCCGATACAATCGAGAGTATACGCTCGATCATATCGACGACTTCTCGATGATATCGAACTTTGTCATAAATATGACCGTTTATATCCATTGGAACCTTTTGCCTATATATAGAGAGATTAGTCTTTATTGCTGGTAGAGAAAGAAGAGAGTGCTTTTGAGAGTTCTAACCTTCCTATCATTTACCTAAGCCCTTTCTCTCAGGAAGTTCATCCTTCAATCCACCCTCATCATTGATATCTCATAGAGTGGATTGGAGAATGAACTTCCGCATTCAAGGATCCTCCAGCTACAACCTTAATCATTAGGCTGGGATGCCTTGAATGCATAGATGATTGTAACCACTCTATCTTCTTAATTAAAAAATCTTTTGAGAGTGGTATTCCATCATAACCTTGACCCAACCTAAAGCCTAGTATAGATACATCTTTGTGTTGCGGTTCAAGGGAACTGAAGACCCTTTAACATCAAGGCGGATATCTTCAACATTGCGTTGAATGGGACTCATCAACTTATTTGTAAGTATCTAGAGTTCAGAGGACACTTATGATCATTCCTTTCTATGATTGGGTTTTAAGTGTTGCTCACCATTTGAAGTCCTCGAAGGAGGCCTCCGACGGGAGTGTACGTGCGGGGTGCGTTGTGTGGACCCTTGCTCTGTGGAGTGCATAAACTTCTGCTTAGGAATACGTCAGCAAAACTCCAGGATTAGAGGTGAACCGAGTAGAAACCTCTGGGTGCGTTGTGTGGACCCTTACTCTGTGGAGAGCATAAATATCTGGTTAGGAGTACACCAGTAAAACTCCAGGGTTTGAGGTGAACCGAGTAGAAACCTCTGTAAAAGTTGAAGGTGAACCTGATTTAAAACCTTAGGTTTGAAATGAACCTTGGAAAACCTCCTTAGTGAAATCTGGTCACTCAAGGGTTAAGTATGGAAGCCGGGAGTGGAGTAGACAAGTAGTCGAACCACTATAAAATGACTGTGTTTGAGATTGATATTGTCTTTCATTTATGTGATTGCCTTACATGTCTTTACATATGATTATCTGAAATCACATCTTATGCATTCACAGTCATATCCATCACAATCTGATTCATAAATTTGGTTATCTTACAAATAGCTGTGATTGGATCCTCTATCAGGCTTGAAAGCGAGTAGAGTTAATTTTTTGAGTAATCCTAATCTGTACTCTTTGATAGGATTAGTGTGATAGGATTGAAAAATAATTTATTAATCTTTAAAAAGTCCTATTCACCCCCCCTCTAGGACAGATTAACATATTCCTACTTCAACTTAAGCGGTCTACATCGCTTTTTCAATTGGTATCAGATCGAGTCTCTCTTTAAGGGCTTCACCGCCTAGAGAGTGATCTTGACTGAAGTAGAAATATGGCCAAAGGAGAGGGCTCATCTGTCACTAGACCTCCAGTATTTGATGGATCAAATTATGCTTACTGGAAGGCTAGAATGCACTACTTCCTGAGATCTTTAGATCATGAAGTTTGGAATATAGTTGAAAAAGGATATGTGGTACCATCTGAACAAATTGTACTTGAAAATGAAACCACAATTACTAAACCCAAACCGAATGAGAAGTGGACGGCGTTTGACAAAGAACAGCGAAATGCTGAACCAAAAGAAATGAACGTCATCTACTGTACCATGTCCCAAGACATTTTCAATTAGATAAGTATGTGTGGGACCTCTAAAGAAGCATGAGACTTATTGGAAACAACCTATGAAGGCACAAGCACTGTGAAGAGATCTAAACTACAACTCTTAACTTCACAATTTAAAAATCTCAGGATGGAAGAGCATGAAATATTTATGAAATTTTTCACCAAATTGAACATTATTTGTAACTCCATGGGTGGATTGTGAGAGAAGGTTCCGGCACCTAAAATATGTAGAAAAATCTTAAGAGCCTTACCGAAACGCTTCAATCCCAAGGTAACAACAATTGAGGAGTGTAGGAACATTGATGAGATGAAAGTAGAAGAACTAGTAGGTTCCCTACAGACCTTTGAACTACACTTCACACAACCCTAAAAATCCAAAAACACTGTCCTAAAAACTTCTAAGAAATAAAAACATGAGGACAGTGAGAGTGAAAAAGAAGATGAAGATAAGGAAGTGGCCTTGTTGGCACAAAGATTCAGAAGATTCTTTCAGAAGAATCGCGGCCATCCTTCTAGAGGAAGAAAGGTGAACTACAAACCTTTTGTAGGCAAATTTGGTAAACAAACCAAAGAACCACAATGTTATGCCTGTCATGAGTATGGTCACCTATCTATCGAATGCCCAAACAGAAAAACCAAGGGCAAGGTGATGGCTGTCACATGAGATGATACGAAAGAGTCAAATTCAGAAAATAGTGACTCTGGAAGTGATGGAGATAAAAAATCCTTGAAAATACTTATGGTCTCCACTACTCCGATCATTCCAACTGAATCTGAGAAAGAACAACAAGCCACTGAATCATTTTCATCTGACAATGAGGAAATTGAAGAAGAAGAAGATAAAGAGCAAAATGAATTACTGGATGCTTATAATCAACTATATATTCATAGCATCCACATTCTTAAGAAAATCGGCATGACTGAAAATAAAAAGAAATTGTTGCAGAAAGACTTGGACAGAACCTTAGAAATAAACGTACATTTGTCCAATGATTTGTAATAATATCTCACCGATAATGATCAATTAGAAAAAGAAAACCTATCCCTAAAAGGAGAATTATCAAAACTTATGAACAAAGCTGAACTACTAAAAGATGATAATGCAAAACTCAAAAATGAGAACCACTCACTTTGTATTGACTTAGAAAATTTCAGAAAATTTGTCGAGATAAACTATAAGTTTTCTCTGAGTGGTGAAAAACTTGAAAGAATGTTAGGGATAGGAAGGCCTGGAAAATATAAGAGTGGCCTAGGGTATGAGAAAATCAAAATGAAAACTGAAAAATCTGTTACTTCAGGTAGCAATACAAAAACTTCTCCAGTTTGTCATTTGTGTGGTGATATGGGACATTACAAGTTTGAATGCTTAAAGACAACTTCTTATAACCCTGGTCAAATCCACACCGATAAACTTAATCTGACCAGAGTAATGCAAAATACCCATTTATCACCCAAAAAGGAAGACAGAACGGAAAAATCACGGGATCAAGTTGGTGAGATAACAAAAGTCACCACAGCAAAAACTTTTGTCTTAAAGTGGAGAGTGAAAGAAAAACTGAACTCTGTACCCTGAATTATTGAGCATATAAGAACACGTTCAGATTTTGCATCGAAATCTGGATAATTGGTGAAATGATGCAATTTTTGCTAAATCCTCAATGTTACATCTAAGGTTGGAGACCTCTAATTTTTGTATATAAACATTATCATGTTTATATTTGTACAGAACTGGTGCATTTTTTTATACATATACTGATTAAGTTAAGAAATATACAATAGCGTGTCAAAATTAGGAAAATTTTGAATCGCACATACTTTTAATGCAAGTGATGGTCTTCTTCGATTTTATCGACTGAGTATCGATACAATCGACGGTTGTTTAGAATGTGAAAAGTCATATGTCCATGGACAACATCGAGGGTAGTCTCGATAGAATCGATCGACAACCTCTCGATACAATCGATAGGTTGGTCGATATGATCGACAATTGACGCCCGATAAAAGTCAGCAGAACAAAAAAAAAAAAAATTTTTAAAGGCGGTTCGGTTGTCTTCACTGTCCGATCCTCTCGACCAATCATCCAAGGCCAAATAGGACTAGCCAAATCTCTCCAAAAACCAGGTAATACTCTTCCAACATCATCAAAATCTTCCTTTCTTGGTTTGTCGGTGTTTTTGTCATTTTTTCCAATCTGTCAAAGCCTTTTTCTTCACATGGGAAAGGACAAAAATGTGGCATCTGGTCCAGGCAAATCTTGAAGAGGTACTCGACAAAAGGTCCTTGCCTCAAGGGAAAGAGCAAGGATCCCAGACAGTGGGACCCCCACACGGCAAAGATCACGACATGGTGGGTCCCAAACCGAAATTCCTGGACCGTCTCAACCAGTGCCTCCTCCTCCTGCTGTCCAACGACCACCAAAATATGCAAATAGGAAGTTGATCTTTGAGAGAAAAGTAGACAGGGAGTGTTTAACACCCTACAAATTAGAACCCCTGTTTGCTGCTATTGGTTGGCTGCCCATCCTGGATTTTGGAGGACCATGCCAACTGGAAAGAACACGCAACTTCTTTGCTACATGCCATTCTCCGGTGGCTGATCCTCCTTCCTTCATGGTATCCATGGATGGTGATGATGTATTTATCACCCTTGCAACCATAGCACAGATTCTTGATCTACAAATGGCTCCTGAAGGCCTTCCAAACTGGGATCTTGACTTTCCAGATGTGCGCTCCAAAATAACAAAATACCTATGTCATAACCGAGATATCCCATGGCATCAAGGGAATGCCCTGAAAGCTAGGTATATGGAGCCCCGGTTCAGAGTCATGCATGGGATCTTCACCACTAATCTGTACCCAAGAAGCACGAACCAATCGGATCTAACAAGTCTTATAGTGATGATAGTCTACTCTGTTGCAACCGGGATGAATATCTGCCTTCCAACCTTGATTGTAAATTAGTTCGTCAATGCCATACATACTTCCAGAGATTTGCATCTGCCATATCCCTGGATCATCAGTAAAATCTTTCAAAGCATTGGCTTTCCATCCACAGCTGATCCTGTTTTTTTGCTCAAAGTTTTCAGCAAGAAAAATATTCAGAAAATGGATCTGAGATTTCATGAATACAAGGAGGAATCTGAGGAAGAAATTCATGCAGAAGGGGAAGGAGGAGAAGGTGGTGATCCCATAGAAGGAGATGAAATGGCTGACGTTGCACCTCGTGGACCAGATGTTGCTCCGTACACATCAACTGCTGGGTATGGTAAAAGGCTTAAACTGGACAGGATTGGGGCCATTCAAAAGGACATGCACGCAGTAAAGGAACGACTCACTTTCTGGAAAGAATGGTTCAAGGAGTTCAGAGCACGGTCCAACAGTTGGTGGATCTACTGACGTGCTGACGGGACGACATGATGCCATCTCATTCTGCTCCTTGATGCCAGACTCATGCATGCTATCATGCACACCTTACTCTTATTTTTCCATATGAACATCAGTATCTTTTTGGATGTTCTATGCTCTCAGTGGTGTGTATGACAGTTTTTTTTTCCTTGGATGAATATGTCCACGGTTGGGCTAAAATACTGGTTTATGTTTGTGTGCCCTCCAATGGGCTTTTTTTTTTTTGTTTGGTTTAAATTACTGTCTATCTGAGGCATCATTGGATATTTCTGCCAATCTTGGGCAGCCTACTTTACATATGACTGAATCTAGATCTTTTATTCCTGCCATTTGAATCTTTATCTCCCTGTTTTATTGAAGTTTTGGGGTTATGATCTGCATGTTTATCTTATGCCTTAAGTACTCTATTAACTCCATTCCGTGCCTTCATTGATGTATGCTTTACAGTGTTCTCATTTATATACATCTATTTATCTGAGTTCTCCCATAAGCTTCAATCTTCAGTCAATATCACGTCTTATACCTTTGTCAATTACTGACAAAAAGGGGGAGAACAATTCAAACACCCCGAGCGAAAATTGTATATCTTTGTTGCAGGTGTTAGGGGGAGCAACCGCAACAAGAAAGGGGGAGTTTTTGAAGTAAAGGGGAGAATTTATTGGGTGTGTACATGGGAGTTTAGAATTTGTAAAATTATGTTAATACATGTATACACAATTTACTATGTATCTGTCTAGATATGTTCCTAGGGTGTTTTTGTGTATTTTGTCACGTAATTGACAAAGGGGGAGATTGAAAGTGCACCTACTACGTGCCCTGGCTTGTCAATTACATTGTTAGTTGAGTCAGTCGGACAACAGCGCCTAACAGGAAGATCAAGTCAAGCGTCTGCCTCAACTGGATGTGTGGAAGCTCGCCATAGATAAATCATAGCCTCACATCCCATGTCCCAAAACACGAAGTGATTAAAACCCTTAAAAAGAACTAGAACATCTTAGGGTTTCTGCGTAAGGAAACTTTTTTATAAAAAAAAAAGAAAATCTTTATAGTTTTTCTTACACTGTTGATTATATCGATTACCCCTTCGATATAATTGACCAGCTCTGTCGATGTCCTCAGGATCTCAATCGATACAATCGAGTGAGGACAAAAAGCATCCAGCAATCAAACAATCATCTGGACGATTTATCGATATATCAACTTGGTAGTCGATATCATCGATATTCGAATATCGATCATATCTGAAGAGGATCGATAATATCGAGAGACTGCTTTCCAGCGCCCCTATTTTTCTAAAAAAAACTAACATATGCTTCGATATATCGATGACTGTCCGATTCAATCTAAACTCAAATATCGATCATATCGGAAGTCAGTCGATCATATCGATTGTGGGTGCTTATTTTCATCAACACGAATTTTAGGTTATTTTTATGTTGATCGAGTTGCCTGTCGATAAATCGATATTCATATATCGATCATATCAAGACCTCGTCGATTGGATCGAGTCCGGATATAAATCGTCTGGCAGCTTAAAGGTAAATCTATACGATTTATCGATCCCATCGACATGGTCTTCGATATGATCGATGTACAAATTCCAATGACATTGACCGTCCCCCAATCATATCTGTTAAACTTGAAAATTTTCAAGGCTTCTCTCTTGATTTCATCTGTCGATAGATCGATCCATGGCTCGATGAAATCGAAGTTTGAAATCCGATAACATCGATGTGTGTCTCGATCCCATCGACCAGTAGGCGGAAGGTTTCCAAAAGTGAAATGACAATTGAGTTTGTATCATCGAGAGGTCTGCCAATACAATCGAGAGTATACGCTCGATCATATCGACGACTGCTCGATGATATCGAACTCTATCATAAATATGACCGTTTATATCTGTTGGAACCTTTTGCCTATATATAGAGAGATTAGTCTTTATTGCTGGTAGAGAAAGAAGAGAGTGCTTTTGAGAGTTTTAACCTTCTTATCATTTACCTAAGCCCTTTCTCTCAGGAAGTTCATCCTCCAATCCACCCTCATCATTGATATCTCATAGAGTGGATTGGAGAATGAACTTCCGCATTCAAGGATCCTCCAGCTACAACCTTAATCATTAAGCTGGGATGCCTTGAATGCATAGATGATTGTAACCACTCTATCTTCCTAATTGAAAAATCTTTTGAGAGTGATATTCCATCATAACCTTGACCCAACCTAAAGCCTAGTATAGATACATCTTTGTGTTGCGGTTCAAGGGAGCTGAAGACCCTTCAACATCAAGGAGGAGATCTTCAACATTGCGCTGAATGAGACTCATCAACTTATTTGTAAGTATCTAGAGTTCAGAGGACACTTATGATCATTTCTTTCTATGATTGGATTTTAAGTGTTGCTCACCATTTGAAGTCCTCGAAGGAGGCCTCTGACGGGAGTGTACGTGCGGGGTGCGTTGTGTGGACCCTTGCTTTGTGGAGAGTATAAACATCTGGTTAGGAGTACACCAGCAAAACTCAAGGGTTAGAGGTGAATCGAGTAGAAACCTCTGGGTGCGTTATGTGGACCCTTGCTACATGGAGAGCATAAACATCTATTTAGGAGTACACCAGCAAAACTCCAGGGTTTAAGGTGAACCAAGTAGAAACCTCTATAAAGGTTGAAGGTGAACCTGATTTAAAATCTTAGGTTTGAGGTGAACTATGGGAAACCTCCTTAGTGAAATCTGGTCACTCAAGGGTTGAGTGTGGAAACCGGGAGTGGAGTAGACAAGTAGTCGAACCACTATAAAATGACTGTGTTTGAGATTGATATTGTCTTTCATTTATGTGATTGCCTTACATATCTTTACATATGATTATCTGAAATCACATCTTATGCATTCACAATCATATCCATCATAATCTGATTCATAAATTTGGTTATCTTATAAGTAGCTGTGATTGGATCCTCTATTAGGCTTGGAAGCCAGTAGAGTTAATTTTTTGAGTAATCCTAATCTGTACTCTTTGATAGGATTAGTGTGATAAGATTGAAAAATAATTTATAAATCTTTAAAAAGTTCTATTCACCCCCCCTCTAGGACACATTAACATATTCCTACTTCAACTTAAGCGGTCTAAATCGCTTTTTCAACATGCACAAGAGAATAACAATCGCAAACACAGTCATTTGTATAGTGGTTCGACTACTTGTCTACTCCACTCCCATTAACCATACTCAACCATTGAGTGTATCGGATTTCACTAAGGAGGTTTCCCATGATTCACCTCTAACCTAAGGTTTTAAATCAGGTTCACCTTTAACCTTTACAACCTACACCGAAGCTAACTGTTTATGCTCTTACGACCAAGGGTCAACACATCGCACCCACTTTTAGGCACACTGGCTAAGGATCTTTCCTAAGACCCTAACGGAGGTTTCACTCAGTTCACCTCAAACCTAAGGTTTTACACGTTTCACTCCGATATCATTGATAAAAGGATCAAGTCCTCTACATTTGAAAAATGAAGGAAACTTGCATGAAAATTTTTCGGTCATCAGATATAATTGGGGGATACTCGATATCATCGAAATTTGAATGTCGATGATATCGGAGGTCGTGTCGATGCATCGATAAATCCAAAGATATTATCAGTGAGCTTATTGGATAAGTTTTTCCTTTCTTGATGCAATCAACATGGCCCCGATATCATCAATATTTAAAATATCGATTCTATCGAGTGACCCCCGATCTGAGTTAAAAAACTGCCTGAAAAATGTTGCTGGAGAACTTCACGCCCATGATCGATATCATCGAGAGCCTTCTGATATCATCGATATTTGAACTCCGATGGTATTGAGGAGAGCTCTGATATATTGAAGTATATATGATTTTCCTGAGAAAAAATAGGGGCCCCGGATATGTGCCTATCGATATTATCGAGCCATATTTAATGGGCTCGAGATTCAAATATAAATGGTATCGATACGTTTGTCAATACATCAATAAATCTGTCCAGATAATTATGTGCTTGCTAGACATATTTATCCCTCATTCGATTTTATCGATTGAATTTCTGAGGGCATCAATAGCGTAGGTCGATTATATCGAGTTATATATCGATACAATCGACAGGGAAAGAAAACTTAGAGATTTTTTTATTTTTAAAAAAGTTTTCTTACCTAAAAATCCTAATATGTTCAAACTTGTTTTAAAGGTTTTATTCACCTGGTGTTTTGGGACATGTGATGTGAGGCTAAGGTTTACCTAAGGTGAGATTCCACACATACGGTTAAGGCAGACGGTTGAATTGATCTTCCTGTGAGGTTCTACAGTCCGACTGACTCAACACACATGCTAATTGACAAACTAGGTGTTTCGACAAAGAAACAAATGAGTTTCATTTGGGGGATTTATTCAATGATAACAAAGAATGAATGAGAGAACATTCATCACACTTATCTGAATCCAGTTACATCATCTGATTCCCTTGATTCTGAAAACAAAGTACAATTAATGCAATGAACTGAATGAAAGAGAAGCTAGTTCGATGGAAATTTTGGCAGCATAACAGCGCTATTTTAGTCATCTCCTAAGTACCTAGGAGATGATCGAAATAGAGCCGGATTGCTGCTGAAATTTCTATCTCCATTTTGTTTCGAGAAAGAAACAAATGCATTTCATTTGGAGAATTTATTCAATGATAACAAAGAATGAATGAGAGAACATTCATCACACTTATCTGAATTCATTTACATCCTCTGATTCCCTTGATTCTGAAAATAAAGTACAATTAATTTAATGTACTGAATGAAAGAGAAGATAGCTCGATGGAAATTTCGACAGCATAACAACGCTATTTTGGTCATCTCCTAGGTACTTAGGAGGAATTGCTGATTTGATCAGCCAGTCTTCCAATGAGATAGAAATTTCAGCAGCATTCCGGCGTTATTTCGATCATCTCCTAGGTACTTAAGAGGAATTGCTGATTTTATCAGCCAGTTTACAATGAAATGGAGCATCCTTCCAGTCATTCTTCCTTAAAATATAAAGCAGCCTGTTGCAGTGTGGCCAGGCCCTGAAGAAATCAAGCTGATCATGCTAAACGGGCCTGAAAAGTCTCCTAGAATGTAAGATCAGGGGGTTGCCACCGTCCATTTAGCTTCAAACTTGATGTGCAGCCTCTGTACACGTCAAATTTCAGCTCCTGAATCATTGTAGAAATGGCCAAACTGATAAATCAGCCCCTGAAATCATGATTTGGGGCCCGCCTAATATCTGGGCATGCTTCAGATTTGGTCCCAACCTATCAAACATAGTGATGAAGCAGATGGCCAGAGCAAATTCCTCACGAGCATTACGTTTGGTCCTGCATGTACATTGCATGTACATGGTACCCAAGTGCATGAGCCGTGCACGGGATCTTCCCAAAGTCAGTCAGCAGCGCTGACCGACTCTTCTCCTTCATTTCCAAAAGACGCACAGCGTCCTTTCCCACGCTGGCCATTTTTGTGTAGTGCGGCCCATTTACTGTTCCATTGAATGATCTAATCCATCCATTCTCTTCAGAGGATGGGCGTTACCCTTTCCTAGATGTCCTTTCGTCTCCATGCAGTCGATTGTAGAATCCTAGCCATTGAACACGGGATGGATGGTGGTTTAAAAGATCATGTGGACCACATTAATTCTACTCCAGGAACATTCCATCCTGGACGGTTATTCATCCTCAACCCAATGGATGAAGTGGATTTTCCACTTAAGTTCAATAAGTGGGCCATCAAAATCAACAGCGTCGACGTGCGTCGACACTGTTCAAAACAGAGGCTCCGTACATGCATTGTAAACTACCATCCTGCAACAAAACCTTAATCTGAAGCGTCCATGAGGTAGAGGGAGAAAAACCCTTCACAACTATGTTGATCTTTGGCGACCCAGCTCGTTCATATGATCGCAATGGTGATTGAAAGCAGACCATTCAGCTACTTTCTCAGCTTGATTATCTAGGTGGGCCGCATCATCAGTTGATCAAAACTTGTCTTTCACAGTCAAAATCTCGAGAGGAAGACTTTGGACTGTGGATCTCTCAAAAGATGACCGTATTGGGCTCCACCGACAACGCAGTAGAAGGAAAAAAACATTCGTCAGTCTTCACACGTCTGCAGCTCCGCCCAGTTACGCGGGTACGCGCAAGGAACTTTGGTTGCACAGGTACATGCAAGCAGCAACTGTAGTTGCGCGGGTACGCGTAAAGACCCTCTTCCTTGCTTCTCTCTTATTTCTTTAGCCCACCAACAGATCCCATCTGATCCAACCCCTCAAATGGAGTGGGAGTGGGGTATTTATAGGCCCCACTACTCTTAAAGCGTGGTGATCGCCACCACCTATCTCTTCACATATGGACTTTCTCTTTCCTTAAACCATGGTGACCACCAAGCTCCCTCTTAAATGGTGATGTACCACCTTTCTCCTTTCAAATGACACCTTTGCACCCTTCTTTACCAAACTACCCCTTCCAATGCTTTTTTACCAAAATACCTAAACTACCCCTAGAGCTGGAATTTTACCAAAATACATAAACTACCCCTAGAGCTGTAATTTTACCAGAATACCTAAACTACCCTTGGAATTGGATTTTACCAAAATACCTAAACTACCCTTGGAACTGGATTTTACCAGAATACCTAAACTACCCTTGGAACTGGAATATATTTTTTATGCCTCAACAGATGCCCCCTCGATCCTTCTTTGATTGATTCCTGAAATAAAATGGAGGATCGATCTTCCTCTGCCTGGAGAACTTGAATAAACTGCAACTAAAGGATGACCAGATGATTATACTTGCATGGAAGACTGGATGATCATGCTTACATAACAGACTTGCTGATCATACTTGCATGGCAGACTGGATGATCATGCTTGACCAGAAGATTGAATGATCGCATTCGATTAGAAGATTGGAATGCTCGCATTCAAACGGATGACTGGATGATGTTGAATGGAAAGCTTGAATGATTACATTCGAACAGAAGACTTGAATGAAGGCACTCGAACAGAAGACTGGAATGCCCCCAGCAAGCAGTGTCGAGCAGATGTTTCACTAGAGAGGATAAAATTCTCTTTTCATTGAAGCATGCTTCTGCAATAGCTGTGACGAATTCATCTTTGAGCGATTTGATCAGAGAACTAACTTTCAACACCGTTGCTGCTGTAACGGTCTCTTTGATCAACTCTAGCGATTCTTTCCTTCAACTCTGTATCAGGGTTGTTCTTTAATGCTGCTCCTACCGCAATAACTTTTTCGATTGTTTCTTTTACTCATGATCTGCATAACTCAAGCTTTTGAATAATGGTCTCTCCTGCTAAATTAATCGAAATTAGTATCTTAATTCATTATAATTTTTCAATGCAGCTTTATGAAGTATTGAAATTTATTTATTTAAAAAAAATATAGATTGAGAGTTTCTTCTCTTTTTAGGCCGGTTGTGATATTCGTCATATGATTTAAGCAATCTTTGTACTTGTCATCGTGTTTTGCATTGCATTCTTTATCTTCTTTATATTGCACTCTTGGAGATTTCATCTTTGGCTCCAAAGGTTCAACCGCTGAGTCTTTTTTCTGAGTCTTCTATAGTTTGTGTTCCTTAGCATTTCTTTATAGAATTTTCCTTGGATCTTTGTTGATTTGATGATGATTCCATTTGTTCTTTGTCTTCATCAGATCCGATACTTAGAGTCTTGCGATACCATTACTAGAATAGCGAGAAATTATGAATCGGCATATGAATTCTTTCGCCATGTATAAGAGATTCTCAGAAAGACCGAGGCATAGATTACTTTAAAGAGATTAAATCCTGCCCCCTTTTTAGGTCAATGTCGCATAAATATTTCTTTAAAAGATAATATTTCTGAAGTGAAGCCTTCTGATACTCCTGAAGAATGAATAATCTTTACCGCTCTTTTCATGACTCCAAAGAATATATCCGATTCTTTATATTGTCCAGTAGAGAATGATAATTCTTCACTAGTTTATTCTCTGCCTCCTTTTGAGAACCTTGTGCAATAATATGGCTCTATTCATTAAGAAGGCGAGAGAAGAAAATACCTTGCAGCTCTTGTCAATATATTAATTAACCTTGGAGACTTGAGCTTTTGAGTAGATAATCGCCAGTATCTTGAAGGCATTGACTGTTGATGTAATTTGAACCTAATTCAAGAGAAATGTATTTTTTCATGTTGTCTAATCAATGTTTAAAAATTTCATCAGGAATTACATATTTGAGTATATCTAAATTGAAATATGTATCTGCAACATTTTGAATGTTAAACTTAATTCATGCTTTTGAGCACTAGTGCCAGTGTACTTTGACTAACCATACCTTGACTGGACATGTCCTGACTTAACTAGACTTGACTGGACTAGTCTAGATTGAACTAGACTGGACTTGACTAAACTAAACTTGACACTAGACTCAAGGAGCAATTTTAGTTTACCGTCGATTTCAGGCAATATAGTTTATCTCCGATTTTGAGCTTTATAGTTTACCGCCGATTTCGAGCTTTATATTTTACTGCAGATTTCGGGCAACCAATTTTGGGCTTTTTAAATTGTTGAAGTTTTATAGGTCTTATGCGTAGTTGTCCATATAAGCTTGACAAGGCTGCCTTAAATAATCATTTGCCATCATTATCTTGCCATCGCTGTTGTGAGATTTGTGTGTTTGACCATGTAGGTTTATTCCACTGCTTATTTCACTAGCATGAATGGAAAATCCATAGTTGATATTTCACCGTTGCTGATATGTTCTGAGAATCAATAAATTTTGGCGATGATAACATTTTTGATAAGCGATTGATGGCGATAGCGATAGTTGCTAATTTTGGCGATTGGCTTTTCATTTAGCTTTTCATTTGGCGATTCGCATTTGGCGATGACTTGATATGCTTGAAAGCCTGCGCTTTATTCAAATACAAAAGAAATACATTCTATGGTGAGAAATATATTTCATAGTTTTTACTCACCTGTCTTGCTTGTCTTGCCCCCTTTTGATTTTGGAAGTATAATACTGATATCTTTCGAAATCAAAATAGCGATCATCTCCTAAACTAGCAGGTGTTGCACTGTATATTGGTGAGAAATATGTTTTTTTATCATGACTTTACATGTTTTACCTCACTCACTTCTTTTCATTCAAGTATTTAAGCTATGACAGCTCGATCTTATCGATTACTGACGGTTCACCATACGAAGCATGTTGTCGTCTTTTAACGCAGATGCCCCTAGAATTTTCTTTATCGAGTGTCTATCATTTTTCTCTTCTTATCATGCTCTTTCCATCACAATTTCTCCCTTATCGATCATCTTTTGTAGCTTTTTCCTGAGGGAATTACAATCTTCTGTATGATTGCCAAATTTGCGGTGATAATTGCAATGATCCATTCCTCTTGTATTTTTGATTTCTTTGAAGTGTCTTAGCCGAGGTAATTCAATACTCTTCATAACCAACAATTGATTCAGCATAGGAAGCATATCTTTTCTTACAAACGAATACTTCATATGATCTTTTTTTTTCTTAGACCTTTTATATGTCATTATAATCGCATGAACATTTCTATCTTCTTCATCGCTGTCTTTTTCCTTATCCTGATAATCTTCTTTAGTTTCTTGTTTCTGAGTGATGTGAGATGATTTTAACTGAAAAATAATCACTCTTCCCATCATCTTTTCAAGAGCATGAGCCTTCGTAGCAAAATTTCAGAAAGTTTTCCAATGTTTACTAATCAGGTGGCATGCCAGCTTTGGTCTCATGCCTTCTAAGCATAGTTCTACTTATTCTGATTCCCACAGAGGATGTTGATATGATGCTACTAAGTTCTTCCATCGAGTGATGAATTCTTCAACTGATTCATTTTTTCCTTGGCAAATGAGGCTAATTCCGTCAAACTAACCTCTCGGTCCGAAGGAAAAAAGTTTGACAAAAAAGCATCCTGCATCTGTTCCCAGGTATGAATAGATCTTGGGATTAAACTTGAATACCATCTGAAAGCTCTTCCCATCAAAGAAGATCTGAATAATCGCAAACAATATTGAGGAACTCTAGAGAAATTTCCCATCTTTCCTATGAAATACATCATATGCTCTTCTGATGATCCGTTCCCGTTAAATTTCTGAAAGTCTGAGTGTTCGAAGTCAGCGGGAAATGACATTTCTTCTATTTTAGGGGGATACGGTGTCTAATTTCAAAAAATTTTATTCTGACTTCGTTCATTTTCTAGACGAATAGATTCAATAACCATCTGCCGGACTTCTTCCTGCATTATATTCTGAGTAATATTAGGCGTCAGTTCTTGAAATCTAACCGATTGTGGTTGTGACCTTTCTTCTTGTGGTTCAATGTTGTTCACGACAGTCTCTGTCGGAATATTAGGGACTTCCTCAGCCACATGCTCATCCAGTTGAAACTGATTAGGCTGATTAATATCTGTCAATGAACTTTCTGTTTCTTTGTACTTCGATTGTCTTGATATTGAAGAAGGAAGTGAACGTCGCGCTGCTGATGCTGTTGAAGAAGATAAACTATTATTTAATTTAAAAACAGCATACCATCGCTTTGAAGGACTAGCTGACGCAAATCGTGGCATTTTTAATGTATGAGTTTGCTTAAAATCTTTTGCAGGGGGTGCTGTGAGTGGACATTCACTGGTTACGATCGCCTTCCCTTTATTTTTCTGAACTCGCAATGATTCTGTGGAAGATGTCTTTACGGTTATAGTTGACAGTATTGAAAGACCTTTTGGAGTGACGGGCCTTTCTATTTTTCTCGAATGAGATGGTTGTATAACTGAAGCAGGACTGTGTCTCACGACACTTCGCATAATCGACCTAGTACTTGGCGAGAAGTTGCTTCTTGCAGAAGTAGATCGAACTTTCTGACTTTTGGACGTTACCATCTTCCATTCTTCCTCATCTTCTTGAGTTATTGGTGAAGCAGAGATTGTTCCGTCCATTGCGTGAAATTCACTACTCTTGATTACAACAGACTTTATTTTTCTGACGCTTTCTATTTACCTTCAGACAAAATATAAAAATTATAATTAGGCATCTAATTGACAAGACATTCTATCTCAGAGAAAGCATGTAAAAGTCTTAGTTAATTTATTAAATAAAATCGTGCTTCATTTTCAGAGATGAAGGGAGGATGTTCTCGTTGAGAGTCGCCAAGTGATCAATGTTCTCTAAATATTTTATAAGTTATCATCGAATAATAAAATTCCCCAGCAGAGTCGCCATTTTGTTTCGACAAAGAAACAAATGCGTTTCATTTGAGAGATTTATTCAATGATCACAAAGAATGAATGAGAGAACATTCATCACACTTATCTGAATTCATTTACATCTTCTGATTCCCTTGATTCTGAAAATAAAGTACAATTAATGCAATGTACTGAATGAAAGAGAAGATAGCTCGATGGAAATTTCAGCAGCATAACAACGCTATTTTGGTTATCTCCTAGGTACTTAAGAGGAATTGCTGATTTGATCATCTAGTCTTCCAATAAGATAGAAATTTCAGCAACATTCCAGCGCTATTTCGATCATCTCCTAGGTACTTAGGAGGAATTGTTGATTTGATCAGCCAGTCTACAATGAAATGGAGCATCCTTCCGGTCATTCTTCCTTAAAATATGAAGCAGCCTGTTACAGTGTGGCCAGGCCCTGAAGAAATTGAGCCAATCATGCTAAACGGGCCTGAAAAGTCTCCCAAAATGTAAGATCAGGGGGGCCACTGTCCATTTAGCTTCAAACTTAATGTGCAGCCTTAGAACCACAAATTAGCCGTACACGTCAAATTTCAGCTCCTGAATCATTGTAGAAATGGCCAAACTGACAAATCAGTCCCTGAAATCATGATTTGAGGCCCGCTTGATATCTGGACATGCTTCAGATTTGGTCCCAACGCATTAAACATAGTGATGAATCAGATGGCCAGAGCAAATTCCTCACGAGCATTACGTTGGGTCCCGCATGTACATTGCATGTACAGGGTACCCAAGTGCACGAGCCGTGCACGGGATCTTCCCAAAGTCGGTCAGCAGCGTTGACCAACTCTTCTCCTTCATTTTCAAAAGACTCTTAGCGTCCTTTCCCACGCTGGCCATTTTTGTGTAGTGCGGCCCATTCGCTGTTCCATTGAATGATCTGATCCGTCTAGTCTCTTCAGAGGATGGGCGTTACCCCTTCCTAGATGTCCTTTCGTCTCCATGCAGTCGATTGCAGAATCCCAGCCGTTGAACATGGGATGGATGGTGGTTTAAAAGATCATGTGGACCACACCAATTCTACTCCAGGAACAGTCCATCCCGGACAGTTTTTTGTCCTCAACCCAACGGACGAAGTGGATTTTCCACTTAAGTTCAATAAGTGGGCCATCAAAATCAATAGCGTCGACGTGCGTTGACTCTGTTCGAAACAGAGGCTCCGTACGCGCATTGTAGGCCACCATCCTTCAACAAAAGCTTGATCTGAAGCGTCCATGAGGTAGAGGGAGAAAAACCCTTCATAGCCATGTTGATCTTTGGCGACCCAGCTTGTTCATATGATCGCAATGGTGATTGAAAGCGGACCATTCATCTGCTTTCCCGGCTTGATTATCCAGGTGGGTCGCATCATCAGTTGATCAAAACTAGTCTTTCACAGTTAAAATCTCGAGAGGAAGACATTGAACGGTGTGGATCTCTCAAAAGATGACTGTATTGGGCTCCATCGACAATGCAGTAGAAGGGAAAAATCTTTCGTTAGTCTTCACATGTCTACAGCTCCACCCGGTTGTGCGAGTACGCACAAGGAACTTTGGTTGCGCGGGCACGCGTAAGCAGTAACTGTAGCTATGTGGGTAGGCGTAAGAAGCTACTGTAGTTATGCGGGTACGCGTAAAGACCCTCTTCCTTGCTTCTCTCTTATTTCTTTGGACCACCAACTGATCCCATCTGATCCAACCCCTCAAATGGAGTGGGAGTGGGGTATTTATAAGCCCCACCACTCTTACAGAGTGGTGATCACCACCACCTATCTCTTCACATATGGACTTTCAAGCTCCCTCTTAAATGGTGGTGTACCACCTTTCTCCTTTCAAATGACACCTTTGCACCCTTCTTTACCAAACTACCCCTTCCAATGTTTTTTTACCAAAATACCTAAACTACCCCTAGAGCTGGAATTTTACCAAAATACCTAAACTACACCTAGAGTTGGAATTTTACCAGAATACCTAAACTACCCTTGGAACTGGATTTTACCAAAATACTTAAACTACCCTTGGAACTAGATTTTACCAGAATACCTAAACTACCCTTGAAACTTGAATATATTTTTTGTGCCTCAACACCAGGGCACTAACAAGGGCACTTTCAATCTCCCCCTTTATCAATTACGTGACAAAATATCCAAAACACCCCAGGACAATATCTAGACAGACACATCCTAAATTGTATGTACATGCATTTTACACAATTTTGTAAATTCTAATGAACCCATGTACACAAGCAGTATCTGCTCCCCCTTACTGTAGATCCCCCCCATTCTTGGTGCAGCTACTCCACTAACACCTACAACACCATGTTAAGCAGATATACAATTTACCATTCGGGGTGTTTTAAAACTGTTCTCCCCCTTTTTATCAGTCATTGGCAAAGGTATAGCATTACAATAGATCTTGACTGAAGTTTAAAAGCATGTGGGAGAAATCACAGATATAGATGTATAAACATGAGAGCAGTTTAAAGCATACATCATGTAAGACCCGTATCCTAGACCATACCATTTCGTAGACTTCTGCGGTCTTCCCGATCGAATTCCGACAACCTTCGACCCTTAACCTATATTTGCAAATGATCCTAAGTCACACACCGTTAACCCGAGTCGACTCAACCTAAGACTTATACCCTAGCGATCGTGCCATCGCCGCGGTTCAATACCCTGGTTAGGAGATGTGGTCCAGCGTTCAGTGAGAGGAAAACGCCGTGCGTGTGAATTCCAAGAGAAACACTATGACTTGTCACATCAATCAATCCCATCATGTCAAGTACATGTCAAGTACACATCACCTTTCACCCATCACTCTCTCTCCCTCTTTACAACACTCTCTCTCTCTCTCATTCTCAAACCAGTCTCCCAAGCAAGAGAAACCTCCATACATCCAATCTCTTCCACTCCAAGAGAGCCACAAGTGTGGCCCACCTATCATACCCTTTCATCTCCCATCTCAACCAACCAAACCTCATCTCCTCCGTTGGAATCAAAGCTATGGAGCTAAGGACGCCTAGGGTGCAAGAAGAAGCCGGTGGGTGATATTTAATTCTTTTCTTTCATCTGTTTGTTTGATTTAAGGGTCCATGTAGGTGGGACCCACCTCGATGTATATTTTGTATTAAAGAGGGGCCCATAGTGGCGGGTCCCCTCCATCACCTCCGTTGTCTATTTTTTTCTTCTCTTTTTCTCTCTCTTTCTATGATTATGGCCGACCCATAATGTGTGTATATCATTCATGCCATCTACCGGTGGACCCCATCCATGTGGGACACACCATGATTTTATATGCCATCCCACCATCCAAAGGGGGCCCTCCTTAGTGTGGCTAGCAGTTGGGTGTGGTTGCCAGTGAAGTGTGATCTGCCGTGGGCCCCAGCTCCATTGCTCAGGTGGCAGGCCAAGTGAAGATACCTCGTTTTAACGCTGGGCCCACACAGCTCCATAGCTCAGTGGCAGACCGAGTGAAAGATGCCTCGTTTCAACACTCGAGGTCTTGGTATCGATCCCTGTGGTGGTGGCTAACATGGAGTGTGTACTGACATGTGTGTACTAACAAGGGTACGGGGTCCATGGGACCCATCCACATTGTCCGTCCATTTGGCATGGGCCACATCACCATGCACGTGTGGTGTCCACTGTCCTTAGACAGTGGAACCCGCCCCCTCCTTTGGTGCCTTCCCTGATGCCCAAATCCATAGCTCAACTGGCAGACGGAGTGAAAGATACCTCGTTTCAATGGTGGACCCCGACTCACATGGTAGCCAGAGTGACAGATACCTCATTTAAACGCTGAGGGCTTGGTATCCATCCTTAGAGGCGGAGGTAGCAGTGAAGTGTCATTTGGCATGGGGTCCATGGGACCCACCCATTTCGTACATCCATCTTGGGTGGGCCACGCCGTGATGCGTGTGGGGTCTCCACTGTGCGTGGACGATGGGACCCCCCCCACTTGTGACCACGATCAGGTATGTGTATGTCCAGCCATCCATCTGGACGTTAGATATGTTATATGTATAATATATTATCTTATATATATTATATATTATATTTTAATATATATATATATATATATATATATATATATTATATTTTATATACTTGTTGTGGTGGGCCCTATGTGGGACCCACCTCTCTTTTAAATGCTGAAAACCTGCATGTGCAGCATCTGATTATTTTATATATTAAATATTTATATGTATATTTTTATACATATATATAACATATGAGAGGGTAGGCCCTACGTGTACTACCCACCTCCCCCTTTAATGCCTAAAAGCTGCACAGCAACAATTATTATAATATATATATTATATTATATATTGTATCTGTATATATCGGTGGGCCCTTCGTTACACCCACCTCTATCATTGGGAGTGCAGCGAGCTGCATGTACAACAACTAGGTAGTTGCTCCTCTTGTCAGTAGCCAACTCGCGGGGCCCACATGTTGAACGTGTCTTATCTACACCGTCCACGGTTTGGATGGTGGGCCCACCATAATGCATGTGTTGCATCCATACCATCCAAGCATTTATGAGATCATTTTATGACATGGAAAAATGAGTAAATCAGACCTAATGTTTCAAGTGGACCCCACCATTTAACCAGTGGATCGTGACGTGCACCGTTCAAACTCCTAAGGGCCACGGTAGTTTCTAATTAAGTTGATAATTATTTTCATTTCATCTACCTTTTTGATAACTTATGAATATGTTAGATCTTAAATACATAAAAGTGGGCCCGATTTAATATACCTAAGGCCCATTTGACTTGGCCCAATTGATTCGGCATATTCGACTCGGCCCATTTGATCGGCCCATACGATTAGGCGCATCTTGATGTAGTTATGGCCCATCCATTAAGGTCCACCTTGATATATATGAAGCCCATGTTATGGGGCCCATTTAATGTAACTAAGGCCCATGGGTCGAGGCCTAATATGATATACATAAGTCCATTATAATGTATAACCCTACCATGGTTTGAGTAATGATGTTTATGGCGGTCGTGCCTTGGGAGAAATGTTGGTTTGAAGTCCACATTGTACGAATAATGTTGGTTAAATGTCCACATTATAATTTTCTCTAGGGCTCATTGTTAGGCCCATACTTGTAGACTGTCTTGGCCCATCTTCATTATGAACAACATCCATCACCATATAACATGTTTAGTATAGTTTCATGATTCATGATCATACGCATCATATATATGCTTGATATAAGAAGTGACTGATCATAGCATATGCCTTAGGGCAGATTGTTTAGTGGGGGCTCCTGGTTAGGCGGTGTTGCACTACATGAGCACACGATATGCGCAGGATTGCTGCGTGACTGAATAGTATGATTCATGCATCTTTCATTGTGTGACATGGTACTGAACGCCCTAGTGACATCAGGGTCGTAGCCTCCATAGGCATATCATGGTTGGTAGGCTTTGATACCAAAAATCTTATTCTACATGGGGTGTTATAGATATTCCTGGATGAAAGTCCCTAAACCCTTATGATACCAGGAGGTTGCTCCAACGTCTAGACCGAGTGAGTACATGAGAGCTGAGTGCCAATTACCAGACTGACGTGCTTTCCACTATGTTATGGTTAGTTGGAAGGGGGTGCGGCCTTACCCACCCGAGTGGAGGGAGAAATGCTAGGCTGAGTTTAACCAGCTTGAGGAATGGGTCCGCTATCGACAAGCCGAGCCCGATATTGGCAGGTGAATAGTGAGGTCTATTCCACTCGACTTATTGCACACGATGGGGCGACAATCTAGTTTGGAGTGTACTAGACCTTAATGATATCCCAGAGTTGAGTTGTATTGATATGTGGACTTAGATGAGGATTCGTATGCTTGAGTTGCATCTCGCATCGCATGGCCTTAGTACGGCCGACATCATTCATGCCTTTCATTGCATGACCTTGGTATGCCCAACAGTATTCATGGATTCATCAACATATTCTGCATTACTCTGATATTGTATAATTGTATTACTACCATACGCACACACTATCACCACCCTCTAAGCTTTCTATAAGCTTATGCACGACCGTTGCATGCAGGGGACGTTAGATTGCAGTAATGCTGAGGCTTGAGCACATCATAGATCATCTTGGAGCTTTTTATCCATTATCATTGTATTTCCCTTTATGCTCATTGTACTTATAAAGTTTTTTATCATAGTGAAAATGTGATGGAGTTTTTGGTTGTTGTTTGTGGGTTATGCCTTTGGTTATGCTTATTATGAATCAAACTAATGTTAAAAATTCTCCTCGTAGCATCCCAGGATCAGAACTTGGCGAATGGGAGCTGGGAGCCGAGAATGGGGTACTATGGGGGCTGTCGGCGCTGAATTCGGCGATCATGAATTTTTTGAGCTCGATTTCTTAGTTTAGGGCGTGACAGAAGTTGGTATCAAAACATAACTTAGGAATGACCGAGAACAACATTACATGTCTGCTATGAGTTTAGAATGACTAAGTTCCGAAGTTCAGATATCTTAGTGATCTTCTGTTACAGACCCTTAACGTGTGTGCCTTCGAGAGTTTGAAGTTGATAGGCACCTTTGCTCTTTCCTGTAGGATAAAATGTCTAGGAGAGTGACCCGATCTACTCTCGCACCACCACATGAGACTCCCGCTCCACCACCTTTGGCTCCCGCCCTACCACCTACGATGCCCGCTCCACCACCAGAGCTTCCTACCGCCCATCCTAAGGATGCTGCTCCTCCACCAGAGACCAGTGTGGACCCGACCATATCCGTGAGTGCCTCCCAGTTGTAGCAGATGTTACAAGCTGTGACGGCTGCACTTTAGGGGCAAGGCAGGCACCCCGTTGTTTCACCGGCCCAGGCAGAGTAGGAGCATGCGAGCGCCCTTCTACGAGAGTTTTGACGACTCGATTCACCACATTTTCAGGCGAGCCAGACCCAACCGTAGCTGAGAAGTGGTGCTCGAATGTGGAGAATATATTCGATACGATGAGATTTACGACTGAGCGACGAGTCCGATTAGTAGTATTTCTCCTCCATGGTAAGGCTGAGCACTGGTGGACATCAGTCTCCCGAGCAACAGGCGTTAATTTTATATGAACTTAGGAGGATTTTATGATCGGTTTAACTGATAGTACTTTCGTAATCACATCCAATGATAGCTAGCGTTGGAGTTCGAGACCTTGGTGTAGGGTGATATGATAGTGGCCCAGTACGCGGCTCGCTTTGTAGCGCTATCTGAATTTACACCATATCTAGTAGATGACGAGGAGCGGAGAGCCCACCGATTCGAGGATGGCTTACGTTACGATCTTTGAGGCCATGTTATTGGGCATGAGCTCTCGACTTCTGAGGGGATAGTACGAAAGGCCCAGATTTTTAAGGTTGAGTTGGCCGGTTCTCAGTCTGATTGCGGTCAGAGGAGAGATCGAAAGAGGTGGTTTCCTTACGATGACTCCTATCAGCGTCGACCACAGCATCAGAGGTGGATAGGTTGCCTAGCCTTCCGAGCACTAACAGTGCCTCCAGCACCACCTCTGAGACAGTTCACTGGCACCTATTTTAGGTTCGGTGCGAAGGGACACCGTATGTGGGAGTGTCCCCGCCCCCAGCCGCATCAGCAGTCGAGAGGTCCACAGCAACCTCCACCACATCAGTAACAGAGACCCCCATAACAGTAGTGACAACAGCCCACAACACCGAGGCCACCTCAACAGTAGCATCAGCACCAGCCTCTGAGGCCGTAGCAGCGGAGGCAACAGTTTCGACAACCTCGGTAACCCCAGCAGTAGCAGTACGCTCAAAGGGGACAGACACCTCCTTAACCAACTCAGTCTAGGTTCTACGCAGCTCAGCAGGATCCGCAGACATATGGGGGGGTCATCGAGGGTATTCTTTTAGTCCCTACATGCATTGCACGTGTGTTGTTTGATTCTGGTGCATCGCATTCGTTTGTGGCCGAGAGTTTCTATCAATCGACTGGCTTGCTGTTGGAGTCTTCTTGTGAGGGCCTGTCAGTATCGACTCCCTTGGGAAAGACTGCAGTGTAGGGCCGATTTTACTCATCTCGTCCCATTTTAGTTGGGGATACCTTTTTGCCTGCCGATCGGTTTGCATTGCTGATGTCTGAGTTCGATGTCATCTTGGGCATGGATCGGCTCACCGAGTACTATATCATATTGGACTGCGCCGCGAGGATAGTCACGTTTTGTATACTCGGCTTACTACAGTTCAAATTCATTATAGAGCCATTGTCTTGCTTAATGTCCTGCACCGTTGAGGAGCCTGTTGCCGCTTGTATCGATCAGTTGCCTGTGGTTTGCGATTTTCCTGATGTGTTCCAGGAGATTCTGGAATTACCACCTCATCGACTCACTGAGTTTCAAATAGATCTCATGCCTGGTACCGCACCTATTTCGAAGGCCTCATATTGGATGACACCGTTAGAGTTACGGGAACTGTAGAAGCAGTTGGATGAGTTGCTCGAGTTAGGTTTTATCCGTATGAGAAGTTCACCGTGGGGAGCATCGGTACTCTTCATGAAAAAGAAGGATGGCTCGTTGAGGCTCTGTGTAGATTACCTCAAACTCAACAAAGTCACGATCAAGAATAAGTACTTGCTCCTGAGAATTGATGATTTGTTTGATTAGTTACAGGGTGCACAATTTTTTTCAAAGATTGACCTTTTCGGTTATCATTAGATTCGGGTCTGAGAGGAGGACATTTTGAAGACGGCTTTTAGGATGCCCTACGGTCATTTTGAGTTCCAGATCATGTCCTTCGGACTGACCAATGCACCAGCGGTCTTCATGCAGTTGATGAACGAGGTCTTCCACCCATATCTCGATCAGTTTGTTGTAGTCTTCATCAATGATATTCTGATCTATTCGAGTACCCGTGAGGAGCACGAGCAGCATTTAAAGATTACTTTGCAGACCCTCCGCACACACCAGCTGTATGCGAAGCTGGAGAAGTACGAGTTCTAGCAAGAGGAGGTGAAGTTCCTCGGTCACGTGATGACGAGGGAGGGTGTCGCAGTGGACCCCTCGAAGGTCAAGAAAGTGCATCAGTGGGGCCAGCCCACGAACGCATCCGAGATCCACAGTTTCCTTGGTTTGGTGAGGTACTACCGGCATTTTATTGAGGGCTTCTCTCGTATTACAGCCCCACTGACTAGGTTGACTCGGAAGGGAGCAGAGTTTATTTGGAGTGACGCATACGAGTGAGCATTTATGGAGTTGAAGGACCACCTCACATCCGCTCTAGTCCTCACTCTTCCCTCTGGGAGTGATGGATTTATTGTATTTATGATGCCTCATATATTAGTTTAGGTGCTGTCCTGATGCAGGATGGGAGACTAGTGGCTTTCGCGTCTCGTCAGCTCAAGGTCCATGAGCTGAATTACCCCACGCATGGTTTAGAACTGACCGCAGTTGTCTTCGCACTGAAAGTGTGGAGGCACTATCTCTATAGGGTCAGATTCGAGCTCTTCTCCGATCACAAAATCTTGAAGTAGCTCTTCTCGCAGTCTGAGTTGAACGTGAGACAAAGGCACTGGATGGAGCTTCTGAAGGACTATGACTTTGATCTTCAGCACCACTCGGGTAAGACGAACGTGGTGGTAGATGCCCTTAGCCAATAGTCACGAGCCTTGGTGGTGCATATGATGATACAAGAGTTGAGGATGCTCGAAGATATCGCAGAGAATGATTTTGAGTTCGGCCTGCAGTCTTCCATCATGCAATTATCGAGCCCATCGATTCAACCCTCTCTTATCACAAGGGTGATCAAGGCTTAGCAGGCTGATGAGTCATTACAAAGTTATATGACTGAGGATATATCTGAGAGTCAGGCAGATTGATAAATTGGTACAGATGGTGGACTTCGCTTCAGAGGCTGATTATGTGTCCCGAATATTCTTGAGTTATGTAAAGATCTTATGACCGAGGCACAACGATCACGATTTTCTATCCACCCTGGCTCGACGAAGATGTACCGTGACATGAGGCGACGTATTTTTGGGTGGGGATGAAGTGCCAGATAGCCAGCTTTGCGGTAGAGTATGACACATGCCAGCATGTCAAGGCCGATCATCAGAGACCCCCTAGTCTATTGCAACTGTTGAGTGTCTTGATGTAGAAGTGGGAGCATGTGTCGAAAGATTTCATTATGGGCTTGTCGAGGACTCAGCGCAGTCATGTTGCCATCTGGGTTGTTGTGGATCGTCTGACGAAGTCGGCACATTTCCTTATGATGCGTGTGACTTAGTCTATGGACCGGCTTGCGAAGTTATTTATCAAGGAGATTGTGAGGCTGCATGGTGTTCCAGTCTCGATCGTTTCTGATCGAGATTCGAGGTTCACGTCTCAGTTTTGGGAGAGCTTCCAAAGAGCGATTGAGACTGATTTGCAGCTCAGCACCGTGTACCATCCGCAGACCGATGGCCAGACCAAGAGGGCAACAAGATCCTTGAGGACATGCTTTGGGCCTGCGCGATTGATTTCGGGGTTAGCTGGGATGAGCATCTACGATTGGCTGAGTTCGTGTACAACAATAGTTATAAGGCGACTGATCGTCAGCGTCATCCCTTGGAGTTTGATGTGGAGAACCATTGTATCTCAAGGTCTCGCTCATGAAGGGCGTAGTTAGATTTGGAATGAAGGGCAAGCTTGCCCCGAGATTTATAGGACCTTTCGAGATCACTGGGTGCGTTGGCGCCGTGGCTTATCGGCTTTCCTTTCCATCTCAGTTGTCTGGTATCCACAACATTTTTCATGTCTCTATATAGAGGAAGTGTGGGTCAGACATCGTTCTTGTTATTAATTGGCAACCACTGGAGGTTCGTGAGGACACTTCTTACATCGAGCAGCCAGTTCGTATCCTTGATCGTAAAGAGCAGGTCATCCGGACCAAGGTCATTCCGTTGGTGAAGGTTCAGTGGGGTCACCATTCTGTTGAGGAGGTTTCTTGGGAGCACAAGGTAAAGATTTGAGAGCATTTTTCCCATCTCTTTGATGATTGATCATGTGTTGTATTTTGTATGTTTTCTCTAGTTTTATATAGTGATGTAATGTTTCTTCTTCCTCGCGAGTTATGCCTAGTTGCGATGATTGTGTAAATTTTAAGGATGAAATTTTTATTAGGAGGGGAGAGCTGTAAGACCCGTATCCTAGACCGTACCGTTTTGTAGACTTTTAGGTCTTCCCGGTCAAATTTCGACAACTTTCGACCCTTAACTGATATTTACGCTCGACGCTGAGTCACACACCGTCAACTCGAGTCGACTAAACCCAAGACTTGTACCCTAGCGATCGCGCCATCATCGTGGTTCCGATGACGTGACTCACACGCCGATTCGATACCCTAGTCAGGAGATGTGGTCCAGCGTTCAGTGCGATGAAAACACCGCGCGTGCGAATTCTGAGAAAATCTCTATGACTTATCACATCAATCAATCAATCCCATCATGTCAAGTACACATCACCTTTCACCCATCCTTAAGCAACCCCAAAATTAAAAAGTTTCTTACACACCCATACCTTTCTTACACTAAGCAACCATAAAAGTAAAAAAAGGCTCTTACACCCATCACTCACAACATCCATCACTCCATCACTCATCACTCTCTCTCCCTCTTTACAACTCTCTCTCTCTCTGATTCTCAAACCACTCTCCCAAGTAAGAGAAACCTCCATACGTCCAAGCACTTCCACTCCAAGAGAGCCACAAGTGTGGCCCACCTTTCCTACCCTTTCATCTCCCATCTCAACCATCCAAACCTCATCTCCTCCATTGGAATCAAATCTAAGGAGCTAAGGAAGCCTAGGGTGCAAGAAGAAGCCAGTGGGTGATCTTTAATTTTTATCTTTCATCCGTTCGTTTGATTAAAGGGTCCATGTATGTGGGACCGACCTCGATGTATATTTTGTATCAAAGAGGAGCCCATAGTGGTGGGGCCCCTCCCTCACCTATGTTGTCTCGTTTTCTCTTCTCTCTTTCTCTCTCTTTCTATGATTATGGCCCACCCATAATGTGTGTATATCATCCATGCCATCTACCGGTGGACCCTATCCATGTGGGACACACCATGATGTTTATATGCCATCAAACCATTCAAAGGGGGCCCACCTTAGTGTGGGTAGCAGTGGGGTGAGGTTGTTAGTGAAGTGTGATCTGCCGTGGGCCCCAGCTCTATAGTTCAGGTGGCAATCCAAGTGAAGATACCTCGTTTTAACGCAAGGCCCACCCAGCTCCATAGCTCGGTGGTAGACCAAGTGAAAGATGCCTCGTTTCCACAGACGGTTGAATTGATCTTCCTGTGAGGTTCTACAGTCCGACTGACTCAACACACATGTTAATTGACAAACCAGGGCACTAACAAGGACACTTTCAATCTCCTCCTTTGTCAATTACGTGACAAAATACCCAAAACACCCTAGGACAATATCTATACAGACACATCCTAAATTGTATGTACATGCATTTTACACAATTTTACAAATTCTAATGAACCCATGTACACAAGCAGTATCTGCTCCCCCTTACTGTAGATCTCCTCCATTCTTGGTGCTGCTACTCCCCCTAACACCTATAACTCCATGTTAAGCAGATATACAATTTTCCATCCGGGGAGTTTTAAAACTGTTCTCCCCCTTTTTGTCAGTCATTGGCAAGGGTATAACATTACAACAGATCTTGACTGAAGTTTAAAATCATATGGGAGAAATTGCAGATATAGATGTATAAACATGAGAGCAATTTAAAGCATACATCATGTAAGACCCGTATCCTAGACCGTACCATTCTGTAGACTTCTGCGGTCTTCCCGATTGAATTCCGACAACTTCGATCCTTAACTGATATTTGCGTGCGACCCTGAATCACACACCGTCAACCCGAGTCGACTCAACCCAAGACTTGTACCCTAGCGATCGCGTCGTCGTCGCGGTTCAATATCCTGATCAGGAGATGTGGTCCAGCGTTCAGTGCGAGGAAAATATCGCGCGTGTGAATTCTAAGAGAATCTTTACGACTTGTCACATCAATCAATCAATCAATCAATCCCATCATGTCAAGTACATGTCAAGTATACATCACCTTTCACCCATCCCCAAGCAACTCTAAAGTCAAAAAAATTCTTACACACCCATACCTTTCTTACACCAAGCAACCACAAAAGTCAAAAAAGGTTCTTACACCCATCACTCACTACATCCATCACCCATCACTCTCTCTCCCTCTTTACAACTCTCTCTCTCTCACACATTTTCAAACCACTCTCCCAAGCAAGAGAAACCTCCATACGTTCAAGCTCTTCCACTCCAAGAGAGCCACAAGTGTGGCCCACCTATCGTACCCTTTCATCTCTCATCTCAACCATCCAAACCTCATCTCCTCCGTTGGAATCAAATCTAAGGAGCTAAGGAAGCCTAGGGTACAAGAAGAAGCTAGTGGGTGATCTTTAATTTTTGTCTTTCATCCGTTTGTTTGATTAAAGGGTCCATGTATGTGGGACCCACCTCAATGTATATTTTATATAAAAAAGGGGCCCATAGTGGTGGGGCCCCTCCATCACCTATGTTGTCTCTTTTTTTCTTCTCTCTTTCTCTCTCTTTCTATGATTATGGCCCACACATAATGTGTGTATATCATCCATGCCATCTACCGGTGGACCCCATCCATATGGGACACACCATGATGTTTATATGTCATCCCACCATCCAAAGGGGGCCCACCTTAGTGTGGCTAGCGGTGAGGAGTGGTTGTCAGTGAAGTGTGATCTGCCGTGGGCCCCAGCTCCATAGTTCAGGTAGCAAGCCAAGTGAAGATACCTCATTTTAACGCTGGGCCCACCCAGCTCCATAGCTCGATGGAAGATCGAGCGAAAGATGTCTCGTTTCCACAGACGGTTGAATTGATCTTCCTGTGAGGTTCTACAGTCCGACTGACTCAGCACACATGCTAATTGACAAACCAGGGCACTAGCAAGGGCACTTTCAATCTCCTCCTTTGTTAATTACGTGACAAAATACCCAAAACACCCTAGGACTATATCTAGACATACACATTCTAAATTGTATGTACATGCATTTTACACAATTTTACAAATTCTAATGAACCCATGTACACAAGCAGTATCTGCTCCCCCTTACTGTAGATCTCCTCCATTCTTGGTGCAGCTGCTCCCCCTAACACCTACAACACCATGTTAAGCAGATATACAATTTTCCATCCGGGGAGTTTTAAAACTGTTCTCCCCCTTTTTGTCAGTCATTGGTAAAGGTATAGTATTACAAAAGATCTCGACTGAAGTTTAAAAGCATGTGGGAGAAATTGCAGATATAGATGTATAAACATGAGAGTAGTTTAAAGCATACATCATGTAAGACTCGTATCCTAGACCGTACCGTTCTGTAGACTTCTGCGGTCTTCCCAATCGAATTCTGACAACCTTTGACCTTTAACCGATATTTGCGCGTGACCCTGAGTCACACACCGTCAACTCGAGTCAACTCAACCCAAGACTTATACCCTAGTGATCGCGCCGTCGCCACGGTTCAATACCCTGGTCAGGAGATGTGGTCCAGCGTTCGGTGCGAGGAAAATGCCACGCATGTGAATTTCAAAAGAATCTCTACGACTTGTCACATCAATCAATCAATCCCATCATATCAAGTACATGTCAAGTACACATCACCTTTCACCCATCCCCAAACAACTCTAAAGTCTAAAAATTTCTTACACACCCATACCTTTCTTACACCAAGCAACCACAAAAGTCAAAAAAGGCTCTTACACCCATCAGTCACTACATCCCTCACCCATCACTCTCTCTCCCTCTTTACAACTCTCTCTCTCTCTCTCTCTCTCTCTCTCTCTCTCTCTCTCTCTCTCTCTCTCTCTCTCTCTCTCTCTCTCTCTCTTTCTCTCCCTCTCTCTCTCTCTCTCTCTCTCTCTCTCATTTTCAAACCACTCGCCCAAGCAAGAGAAACCTCCATAAGTCCAAGCTCTTCCACTCTAAGAGAGCCACAAGTGTGGCCCACCTATCTAACCCTTTCATCTCCCATCTCAACCATCCAAACCTCATCTCCTCCATTGGAATCAAAGCTAAGGAGCTAAGGAAGCCTAGGGTGCAAGAAGAAGTCAGTGGGTGATCGTTAATTTTTATCTTTCATCCATTTGTTTGATTTAAGGGTCCATGTAGGTGAGACCCACCTCAATGTATATTTTGTATCAAAGAGGGGCCCACAGTGGTGGGGCCCCTCCATCACCTATGTTGTCTTTTTTTTTCTTCTCTCTATCTCTCTCTCTATGATTATGGCCCACCCATAATGTGTGTATATCATTCATGCCATCTACCGGTGGACCCCATCCATGTGGGACACACCATGATGTTTATATGCCATCCCACCATACAAAGGGGGCCCACCTTAGTGTCGCTAGCAGTGGGGTGTGGTTGTCAGTGAACTGTGATCTGTCGTGGGGCCCAGCTCCATAGCTCAGGTGGCAGACCAAGTGAAGATACCTCATTTTAACGCTGGACCCACCCAGCTCCAAGCTCGGTGGCAGACCGAGTGAAAGATGCCTCGTTTCCACAGACGGTTGAATTGATCTTCCTGTGAGGTTCTACAGTCTGACCGACTCAACCCACACGCTAATTGACAAACCAGGTCACTAGCAAGGGCACTTTGAATCTCCACCTTTGTCAATTACGTGACAAAATACCCAAAACACCTTAAGACTATATCTAGAAAGACACATCTTAAATTGTATGTACATGCATTTTGCACAATTTTGTAAATTCTAATGAACCCATGTACACAAGCAGTATATGCTCCCCCTTACTGTAGATCTCCCCCATTCTTGGTGCAACTACTCCCCCTAACACTTACAACACTATGTTAAGTAGATATACAATTTGCCATCTGGGGTGTTTTAAAACTGTTCTCCCCCTTTTTGTCAGTCATTGGCAAAGGTATAGCATCACAACAGATCTTGACTGAAGTTTAAAGCATGTGAGAGAAATCACAGATATAGATGTACAAACATGAGAGCAGTTTAAAGCATACATCATGTAAGACCCGTATCCTAGACCGTACCATTCCGTAGACTTCTACAGTCTTTTCGATCGAATTCTGACAAACTTCGACCCTTAACCGATATTTGCGTGTGACCCTGAGTCACACACCGTCAACCCGAGTCGACTCAACCTAAGACTTGTACCCTAGCGATCTCGCCGTCACCGCGGTTCAATACCCTGGTCAAGAGATGTCGTCCAGCGTTCAGTGTGAGGAAAACACCGCGCGTGTGAATTTTAAGAGAATCTCTACGACTTGTCGCATCAATCAATCTCATCATGTCAAGTATATGTCAAGTACACATCACCTTTCACCCATCCTCAAGCAACCTTAAAGTCAAAAAATTTCTTACACACCTATACCTTTCTTACACCAAGCAAGCACAAAAGTCAAAAAAGGCTCTTACACCCATCACTCACTACATCCATCACCCATCACTCTCTCTCCCTCTTTACAACTCTCTCTCTCTCTCTCTCTCTCTCTCTCTCTCTCTCTCTCTCAAACCACTCTCCCAAGCAAGAGAAACCTCCATACGTCTAAGCTCTTCCACTTCAAGAGAGCTACGAGTGTAGCCCACCTATCCTACCCTTTCATCTCCCATCTTAACCATCCAAACCTCATCTCCTCCGTTGGAATCAAAGCTAAAGAGCTAAGGAAGCCTAGGGTGCAAGACGGAGCCAGTGGGTGATCTTTAATTTTTATCTTTCATCCGTTTTTTTGATTTAAGGGTCCATGTAGGTGGGACCCACCTCGATGTATATTTTGTATTTAAGAGGGGCCCATAGTGGCGGGGCCCCTCCATCACCTCCGTTGTCTATTTTTTTCTTCTCTTTTTCTCTCTTTTTATGATTATGGCCCACCCATAATGTGTGTATATCATCCATGCCATCTACCTATGGACCCCATCCATGTGGGACACACCATGATGTTTATATGCCATCCCACC
This sequence comes from Magnolia kwangsiensis, assembly GCA_037074715.1. Taxonomy (NCBI): domain Eukaryota; kingdom Viridiplantae; phylum Streptophyta; class Magnoliopsida; order Magnoliales; family Magnoliaceae; genus Magnolia; species Magnolia kwangsiensis. The sequence continues at coordinate 71,429,359 of CM073574.1, read as the reverse complement.
ATCCAAAGGGGGCCCACCTTAGTGTGGCTAGCGGTGGGGCGTGGTTGCCAACGAAGTGTGATCTGCCGTGGGCCCTAGATCCATAGCTCAGGTGGTAGGCCGAGTGAAGATACCTCATTTTAATGCTGGGCCCACCCAGATCCATAGCTCGGTGACAGACCGAGTGAAAGATGCCTTGTTTCAACACTTGAGGTCTTGGAATCGATCCCTGTGGTGGTGACTAACATGGAGTGTGTATTGACAAGGGTTTGGGGTCCATTGGACCATCACAACGTCCCTCCATTTGGCGTGGGCCACATCACCATGCACGTGTGGTGTCCACCGTCCTTAGACGGTGGGACCCATCACACCGTCCATCCATTTGGCATGGGCCACATCACCATGCACATGTGGTATCCACCGTCCTTGGACGGTGGGACCCTCTCCCTCGTGTGGGGCCCTCCCTGATGCCCAAATCCATAGCTCAACTGGCAGACGGAGTGAAAGATACCTCGTTTCAACGGTGGACCCTAGCTCACATGGTAGCCAGAGTGACAGATACCTCATTTCAACGCTGAGGGCTTGGCATCCATCCCTAGTGGCGGTGGTAGCAGTGAAGTCTTAGCTGGCATGGGGTCCATGGGACCCACCCATGTCGTCCATCCATCTTGGGTGGGCCACACCGTGATGCGTGTGGGGTCTCCACCGTCCGTGCATGATGGGACCCACCCCAAGTGTGACCACAATGAGGTATGTGTATGTCCAGCCGTCCATCTAGACGTTAGATATGTTATATATATAGTATATTATATTATATATATTATATATTATATTATATATTTTATATACTTATTGTGGTGGGCCCTATGTGGGACCCACCTCTCTTTTAAATGCAGAAAAGCTGCATGTGCAACATCTGATTGTTTTATATATTAAATATTTATATGTATATTTTTATACATACATACATACATATATATATATATATATATATATAAAACATATTAGAGGGTGGGCCCTACGTGTACTACCCACCTCTCCCTTTAATGCATAAAAGCTGCACAACAACTAGGTAGTTTCTCCTCTTGTCAGCAGCCAACTCACAGGGCCCACCATGATGCATGTGTTGCATCCATACCGTCCAACCATTTATGAGATCATTTTATGACATGAAAAAATGAGTAAATCATACCTAATTTTTTAAGTGGACCCCACCATTTAACCAGTGGACCGTGACATCCACCGTTCAAACTCCTAAGGGCCATGGTAGTTTCTAATTAAGTTGATAATTATTTTCATTTCATCTACCTTTTTGATAACTTATGAATATGTCGAATCTTAAATGCATAAAAGTGGGCCCGATTTGATATACTTGAGGCCCATTTGACTTGGCCCAATTGATTCAGCCTATTCGACTTGGCCCATCTTGATGTAATTATGGCCCATCCGTTGAGGCCCACCTTGATATATATAAAGCCCATGTTATGAGGCCTATTTAATGTAACTAAGGCCCATAGGTCGAGGCCCAATAGGATATACACAAGTCCATTACAGTGTGTAACCCTACCATGGTTTGAGTAATAATGTTTATGGCGGTCATGCCTTGAGAGTAATGTTGGTTTGACGTCCACATTGTACGAATAATGTTGGTTAAATGTTCGCATTATAATTCTCCCTAGGGCCCATCGTTAGGCCCATACTTATAGACCGTCTAGGCCCATCTTCGTTATGAACAACATCCATCACCATATAACATGTTTAGTATAGTTTCATGATTCATGATCATACGCATCATATGTATGCTTAATATGAGAAGTGACTGATCATAGCATATGCCTTCGGGTAGATTGTTTAGGGGGCTCCCAGTTAGGCGATATTTCCCTACATGAGCACACGATACGCGCAGGATTGTCGCATAACTGGATAGTATGATTCATGCATTTCGCATTGTGTGACATGGTACTGAATGCCCTAGCGACATCAGGGTTATAGCCTCCATAGGCGTATTGTGGTTGGCAGGATTGAATACTGAAAATCTTATTCTACATGAGGTGCTATAGATATCTCTGGGTGAAAGTCCCTAAACCCTTATGGTACCAGGAGGTTTCTCCAACATCTAGATTGAGTGGGTGTATGAGCGCCAAGTGTCGATTACTAGACGCTCGCGCTTTCCATTGTGTTGTGGTAGGTTATAAGGGGGTACGGCCTTACCCGCCCGAGTGGAGGGGCTAAAGCTAGGCTGAGTTTGACCAGCTCGAGGAATGGGTCCACTATCGATGAGTCGAATCAGACATTGGCAGGTGGATAGTGAGGTCTCTTCCACTCAATTTATTGCGCGCGATGAGGCAGCAATTTGGTTTGGAGTGTACTAGACCCCGGTGATATTCTAGAGTTGAGTTGTATTGATATGTGACTTAGATGAGGATTCGTATGCTTAAGTTACATCTCGCATCGGCCGACATCATTCATGTCTCACATTGTATGACCTTGGTATGGCCAATAGTATTCATGGATTCACCAGCATATTTCACATTACTCTGATATTGTATAATTGTATTACAACCTTGCGCACACACTATCACCACCCTCTAAGCTTTCTATAAGCTTATGCATGACTGTTGCGTGCAGGTGACTTTGGATCGCAGCAGCGCCGAGGCTTGAGCATGTCATAGATCAACTTGGAGCTTTTTATCCATCATCATTATATTTTCCTTTATGCTCATTGTACTTATAAAGTTTTTGATCATAGTGGAAATGTGATGGAGTTTTTAGTTGTTGTTTGTGGGTTATGCCTTTTGTTATGCTTATTATGAATCAAACTAATGTTGAAAATCCTCTTTGTAGTATCTCAGGATCAGAACCTGGCGAATGACCGCTGGGAGCCGAGAATGGGGTACTACGAAGGTTGCCGGTGCCAGATTCGGTGATCGGGAATTTTGTGAGCCCGGTTTCCGAGTTTAGGGTGTGACACATCATTGGTAGACAGTATGGATGCATATTAAAGAAAGTAAAGCACATAGGATAATCAATAAAATCACATGCATTCCATAGGAGAGTAGATATCAGAATCTTAGATACATGAGGGGATCTTAACACAGTTATGGCAGTAAAAGAATAAGCATTATATTCAACCACAGTTAATCAATATAAAAACATATATATATATATATATATATATATATATATATATATATATATATATATATATATATATATATATATATATATATATATATATATACTGCCCAAGGTTGGAATTAGTTTAGCATTCATCCCAACAAAACCATCAAGAGACTAAGTCTTCTTTACTCAAAGTGTTTTTATACCAAAAAAAAAACTTTTAGAAATGCATCACACCTATGCATGAGCTAAGAGCATCCAAAAAGATATTAATGCCTTCAGCATTTTAGTGAGAATCCAGGTTAATAATGCATTGGATATTCTATGGACAATCAACAACTACTACAGTGATGGTTTTGATCTTCAGAAATGGACATTCAGAATTTGTTGTGTATCATTTTGCAGAGTTGTCAGCATGGCTTTGATCTTTAGAAAACGGACTTCACACTTATCCAACTGTTTCATCATGTGGGATTGTCTATCAAGTAGATCTTGTATCATACTTCGATGGACGACAACCTGAATGTTTTCCTACGAGATGGGGCTACATACAAAATATTCTTTGTCGGAGCTTGAATTGGTTCCTCCATGAGTCGTACTGGCCATGATATGGCAAATGTTATCTTGATTAAACCAAATATGCGGATGTGGAAGATCGTTGGTAGGAGGCAGCCCAAAGTGTTGTGATAGCTTGGTCACAAGGCATGGGAATTGAATTATAATGATGGATTCATCTGAAGATACTCGAATCAATTGTTGTAAAATAAGAGTGGGGAAACAAACATGGATACCAAGATGGACATCATACAAGATATTTAGCATGTAAGGATAAAGTATGTTGCCAGAGACTTCGCAGGGATAAACATTTGTGCTAAAAATGCTGTGGAGAATTTTGTATGCATGACTGAGATATTTAACATGAAGTGTATTTTTTGCATTTCTTGGTATAGTAGCACCATCACACAATGCCCGAGTAACTTCACCCCATACACCAAGACCATTCAAAATTCAATCTAACACAGGTAACCTTGTGACCTCTACCCCAATCAGCCTACTTATCAGTCTAAGTGTGATGTATTCGGTTCGATTTGTGACAGCGACTGAGATGATTGGTGGAGTATTTTCAACATGATAGATGAAACTTAAGAACTGATTTACCAGATTATGCTGAAATCCTCCTCTAAGATCCATGATATTCCCCAAACCGATCAGTTCTAAGAGATTAATGATCCCAAACGATGTAATGCTCTTCCTTTGAACTGATCGTTCTGCTACAAGATTCAGGTTGAAAAGTGGAGATGAGCTAGTTTCTTTATTCTTCCCTCTCTTGTTCTTCATTGAAGGTTGTTGTTGTGGAAGAACTAGATTTTTAGATATGTTTGTTTGTGAGAGAAATTGTTTTGAGAGGTGTAATCCCATTTCAAGATCAACCAGTGAGTCTCTTTTCCATTCTTCCGTCTTTAATTTTTTAGTAACCGTCGATATCATCGAACATAATGTCGATTACATCGGGGTACCTTATTAAGATTTTCGATGAAGATTGGAACGAATTCTAAACATCCTGACAATTCAGCTTCTCGAGAAATCGATAAAGGTATCGATTTTCGGTCGATGCAATCGAACCGATCTTATTGATTTATCGATAGGTGTCTCAAGGATGAATGTTTTTCAATTTTCAACATTTAGACACTCTTTCATGTATACTATTAGTGTATCTACGTATCAACCATATACACAACAAAATTTTGTATAACAATCCACACATCAAAATTATAAACATTTTAGATGTTTATATACAAAAGATTGAGGTGACAAACCTTGGATATCACTTAGAGCTCAACAAAAGTGCATCATTTCAGCAAATATCTAGATCTAGATGCTTGACCTGGACTAATTTTTCTATGCTCAATACTTCTAGGAATCAGTCCTTTCTTTGCCTCTGATAATGTAGCATGGTTGTTTGTGCGATGACCCTTCATTACTGATTTTCCTGACTGATTTAAGATTTTGCATTTTTGTTTTTTGAATTTGACCAGATGCCCATTATCACAGATTTGAGATATGCTTAGGAGATTATGTGCGCATTCTCATTTTTAAGAAGATTAATCCCTTTTATGATTCCCTATCCAATTACTTTAGCAGTGGTTCCATCTCCATAGGTGACTATCCCATTGTACAGATTCTGATAGTTTGGCAGAAGGGACTTGTCACCTGTGGCATGTCTTGAGCAACCTCTATCTAGGTATCACTTAGTGTCATTGCCTGTTAAATGATTTGAGTGAGCAACAAGACAATTTTTTTTTTTTTAAATCACCCACCTTGTGACAGGATTCTTACTTTTAGTTTTATTTGATTCAACTCTTTGATTAGTTTCTGTGTTGCTACTGGAGGCATCGGATTTTCAAATATTTATATTCCATACCTAGCTCCAACTTTCTCATATTCTAAGCTATTTTTGTCATTTCCAGATTTTTTCATACCTAAAAGTTTTTCTAACTTTTCCCCAATTTGGGAAAACTTATAGTTTAGCTTGACAATTTTTTTGGACTCTTCTAAATCAAACAGGAGTGTATGATTTTCATTTTGAAGGAGCATATTTTTATTTTTTAACTGCTCAACCTGTTTTTTTAGTTTTTCGGATTTGAATTTAAGGAAGGAGTTAATTCTCTTAAATTTATCATTATCTGAGTGATGTTGTTGCAAGTCATTAATTAGATGTGTATTAATTTCTAGAGTTTTATCCAGATCTTTTTGCAGCAATTCTTTTTTATTTTCAGATATTCTACGTCTTTTAACAACCTTGATGCTATAGATATATAGTTGATTGTAAGCATCTTGCAGCTTATTTTATTATTATTCTTCTTCTTCTTCCTTTTCTGTTTCCTCATTATCAGACGGAAATGATTCGGTGGCATGCTATTTTTCTTTATTTTCAGATTCCATGGGAATGATGGGAGTAGTGGAGATAATAAGGATTTTTAATGATTTTTTATCTCTATCACTCTCTGAGTCTCTGGATTCTAAATTTGACTCTTTTGTATCATCCCATGTGGCGGCCATTGCCTTGCCTTTAATTTTTCTCTTTGGGTATTCAGTAGACAGGTGTCCTTACTCATGACAGGCATAACATTGTGGTTCTTTGGTTCTTTTTCTAAATTTACCTGTAGAGGGTTTGTTGTTCACCTTTCTTCCTTTGGAGGGATGGCCACAATTCTTCTAAAAGAATCTTCTAAATCTTTGTACTAGCAAAGCCACTTCCTCATCTTCATCTTCCTTTTCACTTCTACTGTCCTCATGTATTGTTTTCATGGATGTTTTTAGGACAGTATTTTTAGATTTTTGGGATTATTTGAAGTGTAGTTCGAAGGTTTGCAGGGAACCTGCCAGTTCTTCTACTTTCATGTCATCAATATTCCTACACTCCTCTATTGTTGTTACTTTGGGATTAAACCATTTCGGTAGGGATCTTAGAATTTTCCTACAAGCTTTTTGTACTAGAACTTTCTCTCTCAATCCACCCATGGAGTTGCAAATGATATTCAACTTGGTGAAAAACTCCATAAATGTCTCATGCTCTTCCATTCTAAGACTTTCAAACTGTGAAGTCAATAGTTGGAGTTTAGACCTCTTCACAGTACTTGTGCCTTCATAGATTGTTTTCAATAAATCTCAGTCTTCCTTAAATGTCCCACACATGCTTATTTGATTGAAAATATACTGGGACACAGACAGTAGATGGCGTTAATAGCTTTAGCTTTAGCAGTTTATTTTTCTTTGTCAAACGTCATCCACTTTTCTTTGGGTTTGGGTTTTTGATGGTTGTGCCTCTCTCAAGTGCAATTTGTTCAGATGGTGGAACATATCTTCTTTCAACTATATCCTAAACATCATGATCCAAAGATCTCAGAAAGTAGTGCATCCTAGCCTTCTACTATGCATAATTTGAACCATCAAATATTGGAGGCCTAGTGACTGATGAGCCCTCTCCTTTGGCCATATTCCAAACTTCAGTCAAGATCACTCTCTAGGCAGTGAAGCCCTTAAAGAGAGACCCACTTTAATACCAATTGAAATAGCGGTGAATACCGCTTGAAGTTGAAGTTGGAATATGCCAATATGTCCTAGAGGGGGGTGAATAGGACTTTTTAAAGTGTTTACACTATATTTAAAAATCCTATTACACTAATCCTATGAATGTGTAGTCATCAGGATTACTCAAATGCTACTCTACTGACTTTTAAGCCTGGTAGAGTATCCAATTACAAACTATTTAAGAAATAACAATATGTAACCTAGTTTATGATGGATATGACTGTGTGTGTGTATGTAAGATGTAATCTCAAATATATAGGTATAAAAGTAATGAAGCAAATCACATGCACAAGAGAATAACAATCGCAAACACAGTCATTTTTATAGTGGTTTGACTACTTGTCTACTCCACTCCCGGTAACCGCACTCAAGCCTTGAGTGTACCGGATTTCACTAAGGAGGTTTCCCATGGTTTACTTCTAACCTAAGGTTTTAAATCAGGTTCACCTTCAACCTTTACAACCTACACTGAGACTGACTATTTATGCTCTCACGAGCAAGGGTCAACACATCTCACCCACTTTTAGGTACACTGGCCAAGGATCTTCCCTAAGACCCTAACGAAGGTTCCACTCGGTTCACCTCAAACCCAAGATTTTACACGGTTAAGCTCGCAATGGAGATGAGTTGCACGGCAGTGCAATTAACAAAGAAGACTATTGGATAAATGACTTAAGACAAGCTACCCAACTTGAATAGAAGCCTATTGCGCACCTGCTCAATAGGAGTATGATGCACGATCGTGTAGTAGCCCTAAGTTGTGCAAATTTTACGGTTCACATGTGTGGAGGCCTATAAATACTCATTCCTCCTCTCATTTGATACAATAGTAAGAGAGGAGTACTAGAGAGATAAAAGAAATATTCGGAAATCTTCATATTCGAGTATCTGACAGTGCACTCTGGGAGGAGAGGAGGAAGATGCAAGGAATAAAAGGCCAACCTGTTGCGTGGCCGCATAACAAGCACTACTTATGCAACTGTGCAACAAGAGTTTCCAATATTTTATATGTTACTCATCCTCGGATTTATTCTCATGTACACATGTTCTATGCATATCAATGTAAAGCAAGTGTTTCAAAGTTGCACAACTCTTTTATTATTATGACTAACGCCATACAAATGCCAATGAAATTATTATTAAATTATTCTCTATTATAATGATTAAATGTACTTAGTTTTATAATCAAGGGCAATGCCTTGAAGAGATGGATATAATAAGAATTCGTATTAATGAAATACTGTGAAGATGACTGTTCATTAATATTTCTTATTTGTTTATTATTAAGTACGGATGTTTTAATTTCCAACGTCTTTTGTTAAAAAGGAGCGAAAGGGAAGAACAATGCCGTCGTATGATACGTGGATCTTACTCATTTTCTGGGATGAAAAAAATGGATGAACCGGGTGGATAAAACACACACCTCACCGTGGGGCCCAAGGAGTACCGTCCAATAGCGAGTTTCTATCGGCAGTGTCAGTATGTAGTCCGCGCCCCCTTCCGCCATACTGCCGTTGCAAAGAATCCGCTTCACTTCCAATATTTAAATTTCTGAACTGTCTCTCTTCGATGCTTCAACCTCTCATCCATCCAATCTCCTTATCCCTTCTCCTTTCACTCCCCAACGTTCTCTCTCCGAAAACACAAATCCATCTCCATTCCCTTCTCCCAATCTCTTCCTCCCCTGCACCAAAACCCTCATGGAATTCAAACACCAATCTAATCATCACAAACCCAGTCCTCTCCATCATGGAATCTTGCAATTCCATGTCCCAATTGAAGCAAATCCAAGCCCACATGACCCGCACCGGCCTCATGGCCCACCGTTTCCCAGCAAGCCGTGTCCTCGCCTTCTGCGCTCTATCCGAGTTTGGTGATCTAAACCATGCCCGCATCGTCTTTGCCCGGATCCATGCACCCAATATCTATATGTGGAATACCATGATTCGGGGTTACGCGAAATCAAAGCATCCCAAAATGGGATTTTCTCTGTTCCGCCGGATGCTTCAAGATCAAATTGAAATGGACAGGCGTACCTTCGTCTTTGCTCTCAAGACCTGCGAGCAGTTTCGGGAAATCATTGAGGGAGAAAGCCTTCATTGTTTGATTTTAAAAATGAGTTTTTATTCGGATTTGTTGGTGAGAAATGGGTTGATGCATTTCTATGTGAAACATGGTTTATTGGTTTCAGCGCACCATCTGTTCGATGGAAGTTCTGAAAGAGATGCTGTTTCATGGACTACCATGATTGATGGGTATGCTCAAAATAATCTTCCGGATGAGGCTTTGAAGTTCTTTTACTTGATGGTTTCAGGAAATGTCAAACCGAATGAGGTTACCATGATTACGGTTCTGTCTGCTTGCTCTCAGCTGGGAATTCTGAGTTTGGGGAGATCGATTCATGAATATATAAACACCAATGGTGTAAATCAGAGTGTAAAATTGCTAAACTCATTGGTGGATATGTATATGAAGTGTGGGTGTTTAGATATTGCTAGAGAGGTGTTTGGCACGATGGAAGTAAAGGATGTCTTTTCATGGACTAGTATGATTAATGGGTGTGCAAAATGCGGAGATTTAAGCCTTGCAAGAAGGTATTTTGATGAGATGCCCGAAAGGAATGTGGTGTCTTGGAATGCTATGATTGCTGGTTATTCACAGACAAATCAACCAAAGGAAGCAATTGATATTTTTCATCAGATGAAGGCATCAGGTTTAGGGCCGACGGAGGGTACTTTGGTTAGCGTGCTCTCAGCGTGTGCTCAGTTGGGCTGCCTGGATCTTGGTATGTGGATCAATCACTATTACATTGATCAGAAAAGAGTCAAGTGTAGTGTAATTTTGATGAATGCACTACTTGACATGTATGCTAAATGCGGGAGCATCGATACAGCCACAAGTTTGTTTGATGAGATGCTCGAGAGGGATTTGGTGTCTTGGAATTCCATGATTGCAGCATATGCTGTTCATGGCTATGGGGAGAAGGCTCTTGTCCTCTTTGAGCAAATGAAGAGTGAGGGTGTAATGCCGGATGATATCACCTTCATCGGTGTCTTGTCTGCATGTAGTCATAGTGGACTGGTTATCGAAGGCCGTGAATATTTCATTAACATGAGAAATGTGTTTGGTGTGGAACCAAAGGTGGAACACTACGCATGCATGATTGATCTGTTTGGTCGACTTGGGCTATTAGAAGAGGCCTATGAGTTGATAACGAGCATGCCTATGGAATCTGATGAAGCTGGGTGGGGTGCGCTTCTCAATGCCTGCAGAATGCATGGAAATGTGGAGTTAGGAAAGCTTGTGGCAGATAAACTTTTAGATTTGGACCCAGGCGATAGTGGTATTTATGTTCTACTATCTAATATGTATGCTACTAGAAACAGATGGGAGGATGTAAAGATGGTGCGACGGATGATGAGAGGCAGGGGAGTTAAGAAGACTCCTGGTTGTAGCTCAATAGAGGTGGATGGTAGGTTCCATAAATTCTTGGTTGCTGATAAGTCGCACCCATTATCTAGAGAGATATATTTGATATTGGATGGAATGTTCTTTGAGTTAAAGCTGAAAGGTTATGTGCCAAATACATCCCATTTAGTGGGTTTGAAACAGGTTAGTTGATCCCATTTTAACTAGAAGACAGATGATATCTCATGGTGAATTTATATTTCAATCCCATTCTTTATAGCATTGTAAGCTGCTTCACAGTCAGTCCAGACAATCCAACACCGATTGCTGCAATTGTAGGCAGATGTTCTACTTCTCAATCATCCAACTCTGTTAGGCAACAGGACCTTCCAGAGCACCCCTAGTTAATGGATTGATCTTAATGTAATCACAAGTTTCCACCACATGATGGCATAAATGTAGAATTAGAATCCAGTTAGGAGTGATGAATGTGAACAGTTAGATTTCCAAGCTTTGGTTAGCTGACATTGTGCCAAGATGCTACCTATTTGATGTGACACTGTTCATCTGGTGAGCCTCATCTGTATATGACCATGGCAAAAAATCAGGCTGTTCTACTGATCAGGTGGACCACCCGTCTAAAAGCTAACAATAGTGTGATAGCCTTTAGACGTGTGGCACAACTGATGAGTTAACCAGCCCGATTCTTGGGCCAGATAATCTACACATGAGGTGCAGATGATGCATGACCAGCTGTTCCCCATGTAACAGGTTGGCACATCTGACCGCATGTAGATTTGCATGTGGGATTAGTGAAACACTACTTAGGTTGCTTGTGGGGAATGTTGTACTTGATATCTTTAATCAAGTTTTATGTTTCCATCTCCGTTTGGGATTCTTCCCGAGGCTATATAGAGTAATGGTCTCCTGCTCACTGTACAAAGGAGTTTATATTCGAGCCTTTGTGTAAGCCATAGGATGAGGAGAACGGGTGGGATTCAACTTCATTGAGAGAGAGAGTCTTCAAAAAAAGACTCTCCTATACTCACTCACGGAGAGAAATTTGGAATTGCAAGAGAATTTTCTGTGAAAGCCTTTCACATGAAGATCATACAAAAGCCTTTCTGTGTGGGGCCTACTATGATGTTTGTGATAAATCCAACCCGTCCATCCGTTTTTCAAAATCGTTTTAGGATATGCTATCAAGAATGAGGAGGTTCACCGTAATTTTTTTTCCTTCTCATGGAGGTCAGGTTCTTTGCCCCCTTCTATCCACCCTCACACACACAGAGATCTCGCTCCGTAGTTGCCTTTTCTCAAAGATCAGTCATATAAGATCATAAGATGGGCCACTTTTATATTAGATAGTTGTTCCATTTCTCTTATCCATCCATTTATTTTGTACACATACAACAGCTTCCTTCATCATATCATATACTGATGCAGGAGTCAACTGGTAAGCAGCTTAAATAGATTACATGTGTGACATATTCTTCACAACGTGCGGACTCCTGGCCCATTTGATGATCAGACCTTAACTTTGTCGTATAACATTGTGTTAACCCATACAAGAAAGGAGAGAAAACACTAATATCAACTAGTTTGAAAACTTTTGTGGCCCTTGGAAGTTTTTAACATTGGGAATCACTCTTCCCACTTTTTTATGTGGTGGGGTCCACTAGAGCTTTTGATCTGCCTCATTCTTTGGATAATGTCATAATATGATCTCTCAAAATGGATGGATGGTGTGGATATAATACATACATCATGGTGAGACCTACAAAACTTGGTGACGTCACTTTAGCTACTTAACCGAACCTCTCATTAGCTAGTCCACGTTGGAAGGGGGTTCCTGTGAAAGCCTTTAACAGGAAGTTCCTGCACTGGGATGTAGGTGGGGGTCCACTTTGATGTTTATCATAAATCCACCTCATTCATCTATTTTTCGAGATCATTTTAGGGCATGAGCTAAAGAATGAGGTAGATAAAAAGTTGTAGTGGAGACACCACAAAAAATAGTGGGGAAGCGATTCCTACCGTTGAAACTATCCTAAGGCCCACCATAATGTTTATTTGAAATCTATGAAATTGCGGTGAAGACCGCTTGAAGTTGAAGTAGGAATATGCCAATATGTCCTAGAGGGGGGTGAATAGGATTTTTTTTAAGTTTTTACAATGTATTTAAAAATCTCATTACTCTAATCTTATGAATATGCAATCATCAAGATTACTCAAATGTAGCTCTACTGGCTTCCAAGCCTGGTAAAAGATCCAATCACAAACTATTCACGAATTAACAAAATACAACCAAGTTTATGATGGATATGACTATGTATGTGTGTGAGGTGTGATCTCAGATATAATGATGTGAAGGCATTGAAAAAAATCACACGCATAAGAAGATAGCAATCGCAAACACAGTCATTTTTATAGTGGTTCGACTACTTATCTACTCCACTCCCAGTAACGCGCTCAACCCTTAAGTGTACCGAATTTTACTAAGGAGGTTTCACATGGTTCACCTCTAACCTAAGGTTTTAAATTAGGTTCACCTTTAACCTTTACAACCTGCACTGAGGCTAACTGTTTATGCTCTCACGAGCAAGGGTACACAACGCACCCACTTTTAGGTATACTGGCTAAGGATCTTCCATAAGATCATAACGGAGGTTTTATGCTGGTCACCTCTAATCCAAGGTTTTGATTGGTTCACCTTCAACCAGATGTTTATGCTCTCCATAGAGCAAGGGTCCACACAACGCACCCACAACGTATACTCCCGTCGGAAGCCTCCTTGAGGACTTTAAGGGTGAGAAACACCATAGACCCAATCCTATAAAGGAGTGATCAAAGAGTCCTCTGGACTCTAGATACTTATAGATAAGTTTATGAGTCTCATTCAGCACATGACGAAGATCTCCTCCTTGTTGATAAAGGAGTGATCAAAGAGTCCTCTGGACTCTAGATACTTATAGATAAGTAATTATAACTATGTCATGATTACTCATGATGTTTACCTTCCTAGCTTGTATATGGGTCATCTAGACCGTCTATTTTGTGGAGAAGGGATCTCAACCGTTAGATTTCGATTTAATGGGTCCACATGTAATGGGACCCACTTGATTTATATTGTAGATCATGGAAGGGAGGGCCCATAGTGCCGGGGTCCCTCCATCACGCGTGTCCCACTCTTTATCTCTCTCTCCCTTTCTATTTCATTTTTTTTAATGTGATCATGACATAGTTGTGTGACCCACTTGGATGGACCCCATCATGAAGTTAGTATTTTATCCAAGTCATCTATGAATGGGGCCAACCTTGATGTGTTGCACCACACCGTACATCATGTGGTGGCCCACCTAAGTAGGCCCATCTTCACACGGATAGGCCGTCCAGCGTCCCTGGATGCTGGACGTGAATTGAGAAAACACAAATATTAGCTTATTTCAAAAGCTTTTTGGGGTGGTCGACTTGTGTAGGCCCCACCTTGAGGTATGCATTCAATCCACGCTGTCCATCCCTTTCCTCAGATTATTTTAGGCGTTGAGTCGAGAATTGGGGCCAATCGAACTTCAGGGCGGGCCATAGCACAGTAAACAGTGTGGTTTACTGTTGAAATACACCATGATGTTTTTATACTCCAAAAATATACTCAATATTGGGCTCGTTGGATTGGTTATGAGCTGTGGAATCCAATGGCTGGAGTAGATTCTCTTGAAGCGGCCCCCACATATGAAAAACCCCAAAATCTCTCTTTAAAAAAAAAATAAAATAATATAACAGCAACATTGTTACTGCTGTGTCAGAGGCGTAGGCTGCACCAGCGCTGGCGAGCGGGGGAACACCAAGGAGCCCACGACCCCACATGTAGGTCCCACCATGATGTATTTATACCATCCAATCCGTTCACGAGGTGGGCCACTCCCTGAAGTGGGCTCCCTCCGAATTTCAACCACATCTGGAGCTCAGGTGGCCCACATCATAATAAACAGTGGGATTGAACGTATACCATTGAAACCTTTTTCTGGGCCACAGAAGTTTCAGATTAATATGAAATTTGTTTTTCCTCCTCATCCAAATCTGTGTGACCCTATCAACAGTTTGGATGTAAAATAAATTTTATGGTGGGCCCCACGTGGGACCCACAATAATTATGTGTTTTATTACCACCGTCCGTCCCACAGTGATGTATGTATTCTTCCATGTCGTCCAGTCATTTCTTCTGGCTGCTAGACGACTAGTGGGACCCACCATGATGCACGTGCTACATCCCATCCGTCTATTCATTTTAAAAGCTCATTTTATTGCATGAGCTAAGGGAATGAGGCAGATCTAAAGTTCAAGTGGACCCCACCATCTAAAGTAGTGGCTAATGACGCCCGCCATTTAAAAATCTGTAAGGGCCATGGTAGCTTCCCGTTAAGTTGATATTTATTTCCCACTTCATCTATCGCCATGTTAATTTATGATTAGGTTGGATGGGGAACATATTTTATGGTGGGCCTTAGGAATTTTAAATGGTGGAAATCATTATCACCACTTTTATTGGTTGTACCCCATTTGATGTGTTTATGGCCCAATTGGTGTGACCCATTAGATATTTATAAGGCCCATTTGAGGAGGCCCACCTTGATATATTTCTGGCCTGATGTTGAGGCTCACCTTGGTATATGTATGAGGCCCATCTTGAGTTATTTGAGGCCATCCGTTGAGGCCCACCTTGATATATATGAGACCCATGCTATGAGGGCCCATTGTGATGTATTAAGGCCCATGGGTTGAGGCCCATTGTGATGTATTAGGGCCCATGGGTTGAGGCCCATTGTGATGTATTAGGGCCCATGGGTTGAGGCCCATTGTGATGTTTTTGAAGCCCATGGTTTGAGGCCCATTGTAATGTGTTTTCAGCTCATATGTTGTGACCCATTTGATATATTTTCAGCTCATGTGATGAGGGCCATCTTGAGGTATTTGTGGCTTGCATGGCTAGGCCCGATGTGGTATACATGCGGCTTAATGCGAGGAATGTGAACCCAATGTAATGTGTGATTTCACTATAATATAGATAATGATGTTTATGGCGGGCCATGCCTTGGGAGCAATGTTGGTTTGACGTCCACATTATAAGAATAATGTTGGTTAAATGTCTGCATTATGACTCTCCTTAGGGCCCATTGATAGGCCCATACTTATTGTGTAGGCTGTTTAAGTCCATCTTCGTTGTGAGAGATGTTCATCACCTTATAATATGCTTAGTGTAACTCCATGATTCATGCCCATACGCATCATATGTATGCTTGATATGAGGATTGTTTGATCATAGCATATGTCATTGGGCAGACTATTTATGGGACTCCTTATGAGACGGAGTGCTCACATTATTGCACCGTATGTGCAGGATTGCTGCATGATTAGAGAGTGTGACTCATGCATCCCGTATATATGTGACTTAATCATTGCACGCCCTAGTGACATCAGGGTCGTGGCCTCCACAGGCACATCGTGGATGGCTAAATGGGACACTGAAAATACTTGATTCTAGCAATGTGGGCACTTAGGATGTCCTTGGGTGAATGTCCCAGAACCTTCGAGGCCAGGAGTAGCCCCAACATCTAGACCAAGTGGAACATGAGCGCCCGAGTGCCAAATACTAGTAGGCCACATCTCTCACTTTGTCGTGGTCGTTTAGGAGGGGGTGTGATCTTATCCACCCGAGTGAGGGGGCTATTAGCTAGGCTGAGTTTGACCATCTCGTAAATGAGTCTACTATCGACGAGCCAGGTAGGTATTAACAGATTGCTGGCTAGGCGGATAGTAAGGTCTCTTCCACTCCCTGGGTTGTACAGCCAGGGAGGAGGTAGCCGGAGTAGAGTGTATTAGACCCTGGTGATTTCTTCAGAGAGCAACCGTACTGATATGTGGACTTATTAAACAGGAATTGCATATCCATTCATTCATTCATTCACTATCCACTCGGGCTGGTGGTGCGTAACTATTTATTATGTGTACCTTCGCATGGCCAGGATTTCGGTTGGGCGCGCGACTAACCTGAGACTAGGAGTTTACCACATTGAGTCTGACTATCTAAATTTAGGTATGAGACTGGTTTGGATAGAAGTCCCTTGTGATGGACCCCGTAGCCTGCGATACTTCGTACTATCATCCCGACTTCACATTCCAGCATAGTCATTTCATTTGCACCACATGTTGCATTGCATTTACATTACCTAGCATTTTGGGTTACTATGTTTTTACATTTATATGGTTTAGATACGACATCTGGTATTTGACTCCTTATAACTCCCCATTTATATAGTTGATCTATATCGCATATTCTGATATTGTTCCTCGTTTGTATAGTTGATCTGTATCACATATTCTGATGTTGCTCGATTCATGATCTTGTCAGATTTCTGCTTATCCCGATGATGTATGATTTATGGGCTTTATTGTATACTTGACACTTACCTTACACACACTTTTACCACCCTTTAAGCTTTATATAAGCTTATGCACGATAGATGCATGTAGGTGGCGTTAGGTTGCAACAGCATTGAGTTTGGCGCATGCAGTTGTTTTCTGCAGCTTTGATTTTGACGTATGCATTTCCCTTTCAGCATTGTATTCAAACGATTATATTAGTGGATATGTGATGATAATGTTGCCGTTATGATTTGGGTATCCTTGTGGTTATGCTTCTTATGAGACAAATATACGTTAGAAAATTCTCCTTATTAGATCCCATGATCGGAACCTAACGTATGGATGTTGGGAACCGAGAATGGGGTACTACGGAGGCTGTCAGCACCAGGTTTGGTGATCGAGATTCTTGTGAATTTAATTTTTGGGTTTGGGGCGTGATAGATTTTGGACCTCTTCACAGTACTTGTACTTTCATGGGTTGTTTCCAATAGATCCCATGCTTCCTTAGATGTCCCACACATGCTTATTTGATTGAATATATCCTGGGACACGACACAGTAGATGGTGTTCATAGTTTTAACTTTAGCAGTTTATTTTTCTTTATCGAACGTCATCCACTTTTCTTTGGGTTTAGGTTTTGTGATGGTTGTGCCACTCTCGAGTGCGATTTATTCAGATGGTGGCACATCCATTTGCAACAATTTCCAAAACCTCATGAACGACAGATCTCAAAAAGTAATGCATCACTAGTACGCATAATTTGAACCATAAAATACTGGAGGCCAAGTAACTGATGAGCCCTCTCCTTTGGCCATATTTCAAACTTCAGTCAAGATCACTCTCTAGGCGGTGAAGCCCTTAAAGAGTGACCCGCTCTGATACCAATTGAAATTGTGGTGAAGATCGCTTGAAGTTGAAGTAGGAATATGCCAATATGTCCTAGAAGGGGTGAATAAGATTTTTTAAAGTTTTTACAATGTATTTAAAAATCCCATTACACTAATCATATGAATATGCAATCATCAAGATTACTCAAATATACCTCTACTAGCTTCCAGGCCCAGTAGAGGATCCAATCACAAACTATTCATGAATTAACAAAAAGTAACCTAGTTTATGATGGATATGATTGTGTATGTATGAGGTGCGATCTTAGATATAATGATGTGAAGGCATTGAAATAAATCACACGCACAAGAAGATAACAATCGTAAACACAGTCATTTTTATAGTGGTTCGACTACTTGTCTACTCCACTCCCGGTAACCACACTTAACCCTTGAGTGTACTAAATTTCACTAAGGAGGTTTCACATGGTTCACCTCTAACCTAAGGTTTTAAATCAGGTTCACCTTCAACCTTTATAACCCGTACTGAGGCTGACTGTTTATGCTCTCACGGGCAAGGGTCAACAAAATACACCCACTTTTAGGTACACTGACCAAAGATTTTCCATAAGACCCTAACGGAGGTTTTATGCTGGTCACCTCTAACCCAAGGTTTTGATTGGTTCACCTTCAACCAGATGTTTATGCTCTCTACAGAGCAATGGTCCACACAATGCACCCACCATGTACATTGCCGCCGAAGGCCTCCTTGAGGTCTTCAAGGGTGAGAAACACCTTAGACCCAATCCTACAAAGGAATGATCAAAGGGTCTTCTAGACTCTAGATACTTATAGATAAATTGATGAGTTCCATTCAGCACATGACGAAGATCTCCTCCTTGTTGATGATGAGTCTTCTGCTCCCTTGATCTGCAACACAAATGATGTACCAATAAGGTGATAGGTTGGGTCAAGGTTATGATGGAATCATACTCTCTAAAGGTTTTCCTATTAAGAAGTTAGAGAAATTCTAATCATCTATGCATTCAAGGCATCTTACCTTAATGATTTTCCATTAAGGTAGAAGCTGGAGGATCCTGGAATGTGGAAGTTCATTCCCCAATCCACTCTAATGAATATCAATGATGAGGGTGGATTGGTGGATGAACTCCCTTGAGAGAAAGGGCTTTGGGTATATGATCTAAGGTTAAACACACAAAAGCACTCCCTTCTTTCTCTACCAGCAACAATAGACAAGTTCTCTTTATATAGGCAAAAGGTTCTAACGGATATAAAACAGTCACATTTATGACAGAGTTCGATATCATTGAGCAGGTTTGATATCATAGAGCATATACTCTCGATTGTATCGATGGTCCGCTCGATGACACAAACTCAATGTCATACACTTTTGAAGACCTTTTTTCAGTTGGTTGAGGCAATCGAGACTTGTGTCGATGCCATCGGATTTTGAACTCTAATATTATCGATACAAGGATCGAGTCCTTTACATTTGAAAAATGGGAGAGACTTGCATGAAAATTTTCAGGTTATTAGATATGATTGGGGGATACTTGATATCATCAGAATTTGAATACTGATGATATCGAAGGTCGTGTCGATGCCATCGATAAATCTAAGGATTTAATCATTGAGCTTGTTGGATAGTTATGTCCATTCTCGATGCAATCGATCCGGCCTCATTACCATTGATATTTGAATATCAATTCTATCGAGTGACCCCCGATCGGAATTGAAAAACTACTTGAAAAATGTTGCTGGAAGACAATGCGCTCATGACCGATATCATCGAGATTTGAACTCCGATGGTATCAAGGAGAGCTCTGATATATCGAAGCATATATGATTTTTCTAAGTAAAAACAGGAGCACCGGATATCTGCCTGTCGATAATATCAAGCCACCTTCGATGGGCTCGAGATTTAAATATCGATGATATCGATATGTGTGTCGATACATCGATAATTCTGTCTAGATATATATTTGGTTGCTGGACACATTAATTTCTCATTGGATTTTATCGATTGGTCTTCCAAGGACATTGGCAGCGTAGGTCGATCATATCGAGATGTGTATCGATACAATCGACAGAGCAAGAAAACTTAGAGATTTTCTGATTCTTTGAAAAAGTTTTCTCACCTAAAAAGCCCTATGATGTCTATCTTATTTTAAGGGTTTTATTCACCTGGTATTTTGGGACATGGGATGTGAGGCTTAGACTTACGTATGGAGAGCTTCCTCACGTCCAGTTGAGGCAGACGCTTGAATTGATCTTCCTGTGAGGCTCTGCAGTCCGACTAACTTAACACACGCTAATTGACATACCAAGGCACTAGCAAGGGCACTTTCAATCTAACTTGTTCAAAAGTTTAAAAATACATGAAAGAAGGGAAAACAAAAATATAAGCTTGATCTAAAACTTTTGTGGCCTTTAGAAGTTTTTAATGGTGGGCCTCACTATCCCCACTATTTTTTATGCTGGGGTCCACTGGAGATTTGGATTTAACTCATTCTTTGGATATTACCCTAAAATGACCTCTCTAAATGGATGAAAGGCATGGATACAAAACATATATCATGGTGGGGCCCACGATAATTGATGACATCACTTCGGTAGCAAGTCTCACTGCTCAACCTGTCGGTGTCTAATCTACGCCTGAAGAGTCGGGAAACAGATTGGCTACTCCCCCTGCCACTAACCATTGGCTAGTGGTTGGTACTCTGTGGGCCCCACCATGATGTATGTGTTTCATCCATGCTATCCATCTATTTTTCTAGATCATTTTATGGTATGATTCCAAAATGAGATATATCGCAATCTCAAGTGGACCACATTACAGAAAATAATGTTGAATGAATGTAGATCATCAAAAGCTTTTTAGGGGCCATAAAAGTTTTGGATCAAGCTGATATTTTTTTTTCCCCTTCATCTGGGTCTGTATGACCTAATCAACATATTGGATGTCAAATAAATCGTACAGCGGGCCTTAGGAGCATTTAAATGGTGGATATCCAATCACTATTATTTTTCTGTGGTGTGGTCCACCTGAGTTTTATATCCCTCTCATTTTTGGGCTGAAGCCCTAAAATGATCTGTAAAAATGGATGAATGGAATGGATGAAATGCATACATCATGGTGGGTCCCACAGAGCACTAAACACCAGCCACGGGGATGGTGGCAGGGGAGTAGCCAATCCGTTTCCGGAGAGTCGTGCTTTTGGCAAACAGAGGATCTAGACTCCTATGCCGTACTGAGTAAACTCCGTGGGGTCTACCATGATTTATGTATTTTATCCTCTATGTCCATTCATTTTACCAGATAATTTTAGGAATTGACACAAACAAATCTGGCATGTTAAATGTTCAAATTGACCACACCACTGGAAACAGTTGAATTGAACATCCACCATTGAAAAAATCTTACCGGCCACGGAAGTTTTAGATCAAGCTTATATTTGTGTTTTACCTTCATCCATGTTGTATAATCTAATGAACATGTAGGATGACAAATAAACATCACTATGGGGCCTATAAAGGGTATGATCCAATTGATCTGTGTATGTGGTTCAATTATGGGCTCAACACCTTAAATTTCAATGGTAGTCACTAATTCCCGCTTTTTCCTGTCATGTGGCCCATTTAATTTTTGGAACCTCCTCATTCTTGGTCCTATATCCTAGAATGATTTTGAAAAATAGATAGATGGGTTGGATTTATCACAAACGTCATAGTAGGCCCAACACAAAAAGGCTTTTGCATGATCTTCATGCTAAAGGCTTTCTATCTCTTGCAATTCCAAATTTCTCTCCATGTGAGTGCAGGAGAGTTTTTTTTTTTTTTTTTTTAAGACTCTCCCTCTCTCAATGAAGTTGAATCCCACCCATTCTCCTCATCCTAAGGCTTACATGAAGGCTCACATATAAACTCCTTGCAGTACAGTGCGCAGGAGACCATTACTCTCTCTCTCTCTCTCTCTCTCTCTCTCTCTCTCTCTCTCTCTCTCTCTCTCTATATATATATATATATATATATATATATATATATATTATGTAGGTGTAAATAGGATTAGAAGTTTTTTTTAGGGGTTTTCAAATTCATCCAAGGGTTTCAAAGGGTGTAACAAGGGTGAGATTCTAGGTTGTTCGATTCGAGTAAGCTCTTTCTCTTTGTAATTTTGCTTTCATAGTGTTCATCTGTCGCTTTGTGTTGTGGATTTTTCCAACAAAGGCTTTTCCACGTTAAAATCTCTGTGTACCCTTTTGGTTGGTCCTATTAGATAGCCATCCTATATCTGCCTTTATGTGCTTCCATGACCCCCTAACAAGTAGTATCAAAGCTAATGTTGGGGCGTGGGCTTAAATATGAAGGATTAGTATCAATGGGAAATGCTAAGTATGATATTAAGAAGTACTCAGGGAAAAATAATTTTGAGTTATGAAAGGTTAAGATGATTAGCCTATTAACTAAGCAAGCGAAGATGGGGCTCTTGAGGAGTGTCGACCATCTATGAGTGATGATTATTGGAATACTCTTTATAAGGACTTATCCTCTATCCGATTGTGTCTCATGGATGAGGTTCTTTACAATGTTTTGAGTGAGAAAACCGCAGTGAGTTTGTGGGCAAAGTTATAAGACTTTTATGCTAAAAAGTCCCTTGAACATCACCTACACTAGAAGCTGCAGTTGTTCAACTTCAAGATGGCAGAAGGTGGAGATGTGGAGGCCCACATCAGTATTTTTCATAAGTTGATTTCCAAGTTGCTAGACATGGAGGAAGTGGTTAAAGATGAAGATCGGGCATGTATTTTGTTGAATTCTCTTTCGGCCTCGTATGAATCATTCAAGGACTCATTGTGCAATGGTAAATTGTCCCTGAGTGTGGACACCATTATCTTATCCTTTCAAGGGAGGGTTATGATAAAGATAAACAATAGTGTATGGACTTCTTCTGATGCATTGCTTACGAGGGAAAGGAATACTGAGCAAGGTACAAGATCTTCAAAGTTTATATCCAAATCCAAGGGAAAATGTAAATTAAAGTGCTGAAACTATGGGATGACTGGACACATAAAGAATGATTGTAAAAATATTAAAGTGAAGAAAGAAAACTTAGAGGCTTCTTCTAGGGAGGCCAACATTACTATGTCTAATGAAGAGACAAACACAGGCGATGTGTTATCAGTGTCTATGATCGGACATTTGTACGATGATTATATAAATGAGTGGATCCTTGACACGAGAGCATCATATCACATAACTCCTCATCGGAGTTGGTTTGTCAATTACAGAGAGTGCGATGGTGGGCAGGTCTTTATGGGTAATGACATTGCTTGTTATGTTATGGTTGTTGGTACGGTGCGTATCAAGATGTTTGATGAGATGGAGCATACCTTGATTGAGGTCAAGCATGTTCCTGACATGAAGAAGAACTTTGTTTATCTCGGTGCACTCGAGGTAATAGGGTGCAAGTTCACTAGCGTCAATGGTGTCCTTAAAGTAACAAAGGGGGCACTCGTGGTTATGAGAGCTCAAAGGAACGGAAACCTTTACAGGTTGATCGAGAATACTTCAATAGGTGGAGTGATAGCAGCTATTGCGGATTCCATGTCTACATGTATGCAGCATGCTCGTCTAGGCCACATGAGCGAACGGGGCATACAGGTACTTTCTGATCGTTGTTTGATTCTAGCTTTTAAGAATTATGATTTAAATATATGCGAGCATTACATATATGGTAAACAATCTAGATTATCTTTTAAATCTGACAAACATATATGTAAGGGAGTGCTTGATTATGTGCACTCTGAAGTATGGGGGTTATCGCTAGAGTTTTCCATTGAAGGGTCGTTATGATTTGTCTCATTCATTAACGACTACTCCCGGAAAGTTTAGGTTTACTTTATGAAATGTAAATCCGAAGTTTTCAACACATTTAGACAATGGAGAGCAATGGTGGAAAAATAGGTAGTGCGATAAATAAAAGTTTTAAGGACTGACAATGATGGAGAATTTACTTTCAATGAGTTTAATGAATATTGCAAAAATGAAGGGATCATTAGGCACAACACTATGCGTCACACGCCCGAACAAAATGGTGTGGCTAAGCCGATGAGTCAGACTCTCTTGGAAAGAGCCCGATGCATGTTAAGCAATACTGGGTTGGGTAAGAACCTATGGACTGAGGCTGTTAACATAGCTTGTTATTTAGCGAACCGGTTCCCTTCTAAGGAAATTGAATGTGCGATCCGAAAAGAAGTATGGAGTGGTCATAAAATGGACTACTTAGATTTGCACATATTTTTTTGTGAGAGTTAATCTCATGTACCGTCAATTGAGAGAGATAAGATAGACCATAGAGCAAAAAAGTATATATTTGTTATCTATGGTGTTGGCATGAAGGTTACAGGTCATACGACAAGGCCATACACAAGGTCATCACTAGCTGTGACGTTAGATTTGATGAAAGCTCCCTATTCCGCAAAAATTGTAAGACCCCGTCCATTCCATACCATTTTTTATGCTTGTGTACGATGATCGACGCCCTTGGCTAGACCTCGACTATTCATGCATAATGCACACGACCGAAACCCTAAACCTCAAAACTTATTTCATATCGACCATTTCATCGCTGTGATTGTGGAGGTACCACTCGTGCATCTGTACGATGCTTTGTTAGCGAGATACGTTACAAAGTATTGTTGGTGTATCATGTGCGCATGGCGCCATATATTCCATTTCACACATGTGCATAACACATGGGTGAGAGAATCTCTACTCATGTGTGTGATGTCACACACCCATACCTCCCCTCTCTCATGTGCATGCAAGGTTAACTCTTCTCCATTCCATACCCTATGCATGACATCATCACACCATGCCATCCCATGTCCCTTTAATCCACCATTAATTACAAATCATGATTTAATTTCCATAATCCTAGTCTAAGCTAACCAAGATCACATTAATTGAATCTAACCACATTTTAACAATTTCTCTACAAATACCCTTCCATCCCTTAACACTTTCACCATTTCATACAAGAGAGAGAGAGAGAGAGGAGTGATCTTGGTGGGCCATCAAATCCATCAATCCCATCCCTTCCATCCATCTCAACCATCCATCTAATCCATCAAGGTGAGTACACCCCCTCTACTCTTATGGTTTGTTTTGTTTTTATATTAATTGGATTATTAATAGTGGTGATGATTTGATGATAATGATGTGATTAATGGTGTGGATGTATAGGAGAAAATATACAAAATATAAGTTGTTATAGACTTCATGTGGGACCCATTGATAGTAGATCCCACCAGAATTTTGTATGCCATCAAAAATATCCAAGTGTGGTCCATTGAGCTGGCCACACACACACACACACACACACACACACACACACACCCATGCAGACACGTGCACATATCTAATAAAATATAATATAATATAATATAATAGAGGAGGAGGACGCTGGGGATGCTGCAGCAAGCAACGTCCCAGCTGCTTCAACCAGGCAAGGGTTGTGGGACCACAACAAGCCCCTCCCCATGATGTATGTATTTAATCCACACTATCCATTCAATTTTCCATCTCATTTTAGCCCTTGATCGAAAAATGAAGCCAATTCAAATCTCTGGTAGGCCACACCATCAAAAAGGTTATTTTAATAGTGATAAACAGTTAGGGCCCGCTATGATATTTCTGTGCATCAAAACATGTTGAATATTGGGCTCGTTGGATCTTTCACGAGCCAGAGAATGCAACAGATGGATTGAATTATCTTGATGTGGGCCCCACCTATGAAAAACACCGATAAAAAATGTCTGGATGCCACTTGCTGTTGGTGTCTAGAGGACACTGCAGCAAGCAACGTGCTACTGCTAGACGCTTGAGGGACGGTGGGTCCCGCCACTAGTCCCACCTTGATGTATGTTGACCATCTACACAGTGCATTTGAAGGGTCCCCTTTCGGTTATGGGACATCTAAAAAATCAGTCGTACATGGAACTCAGGTGGCCCACACCATCTAAAAACATATGAAGCCGGATAAATCAGTAAAAATTTTGGGTCTGATCATGAGGTATGTCTTATATCCAAACTGTCCATCCATTTGGTGAACTCATCTTAAGATTTGAGTAGAAAATTTTGACAGATTTAACTATCAAGTAGTCCACACTACAAAAAGCAGTGGGGGATTGAACGTCTGTAATTGAAACCCTTTTTGGGTTATAAAAGTTTTAGACCAATATGAAATTTGTTTTTCCTCTTAATTCAAGTCTTTATGACTTTATGAACAGATTGGATGGAAAATAAATGATATGGTGGGCCCTATGAATTGTTTAACAGTGAAATCATTATCTCCACTGCTATTTGTGGCATGGTCTAAATAATCTTTGGATATGATTCATTTTTTCTATAATGCTCTAAATGATCTCTAAAAATAGATGAAAGGGGTAGATATAATGAATACATCACTTTGGGGCCCATGTAACTTTGATCTCCCTGACCCCT
Organism: Magnolia kwangsiensis; assembly: GCA_037074715.1. Taxonomy (NCBI): domain Eukaryota; kingdom Viridiplantae; phylum Streptophyta; class Magnoliopsida; order Magnoliales; family Magnoliaceae; genus Magnolia; species Magnolia kwangsiensis. Next base: position 71,402,984 of record CM073574.1, on the reverse strand, counting down.
CAACCAAGTGGGACACACATAATAGATGGGTTGGATTCATGAACCACATCTCTGTGGGCCTAACGAATGACTATGAATATTTAATGGAGGGTAACCCTCTCAACTTGTGTGTGGTATCGCCCCCTTTAATGTATGTGTTATGCCACTTAATCCACCATGGCTATGACATGATGTATATTTAAGATCCTCACCGTTTATCTGTTTTATCAACCCTTTTGATGGTATGTTACCAAGAATTAGGCCCATCCAATGATTAGACAATCGTATGTTCTGAAATAATAAAATTTAACTCTTATCACTGAAAAATTGTTATGGGCCATCCTGATGATGTATTAGATATTCAACCCATCCAACCCATGTACTGAGTCCCCTTTAGGCCATTGTCTCAAAGATCAGTCAATCCAACCTGAAATGGACCATATAATACAAGGCTGTGAGAATGAATGCCTAACCATTGAATCCAACCTAAGACCACCATGGTGAAAAAGCCAAGCTAATTGTTCTTTGTGGGTGGAGGGGGCTGAATGAGACAATGACAAATTCAAAAATAAAGTACGGAAATAAAGACTTAATAAGCAGTTGATAGCATAATAGAAAGCAACCTCTAAAAATAAGTATTGAGAGGCTGATACAAACTTGGTTCTAAGGATAACCTGACACAAAAAACCTACGATTTATGGCAGGAAAACCTTACTATAACATGAGTGAGTATCAAATACTCAAACTCAAACGAAGGTGAAAGAAATAAGAACTAATTTATTACAACATTCACCACACAATGCTTGAAAAATAAATATTACAACATTCATATCCACAAACACATCCCACAATCTTAAACCATAAAATGATAAATAAATAAATCAAAAACCTACCAAACACCTAGGAATTATAGTGGTTCGTGTGTGTACACCAATTGTCTAAAAATAGCCACACAACTACTCCACTCCTAATATACACTGCCTCAAGATATTAGCGTTCATTAATCAAATAGATTTTTCAAGGTTCACCTAAAATCTTCACAATTGTATTTTAAGTGGGCTCACACAATCACAACCCCATACTCCAAGATTTTTGGTTGATCTCAGAAAAAAGAAAATGATATTTTTTGGTTTATCTCATAAATCAAACAAACTAGAATTATAAAAAAAGGAAACACTTATCTGTATGAAGATTCTGAAGTAGCCTGGTAGAACTAACTTGATGACGACGTAGATGCTTAACATTCAGTCCCACAAGTGTATAGGTTCTAGGTCTAGATGATTTTTAATTTAAATCAACCTAGGCTATCTTGATTTGATTTTGATCTCAAGAAAGGGTAAATCAAATGTCTCTTTTCAAAATTAGATTGGAATAGAGATCTAAAATCAAGTAACAAGAGCTACTTATAAAGAATATAAAATATGAACCAAATAGCTTAGAATAAACATAAAATTATCTCAAAGTGATTGCTAAAAAATAATTAGAATTGAATGTAAAACTATGAAATTTCAGTGCTATTTGTAGGTGAAAAATCTATTCACTTGACTGGCTTTAGATTCGCTTCAACTGGCCTTAGGTCCAACAGATTTTTAAAAATTCTGGTGCGATAAGATTTGACAAGTGCTCAACTAGCCTTGTGGGTTCTACGACTGGTCGAGTGGCTTTCTCGACTGGTCGTGGACTCCACACGACTGGTCGAGTGGGGCTAGAATACTTATTGTATTTTGAGTTGAGCCTTGCACGACCAGTAGAGCACTGTTCACTCGACTGGTCGAGCAAATTCCAGGACTGGTCGAAGACAAACAGAAAAATTATGAAAAATTGTAACAAATTTTGGAATGCTCGAGAAAAAACTATATGACTGGTCAAGCCAGTGCTAGGGCTAGTCGAAGAAACAACCTTTTAACCTATAAAATGACCAATACCAAGTATGAAATGAACATAACATGCCCTAAGGTCAATTTAGGTCATTCATACATTACTTGTGAGATAGAAAGTGTGAACCATTAGACTATCGATCACATTGACAACTTTAAATCTTGCGATATTCGAAGCTTGAACTCAACTTATCAAACTTAGTCTCAATTAGGACTTGGGTTCTTAGACGTTTTCGGTTACAGAACTTGGTCCGCAATATTGCGATTGAATTCTTGAAATTTGAGTCTTCAACCAACACTTGAAACTCATATACTTTCTTCAACTTGAAGATATCGGTAAGTTTGTCATAGATATTGGCAAGATTGATTTAGCATGATCGTCGAAGATTTACAGTAAATCAAAGCACAAGCTTAATACATAAAACACATAAGCATGACACAAACTCGAATTGGTTTGGTACACCAAAATTTGACTAAACTTAGGGTTTCTAACATAGAAATTTCAGTCTTCCCCTTTGTCAAATTTGTGGCAAAACAAAAATACGAGTCATGCAATAGATATTCAATAAGAACACATGCTCAATAAAGAATCATGCACCATATAGTCAATAATTGATCAACAACATATGATCAATAAAGACTTATACACCATCTGTGCACACCATGCAACTCTCCCCCTCAATCCATTATCCCTTTAAACTAGGAGAAGCAAATTGGTAAAAATTTGCCACATCATCATAACAAATCAAGTTTATTCCTCATAATATTCTTCCCTTTTTTGTCACAACATAACAAAGGAAAGAAATAGATGATAAATGATAAATGTAGATAATAGGAGAGTAAATATGATAGAAAAGAACATGATAAAAAGATAACTAATCAGATAACCATCAAGTATCATGTCACAAGAGGTAAGTAGTTCAAGTAGTTGTCATCCAAACTCACAGGCGGTAAAGATAGTTAAAAGTAATTAATACAGAACCAAAGTAAATAGAATAACTAGTCAGATCCTGATGAAGGAGAAGGAATGGAAGGAATAATCTTATGTAAACCCCTATTGATGTGTCTCATATATTTGCACATATATTTGAAATGAGATTTTTGGGTTACATGAATCTGAGCCACCTGTTTTTCAAGACAACGCAGTCTCTCATCAAAATTAGAAGACTGATAATCAGAATCAGCCTTAAAATCTGAATCTGGCTCATTAAACAAATCTTCCATATTTACATCTTGTGGCAAAACATCACCTTCTTATGCTTCTTCACCTCCTCCAACATCCCCAACAGCTTGACTAGGTACCAAGTCCATGTTCATCTTATTGATATTTGAATTGTTAAAGGGATGGAGATTAATGGAACCTTCTCCAACAGGAATAGCTACCAAAATATGGGTAGCTAGGGTAGTCATAAGATAAGTTAAAGGAATATCGTTATGACCGGGATGGAGATGAAGCTGAATGATAAGATGACAGATAAGAGAAAGAAGACATATATTGATACTAGACACAACAAAATGCATAATACGGCCCATGAAAGAAGTCAACTTAGTCTTATTACCTAAGTGAGAATATACATTTGAATGAAAAATGCGATGACGGACCCTATATCTAGGTAACATAAATTTGGAACTGAGCGCAATACCACCATTCCACTCCATATCCATGTTGCAAAGAACTCTTGTAATCAAACATTTTGCATTCTCAAAAGGTCTAGTGGTCAAAGTAGATATGTCAACTCTGTTGTCAACAATAGGTATATTCATGATAGAAGAAATCAAATGATGGTCTACTTCGATCGAACCTTCTCTAGTTGATATAATAAATGTCAAATTCTCTAGAGAAAAGTTAGTAATACACGCATACATATGAAGAGGGACCACAAACGATTTTGTTCCTATTTCGCCCTTCCATAGCAATAATCACTCAAGAAAAATAAGGATTGCAAAAGGAGAGAATGGATTCTAAGGAAATTAGATTTTTGTGTAAAAACCCTTTTACCCTTTCAAATCACCATAAAACTTTAACCAAGTTGTAAAATCAAGGTAAAGGAGAATCAATGAACTCAAATCTATAACGAAATTGAAAATGAAGCACTAACCGAAGAGGAATCGAAGATGGGTTCGACCGGTCGTGGTAGGGCTTGTTGGAGAAGAAGAACCAAGTGAAAAAAAAGATATTTTTCCCAAATAAAAGGCAAAACCCGAGTTCCACGACTGGTCGTGTACATACTCGACCAGTCGAGCCACGACTAGTTGAGTGTGTACTCGACTGGTCATGCACCATTGAAATTTTGTAATTTTTCATCAAATTAAATTTTAAAAATTCTAAAACAATAAATATATACATTATGATACAAATAGGCACATATCATTAATTCATATTAAACATACCAAGATCAAATTTCAATTTTGCAAGCCTATTTTTGTCAAACGATTTGGTGAATATGTCTGCAAGTTAATTCTCAGTCTGAATATATTCTAGCGAAATTATCTTGTCTTCCACCAATTCATGAATATAATGATATCCAATGTCAATATGTTTAATTCGTGAATGCTAAATTGGATTTTAAGGAATATTAATTGTGCTTGAATTGTTGTAACATCTCAAAAATCGGGGGGTCGAGCAAAAACCCAACTCCCGAGTTTCAAAATGTTATTTATGCAACATAGATATGTATGATTGAATGTTGTCTGTGATAACGCATTAAACATGAGTGAGATTAAGCTAGAACAACATATCATACTCCAGAGACAGTTAAATTAACCAGCGGAAGTCTGTAATAGTATGTATAACATATATTAACTGTTGTATGTCTCCAGAGTGTGAACATGTTACCAGGTTATACACATACATGTATACTCCAAAAGTAGATGAAACGAATATACATGAGTGCGCTAAAAATACAAAATGACAAATGTCAAAGTATCTAATCAACCTCCCTGTAATCCCGTCAATCAGAACACGCATATAGGAGGAATCCTCCTCATCATCATCAAATCCAGCTCCGCCTCACAGGCCGCGCCATCATCTGCAATCACAAAAAGGTCTGGTGGGTGTCCAGGAACACCGTCCCGTAACGTGGGAGTGAGTAGCTAACTCAGTGGAATAATAGAGCAAAGATTAACATGTTATCAAATCAATCATGCGATAATAGTAAAGCAATAATTCAAACATTCCTAATACTGTTATTAATGCAATTATGACATGACGTGATGTATGCCCTCACCGACGATCTCCCTCATACGGCAACATCTTACGACCGCGGCATGCCACACTCCCTAGAGTGCTCCACATCTTCCAGGCACATGCAATGTTATGGTGATATGATTTCCAAGTTGTTATTAGTCCATTCAAACAGCAGGATTGGGAAACTAAGGTACTTCCCTTATATCAATCCCAACACAGATCCTGTCTAGGGTCGTCACTCCTAGTAATCTCATACGATGTATATTTCGTAGGTCGCTGCAAGGGCTGCCAGGGCTGTTGCACGCACTCGTTGATCTACTCCCCCATCACCTTATCAATACAGGCCTACTGTACTCTACTGCTACTGAAGGGTCGTCGCATCCCGTAGACTCAGAATACGCTCGCGGTCACTACAAAGGACTCGTCGCCTGATCAGTGTAGGCCGACAGCTAGAATATAGTGTCCCATACCACCATAATCTGCTCACGAGACTAGGTGCTCACTGGTCACTACGGGGAGGTTTATGGCCCCAGCGTAGGCCGACAGCTCGACCACGGTGTCCCATACCACCATGCCCGGCTCATGAGTCTTTATGGATCAAGGTACCATGGTTAACAGGGTTTACAATGGTAAGTTCAGTACCCTAGGTTCAAGCAGTTATGACTCATACAAGGTGAACATACATCGGCCAGTCGGGTTACTTGACGGGCTCGACTAGCGCGATCGCATCTCAAGTCAAACGACATGAAGTGCGTAAAACACTTCGCGTGGACTAACCACTGCCGTCAACTCCAAACACGACTCGCGTTCATCGACGCGTCGTTCGTGGCGAAGATAAGCTAACCACGAATTCGCTCGGTTACCGACTGCCTGGACTAAGTATAGTCCCAAACAATCATGGAATCACATCAGCATTCATGTGAGAGTAATGAAAATGAAATACAACCATGTGAGCATGTTAACACATGTTATAACGTACAACTTAAGTAAATCATCCTATACATGTCTTTCACACATATAATGAAATTACGCATATCGCCAACATATAGGAAATCCTTTCCATCAGCAAATTAATTGAGAATTCAATCTCAAACTAAATCATAAGGAAATCATCAAGCACATGTTATAACATACAACTTACGTGAATCATCAAGCACATGCATTTCATTCATATAATGAAATCATGCATATGGCTAACATGAAGGAAACCATTTACACCAGCATATTTATTGAGAACCCAATCTCAAACTAATCCATAACATCATTTAATTCAATACATACTAATACAAGCATTTATACAAACACTTACACTACACTCTTAAGTCTACATATAGTATGTCGACCCGAAGTGTGCATTTAGGCGAATCTCTTCGCCAAACTAATTATGCACGCATTCCTAACATTCTAATGCGACAATAAACCATGTCAATCACATCAGCAAAATATGCATGAAAACAGTACTTCCTACAAATGACTAAAATGCCCTAAATCTCATATTCTTCGTTAGTTTACGAAACAGGAAACGGACAGCATGTTGTACATGTCAAACGGCGTTACCGTCAAGAATCTACTATTAAACGACATTGAAAGCTTTGGAAACAGTCAATCAAAGCGTCTAAAATCCGCACCTTATCTCTTATGGATGTGTAAATTCGAACGGAGCGTATACGCTTCGTCTACGGCGAATAAAGGACCTAATACACAAGTTCTATTAGCTACTTCGCTAGGAAACGAAAGGAACCTCAAATCAGAAACTTCTAGGGTATTTTCTTACCTGAAAACGCAGAGGAATCGCCGGGAAAGTGCTTGGATCGCGTGGCTTAAACACGTGTAGCAGGTAGCACCAGCAGCAGGAAATTCTCTCCCACCTCTCTCAAAATCTCTCACCTTTTCTCTCCCTCAATCTAAGGCTTTTCCCAAATTCGGATGGGAGAGATATGAGAGGGTTTCAACCCCTTTTATAAGCCCAAAAAGGCCTAAAATAGGCTCAGGAACAAAGTTCACTTAGTGCCTATCCAATTCGGGGCTGTTTCGGTCCAAAACATGCTTTCTGGTGGTCCCCTTGTCGATTACGATCGAACTTAAGCTCATGCGTACCAGATCTAGCACGTATTAAGTTTTTAGTCCGGCAGGGTTCGAAGATCGCGCGTGGCGGACCAGTTTCAGTTCAGCGGTCACTGCACGTAGATCAGGGCTGAAAGTCTCATGATATAAAATAGAAATTTTTCCTGATCCAAGGGTGTAATCTGGCTGAATTCTGACGGTCAGAATGCTTAATACTGACGCGTCAAGTCGTGTGCCAGTTTTGAATTTGAAATTCCAATTCTGTCCCTATTCGCATTCTCTTCGGTCCGGGCTCAATGAAATGGCCTGTGATTATCGGTTTGACTTGGTTTTCGAAATGAGTGTCAAGTCCAGCTAGGCGGTTCTAACGGTCTAAGATAGGAGGTATCGGACTTTCGACGCGCGGTCTAGATCCAATACAAAATTTCAAAGTGGTCCAGAGAACAAACCGGCTTAGAGTTTGATCTGAGGTTATAGAGAGTTATAGGGTCATTGGTTCCACTCGCTTTGGGTCTTGTAGAACGTATTTAAAGTGGTCTAAGTTAATTCTACTGAGTGTTTAGTTTGGTACTCAACCAAATTCGACCCTAATTATGGCAGAATACGGTCCTAGGGCCATTCTATCCCCCATTTTGGGAACTTCTAGGTTTCATATTATTTTTATTATTTTTATAGGGATTCATCATCAAGTTTACCCTAACTCCTCCAAATTTCATAAGATTTCGAGTTGTAGAAAAATTCTAAAAATTCCAGAAGCAGCAGCTGTCCAACAAGTGATTATCGGACAGTTGCTCACAATGACCTGCTTTAAACTTTATTAAATATTTTATTATATTTTTCAGATATTTTTATATAAAACTAGACTCATTTATCTTCAATCTGGTTTTTGAATCACCTAAATCGGAGTTATAACGAAGGAGATATGATTTTTTAAAGTCTGAAGAAATGCGCAGAAAAAAAGGTACAGAAACTCGCTGTACGGACGAGTTCGGCGATGCATCGCCAAACCGGCGATGGCATCGCCGACCACTGACTTGTTTGGGGTGGTTTCTCCGTCTGATATTTGAAATGGGTGTATTTTAGAACCTGGGATGAGTTATTTGACATGCAATATATGATTTTGGGGTAGAAGAAGCTGATCTATCCAATTAGTCTACTTATTTAGTGAGACTTCAAAAGGTTAATGGGTAAAAACCCTTTTCATTTATTTATTTACTATTCATAGTACTTTTTAGCTTAAGTATTGATCAACATCACCTAAACTTTAAGATTTGTGTCTAATGTGAGAGCTCTTAGAAAATTTTGAAGGATAAAGTAGTAAAATGTGAGATTTTCGAAGGAAATAGGGATTTGAGACTTTTGGATTGAGTTTTGAGAAGTTAATCAAGTGTTAGGATAGACTCATTGCCTAAGGACGTCTAATCTCAGGTTGGCAAAAATCTGGGGTGTTACAATCTACCCCCCTTAAAATACAATGTCGTCCCCGACATTGGCGAAGGGTAAAGAGTACCTAGCAAGGCTTCAGTCTTGACAGTGTAAGGAAGAGTTCAAATCTTATTTAACGACCTAACCTTTACGTATAACCTAACTCAAAGGTTTCGATCTTGGGCCAGTGGGGAAGAGCCTAACCACGCTTCCGCTGCGCTACTCTGATCGAACGGTAGCGTTGACTAACCTAACTGGATTGGACTCAATACGTTCTACCCCCCTTAAAACTTGGTTTTACTTAAGGTTGAAGAATCTTAATATCGATCCATATATCGGAACGAGGCGCAACTTAGGGGCTATCTTTAACCTAAAATGAAAACAATCTTTCTCTACATGGTTTTCCTTGCTAATGATGCGTTCTATGGCATTGGTACTTATTATCATAGAGATGAGCCTAATCTCTATTGTGGTTAAGTTCAGGGGCAGGTATGAGTTGGTGGCAAGATGTCAAATTCTCTACTGGCTTTAAGTCCTTAACATTTATCAAGGGCAAAGCAATAACTTGTGGTTGTAGGTGGTCGAGCCAACACGGAAGAAAAGTTGTGTAGTGGGTCTGAGCTGGATACATAGACTTTCTGTCTAGCTAGAACAGAAGATTTATTGTATCAATTCTTAATCCGAGTCGATGCCGATCTTCTGCTTGATCAGAGCATTGGATTTATTGGTAACTACTAGGATTAAGAAGTCGATTCAAACCGTGAATACATCGCTTACATGTAGTTCCTTTATTCCGCATTTCCGAATGCAATAAGCCCTTGGGGAAGGCAATTCTAAGGGGTGTACTAGTACATTCTAAGTTCAATCTGAGGGAGTTATAAATGTTCCCTGAGAGTGTATGGTTCCTTCTTATGGGCAACAACAGAAGTCTATAAGCCATAAAGGAATCTACCGAAGGAAGGGAGTCCCATTCCAACCAAATCTAACCTACTATCCCTTAGCATATTTAGGCCTTACACTGCCTAAGACAACTAGTAGCCTAGTCTGTAACTCAGTAGTTATAATCCAAAGCCTAAGTTTATACGTTAAATGGTTTCATACCATTTCTACTACAGGGAGTTGTTCTATCGCTTAGGGTCAAGATTGTCTAAATGGAATTGGATTTCTTATGTCGTCAGACCCTTCAAATCTAGGAGTTCTAACACTAGATCCAAAATGCCCAAAGGCCTATATGGCCAGTAGCATTAAGTTGTATTAAATGGAACCGCATTCTTAGTCCCATAGCGGGATCGGAAGAGGCATGCTTGGTAGGAGGGTGGGTTGGGATAAAAATTAATTTGCAGGCTGAATCCCGGGAGTTACCATACTCCCAACCTAGGGACAATACCTTACAGCGAAATGAAACGGCATGCATTCCATTCAACAAATTTCAGCTACATTAAGCCCAAACCACAACACAAACATTCACATAACAAATCGAAAAGCATCATGCATTTCATTAAACTAAAATTGTCATAATACAAGGGATATCTCCCTACAAGTATCATGACAAGAAATACATGGGAGCTATGTCAGTCAGCTACTACAGCAACATAGGTAAACTACTAGCCTTATCAGGCTTACAAAACACAACTTAAAACAGGAAATGACTAACTACAACCCGCGATACCTGGATCTAGATTACTAGTCCGAGTCGGGCGATGGAGGAGGAAATGCAAAGAAATCATTATCCAAATGGATAGAACGAAATCTAGGCATTGTAGAGGGATGCTTCAAGCTCCCCTAGGATGTATTTTCAAGGAGAAATGAAAATGAAAAAGGGGAATGGAGCACCTCACGATTTCAGCTCGATTTGGGGTTTTTTTAGAGCTCCAAAAGATGAAATCTTCAAGAGGGAAAGCTGCAAACAGAAATGGAATGAAGGAATGTGGCCGTTTTTAGCAGGGAATGGGTTTAGGAATGATTTGAAGCCACGGTTTGGAGGAGGGCAGCAGAAAAATGTGAAATGGGGCTAGGGATGGGGCTGTTTGTGAAGGATGTACCCAATTTAGGGGTTTTCAGCAGGTGGACCACACATGGGAGGGGTGTGCTACCCATTTTAGGGTGACCGACCGAAGTACGACCCAAATGGGGCCCACCGGTCGGCGATGCATCGCCAAACCGGCGATGGCATCGCCGACCATCTCTCTAGGTGGCCGGTGGGACCACATGGGTTTGGTCCCCCATGGTCCAGGGACCCCAAAAAGGTACGGTCCCAACCTTGGTTCATTGTATTTTGACCTATAGAGGCCCAAACATGAGTTTGGGATTTTCTGAGACCACTCTGCAATCCAGAATACAAAACCCTATCATGCAGCATATGATTTTGGGGTAGAAGGATCTATTACATCCATCTAGCCCATTAGTTTCTAAATAAAGTGAAGTTAGAATGGCCTTATGGCCATTTTTCATGAAATTTTACTATTCACTGTAAAATTTTGTGAAAGTAGGATTTTATGTTATTTTCACATTAGGATTGATGCCTAACATGAAATGGATAAGAAATAATTGAAGATTGGGGTGGTGAGAGGAAGAATTTCGAAGATTTTAGGTAAAACGTGGTTTTTAAGCCCTGACGATTGAATACAGGAGTCGTGGTCATCCCACGGCCCAAGGATTCACTTTTACGGGTTTAAAATCGTTCAAGAACGTCTCAACCCGACTTCCTATGACCTAGGAGCTATTCGGGTTGCTTTACGCGACCCGAAATGCGTTACAGACTCGATCGCACGATCGAAATGAATAGTCTTCGCCTATCGGCGAATCTGAGATCCTAAAAGTGTTTCTAGACCCTTCTCGCACCCACCTAAATCAAAGGAAGCGACAGCGTACGTCGCGTGACCATAACCCAGGCCCGGTTTAATCCAAATCATGCTCTGATACCATCTGTAACATCCCGAAAATCGGGGGGTCGAGCAAAAACCCAACTCCCGAGTTTCAAAATGTTATTTATGCAACATAGATATGTATGATTGAATGTTGTCTGTGATAACGCATTAAACATGAGTGAGATTAAGCTAGAACAACATATCATACTCCAGAGACAGTTAAATTAACCAGCGGAAGTCTGTAATAGTATGTATAACATATATTAACTGTTGTATGTCTCCAGAGTGTGAACATGTTACCAGGTTATACACATACATGTATACTCCAAAAGTAGATGAAACGAATATACATGAGTGCGCTAAAAATACAAAATGACAAATGTCAAAGTATCTAATCAACCTCCCTGTAATCCCGTCAATCAGAACACGCATATAGGAGGAATCCTCCTCATCATCATCAAATCCAGCTCCGCCTCACAGGCCGCGCCATCATCTGCAATCACAAAAAGGTCTGGTGGGTGTCCAGGAACACCGTCCCGTAACGTGGGAGTGAGTAGCTAACTCAGTGGAATAATAGAGCAAAGATTAACATGTTATCAAATCAATCATACGATAATAGTAAAGCAATAATTCAAACATTCCTAATACTGTTATTAATGCAATTATGACATGACGTGATGTATGCCCTCACCGACGATCTCCCTCATACGACAACATCTTACGACCGCGGCATGCCACACTCCCTAGAGTGCTCCACATCTTCCAGGCACATGCAATGTTATGGTGATATGATTTCCAAGTTGTTATTAGTCCATTCAAACAGCAGGATTGGGAAACTAAGGTACTTCCCTTATATCAATCCCAACACAGATCCTGTCTAAGGTCGTCACTCCTAGTAATCTCATACGATGTATATTTCGTAGGTCGCTGCAAGGGCTGCCAGGGCTGTTGCACGCACTCGTTGATCTACTCCCCCATCACCTTATCAATACAGGCCTACTGTACTCTACTGCTACTGAAGGGTCGTCGCCTCCCGTAGACTCAGAATACGCTCGCGGTCACTACAAAGGACTCGTCGCCTGATCAGTGTAGGCCGACAGCTAGAATATAGTGTCCCATACCACCATAATCTGCTCACGAGATTAGGTGCTCACTGGTCACTACGGGGAGGTTTATGTCCCCAGCGTAGGCCGACAGCTCGACCACGGTGTCCCATACCACCATGCCCGGCTCATGAGTCTTTATGGATCAAGGTACCATGGTTAACAGGGTTTACAATGGTAAGTTCAGTACCCTAGGTTCAAGCAGTTATGACTCATACAAGGTGAACATACATCGGCCAGTCGGGTTACTTGACGGGCTCGACTAGCGCGATCGCATCTCAAGTCGAACGACATGAAGTGCGTAAAATACTTCGCGTGGCCTAACCACTGCCGTCAACTCCAAACACGACTCGCGTTCATCGACGCGTCGTTCGTGGCGAAGATAAGCTAACCACGAATTCGCTCGGTTACCGACTGCCTGGACTAAGTATAGTCCCAAACAATCATGGAATCACATCAGCATTCATGTGAGAGTAATGGAAATGAAATACAACCATGTGAGCATGTTAACACATGTTATAACGTACAACTTAAGTAAATCATCCTACACATGTCTTTCACACATATAATGAAATTACGCATATCGCCAACATATAGGAAATCCTTTCCATCAGCAAATTAATTGAGAATTCAATCTCAAACTAAATCATAAGGAAATCATCAAGCACATGTTATAACATACAACTTACGTGAATCATCAAGCACATGCATTTCATTCATATAATGAAATCATGCATATGGCTAACATGAAGGAAACCATTTACACCAGCATATTTATTGAGAACCCAATCTCAAACTAATCCATAACATCATTTAATTCAATACATACTAATACAAGCATTTATACAAACACTTACACTACACTCTTAAGTCTACATATAGTATGTCGACCCGAAGTGTGCATTTAGGCGAATCTCTTCGCCAAACTAATTATGCACGCATTCCTAACATTCTAATGCGACAATAAACCATGTCAATCACATCAGCAAAATATGCATGAAAACAGTACTTCCTACAAATGACTAAAATGCCCTAAATCTCATATTCTTCGTTAGTTTACGAAACAGGAAACGGACAGCATGTTGTACATGTCAAACGGCGTTACCGTCAAGAATCTACTATTAAACGACATTGAAAGCTTTGGAAACAGTCAATCAAAGCGTCTAAAATCCGCACCTTGTCTCTTATGGATGTGTAAATTCGAACGGAGCGTATACGCTTCGTCTACGGCGAATAAAGGACCTAATACACAAGTTCTATTAGCTACTTCGCTAGGAAACGAAAGGAACATCAAATCAGCAACTTATAGGGTATTTTCTTACTTGAAAACGCAGAGGAATCGCCGGGAAAGTGCTTGGATCGCGTGGCTTAAACACGTGTAGCAGGTAGCACCAACAGCAAGAAATTCTCTCCCACCTCTCTCAGAATCTCTCACCTTTTCTCTCCCTCAATCTAAGGCTTTTCCCAAATTAGGATGGGAGAGATATGAGAGGGTTTCAACCCCTTTTATAAGCCCAAAAAGGCCCAAAATAGGCTCAGGAACAAAGTTCACTTAGTGCCTATCCAATTCGGGGCTGTTTCGGTCCAAAACATGCTTTCTGGTGGTCCCCTTGTCGATTACGATCGGACTTAAGCTCATGCGTACCAGATCTAGCACGTATTAAGTTTTTAATCCGGCAGGGTTCGCAGATCGCGCGTGGCGGACCAGTTTCAGTTCAGCGGTCACCGCACGTAGATCAGGGCTGAAAGTCTCATGATATAAAATAGAAATTTTTCCTGATCCAAGGGTGTAATCTGGCTGAATTCTGACGGTCAGAACGCTTAATACTGACGCGTCAAGTCGTGCGCCAGTTTTGAATTTAAAATTCCAATTCTGTCCTTGTTCGCACTCTCTTCGGTCCGGGCTCAATGAAATGGCCTGTGATTATCGGTTTGACTTGGTTTTCGAAATGAGTGTCAAGTCCAGCTAGGCGGTTCTAACGGTCTAAGATAAGAGGTATCGGACTTTCGACGCGCGGTCTAGATCCAATACAAAATTTCAAAGTGGTCTAGAGAACAAACCGGCTTAGAGTTTGATCTGAGGTTATAGAGAGTTATAGGGTCATTGGTTCCACTCGCTTTGGGTCTTGTAGAATGTATTTAAAGTGGTCTAAGTTAATTCTACTGAGTGTTCAGTTTGGTACTCAACCAAATTCTACCTTAATTATGGCAGAATACGGTCCTAGGGCCATTCTATCCCCCATTTTGGGAACTTCTAGGTATCATATTATTTTTATTATTTTTTTAGGGGTTCATCATCAAGTTTACCCTAACTCTTCCAAATTTTATAAGATTTCGAGTTGTAGAAAAATTCTAAAAATTCCAGAAGCAGCAGCTGTCCAACAAGTGATTATCGGATAGTTGCTCACAATGACCTGCTTTAAACTATATTATATATTTTATTGTATTTTTCACATATTTTTATATAAAACTAGACTCATTTATCTTCAATCTGGTTTTTGAATCACCTAAATCGGAGTTATAACGAAGGAGATATGATTTTTCAAAGTCTGAAAAAATGTGCAGAAAAAAAGGTACAGAAACTCGCTGTACGGACGAGTTCGGCGATACATCGCCCAACCGGCAATGGCATCGCCGACCACTGACCTGTTTGGGGTGGTTTCTCCGTCTGATATTTGAAATGGGTGTATTTTAGAACTTGGGATGAGTTATTTGACATGCAATATATGATTTTGGGGTAGGAGAAGCTGATCTATCCAATTAGTCTACTTATTTAGTGAGACTTCAAAAGGTTAATGGGTAAAAACCCTTTTCATTTATTTATTTACTATTCATAGTACTTTTTAGCTTAAGTATTGATCAACATCACCTAAACTTTAAGATTTGTGTCTAATGTGAGAGATCTTAGAAAATTTTGTAGGATAAAGTAGTAAAATGTGAGATTTTCGAAGGAAATAGGGATTTGAGACTTTTGGATTGAGTTTTGAGAAGTTAATCAAGTGTTAGGATAGACTCATTGCCTAAGGACATCTAATCTCAGGTTGGCAAAAATTTGGGGTGTTACAATTGTCACAATATAAAATCATAGATTCTTACGTAATTCCGTAATTTCTTAGCAATCTCTTCATCCACACTAGCTGAGTGCATGCATTACCAGCAACAATATATTCAGCCTCAGCTGTGGAGAGTGATATAGAACTTTGTTTCTTACATAGCCAAGAAACCAAACAGTTACTGAAACAACCACCGCTGGTCGATTTACGATCATCAATGTTACTAGCCCGATCAACATTAGTGTAACCAGCTAATTGCACACTAGTATCATGTGGATACCAGAGATCAAGATTAGTTGAACTAACGACATATCGTAAATTGTGCTTACAGCAATCAGGTGGGACTCTTTAGGGGGTCTGATTGATATCTAGCACAAATCCCTATGCTAAAAGCAATATCAGGTCGACTCACAGTTAAATAAACTACCTATCATACTATGATGCAACTTTGGATCTACACTCTTACATGTTGAATCCTTAGAGAATTTTAGAGTAGCACTCATTGGAGTATCAAAATTTTTTTCACACTTAAATTTGAACTTTTTAACTAAGTTCAGAGCATATTTGGTTTGAGAGATAAAGAATTCATCAGGGAGCTATTTAACTTTCACCCTTAGGAAATACTTTAGTTCTCCAACCATGCTCATTTCAAATTTAGATTTCATAAGATCTGCAAACTCAACAGTCATGTTAGAATAGGTAGATCCATAGATAATGTCATCAACATAGATTTGTACTATTAGTATATGATCATTATGTTTTTTAATAAATAATGTTTTATCTACACTCCCCATAACAAAGTAATGACTTAATAAGAATTTAGTCAAATTCTCATACCATGCCTTGGGAGCCTATTTCAAACCATAGAGTGCCTTTTTCAGGCGATAGACATGATTAGCATGCTTAGGGTCTTCAAAACTCTCTGGTTGTTCAACGTACACTTCTTCATGTAAATCGCCATTTAAGAACACACTCTTTACATCCATTTGATATATTTTAAATTTTTTTAAAGTACGCAATGAATATAAATAGTCTAATTGATTTAAGACGAGCTACTGGGGCAAAGGTCTCATCATAATCAATGCCTTTAATTTGAGTGTATCCTTATACAACCAACCTAGCCTCGTTTCTAATAATATTACCAAGCTCATCAAACTTATTTTTGAAAATTTATTTTATTCTGATAATGTGTTTATCTTTTGGTCTTAGAACTAAGTACAAAACATCATTTCTAACAAACTGATTGAGCTCTTCTTGCATTGCTACAATCCAATTTTTGTTAGTAACGGCTTATTTTACGTTATCCGGTGCTATCTGAGATGTAAAGAATATATAGTTGCACATATCTTATAGTTGTTTTCGAGTACGCGCACCAGTGAGAGGGTTTTCAAGGATTTGATCAGATGGATGGTCTTTAATTGTTCGCAGTTTAGTGTTCTTTTGACTAGATGAAGAGTTTGGTTTATCAAACGAAAGGACTTCATCATCTTTTGAATTTGAGATAGGTGTATTCAACTGATCATCTATAACCATATTAATGGACTCTTAAATTACACCAGTCCTCTTGTTAAGAACCCGATATGCTCAACTATTTAAAGGATACCCTAAAAATATCCCTTCATCACTTTTGGTGTCAAATTTACTCATATTTTCTCGGTCACACAAGATGTAGCACTTGCTGCCGAAAACTTGAAAGTATTTGACAGTAGGCTTCTTATCAAACCACATTTTATAAGCCATTTTACTATTTAATTTTCTAGTATAAACGCAGTTAATTATATAACAAGCAGTAGTTACAGCTTCAACCCAAAGATTTTTAGGAAGCTTCATACTATTTAACATTACATTTGCCATTTCTTAAAGCACTTTATTTTTCCTTTCCACTACCTCATTTTATTGTGGTGTTTTGGGCACAGAATATTCATGTGATATTCCCTACTCAGAGTAAAATTTCACAAAATTGCTATTTTCAAACTCAGAACCATGATCACTACGGATCTTAGTGACTTGTGATTCTTTTTCAGTTTGGATATGTTTAAGTAACCTTTTTACTTCGTCGAGAGTTTCTGATTTCTCTCTCAAGAAGACTACCAAAGTATACCGGGTAAAGTCATCTACAATGACCAGTACATACTTCTTGCCACCTCTGCTCTCCGTTCCAGTTGGTCCAATGAGATCCATGTGGAGAAGTTCGAGTTGTTTAAATGTGGCATTGGAGTTCACCTTTTTGTGAGCACTCCTGGTTTGTTTACTAATCTGACACTCGCCATATATTTTATCCACTTTCTTTATTTTTGGTAGAACTCTTACCAATTCACTTTTGCTCAATCTATACAAGTTGAGGTAGTGTACATGTCCTAGGCACTTGTGTCAAAATTTGGTCTCATCGGTTTGGACCATGTAACACAATAGCTTAAATGGGCTTGAATCACTGACTATGTAGCAGTTCTCAGAAGTTCTGTGACCAGTTAATAATACAAAACCATTCTTATTTAGAATTTTGCACCCTTGATTGATAAATTTTACACTATGATTATTATCGCATATTTGAGAGATGCTTAATAGATTATGTTTTAAACCTTCTACATATAAAATGTTCTTAAATAGAGGGAGGTTAAAGAGTTGAACCGTACCTTGGCTAACAATTCTTCAGTTGCTACCATCACCAAATGTGACTAAACATCAGTCATGTCTTTAAGACTAGTGAATAGACCATTGTCACCTATCATATGTCTGGAGCAATAACTATCTAGGTACCACTTTTTATGGCTTGAAGCCTTGAAAGCGGAATGGGTAACCAAACAAGAAACCTTAGGGACCCATTTTATTACAATTTTAAGTTTAGGAGCACAATTGGTCATCTTATGTTTATAGTTGTTATAAGTCCTACCCATTGAGTTAGATTTTAAGAGCTCCTTAAGCAAGTATACAATTTTCTCAGCTAAAGGATAACAATTCTGATTTTTATAGTTGATATGGTTGCTTTTAATTTTTAAAGTCTGAAAAGTTTTAGTATTTTTAGAATTATTTTGATTCATACTTTTCCCTTTTGAGTTAGAAGACTCCCTTTAAACAAATTTAGGTGGAGTATTCTTATATTTGGGAGGAATACTTTTATCATAGCCTAATTCAGATCGATCACCACATTTTCTGGATCCAGATAAAAGTTTTTCTAATTTAGGATCACCTTGGACATACCTCCATGTGTCCTTCAGACTTAAAAGTGAAGTGACTTCTAGTTTTAACTATTCATTTTCAAATTTAAGTTTTCAACTAAGGATGTTTTGAAATCTAAGCCGCACTTAATTTTTTCAAAGAAATCTAAAAAGTGTAATTTTTTTAAGACTAGATTATCAAAATTCTCGTTTAGTTTTGAAAACTTTTCTTTCTGAAGTTTTAACTTTACAGCTATTTTGCAACTTTCCCTGTATAGGGCATCATAAGCATCTTGAAGGTCTTCTTCATTTTTGTGGTCACTACCCAGATTTTCTTCACTGGTTGAATCATTATCTGAGAAAGTGAACTTGGCTAGAGTCATTAGGGATTTGACATTATTAGCTGACTCAGTTTTAAAATCTTTTGACTTAGAAGAGACTTCAGAGTAGGAAGATTCATCCCAAGTAGCTAACATACCTTTCATTTTAGACTTATCTTTTTTATGACATTTGTTTTCTAGATGCCCATATTCATGGAAGTTGTAGCATTGACTGTTTATTAGAGATTTTCAATTTTTAGATCTAGATCTTTTCTTTTCAATAGGTTTTTGCAAATTAACCCTCTTTTTACTCTTGAAAATCTTGTAAAACTTTTTGGCTAAAAGAGTCATATCATCTTCAGAAGTTTCTAAATCAAAATTATTACTATTTTCATGGAAAATAATTTTAAAAGACTTGAGGGTGATTGACTTACCTTTGGGAGCCTTAAAATTTAACTCATAAGTTTGAAGAGACCCAACTAACTCTTCTACCCTCATATTATCTGAAATAGCTGTGAAGACCACTTAAGTTGAAGTAGGAATATGCCAATATATCCTAGAGGGGGATGAATAGGACTATTTAAAATTTTACAATGTATTTAAAAATCCTATTGCACTAATCCTATCAGATATACAATTATCAGGATTACTCAAATGTAACTCTACTGGCTTTCAAGCCTAGTAGAGGGTCCAATCACAAACTATTCAAAAGATAGCAATATAAAACTTAGTTCATGCTGGATACGACTGTGTATGTGTGTGAGGTGTGATCTCAAACATTCAGATATTGAAATAGTAAAGCAAATCACACAAACAAGGCAATCACAAACATAGTCATTTTTATAGTGGTACGACTACTTGTCTTCTCCACACCCGGCTGCGGCACTCAACCCTTAAGTGTACCAAATTTCACTAAGGAGTTTTTCCAGGGTTCACCTCAAACTTAAGGTTTTAAATCAGGTTCACCTTCAACCTTTACATGGAGATTTCTACTCGGTTCTTGCTGGTACACTCCTAGCCAGATGTTTATGCCCATATAGAGCAAAGGTTCACACAACGCACCCGGATGTTTATGCTCTCCATAAAGTAAGGGTCCACACAACACACTCACAACATCACTCCCACCAGAGGCCTCCTTTGAGGACTTCAAATAGTGAGCAACATTTAAGACCCAAACCTAGAAAGCAATGATCACAAGTGTCCTCTGGACTCTAGGTACTTACAGATAGGTTGATGAGTCCCTTTTAGCACAGTGATGAAGATCTCCTTCTTGTTGATGAAGAGTCTTCAGCTCCCTTGATCCGCAACACAAAAGATGTACCAGTACTAGGCTTCGGGTTGGGTCACGGTTAGGATGAAAATCCACTCTCTTGGAATTTTCTTATAAGGAACATAAAGTGATTCCCATCATGTATTCATTCAAGGCATCCCAGCTCAATAATATTCTATTAAGATAGTTGCTGGAGGATCCTTGAATGCGAAAGTTCATTTCCCAATCGACTCTATTAAATATCAATGGTAAGAGTGGATTAGAAGATGAACTCCCGTGAGAGAAAGGGCTTTGGGTATATGATTTGAGGGTAAGACACACAAAAACACTCTCTTCTTTCTCTACCAGCAAAATGGACAAGTCTCTGTTTATATAGGCGAAAGATTCCAACGGATATTAAACGGTCATATTTATGACAGAGTTCGATATCATCGAGCATGGTCGATATCATCGAGCGTATACTCTCGATGGGATCGACTGTCTGCTCGATAACATAAACTCAAGTGTCATTCACTTTTAAAACCTTTTACCAGCTGGTCGATGGGATCAATACTGGTGTCGATGTTATCGAATTTCAAACTCCGATACCATCGATACTGGGATCGATTTATCAACATTTGAAGAATGAGAGAGACTAGTCGAAATATTTTAGGCTTTATAAGATATGGTCGAGGGTCAATCGATGTCATCGAAATTTGAATGTCGATGATATCGTGACCTTGTCGATAGGATCGATAAATTGTATAGATTTTCCTATAAGCACGCTGGATAGTTAGTGCCCAGACTCGATCCTATCAATCAGGACTCGATACTATCGAGATAAGAATATCGATTTCCTCAAGTGGCCCTCGATCAACTTTTAGAACATTCTAAAATATTTGCTGGAGGAAACACGTGCCCACTGTCGATATAACCGAATGACTGCCGATATGATCGATGTTTAAATTTTGATTGAATCGGAACAGACATCGATATATTGAAGCTTATAGTAGATTTCTTTAGAAAAATAGGGGCACCGAAAAACTGCCTATCGATATTATCGATCCACTTTCGATGGGCTCGATATTCGAATATCGATGATATCGATTGAAACTTTGATATATCGATAAATCGTCCAAATGAATGTACGGTTGTAGGACGCTTTTTGTCCTCACTCGATTGTATCGATTGAGATGCCGAGGACATCGACAGTGCAGGTCGATCATATCGAAATGTGAATCGATACAATCGACAGGGTAAGAAAACTTAAAGATTTTTCTATTTGGTAAAAAGTTTTCTTACAATAAAACCCTAAGGTGATCTACTTAGTTTTAAGGGTTTTAATCACTTGGTGTTTTAGGACATGGGATGTGAGGCTATGATTTACCTATGACGTGCTTCCACACATCCAGTTGAGGCAGACACTTGAATTGATCTTCCTATTAAGCGCTGTTGTTCGACTGACTCAACTTACACCATAATTGACAAATAAGAGCACTAGTAGGTGCACTTATAATCTCCCCCTTTGTCAATTACGTGACAAAATACCCAAAACACCCTAGAAAAATATCTAGACAGATATATCCTAAATTGTGTGTTCATGTGATTACACAAATTTACAAATTCTAACACTTTCATGTACACAACCACAATTTACTCCCCCTTACTGTAAAAACCCCTTTCTTGGTGCAGCTGCTCCCCCTTACACCTGCAACATATAAGAGCACAAATATCAAATTTTTTGCATGGGGTGTTTGTAACTGTTCTCCCCCCTTTTGTCAGTCATTGGAAAAGGCATAACAAGTGATATTGATTGAAGATTTGAAGCATATGGGAGAACCATAGTAAGATAGATGTATATAGATATTCAACAGTGATAAACATACATCAATGAAGGCAAGAAGCAAATAGATGAAGCAATCAGCATAGTCATTGAATAAGCAATAGGAATGACAATGAATTAGGAATGAAATTCAGCTATATCAACTAGTATAAAAAATATATATACATTGCCACAGACAGCAGTATTTAATCCATTATCCAAATAAAATAAAGCCCATTTGAGGGACTCCAAGTATTATAATCAGTATTCCAGCCCATCCAAGGGCACACGCACACAACAAAAAAAACTTTCAACTTGTTCAAAATAGAGAGTTGTCACATGCACTTAAAGAAGCGTAGAACATTCAAAAAGATACTATAGTTCATACGTTGAGTAAAAGAGTGAATGTGTGTGACGTCTTTTAGAAATCAGCGCTAGGGAGCAGAATGAGAAGGAGCAGTGTCATCTCGGCGATAAGTCATCAAATCGACCAATTGTTGCACAGACTGTTGTACCTTGTGGACAACACGCTTCAAGACTGTAAGTCGCTCTTGCACTAATTGAATGTCCCACTGAATTACCCCGATCATGTCCGGCTTGTATTTTTTAGTATGCCTAGGGATTGACGTAGATGGGACTGGATCAACTCTGGCAGATTCACCACCTTCCATCTCAGTTTCCTCAGCCTGAGGGACACTTGTACCTTCGCCTCCTTCTTCTTGAATTCCTCCTTCCTGGTACTCGTGATAAATCAAATCCATCTTGCAAATGTTTTTAAAATTAAAAACATGAAATGGAAGTACAGGATCATTTGTAGAAGGAAAGACAATGCTTTGACAGATTCTGCTAATAATCCAAGGGTATGGAAGATGCAGATCTCTAGATGTATGTATGGCATTGACAAACTGATTGACAATCAGTGTTGGAAGGCAAATCATTATCCCAGTTGCAATGGAGTATATTATCATGACCATGAGACTTGTGAGATCAGATCGATTTGTACTTCTTGGGTTCAAATTTATAGTGAAGATCCCATGCATGACTCGAAACCGGGGCTCCATATACCTGGATTTTAAGGTATTTTCTTGATGCCATGGAATATCTCTATTGTGACATAGGTATTTGGTTATCTTTGATCGGACATCTGGAAGATCGAGATCCCAATTTGGAAGGCCTTCTGGAGCCAACTCTAGATTGAGAATGTGAGCTACAATGGCGGGAGTGATAAATGCATCATCACCATACAGGAATACCATGAATGAAGGAGGATCAGATATTGGAGAATGAAACACTGCAAGAAAGTTTCATGTTTGTTCTAGTTGACAGGGTCCTCCGAAATCCAGAATAGGCAGTCATCCGATTGAAACAAATAGAGATTCCAAATTGTATGATGCCAAAAAACCCTTGTCGACTTTTCTCTCATGGATCAGCTTCCTTCCGGTGTATTTTGCAGGACGTTGGATAGCCGGAGGAGGTGGCGCTGGTTGAGACGGTGCTTGAACTTCAGTCTGGGACCCACTGTGTCATGATCTTTTCCATGTGGGTGTCCGATGGTTCGGGTTCCTCATCATTTCCCTTGAGGCAAGGACTTTTTGTCGGGTAGCTCTTGAAGACTCCCCCAGACCGGATGCTACATTTTTATCTTTTCCCATGTGGAATAATAGGCTTTTTGAAGTATTTTGGGGAAAAATGATAAAAACGCCCAACAAACCAAGAGTATCCAAAAAAATTTATCGATGTTAGAAGGATATTACCTAATTTGTGGAAGGATTTGGTTATTCCGACGTGGCTCCTGGTGATTGGTCGAAAGGATCGAGCCAGAAAAATGACCGAGAAGCCCTTGAAGAATAAACTCTTTTTTGTTCAGCCTGCTGACTTTTATCGAGCACCATTTGTTGATCATATCGACCAATGTATCGATAGTATCAAGAAGTTACCAATCGATTCTATCGAATCTGTCCACGATGTCACCCACGGTCATACGGCTTTTCATATTCTGAAGAGCCGTCGATTGTATCAACCCTCGGTCGATGAAATCGAAAAAGGCTGACACTTGTATCAAAAGTAGATACTATTCAGATTTTTCATAATTTCGACACACTATTGTGTATTTCTTGACTTGATATGTCACAAAAATTTGTACCAGTTCTGTACAATTATAAACATGATAATGTTTATTTACAAAAGTTCAAGGTCTCTAACCTCAGATGTAATATTGAAGTGTAACATCCCGAAAATCGGGGGGGTCGAGCAAAAACCCAACTCCCGAGTTCCAAAATGTTATTTATGCAACATAGATATGTATGATTGAATGTTGTCTGTGATAACGCATTAAACATGAGTGAGATTAAGCTAGAACAGCATATCATACTCCAGAGACAGTTAAATTAACAAGCGGAAGACTGTGATAGTATGTATAACATATATAAACTGTTGTATGCCTCCAGAGTGTGGATATGTTACCAGGTTATGTACATACATGTATACTCCAAAAGTAGACAAAACGAATACACATGAGTGCGCTAAAAATATAAAATGACAAGTGTCAAAGTATCTAATCAACCTCCCTGTAATCCCGTCAATCAGAACACGCATAAAGGAGGGATCCTCCTCATCATCATCAAATCCAGCTCCGCCTCACAGGCCGCGCCATCATCTGCAATCACAAAAAGGTCTGGTGGGTGTCCAGGAACACCGTCCCGTAACGTGGGAGTGAGTAGCTAACTCAGTGGAATAATAGAGCAAAGATTAACATGTTCTCAAATCAATCACGCGATAATAGTAAAGCAATAAATCAAACAATCCTAATACTGTTGTTAATGCAATTATGACATGACGTGATGTATGCCCTCACCGACGATCACCCTCATGCGGAAACATCTTACGACCGCGGCATGCCGCACTCCCTCAAGTGCTCCACATCTTCCAGGCACATGCAATGTCATGGTGATATGATTACCGAGTTGTTATTAGTCCTTTTCACACAGCAATATTGGGAAACTAAGGTACCTCCCTTATATCAATTCCAACACAGATCCTGTCTAGGGTCGTCACTCCTAGTAATCTCATACGATGTATATTTTGTAGGTCGCTGCAAGGGCTGCCAGGGCTGTTGCACGCACTCGTTGCTCCGCTCCCCCATCACCTTATCAATACAGGCCTACTGTACTCTACTGCTACGGAAGGGTCGTCGCCTCCCGTAGACTCAGAATACGCTCGCGGTCACTACAAAGGGCTGCCAGGGCTGTTGTTCGCACTCGTTGCACCGCTCCCCCATCACCTTATCAGTGTAGGCCGACAGCAAGAATATAGTGTCCCATACCACCATAATCTGCTCACGAGTCATAGGTGCTCACTGGTCACTACGGGGAGGTTTGTGGCCCCAGCGTAGGCCGACAGCTCGACCACGGTGTCCCATACCACCATGCCCGGCTCATGAGTCTTCGTGGATCAAGGTACCACGGTTAATAGGGTTTACAATGGTAAGTTCAGTACCCTAGGTTCAAGCAGTTATGATACATACAAGGTGAACAAACATCGGCCAGACGGGTTACTTGACGGGCTCGACTAGCGCGATCGCATCTCGAATTGAACGACATGAAGTGCGTAAAACACTTCGCGTGGCCTAACCACTGCCGCCAACTCTCAACACGAATCACATTCATCGACGCGTCGTTCGTGGCTATGACCAGTCAGCCACGAATTCGCTCGGTTACCGACTGCCTGGACTAAGTCAAGTCCCACACATCTATGGAATTACTATAAAAAGGTGTTGGAATTGAAATACATCATGTGAGCATGTTAGCACATGTTATAACATTCAACTTAAGCAAATCTTCAAGGCATACTTCCCATGCATATTCAACTTAAGCAAATCCTCAAGCACATACATTCCATGCATGTAATGAAATCATGCATTTTGTCAACATGTAGAAAATCATTTAGGTCAGCATAATAATTGAAAAATCAATCACAAACTATCAAATAACATCATTTAATTCAATACATACTAATACAAGCATTTATACAAACACATACACTACACACTTAAGTCTACATATAGTATGTCGACCCCAAGTGCGCAACTAGGCGAATCTCTTCGCCAAACTAATTATGCACGCATTCCTAACTTCCTAATGCGACAAAAAACCATGTCAATCACATCAGCAAAATATGAATGTAAGCAGTACTTCCTACAAATGACTAAAATGCCCTAAATCTTATATTCTTCGTTAGCTTACGAAACGGGAAACGGAGAGCATTTTGTACATGTCAAACGGCGATGCCGTCAAGAATCTACTATTAAACGACATTGAAAGCGTTGGGAACCGTCAATCAAAGCGTCTAAAATCCTCACCTAGTGTCTTGTAGACTCGGGAATTGAAGCGGAGCGTATATGCTTCGTCTACGGCGAGTAAGGAGCCTAATACATAAGATCCATAAGCTACATCGCTATGGAAACAAGAAAGACTCAAATCAGCAACTATTTAGGGTTTTTACTTACCTAGGATCGCGGTGGAATCGCCGGAAAAGCGGTAGAGGAGTGTTGCTTAAGCACGTGCAACACGTAGTACAAGTGGCAGGAAGAACTCTCCCACACTCTCACAATCTCCCACCTTTTTCTCTCTCCCAAGCTAGGGCTTCTCTCAAATTCGGATGGGAGAGAGGAGTGAGGGTTTCAACCCCTTTTATAGCCAACAACATGCCCAAAATAGGCTTGGGAACAATGTTTACTTGGTGCCTAACCAAATCGGGGCCGTTTCGGTCCAAAAGGGCATTTCTGGAGGTTCCCAGGCCAAATGCGGTCGGACTTAAGCTCATGCATACTGGATCTAGCACACATCCAGTTTTCAGACCGGTTGGGTTCCCAGATCGCACGTGGCGGCCCAGTTTCAGTTTAACGGTCACCGTACCAAGATCAGGCCTATAAGTCTCGTGATATATAATAGATATTTTTCCTGATCCAAGGGTGTAATTTGGCTGTATTCCGACGGTCAGAACGCTCAATACTGATGCGTCAAATTTGTGTGCCAGATTTGAATTTGAAATTCCAACTATGTCCCTATTCGCACTCTCTTCGGTCCGGGCTCAATGAAATTGCCTGTGATTATCGGTTTGACTTGATTTTCGGAATGAGTGTCAAGTCCAGCTAAACGGTTCTAACGGTCTAAGATAGGAGGTATTGGACTTTCGACGCGCGGTCTAGATCCAATACAAAGTTTCAAGGAGGTCCCGAGGACAAACCGGCTTAGAGTTTGATCCGAGGCTTTAGAGCATTATAGCACCCTTGGTTCCACTCGCTTTGGGCCTTGTAGAACGTATTTAAAGCGATCAGGGACCATTTCCCAGCTATTCTAACGTTGCACTAGCTAACTTAGTCATATTTTCTAAAGGAATTGATTCTAAGTGGTTTCTTTGGCTATGGAATTGGGTTCTAAGCAATTTTCCAGGTGTTTCAATTGACCCATTGCCTAAGGACGTCAAATCTCAGATTGGCCAAAATCCGGGGTGTTACATGAAGGCTCAACAAAATTACATCATTTCAGTAAATATTCAGATCTAGATGCATAATTTGGATTGTTCCTTTTTCTGATTGATAGATCAGGGTATATGAGAATTAATCATCAGACAGTTCAGTTTTTCTTTAACTAGCCATTGTGGGATAAATTTCTTTATTTTGTCCTTATCTTAAGGTGGTGGTGGATAAGTGTTTTTCTTAAGCAGACCTTTATCATTTAGTGTTTCCTTGATGGGTTTGATTCCAATGTTTTTCTGATCAGAGTTATGTGAGGTCTGCCTTGGTGCCAAGCATTCAAACTTATAATGACCCACATCACCACATAAGTGGCAAACTGGAGAAATTCCCATATTACTACTTGAAGCAGTAAATTTTTTTTGGGCTTTATTTCCAGTTTTCTTTTTACTTTTCTCATATCCTAGTCCACTCTTGTCTCTTCCTAGTCTTCCCATCCCTAACAATTTTTTCAATTTCTCACCACTCTGAGAAAATTTGTAGTTTATCTCGGCAAATTTCCTGGATTTTTCTAAGTCAATACAAAGTGAGTGGTTCTCATTTTTGAGTTGTGCATTATCATCTCTTAGCAATTCAGCCTGGTTCATAAGTTTTGATAATTCTATTTTTAGGGATAGGTTTTCTCTTTCTAATTTATCATTGTCTGTGTGATATTGTTGTAAATCATTAGCTAAATGTATGTTTATTTCCAAGGTTCTGTCCAAGTCTTTCTGCAAAAATTTCTTTTTATTTTCAGACATACCGAGTTTTTTAAGGATATGGATGCTATGAATGTATAGTTGATTATAAGCATCCTATAGTTTATCCTCTTCAATTTCTTCTTCTTCTTCAAATTCCTCATTGTCAGATGGAAATGATTCAGTAGCTTGCTGTTCTTCTTTAGATTTTGTTCGAATGATTGAAGCAGTGGAGATCATAAGTATTTTCAATGATTTCTGATCTCTATCACTTTCTGAGTCACTATTTTCTGAGTTTGACTCTTCTGTATCATGCCATATGGCAGCCGTTGCCTTGCCCTTGGTTTTTCTGTTTGGGCATTCAGTAGATAGGTGTCCATACTCCCGATAGGCGTGGCATTGTGGTTCTTTAGTCCTTTTCCCAATTTTGCCTGCAGAAGGTTTGCCATCCACCTTTCTACCTCTAGAGGGGCGGCCGCGGTTCCTTTGAATGAACCTTCTCAATCTTTGTGCCAGCAGAGCAACTTTCTCATCTTCATCTTCTTTTTCACTCTCACTGTCCTCATGTTTTGATTTCTTAGAAGTTTTTAGGACTGTTTTTGGATTTTTGGGATTAAGTGAAGTGTAGTTCAAAAGTTTGTAGGGAACCTACCAGTTCTTCTACTTTCATTTCATCAATGTTTCTACACTCCTCAATTGTTGTTACCTTGGGATTAAACCGTTCCGGTAGGGATCATAAGATTTTCCTACATATTTTAGGTACTGAAACTTTTTCTCCCAATCCACCCATAGGGTTACAACTAATATTCAATTTGGTGAAAAACTCCATAAATGTCTCATGCTCTTCCATCCTGAGATTTTTGAAATGTAAAGTTAAAAGTTGTAGTTTATAGCTCTTCACAGTGCTTGTGCTTTCATGGGTTATTTTCAGTAGAGCCCATGCTTTCTTGGATGTCTCACACATACTTATCTGATTAAATATATCTTGAGAGATGGCACAGTAGATGACGTTCATTACTTTTGCTTCAGCAGTTCGCTGTTCTTTGTCGAGCGCTGTCCACTTTTCTTTGGGTTTGGGCTTAGTGATGGTAGTTTCATCTTCAAGTACGATTTGTTCAGATGGTACCACATATCCCTTTTCAACTACATCCCAAACATAATGATCCAAAGATCTCAGGAAGTAATGCATTTTAGCCTTCCATTATACATAATTTGAACCATCAAATACTAGAGGTCTAGTGACTGATGAGCCCTCTCCTTTGGTCATATTTCACAACTTCAGTCAAGATCACTCTCTAGGCGGTGAAGCCCTTAAAGAGAGACCTACTCTAATACCAATTGAAATAGCGGTGAAGATCGCTTGAGTTGAAGTAGGAATATGCCAATATGTCCTAGAGGGGGGTGAATAGGACTTTAAAGTTTTACAATGTATTTAAAAATCCTATTGCACAAAATCCTATTGCACTAATCCTATCAGATATACAATTATCAGGATTACTCAAATGTAACTCTACTGGCTTCCAAGCCTAGTAGAGGGTCCAATCACAAAATATTCAAAAGATAGCAATATAGAACTTAGTTCATGTTGGATATGACTGTGTATGTGTATGAGGTGTGATCTCAAACATTCAAATATTAAAATAGTAAAGCAAATCACACAAACAAGGCAATCGCAAAGACAATCATTTTTATAGTGGTTCAACTACTTGTCTACTCCACTCCCGGCTGCCGTACTCAACCCTTGAGTGTACCGAATTTCACTAAGAAGGTTTCCTAGGGTTCACCTCAAACCTAAAATTTAAAATCAGGTTCACCTTCAACCTTTACACGGAGGTTTCTACTCGGTTCACCTATAACCCCAGAGTTTTGCTGGTGCACTCTTAACCAGATGTTTATGCCCACACAGAGCAAGGGTCCACACAATGCACCTGAATGTTTATGCTCTCCACAGAATAAGAGTCCACACAACGCACCCACAGTGTACACTCCTGCCAGAGGCCTCCTTTGAGGACTTTAAATGGTGAGCAACACTTAAGACCCAAACTTAGAAAGGAATGATCACAAGTGTCCTCTAGACTCTAGGTACTTACAGATAAGTTGATGAGTCCCTTTTAGCGTAGTGATGAAGATCTCCTTTTTGTTGATGAAGAGTCTTCAGCTCCCTTGATCCGCAACACAAAAGATGTACCAGTACTAGGCTTCAGGTCGGGTCAAGGTTAGGATGAAAATCCACTCTCTTGGAATTTTCCTATAAGGAACATAGAGTGATTTCCTTCATGTATTCATTCAAGGCATCCCAGCTTAATGATATGCTATTAAGATAATTGCTGGAGGATCCTTGAATGCGAAAGTTCATTTCCCAATCCACTCTATTGAATATCAATGGTAAGAGTGGATTGGAAGATGAACTCCCGTGAGAGAAAGGGCTTTAGGTATATGATCTGAGGGTAAGACACACAAAAGCACTCTCTTCTTTCTCTACTAGCAAAATGGACAAATCTCTCTTTATATAGGCAAAAGATTCCAATAGATATAAAATGGTCATATTTATGACAGAGTTCGATATCATCGAGCATGATCGATATCATTGAGTGTATACTCTCGATGGCATCAACTGTCTGCTCGATAACATAAACTCAAATGTCATTCACTTTTAAAACCTTTTGTCATCTGGTCGATGGGATCTATACTGGTGTTGATGTTATCGAATTTTAAACTCTGATACCATCGATAATAGGATCGATTTATCGACATTTGAAGAATGAGAGAGACTAGCCGAAATATTTCAGATTTTATAGGATATGATCGAGGGTCAACCGATGTCATCAGAATTTGAATGTCGATGATATCAAGACCTTGTCGATAGGATCGATAAATTGTATAGATTTTTCTATAAGCACACTGGACAGTTAGTGCCTAGACTCGATCCTATCGATCAGGACTCGATACTATCGAGATAAGAATATTGATTTCCTCGAGTAGCCCCCGATCAACTTTTAGAACATCTTGAAATATTTGCTGGAGGAAACACGCGCCCACTGTCGATATAATCGAATGACTGCCGATATGATCGATGTTTAAATTTAGATTGAATTGGAACAGACATCGATATATCAAAGCTTATAGTCGGTTTCTTTAGAAAAATAGGAGCATCGAAAAACTGCCTGTCGATATTATCGATCCACTTTCGATGGGCTCGATATTCGAATATCGATGATATCGATTGAAACTTCGATACATCGATAAATCATCCAGATGAATGTGCGGTTGCTGAACTCTTTTTATCCTCACTCGATTGTATCGATTGAGATGCCGAGGACATCGATAGAGCAGGTCGATCATATCGAAATGTGAATCGATACAATCGACAGGGTAAGAAAACTTGAAGATTTTCCTGTTTGGTAAAAAGTTTTCTTACAATAAAATCATAAGGTGTTCTACTTAGTTTTAAGGATTTTAATCACCTAGTGTTTTGGGACTTGGGATGTGAGGCTATGATTTACCTTTGGCGAGCTTCCACACATCCAGTTGAGGTAGACACTTGAATTGATCTTCCTGTTAGGCGCTGTTGTTCGACTGACTCAACTTACACTGTAATTGACAAACAAGAGCACTAGTAGGTGCAGTTACATTATCTGCATCACAAAGTTCCTGCATCGCGGTCACTTTTGAATTGAACCGATCAGGCAATGAGCGCAGTATCTTTGCACAGACTTTACTTTCTGGGATCTTATCACCAAGACCCCATATAGAGTTGGCAATGTCATTCAATCTTGTATAGAATTTCATGAAAGTTTCACTTTCTTTCATACGTATTTCCTCAAATTTGGTTGTGATGATTTGAACTTTAGATTTCTTAACAATTGTTGTACCCTCGTGTGTCATTTTCAAAATATCTCAGGCTTGCTTTGCAGTATCATAGGATATAATTCTCTTGAATTCATCCAGTGATAGTGAGCAAGTAATAGCATTTAAAGCCTTTGCATTGACATTACTCTCACTTTTCTAAATAATAGTCCAAGAAAAATAAGGTGAAACTTTTACAGTTATAGATCCATCAGTACCAGTCACTTCAGTGGTAGGAGAGGTCCAATTGGTCTGAGTGGCTTGCCACATGCTCTCATCCATGGATTTTAAAAGAAACCTTCATTTTGGCTTTCCAATAGGCATAATTGGAGCCATCAAATAGTGGAGGCCTAGTGATTGAGAGGCTATCAATGTTTGACATCTCAAAAATCTTAGATCGATTAGTTTAAGAATTTAATCCAAATAACAAAAATAAAACGAGCTATTAGGCACTAATACAACTTGAAAAGGCCAAGCTAAATGTCCTAGAGGCAGGAGAGTGAATTGGACACTACCAAATTTAAAAATAAAGTGCAGAAATAAAGACTTAATAAGTAGTTGATAACACAAAAGAAAGAAACCTCTAAAAACAAGTATTGAGAGGTTGATACAAACTTGTTTCTAAGGATAACCTGACACCAAAAGTCTATGGTTTATGGCAGGACAACATTACTAGAACGTGGGTGAGTATTAAAAACTCAAACTCAAATGGTGGTGAAAGAAATAAGAACTAATCTATTACAACATTCACCACACAATGCTTGAAAAATAAAGATTACAACTTTCACATCCACAAATACATCCCATGATCTTAAATCAAAAAATGATAAAGAAATAAATCAAACACCCACCAAACACTTGAGAATTATAGTGGTTCGTGTGTGTACACGAACTGTCTAAAAACAGCCACACAACTACTCCACTCTTAATATTCACTCTCTCGGGATATTAGTGCTCACTAATCAAATAGGTTTTTCAAGGTTCACATAAAAACTTCACAATTGTATTTTAAGTGGGCTCACATAATCATAACCCCAAACTCTGTGATTTTCTGGTTGATCTCAGAAAAAACCAAATGAGATTTTATGGTTTATCTCATCAACCAAACAAACTGGAATTACAGAAAAGGAAAAGGAAACACTTATCTGTATGAAGATTCTGAAATAGCCTAGTAGAACCAACTTGATGATGACGTAGATGTTCAACGTTAAGTCCCAAAAGTGTATAGGGTTCTAGGTCTAGATGATTTTTAATTTAAATCAACCTGAGCTAGCTTGATTTGATTTCGATCTCAAGAAAGGGTAAATCAAATGTCCCTTTTTAAAATCAGATTGGAATAGAGATCTAAAATCAAATAACAAGAGTTACTTAGAATCTAAAATGGGTACAAAATAGCTTAGAATGAAAATAAAATTATCTCAGAGTGATTGCTTAAAAATAATTAGAATTCAATGTAAAACTCTAAAAATTGAGTGCTATTTATAGGTGAAAAATCTGTTCACTAGACTGGCCTTAGGTTCACTTAGACTAGCCTTAGTTTGTAACACCCTGAAAATCAGGGGTCGTGTATAAACTCAACTCCCGAGTTCCAGACCGTCACTTATGCAACAAAAATGATTATGATTCAATGTTGTCTGATTTAAAGCATTCACACGAGTAAAAGTATACCAAAACTGCAATTCATACTCCAGATCCAGTGATAAAAGCAAGCGGAAGACTAAACAATATATATATCACTGTAAGGAAAAACAAAGTAGATCTCATCTGTCTCTAAAGTATGAATACATCTCTGAGTCTCATATACATATACATGAACAAAATCAAATGTTCAAAATAGTCCCACTGAAGTCCCATCAACCCAAGTCACCTACGCAAAGCCATCATGATACTGCATATACGAGAACTCGTCCTGGT
The DNA here is from genome assembly GCA_037074715.1 of Magnolia kwangsiensis. Taxonomy (NCBI): domain Eukaryota; kingdom Viridiplantae; phylum Streptophyta; class Magnoliopsida; order Magnoliales; family Magnoliaceae; genus Magnolia; species Magnolia kwangsiensis. The sequence continues at coordinate 71,368,913 of CM073574.1, read as the reverse complement.
CCTCGTCGAAGTTTGGCTCTGCCTCCTGGATCTCAGCCTCACCTGCATCTACAATAGGGTCTGGTGGGTGTTGCAAACACCATCCCGTAACGTGGGAGTGAGTGATCAACTCAGTGGAATCATAGAGCAAAGATTAGCATGTTCACAAATCAATCATGCGATAATAGTAAAGCAGTAAATCAGACAGTCCTAATACTGTTGTTAATGCAAGATGACATGACGTGATGTATGCCCTCACCGACGATCTCCCTTATACGGCACCATCTTACGACCGCGGCATGCAATCGACCCTCAAGTGCTCCACATCTTCCAGGCACATGTAATGGTATGGTGATATGATTTCTGAGTTGTTATTAGTCCATTCAAACAGCAGGATTGGGAAACTAAGGTACTTCCCTTGTATCAATCCCAACACAGATCCTGTCTAGGGTCGTCACTCCTAGTAATCTCATACGATGTATATTTTGTAGGTCACTGCAAGGGCTGCCAGGGCTGTTGCTCGAACTCGTTGCACCGCTCCCCCATCACCTTATCAATACAGGCCTACTGTACACTACTGCTACTGAAGGGTCGTCGCCTCCCGTAGACTCAGAATACGCTCGCGGTCACTACAAAGGACTCGTCGCCTGATCAGTGTAGGCCGACAGCTAGAATATAGTGTCCCATACCACCATAATCTGCTCACGAGACTATGTGCTCACTGGTCACTACGGGGAGGTTTGTGGCCCCAGCGTAGGCCGACAGCTCGACCACGGTGTCCCATACCACCATGCCCGGCTCATGAGTCTTCGTGGATCAAGGTACCATAGTTAACAGGGTTTACAATGGTAAGTTCAGTACCCTAGGTTCAAGAAGTTATGACTCATACAGGGTGAACATACATCGGCCAGTCGGGTTACTTGACGGGCTCGACTAGCACGATCGCATCTCAAGTCGAACGACATGAAGTGCGTAAAACACTTCGCGTGGCCTAACCACTGCCGCCAACTCCAAACACGGCTCGCGTTCATCGTTGCGTCGTTCGTGGCCAAAACCAGCTAACCACGAATTCGATCAGTTACCGACTGCCTGGACTAAGTATAGTCCCAAACAATTATGGAATTACATCAGCAATTCATATAGGAATATTGGAATTGAAATACAATCATGTGAACATGTTAACACATGTTATAACATTCAACTTAGGCAAATCTTCAAGCACATATATTTCATACATGTAATGAAATCATGCATATAGTCAACATGTAGGAAATCATTTAGGTCAGCATATTAATTGAGAAATCAATCTCAAACTATTTCATAACATCATTTAATTCAATACATACTAATACAAGCATTTATACAAACAAATACACTACACACTTAAGTCTACATATAGTATGTCGACCCGAAGTGCACAATTAGGCGAATCTCTTTGCCAAACTAATTATGCACGTATTCCTAACTTCCTAATGCGACAACAAACCATGTCAATCACATCAGCAAAATATGAATGTAATCTGTACTTCCTACAAATGACTAAAATGCCCTAAATCTCATATTCTTCGATGATTTACGAAACAGGAAACGGATAGCTTGTTGTACATGTCAAACGGCGATGCCGTCGATAATCTACTATTAAACGACATTGAAAGCATTGAAAACCGTCAATCAAAGCATCTAAAATCCTCACCTAGTCTCTTGTAGACGTGTCATTTTGAACGGAGCGTATACGCTTTGTCAACGGCGATAAGAGAACCTGTTTTACAAGATCTATTGGTTAAAAAGCTATGGATCTTAGTGATTCCAAAATTAGCAACTTCTAGGGTTATTTATTACCTGAAAACGTGGGAGAATCACCGGCTTGGTGATCAGGAGGTGTTGCTTAGGCACTAGCAACAGGTGGCACGAAGACTGGAAAAATCCCTTCTACACTCTCTCTCAAACTCTCACCTTTTCTCTCTCCCAATCTAGGGTTTCTTGCAATTTCGGATGGGAGAGAGGAGTGAGGGTTTCAACCCCTTTTATAAGCTTAAAAACGTCCGAAATAGGCTCGGGAATGAAGTTTACTTAGTGCATATCCAATTCGGGGCTGTTTCGGTTCAAAAGATGCTTTCTGGTGGTCTCCTGGTCGAATGCGATCGGACTTAAGCTCATGTGTACCAGATCTAGCACGTATTAAGTTTTCAGTCCGGCTGGGTTCGCAGATCGCACGTGGCAGACCAGTTTCAGTTCAGCGGTCACTGCACGTAGATCAGGGCTGAAAGTCTCATGATATAAAATAAAAATTTCTCCTGATCCGAGGGTGTAATCTGGATGAATTCTTACGGTCAGAACGCTCAATACTGACGCGTCAAGTCGTGTGCCAGATTTGAATTTGAAATTCCAATTCTGTCCCTATTCGCACTCTCTTCGGTCCGGGCTCAATGAAATAGCCTGTGATTATCAGTTTGACTTGATTTTCGAAATGAGTGTCAAGTCCAGCTAGGCGGTTCTAACGGTCTAAGATAGGAGGTATCGGACTTTCGACGCGCGGTCTAGATCCAATACAAAGATTCAAAGCGGTCCAGAGAACAAACCTGCTTAGAGTTTGGTCCAAGGTTATAGAGTGTTATAGAGTCATTGGTTCTACTCGATTTGGGTCTTGTAGAACGTATTTAAAGTGATCAGGGACTATTTCCCAGCTACTCTAGCATTACGCTAGCTAACTTAGTCATATTTTCTAAAAGAATTAATTCTACGCAATTTCGGGTCGAGTTGGTACTCGAGCCCAAGTATGGATTTTTCACGGGCGTTACAATCTACCCCCCTTAACAAATAATTTCATCCTCAAAATTTGTACCTTTTCGTACTCCTCGAGAAGCTGTGGGTAGTTCTTTCTGATCTCGGCTTCTGTCTCCCAGGTAGCCTCCTCCTCAGAGTGATGCGTCCACAATACCTTCACAAGGGGAATCACCTTGCTACGCAGTACCTGCTCCTTCCTGTCTAGGATACGTGTCGGTCACAGGATATAAGTAACATCCTCTCCTAACTGCACCTGCTCCCATCTGATGATATGGGAAGGATCAGCAACGTACTTCTTCAGCATAGAAACATGAAATACGTTGTGAACGCTCGCGAGAGGCGTGGGTAAAGCCAATCGGTAAGCCACTGCTCTCACACGATCGAGGATCTGAAATGGACCAATGAATCACGGTGCTAGCTTCCCCTTCTTCCCGAACCGAAGGACTCCCTTCATAGGGAAAACTCGCAAAAACACATGATCCCCAACTGTGAACTCTAGTGGCCTCCGTCTCGTATCGGCATAACTCTTCTGTCTGCTCTGCGCTGTAAGAAGCCGACGTCGAATAATATCGATCTTCTCTGACGTCGCCTGCACTAACTCTGGGCCAATCAAGCTACGCTCACCGACCTCTATCCAGCAATGAGGTGCTCGACAAGGTCACCCATACAGCGCCTCATAAGGTGCCATACCGATACTCGCCTGAAAACTGTTGTTGTACGCAAACTCCGCATATGCAAGACAATCATCCCAACTGTCCTTGAAGTCTAATGCGCAAGCTCGCAACATGTCCTCTAAGATCTGGTTCACCCGCTCTGTCTGTCCGTCCGTCTGTGGGTGGAAGGCAGTACTGAACTTCAACTTCACACCCATAGCCTCCTGAATGCGAGTCCAGAAAATAGAAGTGAACCGCGTGTCTCTGTCTGACACGATCTCCAGCGGAACTCCATGCAGACGCACAATCTCTCTGATGTACAGTCTAGCCAGCTCGTCTGTAGAGTTTGTAACTCTAATCGGTAGAAAGTGCGCCGACTTCGTCAGACGGTCGACGATCACCCAAATGGAATCATGTCCCTTCCTCGTCTTCGGCAACCCAGAAATGAAGTCCATGGAAATGAAATCCCACTTCCACTCTGCGATCGGCATAGGCTGCAAAAGTCCAGGTGGTCGGCGATGCTCTGCCTTCACCTGCTGACAAGTGAGACAACGGGACACGAACTCTGCTATGTGGGTCTTCATACCTTCCCACCAATATGTCCTCTTCATGTCACGATACATCTTCGTACTTCTTGGATGCATCGCGAGTCTAGTACAGTGCGCAGCCTCGAGAATCTCTCGTCTCAAGTCAGGGATATCTGGGACGCATAGGCGGCCACGATAACGTAAGCCCCCATCCATACCAACTCGCCAGTCGGCGTCTGCATCATCACTGGCCTGCTTTCGAAGCTCAGTCAGATGCGCATCGTCCCTCTGCGCCTCGATGACTCGGTCATCGATCTGGGATCGCACCTGTACATGTGCGATGAACTCAAACGACTCCTCTACGGTGAGTTTCTACTCAAAGTCTCACAAAAACTCAACCATATCCCACCCAGCAACCATCAGCGGAGCCGCAAACTCTATCACCTTCTTGCGGCTCAATGCATCAGCCACAAGGTTCGCCTTCCCAGGATGGTAAGAGACTTCAAACTTGAAGTCCTTCAACGTCTCCATCCATCGCCGCTGTCTCATATTCAAGTCTCGATGCCTGAATATGTACTTGAGGCTCTTGTGGTCGCAAAAGAGCTCGAACTCCTCTCCGTAGAGGTAATGTCTCCAGAGTCTCAGTGCGAATATAATGGCTGCCAACTCTAGGTCATGTGTAGGGTAATTCTCCTCGTGCTTCCGTAATTGTCTCGAGGCATACGAAATTACCCTGTCCCTCTGCATAAGGACACAACCCAAACCAACGCTAGACGCGTCAGTGTATATAGTGTATCTAACCCCTTGCTCTAGCAATACTAGCACAGGGGCGGACGTAAGTCTGTCCTTCAGCTCCTGAAAAGCTGACTCCGCCTTGTCATTCCAGGCGAACTTCACGTCCTTCCGTGTCAACTGAGATAAGGGTCTCGTGATCTTCGAGAAGTCCTGTATGAAGCGCCGATAGTAGCCAGCGAGACCCAAGAAACTCCTCACCTTAGTGACAGAACCAGGTTGCTCCCAGTCCTACACCGCAGCTACCTAAGACAGGTCAACTGCCATGCCATCCTTGGACACCACGTGTCCCAGGAACTTCACCTCCTGCTTCCAGAAGTCGCACTTCTTGTACTGTGCGAACAACTGATGCTGTCTGAGTGTATCCAGGACCAAACGCAAGTGCTCCTCATGCTCCTCTCGACTCCTAGAGTACACCAAAATGTCGTCAATGAATACAACGACGAATTTATAGAGGAAAGGCTGAAATACCTGGTTCATCAGATCCATGAACATGGCCGGTGCGTTCGTGAGACCGAACGACATCACGAGGAACTCGTAGTGGCCAAAACTGGTCCTGAATGCTGTCTTCTGCACGTCCTCATCCCTGACGCGTAACTGATGATATCCTGACTGAAGATCGATCTTCGAGAAGTACTGCGCTCCTCTCAGCTGATCAAACAAGTCATCGATCCTGGGTAAAGGGTACTTGTTCTTCACCGTGACCTGGTTCAGCCTGCGATAATCAATACATAATCGCATCGAACCGTCCTTCTTCCTCACGAATAGGACCGGTGCTCCCCAAGGAGACACACTAGGCCATATAAGGCCAAGCTCTAGCAGACCATCAATCTGCGTCCTCAACTCCTCCATCTCACACGGTGCCATGCGATACGTCGGCAGTGAGACGGGCGTAGAACAAGGAACCAGATCGATAGTGAAATCGATCTCTCGTCGGGGTGGCAAACCTGGGATCTTCCTGAACAGATCCCCGAACTCAGAAACGACTGGCGTATGCTCAAGTATCTGGGCACCAGCGTCGCACAATAAAGTGGCATAACTAAGTATGTGGAAAGGGAGATTTACCCGCACTGAAAATGTGAAGGATGCACCCTCTGGCTCGTACACAGTCACTATACGAGTCTCGCAGTCAATCTCGGTCCTCGCTGCAGTCAACCAATCCATGCCAAGAATGATGTCGAGATAAACAAGAGAGGGGTCGACGACAAGATCAATAGCCATCGTCCTGCCTCCCAGATCCACCAAACAACCCTCACACATCTGGGTAACATCTGAATAATCTCCATGAGCTGCAAGTACTCGCACCCTATCCATGGTAATAGTCTGTAACCCAAGACGCCTGACTACAACATGTGATATCAAAGAAATCGTGGAACCAGTGTCCACCATCACAAGAATAGGAGTACCTCCAATATGGGCTGTGACCTCGAAGGCTGAATGCTGAAAAGTCGGTGTCACAGCTGCCTCGGCTGTCAATGCATGAACCCGAGCCTGCTGTGGCCGGTTCGGCCGCTGTGTCAAGGGCCGTGGAGGCTGTCTGATCTGCGATGCCGGAGGTCTGAAAGAAGGGTGCGCAAGAGCTAACCGTATAGGCGGTGCTGATATCGCTTGTGAACATGCACGGTCAATCTTCTGCGGTGGTGAGAACCCACTGTCCCGCATCCGAGAAAAACAGCTCTGCCCCAAGTGGCCCGTCCTCCCACAATATGTGCACGATAACTTGGGGCGCCGAAACGATGGTGCAGGCGTTATGGCCCGAGTAGGAGGGTCGACGCGAGGCCTCTTGCCCACGAAGGGCCTGTCCTGCATGTCTGGTTGTGGCCTAGAAGCAACAGGGCCACGAGATCGTGCAAGTCGATCCACATCCTGCTCTGCCCGCATAGACTAGTGAATCAACTCCGTATATGAGGGAATGGTCACACAGCACATCTTCGACCGAATATCCGGTCGTAAACCCTCTAAAAAGCGCCGTATGCACATCTGCTCACCAGCCAAAATAGTCGGGACGTATCTGCCCAACTCCGTAAACCGATGCTCATACTCCGTGACTGTCATGGCTGCCTGTCTGAGGCGGAGAAACTCATTCTCCCTGTCATGCCTGTAAGTCTGGGGGTAATACTTCTCGTGAAAGCGGAACTCAAACGCTGCCCATTTCCATATATAGTCGGCGGCAACGGTCCGCAATACGCTATTCCACCACAGGCTGGCCTCTCGCTCAAACAGGAATGTAGCCAGCTCTACCTGCTCGGCCTCTGTGCAATGAAGCATCCGTAATATCTTCGACACACGGTCGAGCCAGTACTCGGCCTCCTCGGGTCTGTGAGAACCCGTAAAAGTGGGAGGCCGTAAGCGCTGAAATCGCTCTAATAGGCCCCGTGTATCTACGGCATTCCCCGTAGGGTAAGCAGGCGGTACAGGATGAGCCATGCCCTCATCCTGGGCGTATGTATAAGCATCCTCAGCTGGATGCGCAGGTGGTACAGGTGGAGCCACACCCCCACCCTGGGCTAATGTCCCCACAATGGTAGTCAGAAGCTGCTGCTGCTGCTGCATCATAGCCAACATCTGCTCAAATCTGTCAGGAGGTGGAGTAGGCTGTGGCGGGTACTGCGTCGAAGTAGATGCACGATGAGTCTCTCTGACTGACAGTGTGAACGGTGGTGGTCCAACTGTAGGACCAGCAGTAGGCTGAGACGCACGAACTGTCTCAGGAATCGGGCCCACAGCAGGGTCTGCATGAGTGTCAGACTGCGAAGGAGTCTGATCCATATGCTCACTCAACGCAAGCCGAACCGTGCTCCGCGTAGCCTTAGGCGGCATTCCCTATATTCAAAATAGGGCGCAACCTTGTCAGTCTCAATAACACAAATACACCGCAATCATTCACACAAGGAGTCAAAGGCATTCCATGCATTTCATTTAATCAAAATTGTCACAATACAAGGGATATATCCTTACAAGCATCATGACGAGAAATACATGGGAACTAAGACAGTTAAAATTACAACAGCAACATAAGCAAAGCACTAGCCCTAACAAGATTACACAACAAAAGCAGGAAATGACTAACTACTAACAACAACATCTAAGGTCGCATCGCTAGTCCGAGTCGGGTGACGGAGGAGGAGTACCCTTATCCTGCAAGCAACACAGGATCGCTTTCAAGGTGCGAGTCACCTTGCCGAATTTCCTCTTCGTCACGGCCTTGGCATCCTCGACTTCAGCGCGAAGTTCCTGAACTTCCCTTTGCAAGGCGATCTGACTCTCCTCAATCCGAGCAATGCGATCATCGCTAGTAGCCTGCGCAGAAGGAGGAGAGTTCTCATCTGTATCCTGAGCCTCCTCTTCTACCTCTTCCCGAACTTCTGCTCCAGGTTCTTCTTCACTTTGATCTTCCTCATCATCAAAGTCATCCTCGCTATCCTCCTCGAGCTGATTTTCACGGTACTGAGACCCAATCTTCATCTTGACCATAGTCGACTCATCAATGGTATGAATCGAAACTGGCAATTTCGGCCCAAGTCTGTAAGCAAACTCAAGCGCGATCTTGCATATCAGTCGGCCAAAAGGAAGCGATTCGGATGTTCTTCTTGACTTGGCTATAAGGATTATCTGTCGCAAGATGAAAGTGGCCATACATACGTTCTCTCCCTGGGCCACCAGATACAAGAAATCGACCATAAGGCGTGTACATTCAATGCGATTCGTCGACCTGGGATAAACATTGAACGTGCAGATATGGTGCAGCAGGCGCAAATCATCAGACATATACGTCACCTTGAGGCTATTATTAGACTGCCATGGAACCAACTTACTGCACAGAAACCTGGTGCGGCGATCTTGTTCACGCCTACTCCTCAGATTCTTCTCACTAGGATGAACATCACCAAGAGGCACGTTCAGAAGTCGCGCAATCAGTCGCACATCAATCGTAGCCATCCGATCTCTACCAAAAGGGATTTTAAACTGCAATGACTCGAAGGTAGGATTCTGGATACAAGCGTAGAAGGCACGAACGGTGCTCACATTAGCACAAGCGTGAGCTTTAAAGATCGGACCCCAATGCGCATCTTCAATGCGCTCGAACAACAAAAATTCACCGAACAGTCGCCCTTCCACGTCCGCCTCAAACAACACTTTACGATCAGTGTATTGACCGTGAGGCATCTCTGATAGAATTACTCATCCAAGGTGAGTATGGGGATCCAAATCCCTCTTTGTACGGCACTCTAGGGCTGTAGCTGGACTTGCGACGGCGCTTGAACTTGCGGCACCACCCCGCGGTCTCCTCGATTGAGCAGGACGACTTGGCCTAGCCTCATCTATTGCAGTTTTTCTTTTACTCATCAAAGATAAGATGGTGGAGAGTGACAAAAGGCCTAAAATGGCTTCCACGAAAGCCATGGAAAATGAAGAAAATGCAGAGAAGTGGCTGTCTAATCTGAAAAAGGGAGATCTAGGCATCGTAGAGGGATGCTTTAAGCTTCCCAAAGATATATTTTCAAGAAGAAATGAAAATGAAAAAGTGGAATGGAGCACCTCACGATTTCATCTCGATTTGGGGGTTTTTGGAGCTCCAAAAGATGAAATCTTCAAGAGGGAGGGCTGCCAACTTCAAAGGAACGATGGAGGGTGGTCGTTTTTAGCCAAGAATGGATCTAGGGGTGGTTTGAAATCACAGAATTTGGAGATGGTTGCTGGAAAACGCAAATAGGGCTATGGGGAGGGCTATTTGTGAAGGAGATGCACTTTTTAGGGGTTTTCTTTGGATGGAAAACATATGGAGGGAATGTACATGGCATATAAGGGCGTGCGCCCGAAAATTATAATAAATGGGCCCACGTGTACGGCGATGGCATCGCCGACCGGTGATGCATCCGGCCGGTGGGACCAGATGGGTTTGGTCCCCCATGGTCCAAGGACCCCAGATATGTACGGTCCAACCCCTTGGTTCATAGTATTTTGACCTATATAGGCCCAAACATATTTTCGGGGCTTTTCAGGACCAATCTGCAATCCTGAATATAAAACCCTATCATGCAGCATATGATTTTGGGGTAGAAGGATATAGTACATCCATCTAGACCCTTATTTTCTAAAGAAAGTGAAGTTAAAATGTCCTTATGGCCATTTTTCATGAAATTTTACTATTCACTGTAAAATTTGGTGAAAGTATTATTTTATGTTATTTTCACATTAGGTTTGATGCCTAACATAAAATGGATAAGAAAGAAATGAAGATTGGAGTGGTGAGAGGAAGAATTTGGAAGATTTTTGGTGAAACGGGGTTTTTAAACCCTGACGATTGAATACAGGAGTCGTGGTCATCCCACGGCCCAAGGATTTAATTTTACGAGTTTAAAATCGTTCAAAGAACGTCTCAACCTGACTTCCTACAACTTAGGAGCTATTCGGGTTGCTTTACGCGACCCGAGTTGCGTTACAGACTCGATCATGCGATCGATTCGAATTGACTTCGCCTATTGGCGAATCTGCGATCCTAGAAATGTTTCTAGACCCTTCTCGCACCCATCTAAGTCAAAAGAAGCGACAGCGTACGTCGCGAGACCATAACCCAGGCCCAATATACTCTCATTCATGCTCTGATACCAACTTGTAACACCCTGAAAATCGGGGGTCGTGTATAAACTCAACTCCCGAGTTCCAGACCGTCACTTATGCAACAAAAATGATTATGATTCAATGTTGTCTGATTTAAAGCATTCACACGAGTAAAAGTATACCAAAACTGTAATTCATACTCCAGATCCAGTGATAAAAGCAAGCAAAAGACTAAACAATATATATATCATTGTAAGGAAAAACAAAGTAGATCTCATCTGTCTCTAAAGTATGAATACATCTCTGAGTCTCATATACATATACATGAACAAAATCAAATGTTCAAAATAGTCCCACTGAAGTCCCATCAACCCAGGTCACCTACGCAAAGCCATCATGATACTGCATTACGAGAACTCGTCCTGGTCCTCGTCGAAGTCTGGCTCTGCCTCCTGGATCTCAGCCTCACCTGCATCTACAACAGGGCCTGGTGGGTGTTGCAAACACCATCCTGTAACGTGGGAGTGAGTGATCAACTCAGTGGAATCATAGAGCAAAGATTAGCATGTTCACAAATCAATCATGCGATAATAGTAAAGCAGTAAATCAGACAGTCCTAATACTGTTGTTAATGCAAGATTACATGACGTGATGTATGCCGAGATCTCCCTCATACGGCACCATCTTACGACCGCTGCATGCAATCGACCCTCAAGTGCTCCACATCTTCCAGGCACATGCAATGGTATGGTGATATGATTTTCGAGTTGTTATTAGTCCATTCAAACAGCAAGATTGGGAAACTAAGGTACTTCCCTTGTATCAATTCCAACACAGATCCTGTCTAGGGTCGTCACTCCTAGTAATCTCATACGATGTATATTTTGTAGGTCACTGCAAGGGCTGTCAGGGCTGTTGATCGCACTCGTTGCACCGCTCCCCCATCACCTTATCAATACAGGCCTACTGTACTCTACTGCTACTAAAGGGTCGTCGCCTCCCGTAGACTCAGAATATGCTCGCGGTCACTACAAAGGACTCGTCGCCTGATCAGTATAGGCAGACAGCTAGAATATAGTGTCCCATACCACCATAATCTGCTCACGAGACTATGTGCTCACTAGTCACTACGGGGAGGTTTGTGGCCCCAGCGTAGGCCGACAGCTCGACCACGGTGTCCCATACCACCATGCCCGGCTCATGAGTCTTCGTGGATCAAGGTACCATGGTTAACAGGATTTATAATGGTAAGTTCAGTACCCTAGGTTCAAGAAGTTATGACTCATACAGGGCGAACAAACATCGGCCAGTCGGGTTACTTGACTGGCTCGACTAGCGCGATCGCATCTCAAGTCGAACGACATGAAGTGCGTAAAACACTTCGCGTGGCCTAACCACTGCCGCCAACTCCAAACACGCCTCGCATTCATCGTCGTGTCGTTCGTGGCCAAAACCAGCCAACCACGAATTCGATCGGTTACCGACTGCCTAGACTAAGTATAGTCCCAAACAATTATGGAATCACATCAGCAATTTATATAGGAATATTGGAATTGAAATACAATCATGTGAGCATGTTAACACATGTTATAACATTCAACTTAGGCAAATCTTCAAGAACATATATTTCATGCATGTAATGAAATCATGCATATAGTCAACATGTAGGAAATCATTTAGGCCATCATATTAATTGAGAAATCAATCTCAAACTATTTCATAACATCATTTAATTCAATACATACTAATACAAGCATTTATACAAACACATACACTACACACTTAAGTCTACATATAGTATGTCGACCCGAAGTGCGTAATTAGGCGAATCTCTTCGCCAAACTAATTATGCACGTATTCCTAACTTCCTAATGCGACAACAAACCATGTCAATCACATCAAAAAAATATGAATGTAATCTGTACTTCCTACAAATGACTAAAATTCCCTAAATCTCATATTCTTTGATGATTTACGAAACAGGAAACGGATAGCATGTTGTACATGTCAAACGGCGATGCCGTCGATAATCTACTATTAAACGACATTGAAAGTGTTGGAAACCGTCAATCAAAGCGTCTAAAATCCTCACCTAGTCTCTTGTAGACGTGTCATTTTGAACGGAGCGTATACGCTTCGTCAACGGCGATAAGAGAACCTGTTTTACAAGATCTATTTGTTAAAAAGCTATGGATCTTAGTGATTCCCAAATCAGCAACTTCTAGGGTTAGTTATTACCTGAAAATGTGGGAGAATCACCGGATTGGTGATCAGAAGGTGTTGCTTAGGCACTAGCAACAGGTGGCACGAAGACTGAAAAAATCCCTTCTACACTCTCTCTCAAACTCTCACCTTTTCTCTCTCCCAATCTAGGGTTTCTTGCAATTTCGGATGGAAGAGAGGAGTGAGGGTTTCAACCCCTTTTATAAGCTTAAAAATGCCCGAAATAGGCTCGGGAACGAAGTTTACTTAGTGCATATCCAATTCGGGGCTGTTTCGGTTCAAAAGATACTTTCTGGTGGTCCCCTGGTTGAATGCGATCGGACTTAAGCTCATGTGTACCAGATCTAGCACGTATTAAGTTTTCAGTCCGGCTGGGTTCGCAGATCGCACGTGGCGGACCAGTTTCAGTTCAGCGGTCACCGCACGTAGATCAGGGCTGAAAGTCTCATGCTATAAAATAGAAATTTCTCCTGATCCGAGAGTGTAATCTGGATGAATTCTGACGGTCAGAACGCTCAATACTGACGCGTCAAGTCGTGTGCCAGATTTGAATTTGAAATTCCAATTCTGTCCCTATTCGCACTCTCTTCGGTCCGGGCTCAATGAAATAGCCTGTGATTATCGGTTTGACTTGATTTTCGAAATGAGTGTCAAGTCCAGCTAGGTGGTTCTAACGGTCTAAGATAGGAGGTATCGGACTTTCGACGTGCGGTCTAGATCCAATACAAAGATTCAAAGCGGTCCAGAGAACAAACCTACTTAGAGTTTGGTCCGAGGTTATAGAATGTTATAGAGTCATTGGTTCTACTCGATTTGGGTCTTGTAGAACGTATTTAAAGTGATCAGGGACTATTTCCTAGCTACTCTAGCATTGCGCTAGCTAACTTAGTCATATTTTCTAAAAGAATTAATTCTACGCAATTTCGGGTCGAGTTGGTACTCGAGCCCAAGTACGGATTTTTCACGAGCGTTACATAGTTCCAACAGATTTTTGAAAATTCTGGAGGGATAAGATTTAGCAAGTGCTTGACTGGCCTTGTGGGTTACATGATTGGTCGAGTGGCCTGCTTGATTGGTCATGGACTCCACACGACTGGTCGAGTGAGGCCAGAATGCTTGTTGTAATTTGAGTCGAGCCCTGTACGACCAGTCGAGCACTATTCACTCGACTGGTCGAGCAGATTCCAAGACTGGTCAAAGTTCAACAGAAAAATTGTAATAAATCCTAAACTGGTTAAGAAAATATAGGACTGGTCGAGCTAGTGTTAGGGCTAGTAAAAAAAAACCTTTTAACCTATAAAATGACCGATACCAAGTACGAAATGAACGTAACATGTCCTAAGGTCAATCTACGTCATTCATACCTTACTTGTGAGATAGAATGTGTGAACCATCAGACTATCGATGACATTGGCAACTTTAATTCTTGCGATATTTGAAGCTTGAACTCAATGTATCGAACTTAGTCTTCAATTAGGACTTGAGTTCTTGGACGTTTTCGATTATAGAACTTGGAATGCAATATTATGATTAGATTCTTGAAATTTGAGTCTTCAACCAACACTTGAAACTTATACACTTTCTTTAGATTGAAGATATCAGCAAGTTTGTCGTAAATATCGGCAAGATTGATTGAGCACGATTGTCGAAGATTTAAAGCAAATCAAAGCACAATCTTGATACATAAAACACATAAGCATGACACAAACTCAAATTGGTTTGGCACACCAAAATTTGATTAAACTTAGGGTTTCCAACATAGCAATTTCACATGGTGTATCTATTTAATCCATGCGGACCATCCACTTCCTGATATCATTTTAGGATTTGAACTAAAATCAAAGACCACCTAAGTCTTAAGTGGGTTACAGGGAACTTAACCTCATGGGAAAGCCTCATGAGCTCCACCACTTAGAACCCATTGGAAATTCTATTGATGTGTGGGCTCAAGAATGTTAAGGCCCATTTTGAGTGAATGCCATGTGGGCCCATCAGTGGTAGCCTTCGTTGGGCCAACCATTGGCCCTCTTCGGCAAGAGTTTATGATCTCCATGTGTTGAATGTAGGCTATCTTGAATCATTTGAAATTGCGTTGTGTGTATAGCCCTTCACCACTTAGCATGTGATAGAGGTTGTATTGTGTGGCTGCCTAGATTACTTAATTATATAACAAGTGCACAACCCTTCACCACTTGGAACTTTGGTTAGAGTGCGGCCCTAAGTAGTAGGATCATATAACATGTGTTTAAACCCATAAACATCTTCAATTATAACAAATATGTAGACTCTAATGGTGTGAGGGGGTGATATATGTGTTTGGCCCCTTAATCATGTGGACATGTGATGTATATATGGCCACCTAATCATAGGTAATTGTGGAGTATATGTAGTTGTCTAACCGTATGATTGCGAAATGCACACAAGGCCAACTAACTACATGAAGTTAGGTGGCATTGGTGACCACCCAATGATATGACCACGTGCTTATGGGCATAGTCATAGTCACCTAAACCATGAACAATTAGGTTGTACGTGCATATTTTCTTAGTCATGAGAATTATGATATAGTTGGATTATATAACTTGATAATGGAGTGGCCTTCAATTCAGTGTCATGCGACATGAATACAACCCTTACATTATGCTCATTGGTGAGGAAAATGCAGGGACCACTAAACTATATCTAATGTGATGGAAGCTAGTCTTGGCCTCTTGATCATATGACACCGAATCTGAGTCATTCTCCATAAAAGGTATTGGGTGATCATAGTTTAAGAGTTAGTGTAACATAGTATAACCGAGTATGGTGGGTCTCACGCCCCAAACTTAGAAACAAGCTCACAAAATTTTCGATCTTCGAATTCAGTGCCTACAGCCTCCGTAGTCGTAACGCCCTGGAAAAATTCATACTTAGACTCGAGTACTAACTCGACCAGAAATCACGTAGGATTAATTCCTTTAGAAAATAAGCATAAGTTAGATAGCGCAATGCTAGAGTAGTTGTGAAATAGTCTCTGATCACTTTAAATACGTTCTACAAGACCCAAAACTTGTAGAACCAATGACGCTATAACATCCTGAAACCTTGGATCAAACTCTAAACCGGTTTATTCTCATTACCCCTTCGAAACTTTGTATTAGATCTAGACCGCGCGTCGAAAGTCCGATACCTGCAATCTTAGACCGTTATGACCGCTTAACTGGACTTGACAATCATTTCAAAAATCAAGTCCAACCGACATTCAAAGGCTATTTCATTAAGCCTGGAGTGAAGAGAGTGAGAATAGGGTTAGATTTAGAATTTTGAAATTCAAATCTGGCACGTGACTTGACGCGTTATTATTAAGCGTTCTGACCGTCAGAATTCAGCCAAATTACAGCCTCGGATCAGGAAAAATTTCTCTTTCATATCATGCGACTTGTAGACCTGATCTAGGTGCGATGACCGCTGAACTGAAACTGGACCGCCACGTGCGATCTACGAACTCTACCGGACTGAAAACTGGGTATGAGCAACATCCAGAGACTATGAGCTTAAGTCCGATCGCGTTCGGCCAGGGGACCTCCCGAAATGCCTTTTTGGACCAGAACAGCCCCGATTTGGTTATACCTTAAGTAAATTTTGTTCCCAAGCCTAATTTGGAAAGAAATTAGCTTATAAAAGGGCTTTAAACCCTCACTTCTCTCACCCATCCGAATTTGCTAGAAACCATAGCAAGAGTGTGAGAAAAAGTGAAAGTTTGTGAGAGAGAGTGGGAGTGATTTTCCTGCCACCTGTACTACCTGCTACACGTGTTTAAGCAATGCATCTCAATCACTTTTTCGGTGATTTCGCAGCATTTTTAGGTAAGAAAAGACCCTAACTACTTGCTGATTTAACATTCCGTCGATTCCTTAACAAAGTAGCTTATATATTTTATGAAACAGGTCGCCTGTCCGCCATAGACGAAGCGTATAAACTCCGTTCGAATCGATACACCTCTAGAGAAAAAGGTGCAAATTTTAGATGCTTTGATTGGCTGTTTTCAACGCTTTCAATGTCGTTTAATAGTAGATTATCGACGGCAACGCCGTTTGACATGTACAACATGCTTTCCGTTTCCCGTTTCGTAAACATATGAAGAATATGAGATTTAGGGCATTTTAGTCATTTGTAGGAAATACTGTAAACATCCATATTTTTTTAAAATGATTGACATGGTTTTTGTCGCAATAGGATATTAGGAATGCGTGCATAATCAGTTTGGCGAAGAGATTCGCCCAAATGCGCACTTTGAGTCGACATACACAATTTAGACTTAAGTGTGTAAACTAAGTGTTTGTATAAATGTTTGTATTAGTATGTATTGAGTATATGGTGTTGTGAAATTATTTTGAGATTAAATTCTCAAGTAACATGCTGATGTAAATGATTTTCATCATGTTGGCTAAGTTATGGATTTCATTGTATGTACGAAATGTATGTGTTGAATGAATTGCTTAAGTGGTATGTTATAACATGCAACAATATGCGTATATTGTTGTATTTCATTTCCATTACTCTTATATGATTGATGATGTGGAATCACAAATGTTTGGGGCTTATTTAGTCCAGGCAGTCGGTAACAGAGAAAATTCATGGCTAGCTTGTATTTGCCACGAAGGACGCGTCGATGAACGCGAGTCGTGTTTGGAGTTGGCAGCAGTGGTTAGGCCACGCGAAGTGTTTTATGCACTTCATGTCGCTCAGCTTGAGATGCGCTCGTACTAGTCGAGCCCGTCAAGTAACCCGACTGGCCATTGTATGTTCACCTTGTATGAGTCATAACTGCTTGAACCTAGGGTACTGAACTTACCAATGGAAACCCTGTTAACCATGGTATCTTGATCCAATAGGCGAAGTCTACTCGTATCGATCGTTCGATCGAGTACGTAATGCATCTAGGGTCGCGTGAAGCGACCTAAGTAGCTCCTAGGTTGTAAGTAGGTGGGTTGAGACATTCTCTGGAAGGTTCTAAATCCAAAAATGTGAATCCTTGGGCTGTGGGGCAACCACAACCCTTACTTTCAATCGCTAGGGCTTAAAAACCCCGTTTCACCTAATTTCTTCAAAATTCTTCCTCTCACCACTCCATTCTTCAATTATTTCTTAGTATTTTCATGTTAGGCATTGATCCTAATGTGAAAATGATATAAAATCATACTTAAGAAAAATTTTATAATGAATAGTAAAAATACATGAAAATTGGCCTTTTGGCCATTCCAAATTTAAAATCTTTTGTAACTAATGGGTTAGTTGGATGGATTGGCTCCTCTTACCCCAAAATCATATGCTATATGATGGGTAAATGTATTCTGGTTTACAGATTGGCCCCGGAATGCCCCGGAGGGAAGTTTGGGCCCCCTAGGTCAAAATACAATGAACTAGGGTGGGGTCCATATATATCTGAGACCTCTAGGGCAGGGGGGACCCACCCCACTAGGCCAGACCGGCTGGATCCGCCACCGGTCGGCGATGCCATCGCCGATCCGGCGATGGATCGCCGTACAGTGGGCCCTGATCAGGCTGAAACTCGGGGGCGTGGTGTTTTTAGGGTAGGGTACCCCTCCCATACAGCTCCTGTCCATCGAAACCCCTTAGAAAGGGTACCCCCTTCACAAAAATGCCCATCCCAAGCTCCATTTTCATTTTCTTTGCTACCCCATCTCAAGCCGCAGCTCCAAATCCCTTCTAATCCCTTCCATTGCTAAAAACGACACCTGTCCATCCTTCCATTATGATTAACAACCCTCTCCCTCTCCAATCTCTTCGTTTGGAGCTCCTACAACCTCCATTTGTGGCTGAAATCGGGTGGAGCTCCATTCCCCTTTATTCTTCTCTTTTCTTTTTAAAAATTCAGCCCTTGGGAGCTTGAAGCATCCCTCTACAACGCTTAGATTTCCTTCTATCTGTTTGGGCAGCGGTTTGGTTACATTTTTCTCATTTTTTATGGCTTTGGTTGAAGCCATTTTGGCTCTTTTCTCTTTCTCCACCATCCTCTCTTTGATGGGAAAAGGAAAACTACAGCAGACGAGGCCGGGCCTAGTCACCCTGCATAATCAAGAAGACCGAGGGGTGGCGCCGCTAGCTCAAGCGCCGTCGCAAGTCCAAGCGCAGCCCGGGAGTTTCATACAAAGCAGGATTTGGATCCCCATGTTCAAATTGGGCGAGTGTTGTTAGCAGAGATGCCTCATGGTGATTATACTGACCGTAAGGTGTTGTTTGAGGTAGACGTGGATGGGCGGCTCTTCGGCAAATTCCTATTATTTGAGCGTATTAAAGCGGCACATTGGGGTCCGCTCTTTGAAGCCCGTTCTCTTGCTAATGTGAGCACCGTTCGTGCCTTCTACGCTCGTATCCGGAATCCTACATTGGAGCCATTGCAGTTCAAGAATCCCTTTGATAGAGACCAAATGGCTACGATTGATGTTTGGTTGATAGCGCGACTTCTGAACGTGCCCCTTGTTGATGTTCATCCCAGTGCAAAGAATTTGAGGAGTAGGTGTGAGCGAGATCTCCATACCAGGTTCCTATGTGGTAGTCTGATTACATGGTAACCTAACAATAGCCTCTTAGCGTCTCATATGTCCGATGATTTATGCCTGCTGCACTACATTTGCACGTTCAACGTGTATCCCAGGTCGACAAATCGCGTTGAATGTACGCGCCTTATGGTCGATTTCTTGTATCAGGTAGGCCAGGGAGAAAATGTTTGTATGGCCACTTTCATGTTGCAATAGATTATCCTCATAGCAAAATCAAGAAGAACATCTGAGTCGCTTCCTTTTAGCAGGCTTATATGCAAGATCGTACTTGAGTTTGCTTACAACTTGGGCCGGAGTTACCAGTTCTGATTCACTGCATTGATGAGTCTACCATGGTCAAGATGAAGATCGGGTCTCAGTACCATGAGACTCAACTTGATGAGGATAGCGAGGGCGATTTTGATGGCGAAGAGTATCCAAGTGAAGGAGAACATGGGGCGAAAGTAGAGGAAGAAGCCCAGGAAGAGGAAGAAGAGGAGGATCAAGATACTGATGAGAGCCCTCCTCCTTCTACTCAGGCTACTAGAGATTCTCACATTGCTCGAATTGAGGAGAGCCAGGTCGCCTTGCGAAGGGAAGTTCAGGAACTTCAGGCCGAAGTCGAGAATGCCAAGGCCGTTATGAAGAGAAAATTCTGCAAGGTGACTTGCACCTTAAAGGAGATCCTGTGTTGCTTGCAGGATAAGGGTGTTCCTCCTCCATCGCCTGACTCAGACTAGTGATGAGATTGTAGATGTTGTTGGTAGTAGTTAGTCATTTTCTGCTTTATGTTGTGTAAGCCTGTTAAGGCTAGTAGTTTACTTATGTTGCTGTTGTAGCTTTAACTGTTTTATTTCCCATGTACTTCTTGTCATGATGCCTGTAAGGAGATATCCCTTGTATTGTGACAATTTTGATTAAATGAAATGCATGGAATGCCTTTGACTCTTTATGTGAATGATTGCGGTGTGTTTGTGCTATTGAGACTGACAAGGTTGCACCATATTTTGAATATAGGGAATGCCGCCTAAGGCTCCACGGAGCACAGCTCGGCTTACATTGGGTGAGCCTATGGATCAGGTTCCCCTCCAGTCTGATGCTCATACGGACCTTGCTGTGGGCCTGATTCCTGATACAGCACGTGAGTCTCAGCCTTCTACTGGTCCTGCAGTTGGACCACCGCCTTTCACACCGCCTGTCAGAGAGCAGTACCGTGCATCTTCTTCGACGCAGTACATGCCACAGCCTGCTCCACCTCCAGATAGATTTGAGCAGATGATGGCCATGATGCAGCAGCAGCAGCAGCTCCTGACTACTATAGTGGGGGCTCTAGCCCAGGGTGGGAGTGCGACTCCACCTGCACCACCTGTGCATCCAGCTGAGGATGCCGGTACTTATACTCAGGATGAGGGCATTGCTCATCCTGTACCGCCTTCTTATCGAATGGGGACTGCTGCAGATACACGGGTTCTACTAGAACGATTCCAGCGCTTGCGGCCTCCTACTTTTACGGGTTCTCACAGACCTGAGGAGGCCGAGTATTGTCTCGATCGTGTGTCGAAGATACTACGGATGCTGCATTGCTCAGAGACTGAGCAAGTAGAGTTGACTACGTTCTTGTTCGAGCGAGAGGCCAGCTTGTGGTGGGATAGCGTGTTGCGGACCATTGCCGCTGATTACATCTGGACCTGGGCAGCGTTCGAGTTCCGTTTCCAAGAGGAATACTATCCCCAAACGTACAGGCATGAGCCAGAGAATGAGTTTCTACGCCTCAGACAGGGAGGCATGACTGTCACGGAGTATGAGCATCGATTCACTGAGTTGGGAAGATATGTCCCGACTATACTTGCTGATGAGCAGATGCGCATACAGCGCTTTTTTGAGAGTTTGTGACCGGACATACGGTCGAAGATGTGTTACATGAGCATCCCCTCCTACACTGAACTGATTCACATGTCCATGAGGGCAGAGCAGGACGTTGATAGACTAGCGTGATCTCGTGGCCCTATTGTCCCTAGGCCGTGACTAGAGTTGCAGGACAGGCCCTTTGCGGGCAAGAGGCCGCCTCACGTCGACCCTCCTCCTATGGCTTCAACGCCAGTACCCCCGTTGCGGTGCCCTGATCTATCATGTACTTACTGTGGGAGATCGGGCCATTTAGCACAGAGTTATTTCGCTCGGATGCGGAACAGTGGATTCTCACCGCCGTAAAAGATCGACCGTACATGCCCACAGGCTATATCAGCACCGCCTTTACGGTTAGTTCCTGCGCACCCTTCCTTCAGACCTCCCGTATCTCAGTTCAGGCTGCCTCTACGGCCCATGGTACAGCGGCCGAACAGGCCACAGCAGGTGCCGGTGTATGCCTTGACAGATGAGGCAGTCGAGACAGACTTCTCAGCATTCGGCCTTTGAGGTCACTGCACGCATTGGAGGTACTCCTATACTTGTGATGGTGGATACTGGATCCACACTTTCTTTGATATCGCATTCCATAGTCAGGCATCTTGGACTACCGACTATTCATATGGATGGAGTGCGAGTCCTTTTGGCTCATGGGGATTTTTCTGATGCCACCCTGATGTGTGAGGGTTGCTTGGTAGATCTAGGAGGCAGGACGATGGCTCTTGATCTTGTCGTCGACCCCTTTCTTGTTTATCTCGACGTCATTCTTGGCATGGACTGGTTGACTGCTGGGAGGGCCGAGATTGACTGCGAGACTCGTATGGTGATGGTATAGGAGCCAGAGGTCACGCCTTTTACATTTTCAGTTTGGGTAAATCTCCCCTTCCGCATACTTAGCTACGCTTCTTTACTATGGGACGTTGATGCCCCGATACTTGAGCACACACCGGTGGTTTGTGATTTTGGAGATCTGTTCAGGAAGATCCCTGGTTTTCCGCCTTGACGAGAGATTGATTTCACTATCGATCTAGTGCCTGGTTCCACGCCCGTCTCACTGCCGACGTATCGCATGGCACCATGTGAGATGGAGGAGTTGAGGACGTAGATTGATGGTCTGTTGGAGCTTAGCCTCATTCGACCCAGTGTGTCTTCTTGGGGAGCACCAGTCCTGTTTGTAAGGAAGAAGGATGGTTCGATGCGATTGTGTATTTATTATCGTAGGCTGAACCAGATCACGGTGAAGAATAAGTACCCTTTACCCCGGATCGATGACTTGTTTGATCAGTTGAGAGGAGCACAGTACTTCTCGAAGATTGATCTTCAGTCAGGATATCATCAGTTGCGCGTCAGGGATGAGAACGTGCAGAAGACAGCATTCAGGACCAGCTTTGGCCACTACGAGTTCCCTGTGATGTCATTCGGTCTCACGAACGCACCAGCCGTGTTCATGGATCTGATGAACCGGGTATTTCGGCCTTTCCTCTATCGATTCGTCGTTGTGTTCATTGACGACATTTTGGTATACTCCAGGAGTCGAGAGGAGCATGAGGAGCACTTGCGTTTGGTCCTGGATACACTCAGACAGCATCAGTTGTTCGCACAGTACAAGAAGTGCGACTTCTGGAAGTAGGAAGTGAAGTTCCTGGGACACGTGGTGTCCAAGGATGGGATGACAGTTGACCTGGTAAAGGTAGCTGCAGTTCAAGACTGGGAGCAGCCTGGTTCTGTCACTGAGGTGAGGAGTTTCTTGGGTCTCGCTGGTTACTATCGACGTTTCATTCAGGATTTCTCGAAGATCGCGAGACCTTTATCTCAGTTGACACAGAAGGACGTGAAGTTCGCCTGGAATGACAACGCGCAGTCATCTTTTCAGGAGCTGAAGGACAGACTTACGTCCGCCCCTGTGCTAGTATTGCCAGAGCAAGGGGTTAGATACACTATATATACTGACGCGTCTAGTGTTGGTCTGGGTTGTGTCCTTATGCAGAAGGACAGGGTAATTTCATATGCCTCGAGATAATTAAGGAAGCACGAGGAGAATTACCCTACACACGACCTGGAGTTGGCAGCCATCATATTCGTACTAAGACTCTGGAGACATTACCTCTATGGAGAGGAGTTTGAGCTCTTTTGCAACCACAAGAGCCTTAAGTACATATTCACGCAGCGAGACTTGAATATGAGGTAGCGGCGATAGATGGAGACTTTGAAGGACTTTAAGTTCAAAGTCTCTTACCATCCTGGGAAGGCGAACCTTCTGGCTGACGCGTTGAGCCACAAGAAGGCGATAGAGTTTGCGGCTCCGCTGATGGTTGCTGAGTGGGATATGGTTGAGTTTTTGCGAGACTTTGAGCAGAAACTCACAGTAGAAGAGCCTTTTGAGTTCATCGCACATGTGCAGGTGCGATCTCAGATCGCTGACCGGGTCATCGAGGCGTAGAGGGATGATGCGCGTCTGACTGAGCTTCGAGAGCAGGCCAGTGATGATACAGACGCCGAGTGGCGAGTTGACACGGATGGGGGCTTACGTTATCATGGCCGCCTATGCGTCCCAGATATCCCTGACTTGAGACGAGAGATTCTCGAGGCTGCGCACTGTACTAGACTTGCGATGCATCCGGGCAGCACCAAGATGTATCGTGACGTGAAGAGGACGTATTGGTGGGAAGGTATGAAGACCCACATAGCAGAGTTCATGTCCAGTTGTCTTACATGCCAGCAGGTGAAGGCAGAGCATCGCCGACCACCTGGACTTCTTCAGCCTATGCCGATCGCAGAGTTGAGTGGGACTTCATTTCCATGGATTTTGTTTCAGGGCTGCCGAAGACGAGGAAGGGACATAATTCTATATGGGTGATCGTCGACCATTTGACGAAGTCGGCGCACTTCCTACCGATCAGAGTCACGAACTCTATAGACGAGATGGCTAGACTGTATATCAGAGAGATCGTATGTCTGCATGGAGTTCCTTTGGAGATCGTGTTGGACAGAGATACGCATTTCACTTCTATTTTCTGGACTCGTATTTAGGAGGCTATGGGTGTGAAGTTGAAGTTCAGTACGGCCTTCCACCCACAGACAGACGGACAGACAAAGCGGGTGAACCAGATCTTAGAGGACATGTTGCGGGCTTGCGCATTAGACTTCAAGGACAGTTGGGATGATTGTCTTGCATATGTGGAGTTCGCGTACAATAATAGTTATCAGGCGAGTATCGGTATGACACCTTACGAGGCGTTGTATGGGCGACCTTGTCGAGCACCGCATTGCTGGGCAGAGGTTAGTGAGCGTAGATTGTTTGGCCCAGAGTTAGTGTATGGGACGTCGGAGAAGATTGACATCATTAGACGTCGGCTTCTCACAGCGCAGAGTAGACAGAAGAGTTATGCCGATACGAGACGACGACCGCTAGAGTTCACGGTTGGGGATCATGTCTTTTGGGGAGTTTCTCCTATGAAGAGAGTCCTTCGGTTC
Organism: Magnolia kwangsiensis; assembly: GCA_037074715.1. Lineage (NCBI taxonomy): Eukaryota > Viridiplantae > Streptophyta > Magnoliopsida > Magnoliales > Magnoliaceae > Magnolia > Magnolia kwangsiensis. Next base: position 71,344,472 of record CM073574.1, on the reverse strand, counting down.
GAGAAGAAGGGGAAACTGACACCGCGATTCATTGGTCCCTTTTAAATTCTCAATCGTGTGGGTGCAGTGGCTTACCGTCTGGCTTTACCTACACCTCTCGCGAGCGTTCACAACGTATTTCATATTTCTATGCTGAAGAAGTACGTTTCTGATCCTTCCCATATCATCAGATGGGAGCAGGTGCAGTTAGCAGAGGATGTTACATATATCCTGCGACCTACACGTATCCTAGACAGGAAGGAGCAGGTACTGCGTAGCAAGGTGATTCCCCTTGTGAAGGTATTGTGGACGCATCACTCTGAGGAAGAGGCGACTTGGGAGACAGAAGCCAAGATCAGAAAGAACTACCCACAGTTTCTCGAGGAGTACGAAAAGGTACAAATTTTGAGGACGAAATTTTTTGTTAAGGGGGATAGATTGTAACGCCCTGGAAAAATTCGTACTTAGACTCGAGTACTAACTTGACCAGAAATCACGTAGGATTAATTCCTTTAGAAAATAAGCGTAAGTTAGATAGCGCAACGCTAGAGTAGTTGTGAAATAGTCCCTGATCACTTTAAATACGTTCTACAAGACCCAAAACTTGTAGAACCAATGACGCTAAAACATCCTGAAACCTTGGATCAAACTCTAAACCGGTTTATTCTCATGACCCCTTCGAAACTTTGTATTGGATCTAGACCGCGCGTCGAAAGTCCGATACCTGCAATCTTAGACCGTTATGACCGCTTTGGTGGACTTGACAATCATTTCGAAAATCAAGTCCAACCGACATTCAGAGGCTATTTCATTGAGCCTGGAGTGAAGAGAGTGAGAATAGGATTAGATTTGAAATTTTGAAATTCAAATCTGGCACGTGACTTGACGCGTTATTATTAAGCGTTCTGACCGTCAGAATTCAGCCAAATTACACCCTCGGATCAGGAAAAATTTCTCTTTCATATCATGCGACTTGTAGACCTGATCTAGGTGCGATGACCGCTGAACTGAAACTGGACCGCCACGTGCGATCTACGAACTCTACCGGACTGAAAACTGGGTATGAGCAACATCCAGAGACTATGAGCTTAAGTCCGATCGCGTTGGGCCAGGGGACCTCCCAAAATGCCTTTTTGGACCAGAACAGCCCCAATTTGGTTATACCTTAAGTAAATTTTGTTCCTAAGCCTAATTTGGAAAGAAATTAGCTTATAAAAGAGCTTGATCCACAAAGACTCATGAGCCGGGCATGGTGGTATGGGACACCGTGGTCGAGCTGTCGGCCTACGCTGGGGCCACAAACCTCCCCGTAGTGACCAGTGATCACCTATGACTCGTGAGCAGATTATGGTGGTATGGGACACTATATTCTTACTATCGGCCTACACTGATAAGGTGACGAGCCCTTTGTAGTGACCGCGAGAGTACTTTGAGTCTACGGGAGGCGACGACCCTTCCATAGCGACGAGAGTACATTAGGCCTGTATTGATAAGGTGATGGGGGAGCGGTGCAACGAGTGCGAGCAACAGCCCTGGCAGCCCTTGCAGCGACATAAAAATGTAACATCATATGAGATCACTAGGAGTGACGACCCTAGACAGGATCTGTGTTGGGATTGATATAAGTAAGGTACCTTAGTTTCCCAATACTGCTGTATGAATGGACTAATAATAACTCGGTAATCATATTACCATCACATTGCATGTGCTTGGAAGATGTGAAGCACTGTGGGAAAAAAGCATGCCGCGCGCGTAAGATGGTGCCGTATGAGGGAGATCGTCAGTGAGGGCATCCATCATGTCATGTCATATTGCATTAACAAAAGTATTTAGGAATGTTTGATAATTTCTTTACTATCGCATGATTGATTTGAGAACATGCTAATCTCTGCTTTATTATTCCACTGAGTTGATCACTCACTCCCACGTTACAGGATGGTGTTTGTAACACCCACCAGACCCTGTCTTAGATGCAGGTGAGGCAGCGATTCTGGAGGCAGAGCCGGATTACGATGAGGACCAGGACGAGTTCTCATATATGCAGTTTCAGACCCTGTCTTAGATGCAGGTGAGGCATCGATTCTGGAGGCAGAGCCGGATTACGATGAGGACCAGGACGAGTTCTCATATATGCAGTTTCACGATGGCTTTGCGTAGGTGACCTGGATTGGCGGGACATACTAGTTGGACTTCAGACATTTTGATTTTTGTTTTATTTCATATATATGAGACTCAGTGATGTATTCATACTTTGGAGACAGTTGAGATGTATTTTGTTTTCCATACAGTGATATATATATCCTTTAGTCTTTCGCTTGCTTTTATCACTGAATCTAGAGTATGAATTGCAGTTTTGGTATAATGTTACTCATGCGAGTGCTTTACCTCAGACAACATCGAATCATAATTATATTTGTTGCATAAGTGATGGTCTGGAACTCGGGAGCCGGGTTTATACATGACCCCCGATTTTCAGGGTGTTATAGTAGTACCCCATTCTCGGCTCCCGGTACTCCTATGCCAGATTCCGATCTTGGGATCCTATAAGGATGATTTTCAGTATGAATTTTTTATTTTTTATTTTGTAATGGAGCATAACCAAGTTATAAAACAACATTACTACATATCCACTATAGTAAAAACTTTAAGTACAATGCGGAAAGTGAAATACAAGGTGATCAAAAGGCTTCAAAATGATCTGATGCCCACTCATGCCTCAGCACTGCTGATATCTAACGTCACCTGCATACAACTATTGTGTATAAGCTTACAAAAGCTTAGAGGCTAGTGTAAGTGTGTGCGCAAGGGAAGTGCCAATTTACAGTATCAGAGTAATGTGAAAATATGCTGGTAAGTCCATAAATACTATCAGTCATACTAAGCTATGCGATGCAAGGCATGAATGCTATCATTCATACCAAGGCCATGCGATGCAAGGCCTATGTAGCCAAATGTCATATGCAAGATGCAATAAAAGTATATCAGTCCTCATCAAGTACATATATCAGTACGGTTCTCCCCTGAGATATCACCAGGGTCTAGTACACTGCACACTAACTACCCCCTCCCTAGCTGCACATCCCAGCGAGTAGAAGAGACTATATTATCCTGAAAGGGCCTATCTATATGCCCTAGAGGGGGGGTGAATAGGGCTATGCCAAATAAAACTTATAACTGCAGAATAATAAAAGAAATAAAGCACAATGCTGAATTAAAAGCAATCTCAATGAACTAGAATTAAGAGAATGATATCATATCAGTTCTAAGGACAACCTTACACCAAAAACCAAAGGTTTAAGGTAAGACAACCTTATTTCTAGAACGTCCTTTGTATCTTAAACCAATGAGGAATAAAAAGTAAAGAAACCAAAATAACTTGTAGAAATAAATCCAAAGTTATTACAACATTCCTCACACTTGCTTGAAATAAAATAATTATAACATTCATCCACAAATACAATCCATAAAACTAAATGAATAAAGAAATGAAAGAATAAAGCACATCCACAACACAACGATATATATTAGTTCACCTGTGTGTACACCAACTGTTATCCAACAGCCACACAGAATGCTACTCCACTCCTAATATCCTCACATATGGGATATTAGCATGCACTATCAAAATATGTTTCACAGGTTCACCTAAACCTTCATAATTATGTCTTTTTATCTCGGGCTTACACAATTCAAAAAACCACACAATCTGAGTTTTCTGGCTCTCCTCAGATAACCAAAACAATGAGATTTTTCTAGGAAACCTCAAACAAAACCAAAGAATGTAGATTACACAAATGTAAAATACCTGAATCTCCTTTTGAAGTAGCCCGGTAAAACCAATCGGATTAGAAGTTTGATTCAACATTCAAAGTCCAATACTCACTTTAAGAATGGTTCTAAGTTTAATTGATTTTAAATCAAAAGGGCTAGTTCTATTTGATTTTAAATCTAAGAAGAAGGAATATTAAAAATTCCTCTTTTCTAATAAGATTGGAATGTAGATCAAAATCAAATACAAAACAAGCTAGCAAAAGGAATATTAAATGACCACAAAGTAGCTTAAAAACAAACACGAACTTATCTCAGAGAATGGCCTTAAAATTGCTTGAATTGAATTAAATTGAATTGAAAAACTCTGAAGTTCGTGCTCTATTTATAGCCTGAAAAATCCCATCTACGACTGGTCTTATGATCCCTAGGACTGGTCGTAGCTTCAACAGATTTTCAAAGATTTCCGCAGGATAAGGATTAACTGTTCCATGACTGGTGCTGGGTAGCCTACGAACGATCGTGGGCCACCTACAACTGGTCGTGGGTCACATACGACTAGTCGTAGGACCCCTAGATTAGTTGCTGGAGTTCGAGTCGTAGAGCTAAGACTGGTCGAGGGATGAGTTATATAGCTCACAGGACTGGTCGTAAGATGTCCAGGACTGGTCGTAGGACAACCAGAAAAATATGAAAATCTTCAACAACCTAGGACTGGTCCTGAAAAACTTAAGACTGATCATAGCAGAGCTAGGACTGTTCTTGAAGTCTCTAGGACTGGTCTTAGAACAGCCCGTACAAGAATATTTAAAATATATGAATTATGTATCCAGAATGACCTACAATAAAGCCCAACCTAAGGTCAATCTAAGGTCAAACAAACCTTGAAAGTGAGATGAACATTGATAGTCTGTACTCTCAGATGACCCTTAAGAGAAGCTTGAAAATTTATGAATCTTGTTGTAGGCCTTCTCGAGCTTGAACATTTCTTGACTTGATAAAGTCTTCTTCTATTCTTGTACTTGTTAGAATCTTGAACATGCATACTTGAAGACTTCTATTCTTGAATACTTCATCCATGAGTAGACTTGAAACTTTCTTCATTTAAGTTCTTGTCTTGAAATATGATGTCTTGAAGCAATGAATAGTCTTAAACATGAAACACAAGATATACAAGACATAGACATAGGTTTTGGTACCACAAAATTTGACAACCAAAGGGATATGAAATCATAGCACTTACAATCTTCCCCTTTGTCAAATTTGTGACAAAACACATATCATAAAAGATAAGTGCAATATTTGCTCAATAAAGAATCATGAGCCATAAAAGCATAAATTACTCTACTCCCCCTGAGTAATACGAGTACTGCTCATATAAACAATAAACAACATGTAAACATCAAGACTGTACTCCAATCAATAAATCCAAATAAATTACTCCCCCTTTCCATATTACTCCCCCATTACCATACTACTCTCCCTTTTTTGTCACAAAATGACAAGGGAAAGTCACAATAGGAAAGAGAAGAACAACATAGAGAGTAATAAAAAGTAGATAATGAGAAAAGAATATGGAAGGAAATATCATATCTCAAAATATAAATCTAGACTCATCAAGCCATAACCAAGTTATTACAATATCCAAAATAAAAGATAAGATAATGTTATACAATCCAAAAGATAATCCGCCTAATCAGATCCAAAGGAGAGAGCAGGGATAGTAGGATCAATCTGGGGTAAGCCCCTATTAATGCGACAAAGATATTTTTGCATATATTTAAAATGCATATCGTGGGCTACACTCATGTTATCAACCTTCTCTTCTAATGCACGAAGGCATACATCAAAACTAGATGGATCGTAATCAGGATCATTTGGTGAATCAGTTTCTATCTCATCAAATAACTCATCCATATTAACATCCTGTTGAGGAAGATTGTCAGCTTCCCCTTCATTTTCAACTTCACCACCATCACCACCAACACCACCTTCATCAACTTGACCAGGAAGTAAATCCAACTTCATCTTATTAAGATTGGTATTGTTGAAAATAAGATGATGAATGAGTGCCTCATTAATAGGTGTATCGACAAGCATGTGAGTGGCTAAAACAGACATAAGATAACCAAACAGAATATCATTATGACCCGGATGGAGACGAAACTGTATGATAAAATGACAGATCAATGAAGGAAGGCAGACCATGGTACCAGAAGCAATAGAATGTTGTACACAAACCATGAAAGAAGTCAACTCAGTTTTATTACCGGATCGAGGATACAGATTTGAAATGAAAAAATGATGTAACACTCTGTATCTAGGTAACAGATACTTTGAAGGGAGCGCATTCCCTTTGTGTGTCCATTGCACATTAATTTTACATAAGTCTCTTGTTAACATGCATTTTTCCGATTCAGATGGTTTGTCGTATAGAGTATGAATCGGTATACCTTCATCATTAATGGGTATATCCATAATACCCGATATCAAATGACGGTTTACTTTAAATTTCCCTTCTCTAGTATCAATTGAAAAAGTTAAATTGTCAAGGGAGAATTCTGAGATACACGCAACCATTGATTGTGTAATTAAATGGTATGTAGGCCCACCCCAAAGTAAAATGTTAGCCCAGCTAACAGAATCAAGGAGATGAACAATACCAAATGGAGCAATATGATTGAGATCAGCGGGATGCTCAACGATAATATTACGGACACGTAAATCCCGTACATCTTAAGGATCATCTTCGGGTGACCAAAGGTGCCGTTTTGTTATCGATGTAGATCTAGATGAGGATGGACCACGGGATGTTTTCTTCTTTCCTCTAGCATTCATCTTCAACAAGATATACTAAGAGCAAGAGAAATGCACAAAAAGAAGGATGGGTTTTCTCTAGATCAGCAATTTGAAAAGAAATCCTAACAAAAGATGAAATCTAGCTACACAATGATCAAATCAAAGCATAGAGAGCATGAAACTTCATGAAAAATGAAGAAATAGGACTAACCTTGAAGAAATACAAGAAATCCTATGACTGGTCGAGCCACGACTCATCGTAGGTCGGAGTGGAAATGAAGAAGAAGGAGGTTTTTTCCAAATTATATCATGTTCACGAACTCCATGACCAGTCGAGTGCTGTGTACGACCGGTCGTACCACGACTGGTCGTGTACAACTACGACTGGTCGAGCATCGACCAAAAATACATATTTAATGTAAAAAAATAAAAATTACAATACATATAATACCAAATATAATACACTATGATACATGCAAACAAGAATACTCAATGTAAAATGCACATACCAAGATCAAATTTCAATTTATTAAATCTGCTTTTGTCAAGCGGTTTAGTAAATACATCAGCAAGTTAATTTTTGGTTGGTATATATTCCAAGGAGATAATTTTTTCTTCAACCAACTCACGAATGTAATGATACCTAATGTCAATGTGCTTAGTACGTGAATGCTGGATTGGATTTTTAGAAATATTTATAGCACTGGAATTATCACAATGTAAGAGCATGGAATCTTGATTAATTCCATAATCACTTAGCATGCGTTTCATCCAAACTAGTTGAGTACATGCATATCCAGCTGCAATATACTCAGCCTCAGCAGTGGAGATCGATATTGAGCTTTACTTCTTGCTGAACCAAGAAACTAAGCAATTTCCAATATAAAAACAACCACCACTGGTTGATTTTCTATCATTGATATTACCGGACCAATCAACATCTGAGTACCCGGCTAATTGAACACTAGTATCAAAAGGGTACTAAAGACCCAAATTTATACTACTTGCGACATATCTAATAATCTGTTTAACAGCAGTAAGATGTGATTCCTTAGGATTAGACTGATATCCTGCACAAATACCAACACTAAATGCGATATCAGGTCTACTTGCAGTTAGATACAACAAACTACCAATCATACTACGATATAGTTTAGGATCTATATCTTTACCCATAGAGTCTTTTAAGAGTCTTAACGTTGTACTCATAGGAGTATCAAAATTCTTATCATTCTCAAATCCAAACCTTTTAACCAAGTTCGTAGCATACTTGGTTTGGAAAATGAAAATTCCATCAGGTTGTTGTTTTACTTGCAACCCTAGGAAATAGTTTAGTTCACCAACCATGCTCATTTCGAACCTTGATTTCATAAGATCTGCAAACTCAATAGACATGTTAGTACAAGTTGATCCATAAATAATATCGTCAACATAAATTTGAACCATCAAAATATCATTGTTATGCTTAAAGAGCGTCTTATCGACACTTCCTACTTGAAAGCTATGACTAAGTAAGAATTTAGTCAATTTCTCATACCATGCCCTGGGTGCTTGTTTTAGACCATAGAGAGCCTTTTTGAGATGAAATACATGGTCAGATAACTTGGGGTCTTCAAACCCTGAAGGTTGTTCAACATACACCTCTTCATGTAAATCGCCATTTAAGAAGGCACTCTTTACATCCATCTGATAAATCTTAAATTTTCTAAAGCATGCGATGGAAATAAAAAGTCTGATTAATTCAAGGCGAGCGACTGGAGCAAAGGTTTCATCGTAATCGATGCCTTCAATCTGAGTGTACCCTTGTACAACCAGTCTAGCCTTGTTTCATACTATATTTTCAAGTTCATCAGACTTATTTTTAAAGATCCATTTTGCTCCAATAATGTGTTTATCTTTAGGTCTATGAACAAGATACCAGACATCATTATGAACAAATTGATTAAGTTCATCCTGCACAGCAACTATCTAATTTTCTTCAGAAAGTGCTTCTTTCACATTGACCGGTTCTATTTGGGATGTAAAACAAACATAATTACATATGTTCTCAAGTTGTTTGGGAGTACGAATTCCAGTTAGAGGATTTCTAAGAATTTGATTGGTTGGATGATCTTTGACAGTCCTTGGTTCAGATTCTTTTTGACTTGATGAGATATCTTGATTGTCGATAATAAGAACTTCATCATCATCTGAACTCTGAGCTAGTGTATTCAAATGATCATCAATGACTACATTGATGGACTCTTGAATCACACCAGTTCTCTTATTTAGAACCCTATAAGCTCGACTGTTCAAAGAATAACCAAGAAAAATACCTTCATCACTCTTCGTATCAAACTTTCCCAAATTTTCGCGATCTCGTAAAATATAACACTTGCTGCCAAAAACCCGAAAGTATTTGACAGTAGGTTTCTTTTTAAACCATAATTCATACGTAGTCTTATTATCATATTTACTGGTATAAACTCGATTAATAATATAGCATGTAGTATTAACTACTTCAGCCCAAAGATTTCTAGAGAACTTCATGCTATTCAACATAACATTAGCCATATCCTGAAGCACTCTATTTTTTCTTTCAACTATACCATTTTGTTGCGATGTTTTGGGTGCAGACAATTCATGCGATATTCCCTGATCGCTACAGAATTTCTCAAAACTACTATTTTCGAATTCGGATCCATGATCACTACGGATCTTACTAACATGAGAACCTTTCTCATTTTGGATTCGTTTAATGACCTTTTTCACTTCATCCAGGGTTTTAATTTTATCTTTTAAGAACGATACCCAAGTGAATCTGGTATACTCATTTACGATAACCAAGATGTATTTTTTACCTCCTCGACTCTCCGTTCTGGTTGGTCCAATAAGATCCATGTGAAGAAGCTCGAGTGGTCTAGATATGGTATTGGAGTTCACTTTCTTATGAGAGCTCCTAGTCTGTTTGCCCAACTAGCGTTCACCACATATTTTGTATACTCTTTGTAATTTTGGTAGACCTCTAATTAGTTATTTTTTGCTCAATCTAAATAAGTTCCGGTAGTGTACATGTCCAAGGCATTTATGCCATAATTCAGTCTCATCGGTATGGACCATGTAACACGATTGAGTAGATGAGCTTGTATCACTAACGATGTAGCAGTTTTCAGAAGTTCTGCGACCAGTTAATATAACAGAACCCTTTTTATTAACTATCTCACAACCTTGATTAGAAAACTTCACACTATGATTGTTATCGCATATCTGAGAAATGTTTAGAAGGTTGTGTTTCAAGCCCTCAACATATAAAACATTCTTAAATAAGGAAAGGTTATAAAGCTGAACCGTACCTTGACCAATGATCTTGCAATTGCTTCCATCACCAAATGTGACTGAACCGTCAGTCAAATCTTTTAGATCGGTGAATAAAGCCCTGTCGCCTGTCATATGCCTAGAGCAACCACTATCTAGGTACCACTTTGAATGACTTGTAGCTTTGAAAGCAGTGTGGAGAACCAAGCAGGCAACTTTAGGAACCCATTTCAGAACTGTTTTGGGTTTAGGAGTACAGATAGTCTTTTTCTGTCTATTGTTATAGGAGAGACCTATAGAGTTAGACTTTAATAGCTCCTTGAGTAGATCAATTATTTTTTCAGCCAAAGGATTTCAGTTTTGAACATCAAAGCTGACATGGCTACCTTTAGGTTTTTGAAAAGTCCTTGAATTTTTGAAAAAGCCTTGATAAGTATTCTTTTCTTTTGAGGTTGAAGACTCTCCTTTTACAAATTTAGGAGCAATATTCTTTTGTTTAGGAGATGTATTCTTATCATAGCCCAACCCGGATCGATCGCCACATTTTCTTGATCTGGATAATAATTTTTCCAATTTAGGATCACCTTGGGCATATCTCCATGTGTCTTTCAAACTCAGAAGAGAACCTACCTCATTTTTGAGTTTCTCATTTTCGGATCTCAAATCTTCAATTTTGGAGGTTTTGAAATCTAAATCACATTTGTTCTTTTCAAAAGAATCGGAAATATGAGACTTTTCTAAAACGAGAGACTCATAATCTTCTTTAAGCTTAGAAATTTTTTCTTTTTGTAACTTAAGCTTAACGAAAATTTTACAACTCTCCTTATAAAGGGCATTATAAGCATCCTGAAGATCATCTTCATTATCGCAATCACTATTCAGATTTTCTTCACTAGATATTTCATCATTATCTAAAAAAGTAATCTTGGCTAGAGTCATAAGGGCTTTAACATCATCGCCCGACTCGGTTTCAGAATCTTCTGATTTTGAAGAGGATTCAGAATCAGACGATTCATCCCAAGTAGCCAACATGCTTTTCCTTTTTGATTTGTCCTTTTTAGGACATTTATTAGCTAAGTGCCTATACTCTTGACAGTTGTAACATTGACTATCTTTTAAAGATTTTTGAGCTCTAGGTTTAGATCGTCTCTTATCATTTGACTTTTGAAAATTAACTTTTTTCTTGCTTTTGAAACTTTTGTAAAACTTTTTTGCTAAAAGTACCATATCATCTTCAAAATTTTCTAAATCTGAAGTGCTCTCTTATGAAACATTTTTAGATGATTTGAGAGTAATTAATTTTCCTTTAGGAGCTTTAAAGAACAACTCGTAGGTTTGAAGTGAACCAACTAGTTCCTCAACCCTCATGGTATCCGTATCACGAAGTTCCTGAATCGCGGTTACTTTAGAATTGAACCGTTCAGGAAGTGAGTGTAGTATCTTTGCGCATACTTTACTTTCTGGGATTCTATCACCAAGACTCACATAGAGTTCACAATGTCATTCAATCTAGTGTAGAAGTCCATAAACATCTCATTCTCCTCCATATAAATTTCTTTAAATTTAGTTGTGAGGAGTTGGACTTTAGATTTCTTGACAATAGATGTACCCACGTGTGTCATTTCTAATACATCCCATGCTTGTTTTGCATTTTCACAAGAGATGATTCTTTTGAATTCATCTGGTGATAATGCACAAGTAATTGCATTCAGTGCTTTTGCATTGACACTACTCTCACTTTTCTAAAGTGTGGTCCAAAGAAAATAAACCATTACTTTCATTGATTTTGAACCATCATCATTAGTTACTTCACTGATAGGAGGGTTCCATTCATTCACTGTGGCCAGCCATACACTTTCATCCATGGATTTGAGGAAGATCATCATCCTGGCTTTCTAATAAGCATAGTTTGTGCCATTAAAGGGTAGTGGCCTAGTGACTGATAGGCTATCAAAATTTGACATCTTAATATAGCTTAGATCGTTAGCTCAGGAAATAAATCCAATAAATAAACAATAAGTAGGAGCTACTAGGCTCTGATACCACTTGGAAGGGCCTAGCTATATGCCCTAGAGGGGGGGGGGGGGGGGGGGGGGGGGGGGGTGAATAGGGTTATGCCAAATAAAACTTATAACAGCGGAATAATAAAAGAAATAAAGCACAATGCTGAATTAAAAGCAATCTCAATAAACTAGAATTAAGAAAATGATACCATATCAGTTCTAAGGATAACCCTACACCAAAAACCAAAGGTTTAAGGTAGGACAACATTATTTCTAGAACGTCCTTTATATCTCAAACTAAAGAGGAATAAAAAGCAAAGAAACCAAAATAACTTGCAGAAAAAAAATCCTAAGTTATTACAACATTCCTCACACTTTCTTGAAATAAAATGATTACAACATTCATCCACAAATACAATCCACAAAACTGAATGAATAAAGGAATGAAAGAATAAAGCACATCCACAACACAACGATATATAGTGGTTCGCCTGTGTGTACACCAACTGTTATCCAACAGCCACACAGAATGCTACTTCACTCCTAATATCCTCACACAGGGGATATTAGCATGCACTATCAAAATAGGTTTCATAGGTTCACCTAAACCTTCACAATTGTGTCTTTTTATCTCGAGCTTACACAATTTAACAAACCACACAATCTAAGCTTTCTGGCTCTCCTCAGATAACCAAAACAATGAGATTTTTTTAAGAAACCTCAAACAAAACCAAAGAATGTAAATTACATAAATGTAAAATACCTGAATCTCCTTTTAAAGTAGCCTGGTAGAACCAATTAGAGTAGAAGTTCGATTCAACGTTCAAAGTCCAATACTCACTTTAAGAATGGTTCTAAGTTTAATTGATTTTAAATCAAAAGGGCTAGATCTATTTGATTTTTAAACCAAGAAGGAATATAAAAAATTCCTCTTTTTTAATAAGATTGGAATGTAGATCAAAATTAAATACAAAATAAGCTAGCAAAAGGAATATTAAATGAGCACAAAGTAGCTTAAAAATAAACACGAACTTATCTCAGAGAATGGCCTTAAAATTGCTTGAATTGAATTAAATTGAATTGAAAAACTCTGAAGTTCGTGCTCTATTTATAGCCTGAAAAATTCCATCTACCACTGGTCTTAGGATCCTTAGGATTGGTCGTAGCTTTCACAGATTTTTAAAGATTTTCACGGGATAAGGATTAACTGTTCCACGACTAGTCCTGGGTGGCCTATGATTCGTCGTAGGCCACCTACGACTGGTCGTAGGACCCCAAGATTAGTTGCTGGAGTTCGAGTCGTAGGGCAAAGACTGGTCGAGGGATGAGTCGTACAGCTCACAGGACTGGTCGTATGATGTCCAGGACTGGTCGTAGGACAACCAGAAAAATCTGAAAATCTTCAACAACCTAAGATTGGTCCTGAAAAACTTAAGACTGGTTGTAGTAGAGCTAAGACTGGTCTTTAAGTTTCTAGGACTGGTCTTAGAACAGCCCGTACAAGAATATTTAAAATATACGAATTATGTATTCAGAATGACCTACAATAAAGCTTAACCTAAGGTCAATCTAAGGTCAAACAAACCTTGAAAGTGAGATGAACATTGATAGTCTGTACTCTCAGATGACCCTTAAGAGAAGCTTAAAAATTTATAAATCTTGTTGTAGGCCTTCTCGAGCTTGAACATTTCTTGACTTGATAAAGTCTTCTTCTATTCTTGTACTTATTAGAATCTTGAACATGCATACTCGAAGACTTCTATTCTTGAATACTTCATCCATGAGTAGACTTAAAACTTTCTTCATTTAAGTTCGTATCTTGAAATACGATGTCTTGAAGCAATGAATAGTCTCAAACATGAAACACAAGATATACAAGACATAGACATAGGTTTTGGCACCACAAAATTTGACAACCAAAGGGATATGAAATCACAGCACTTACATATCCACCTAACCAGTAGTCTGCAAATACCTACCCAGCTCATCGATAGCAGACTCATTTGTGAGTTGGTCAAACTCAACCTATCTTACAACCCCCTCACTTGGGCGGATAAGACCACACTCCCTTCTAATTGACCACGACACGGTGGGAGACGCGGCCTACTAGTATTCGGCACTCGAGCACTCGTGTATCCACTTGGTCTAGACGTTAGAGCACCTCCTGGTACTAAAAAGGTTCTGAGATTTTCACTCAAGGACATCCTACGTGCCCACAGTGCTAGAGCCAATATTTTCATTATGAAATCTAATCATCCACGATGTGCCTGTGGAGGCCACGACCCTGATGTCGCTAGGGCAGATAATGATCATATCACACATATGCGAGATGCATGAGTCACACTGTCTAGTCATGCAGCAATCCTGCGCGTACCGCATGATCATGTGGGTAACTCCTATCAATGAGTCTCACTAATAATCTGTCCAATAGCATATGCTATGATAAGTCACTACTCATATCGAGCATACATATGATGCGTATGAGCATGAGTCATGGAGTTATACTAAGCATGGTATATGGTGATGAACTATGCTCACAACGATGATGGCATAGATGGCCTACACACAATAAGTAAGGGCCTATCAATGGGCCTTAGGGAGAGTTGTAATGCAGACATTTAACTAAAATTATTCTTACAATGTGGATGTTAAATCATCATTGTTCCTAAGGCATGACCCGTTATAAACGTCATTATATACACCACAGTGAAATCACACATTGCAATGGACATATATACATCTCATTGGGCCTTAAATACATCAAATGGGCCGCATCACATGGGCCTTTTATTCATTAAGTGGGCTGCACCAATGGGCCACACCAATGGGCCTTATGTACATTGCAATGGGCCATAACCCATGTGCCTTGAAGACATAACAATGGGCCACCCATGGGCCTTGAATACATCATAATGGGCCCTCATATGGTAAGTGGGCCACATCACATGGGCCATATGTATATCAAATGGGCCACACCAATGGGCCCCATGTGTATCAAATGGGCCACACCCAAATATAAGTGGTGATAATGATTTTCACTATTAAAATTCCCAAGGCCCATCATAACATTTATTTACCATCCAATCTGATCAGAAGGTCACACAGACCTAAATTAAGAGGAAAAATAAATTTCCTACTGATCTAAAACTTTTGCACTCCAAAAGGATTTCAATGGTAGACGTTCAATCCTCATTATGTAGTGTGGCCCACTTGATAAATAGATCTGTCATATTTTTACTGCAAGCCTTAAATGAGCTTGCCAAAAGGATGGATGATTTGGACAGATCCATCAGGGGCGGGGTCCACTGGCCGTTTAGTAAATGGACGGTCCAACAAAATGTCTGGATGACATTGATAAAACACATGAATTATGGCTGGGACCCATGGTCCCTGCGCTTCCATCCGGCGATGCAGGAGCGCAACAGGACGCTCTTGCGCATCCTCTGGATGTTTGCAGTAGTAGCGCGTGCTACTGCTTGATTTTTTTTATGGTATTTTCTAGGTGGGGTCCACATCAGAAAGATCTGCTTCATCCACTGGCTTTTACGGCTCATGACAAATCAAACATGCCTACTATTTAGCATATTTCGGTGTGTAGAAACATCAAGGTGGGCCCTAATAGATTTGAACGGTAGAAATCACTATTTTTTATACTATGGCTAGCCAGATAATTGGATTGGTTTCATTTTTCAACTCAACGCCTAAAATGAGTTGGGAAATAGGGTGGACGGTGTGGATCAGATCCAAAAATCAAGGTGGGTCATCCATGAGCGGCCCACTCAAAAACCTTAAAGTAAGCTTATATTTTTGTTGATGTTAGTACATCCCACTGTTTGTCCACACTTCATTGAACCCACGTCCAGCGTCTAAGGACGCAGGATGGACGACGTGAATATATTATCAAGGTGGGTCCCACATGGACGGGCCCACTTGATTTGGATCAATACGATATTTGTGTTTTCCATCACGATAGGGTAGGGCCCACATGGCCTGGACGGTGTAGATCCAACCCGTCCATCAAGTGGGTCCCACGAAGGTGGATGACTTGGATAAATTGCATACATCATGGGCTAACAACAAAGAAAAAGAATGAGAAAGAGAGAGAGATCAAGTGATGGAGGGACCTCGACACTATGAGCCCTCCCTTCCATACATCACAACATACATCAAGTGGGTCTCATTACATGTGGGCCCACTGATCGAAAACAACAGTGGAGATCCTTTCTCTACCAAAATGCAAGGTTTAGATGACCCTATTCAAGCATGGAAAATAAACATCATGATGAGGTCCATGGAGAATGGCCCCATCATGGAATGATCATGAGAATCAAGGTGGGCCATCGGCCACACCTTAGGGTCCAAAGTGAGATCCATACCATCAATCAGCAGGCTTCATTTGGCCCATCATCAAAGTATTAAAATTAGGCCCATAAAGCATCCACCGTTCGATCTTCTTGGTCCAATGGAATGCCAATCTTCTTATGTCTCACTTTGATGGAAGGTGATGAGAATTGAAAGGCTAGGATGATGGATCTTAGAATAGGAAGTGGGCCACACACAACACACTTTTCTCTCCATAGAGTGCCTGGACGTGCACTTCTTTGGTTGCTTGAAAAATGTGTAGAGAAAGAGAGAGAGGGAGGGTGGATGTAAGAGAGAGGTGATGGTTGTGAGTGATGGATTGATGGGGAGTGAGTGATAGGTGATGGGCATGTTCTTGACATATATGGGTGTGTAAGAGAGAGAGTTAACTTTGGGTAGGTTGCTTAACTTGGGGAGAAAGAAAGCATGGGTTGTGTACTTTGATTGATTGATTGATGGGATGGGTTATAGAGATTCTCTTGGGTGGCTAGGGTATCGAATCGGTGTGCAAGACGTAGCGTTGGAACCGCGATGACGGTGCGGTCGCAATGGTACAAGCATCGGATTAAGCTGACTCAAATTTATGGGATACAACTTAGGGTCGTGCATAAACATCGATTATAGGTCACGGTTTACCAAAATTCCACGGGAAGGGTCGTGGGAGTCTACAGAATGCTACGGACTAGGATACAGGCCTTACAGTGGGTATGCTTGTAATTGTGCCTTATGCTTTTAGATGGAGTCATTAGAGAATGATACTAATTGTATGTTCACTCAACCAAGTGAAATTATGGCATCGACAACTTGACCATGTGGGAGCTTAATAAAGTGGTTGCCCATAAATGTATGAGTTAGGGTGTAGTACAAATAAGTAACCATGTGACCTTAAATCCTTTAATATGGCAAATAGAGTGACATTTGTGTGGCCACTCAACCATATTGACTTCTAATAATGGAGTGGCCATAAGACCATGTGGGCATATGAGAATTGTGTGATTACTCAGACTCATGGACTATGCTGATGGTGTAACCTCTCGTGTATGTGAACTTAGGACGTGTGTCAAATTGATTATGGACCCTACCTTGATGTAAGTTTTGCATATTTCACCATTTATCCATTAGGCTAGCTAAGTCTATAACATGATTCCAAAATGACCTAAATCTAATTCCTAAGTCACACGATATAAAATAGTGTTAATTGAACATATAACTTTCGAACACTTGTGAGCCCACTCAATATACGTATTTTATCCGCATTGTTCAATTATTTTGCCAACCAAACAGTTCGATCATGGAGCCCTCTAACTTGTGCCTTGTGCATCTAAACTGTTCTTCCTTGTATTACCTAAATGTATATGAGTTACCTATATTATCTACTCATTGGGACCCACCGTAATGTTTGTGTGTGGACTCATCTACTTACATGACCACTTGGAAGTAGGACCCACTACGTTGTATGAGACAAACCCACAAATTACCCAACTGTGACTAAGTTTTATGTATATATTATATACCCAAGTCATTCAACTTAGGGCTCCCTGTATCTTATGAGGTTTACTTGTGCCTTCCAAATCATTGTAGAACTACTATGATAATTATTTGCAATCCAGCCTACTAAAAGCTCACTTGAAGGTGAAGCCCACTACATTATATGAGTTTCACCAGCACCATCCATCTATGGCTCATTTACTATATGTTATATTTACGCCTTTCATCTCATAATCACTTGGTGCATGTATTTTACATTACCACCACTCATTAACTATAAGGCCCAAATAGTTGATTATATGTCAGCTTTGGCTTAATGGTTAAGCAGACTTTAAACTCATGACATTATATGCATACCACATGCCCATGAACGTATGCCTTAGCATAATTACTTGAATTCATGCATAATCATGACATACATGATGATCAAAATATCATAGTCATGCCGTATAACATGAGTTGGATCTTAACGACGAAATGAACATTTATGATGATGGCTTGGGTTATCCCTGAAAATGAACAGGACACCGAAAGTGTGGAAATGGTAGGGGATGATGTGCCCCTTGGGTTGAAAGTCCCTAAACCCCGATGCTAGCTAGGGATACCTCACCGTCGGGCCGAGTGGATACATGGGTCATGGATTTGACTCCCACTGATTTGGTTAGGTTGAGAAGAGGTGGGTCTAACCTGCTTAAGAGCTGAGGTGCAAATAGGGACCAGTCTAACCCATCGGTGAGGAGAAGCGTAAACGAGGTCCACTACTAGTATATAAAATGGTGGTTGTAACCCCATTGGTGGGTAGCGAGGTTGATTGCTGGTGTCTGGTGCTTGGGTGTTAACCATAGTGTTTCCCGAGATATAAAGTTATGATATGGCATGATAGTATGATGATGATGATGTGATTACAGATGAGTGTAATATGGTTATGGCTGTGGTATAGGAGAAATGAAAATATGACTTAGTGATGCTGGTAACATTGACTTGGAGTATTACTATGATGCATATGGATTACATTAACATTGGCATCAAACCTTATGTACTACACGCTTTTCACCATACATGATTTCTTCGTGGCATATTTATTTAGCTTGCATGTAGGACACATTGCACACGTGTGTACTCACTTGGCTTTTTTCTAAATTTTCCTATTTTCCATTTTATATGGTAGGAGTAGCTTGGAAGACTTAGCTTTCTCGATGCATTATATCTATTTTTTAATTTGGTAATGTTGATGTTGTGTACCTTTTGGAAAACATTGTACTTGTAACCATCAGGATTTATAATGGAGAGTGTTGCTTGGTATTTTGATCATGGATCTTCATGCTCAGGTATTATCATATGTATATAAAAAAAATTCAGTAAAAAATCTTCCTTGTGGTGCGCCGAACTTGGGACTTAGTGTATAGAAGTCAAGTGTCGGATTCGGGGCATCACAGAAGCTGTCCGTCACTGAATTTGGGGCGTGACAAGAATGATCAAGAGGATCAAGAGGAACCAAAAAGGTCGATCGTAGATATCCAGATCGACATAGATGAAACTCAGCAGAGATAAATACGCAGATAGAGGTAAATGAGCAGGTGGACCAGCCACCTGTGAGAAGAAACCCACCGCGAGATCATAGGTTACCAACAAGATACAGGGACGACTCTAATATTACATATGTCATCATTACAAATGAGGGAGACCCATCTGCTATTCAGGAGGCCCTTGATGAACCTGATGTAGAAAAGTAGAAGGAAGTTATGAATAATGAGATGGACTCTTTATACAAGAACCACACATGGGAGCTAGTGATACTTCCATTGAGATGAAATGCGATCGGATATGAGTGGTTATTCAAAAGAAAACATGATAGATATAAAGCGAGGCTGGTGGCAAAGGGTTATGCTCAAAGAGAAGGAATCAACTTTATAAAGATATTCATGTCGATAGTTAAGAATATGTCTATCAAATTCGTGTTGGCGCTGGTTACCCAATACGATCTCAAGCCAGAGCAGATGGACATGAAGACTGCATTCTTACACGAGAAATTGGAAGGGTAGATCTACATGAAGGAACCAAAGGGTTACAAAGTTAAATGGGTGGAGAACAAAGTTTGTAGGTTAATGAGGTCATTGTTGAGGTCATTGTACGACCTGAAGCATTCCCCTAGACAATGTTATAAAAACTTTAATTCTTTCATGTTGAGTCAAAATTTTACTAGGAGTGAATACGATCACTTTGTCTATTCCAAGACCTAGAGTAATGAAAAATTCTTCATCTTAGTATTGTATGTTGAAGATATGTTAATCAGTGGTCATGATATGTTTAAAATCGATATACTGAAGACTCAGTTATCAGGGACATTCGAGATGAAATATTTGAGGGTTGTAAAAAGGGTTCTCGACATAAATATTCATAGATACAGAAAGATGAGAGCAGACTTTGGTCATCACAGACACAATACCTTGAAAAGGTGTTGATCAAGTATGTGATGGACCAGGCAAACCTGAAAAGAATTCCCTGTGTGGTTCACTTCAAGATTTCCTCAGAACAATGTCCCAAAACAGATGAGGAAAAGCAGGATATATCTCATATGCCTTATTCGAATGCAGTTGGCAATTTAATGTATGTCATGGTCTGTACGAAGCCAGATATTTCATAAGCAGACAGTATTGTGAGCAGATATATGTCAAACCCCCACAAACAACATTGAGAAGCAATGAAATGGATACTTCGATACATTCGAGGTATAAAAGATTATGTCTCTAGACTTTTAAGAAGACATGAGGAAAGTTGGTTATGTGGATTCAGACTATGCAAGCAGTATGAATTTCAGAAAGTCGACTTCAGGTTACTCGTTTGTACTAGCGGGTGGAGCAATTAGTTGGATGTCGAAGCTTCAGTCTATGATGGCTCTTTCCACGACCAAAGCAAAGTACATGGCAGTGATAAAAGCGTTTAAAGAAGGCATTTGGTTAAGAGGTATGATAAATCACTTGGAGCTTCAGTAAGAGGCCATGTTGGTTAACTATGATAACAAGAGCGCTATCAATTTGGCTAAAAAATTTTCTTGTCACTCACATACTAAACACATTGATGTTCATCACCATTTTATCTGACAAGAGCTTGAGGAAGGGGGTGTAGTGCTAAAGAAGATTCACATTAATGTGAATCTGTCAGACATGCTCACCAAGGTGGTTCTTATAGAGAAGTTTAAGTTCTATGCGACTTCTCTGGGCTTGTCGATGGGGTAAAAGGAAGACAAAGTGTACACAATAAGCACTGATGGAGCTATAATGCAACACCGAGTTAAGAGAAGATCATAAGAAGCCACACATTTTGATTGAAGACAGGGTGCAGATTGTTGTATTTGATGTCTTTAATCAAGTTTTATGTTTCCTTTTCCGTTTGAGATTCTTCCCAAGGCTATATGTGTGTGTGCGTGTGTGTGAACAGGATTAAGAGATATTCCTAGAGGTTTTCAAATTCATCCAAGGGGATTAAAGGGTGTAGCAAGGGTGAGATTTGAGGTTGTTCAAATCGAGAAAGCTCTTTCTCTTTGTAATTTTTTCTTTCATAGTATTGATTTGACGCTTTGCACCGTGGTTTTTCCCACAAGAGTTTTTCCACGTTAAAATCTGTGTACTTCTCCCTTTTGCTTGGTCCTATTAGATAGCCATCCTAGATTCACCTCTGTGTGCTCCCGCGGTCCCCCGACAGGGAATACATGGGATTCATTTAAAAAAGTTGAGTGCACAATAATCCTGTAGCTTGTAACATAACTTCAATTTGAATTATTCCTCTAGTATGTCAATACAAACTACAAAGAACATCAGTTGTGACTCATCAGATTATGGCAAAAACTTGATAAGCATGTCCCATGCCCTCTCATCAAATTTAGACCTTCATTTTTGTGAGAAATAACTATGCAAAATGAATGTGTTTTATTTCTTCTTAGAGATGAAACAAAATTAATTCATTTTTTGTAAAGAGTTTTTCCACATAGAGGAAAGAAAAAGAATAAATCTCAAGGCGTGTTACCCGATTATCAGGTTTTGTTAAAATGTAGAACAGTTTCCACTTAGTGTTAACACTGAAATGTTTTTACTTAATGGGGAATTTGGAAAGTGCTCCATGTTTAGTAGCATTTATTTACACCAATTGTGGAAAGCACTCCGTAATTTTGTGCTGAATTTTTTCACTGATAGAGGTGAATACAGAATGCGCTTCATGAACTTTTTAACTTTTAACGTGTGGAACTTCTCTAAGCCCACCATGATTTATGTGCTAGATCCACACCATCCATCAACTTTTCTATATCATTCTAAGGGCCTTTTTGGGAGTGTTGATTCGAAACCCCCTGGATTCAGAATCCCTTGGATTTGAAATCCTCCTATTGTGTTTAGCACCCTAGATTGGGAATCAACTTTAATCCAAAAGTAGTTTTTCATGGTATATTTATAGGGGCTTGAATTTAATTACTAAATCAACTTTAATATTTCTAATTAGTGAACATATGTAATATTTGACACAATGGTTAATATCTCTAATGATTTTGTGCTTTGCCCGAAAATGAT
This sequence comes from Magnolia kwangsiensis, assembly GCA_037074715.1. Classification (NCBI taxonomy): domain Eukaryota; kingdom Viridiplantae; phylum Streptophyta; class Magnoliopsida; order Magnoliales; family Magnoliaceae; genus Magnolia; species Magnolia kwangsiensis. Next base: position 71,322,220 of record CM073574.1, on the reverse strand, counting down.
GAAATTCCAAGTCTCGAATGGGTCAGAGCACACAATCATGTCTAAGTGACTGACCAAAGATTTTTAACCATTGATTTATATGGAAAACGTTTGGACGGTGCTTATCATCATGTTAAGGTAATTATAGTGATGCAATTGATAATCTAATTGTTTTGGGACATCATTAGTAGGCATGTGCCCAATAGATTAATTGTATGGTAACATACATGTTACACATGCAACTCTTAGAATGATTTTAGATGTAATCCAAGCTCTCATTGTGGATTTCAAACCCCCTCTTTGAGGAGATTTGAAATCCCCCCAAATCCATGGTGCCAAATGACCCCTAAAGCATAATTTTTTTCTTTTAAAAAAAGGCATATTTAAAGCTTAAGTCGACCACACCACGTATCATAGGAATGGAATGACTGTCGTTAAAACCTTCTTGAGGTCCACCATGAAGCTTATTTGTCATATAAACTCTTCATAAGGTCACACAGACATGGGTGGAGGGAAAACACAAAAATCAGCTTCATCAAAGCCTTCCATGGCCTTGAGAATTTTTCAAGAGTAGACACCCAATTCCCATTGTTCCTTATAGTGTGCACACTTGAGCCTTAGATCTGCATTACTTTTTTTTTTCTTACTTTCTAAAATGATATGAAAAAATGGATGGACAGTGTGGGGGTAGTACGCACTCCCCTCCCCACCGGATGGACGCGGATTTCTTGGGAAAGCCTTTTACTGAAGTCCTTGTGTAAGAATGTTGGGTGGGGCCCACATAGATGTTTGTGAGAAATATACTCCGTCCATCCATTTTACGAGATCATTTTGGGATATGACATAAAAAAATATGTGCATACAACACTCAAGTGTGCGACACAAGAGGAAATAGTGGGCATTCAGTAGCACCATTAAAGAATTCTTATGGCCATAAAAGTTATGTATCATATATCCTTTTGGTGTTTTCAATTCATCCCATTGGGAATGACCTTGTAAACAGTTTGGATAGATTATAAACATTAAGGTGGTGCCCAGGAAGGTTTTAACATAGGAATTTCTTTCCCCAATTTTCCTTCTCATGTGACCCACTTAAGTTTTGTATCCAGCTCATTGTTGGTATAACATCCTAAAATGAGCTACCAAAATAGATGGATGATTTGGATTTCTCACCTACATTGCAGTGGGTCCCACCTAGCATCCTTACACAGGACCCCCCCCCCCCCACCTGCTTGTTGCCTAGCGCAGAATGGATTAGGTGCCACCCTGATTAACTGAGATGGTGAAAACCCTGATTGTGGGCCATTGAGATCTATGTAACTGCATCCACACCATCCATCTGCATTGAAAGCTCATTTGAAGGTATAAACAAATGAAGCAACTCCATATTTGAGATGGACCATTGTACAGAAATAGTGGTAAATAACCATTAAAAATTTCTCATGGGCTTCAAAAGCATTGGATTAAGATGATGTTTGTGTGGTCTCTTCATCTAGGTCATTTTGACCATATCAACAGGTTGGATGGCTAATAAACATTCCTGTGAAATTTATAAAGTTTTTAGTGGTAGGGATTCAATCATGATTATTTCACATAGATAAATATATAAAATTAACATATTTCAAACACTTCATATGTCGTTTAACTTTATCTATAAAATTAACATATTTCAAACACTTCATATGTCATTTAACAAACCGGTTGTTCTAAATTCACTACTAGTTTTGCAACTTCAAATTCTAACTCAAGATTTATATATTGAATTCAGATTTAACAAACAACCCCAAGTAGGTGTCTATGCATGAGTATACAGGAACATTTCCTAGAAGGGTCTTCTGTTATTGTTTCGAACAAGAAACAAATGCATTCAGTTTGGGATATTATCTTATTCAAATATAACAGAGAAAGAGTACATTAAGAACAATCATTGTATTATTGATATTGAGTTCATTTATATCCTCGGGTGTCCCTTAATTTCGAGATAAATTATCTAGAACATAGAAATTGACAAAGTTCAAATATCGAAGTCGGGGATGTCAAATTTGGCAGCACTTCGACTCATGATTCAATCATCTCTTTAAGAGGAATATTATGTGAATCCAATCGGCCAATTTCTCATCTTGAAGCTTTAACAGAAGAGGAACCGGTACCTAATCATTTCAACAACATTTTGGCCTCTTATCATTATTGACTGCATGGCAGTCTAGTTGCGCAGACCCACTCAACCAACATGGTTTGTAAACCCTAGACTTTTCTACACTCCTACCTTTAGTCTTCTTTGTGAAAGTGCACCTACTAGTGCCCTAGTTTGTCAATTATGGTGTAAGTTGAGTCAGTCGGACGACAGTGCCTAATAGGAAGATCAACATAAGTGTCTGCCTCAACTGGATGTGTGAAAGCTCGCCATAGGTAAATCATAGCCTCACATCTCATGTCCCAAAACACCAGGTGATTAAAACCCTTAAAAATATGTAAAACATCTTAGGGTTTTTGTGTAAGAAAACCTTTTACCAAAAAGGAAGATCTTCAAATTTTTCTTACACTATCGATTGTATCGATTCACTTTTCGATATGATCGACCTGCTCTGTTGATGTCCTCGGTATATCAATCGATACAATCAAGTGAGGACAAAAAGTGTCTAGCAATCAAACATTTATCTGGACAATTTATCGATATATCGACGGTTCAGTCGATATCATCGATATTCGAATATCGATCCTATCGAAAGTGGATCAATAATATCGACAGGCAATTTTTTGATGTCCCTATTTTTCCAAAGAAAATTACTATGAGCTTCGATATATCGATGACTGTCCAATTCAATCTAAACTCAAATATCGATCATATCGGAAGTCAGTCGATCACATCAATAGTGGGCGCATGTTTTCTCCCTCATGATTTTTAAGATGTTTTTTAATGTTATCGGGGTGCCAGTCGAGAAATCGATATTCATATGTCGATCTTATCGAGACCTGGTTGATTGGATCGAGATTGGACATAAACCGTCCAACATGCTTATAGGTAAATCTATACGATTTATCGATACCATCGACACGGTCTCCGATATCATCGATATACAAATTCCGATGACATCGACTGTTCCCCGATCATATCTTTAGAATCTGAAAATCTTCAAGGCTTGTCTCTCTTGCTTTCACCTGTCAATAGATCGATTCATCTATTGATGGAATCGGAGTTCAAAATCCGATAACATCGATGTGTGTCTCGATCCTATTGACTAGTTGGTAAAAGGTTTCCAAAAGCGCAAATGACATTTGAGTTTGTATCATCGAGCGGATCATTTGAGTTTATATCTGTTGGAACCTTTTACCTATATATAGAGAAGCTTTCCTTTATTACTGGTAGAGAAAGAAAAGAGTGTTTTTGAGTGTTTTAAGCTTCATATCATTTACCTTAAGCCCTTTCTCTCAGGGATTTCATCCTCCAATCCACCCTCATCATTGATATTAATAGAGTGGATTGGGGAATGAACTTCCGCATTCAAGGATCCTCCAGCTACTACCTTAATGACAAATCATTAAGCTGGGATGCCTTGAATGGATAGATGATCGGAACCACTCTATCTTACTAATAGGAAAATCTTTAGAGAGTGGAATTCCATCATAACCTTGATCCAACCCAAAGCCTAGCATAGGTATATCTTTTATGTTGCAGATCAAGGGAGATGAAGACCCTTCAACATCAAGGAGGAGATCTTCGACATTGCGTAAAAAGGGACTCATCAATTTATCTGTAAGTACTCAGAATCCAAAGGACACTTGCGATCATTCCTTTCTAGGATTGGGTCTTAAGTGTTACTCACCCTTTGAAGTCCTCAAAGGAGGCCTCTGACGGGAGTGTACGTGCAGGGTGCATTGTGTGGACCCTTGCTCTCTAGAGAGCATAAACATCTGGGTGCATTGTATGGATCCTTGCTCTGTGTGGGCATAAACATCTGGTTAGGAGTGCGCTAGCAAAACTCCAGGGTTTGAGGTGAACCGAGTAGAAACCTCTATAAAGGTTGAAGGTGAACCTGTTTTAAAACCTTAAGTTTGAGGTGAACCATGGGAAACTTCCTTAGTGAAATCCGGTCACTCAAGGGTTGAGGGTTGAAGCCGGTAGTGGAGTAGACAAGTAGTCGAACCACTATAAAATGACTGTTTTTGAGATTGATTCTTGTGTTTGATCTTTTGTGTGATTATATTAACTTCATTTATACTTGTTCACACTTTACACACAGTCACATCCATCATAGACTATAATTGCACCATGATTATCATTTAAATATCTCTGTGATTGGATCCTCTACCAGGCTTGGAAGCCAGTAGAGTTAATTTTGAGTAATCCTAATCTGTACTCTGTGATAGGATTAGTGTGATAGGAATTTTAATAATTCATAAAAACTTTAAAAAGTCCTATTCACCCCCCTCTAAGACATATTGGCGTATTCCAACTTCAACTCAAGCGGTCTTCACCGCTATTTCATTTGGTATCAGAGCGGGTCTCTCTTTATGAGTTTCATCGCCTAGCGGGTCTCTCTTTATGGGTTTCATCGCCTAGAGAGTGATCTTGACTGAAGTTAAAATATGGCCAAAGGAGAGGGCTCATTTGTCACTAGACCTCCAGTATTTAATGGTTCATATTATGCTTACTGGAAGGCTAGAATGCATTACTTCCTAAGATCTTTAGATCATGAAGTTTGGGATGTAGTTGAAAAAGGATATGTGGTACCATCTGAACAAATTGTACTTAAACATGAAACCATAATCTCTAAACCCAAACCTAATGAAAAGTGGACGGCATTTGACAAAGAACAACGAAATGCTGAAGCAAAAGCAATGAACGCCATCTACTGTGTCGTGTCCCAAGATATTTTCAATCAGATAAGTATGTGTGGGACCTCTAAAGAAGCATGAGACTTATTGTGACATCCCGAAAATCGGGTCGTCGAGCAAAAACCCAACTCCCGAGTTCCAAAATGTTATTTATGTAACATAGATATGTATGATTGAATGTTGTCTGTGATAACGCATTAAACATAAGTGAGATTAATCTAGAACAGCATATCATACTCCAGAGACGGTTAAATTAATAAGCGGAAGACTATGATAGTATGTATAACATATATAAACTGTTGTATGCCTCCAGAGTGTGGATATGTTACCAGGTTATATACATACATGTATACTCCAAAAGTAGACAAAATGAATATACATGAGTGCGCTAAAAATATAAAATGACAAGTGTCAAAGTATCTAATCAACCTCCCTGTAATCCCGTCAATCAGAACACGCATAAAGGAGGGATCCTCCTCATCATCATCAAGTCCAGCTCCGCCTCGCAGGTCGCGCCATCATCTGCAATCACAAAAGGGTCTGGTGGGTGTCCAGGAACACCGTCCCGTAACGTGGGAGTGAGTAGCTAACTCAGTGGAATAATAGAGCAAGGATTAACATGTTCTCAAATCAATCATGCGATAATAGTAAAGCAATAAATCAAACATTCCTAATACTGTTGTTAATGCAATTATGACATGACGTGATGTATGCCCTCACCGACGATCTTCCTCATATGGAAACATCTTACGACCGTGACATGCCACACTCCTTAGAGTGCTCCACATCTTCCAGGCACATGCAATGCTATGGTGATATGATTTCCAAGTTGTTATTAGTCCATTTAAACAGCAGGATTGGGAAACTAAGGTACTTTCCTTATATCAATCCTAACACAGATCCTGTCTAGGGTCGTCACTCCTAGTAATCTCATACGATGTATATTTTGTAGGTCGCTGCAAGGGCTGTCAGGGCTGTTGCTCGCACTCGTTGCACCGCTCCCCTATCACCTTATCAATACAGGCCTACTGTACTCTACTACAACGGAAGGGTCGTCGCCTCCCGTGGACTCAGAATACGCTCGCGGTCACTACAAAGGACTCGTCGCCTGATCAGTGTAGGCCGACAGCTAGAATATAGTGTCCCATACTACCATAATCTGCTCACGAGTCTAGGTGCTCACTGGTCACTACGGGGAGGTTTGTGGCCCCAGCGTAGACCGACAACTCGACCACGGTGTCCCATACCACCATGCCCGGCTCATGAGTCTTTGTGGATCAAGGTACCATGGTTAACAGGGTTTACAATAGTAAGTTCAGTACCCTAGGTTCAAGCAGATATGACTCATGCAGGGTGAATATACAACGGCCAGTCGGGTTACTTGACGAGCTCGACTAGCACGAGCGCATCGCAAGTCGAACGACATGAAGTGCGTAAAACACTTCGCGTGGCCTAACCACTGCCGCCAACTCTAAACACGACTCGTGTTCATCGACACGTCGTTCGTGGCAAAGATAGGCTAACCACGATATTTCTTGGTTACCGACTGTCTGGACTACGTATAGTCCCAAACACATATGAATCCACGTCAGCGATCATGTGAGAGCATTGGAAATGAAATACAACCATGTGAGCATGTTAACACATGTTATAACGTACAACTTAAGTAAATCATCCTACACATGTCTTTCACACATATAATGAAATTATGCATATCGCCAACATATAGAAAATCCTTTCCATTAGCAAATTAATTGAGAATTCAATCTCAAACTAAATCATAAGGAAATCATCAAGCACATGTTATAACATATAACTTACATGAATCATCAAGCACATGCATTTCATTCATATAATGAAATCATGCATATGGCTAACATGAAGGAAACCATTTACACCAGCATATTTATTGAGAAACCAATCTCAAACTAATCCATAACATCATTTAATTCAATACATACTAATACAAGCATTTATGCAAACACTTACACTACACACTTAAGTCTACATATAGTATGTCGACCCGAAGTGCGCATTTAGGCGAATCTCTTCGCCAAACTAATTATGCACGCATTCCTAACATTCTAATGCGACAATAAACCATGTCAATAACATCAGCAAAATATGCATGAAAACAGTACTTCCTACAAATGACTAAAATGCCCTAAATCTCATATTCTTCGTTAGTTTACGAAACAGGAAACGGACAACATGTTGTACATGTCAAACGCCGTTGCCGTCAAGAATCTACTATTAAACGACATTGAAAGCTTTGGAAACAGTCAATCAAAGCGTCTAAAATCCGCACCTTTTCCCTTCCACCTCTCTCACAATCTCTCACCTTTTCTCTCCCTCAATCTAGGGCTTTTCCCAAATTCGGATGGGAGAGATATGAGAGGGTTTCAACCCCTTTTATAAGCTTAAAAATGCCCGGAATAGGCTCGGGAACAAAGTTCACTTGATGCTTAACCAAAGCGGGGCTGTTTCGGTCCAAAAGATGATTTCTGGTGGTCCCTTGGTCGAATGCGATCGGACTTAAGCTCATGCGTACCAGATATAGCACGTATTAAGTTTTCAGTCCTGCAGGGTTCGCAGATCGCGCGTGGTGGACCAGTTTCAGTTCAGCGGTCACCGCACGTAGATCAGGGCTGAAAGTCTCATGATATAAAATAGAAATTTTTCCTGATCCAAGGGTGTAATCTGGATGAATTTTGACGGTCAGAATGCTTAATACTGACGCGTCAAGTCGAGTGCCAGATTTGAATTTCAAATTCCAAATCTGTCCCTATTCGCACTCTCTTCGGTCCGGGCTCAATGAAATAGCCTGTGTTTATTGGTTTGACTTGATTTTTGAAATGATTGTCAAGTCCAGCTGGGTGGTTCTAACGGTCTAAGATAGGAAGTATCGGACTTTCGACGCGCGGTTTAAATCCAATACAAGAATTCAAAGTGGTCCAGAGAACAAACCCGCTTAGAGTTTGATCCGAGGTTATAGAGTATTGTAGAGTTGTTTGTTCTACTCGATTTGGGTCTTGTAGAACGTATTTAAAGTGATCAGGGACTATTTCTCAGCTACTCCAGCGTTGCGCTAGCTAACTTATGCTTAGTTTCTAAAGGAATTAATCCTAAGTGGTTTATTTGGCTATGAAATTGGGTTCTGAGCGATTTTCCAGGTGTTTTAGTTGACCCATTGCCTAAGGACGTCAAATCTCAGATTGGCCAAAATCCGGGGTGTTACAATCTACCCCCCTTAAAACACAATGTCGTCCCCGACATTGGCGAAGGGCAAGGAATACTTTTCTAAGGGAGGTTCAATCCCACTTAATAACCTAATCGTGCGTATATCCTAACTCAAAGGTTTCGATCTTGGGCCAGTGGGGAAGAGGCCAACCACTCTTCCGCTGCGCCACTCTGATCGAACGATTACGTTGACTGACCTAACTGGATTGGACTCAATACGTTCTACCCCCCTTAAAACTTGGTTTTACTTAAGGTTGAAGAATCTTAGCATCGATCCGTATATCGGAACGAGGCGCAACTTAGGGGCTATCCTTGACCTAAAATGGAAACAATCTTTCTCTACATGGTTTTCCTTGCTAATGATGCGTTCTATAGCATTGGTATCTATGATCATAGAGATGAGCCTAATCTCTATTGTGGTTAAGGTCAGGGCAGGCATGAGTTGGTGGCAAGATGTCGAATTCTCTACTGGCTTCAAGTCCTCTCCATTTTCCAAAGGCAATGTGATCCCATTTGGTTGTAGGTGGTTGGGCCATCACGGAAGAAAGGTTGTGTAGTGGGTCTAAGCCGGATACGTTGAACCTTCTGTCTAATCAGGACAGAAAATGCGTTGTATCAGTTCTTAATCCGAGTCGAAGCCGATCCTCTGCTTGATCAGAGCATTGGATTTATTGGTAACCACTAGGACTAAGAAGTCAATTCAAACCGTGAATACATCGCTTACATGTAGTTCCTTTATTCCGCATTCCCGAATGCGATAAGCCCTTGGGGAAGGCAATTATAAGGGGCGTGCTAGTACATTCTAAGTTCAATCTGAGGGATTTATAAATGTTCCCTGAGAGTAAATGGTTCCTTCCTATGGGCAATAACAGCAGTCTATAAGTCATAAGGGGATCTATCCAAGGAAGGGAGTCCCATTCCAATCAAATCTAATCTATCATTCCTTAACGTATACAGGCTTTACCCTACTCGAGGTAACTAGTAGGCTAGTCTGTAACTCAGTAGCTATAATCTAAAGCTTAAGATTATATGGTAAATGGCTTTCCATACCATTTCTACTACAGGGAGTTCTTCTATTGATTAGGGTCAAGATTGTCTAAATAGAATTGGATTTCTCATGTCGCCAGACCCTTCAAATCTAGAAGTGCTAACTCTAGGACCAAAACGCCAAGGGTCTATGAAACGAAACTACATTCCTAATCCCATGTTGGGATCGGGAGTGGCATGCTTTGTAGGAGGGTGGGTTGGGATAAAAATTAATTTGTAGGCTGAATCTCGGGAGTTACAATACTCCCAATCTAGGGACAATACCTAACAAAAAAATGAACGGCATGCACTCCATTCAACAATTTTTAGCTATATTAAGCTCAAACCACAACACAAACACATTTTCTACCTAACAACACAAAACACAGAAATTTCAAATCAGTAATCAAACAAGCGAATAACGTGGAGAAATGGGATAGGTAAGCAGGTGTCCACGAGTCTGAGGGTCAAATAAAAGGGACATGAGAGAGAGGACGATGGAAAGTGAGGAAAAGGCTGAAACAGCCTTAACAATAGCCATGGAAGGAGGAGGAAATGTAGGGAAATGGTTGCCCAAATGGACAGAACGAAATCTAGGCGTTGTAGAGGGATGCTTCAAGCTCCCCTAGGATGTATTTTCAGAAAGAAATGAAAATAAAAAAGGGGAATGGAGCACCTCACGAATTCAGCTCGATTTGGGGGTTTTAGGAGCTCCAACAGACGAAACCTTCAAGAGGGAGGGCTGCCAACTTCAAAGGAACAATGGAGGGTGGTCGTTTTTGGCAGGGAATGGATCTAGGGGTGGTTTGGAACCACGGTTTTGGGTTAGGGCAGTAAGAAAACGAAAATGAGGCTAGGGAAGGGGACTTTTGTGAAGGAAGTACATCTTTTAGGGAGTTTCAAGGTACGGACCGCATATCAGGGGACTACCCTAGCCCCCAAACTCCTCCAGCCCAAAGATCAGACCCATTCGAAGAGTTTGAAGAGTACATACATCACGTCATGTCATAAGATGTTGCCACGAACGACGTGTCGATGAACACGAGTCGTGTTTAGAGTTGGCGGCAGTGGTTAGGCCACGCGAAGTGTTTTACGCACTTCATGTCGTTCGACTTGCGATGCGCTCGTGCTAGTCGAGCTCGTCAAGTAACCCGACTGGTCGTTGTATATTCACCCTGCATGAGTCATATCTGCTTGAACCTAGGGTACTGAACTTACCATTGTAAACCCTGTTAACCATGGTACCTTGATCCACGAAGACTCATGAGCCGGGCATGGTGGTATGGGACACCGTGGTTGAGCTGTCGGCCTACGCTGGGGCCACAAACCTCCCCGTAGTGACCAGTGAGCACCTAGACTCGTGAGCAGATTATGGTGGTATGGGACACTATATTCTAGCTGTCGGCCTACACTGATCAGGCGACGAGTCTTTTGTAGTGACCGCGAGCGTATTCTGAGTCCACGGGAGGCGACGACCCTTCCGTTGCAGTAGAGTACAGTAGGCCTGTATTGATAAGGTGATGGGGGAGTGGTGCAACGAGTGCTGACAGCCCTTGCAGCGACCTACAAAATATACATCGTATGAGATTACTAGGAGTGACGACCCTAGATAGGATATGTGTTGGGATTGATATAAGGGAAGTACCTTAGTTTCCCAATCCTGCTGTTTAAATGGACTAATAACAACTTGAAAATCATATCACCATAGCATTGCATGTGCCTGAAAGATGTGGAGCACTCTAAGGAGTGTGGCATGCCGCGGTCGTAAGATGTTGCCGTATGAGGAAGATCGTCGGTGAGGGCATACATCACGTCATGTCATAATTGCATTAACAACAGTATTAGGAATGTTTGATTTATTGCTTTACTATTATCGCATGATTGATTTGAGAACATGTTAATCCTTACTCTATTATTCCACTGAGTTAGTTACTCACTCCCACGTTACGGGACGGTGTTCCTGGACACCCACCAGACCCTTTTGTGATTGCAGATGATGGCGTGGCCTGCGAGGCGGAGCTGGACTTGATGATGATGAGGAGGATCCCTCCTTTATGCGTGTTCTGATTGACGGGATTACAGGGAGGTTGATTAGATACTTTGACACTTGTCATTTTATATTTTTAGCGCACTCATGTATATTCGTTTTGTCTACTTTTGGAGTATACATGTATGTATATAACCTGGTAACATATCCACACTCTGGAGGCATACAACAGTTTATATATGTTATACATACTATCACAGTCTTCCGCTTGTTAATTTAACCGTCTCTGGAGTATGATATGCTGTTCTAGCTTAATCTCACTCATGTTTAATGCGTTATCACAGACAACATTCAATCATACATATCTATGTTGCATAAATAACATTTTGGAACTCGGGAGTTGGGTTTTTGCTCAACCCCCCGATTTTCGGGATGTTACACTTATTGAAAACAACCCATGAAGGCACAAGCACTGTGAAGAGTTCTAAACTACAACTTTTAACTTCACAGTTTGAAAATATCAGGATGGAAGAGCGTGAGACATTTATGGAGTTTTTCACCAAATTAAATATCATTTGTAACTCCATGGGTGGATTGGGAGAGAAGGTTCCGACACCTAAAATATGTAGGAAAATCTTAAGATCCCTACCGAAACGGTTTAATCCTAAGGTAATAACAAGTGAGGAGTGTAGGAATATTAATGAGATGAAAGTAGAAGAACTAGTAGTTTCCCTACAAACTTTTGAACTATACTTCACACAACCCCAAAAATCCAAAAACACTGTCCTAAAAACTTGTAAGGAAACAAAACATGAGGACAGTGAGAGTGAAAAAGAAGTTGAAGATGAGGAAGTGGCTCTACTAGCACAAAGATTCAGAAGATTCTTTCAAAGGAATCGTGGTTGCCCCTCTAAAGGTAGAAAGATGACAAACCTCCTACAGGCAAATTTGGAAAAAGAACTAAAGAACTACAATGCTATGCCTATCATGAGTATGGACACCTATCTACTGAATGCCCAAATAGAAAAACCAAGGGCAAGGCGATGGCTTCCACATGGGATGATACGGAAGAGTCAAACTCAGAAAATAGTGACTCAGAAAATGATAGAGATCAGAAATCCTTGAAAATACTCATGGTCTCCACTACTTCGATCATTTCAACTGAACCTGAAAAAGAACAACAAGCCACTGAATCATTTCCATCTGACAATGAGGAATTGGAGTCTAAAGAAGAAGAAGAGGAAGAAATTGAAAAGAATAAATTGCAAGATGCTTATAATCAACTATACATTCATAGCATCCATATCCTTAAAAAACTCGGCATGTCTGAAAATAAGAAGAAATTATTGCAAAAAGACTTGGATAAAACCTTAGAAATAAACATACATTTAGCCAACGATTTGCAACAATATCGTACAGACAATGATAAATTAGAAAGAGAAAACCTATCCCTGAAAGAAAAATTATCAAAACTTATGAACCAGGGTGAATTGGTAAGAGATGATAATGCACAACTCAAAAATGAGAACCACTCACTTTGTATTAACTTAGAAAAATTCAAAAAATTTATCGAGATAAACTACAAATTTTCTCAGAGTGGTGAGAAATTAGAAAAACTGTTAGGGATGGGAAGACTAGGAAGAGACAGGAGTGGATTAGGATATGAGAAAAGTAAAAAAGAAAACTGAAAATAAAGACCAAACACTTACAGCTTCAAGTAGCAATATGGGAATTTCTCCTGTCTGTAATTTATGTGTTGGTGTTGGTCATTATAAATTTAAGTGTTTAGCACCTAGAAGGACTCTATATAACTCTGATCAAAATCACATTGGAAAATTCAAACCAATCAGAGAAACTCAGAATGTTAAAAGTCCATCTAGGAGAAGCACTGATTCATCACCACCTAAAGAAAAGAACAAAACGAAGAAATCTATCTCAAAATGGGTAGTTAAAGGAAAATTGAACTGTCTAATGATTAAATCCAATATACCCTGATATATCAAGCAGAAAAAGGAACAAATCCAGATTATGCATCTAAATATGGATATTTGCTGAAATGATGCAATTTTGTTGAGCCTTCAATATAACATCTAAGGTTGGAGACCTTGAATTTTTGAATATAAACATTATCATGTTTATAATTGTACAGAACTGGTACAAATTTTTGTGACATATACTGATCAAGCCAAAAAAAACCCAATAGTGTGTCGAAATTCTGAAAATTCTGAATATTATCTACCTTCGATACGAGTGTCGGCCTCTTTTCGATTTCATCGACGAAGGGTTGGTACAATCGATGGCTGATATGATCATGGATAACATCATGGGCAGTCTCGATAGCATCGATTGACAACTTCTCGATACAATTGTTAAGTTGGCTGATATGATCGACAGATGGCGCCCTATAAAAGTCAGTAGGATGAAAAAAAAGGGAGTTTTCTTCAAAAGGCTTTTTGGTCGTCTTCCCTGTCTGATCCTCTCGACCAATCATCAGAAGCCAAGTCGAACTAATCAAATCCCTCCACAAACCAGGTAATATTCTTCCAACATCGTCAGAACTTTCTTTTCTTGGTTTGTCGAGCGTTTTTGTCATTTTTCCCAAATACTTTAAACAGCCTTTTTCCTTCCACGTGGGAAAAGACAAAAATGTAGCATCTGGTCCTGGGGAGTCTTCGAGAGGTACCCGACAAAAATTCCTTGCCACAAGGGAAAGAGCAAGGATTCTGGACAGTGGAACCCCCACACGACAAAGATCACGATGCAGTGGGTCCCAAACTGAAGTTCCTGCACCATCTCAACCAGCGCCTCCTCCTCCGATTGTCCAACGCCCACCAAAATACGCCAATAGGAAGCTGATTTTTGAAAGAAATGTAGACAGGGAGTGTTTAACAACCTACAAATTAGAACTCTGTTTACTGCAATTGGTTGGCTGCCCATCCTAAATTTTGGTGGACCATGTCAACTGGAAAGGACACGCAACTTCCTTGCTACATGTCATTCCCTGGTGGCTGACCCTCCTTTGTTCATGGTATCCTTGGATGGTGATGATGCATTTATCACCCTCGCCACTGTAGCTCACATCCTCAATCTACAGTTGGCTCTAGAAGGCCTTCCAAACTGGGATCTCGATCTTCAAGATGTGCGATCAAAGATAACTAAATACTTATGTCATGACAGAGATATTTCATGGCATCAAGGGAATGCCCTAAAAGCTAGGTATATGGAACCCCGGTTTCGAGTCATGTATGGGATCTTTACCACTAATTTGTACCCAAGAAGTACAAACTGATCAGATCTCACAAGTCTCATGGTCATGATAGTTTACTCCGTTGCAACCGGGACAAATATCTTCCTTCCAACTTTGATTGTCAACCAGTTTGTCAATGTCATACATACTTCTAGAGATTTACATCTACCATATCCCTAAATTATTAGTAGAATCTGTCAAAGAATTGGCTTTCCGTCTACAACTGATCCGTTTTTCCTGCTCAAAGTTTCAATACAAAGAATATTTAGAAAATGGATCTGATATTTCACAAGTACAAGGAGGAAACTGAGGAAGACATTCATACAGAAGGGGAAGGAGGAGAAGGTGGTGATCCCATGGAAGGAGATGCAACGACTGATGATGCTCTTCATGGACCTGATGTCACTCCGTCTACGTCAACCGCTGGGTATGAAAAAAGGCTCAAACTGGACAGGATTGGGACCATTTAGAAGGACATGCACTCAGTTAAGGAATGACTTACTATACTGGAAAGGATGGTTCAAGGAGTGCAGAGCACGGTCCAACAATTGGTGGATTTGCTGACGTGCCGACGGGACGACACGATGCCATCTCATTCTATTCCGTGAAGCCGGGTTCATGCATGCTATCATACACACCTTACTCTTATCTTGCGGGTGAACATCAGTATCTTTTTGGATGTTCTACGCTCTCAGTGGTGTGTGTGATAGCCTTTTCACCATGCATAGTTTTTTTCTCTTTGGTTGAATATGCCTATGGTTGGGCTAAAATACTGGTTTTGATATTTGGGTGCCCTCAAATGGGCTTTATTTTTTTTGGGTTAAATTGCTGCTGTCTGGGGCAGCATTGGATATTTCTGCCAATCTTGGGTAGTTTATTTTACATATGGCTGAATCTAATTCTTATATTCCTGCCATTTGAATTTCTATTTCCCTGGTTTAATGAAGTTTTGGGGTTATGGTCTGCATGTTTATCTTATGCCTTAAGTGCTTTATTAAATCCATACTGTCTACTCATGATATATGCCTTACATTGCTTTCATTTATATACATCTATCTGACTGTGGTTCTCCCATATGCTTCAATCTTAAGTCAATATCACGTATTATACCTTTGCCAATGACTGACAAAAAGGAAGAGAACAATTCAAACACCCCGAGTGAAAATTGTATATTTGTGTTGCAGATGTTAGGGGGAGCAGCCGCAACAAGAAAAGGAGAGTTTTTGAAGTAAGGCGGAGAAACTTCTGGTTGTGTACATGAGTGATTAGAATTTGTAAAATTATGCTAATGCATGTACACGCAATTTAGGATGTATCTGTCTAGATATTTTCCTAGGGTGTTTTGGGTATTTTGTCACATAATTGACAAAGGGGGAGATTGAAAGTGCACCTATTAGTGCCCTGGTTTGTCAATTACGGTGTAAGTTGAGTCAGTCAGACGACAGTGCCAAACAGGAAGATCAACTCAAGTGTCTGCCTCAACTGGATGTGTGGAAGCTAGCCATAGGTAAATCATAGCCTCATATCCTTTGTCCCAAAACACCAGGTGATTAAAACCCTTAAAAATATGTAGGACATCTTAGGGTTTTTATGTAAGAAAACCTTTTACCAAAAAGGAAGATCTTCAAGTTTTTCTTACACTGTTGATTATATCGATTCACTTTTCGATATGATCGACCTGCTCTGTCGATGTCCTCGGCATATCAATCAATACAATCGAGTGAGGACAAAAAGCGTCTAACAATCAAACATTCATCTGGACGATTTATCGATATATCGACAGTTTAGTCGATATCATTAATATTCGAATATCGATCCTATCGAAAGTGGATCGATAATATCGACAGGCAGTTTTTCGGCACCCCTATTTTTCTAAAGAAAACTACTATGTGCTTCGATATATCGATGACTATCCGATTCAATCTGAACTCAAATATCATTCATATCGGAAGTTAGTCGATCACATCGATAGTGGGCGCATGTTTCCTCCAGCATGATTTTCATGATATTTTTTAATGTTGATTGGGGTGCCAGTCGAGAAATCGATATTCATATGTCGATCTTATCTAGACCAGGTCGATTGGATCGAGATTGGACACAAACCATCCAGCAAGCTTATAGGTAAATCTATACGATTTATCGATCCCATCGACACGATCTCCAATATCATCGATATACAAATTCCGATGACATCAATTGTTCCCCGATCATATCTTTAGAACCTGAAAATCTTATTTTCACCTGTGATAGATCGATTCATCTATCGATGGAATCGGAGTTCGAAATCCGATAACATTGATGTGTGTCTCGATCCCATCGACCAGTTGGCAAAAGGTTTCTAAAAGCACAAATGACATTTGAGTCTGTATCATCGAGCAGATCATCAATACAATTGAGAGTATACGCTCGATCATATTGACTATTGCTTGATGATATCGAACTCTATCATAAATGTGACCGCTTTATATCCATTGGAACCTTTTGCCTATATATAGAGAAGCTTACCTTTATTGCTGATAGAGAATGAAGAGAGTAATTTTGAGTGTTTTAAGCTTCATATCATTTACCTTAAGCCCTTTCTCTCAGGGGGTTCATCCTCCAATCCACCCTCATCATTGACATTCAATAGAGTGGATTGGGGAATGAACTTCCACATTCAAGGATCCTCCAGCTACTACCTTAATGACAAATCATTAAGCTAATATGCCTTGAATGCATAGATGATCGAAACCACTCTATCTTCCTAATAGGAAAATCTTTAGAGAGTGGAATTCCATCATAACCTTGATCCAACCCAAAGCCTAGCATAGGTATATCTTTTGTGTTGCAGATCAAGGGAGCTGAAGACCCTTCAACATCAACGATGAGATCTTCGACATTGAGCAAAAAGGGACTCATCAACTTATCTGTAAGTACTCAGAGTCTAGAGGACACTTGTGATCATTCCTTTCTAGGATTGGGTCTTAAGTGTTGATCACCCTTTGAAGTCCTCAAAGGAGGCCTCTGACAGTAGTGTACGTACGGGGTGAGTTGTGTGGACCCTTACTCTGTGGAGAGCATAAACATCTGGGTGCATTGTGTGAACCCTTGCTCTGTGTGGGCATAAATATCTGGTTAGGAGTGCGCTAGCAAAACTCCAGGGTTTGAGGTGAACCGAGTAGAAACCTCTGTAAAGGTTGAAGGTGAACCTGTTTTAAAACCTTAGGTTTGAGGTGAACCATGGGAAACCTCCTTAGTAAAATTCGGTCACTCAAGGGTTGAGTGTGGAAGCCGGTAATGGAGTAGACATGTAGTCGAACCACTATAAAATGACTGTGTTTGAGATTGATTCTTGTGTTTGATCTTTTGTGTGATTATATTAACTGCATTTATACTTCCTAACACTTCATACACAGTCACATCCATCATAGACTATAATTGCACCATGATTATCATTTAAATAGCTCTGTGATTAGATCCTCTACCAGGCTTGGAAGCCAGTAGAGTTAATTTTGAGTAATCCTAATCTGTACTCTGTGATAGGATTAGTGTGATAGGAATTTTAATAATTCATAAAAACTTTAGAAAGTCCTATTCACCCCCCTCTAGGACATATTGGCATATTCCTACTTCAACTCAAGCGGTCTTCACCGCTATTTCACTTTGTTGTTCTACACTTCTTCCAAAATCTTCTATCGTTTCAAATGAGAGGGGGAAGGGGTATTTATAGGCCTCCACTCATGTGAAACCTCGATCTTTGTGCTATGAAACCCACCTGTCATCAATTATTATCATTTATGGACAACAAGTCCTGAAATAGGTTACTCGAACCTGCGCAACTAATATGATTTGCGCAAACTCGTGCAAACCCCTCTAAAGACATTCCTTCTATTTCATTTTTTTTTCCTTATTTCCCTTAATATTTATCTTCTTAATCTTCAATTCTTTCTTCTCTTTTTTAGGCCTTAAAAGGTGCCCCTTGATTCTTTCTTGGTTTCTCTAGACATCAAAGAAATAGGATCAATCTCACTTTGAAAGGGTTTGCGCGGACTCGTGCAATCGATGCCCATGTACTGTACTCGGCCACACACACTATAAATACTCTGAACTTCACTTATTCTTCATTCGCTTTAGTTTGTAAAAAACTTCTGTCTCTTTGTCAAATCCCCGCACAACTTCTTTTATTTGCGCAAACCCGCGCAACAGTTTTTCTGTCCGCGCAAGTACTTTGGCCTTTGAGCTGCCCCGCATAAAGGACTTTGATTGCCCAAGTCCGCACAACCAGGACTTAGAAAAAATTTTCAGTCTTTGAACCTTTCTTCTTATAATTCTCTTAAGTCCTTAACCCTTTTCCATCATAGCCCGTATTAAGCGAACATTTTTGTTCTCTTGACCCACCAAATGCACAACCCTCTCATCAAGATTTGTTAAACCCATCTTCTTTTCATCCTTCTCCATCTTCTGACCAACTACAACTAAAGCGCACAAAAACCACCGCACGTCATCCCACTTACTTCAAGGAGACCATGCTCCTAACCTTTGATTTTTTTGATCGCATCTCCTCACTACCTTCTCCTATTGTTTAGGCAATTTCGATGGGAGACATAAAATGACCTCCGAAACATGGTCGCGAATACGACTGGGATGAGTGACTGAAATCAACCACCCATATTCACACTGACAGCCAATGACCTCTCACTCGAGAGGATACACCTCCCGTCTCTCTATCAAAGAAAACTCGCCACAATAAGGTAAGGAATTCGAAGAGAAGATCAAGGAGCATAACAAAAAGAAGCTCTAAAACTCATGGGAGATGGTCAAAGTGATTGAAAGAATTATGAAATTTGACAACCCGCACTCAGAGGGTATGACCGTGATTCCTCTCAGTCTTCATTGCCATCAATCCATGCTTGATTATGAGCTAAGAGATCACCTAGATGGAGAGAGACTGATGTACACCTTTTTTCGGTCGTCGAGAGAACTACGCATTCTCGAGGGGATCTTGCTAGTGCATAAACCATGGAAATGCATTGGCAAGGTCTACCCAATAATTTTCCTCACCCCTTCTCACAATCCTCACAACCTATTCCCCACATAGTTCTACGAGACGGTCCAACAATAATTTTCGAGACGATAAGATGCTTTGGGGACCAGAGGAATTTCAAACAAGGGGTCTCTTAGCTTCACATCACTATTACTCAGATTAGGAGGAAGCTGTCTTGACCAAACACCCGAAGATGCTTGTTAAGATAGACTTTTATAATGTCATAGAAGTCACATCCCAGTACTTCTACAGAGAGTTAACTATGATAAAAGGCTTCCTCGATTATTGGTCTCCCACTAACAACTCTTTTCATTTGTCAGTGGGTGAGATGAGCATCACACTCTAGGATCTTCACTGAATAGCAGGCCTTCGACTAATAGGGAAGTTTTACGATGAGTTCGTCCCGTCTAACAAGGATTTAGTGTTCGTTTCTTCACCTAACCGCAAGCCTTCCATCTCAGAAACTACCATTAAACTTTTCAAGGAAATGTCAAAATTTCCAAACATTTACAAGATTTCTCCTCTACAATGGCTTGCACATTTCTCTACAGCCCTCAGGTAATTTTAAGTCTATGAATCAACCGATTTCTGTAATTGCACCTTTTCTCACCCACTTTTATTTCTCCTACAGATTCCGTGATTGCCACTCCAGAACTAACGGGGCTTCACAACAACATCAAAGAGAGACCAAAGTACAGCTTATATGGGGAGCTCGCTGCCTTCTTAGCTTATTGGCTAAGTATTGTACTGCATCCTAGTTCAAAATCGGTAGACGCAATTCATCCCATGATCTTTGTAGTTACTCCTTGGCGGAAGGTCATAAGCATTCACTTGCACATCTAGTGTTATGCTCTATTTATAGAGCCCTTGGGGAGATAGCCACTCATGTCAAGAACCCTACCATACAATCGGCCTTGACAAATTAGAATAGGCCTCAATACTCGGCTTTGAAAATCGGGATCGCCCTATACAATCGGCCTTGAAAAATCAGAATCGGCCTCAAAAAATCAGAATCGGCTTCAATACTCGGCCTCGATAATCAAAATCGGCATATACAATCAGCCTCGATACTCGGCCTCAACAATCGGGATCGGCCTATACAATTGGCCTCTAAAAATTAGTATATAAATAAGGTGGGGTCTATAGATGGACGACCGATCAACCAAAATAAAAAGATCGACCCACGACCGTGGTTATATCACATCTGATGGCATAGAGCCATTCGTCTATGGTCACATATTTGGGTTAACCCACTTAGAGAATGGTGCGAATGGGCCTAACAAGGCCTACGAGAAGGTCATAATGAGGACATCTAACCTTCATTGCACATCAATGTGGACATCTGACTAACATTGCTCCCAAGGAGTGGCCTACATAAGGGATTCATACAAGATGTAACGACCACTTATTTGGGTTAACTCACTTATATAAAATCTGATGGCATGGAGTCATCCGTCTCTGGCGAATGGGGCCCATTTATTTGGGTTAACCCACTTAGAGAATGGTGTGAATGGGCCTAACAAGGCCTATGAGAAGGTCACAATAAGGACATCTAACCATCATTGCCCATCAATGTGCACATCTAAACAACATTGCCCCTAAGGAGTGGCCTACATAAGGGATTCACACACGACGTAACAGCCACACATATATCTCATTAGGCCTCATCCATGGGCCTCGAATACATCATAATGGGCCACATCACATGGGTCTAATATACACTGCAATAGATCGCTCACATGACCTAACATGCATCAAGTCAGACTTAATCGCATGGGCCTAATATGCATCACAACGGGCCACTCACATGGGCCACATCACATGGGCCGGAATATATCACAATGGGCCTCGAATATGGCACAATGGGCCTCTGCACATGGGTCCTAAATACATCACAATGGGCCTCGAATACGGCACAATGGGCCTCATCATATGGCCTCGTATGCTACACATCGGGCCTCATCATATAGGCCTCGTATGCTACACATCGAGCCTCATTATAAGGGCCTCATATACATCGAATTGGGCCTCACTTATGGCCTCATGCAAGGGATACACATGTATCAAGGTAAGCCCCATGATTTAGATGGTTTGGAGAAAATACATACATTGTATAGGGCCCACCGTCCATACCTGAATGGTGGACTGCATGGATGAACGCATGCATCATGATAGGGCCCATCATCCAGATCATGGTGGGCCACGACCAAAAGAAAGAGAAATGGATAAATGACTTGGAATAAAACACATATATCATGGTAGGCCCCACATGGTACTAAGGATGCATGAAGTGGATACAACACTTCATCTAGGTGGGCTTCACAAGTCCTGTCTAGATGGATAGTGTGGATACATGATACATACATCAGAGAGGGTCCCACATGGACAGTGGGTATAAGACACATGCACCATGGATCGGATCCCACCGTCCTACACATATGGATGGTGAGGATGGGACCACGCATCATGGCTTTCCACATGGCTGGGATGGAACACATACATCAATGTGGGGTTCCACACCACCGTCTTGGAATAAATGAACATTATGGATATAGAATACATACTATAAGGTGGGTTCCCACCCACACATGTGGGGTGGCCATGTCCTCCAAATAGATGGGCGATTTGGGTATAAAACATGCATTATGGTGGGGTCCACCATCCTGGCCAATGGACGGTTGGATGAAATAATACATCATGGTGGGGCACACAGCACTTGCTGACGTCGGTCAGCTATATAGCTGGTGCATGGTAGCCCAGCTAATCCATTTCCACCATGATTGGTCCCATGTGGGACCCATCATAACGTTTATTTTCCACCCAATTTGTTGGTAAGGTCACACAGACCGGAATGCAGAGGAAAAATTAATTTCATAATGATCCAGACTTCTGTGAAACCCAAACGGTTTCAATGGCAGATGTTCAATCCTCCACTATTTCTAGTGACGTGGGCCGCCTGAGTTCTAGGTACGACTGATTTTAGGGGTGGGGCTCACAGCAAAAAGGGGCCCACCAAATGCATGGTGTGATGTGTTCAACACACATCACGGTGGGGCCCATGAAAGGGACCCATGACCCTGCTCGTCCACAGTGTAGAGGATGCTGCTGCGCCGTCCTCTAGACATGCAGCAATAGCAGTGTCATCTACTGTTGCTTATATTTTATTTTATTTTATTGAAAAAAATGTTTTCTCAAGGTTTTTCCTAGTTGGGGTCTGCATCAGGAGAATCCAACCCAACCATTAGATTCTATGGCTCAAGACAGCCTGAATGAGCCCAATACTCGATGTATTTTAGTGTACAGAAACATCAGAGTGGATTTTAAAGGTAAAAACCACTATTTTCTATGTTATGGCCCGCCAGATAATCGAATTGGCTTCATTTTTTGGCTCAATGCCTAAAATGATATGGGGAATGAGATGGACAGCATGGATTGGATCAATACATCAAGGTAGGGCCTGTATGAGCTGCCCTTTCCAAAATCTTTGAATCGAAGCTAATATTTATGTTTTCAGTTAACATCCAGTGTCCCTGGATGTTGGATGGTTTGAGCACACCACATATATAAGGTGGGCCCTGCTCAGGTGGGCCACCAAATGGTGGATGGTTTGTATACAACACATATATAAAGTGAGCCCCACCTACAGATGGTTTGGATTAATTACATGCTTCATGGTAGGGTCCATCCGGGTGGGCCACACAACCACATCATCACACACAATAATAATTAAAAAAAAAGAAAGGGAGAGAGAGATAGACGCACATATGTGATGGAGGGACCCTGACACTATGGGCCCTCCCTTTCAAGCATTCAATCATGCATCAAGTGGGTTCCAATACATGTGTGCCCACCGAATCAAAAATCAACGGTGGAGATAACTTCTCCACCAAAATGGAGGGTCTAGATGACCTCTTTAAATTTTAGAAAAGTAAACATCATGATGGGGTCCATGGAGAATGGCCCCATCATGGAACGATCAAGTGAATCAAGGTGGGCCATCGGCCACAACTAGGGTCCAAAGTATGATCCATACCATTAATCGGTAGGCCCCACTTGGCCCATCATTAAAAGAATGAAATCTAAGCCTATAGAAGCACCCACCTATACTTTTAGGTCCGATGAAATCCCTAGCTCCTTGGCTTCGACTTTAACGGAAGATGATGGAGATTAGACGGTTGAATGGTGGAGATGGGAGGTAAGAAGTGGGCCACACAAAACTCTCTCATGGAGCTCTCATGCCTTAGACGATTGCTTGCTTGAAAATGGGGAAGTGAGAGAGAGAGAGGATAGGATATAAAGAGATAGAGAGAGAGAGTGATGGGTGTGAGTGATGGGTGATTGTACTTGACATGATGTGGTGATTAATGGGATTGATGGGATTGATTTGACATGTTCTCTCTTAAGTTTTATAACTGCACAACATTTTCCTCGAACTGAACGCCAGCACACATCACCTGGCCTGGGTATCACCTCGGTGCGCGAGACGTGGCATCAGAACAGCAGCGACGGCACTGTTGCACCGGTGTAGGTCTCGAGTTAAGCCGACTCTGAAATATGGGATATGACTAGGGGTTACGCGTAAATGTTATCTACTCATTGCGGGTCACTGGAATTTAACTAGGAGGACCGTGGAAGCATACGGAACAGTACAGACTAGGATACGGGTCTTACAGTTGCTACCAAAATATATTGTTTTCCCTTAAATGACGGCAGATTTATAGGCTCGATAACATCAAGTCCTCAAGCAGTGAAGGGCCAAGAAGCAACCGTTTGATGGAGGTCTTCAAGGGTAAGATGCATAACATCTCCGTGTATTGGACAATCATGGCATCTTTTTACATAATTTATCACATTTTTGAACATTATGAGCCAGTAATACCCCATTCGATGTATCCGATGAAATAAATTTCATTTAGCTTGGTGTGTCCCGCATTCTCTAGAATGAGCTTCTCTTAGCATCTGACATGCTTCTTGTTCATCAAGACAATGTAACAGCATCCCGTTGTAAGATTTTCTGTAGAGCACTTCACTACAAATGATGAACCTGCTCAATCTCTGCCTAATTTGTTGTCTTTGTGCCGGATCTTCTTGCAAGATATCATACTTGAGATAATCTATGAACGACTATCTCTAATCATTTGGTATCACTTCTAAACATGAAATAGGGAGTGCTTCGATGACTTCATTGATAACTTCAAAAGAGGGCAGGAATCTACTCTCTTCTATAGTTACTTGGAGTGGACTTTAGTTCAGGTAGGACAGGGCTACTGCTAGACTAGCTAGAGTGTCTGTCATTGCATTTTCAAATCAAGGTACGTGCTTGATTTCAACATGGAAAAAATTGCTCTAGTAACCGCTGGGCTTTACGACAATATGGCAAGAGTTCTTGCTTTCTTATTTCAAACTCAGTCGTTAGCTGATTTATAATCAGCTTTGAATCTCTAAATATTTACAATGTCTTTATTTTCATCTCTTGGGAAAATTCTATTCCAATGATAAGAGCTTGATATTTGGCTTCATTGTTCGCGCAAGTGGTGCCCAATGTGAAAGAATAGGGTAATAGATCATCCTAAGGAGTGATGAAAATGACTCCTGCCCCCACTCCTGATACTTGAGAAGCACCATCGAAATACATCTTCCATTGACCTTGTGATTCAATCATCATTACCTGCTCATCGGGAAGATCATCGTTAATTGTTTCACTTTCCATTATGGGATGAGGTGCTGAGAAATCTGCCACTTCCTCTCCTTTCACTGCTTTTAACGGCTTATAGGTAATTGTGTATTCTGAAAGCAATATCATCCATTTGACCAATGTTCCCAATAATATCGACTTTGTCATTAGAAACTTATTCGGATCTGCCCTTGAGATCAAAGTTATGTCATGAGGGAGACAATAATGTCCCAATTTCTATACTGTAAATATTAGTGCCAGACATTCTTTCTCGATTAGAGAGTAGTTACATTCTGCGCCTATCAGAGTTTAACTCAGATAATAAAGAGCATTTCCATTTCCATCTTTATTCACCTGTGCTAACAAGGCTCCCAGCAAGTTTTCAGCCGCAGATATGTACAAGATAAGTGGTTTACTTTTATAGGAGCTGTCAATATTGGAGGTTGTCTCAGTAATTCTTGTACTTAATAGAACGCGTGCTTACAGGCTTTATCCCACACAAACTTTGTTATTTCCTTCATCAAATGGGAAAACGGCTAACATCTCCCTGCTAGATTTGAAATAAAGTGATGAATATACACTAGTTTCCCTTACAAGCTCTTTAGTTACTTCAATGTTTTCGAAGGCGACATATCTTGGACAGCCTTAACTTTCCCTAGGTCAATTTCGATAACCCCATGCCTTATGACGAAGCTAAGAAACTTTCCTTAAGCACTCCGAAAGCATATTTAGTCAGGTTCATCTTTAGTTGCTTCTTTCTGAGCTGATGGAAGACCGATGCTAAATGTTTACGATGTTCTTGATGATTACTCGACCTAACCACCAGGTCATCAACATAACATTCGACATGCTTGTGCATCATATCATTAAAGATACTTTGCATCGCCCTTTGGTATGTTGCCCCAACATTCTTAAGACCGAACAACGTAACCTTGTAGCAGTAAATTCCCAGTGAAGTTCTAAACGCTGTTGCTTCTTCATCTTCAGGTGCCATTCTAATTTGATTATAACCAGTATAGCCATCCATAAAAGACATGACAACATATTGTGTTGTACGGTCAATCAACAACTCCGTTATTGGGAGGGGAAAGTCATCCTTCGGGCAAGCCTCATTCAGATCACTAAAATCTATGCACACCTTAATTTGTCCACTTTTCATTTTTACTGGAATAGTATTCGATATCCACCTGGGATATTTGCCCTCTCGGATAAATTCGAATTTGATCAACTTGTTCACTTCTTCTTCTATCATAGGGACCGATTCTGGATGAAATCACCTTTGCGCTTGCTTAATCGGTCTTTTATCCTTGGAAATATTTAATCAATGTATTGTCACTAAGGGTACCAAGCCTAGCATTTCCGCATATGTTTAGGCAAAAACATATTTATTTTCTTTTAGTAGTTGGATATATTCTTCGGCTTCTTGCTTTAGGAGACCAGAGTTTATGAATGTATTTCTCGGCTCTTCTTCTGTGCCCAAGTTTACCTCTCGTAAACTGTCGATTATCGACTGCACCTCGTCTTCTATCTGATTCGGGGCTATCTTAGGATGTTTGACTATCTCGGGATCTAACTTTCATGGCTGATCAATTGTGACCATATTCACTGAAGACTCTTCCCTCAATCCTTGAAAATTTTCTCTCCTCTTTTGCCCAACTTCGATAAGGACCAGAATTCCTTTCCCATGATTTAAACAAGTCGGTTCTTCATCATTGAAACCCATCCTTTTCATCATATTTATGCTCGAACTGTATTTTTTGAGATCGTGAGATGTCAGCTTTCCACAGTACACATTATCCCCAACCCTTACTTCTGTCTTTACTTTCGAAGAGGCATTAAAATTCAATCAGTTCCAGATATTTTGCATTGGCTTCAATATAAAACTTTTTTGGAATGTCTTGGAATGGGTTGTTTCTTTCAACATATGGCAATAGTACTATATAATTTGACTGCGGGATTTTTAATTGTTCAAGCGATAGTAATGTTGGGGGTGGCTGTCCTGAGTGTCTCAGATGTCTCAGCATAAAATAGAACTTCTTCGCTTCTGAAGTTTCGAATGACCCTACCTTTTCGGATTTCCCTTTTATTGCTTTCACGTGAGTATTGTTCAAGGTTTTGTTTTCATCATTCTTTTTCTATTTTCCTCTGGAAAATCTATTGTAATAACTGACATCTGTAAAGAAGGCTTCGGCTTCTATGTATGGTCTTGCATCGACCATTACTTTATACAGTACACCATCCCTGCACTATTTGAAGCATTGATGAAGGGTAGAAGGTATAATATCGTATTGATGTGTCCATGGTTTGCCCAAGAGAAGATTATATGTTGTGACTGCATAATCACATGACAAATAACATCAGTAGTTAATTCTCCTATTTCTAATGCTATCATAATTTTACCGAGCGAATGCTGGGCGCAGATCGGAATGAAGGTAACCTAATATATTCAACATTATTGACGGTAATAGGTTTACCGCAGATCCTTTGTCGAGCATAATCCTTTTTACTTATAATCATTAATGGTCTATTATGCCCTGTATCATAAGCTAGGTCATCATCAGAGAAGGAAACTACTGGCATATAGTCCTCCTGCCTTTTATGTTCTTTATTTTCCATTTACACCAGCAACATTTCTCAGTCATTATGGTTGAATAGCGCTTGAATTAGACTTTGTCTAAAATATTCTGATAACTTTAACGCGTCATAAATGCTTAACCGAGCCGGTATACCTTTCAAATGATTCACAACGTCATAAGTCACCTTTATTGTTTCATCATTCTCTTCTCTCTTGTCACTATCACGTTGATCCCAGATGTTCTTCGTCCTTGTAGTTCCAACTTTCTGCCTTGGGGGACTTGTAATTCTTTTTCCTGACTGTAGGTAATTACCGCGGCCTTCCCTGTCATTTTACGATTTTTTTTCTCTATTCTTTCATGTGCACTCTCCTGAATTATCAAAACATTCACTATCGCCTTTGTGTCCCTTTTTTTTCCTTTTCCAATCACTATTTCGCCCCGGTTTATCATTCTTTGTATTATGGACTTTAATGTATAGCATTTTTTTATCGGATGCCCTACCAGACGATGGTAGCGGCAAAAATCTCTCTCTTGATCTTCCTGCATCTTTAGGGTCCTTGGATGTAAGTGATTCTATCGTACCAGCTTTCAACAACTAGTTCATCATAGGGATAACGTCTTCTTTATCGAATGTAAACCCTTCGTGCGAATTAAGCGATCTGGGTCTTTTTCTAGTGAACATGCTTCTAGGTCGGCTTGATTCTTCCTTCTACTCTGTCCTTTTTTCTCCTGTGTCATGCCCCGAATTCAAAAACTGGGCTTACAAAATTTCCAATTGTTGAATCCAGCACCGACAGCCTCCGTAGTACCCCATTCTCGGCTCCTAGCACCTATACACTAGGTTCCGATCCTGAGCTGCTATAAGGAGGATTTCTAATAATCAATCTAATTCATAATGAGCATAACCACAAGCATAACCCACGAACAATAATCACAAGAACACCATCACAAAATCCACTATGATAAAAAACTTTTGAGTACAATGCGTCTGAAGGAAAATACAAGATAATACAAATAACGAAAATTCTAAAAGCTCGACCACACGCTCCTGCTGCTACTATGCTACGATTATGTCCTGGCGTCATCTGCATGCATCGATCATGCATAAGCTTATAGAAAGCTTAGAGGGCGGTGTAAGTGTGTGCGCAATATGAGCGTGCTCGGAATGTAAGGTCATAGTAATGAGAAAACATGCTGATGAGTACTTGAATGCAATCAACCGTACCAAGGTTATGCGATGGAAGATATGGATGCTATCGGCTATGTCAAGACCATGCGATGCGAGATGCAGCTCGAGCATGACAATCCTCATACAACTCATCAAATATCAGTACAGTTCTCATTCTGGATAATCACCGGGATTTAGTACATTCTAAATGACACTGTCGCTCTCCCAGCTGCATAGTCTAAGTGAACGTAAGAAACCTCACTATCCGCCTGGCCAATAGTCTTCAATACCTATCCGGCACGTCCATAGTGGGTCCATTCATGAGATAGTCAAACTCAGCCTAGTAATGTCCCCTATGCTCAGGCAGGTAAGGCCACACTCCTTTCCAAACGACCATGACACAGTGAAAGACGTGGCCTCCTGATATTTGGCTCTCATGCGCTCAAGAATCCACTCAGTCTCAACGTTGGAGTCATCCTCTAGTACCATCGGGTTTAGAGATTTTCACTCAGGGACATCTATGGTGCCTCGATACTAGAAACAGTATTTTTGGTATTCAATCCAGCCACCCACGATGTGTTTATGGAGGCTATGACCCTGATGTTACTAGGGCATATAATAATCACAATCACACAAATGCAAGTGCATGAATCACCCTACCAGACATGCAACAATCTTCTACGTACCGCGCACTCATGTAGGGCAACTTCGTCTGTCAGGAAGCCCATGAACAATCTGCCCGAAGGCATATGTTATGATCAGTTACTCCTCATATCAGGTATAATATGATGCGTATGATTATGAATCATGGATCTATACTAAATAAGTTATGTGGTGATGGGCTCTGTTCATAACAAAGATGGGCCTAAACGGCTTATACTACCAGTATGGGCCTAAGGATGGGCCCTAGGGAAAGTGACAATGCAGACATTTAACCAACATCATCCTTACAATGTGGGCATCAAACCATCATTGCTCCCAAGGCACGGCTTACCACAAACATCATTACATGAACCATGGATAAATCACACACTGTAATGGGCCTTATGTACATCTTGTTGGGCCTCTACCCATGGGCCTTCAATACATCAAATGGGCCTCATAGCATGGGTCTCGTGTATTTATCAAGTTGTGCCTAATCACATGGGCCTTGCATACATCACAATGGATCTCATAACATGGGCCCCATTTCTATTAAGGTGGGCCCCAATAATGGGCCTCATACAAATCAAGGTGGGCCTCAACAATGGGCCATAAGTATGGTAAGTAGGTCACACCACATGGGCCACTTATATATCAAATGGGCCACACCTAAATATAAGTGGTGATAAGGATTTTCACCATTAGAATTCCCAAGGGTTTAATGGTGGATGTTCAAACCCACTTTTTCTTGAAATGTTGCCCACCTGATCCTAGATCTGTCTTATTTTTAATTTCAAGCCTTAAAGTGCTTTCAAAATGGTTGGACAGCTTGGATGCAACACATGCATCGTGGTGGCTTCGATAGGAATGGATAGCATAGATAAAACACATACCTCATGATGGGGGACCACACTGATGGAAGGTGTGGAGCACACACATCATTCGGTCCCATGTGGGGCACACCATAATGTTTATTTTCGACCCAAACCTGTTGATAAGGTCATACAGACCTGGGGCCCACTGTAATGTTTAATTTTCACCCAAACCTGTTGATAAGGTCACATGGACCAGATGAAGAGGAAAAATAAATTTTATAATGATCCCAAACTTCAGATCCCAAAACAAAAAGGGTCACAACGGCAGTCGTTCAATCAACATTGTTGCTTATGATGTGGGCCGCCTAAGTACAACCTTCGGTTGATTTTCGGGGAGCCCATCACCAAAAAAGGGGACCACCAAATACACGGTGCCGATGGCCCATAAACATCATAATGGGGCCACCGGCTTGGGCCGTGGGTTCCACCCCGTCCGTCTGCCAGCGTCATCACAATGGGGCCCACGACGCTACTGCACTTTTTTTGTTTTTTTTTTTGTTTTTTTAAATGCCACGGTTTTTCATGTATAGGGCCCGCGTCTGAAAAATCCAACTCGGCCATTGGATTCTATAGCCCCTGATCGATCAAATGAGACCCATATGCAATGTATTTTTTACGAATAGGAGGATCATTGTGGGTTTTAACGGTAATACCACTATTCCCTATGGTATGGCCCGCCCGAGAATCGGATTGGTCTCAATTTTTGACTCAACGTCTAAAATTATCTGAGGAAAAGGATGGATAGCTTAGATTAAGTACATGCATCAAGGTGAGGCTTGCATGAGCGGTCCACTCAAACATCTTGAACCAAGCTAATATATATTTATTTATTTAGTTTTTCTGCTGCTGTAGTACACCCCACCATCAGTGTACACTTCATGGTGAAGCCACATCCAGCGTCCAGGGACGCTGGACCGTTACTTACCACACAAGTATGATGGTGGGTCCCACATGGACGTGGCCCACCATACTTGGATATATATATATATATATATATTAATATAATATGCTATATATATATATATATAGATGACAGATCACCTCTAAAATGCGGTGGGCCACACCTTCTGATGGATGGAGTGGATTTAACACAAATCGGTGGGGCCCACTTCATTCTAGGAGAGGATAAAGAGAGAGAGAGAGAGAGTGAAAGCAACAGAGACGGTGATGGAGGGGCCCCGCCACTATGGGCCCCTCACGATTACAACTCATACATTAAAATGGGTCCCACCAACAAGTGGGCCCTAAATTAAGAGTTAATGGTGGATCACCCACCTCTAGGCCTTCTCCTTGCTCCCTTAGGCTCGTAAGCTCTTTGGCTTCACTTTTAATAGTGGTTGATGGAGTTTTGATGGTGGGGATGAGAGATGAGAGGGTGGGAAAATGGGCCACACTTGTTGCTCTTGGAAATGCTTGGGAAGGCTTGGACATATATAGCTTGGGAGAGTGTTTTGAGAAAATGAGAGAAAGAGAGAAATGATATTTTAAAAAGGGATGGGTGTTGTAAGGAAGGGAGTGGGAAGGTATGGTTGTATTTGAAATTGTAAAAAGAGGGATGGTGAGGGGAGAGAGAGGGTTGACTTTTGGAAAAGGAGGGATGGGTTATTGTACTTGGGATATAGATTGTACTTGACTTGGGTGATTGATTGATTGATGGGACACATTGTAGAGATTCCCTCAAAATATGCAACGCGCGACGTTTTCTTAAAATGCACATGGGCCCGCATCTTCTAGCCCGGATATCGGTTCGGTGTGCGAGTTGCGGCGTTGGAACCGCGGCAACAACACGGTCGCTAGGGTACAAGTTTCGGATTGAGCCGACTTTAGTATGCAGGACCCGGCTTAAGATCGGGTGGAAACATCGGATACGGGTCAAGAGTTACTGAAATTTGACCGAGAGAACTATGGAAGCCTATGGAACGGTACGGATTAGGACACGGGTCTTACAACTCTTCCCTCCAAATAAAAATTTTATCATCGAAATTTACATGATCATTGTAAGTAAATATAACTCATAGTGGATGAGAATCAAAGCATCATTATATAAAGTCAGAGACATCATACAAGATACAACATGTAATCAATCGTCAAAGAGATGGGGATAACACTCTCGAATCTCGACCTCACGCTCCCAAGATGCCTAATTAATAGAATGGTGACCCCACTAACTTTCACCAAGGGAATGACCTTGATCCAGAGGACCTGCTCCTTCCGATCATGGATACTAACTAGCTGCTCAATGTAAGAAGCATTCTCACGAACCTCTAACGGTTGCTAATCAATCATTGGAACGATGTCTGACCCACACTTCCTAAGCATAGAGACATGAAAAATGTTGTGGATGCCAGACAATTGAGATGGTAACGCAAGCTGACAGGCCACGGCGCCAACATGCCTAATGATCTCAAAAGGTCCAATGAATCTCGGGCCAAGCTTGCCCTTCGCTCCAAATCGAACTACGCCCTTCACAGGTGAGACCTTAAGATACACGTGATCCCCTACATCAAACTCCAAGGGACGACGTCGGCGATCAATAAAACTCTTTTGCCGACTCTAAACTGTGCGCATCCTCTGCATGATGATATCGATAACCTCTGATGTCTGCTGCATAAGCTTGGGACCTAGGAGACGCCGCTCTCTGACCTCGGTCTAACAACTCAGAGATCTGCACGGTTTACTATACAATGCATTAAAAGGAGTCATGTCAATGGTCGCCTGATAGCTGTTGTTGTATGCGAACTCAGCCAATCACAGATGCTCATCCCAGCTACCCATGAAATCAGTCGCACAGGCCCGAAGCATATCCTCAAGTATTTGGTTAACCCTCTCTTTCTGATCATCGATCTGCGGATGATACGCAGTGCTGATCTGTAAATCAGTGCCCATAGCTCTTTGAAAGCTCCCCCAAAATTGAGACGTGAACTTTAGTTCTCGGTCTGAAATGATCGAGACAAGAATACCATGCAGTCTCATGATCTCATCAACAAACAACCGGGCTAGCCGATCCGAATGTCAAGTCTTACGAATCGCAAGAAAATGTGCCGACTTCGTCAGACGGTCTACGACAACCCAGATGGCGTCATGACCATGCTGAGTCCTCGGCAAACCCATAAAAAGTCTGTAGACACGTGCTCTCAGTTCCACATCGGGACACTCAGTAGCTGCAATGGACCAGGGGGTCTCTGATGATTGGCCTTAACACACTGGCATGTGTCACAGTTAGCCACAAAACTAGCGATCTGGTACTTCATCCCTGCTTAAAAATACTATCTCCTCATATCGTGATACATCTTCGTCGAGCTAGGGTGGATCTAAAACCGCGATCGATGTGCCTCAGTCATAAGATCTCTTCGCAACTCAGGAATATTTGGGACACATAATCGGCCTTTAAAGCGAAGTCCACCATCAGAACCAATCTGCCAATCTATCTGACTCTTAGATGCTGCCTCTGCTCAATAATCTTATAATGACTCATTTGTCTGCTGAGCCTCGATCACCCTTGCGACAAGAGAGGGTTGAATCGATAGGTTCGATAGCTGAACGATAGAAGACTGTAGACCAAAATCGAAGTCATACTGTGTTATATCCTCGAGCATCCTCCACTCCTGAATCATCAAATGTGTCACCAGGCCTCATGGCTGACGGCTGAGGGCATCCACCACCACATTCGGCTTGCCTGGGTGGTACTGGAGATCAAAATCATAGTTCTTCAGGAGCTCCATCCAACTCCTCTACCTCATGTTCAACTCGGACTGAGAGAATAAATACTTTAAGCTCTTTCGGTCAGTGAAGAGCTCGAACCTGACCCCATAAAGATTGTGTCTCCAAACCTTCAGTGCGAACACGATTGCAGCCAGCTCCAAATCATGCGTGGGGTAGTTCAGCTCATGGACCTTGAGCTGACGAGACACATAAGCCACTGGTCTTTCGTGCTGTCACAGGACAGTACCCAAGCCAATACGTGAAGCATCAGTAAATACAACAAATCCATCACTCCCAGAGGAAAGTGTGAGGACAGGAGAGGACGTCAGACGATCCTTCAGATCCATGAATTCCTGCTCACATGCATAAGTCCAAATAAAATCTATGCCCTACGAGTCAGCCTAGCTAACGTGGCTGCAATACGGGAGAAGCCCTTAATGAAACACCTATAGTACCCCTCTAAACCAAGGAAACTATGGATCTCGGACGTAGTCATGGGCTGGCTCCACTGACGCACTACCTCAACCTTCGAGGGGTCCACTGTGAGACCCTCCAAGGAATCTCACTTCATCATGCCAGAACTCGCTCTTCTCCAGCTTCGTATACAGCTGGTGGGCACAAAAGGTTTGCAACGCGATCTCCAGATGCTGCATATGGTCCTCACGGGCCCTCGAATATATCAGAATGTCATCGATGAAGACCACAACAAAATGATCGAGATATTGACGAAAGACATCGTTCATTAACTGCATGAAGACCGTGGGTGCATTGGTCAGTCCGAAGGACATGACATAAAACTCAAAATGACCATAACGCATCCTAAAAGCCGTCTTCGGGATATCCTCCTCTTGGACACGAATCTAATGATAACTGGAACGCAGGTCAATCTTCGAAAAGAACTGTGCACCCTACAACTGATTGAATAAATCATCTATCCTAGGGAGCGGATACTTGTTCTTGATCGTGACCCGGTTGAGCTCGCGATAGTTGACGTCAAGCCTCAACAAGCCATCCTTCTTCCTGACAAAGAGTACCAGCACTCCCCACGGAGAATTACTCGGACGGATGAATCCCAACTCATGCAACTCATCCAACTTCCGTTGCAGCTCTCGCAACTCCATCGGTGCCATACGATACGGAGCCTTCGAAATAGGCGAGGTACCGGGCATGAGATCTATCTGGAACTCTATATGACAGCACGACGGCAATCACAGAATCTCCTGGAACACGTCAGGGAAATCCCAGACAATCGGTCACTGATCAATACAAGCGTCAACAAGCTCCTCAACGGTGCAGGATATCAACCAAGACAATGACTCTCCTCGGGGCTCTGCAATGAATTGAAACTTTGTTAAGCCTACTATGCAAAATGTGACTATCCTCGTGGAACAGTCCAAGATGGTGTAGTACTCGGCAAGCCAATCCATGCCCAAGATAACATCAAAATCTATCATCGGTAACATGAATAAATCAACCGGTAAAAAGATCTCTCCCACTATCATGGGGCAAGATGAATAGAAACGGCCTAATACTACGGTCTTCCCCAAGGGCGTCGATACGGTCAATCCCTCACTAGCTGACTTTGTCAGTAATCCAGTTGATCGGTAAAAATCCTTTGACATGAATGAGTGCGAAGCACCAAAATTAAATAATACTCAGGCGATGCATGAAGAGATAGGAAGTATACCCTCAACGACTCCTCCAGAGGTCTGCGGGTCCTACTAAGCAGCATAAAATCAAGTCTGAGCTGGCCGAGGAGGTGCCTGTCCCTTGAGGTCCCTGGTGCTGTTTCTGCCTCTGCAGCACCCTGTACTGGTGTCTCTACTGCTGTTGGGGCCTCGGCGGCTGAGGTGGATGCGGTCACTGCTGATGGGGTCATTGTTACGCTGGAGGCTGTTTTGGCCCTCTCGACTATAGCAAATAAGGGCGGGGACACTCTTGTACGCGGTGCCCTGTCCCACCACATCCAAAATAAGTCCCCATAAATGGCTAGTGGGGTGGCACTAAAGGTGCCACTAGTGTTGCTGGTGCTTTGGCAGATGGGTGGCTCCTATATCTCCGCGGTCATCGATGTTTCTTGTAGCTACTGGAGGGGGCCTGCCTCTTCTGACACCTTCTCTGATCTTGATCGGCCTATGTACCGGCCCACTCAGTCTCATAAATCTGAGCCCTCCGCACTACTGCCTGGAAAGTCGGACGCTCATGCCCAATAACGCGGCCTTGAAGACCGTAACGTAAGTCGTACTCGAAACGGCTGGCCTTCTGCCCCTCATCATCAACCATATATGGCGCGAACCTCGATAGTACCACAAAACAGGCCACATACTATGCCACGGTCATGTCCCCCTGCACTAGAGTCTCAAACTCTAATGCTATCTGACGGTGAATGTGGTCAGGGAAGTACTGCTGCTCAAATTTATCAATAAAATCCTCCCATGTCCAGACATAAACAGGCCCTGCAACACGGGTAATAAAGGTCGACCAATGCTCTTCCTCACCCTAGAGAAGGAATATAACCAATCAGACTCGCTGCTAGGTCGTACATGTCATATTATCAAAAATCTTCTCCACATCGGAATGCTATCTCTCAACTACAGTCGGATCTAGCTCATCTTGGAAACGTAAAGGATCAAGCTGTCGGAACTCTCGAAGTAAGGCGCTCGTGCGCTCTTGCTCTGCCCGAGCTAGTGAAACAGCTGGGTGCCTGCCCTGTCCTTGAAGTGTAGCCGTCACAGCTTATAACATCTACTGTAACTGAGAGGCACTCACCGGTACGGTCGGATCCACACCGGTCTTAGGTGGAGGAATGACATCCTCAGGCTGAGTAGGGATCTCTGGGGGTGGAACGGGAGTCGCAGGTGGTAAAGCTAGAACCTCGGGTGGTGGAGTAGGAGTTGATCGGCTCACTCTCCTGGGCGGTATGTCCTATAGGAAAGAACAATGACGTCAATCAACCTTAAGAATCACACATTAGGGAACTAAATCAGAAGGTTGTGCACTCGGAACCTAATCGTCCTAAACTCATAGCAAACATGTGATGTTGTTATCGGTTATTTCTAAGTTATGCTTTGATGCCAACTTATGTCATGCCCCGAACTCACAAACCGGGCTCACAAAATTTTTGATCGCCGAATCCGACTCCGACAGCCTCCGTAACACCCCATTCTCGGCTCCCAGTACCTATACACTAGGTTTCGATCTTGGGATGCTACAAGGAGGATTTCTAATCATCAATTTGAATCGTAATGAGCATAACCCATGAACAATAACTACAAAAACATCATCACAAAATCTACTATGATCAAAAACTTTTGAGTATAATGCGTCTGAAGGAAAATACAAGATAATACAAATAAAAAAAACTCCAAAAGCTCAACTATACGCTCCACTACTACTATACTACGGCTGCGTCCAGGCGTCATCTGCAAGCATTGATCGTGTAAAATCTTATAGAAAGCTTAAAGGGAGGTGTAAGTGTGTGCGCAATATGAGCGTGCTCAAAATGTAAGGTCAGAGTAATGCGAAAACATGCTAATGAGTACATAAATGCAATCAGCCGTACCAAGGCTATGCGGTGGAAGATATGGATGTTATCGGCTATGTCAAGACCATGCGATGCGAGATGCAGCTCGATCATGCCAATTGTAACACCCCAGATTTTTGCCTACCTGGAGTTAGACGTCCTTAGGCAATAGGTCTACCATAGCACCTTGGGAGCTTCTCAAAATTCAATTTCAAAGCCAGAGAAATCATTTAGAACCAAATTCTTTACAATTTAACGTGAATTAGCCAGCGCTACACTAGATTACCCATGAAATAAGCGCCAACCACTTTAAATACGATCTGTAAGACCCAAAACCTCTAGAATCATTGACGCTACGTTACCCTAAAATCCAGGATCAAACGCTAAACCGGTTTGTTCTCAGGAACCCTTTGAAACTTTGTATTGGATCTAGACCGTGTGTCGAAAGTCCGATATCCGCAATCTCAGACCGTTATGACCGCTTAGCTAGACTTGACAATCATTTCGAAAATCAAGGCCAACCAATGCTCTGAGGCTATTGCATTGAGCCTAGAGCAGGGAGTGTGAGAAAGAGTGAAATTCATTTAAAATTAAATGGGATTTAAATAAATCTGGCACGTTTCGCTTGTGGGATCAGTATAAGCATTCAAACCTTCGGAATCTGACCCAAATACACCCTCGGATCAGGGAACATTTCTCACCCAGGTCAATGTACTTGAAATCCTCGATCGAGTCTCTGTGACCGCTGAACTGAAACTGGTCCGCCATGTGCGATCTGAGAACTCTACCAGTCTGAAAACTTGATGTGAGCAGGATCCAATGTGCATGAGCTTAAGTCCGACCGCATTCGGCCAGGGGACCTCCCGAAACGCTCTTTTGGATCGTAAGAGACCCGATTTGGTTATAACCCAAGTATGCCCTTGTCCCAAGTCTATTTAGGTGAGGTTTTAGCTTATATAAGGGCTTTAAACCCTCTCATATCTCTTCCATCCGAATTTGCTATAAACCCTAGAAAGAGAGAGAGAGAAAGAGAGAGATTGTGAGTGAGTTGTGGGAGAGATTTCCTGCCACTTGCTACAGCTTCTGCCCGTGCTTAGGCACCGCATTGAAATCACTTTTCCGGTGATTCCAACTCACTTCTAGGTAAGAAAACCCTAACCACAAGCTGTTTTAGGGATTCCTTTGTTACAAGTAGCGATGTAGCTTATGTATCTTGTGATATAGGCCGCCATAACGTCGTTGACGAAGCGTAGACATTCTATTCGAATCGATACACGTTTGAGGCAAAAGGTGAGGATTTTAGACGCTTTGATTGACTAATTTCAAAGTTTTTAATGTCGTTTAATAGTAGATTATCGACGAGAACACCGTTTGACATGTAGAACATGTTGACCGTTTTTCATTTCGATTGCGTACGGGAAATATGAGATTTAGGGTATTTTAGTCATTTATAGAAAATATTGTTTACGTCCGTATTTTGCTGAAATGATTGTCATGGGTATTTATCGTGATATGATATTAGAAATGCGTGCATGATCTGTTTGGCAAAGAGATTCACCCTAATGCGCACTTTGAGTCGACATACACTATGTGGACTAAAGTGTGTAGACTAAGTGTTTGTATAAATGTTTGTATTAGTATGTATTGAGTAAATGGTGTTGTGAATTAGTTTTGAGATTGAATTCTCAATTAATATGCCGATGTATATGATTTTCACCATGTTGGCTTTATGAATTGATTTCATTATATATATGGAATGCATGTGTTGGTTGATTTGCTTGCGTTGTATGTTATAACATGTGTCAACATGCTTGTATTGTTAATATTTATTCCTATTACTCTCATATGATTAATGATGTTGATTTACAAATGCTTGGGGCTATAACTTAGTCCAGGCAGTCGGTAATGGATTGAATTCGTGGTTGGCTTCTATTTACCACGAGGTACACATCGATGAACGTGAGTCATGTTTTGGGTTGGCGGCAGTGGTTAGGCCACACGAAGTGTTCTTTGCGCTTCATGTCGCTCAGTTTGAGATACTAGTCGATCTCGTCAAGCAACCCGACTGACCGTTGATTATTCACCTTGTATGAGTCATATCTGCTTGAACCTAGGGTACTGAACTTACTGGTGGAACCCCTGATAACCATGGTACCTTGATCCATAAAGACTCATGAGCCTGGCATGGTGGTATGGGACACTGTGGTCGAGTTATCGGCCTACGCTCGAGCCACAAACCTCCCCATAGTGACCAATGAGCACCTTTGACTCGTGAGCCGATTGTGGTGGTATGGGACACTACATTCGAGCTGTCAGCCTACACTGATTGGTGACGAGCCCTTTGTAGTGACCTCGAACGTATTCTGGGTCTACGGGAGGCGACGACCCTTCCGTAGCAACAAGAGTACATTAGGCCTATATTGATAAGGTGATGGGGGAGCGGTGCAACGAGTGCAAGCAACAGCCCTGGCAGCCCTTACAGCGACCTACAAATATAACATCGTATGAGATTACTAGAAGTGACGACCCTAGACAGGATCTATGTTGGGATTGATATAAGGAAGGTACCTTAGTTTTCCAATGCTGCTGTATGAATGGACTAATAACAACTCGGTAATCATTATCCATATCTCACTACATGTGCCTGGAAGATGTGGAGCACTAAGGAAAGCAAGCATGCCGCAGGCGTAAGATGGTGCCGCATGAGGGAGTATGTCGGTGAGGGCATCCATCATGTCATTTCATGCTTGCATTAATAATAGTATTTAGGAATGTTTGATTGTTTGCTTTACTATTATCGCGTGATTGATTTAATAACATGCTAATCTTTGCTCTATGATTCCACTGAGTTGATCACTTACTCCCACATTATGGGATGGTGTTCCGGACACCCACCAGTCTCTATTTTAGTTTCAGATGATGGCGATGCTTACAAAGCAGAGCCGGACTTGATGATGATGTGGAGGATCCCTCCTATATGCAGGTTCTGATTGACGGGGTTACAGGGTTACAGATTAGATGCCAGTACACTTGGTATTTTTCCTTTTATCTTCACATCCATGTATATTCTCTTCTTTCTATTTTGGACTATACATGTATTTAGTTAACCTAGTAACATGTTCACACTCTGGAGACTTACAACAGTTCATATATTTTATATATCTATCACATTCTTCCGCTTGCTAATTTAACTGTCTATGGAGTATGATATGCTGTTTTGGCTTAATCCACTTCATGTTTTATGCACTATTATGGCCAACATTTATCCATCATTGAAAATGTTGCATAAGTGATGTTCTGGAACTCGGGAGTTGGGTTTTCACCCGACCCTCGATTTTTGGGGTGTTACACCAATCCTCATACAACTCATCAAATATCGGTACAGTTCTCATTCTGGATAATCACTAGGGTTTAGTATACTCCAAATGGCACTGCTGCTCTCCCAGCCACACAGTCCAAGTGAGTGTAAGAAACATCACTATCCGCCTGACCAATAGTCTGTCAATACTTATCCGGCATGTCGATAGCAGATCCATTCACAAGCTGGTCAAAATCAGTCTAGTAATGC
Organism: Magnolia kwangsiensis; assembly: GCA_037074715.1. Classification (NCBI taxonomy): domain Eukaryota; kingdom Viridiplantae; phylum Streptophyta; class Magnoliopsida; order Magnoliales; family Magnoliaceae; genus Magnolia; species Magnolia kwangsiensis. Next base: position 71,281,154 of record CM073574.1, on the reverse strand, counting down.
CCCCTACGCTCAGGCAGCTAAGGCCACACCCCTTTTTAACCTACCACGACACAGTAGGAGACATGACCTCCTGGTATTTGGCCCTCATGTGCTCAAGAATCCACTCGGTCTTGACATTGGAGTCATCCTTTGGTACCATCGGATTTAGGAATTTTTACCTAGGGAAATCTATGACATCTCGATGCTAGAAATAATATTTCCACTATCAAATCCAGCCACCCACGATGTGCCTATGGAGGCTATGACCCTGATATCATTAGGGCATCCAGTAATAACAATCACACAAATGTAAGTTCATGAATCACCCTACCAGAATGCAACAATCCTGTGCATTCCACACGCTCATGTGGGACAACTCCGCCTGTCAGGGAGCCCATAAACAATCTGTTTGAAGGCATATGCTATGATCAGTCACTCATATCAGGCATACATATGATGCATATGATTATGAATCATGGATCTATACTAAATAAGTTATGTGGTGATGGTCTCTGTTCATAACGAAGATGGGCCTAAACGGCTTATACTACCAGTATGGGCCTAACGATGGGCCCTAAAGAAAGTGACGATGAGGACATTTAACCAACATCATCCTTACAATGTAGGCATCAAACCATCATTGCTCCCAAGGCACGTCCTACCACGAACATCATTACATGAACCATGGATAAATCACACACTGTAATGGGCCTTATGTACATCCCATTGGACTTCTACCCATGGGCCTTCAATACATCAAATGGGCTTCATAACATGGGTCTCGTATATTTATCAAGGTGGGCCTAATCATGTGGGCCTTGCATACATCACAATGGATCTCATAACATGGGCCCCATTTCTATTAAGGCGGGCCCCAATAATGGGCCTCATATAAATCAAGGTGGGCCTCAACAATGGGCCATAAGTATGGTAAGTGGGCCACACCACATGGGCCACGTGTATATCAAATGGGCCACACCTAAATATAAATGGTGATAAGGATTTCCGCCATTAGAATTCCCAAGGGTTTAATGGTGGATGTTCAAACCCACTTTTTCCTAAAATGTGGCCCACTTGATCTTAGATCGATCTTATTTTTAATTCCAAGCCATAATGTGAGCTTTCAAAAAGGATGGACGGCTTGGATGCAACACATGCATCATGGTGGGTCCGATAGGGATGAATAGAGTAGATAATACACATACCTCACGATGGGAGACCACACTGATGGAAGGTGTGGAGAACACACATCAGTGGGTCCCACATGGGGCCCACCATTTCCACCCAAACCTGTTGATAAGGTCATACAGACCTGGGGCCCACCGTAATGTTTAATTTCCACCCAAACCTGTTCATAAGGTTTGGGTGGAAATTAAACATTACGGTGGGCCCCAGGTCTGTATGACCTTATCAACAGGTTTGGGTGGAAATTAAACATTACGGTGCGCCCTAGGTCTGTATGACCTTATCAACAGGTTTGGGTCACATGGACCAGATGAAGAGGAATAATAAAATTTATAATGATCCAAAACTTCTGATCCCAAAACAAAAAGGGTCTCAATGGCAGCCGTTCAATCAACATTGTTACCTGTGATGTGGATCGCCTGAGAACCACCTTCAGCTAATTTTTGGAGGGCCCATCACTCAAAAAGGGGCCCACCAAATACATGGTGTTGATGGCCCATAAACATCACAATGGGGCCAACGGCTAGGGCCGTGGATTCTAGCCCGTCTGTCCGTTAGCGTCAGCTGCTGCACATTTTTTATTTTTTTTCTGAAATGCCATGGTTTTTCACGTATAGGGCCCACGTCTGAAAATCCTAACTTGGCCATTGGATTCTATGGCCCCTGATCGATCAAACAAGACCCATATGCGATGTATTTTTGACGAATAGGAGGATCAATGTGGGTTTTAGTGGTAATACCACTATTTCCTCTGGTATGGCCCGCCCGAGAATCGAATTGGTCTTAATTTTTGACTCAACGCCTAAAATGATCTAAGGAAAAGGATGGACAGCTTGGATTAAGTACATGCATCAAGGTGATGCTTGCATGAGTAGTCCACTCAAACGTCTTGAACCAAGCTAATATATATATATATATATATATATATATATATATATATATATATGGTTTTTCTGCTGCTATAGTACACCCCACCGTCAATGTACACTTCATGGTGGAGCCACGTCCAACGTCCAGGGATGCTAGACCGTTAGTTACCACACAAGTATGATGGTGGGTCCCACATGGACGTGGCCCACCATGCTTGGATACATATATATATATATATATATATATATATATATATATATATATATATATATATATATATATATATATATATATATATATATATAATATTAATATAATGTAAATATAATATGCTATATATATACTACAAATCTCCTCTAAAATGTGGTGGGCCACACCGTCTAATGGATGGAGTGGATATAACACAAATCGGTGGGGCCCACTTCATTCTAGGAGAGGATAAAGAGAGAAAGAAAAAAACAAGAGAGGCGATGAAGGAGAGGCCCTGCCACTATGGGACCCTCATGATTACAACTCATGCATCAAAATGGGTCCCACCAACAAGTGGGCCCTAAATTAAGAATTAACAGTGGATCACCCACCTCTAGGCCTTCTCCTTGCTCCCTTAGGCTCGTAAGCTCATTATGGTCGTTGATGGGGCTTTGATGGTGGGGATGAGAGATGAGAGGGTGGGAAAATGGGCCACACTTGCTGCTCTTGGAAATGCTTGGGAAGGCTTGGACGTATAGTGCTTGGGAGAGTGTTTTGAGAAAATGAGAGAAAGAGAGAAATGATATTTTAAAAGGGGATGGGTGTTATAAGGAAGGGAGTGGGAAGGTATGGTTGTGTTTGAAAATTATAAAAAGAGGGATGGTGAGGGGAGAGAGAGGGTTGACTTTTGAAAAGGAGGGATGGGCTACTGTACTTGGGATATGGCTTGTACTTGACTTAGGTGATTGATTAATTGATGGGATACATTGTAGAGATTCCCTTGAAATTTGTAACGTGCGACGTTTTCTCAAAATGAACGTGGCTCACATCTTCTAGCCTGGGTATCGGTTCGATGAGCGAATCATGGCTTTGGAATCGCTGCGACAGTGTGGTCACTAGGGTACATGTTTCAAGTTGAGCCGACTTCAGTATGCAGAACCCGACTTAGAATTACGTATAAACATTGGATACGGGTTGAGAGTTATCGAAATTCGACAGGAGAACTGCAGAAGCCTATGGAATGGTATAGACTCGGACACGGGTCTTACATCCTGAATCTCTTATTTCATGACCCATTTTTTTGTGGTCCACAGTATTTACTATTAACCTACTAGGTCCTCTTAGGGCTGTTTCATAGTGAAACGCTAGCATTTTTCGAGTCATCAGCTCTAGGGCGTGGGCTTTGGTGTTCAAGTCACAAAAAGTACTGATATCGGCACTAGTGAGCCCAAATGCAATTCCCGTTTCCATGGATTTTAGGCTCATCTTTACTTGTTCTTTTTCCTCTGGTAGCTGCCTGCACAAGGCTACCAGTGTCTCCTATCTGTCTATAAACTTCTCCATTGGTTCCCCTTCTCTTTGTCGTACTAAAACCAGCTTTGTGATGTTGACATCGCACTCTGAAGAGAAGAAGTTTGACATAAAGGCATCCTGCATCTGCTCCCACATGCGTATAAATTCTGGAGCCAAACTAGAATACCATTGGAATGCTTTGCTTATCAGGGATGATCCGAACAAGCATAGGCAGTATTGTGGTATCGTAGAGAAATTTCCCATGTTAGTAATAAAGTGCATTAAATTCTCCTCCGGTAACCCCTCTCCATTAAACTTTTGAAAATTTGGGTGCTTGAAGTTAATTGGAAACGGGACATCCTCCACTTCCCATGGATAGTGCGTCTGATATCTGAACCGATTGACATTCTCATGCTCCCTTTCTACTCCGATGGCTTCCTCAACAACTTGTTGTACTTCTTTTGAGTTATGGTTCTCACTGTCGAAGCAGATCCGAATGACCCTCCCCGTTGTGGCTGGAAACCTTTAAGTTGATTTTCTTGTCTGTTCATCGTACCCATCATTAGAGGAGCTGTTATCTGGGCTACATTATGCATGAGGGTTACCAAAGCCTCTCTAAGATTTCTACATTCTTCCATTAATGTCCTCTGTGTTTGTGCCATTTCATTCGTACGGTCCTCCGTAATCGGCATAATCCTCTGATCTACTCCGGTCATGTGTACTATAGCTTCCCAGCTTCCTGATGAAGTCATACTCAGAGTTGGATAAAATATGTTGATGTGAAGGGACATATAAGGAGGGGAGTCCCATTCGATTTTCCCATACTTCCATTGTAACTGATTGATCAAGATAATTGTAACACCCCAAAATTTTGCCAACCTGGAGTTAGACGTCCTTAGGAAACGGGTCAACCAAATCACTCTCAAAGATCAATCCTAAAGTCTAGAAATTATTTTTCAACCCATTTCCTTCAAAATATCACCTTTTATCACCTCATTTTTCAAATTTCTCCAAGTACTTTCATATTAGACATAAATCCTAAAGTTTAAAAGGTGAGGAACTATACTTAAACTAAAACTTACTATAAATGGTAAATACGTGCGTAAAATGGGATTTTAACTATTTAATATTTATAATTTCATGATGGAGATAGGTTATTTGGATGTATTAGCTTCTTCTATCCTAGAATCATAGATTGTATGTCATGTAACTCATTTCAGTTTGCAAATGAGACTTGATAAATGCCTCGACAGACTCGTGGGCCCAAACGACTTTCGGGGAGACACGAGGTGGGTCCCACATATTTTTAGAATCCCCGAGGGATAAGTAACTCACCTTTGGAGTGATCCCATGACAATTTGGTCAGTGGCCGGCGAGGACCTCGCCGATCTCGTCCGTACAGCGGTGAGGCAGCCCGATTTCTGCATTTTTTCTGTGCATTTTTTTCAAACTTTGAAAAACCATATCTCCTTCGTTATAACTCCAATTTAGGTGATTCAAAAACAATATTGAATATAAATGAGTCTAGTTTTATATAAAAATATGTACAAAATATAATAAAATATTTAATATAGTTTAAATTAGGTCATTGTGTGAAACTGTCCGATAATCACTTGTTGGACAGCTGCTACTTCTGGAATTTATAGAATTTTTATACAACTAGAAATCCTATGAAATTTGGTGGAGATAGGGTAAACTTGATAATAAACCACCAAAAAAATAATTAAAATAATATGATTCCTAAAAGTTTTTAAAATGGGGCATAGAATGGCCCTAGGACCATATTCTACCATAATTAGGGTAGAATTTAGTTAAGTACTAAACTAAATACTTAGTAAAATTGACTTGAACCACTTTAAATATGAACTAAAAGACCCAAAATGAGTAGGACTTCTAACGCTATGTTACCTAAAAACCTAGGATCAATCTCTATTCCCATTTGCTCTCCGGAGCACTTTGAAACTCCGTATTGGACCTGGACCGCACGTCGAAAGTCTGATAGCGATGAACTTAGACAATTATAACTGCCTAGTTGGACTTGACTACTACCTCAAAAATCATTCCCAAATGATGTCCTGGGACTGTTTCCTTGAGTCCGAAGTAAAGAGAGTAAGAGAGAAGATTTTTAGAAAATTAAATATATTTTTAAGTAATCTGGAACGGTTCACTTGTGCATTATTTTTAAGCATTCTGACCGTTACATTTTGACCCAAATTCACCCTTGAATCAGGATAGGTGGCCCTTACATGTCATAGCATTTGTGGCCCTGATCGAGTTTCGGTGACTGCTGAACTGAAACTGGTCCGCCACAGTCGATCAAGAAACCCGACCGGACTGAAAACTTAGCTTGACCTAGATCCAATATTAGAGAGTTTAAGTCCGACCGCATTTAGTAACAGGACCTACAGAAGTGCTCCGTTGAGATGGAACAGTCCGTATTTGGACATAACTTAAGTATACCATGGCCCTAAGTCTAATTTGGAGAGTTTTGGGCCTATATAAGGACCTTAAACCCTCACTCCCTCATCCCATACGAATTTGGGAAAACCTAGGAGAGGGAAGAGAGAAAAGAGAGAGAAAGTGTGAGAGAAGTGGGAGGATCTTCCTGCTATCCTACGTGCTTAACCATCACGATCTAATCACTTTTTCGGTGACTCCGGCTTCGTTCTTAGGTAAGAAAACCCAAACCCTAACCTGTTTTGAAGCATAGAATAGTCTAAGTGATGTTGTACCTAATCTGTTTCATGCCTTAGGTAACCTATTCACCGTTGACAAAGACTTATCGTCTGAATCACATCCATTATGCGTTTTCTGATTTAAGGTGCGGACTATACACGTTTAGGTTATGGTTTTCAAGACTTTCAATGTTAGATAATGATTTATTCATGTTGTGTTTGCCGTTACACATGCCAAATGTGCTATCCATTTTGATTTTCGTATATGTATTCTTTATATTGTAATTAACGTATTTCATGAATATGTTAGAATACCTGTATATGTACGGAATCTGTAGTTTTGGTTGCCATGCTAAATTGTTGTTATTATATGCTTGATATGTATGCGGTAACTCCTTGGTGAAAGGACTTGCCCTAAATGCATCGATGTCGACATACGTGATGTATGTTGAATAGTGTAATTTAAGTGTTTGTTTAAATGCCTAAATGAGTTAGTAGTTAGTAAAATGTGATTGCTAAGATGGTTGAGATATCGATTTCAACCATAATATTTGAGTGTATGATTTCCTCCATGAATCATGTAACGCAGATTATCCATGTTAAATGTGTGTATGATTTCCTTCATGGATTGATTAACTTAGATGTAACATGTGAAAGATGTGTATGATTTCCTCCACGTACTGTATTTACATTCAAGTTTATTGGATATATCTCATATTCCTGATATTGAATCTATATGTGAATGGGGCTGTGCTACAGTCCAGGTAATCGGTAATCGTACTCCAATTAGTGGTTGAGGTCATTTTCACCACATAGGATGAGTTTAACAAAACTGAGTCGTGCTTGGGGTGTTCGGCAGTGGTTAGGCCACACGGAGTGCTTATGCATTCCATGTCGTTCAACTCAACGTACGCTTGGCCTAGTTGAGCTTATCAACTAACCCGATTGACTGATGTTTGTTCACCATGTTTAGTCGTAACTGTTTGAATCTAAGACACCAAGCTTACCAATGAAACTCCCGTTAACCGTGGTACCATGATCCCCTAAGACTCATGAGCCGGACATGGTGGTATGAGACACCGTGGTCGAGCTGTCAACCTACGCTGGGGCCACAAACCTCTCCATAGTGACCTGTGAGCACCCTACTCTGAGTAGATTATGGTGGTATGGGCACTATATTCTTGTTGTCGGCTTACACTGATTGGTGATGAGCCCTCTATAGTGACCTTAAATTTATCTTGACACTGCATAGGGGCGACGAGTCCTGTTGGAGTCTTGAGAATATAAGTAGGCCTGTATTGATAAGGTGATGGGGGAGTGGTGTAACGATTGTGCGCAACAGCCCTGACAGCCCTTACAGCGACCTAGAACTGTAAGATCGTATGAGAATTTCTAGGACTGACGACCCTAAAATGGATCAACGTTGGGAATTGATACAAGGGAGGTGTCTTAGCTTCCCAATCCTGCTGTATGAAAAGGACTAATAAGAACTCCGTAAGCATGTTCATATCACCGCATTGCATGTGCTAACGGGGTTGGTGATAGAGCACTGAGGAAGCGATTCATGCCGCGATCGTTAGATGATGTCGTAGAGGGGATTGTGGTGAGGGCATGCATCATTCTTCAGATCATCCTTGCATTAACAGGAGTATCTAGGACCTGTTTGATTGTACTGCTTTATCATTATTTCTTGATTGAATTGATAACATGTTAACCTTTGCTGTATAGTTTTCACTGAGTTGATCACTCACTTCCACGTTACAGGACGGTGTTTGCAACACCAACCAGTCCCTGTCTTAGTTTTAGATGGTGGCAATGCTTGCGAGGCAGAGCCGGTCTTTTTGGCGATGAGGAGGATTTCTCCTATATGCTGTTCTCAAGCGAGTTCATGTGAACAGCGCCCTAATTGACGGGGATTCAGGGTTATGTTGGTAGTGATTTATCCTATTTTGATATATGTATTTTAAGACACGTCTTGTAATTATGACCTGGCAGAGCATACATATCTTAGGGACTTATATTGATTTATATATTTATCTTATTCTTCCGCTCGTGTTTTCAGACTGTCCCTGATTGATGTTTGCTTTTTTGGCTTAATCTACCTCATGTTTTATACCCTAATGCTGATAACATTCATCCATCCTAAAAAATGCTGCATAAGTGATGTTCTGGAACTCAGGAGCTGAGTTATGCTCGACCACCGATTTTCAGGATATTACAGATGATATCAGAGCATGATTTGGATTAAACTGGACCTGGGTTATGGTAATACAATGCACATTGATGCACTCTGACTTAGGAAGGGGTGATAGAATCTAGAAACCACATTAGAATCCTAAGTTTTGCTAACCAGCGAGATTAACTGTCATAGTATAGCCCATACGTAACCGAGACCATGTAAAATGATCTCACATCCCCACTGCTATTCACTCAAGCTTCTGTCTTCTTCTACATCTTACACCCATCAATCACCATTACCCAAAAACTACTCTGTATAACTTTTCACCTTCATTATACCCTTTCATATGGGCACAAAACTCACATTTTTGTGTCCCATAACCTACACACTTCCAAACGATGGGACATTTAGGGCCCGTTCGACCAACTGCATTAGGTGAGATTAGGATAGATAGAATTGTAAAAGTAACAATAAATGCATATGTAAGGTATTGTCCTTAGATTTGGGTGTAACCCATGATTTCCAATGCCATGGTTGGAATGTATGCAATTAACAAGAAATCCTGGGATTTTCTTTCAAATTATACTTAGAATTTCATCATCATGGGATTTAGAAATCCCATCTCACACTCTCCAACACAAGGCTCATTTCCCAAAGCCTATAAAAATAAATTTTTAATCACATCCCACCCTTCTTCCAAACATGTCACTCCCAATCTCGAGGTGGGATTAGTGATGCAATCCATTTAATACAGCCTTATACCACTAGCCAAATAGGCCCTTAGAGTTTTGGACCTAGAGTGGCTATTCTTAAATTTAGAAAGATCTGACGGTATAGGAAAGCTAATAAATTAAAAACGTAAACCCTAGGACCTCCTTAGCTAGTATAGACATATGTGAAGTGTTCGAGCATCGTTAAATTTATTAAGACTAGGCTACTGGTTATAATAAGGAATGTAAAAGACTGATTATGCTAAGATAATCGAAGGATAGACTTAGTCAGTTGACTTGATTAGGTTAGAATGAGACCTCGTTCTTTCATCAGATTCCCTTGATACTTATAGACTTCTTTAATACCTTTTAGGAAGTTGTTTGATTTAAAAACTAATCACGTTCAAAAAAAAAAAAAATTATATATCCTTCGGATTGAATGCTAGGATAAACCAGCACGCCCCTTGGAAGTGCCCTCCCAAGGACTTATTGCAATCGGGAACGCAGAGTAAAAGAACTATATATAAGCGAGGTATTCACGGTTTGAATCGATTTCTCAATCCTAGTACTTACCAATGAACTTAATGCACTGATCAATCAGAAGATCGGGATTAACTAGGGTTAAGAATTGATGCAACAAATTTTTTATCTGAGCTAGGCAGAAGGTCTATGTATCCGGCTCAGACCCACTACTCAACTTTTCTTCCGTGTTGGTCCGATCACCTACAACTAAAAGTCATTGCTTTGCCTTTAGGAAATGTTAAGGGCATATAGCCAATAGAGATTAGACATCTTGCCGCAAGCTCACACCCGTCCCTGAAATCAACCATAACACCCATCATTTTTAGCTCTTTCCTGCAACCATAGGTACCAATTCCATAGATCCTACAATATACCTGGTTTCGACGTATGAGTCGGAACATAGAGTCTTGAGACTTGAGAGTAGAATTATTTTTAAGGGGGGTAGGACATTATGAGCCCAACCTAGTTAGGTCAGCTAATACGACTGCTGATCAGAGTAGCACAACGGAAGCGTGGTGGACCCATGCTCCACTGGCCCAGGATCGAAGGAAATTGATTCAGTTGATACGTAAGGTTAGGTCATTAAATAGGGACTGAATTTTCCTTAGAATGTCAATAGTGAAATCTTTAAAGGGGGGAATAATTAGGGCTTAAGTGTTGAACCTATTCATATTAAATCATAGGCCTAACAACGGGATTCGTTGCCAAGATTCCAAATAGATGAGAAATCAATTGTAGCCAACCATCAGGGTATAAGCAAGAGCTAAAGAGTAAATTTTTAAGGAGGTAGATTATAATGCGCCAGACTAGCATAGATAGTATACATCCTACCATGCATATAAACTTAAAATCAGTACAGTTTAGGCAAAAGGCATAATAGGGTCTTTACTCATTACCCTTCACCAATTTTGGGGACAAAATTATTTTTAAGGGGGATAGATTTTAACACCTCGGAATTTCGCTAACCTGGAGTTAGACGTCCTTAGGCAACGGGTCAACCAAATCACTCTCAAAGATCAATCCTAAAGTCTAGAAATCACTTTTCAACCCATTTCCTTCTAAATCTCACCTTTCACCACCTCATTTTTTAAATTTCTCCAAGTACTTTTATATCAGACATAAATCTTAAAGTTTAAAAGGTGAGGAACTATACTTAAACTAAAACTTACTATAAATGGTAAATACGTGCGTAAAATGGGATTGTAACTATTTAAAATTTAGAATTTTATGATGTATATAGGTTATTTGGATGTATTAGCTTCTTCTACTCCAGAATCATATATTGTATGTCACGTAACTCATTTTGGTTTGCAAATGAGACTCGATAAACGCCTCAACAGACTGGTAGGCCCAAACGACTCAATTCGGGGGGACCCGAGGTGGGTCCCACATGTTTTCGGCATCCCCGGGGGGTGAGGACCTCGCCCCTGGGAGATCCCATGCCAATTTGGTTAGTGGCCGGCGAGGACCTCGCCGATCTCGTCCGTACAGCAGTCAGGCAGCCTGGTTTTTACATTTTTTCTATGCATTTTATCAAACTTTGAAAAACCATATCTCCTTCATTATAACTCTGATTTAGGTGATTTAAAAACCAGATTGAAGCTAAATGAGTCTAGGTTTATATCAAAATATGTACAAAATATAATAAAATATTTAATATAGTTTAAAGTAGGTAGTTGTGTGCAACTTTCTGATAATCACTTGTTGGACAACTGCTACTTTTAGAATTTTTAGAATTTTTATACAAATCAAAATCTTATGAAATTTTGTAAAGATAGGGTAAACTTGATAATAAACCACTAAAAAAATAATTAAAATAATATGATTCCTAGAAGTGCCCAAAATGGGGCATAGAATGGCCCTAAGACCGTATTCTGCCATAATTAGGAAAGAATTTAGTCAAGTACTAAACTAAATACTTAGTAGAATTGACTTAAACCACTTTAAATATGAACTAAAAGACCCAAAATGAGTAGTACTACTAACGCTATGTTACCTAGAAACCTAGGATCAATCTCTATTCCTGTTTTCTCTTGGGAGCACTTTGAAACTCCGTATCCGACCTGGACCACACGTTGAAAGTCTGATAGCGATGAACTTAGACAAATATAACTGCCTAGTTGGACTTGACTATTACCTCAAAAATTAAGCCCAAACGATGTCCTGGGACTGTTTCCTTGAGTTCGGAGTGAAGAGAGTAAGAAAGCGAACATTTATAGAAAATTAAATACTGGACACCCATCCAGCACGTCCTCTGATGGATGGTCAGACATAAACACATCAAGGGTGGGTTCCACCATCAATGGATGGTGTGGATATTCCCATACATCACGTGTGGCCCCACATGGCACCGTCCTTGAATGGATGGTGTGGATACAACTACATACATCAACATGTGCCCCACCCCTACATGTACAACACATGTAGGGTGGGTCCCACTGCTGCCAGAATGGACAGACCATGCGAGACCACCGAGCTCGCTGATGTCTGGAACAGTAACACATAGTTGCGTGAAGTGCACCAACCAATCCGCCTCCATCTCACATAGACCTTGCTAATGTAACAGCAGTGAGACCCACAGAGCTTGGTAGCGCCAATACACCATCTATATAAATGGTGTGAGGTACCCAGCCAATCTGTTTTCCCCTTTTCAAGTGGGTCCCACGTGGGGCCGATCAGATCTTATTTTTTTAATATATATTTTATTGTATATGTATTATACAAACTAGCGTCCAGGCTCTGGATGGCCTGGATGTAATGTATACAATAAGATAGGGCCCACATGGCACCGTCCAGATGAATGGTGGTGATATAATATATTCATTAAAGGTGATTCCACATGTGTGGCCCACCAACGGCCTGCATAGAGCTAATACTTGTGTTTTCCCTTCATCAAGGCCTATCCAAATGGTCGGTGGCAGGGTGGGCCCCACAAGTGGACTATGGTGTGGCCCACAAAATGGACAGCATGGATAAAATATGTAAATCCTCATGTGGGCCATCAACAATGAAAGAGATATAAAGATAGTGAGAGAGAGAGAGACAGTGTAGTTGAGGGACCCCACCACTATGAGCCCCTCTTAGATCACAACACATATATCAGATAAAAAAATCAAGGTCTTACGCTACGATCACCCACTTATTTCGCTCCTTCTAGGCTCCATAGACTCTTAAACTCCTTAGCTTTCCCTTTGATGGTGAAAGATGAAGATTGAATGGTGGAGATGGGTGATAAGGTGGTAAGGAGTGGGCCACACCATAGATTCTCCATGGGAAGCTAGGACGGTCACCTCTTCGTGGGTTGCTTGGAATAATGGTGGAGAAATGAGAGAGAGAGAGAGAGAGAGAGAGAGAGAGAGAGAGAGAGAGAGAGAGATGTAAGGAGAGAGGGATGGGTTGTTGTAAGGAAGGTTGACTTTGGGGATGGGAGAGAGAGGGGTGTCATGCTTTGTTAGTAAGAGAGGCATGGGTGTTGTACATATTGTATTTGACTTAATTGATGTGATTGATTTGATAGATTCTCTTGGAATTTGCAACGCACGGTATTTTCTTTGAGATAAACGTAGGCCAACAGCTCCTGGCCTAGGTATAGAATCAGAGAGTGAGATGCGGAGTTAGAACCACAGCGACGGCACGGTCATAAGGGTACAAGTCTTGGGTCGACCCGACTTAGATCGACAGGATGCAACTCAGGGTCGCGCACAAATGCTGATCACAAATTGTGGGTCGCCAAAATTCTACAGGGAGGACCGTTGGAGTCTACAAAATGGTACGGTCTAGGATACGAGTCTTACATCTTTCCTTTTGAGTTTGAAGATTCTCCTTTTACAAATATAGGAGATGCATTCTCATTTTTTAGTGGAGTATCCTTGATATAGCCCAAACCCGATTTATCGCCACACTTTCTAGATGCGGTTAAAAAATTTTCAAGCTTAGGGTATCCATGGGCATATCTCCAAGTATCCTTAGAACTCAATAGAAAAGAAACTTCAAGCTTTAATTTCTCATTTGTTGTTTTGAGTTTTTCAAATTCAGAAGTTTTGAAACTTAAATTAAGTTTAGTTTTTTTCTTAACAATCAGAAAAATGAAAATTTTCCAAAATAGTATTTTCAAGTTCTTTTAATTTAAGAAAATTTTCTTTTTAAAGCTTTAATTTGATAGCTATTTCGTAACTTTCCCTATATAGGGCATTACAGGCATCCTAAAGATCATCTTCATTTTCATTTTCAGGGTCACTCTTGAGATTCTCATAATCAGATAAGTTGCAACTAGCTGAGGATGTGACTCTAGCTATAGTCATTAGATCCTTTACATCATTTGAAGTTTCTTGTTCTGATTCATCTGACTCATAAGAAATTTCAAAGCTGGATGATTCATCCCAAGTGGCTAACATGCCTTTTCTTTTTGTCTTATCCCTTTTTGGACACTTATTTACCAAATGCTTGTATTCATGACTGCTGAAACATTGATTGTCTTTTACAAATTTTCAAGTTTTAGATTTTTCCTTTCTCTTATTAGAAGGTTTTTGAAAATCAACTCTTTTCTTACTTTTGAAAATCCTGTAAAAAATTTTAACAAGTAAAATCATATCATCCTGTGTTTTCAATATCAGAATTAACATCGTTATCTTTTGAAATAGATTTGGATTACTTAAGAACAATGGACTTACCTTTAGGAGTTTTAAAATTTAACTCATATGTTTGAAGAGAACCAACTAACTCCTCAACCTTCATTTGATCAATGTCCCTTAGTTCCTGAATTGCAGTAACTTTGGAATTAAACCTCTCAGGAAGATATCACAGTATTTTAGCACAAACTTTGCTTTTTGGGATTCCATCTCCTAGACCCCACATAGAATTGACTATATCATTTAATTTCGTATAGAAGTCCATGAAAGTCTCAAGCCTTGTGTACCATTTCAATCACTTCAAGAATTTTCTCAAACCTTGTAGTGAGGATTTGAACTTTAGATTTCTTGACAATAATCATTCCTTCGTGTGTCATTTCAAGAATATCTCAGTCTTGTTTAGTTGTATCACATGAAATGATTTTTTTTGAATTCATTAGGTGATAGACCACATGTAATTGCATTTAAAGCCTTAGCATTTGCACTACTTTCATTTTTTTGAGGTGTAATCCATAAATAAAAAGGAGTTTATTTAATGGACTTGGTTCCATCACTGCCTAGAACCTCAGACATAGGTGGTTTCCATTTGATTATCGTGGCTTGCCACACACTTTCATCAATGGATTTAAAGAAAATCTTCATTCTGGCTTTTTAATAAGCATAATTTGGGCCATCAAAGGGTGGTAGCCTGGTAATTGGCAAGCTATTGAAATTTAACATAATGAAAGCTCTAGATCTTTAGACTTAAGGAACTTAAGTAAATGAGCAACTTAGCTCTGATATCACTTGAAAAGGGTGAGCTCTTAGTCCTTAAAAGAAGGGGGGGGGGGGGTGAATAGGAGTATGCTAAATAAAAAATTAATGAACTAAAAGATTAAATAAATCAGAACCAATCAAAGATTTCAATTGTAATAGTATTGATAAATTAATTCAAACCTTGTTCAAAGGACAACCTTACACCAAAAATAGATATTTTAGGTAGGACAACCTATTTTCTTGAACACAGTAAGGATCAAGATCGCAAACTAAAACAAGAGCCAAAGGAAGAAATTTATCTATTACAAACATTCACCATATGTACATGAAAAGATTACAATCATTAAACTCATATACATCACATACATTATTCACCACAAAACACTAATAGTTATAGTGGTTCGGTGTGTACACCAACTGTTCTCAAATAGCCACACCTACTCCACTCCCAATAATCATAACCCACGTGATATTGGTATTCACTAAAAATTAAGAATTTCTTAGGTTCACCTTAAAACTCATACATTTGTGTTTTTAAATGGGCTATCACAATCAAAACCCCACGCTAAGATTTTCTAGCTTATCTCAGTCAAAACCAATACAGTAATTTTCTGAATATCTCAAAAACTAAAAATAAATAAAGAATACTTATCTTCTTTTAAAGACGCTCTTTGATATGGCCCGTAGAACCGCTTCGCTTGATGTATATATGTTCAATGTCCAATCAACATAATCAAGGGTTCTAGGTTCTAAATAGATTTTAAATTTACTCAAACTTGGGGCTACTTGTTTGAATTCCTTAGATCTCAAAAGGTAGAGTAAAGACTCCCTTTTAAAATGTCAGATTCACAACATAAAGATCAAGGAATTACGAAAATAAAAGCTATAAAAAGATCTAAAATTACTGGAATATAGCTTGATAATGACGGAGACTTTCCTCTCTCAAAGTGAAGGCTTTTTGTGGCTTCTCTGAATGAATTAGAATAAGAAAAGACCTCTATTTATAAGCTAAAAAATGGTTCCTTTGACTGGTCCAAAGTCTTCTTCGAGTGGTCAAAGAATCAACCAAATTTTAAATTTTTGCTGCAATCAGATAAAACCGACCTTCAACTGATCAAGTGGCCTGCTCGACTGGTTGAGCATAACATTCGATTGGTCAAGGGAGCATAAATTTAGTTGCTGGAGTTTGAGTCGAGCTCCCTTCGATTGGTCGAGCAAGTGTCC
Source organism: Magnolia kwangsiensis (assembly GCA_037074715.1). Taxonomy (NCBI): domain Eukaryota; kingdom Viridiplantae; phylum Streptophyta; class Magnoliopsida; order Magnoliales; family Magnoliaceae; genus Magnolia; species Magnolia kwangsiensis. The sequence continues at coordinate 71,264,944 of CM073574.1, read as the reverse complement.
ACGACTGGCCGAGCACAGTTCTCGATGAGTCGAGGAACTACCAGAAAAATTTTGATTTAGAGTTTGAATATTGGACTAGTCGAAGCATTTGTTGGACTGGTCGAACCAGATCCTAAACTAGTCGAACTTAGGATTAGACTAGTCGAATTTGAGCCTAACCAAAGTATTAAAAACCCGTGAATGATTAGCATATGAAAGGACCCAAGTCCATGGTCTTTCTATGGTTAATTTGACCTACAATTATTGGACATTGAAGTATATACCTTGTAATTACTACTTGAATCTTTAGTAGTGTTCAGTGGATCTTCTACTTGAAGTAGACTTATAATTTAGCTTGATCTTAAACTTGAAGTAAAGTAGAACTCAACCTCGTAGTACTATCTTCATGTCTTGCACTTTCAAACTTCGTATAATGATCTTGAAGGTGAACTATCCATCTTCATTCACTTGAAGGTGAACTTTCCATCACATGAATAAGTCACACTATAAGCTATTTTGTTTCATCCAAATTTGACAACTAAGGGAGCATTATACATGACAACACTTACAAAGATCTAGTGGTCGACTGGAAGGGCATAGAATACAAGAGGCATGGTCCATAAAATAGGCAGGCAACCTGTAAGACCCAACCCGAGTGCATGTGTGTGTGTGCATTTCATTTCTCTTAGTCCTGCGGTCCTACCGGTCGAATCCCGATGACCCACGACCCTCGAATAGTGTATGTGGTCATCCTCACGTTTGGTCACGTAGACCCGACCCGGATCGACCCGAAACCTATGCCATCTTGTTCACATCGTCGTTGCGGTTCCGATGCCATGTCCCGTGCGTCTATCCGATGTGTAGATCATAAGTTGTAGGCATTTCATTTCTATCCTTGTGATCATGATCATGTGGCCCACCTAGAGATATATGCACATTTTCCCAAGATGACCTACTCATTTTCTCAATTTTCAACACACACTACTCACACCACCTAAGATTTCATCTCCACACTACCCACATCCTTAACACTACCCATCCCTAGTCTATAGCCACCATCGTTTGCTAGCTCATGATGAGCTCTCTATCCAAGTCACCCTTCCCTAGCGAGAGACCATCATGGTTGCTCTTTTCTAGACATTTGTAATGATGGATTTTCTACAACACCCCTCTCTCTCTTCTCTCCCTCTCATTTCTCCCTTCTCTCTTTTCATTCTCTCCCTAGCAAGAGGGTGGGATGTCCCCACCATCCTCTCATATTCCAACCCCCTTCTCCTCCATTTTCCCTCAATCCATCCATCCCAATCCCATCTTAACCATTAATCTTGCATCCTTGGAGCATTATAAGCCTAGAGTTGGAGTTTTGGTAGAGATCAAGAGGTGAGTGTTCCTCTAGATGTACAAACAGGAATTCAATAGTCTATATCAGCTCATTTCTTCATAAGGGAGGTGTAGGACCCACCAACCAATGGTGGAGATCCTACACAATCCCGTGGATGTGGCTAAATGGCCTATCTTATGCATGCATGATCCACGCAAGGGGTTTCCCTTCTATGGACCCCATTATGGTGGTATCCTTTGATTTCATAGCATGATGGGTCATCTAGACCTTAGAATCATGGTGGGTATGGCATCCCAACCATTCATCTTGATTTTAGGTACTACATGTGCTAGGTCCATGATGTAAATTGCATATCAATGTTGATGTGTGGTGTGATTGTTCTTGGAAGGGCTCAATAGTGGAGGAGCCCTTTCCCTATGGCCAGATTATTCTTCTCTCTCCTTTTTTTTCCTCATTTTCCCCTGATGTGTATGTGTAGCCCATTTGGTGGGCTTGGGATGTCTAGAAAATCCAGCAATGGTAGGACGCACATACCACCTATACCAAGATTTTGGGTGTCCTACTTACTGCCTATATGATGCATACAAAGTGTTTTGGCTTGAGTTTATAATTTGGACACTAGTGGGGCCCACTAAGGAAGGCCACACCACCCTTTATTTGATATGTATTTCTAGATATGGGCTAGTATGTCCAGCCATATGCGGTTGTCCAGAAATTCTGAACTATTTTTCTTGGACTGTTGTAGCTGATTTTTGGGCTTAGGATTTGCCCATATATTCGATCTCATTTCTTCTTGATGTGGGGTGTCCTTTGGAGGAGTGGACCCCACCTTGAAGTGTGATGGACCATACCTCAGATTGTCCATGCAACGACACCTAAAAGGGGAGGCCCATAAGGGTGGATTTTCCACCTTGCTGGACCATCCAACCTTAATGAATGAAGGGGAAACACTAATATCAGCTTGATTCTTTAAGTGGTGGGCCACTTTTATGGATCCCACCTTACTATATTTTTCATAAAAATTATTAACCACCCATCTATCCCCTCTTAGACAAGTCTGGGCCCACTTTTATCGGTGTACATTGGTGTGGACAGTAACATTTGTTCAGCAGAACTTTTAATCCCTACCTTGTTGTCCATGTGTTTTTTCATGTTGTGCTTGGGCTTGTGGCTTCCTAATTGGCCCATCTTATGTCTCATCATGTTGGGACCCATCTTGGGGGTATGGGCCACCATTTTTCCACCTAAATAGGGGTATGACAGCCATAACTAGACATCCTAGCTAGGCTGGCTGTCCACCACGTTTTGACTCACCTTGATGTATGGTTTTATCCACATCGTCCCTCCATAATGTGCCTCACATGGACATGGCCCACCTCCCAGTGGGACTTCCACATGTGGGGCCCACTTTGATGCCTTTTAGGGGCAGCCGACCATTACCCCAAGGCTTCCACTCTAGGACACCAGCCATATTAGGCTACTACTGGGCCTCTAATCCAGTAGTTGGCCCACTTGTTATGTGTGTTGTATCCACTCCTTTCATCTAGTGGGACCCACTGTGACATGCGTGGGTCACCAGGGAATAAAATATTTATATAAATTAAATATTGCTGGACTCCAGCAACCCAGAAAGTGGGTGGACTGGAATTTCAACAATAGCCCAAAGTAGCTACCCATAATTTTTATTTTGGGGCAGTATGGCCCACCAGATTTAAGGATGGTTTGTACATATATATTGCATCTTCCTAAAGTATTTTTGGGCTTAATTAGTGTACTCTAGAGGCCCACCCCAATTGGATTTAATTGGGTTCATGTATGTAGCTAGTTGTTAGATTCTTTAGGCCCATAAAGGACAGGAACATTCTAGATAGGCCCCTTAGACCCTTGGGCCATTTTTACCATGTCATTGTGATGGGTTTATGGGCCGGATTACACAAATGGTTGGGCCCTTGGTTTCCCACCAAATCAACTCTATGCTTGGGCTAGGTTGTAGGCCCAACTCACTTGACTCATACATGTGAATTGCCTATGTGGTTGGAGCGATGGGTTGCCCACTAGGCCCACCATAATATATGGATTAATGACCCTTATGTTTGGGCTCAAACCTTGTTTATGGGACCACAATATTATTTATGAGTTAGGCTTTGTATGATTGCCCACTAGGCCCATGTATTGGTATAGGCCTTGGGTCTTGATTCGCGTTTGATTTTAGGCAGGCTACCTCTTGGAACCAGTTGAGGTTGGATGTCTTCCTTGGAGATCCTAAGGTAGGTCCATGGTTTCTCTATAGGTGGTTAAAGATCTACCATAGACCCTTGCTAGGACCGTTTATCCTTTCAAGCTTATGTCTTGTTATCCTTAGCTTGTAGGCTAAGAGAAACTATTGGGCCCCCACTAGAGGATGTCTCCTTAGAGGATCTATCTAAGTGCTTAGACTTGATCCCTCCTTGGGAAGGAGGAGTGTATTCCATGTCATCATCACTATATGACGCACCTATTTCACTCTCAAGACCCATGTGTATCATTGCGTGGCTAGATTACATTAGTGTGGGGTCATTTGGTTAGTATGATTGAGGGATGGAGTTTTACCTTCTTTTGCACATTGAGTGTTTGGAGTTGGTGCATAATTGGTATACGTGATTCATGCATCTGGCATCGTATCTCGTGGATATTATCGCCCTTGCTTCACCAGGGTCTTGCCTTCACAGGCATATTCATGGATGGCTATATGTGAACACCGAAAATATATTATTAGAGCATTTGGGGTGCATAGGATATCCCTGAGTGAAAGCCCCTAAACCTTCAAGGTACTTAGAAGATGCCTCAATGTCGTGATCGAGTGAAAATTATGAGTGCCCAAGTGCCTTACATCGTTAGGCCGCATCTCCCACTATCGTGTAATCGGTTGAGATGGGATGTGGCTTTATCCATCTGAGTGAGTGGGCATATTTGACTATACGGGTCTGTAAAGTGGTAGTCATCCTACAGTATATTTGACTATGCAGGTTGAGATGGCATGTTTGCCCAAGCCTCATTGGTGATTGGCTGTCCACAGGCGGGTAGTGAGGTCTCATGCGCTCGTTTGAGTATGCGGGTCTGTAAAGTGGTAGTCATCCTACAGTATATTTGACCCCGGTGGATTTATTATTATGGAATTGTACTTGATATGTGGATTGGATATGAAGACCGGCATTACTTCACATTGCATTGGCATTAGCTTTATAAGCCTCATATTGTATCACCTTGGTATGGTGTCTAATACTCATATATTACATTGCATAGCCTTAGTACGGCTTACTACATTCATAGCTTCTCCTCGATATGGCTAGTGGCAATGGTATCATTCCTATTTCCTTCTGTATTCTCCCCTATCTTCTTCTGAGCACCATTATCACACACCTTCACCGCCCTCTAAGCTTTCTATAATCTTATGCATGATTGATGCGTTCAGGTGATTCTAAGTCGGAGCAGTAGTGGTTGGGGCATTGGATTGGAGCGCATTAAAGACCCGTTATAGACTTTTCTCCTTCTTATCTTATGTATGTCCTTTTAAACCTTCTGTAACTGTAAAAGTTTAAATTCTTAGTGGATTTTGTAGTGTGTTCTTTGGTTTATTTTTGAAATTTACTTGTTATGATCTTGGGTATGCCCTATTAGATTGGAATTATGATTTGAAAATCCTCCTTGTAGGATCCCAGGATCGAAATCCTGCCTCTGGAGCTGAGAATGGGGTGCTACGAAGGCTATAACGGTAGGAATCGGCTATTGTGTTCCTTGTGAATCCGATCACCAAGTCTGGGGCATGATAGGAATTAGTTCAAAGCCAAGCAAGTAATTTTGGAATGACTTGGGATAACATTACTTATCTGTTGTGAGCTTAGGATAAGTAGTGTCTTGAGAGCCTTCATTTCGTTTGAGCCTGCAATATTCTAACCCTATGCATTGTCATCCTTGTTCTTCTGTAGACGATGCCTCCTAGACTTGGCGCCCATGGCTGTGGTGCCCGTGGTCGAGTCATGAGAGGTAGAGGCACCCATGATACCCGGTTAACCCGATCACATCCTACTCCACCCATCGTGGACCCTAGTCCCGATCCTATTCCTCAGGTCGTAATTCCACCCCCTATCGTGCTTTTTCCCCCGTCCGAGCCTGCTATTCTGGTTTCAGAGGCTCCATCTCCTTCCACACCTGTGCCTTCGCATGAGGCGAGTGCCACCCCCACTCATCCTACAGTTTCAGTTAGGGTTGAGCAGTTTTAGTAGATGATACAGGCAGTCACTGCTGACCTTCAGTCCCGTCAGCCTGCTGCCAAGGTTCCTAGTAGTCTGACCTGCCCCATGCAAGCACGATATTTTGTGAATTCCAGCAGCATGATCCCTCAAGGTTCAAGGGTGAACCTAACCCTTCTGTCGTCGATGCATGGCGCACCGTGATCGAGAGGATTTTCAACATTATGCAGTGTCCGGCTGATCAGAGAGTTTCCCCAGCTACCTTTCTTCTTCATGGCGAGGCCCAGCATTAGTGGTCATCAGTTTCGATGATGGTCGGGCCTTAGTTTGTTTGGACTTGGGAGGAATTCATGGTCCGCTTCGACTTGAAGTTCTTCCCTGAGCATGTTCAGGAGGAGAGGATTATGGAGTTTGAGACTATAGTCCAGGGAGATATGACAGTATGAGGCCCATTTCTTAGCTCTTTCCAGATTTACTCCTTATTTCACTGATGACGAGAAGAGAAAGGCCCGCCATTTTCCCACTCTCTGCAGTTGAGTAGTGGGTTATTGCTTGATGATGTTAGATCAGGTCATCCACCGAGCGTTGGTTTATGAGGAGGACTAGGCTATGACCTAAAGGACCCGTGATCAAACTTTCGGCAGAGACCGAAAGATGAGGGCACCAGCCAGTAGTTCCCGACAGCACTGTCAGTAGAGGTGGAGAGGCAGATCTAAGTTCAGACAGCCCGCGGCGTAATTGGCAGCATCATCTTCAGTGCAACCAGCCACTTCTTCCTCTAATCCATTTACCGGTGTATGTTATGGATGTGGGCAGACATGGCATCAGAGGCGTGATTTCCCTCTCCCTTACAACAGCAGAGGCCACCACAGTTTCCTCCTCCCCATCCTCCTTAGCAGCAGCATCAGCAGCGAGCATAGCATTAGGCTCCCACTTCTAGGCCTCCTCCTCAGTAGTAGAGGTAGCTAGGAAGGCTTCCACAGTGGCCATAGCAATAGCAGTAAAGGGGATATGCACCTCCCTAGTCTTTGGGTCAAGTATACATCGCCGCTCAGCAAGCGCAAACTTAGGATCCGCAGTCCTCAAGCTTGCTTCCTTTACCAGCTTAGGGCAGATTTTATTCCACGCAACAAGTGCAGGGCCAGGATCCGCAGTCTTCGATTAGCGGAGTTGTCAAGGGTATTCTTCTTATTTCTGCTTGTAATGCCCATATTCTGTTCGATTTTAGCGCTTCCCATTCCTTCATGGCTGAACACTTTTGTCGATTGAGCGATATTCCATCAGAGTCTTATGTCTGACGCGTTGGCCTTTCGACTCCCTTAGGGAAGTCAGTTGTTTTGAGCTATCATTGTTTTTCTTTCCCAATGTTGGTTGGCTAGATGTTCATACCCGCTGATTTGTTCGTGATGCCGATGGTACAATTCGATGTTATTTTAGGTATGGACTGGCTTACTAAGTATCATACCATCTTGGACTGTGCCACGAGGACAGTCACGTATCGTATTCCCAGCTTTCCAGTGTTCTAATTTGTTGTCGAGCCTAGAGGAAATTCTTGTCTAGTTTATTGGCTTGTGTTGTCGAGGATTCCGTGACGGGGTGTATTAAGTAGCTGGCAGTTGTTTGCGAGTACACGGATGTGTTCCAAGAGATCCCAGGTTTGATATGGTGTGAAGGGGTCAGTAGATTGAGTTGCAGATTGATTTGGTGCCTGATATTGTGCCTATCTAGAAGGCCCCCTATCGGATGACACCGATGGAGTTGAAGGAACTACATGAGAAGTTGGATGAGCTCTAGGAGTTAGGTTTTATTCGTCCTAGCAGTTTGCCTTGGTGAGCCCTAGTATTATTCATGAAAAAGAAGGATAGTTCATCGAGGCTCTGTGTGGATTATCACGAGCTCAACAGAGTCACGATCAAGAACTGATACCCGCTTCCCCGTATAGATGATTTGTTCAACCAGCTACAGGGTGCACGGTTCTTCTTTAAGATAGACTTGCGGTCCGGTTACCATCAGATTCGATTCCGAGAGGAGGACATTCAGAAGATAACATTTCGAACGCACTACAGTCACTTTGAGTTCTTGGTCATGTCGTTCATACTGACCAATGCGCCCGCCATATTTATGCAGCTGATGAACAAGGTCTTTCGGCCCTTCCTCAATCAGTTTGTGGTGGTGTTTATTGATGATATTCTTACGTATTTGAGAACCCAGGAGGACCATGTTGAGCACTTGCAGATTATTCTTGAGACCCTCCGTGCCCACCAGCTGTATGTGAAGCTAGAGAAGTGCGAGTTCTGGCAGGAAGAGGTGAAGTTTCTCGATCAGGTGGTGATATGGGAGGGTGTCGCAGTGGACCCCTCGAAGGTTGATGCGGTATATCATTAGGGCCAACCCACGAACGCGTCTGAGATCTGTAACTTCCTTAGTCTGATAAAATATTATCGTCGGTTTATCGAGAGTTTTTCCGTATTGTGGTACCGCTGACTATGTTAACGCGGAAGGGCACCGAGTTTGTCTGGAGTGACTCCTGCGAGGAGGCATTTATGGAGTTGAAGTACTGTCTCACGTCCACTCCTGTTCTCACTCTTCCTGATGGGAGTGAGGGTTTTGTTGTATTTACCAATGCCTCTAAAGTTGGCTTGAGTGTTGTCCTGATGTAGCACGGGAAGGTAGTGGCATATGCCTCATGCCAGCTCAAGGTCCATGAGCTGAACTCCCCACTCATGATTTGGAGTTAGAAGCAATTGTCTTCGCACTGAAGGTGTGGAGGCATTATCTCTATGGGGTTAGGTTCGAGCTATTCTCGGATCATAAGAGCTTGAAGTATCTATTTTCGTAATCCAGGTTAAACATACGACAAAGACGATGGATGGAGCTTTTGAAAGATTGTGACTTCGACCTTCAGTACCACCTGGGTAAGGTGAATGTGGTGGCGGACGTGCTCAGCTGTCAGCCACGAGGCCTGGTAGCATAGATGATGGTTCAACAATGGTAGATGCTCGAGAATGTTTCAAAATTTGACTTTGAGTTCGGTCTATATTCTTGCATTGTTCAGCTTTCAAGCATGTCAATTCAACCCTATTTAGTTGCTAGGGTGATCGAGGACCAACGAACGAACAAGTCACTTCAGGAGTATCGAGCAGAAGCAGCATCCGTGGAGCAATCAGACTGGTAGATTGGTTCTGATGGTGGATTACGCTTCAAAGGCCAATTGTGTATCTCGAACGTGCTAGAGTTGCGTCGTGATCTGATGACCAAGGCACACCGATTGAGACTTACTATTCACTCGGGCTCCACGAAGATGTATAGAGATATGAGGAGGTAGTATTTTTGGCTGGGGATGAAATGCCAGATTACTAGCTTTGTGGCTGAGTGTGACACTTGCCAGTGTGTCTAGGCCAATCACCAAAGACCCCCTGGTCCCTTGCAGCCATTAAGCACTCTAATGTGGAAGTGGGAGCATGTGTCAATGGATTTCAGCACAAGTTTGTCAAGGACTCAATGCGGTCAAGATACCATCTGGGTTGTCATCGATCGTTTGACGAAGTCGGCTCATTTCATTCCGATGCATGCTTCCTGGACTATGGACCAGTTGGCGAGGATCTTCATTGAGGAGATAGTGAGACTGCACGGCATTCCGATTTTGTTTATATCTTATCGAGACTCCAGGTTTATATCTCAATTTTGGAGGAGTTTGCAACAGGCGATGGGGTCTACTTTACATCTCAACACCCCTTATCATCCGCAGACGGATGGGCAGACTAAAAGGGTCAACTACATCCTTGAGGATATGCTTAGAGCCTTTGTGATCAACTTTGCGAGCAGTTAGGACGAGCATTTACACTTCACCGAGTTCACGTACGACAATAGTTATCAGGCGACTATCGGCATGACTCCTTTTTAGGCACTCTATAGTAGACCGTGTATATCTCTTAGCTATTGGACCGAGGTTGGAGAGCGTTGTCTCCTAAGTCCCGATCTTGTGAAGTAGACGTTAGAGATTATTGATGTTATCAGGAAGAGGATGCACACAGTTCAGATCCGGTTGAAGAGTTTTTCTGATCGTCGGCGTTGACCCCTCAAGTTTACAATTGGGGACATGGTATATCTCAAGGTCTGGCCTATGAAAGGTGTGGTTTTATTTGGTGTGAAGGGAAAGCTTGCTTTGAGATTTATTGGACCTTTCAAGATTACCGAGCGCGTGGGCGTTGTGGCCTACAAGCTTATCTTATCTTCTAAGCTGTCTGCGATCCACGATGTGTTCCATATTTCTAGGTTGAGGAAGTGTGGGTCAGACATCATTCATGTGATTGATTGGCAGCCCCTCGAGGTCCGTGAGGATATTTTCTATATTGAGCAGTTGATTCGTATTCTTGATCGAAAAGAGTAGGTTCTCAGGACCAAGGTCATTCCCTTAGTGAAAGTGCAATGGGGTTATCATTCAGAGGCTGAGGTATCTTGGGAATGCAAGGCCAAAATTAGAGAGCGTTATTTCCATTTTTTTGATGATTGATTGATATATGATTATATGCATTGCCTTCTCTTTGATGATTGTTATATGATGGTGGTGTTTTGCCTTTCATTTTGTCCTAGATTTGGTAAATTTTGAGGATGAAATTTTTTTATTAGTGGGGAGGGTTGTAGGACCCGACCCAAGTGGTTGTGTGTGTGCATTTCATTTCTCTTGGTCCTATGGTCCTACTGGTCGAATTCCGGTGACCCACGACCCTTGGATAGTGTTTGCGGTCATTCTCAAGTCCAGTCACATTGACCCAACCCAGATCGACCCAAAACCTATGTCATCTTGTTCGCATTGTCGTTGTAGTTTCGATACCACGTCTCATGCGTCTATCAGATGTGTAGATCATAAGTTGTAGGTATTTCATTTGTAGCCCTTTGATCATGATCATGTGGCCCACCTAGAGAGATTCACGTTTCCCAAGATGGCCTATCCATTTGATCAATTTCCAACACACACTACCCACACCACCTAAGATTTCATCTCTACACTACCCACATCCTTAACACTACCCATCCCTGGTCTATAGCCACCATTTAGGTCTTCTTTTGCTAGCTCATGATGAGCTCTCTATCCAAGCCACCCTTCCCAAGAGAGAGACCATCATGGTTGCTATTTTATAGCCATTTGTAATGATGGATTTTCTAGAACACCTGTCTCTCTTCTCTCCCTCTCATTTCACCCTTCTCTCTTTTCATTCTCTCCCTAACAAGAGGGTGGGACATCCCCACTATTCTCTCATATTCCAGCCCCCTTCTCCTCCATTTCCCCTTAATTCATCCATCCTAATCCCTTCTTCACCATTAATCTTACATCATTAGATCATTAGAAGCCTGGAGTTGGATTTTTGGTGGAGATCAAGAGGTGGGTGTTCCTCTAGATGTACAAATCTGATTTCAATAGTCTAGATCTTCTCATTTCTTCAGAAGGGAGGTGTAGGACCCACCAACCAATGGTGGAGATCCTACACAATCCCTTGGATGTGGCCAAATGGCCTATCTTATGCATGCATGATCCATGCATGGGTTCACTTCTATAGACCCCATCATGGTGGTATCCTTTGATTTCATAGCATGAAGGGTCATCTAGACCTTAAAATCATGGTGGGGATGGTATCTCAACCATTCATCTTGATTTTAGGTCGTACATGTGCTAGGTCCATGATGTAAATTACATATTAATGTTGATGTGTGGTGTGATTGTTCTTGGGAGGACTCAACAGTGGGGCCCTTTCCCTATGGCCAGATTGTTCTTCTCTCTCTTTTTTTTCCTCATTTTTCCCTGATGTGTGTGTGTGGCCCATTTGGTGAGCCTGTGACGTCCAGAAAATCTAGCAATGGTGGGACACCCATACCACCTACACCAAGAATTTGGTTGTCCTACTTGATACCTATATGATGCATGCAAAGTGTTTTATCTTGAGTTTATGATCTAGACACTAGTGGGGTCCACTAAGGAAGGCCACGCCACCCTTTATTTGATGTGTATTTCTAAATATGGGCTGGTATGTCCAGCCATTTATGGTTGTCCAGAAATTCTGTACTATTTTTCTTGGACTGTTGTAGCTGATTTTTGGGCTTGGGATTTGCCCATGTATTCGATCCCATTTCTTCCTGATGTAGGGTGTCCTTTGGAGGAGTGGACCCCACCTTGAAGTGTGATGGACCACACCTCAGATTTTCCATACAATGGCACCCAAAAGGGGAGGCCCATAAGGGTGGACGGTGTAACACCCTGAAAATCGGGGGTCGTGTATAAACTCAACTCCCGAGTTCCAGACCGTCACTTATGCAACAAAAATGGTTATGATTCAATGTTGTCTGATTTAAAGCATTCACATGAGTAAAAGTATACCAAAACTGCAATTCATACTTCAGATCCAGTGATAAAAGCAAGCGGAAGACTAAACAATGTATATATCACTGTATGGAAAAACAAAGTAATCTCATCTGTCTCCAAAGTATGACTACATCTCTGAGTCTCATATACATATACATAACAAAAGAATAATGTTCAAAAAGGAAAGTCCCACTGATGTCCCCTCGATCCAGGTCGCCTACGGGAAGCCGTCATGATACTGTATATACGAGAACTCATCCTGGTCCTCGTCGATCTCTGGCTCCACCTCCTGGATCTCGTCCTCACCTGCAGCTACAACAGGGTCTGGTGGGTGTTGCAAACACCATCCCGTAACGTGGGAATGAGTGATCAACTCAGTGGAATCATAGAGCAAAGATTAGCATGTTCACAATTCAATCACGCGATAATAGTAAAGCAGTAAATCAGACAATCCTAATACTGTTGTTAATGCAAGATGATATGACGTGATGTATGCCCTCACCGACGATCACCCTCATGCGGCAACATCTTACGACCGCGGCATGCCACACTCCCTAGAGTGCTCCACATCTTCCAGGCACATGCAATGCTATGGTGATATGAATTCCAAGTTGTTATTAGTCCATTCAAATAGCAGGATTGGGAAACTAAGGTACTTCCCTTGTATCAATCCCAACACAGATCCTGTCTAGGGTCGTCACTCCTAGTAATCTCATACGATGTATATTTCGTAGGTCACTGCAAGGGCTGCCAGGGCTGTTGCTCGCACTCGTTGCACCGCTCCCCCATCACCTTATCAATACAGGCCTACTGTACTCTACTGCACGGAAGGGTCGTCGCCTCCCGTGGACTCAGAATACGCTCGCGGTCACTACAAAGGGCTTGTCGCCTGATCAGTGTAGGCCGACAGCTAGAATATAGTGTCCCATACCACCATAATCTGCTCACGAGTCTAGGTGCTCACTGGTCACTACGGGGAGGTTTGTGGCCCCAGCGTAGGCCGACAGCTCGACCACGGTGTCCCATACCACCATGCCCGGCTCATGAGTTTTCGTGGATCAAGGTACCACGGTTAATAGGGTTTACAATGGTAAGTTCAGTACCCTAGGTTCAAGCAGTTATGACATATACAAGGTGAACATACATCGGCCAGTCGGGTTACTTGACGGGCTCGACTAGCGCGATCGCATCTCAAGTTGAACGACATGAAGTGCGTAAAACATTTCGCGTGGCCTAACCACTGCCGCCAACTCTCAACACGAATCACGTTCATCGATGCGTCGTTCGTGGCTATGACCAGTCAGCCACGAATTCGCTCGGTTACCGACTGCCTGGACTAAGTCTAGTCCCACACATCTATGGAATCATATTAACACGATACGCAAAGGTATTGGAATTGAAATACATCATGTGAGCATGTTAACACATGTTATAACATTCAACTTAAGCAAATCTTCAAGGCATACCTTCTATGCATGTAATGCAATCATGCATAAGGTAAACATGTAGGAAATCATTTAGGTCAGCATATTAATCATGAAATCAATCTCAAACTACTACATAACATCATTCAATTCAATACATACTAATACAAGCATTTATACAAACACATACACTACACACTTAAGTGCACATATAGTATGTCGACCCAAAGTGCGCAACTTGGCGAATCTCTTCACCAAACTGATTATGCAAGCATTCCTAACTCTCTAATGCGGCGACAAACCATGTCAATCACGTCAGCAAAATATGCATGTAGACCGTACTTCCTACAAATGACTAAAATGCCCTAAATCTCATATTCTTCGTTAGTTTACGAAACAGGAAACGGAAAGCATGTTGTACATGTCAAACGACGATGCCGTCGATAATCTACTATTAAACGACATTGAAAGCGTTGTAAACCGTCAATCAAAGCGTCTAAAATCCTCACCTAGTCTCTTACGGTTACAAGATTTTGAACGGAGCGTATACGCTTCGTCTACGGCAGTAGGAGAGCCTGATTTATGGAATACGTTAGCTAACATGTTATGCAACTAAGTAAACCCTAAATCAGCAAGTTTTTGGGGTTATTTTATACCTAAAAAAGTGGAGAAATCACCATCCAGGTGATTGGAAGGAAGTGCTGAAGCAGCAACTGTCAGGGGCTCGGAAGCGGAGAAATTCTCTTCTTCTCTTTCTCTCAAACTCTCTCTCTTTTCCTCCTAGGGTTTGTGATTTTCGTATGGGAAGGAGAAATGAGGGTTTCAACCCCTTTTATAAGCTTGAAATCGCCGAAAATAGGCTCTGGGACGAAGTTTACTTGGTGCCTATCCATTTCGGGACTGTTTCGGTCCAAAAACTGCTTTCTGGTGGTCCCCTGGTCGATTGCGATCAGACTTAAGCTCATGGGTACCAGATGTAGCTCTTATTAAGTTTTCAGTCTGGCAGGGTTCGCAGATCGCACGTGGCGGACCAGTTTTAGTTCAGCGGTCACCGCACGTAGATCAGGGCTGAAAGTCTCATGATAATAAATAGAAATTTTTCCTGATCCGAGGGTGTAATCTGAATGAATTCTGACGGTCAGAACGCTTAATACTGACGCGTCAAGTCGTGTGCCAGATTTGAATTTGAAATTCCAAATCCGCCCCTATTCGCGGTCGCTTCAGTCCGGGTTCAACGAAATAGTCTGTGATTATCGGTTTGACTTGATTTTCGAGATGATTGTCAAGTCCAGTTGGGCGGTTCTAACGGTCTAAGATAGGAGGTATCGGACCTTCGACGCGCGGTCTAAATCCAATACAAAAGTTCAACGTGGTCCAGAGGACAAACCCGCTTAGAGTTTGATCCGAGGTTATAGAGTGTTGTAGAGTCGTTTGTTCTACTCGATTTGGGTCTTGCAGAACGTATTTAAAGTGATCAGGGACTATTTCCCATCTACTCTAGCGTTGCGCTAGCTAACTTACGCTTAATTTCCATGGAATTTATTTCTACGCGATTTCGGGTCGAGTTGGTACACGAGCCCAAGTACGGATTTTTCACAGGCGTTACAATCTACCCCCCTTAACAAATAATTTCGTCCTCGAAATTTGTACCTGTTCGTACTCCTCGAGAAGCTGTGGGTAGTTCTTTCTGATCTCGGCTTCGGTCTCCCAAGTAGGCTCCTCCTCAGTATGATGCGTCCATAGTACCTTCACAAGGGGAATCACCTTGCTACGCAGTACCTGCTCCTTCCTGTCTAAGATGCGTGTCGGTCGCAGGATATAAGTAACATCCTCTCCTAACTGCACCTGCTCCCATCTGATGATATGGGAAGGATCAGCAACGTACTTCTTCAGCATAGAAACATGAAATACGTTGTGGACGCTCGCGAGGGGCGTGGGTAAAGCCAATCGGTAAGCCACTGCTCCCACACGATCGAGGATCTGGAATGGACCAATGAATCGCGATGCCAGCTTCCCCTTTTTCCCGAACCGAAGGACTCCCTTCATAGGGGAAACTCGCAAAAACACGTGATCCCCGACTGTGAACTCTAGTGGCCGTCGTCTCGTATCGGCGTAGCTCTTCTGTCTGCTCTGCGTTGTAAGAAGCCGACGTCGAATAATATCGATCTTCACTGACATCGCCTGCACCAACTCTGGGCCGATCAAGCTACGCTCACCGACCTCTAACCAGCAATGCGGTGCGCGACAAGGTCGCCCATACAGCGCCTCATAAGGTGCCATGCCGATACTCGCCTGGAAGCTATTATTGTACGCAAACTCCGCATATGCAAGACAGTCATCCCAACTATCCTTGAAGTCCAATGCGCAAGCTCGCAACATGTCCTCCAGGATCTGGTTCACTCGCTCCGTCTGTCCGTCCGTCTGTGGGTGGAAGGCAGTACTAAACTTCAACTTGAGGCTCTTGTGGTCGCAAAAGAGCTCGAACTCCTCTCCGTAGAGGTAATGTCTCCAGAGTCTCAGTGCGAATATAACAGCTGCCAACTCTAGGTCGTGTGTAGGGTAATTCTCCTCGTGCTTCCTTAATTGTCTCGAGGCATACGAAATTACCCTGTCCCTCTGCATAAGGACACAACCCAAACCAACGCTAGACGCGTCAGTGTATATAGTGTATCTAACCCCTTGCTCTGGCAATACTAGCACAGGGGCGGACGTAAGTCTGTCCTTCAGCTCCTGAAAAGCTGACTCCGCCTTATCATTCCAGGCGAACTTCACGTCCTTCCGTGTCAACTGAGATAAGGGTCTCGCGATCTTCGAGAAGTCTTGAATGAAGCGCCGATAGTAACCAGCGAGACCCAAGAAACTCCTCACCTCAGTGACAGAACCAGGCTGCTCCTAGTCCTGCACCGCAGCTACCTTAGACAGGTCAACTACCATGCCATCCTTGGACACCACGTGTCCCAGAAACTTCACCTCCTGCTTCCAGAAGTCGCACTTCTTATACTGTGCGAACAACTGATGTCGTCTAAGCGTATCAAGGACCAAACGCAAGTGCTCCTCATGCTCCTCTCGACTCCTAGAGTATACCAAAATGTCGTCGATGAAGACAACGACGAATCGATAGAGGAAAGGCCGAAATACCCGGTTCATCAGATCCATGAATACGGCCGGTGCGTTCGTGAGACCGAACGACATCACGAGGAACTCGTAGTGGCCAAAACTGGTCCTGAATGCTGTTTTCTGCACGTCCTCATCTCTGACGCGCAGCTGATGATAACCTGACTGAAGATCAATCTTCGAGAAGTACTGCGCTCCTCTCAACTGATCAAACAAGTCATCGATCCTGGGCAAAGGGTACTTGTTCTTCACCGTGAGTTGGTTCAGCCTGCGATAATCAATACACAATCGCAGCGAACCATCCTTCTTCTTCACGAACAAGACCGGTGCTCCCCAAGGAGACACGCTAGGCCGTATAAAGCCAAGCTCTAGCAGACCATCAATCTGCGTCCTCAACTCATCCATCTCACATGGTGCCATGCGATACATCGGCAGTGAGACGGGTGTAGAACCAGGAACCAGATCGATATCTTCCTGAACAGATCCCCGAACTCAGAAATAACTGGCGTCTGCTCAAGTACCTGGGCACCAGCGTCGCGCAATAGAGTGGCGTAGCTAAGAATGCGGAAAGGAAGATTTACCCGCACTGGAAATGTGAAGGATGCACCCTCAGGCTCGTACGCTGTGACTATATGAGTCTCGCAGTCAATCTCGGCTCTCGCTGCAGTCAACCAATCCATGCCAAGAATGACGTTGAGATAAACGAGCGAGGGATCGACGACCAGATCAAGAGTCATCGTCCTGCCTCCCAGATCAACCAAACAACCCTCACACATCTGGGTGACATCCGAAAAATCTCCATGAGCTGCAAAGACTCGCACGCTATCCATAGTGATAGTCTGTAACCCGAGACGTCTGACTACGGCACACGATATCAAAGAAATCGTGGAACCAGTGTCCACCATGACAAGAACAGGAGTACCTCCGATATGGGCCGTGACCTCAAAGGCTGAATGCTGGAAAGTCGGCGTCGTAGCTGCCTCAGCGGTCAATGCATGAACTCGAGCCTGCTGTGGCCGGTTCGGCCGCTGTGTCAAGGGCCGTGGAGGCTGTCGAATCTGCGATACCGTAGGTCTGAAAGAAGGATGCGCAGGAGCTGACCGTATAGGCGGTGCTGATATCGCCTGTGGACGTACACGATCAATCTTCTGCGGCGGCGAGAACCCACTGTCCCGCATCCTCGAAAAGCAACTCTGCGCTAAGTGGCCCGTCCTCCCATAGTATATACATGACAAATCAGGTCACCGAAATGGTGGTACAGGCGTCGTGGTCCTGGTAGGAGGATCAAAGCGAGGCCTCTTGCCCGCGAAGGGCCTGTCTGGTAAATCCGGTCGCGGCCTAGAAGTAGCCGGGTCTCGAGATCGCGCAAGTCGATCCACGTCCTGCTCTTCCCGCATGGACATGTGAACCAACTCCGCATAGGAAGGAAAACTGACACAGCACATCTTCGACCGAATATCCGGCCGCAAGCCCTCCAAAAAGCGCCGTATGCGCATCTGCTCATCAGCTAGAATCGTCGGGACGTACCTGCCCAACTCTGTGAACCGATGCTCATACTCGGTAACTGTCATCGCTGCCTGCCTGAGATGGAGAAACTCATTCTCCCTCTCGTGCCTGTAGGTCTGGGGATAATACTTCTCATGGAAGCGGAACTCAAATGCTGCCCACGTCCATACAAAATCTGCGGCAACAGTCCGCAGTACGCTATCCCACCACATACTGGCCTCTCTCTCAAACAGGAAGGTAGCCAGCTCTACCTGCTCAGCCTCTGTGCAGTGCAATATCCGTAGAATCTTCGACACTCGGTCGAGCCAGAACTCAGCCTCCTCGGGTCTGTGAGAACCCGTGAAAGTAGGAGGCCGCAAGCGCTGAAATCGCTCCAGTAGGCCCCGTGTGTCGGCAGGATTCCCCGCAGGGAAAGCAGGCGGCGCAGGATGGGCCATGCCCTCATCCTGGGCGTAAGTATAGGCATCCTCAGCTGGATGCACAGGTGGTGCAGGTGGAGTAGATGTAGTCGCACCCCCACCCTGGGCTAAAGTCCCAACTATGGTGGTCAGAAGCTGCTGCTGCTGTAGCATCATAGCCATCATCTGCTCGAATCTGTCAGGGGGTGGAGCAGGCTGTGGCGGATGAGGTGCGGAAGTAGATGCGCGATGTGGCTCTCTAACAGATGGTGTAAATGGCGGTGGTCCATCTGTAGGACCAACAGTAGGCTGAGACGATCGAACAGTCTCAGGAATCGGGCCCACAGCAGGGTCCGAGCGAGTGCCAGACTGAGAGGGAGTCTGATCCATATGGTCTGACAATGCAAGCCGAACTGCGCTCCTCGTAGTCTTAGGTGGCATTCCCTATATTCAAAATAGGGCGCAACCTTGTCAGTCTCAATTGCACAAGTACACCACAATCATTCACTAAAGAGTCAAAGGCATTCCATGCATTTCAATTAATCAAAATTGTCACAATACAAGGGATATATCCTTATAAGCATCATGACTAGAATTACATGAAAATTAAGACAGTTAAGCAACAGCAACATAAGCAAAGCACTAGCCCTAACAGGCTTTACACACATAAAACAGGAAATGGCTAACTACTAATAACAACATCAAGATCGCATCGCTAGTCGGAGTCTGGTGACGGAGGAGGAGCACCCTTATCCTGTAAGCAACACAGGATTACCTTCAAGGTGCGAGTCACCTTGCCAAACTTCTTCTTTGTAACGGCCTTGGCATCAGCGACCTCTGCTCGAAGTTCTTGGACTTCCCTTCACAAAGCGGTCTGACTCTCCTCCATCTGAGCAATGCGGTCGTCGATAGTAGTCTGCGCAGAAGGAGGAGGGCTCTCATCAGTATCCTGAGCCTCCTCTTCTGCTTCTTCCTGAGCTTCTTCCTGAACCTCTGCTCTAGGTTCTTCTTCGCTTTGATCTTCCTCTTCATCAAAGTCATCCCCACTATCCCTTTCAAGTTGATTTTCATGGTATTGCGACCCAATCTTCATCTTGACCATTGTCGACTCATCGATGATGTGAATCGATACTGGTAATTCGGGCCCAAGTCTATAGGCAAACTCAAGTGCAATCTTGCAAATAAGTCGGCCAAAGGGAAGCGATTCGGATGTTCTCCTCGACCTGGCTATGAGAACTATCTGCCGTAAGATGAAAGTGGCCATACATACATTCTCTCCCTAGGCCACCAGAAATAAGAAATCGACCATAAGACGCGTACATTCAATGCGGTTCGTCGACCTGGGATAAACATTGAACGTGCAGATATGGTGCAGCAGGCGCAAATCCTCAGACATGTACGTCGCCTTGAGGCTATTATTAGGCTGCCATGGAACTAACTTACCGCACAGAAACCTAGTGCGGCGATCTCGTTCACGTCTAGTCCTCAAATTCTTCTCACTAGGATGCACATCACCAAGAGGCACGTTGAGAAGTAGCGCAATCAACCGGACGTCGATCGTAGCCATCCGATCTCTACCAAAAGGGATTTTGAACTGCAAAGGCTCCAAGGTAGGGTTCTGGATGCTAGCATAGAAGGCACGAACGGTGCTCACATTAGCACGAGCGCGAGCTTCAAAGATCGGTCCCCAGTGCGCAGCTTCAATGCGTTCGAACAACAGATACTCGCCAAACAATCGTCCATCTACGTCCGCCTCAAATAACACTTTGCGATCAGTGTATTGGCCATGAGGCATCTCTGACAAAATTGTTCGTCCAAGGTGTGCATGGGGATCCAAATCCCGCTTTGTACGGCACTCCAGGACTACAGCTGGACCTGCGGCGGTGCTTGAACTTGCGGCACCACCCCGCGGTCTTCTCGATCGAGCAGGGCGGCTCGGCCCAGCCTCGTCTGTTGCAGTTTTTCTCTTACCCATCAAAGACAGGATGGATGAGAGTGACAAAAGACCCAAGATGGCTTCCACAAAAGCCATGGAAAATGCTGAAAATGCGGAGAAATGGCTGCCCAATCTGAGAAAAGGAAATCTAGGCATCGTAGAGGGATGCTTCAAGCTTCCCAAGGCTATAGTTTCAAAGAGAAATACAAACAGAAAGATGGGATGGAGCACCTCACGATTTCAGCTCTATTTGGGGGATTTTGGAGCTCCAAATGGTGAGATCTTCAAGAAGAGAGGCTGCCAACACCCAATAAGTGATGGGTGGTGGTCAGTTTTGGCCAAGGAGGGTCCTGGAAGTGTTTTGGGACGCTGGGGTTTGGAGTGGGTAGCTGAAAATTGAAAATAGGGCTATGTAGAGGGCTGTTTGTGAAGGAGGGATAAGATTTGGGGGTTTTCGTGAGGTGGGATTTATATAGGGAGGGTGTGGACCCCATTTAAGGCCCTGCGCCCGAAGGACAGCTCCATCGGACACCGCCGGTCGGCGATGCATCGCCCGACCGGCGATGGCATCGCCGGCCAACTGCCACGTTGGCCGGTGGGACCCCATGGGTCTGGTCCCCCATGGTCCCAGGGTCCCAAAAAATTAAGTCTCACCCCTTAGTTCATAGTATTTTGGTCTGTATGAGCCCAAACATGTGTTCGGGGCTTTCCGGGTCCACATTGCAATCCCGAATACCAAACCATATGATGCAACATATGTATTTGAGGTAAAAGGAGCCATTACATCTATCTAGATCCTTATTTGCTAAATAAAGTGAAGTTAGAATGGCCTTATGGCCATTTTTCATGAAATTTTACTATTCACTGTAAAACTTGGTGAATGTACTAATTTGTATTATTTTCACATTAGGTTTGATGCCTAATATGAAATGGATAAGAAAGAAATGAAGATTGGAGTGTTTAGAGGAGGAATTTTGAAGATTTTTGGTGAAACGGGGTTTTTAAGCCCTGGCGATTGATTACTGGAGTCGTGGTCATCCCACGGCCCAAGGATTCACCTTTGCAGTTTAAAACCGCTCATAGGACGTCTCCACCCGACTTCCTAAAGCTTAGAAGTGATTCGGGTTGCTTTACGCGACCCGAGATACGTTACAGACTCGATCTTGCAATCGATCCTATTAGACTTCGCCTATCGGTGAATCTACGATCTTAGAAGTGTTTCTAGACCCTTCTCGCACCCACCTAAGTCAAAGGAAGCGACAGCGTACGTCGCAAGACCATAACCCAGGCCCAGTATACACTCATTCATGCTCTGATACCAACTTGTAACACCCTGAAAATCGGGGGTCGTGTATAAACTCAACTCCCGAGTTCCAGACCGTCACTTATGCAACAAAAATGGTTATGATTCAATGTTGTCTGATTTAAAGCATTCACATGAGTAAAAGTATACCAAAACTGCAATTCATACTTCAGATCCAGTGATAAAAGCAAGCGGAAGACTAAACAATGTATATATCACTGTATGGAAAAATAAAGTAATCTCATCTGTCTCCAAAGTATGACTACATCTCTGAGTCTCATATACATATACATAACAAAAGAATAATGTTCAAAAAGGAAAGTCCCACTGATGTCCCCTCGATCCAGGTTGCCTACGGAAAGCCGTCATGATACTGTATATACGAGAACTCATCCTGGTCCTCGTCGATCTCTGGCTCCACCTCCTGGATCTCGTCCTCACCTGCAGCTACAACAGGGTCTGGTGGGTGTTGCAAACACCATCCCGTAACGTCGGAATGAGTGATCAACTCAGTGGAATCATAGAGCAAAGATTAGCATGTTCACAATTCAATCACGCGATAATAGTAAAGCAGTAAATCAGACAATCCTAATACTGTTGTTAATGCAAGATGATATGACGTGATGTATGCCCTCACCGACGATCACCCTCATGCGAAAACATCTTACGACCGCAGCATGCCACACTCCCTAGAGTGCTCCACATCTTCCAGGCACATGCAATGCTATGGTGATATGAATTTCAAGTTGTTATTAGTCCATTCAAACAGCAGGATTGGGAAACTAAGGTACTTCCCTTGTATCAATCCCAACACAGATCCTGTCTAGGGTCCTCACTCCTAGTAATCTCATACGATGTATATTTCGTAGGTCACTGCAAGGACTGCCAGGGCTGTTGCTCGCACTCGTTGCACCGCTCCCCCATCACCTTATCAATACAGGCCTACTGTACTCTACTGCACGGAAGGGTCGTCGCCTCCCGTGGACTCAGAATACGCTCGCGGTCACTACAAAGGGCTCGTCGCCTGATCAGTGTAGGCCGACAGCTAGAATATAGTGTCCCATACCACCATAATCTGCTCACGAGTCTAGGTGCTCACTGGTCACTACGGGGAGGTTTGTGGCCCCAGCGTAGGCCGACAGCTCGACCACGGTGTCCCATACCACCATGCCCGGCTCATGAGTCTTCGTGGATCAAGGTACCACGGTTAATAGGGTTTACAATGGTAAGTTCAGTACCCTAAGTTCAAGCATTTATGACACATACAAGGTGAACATACATCGGCCAGTCGGGTTACTTGACGGGCTCGACTAGCGCGATCGCATCTCAAGTTGAACGACATGAAGTGCGTAAAACACTTCGCGTGGCCTAACCACTGCCGCCAACTCTCAACACGAATCACGTTCATCGACGCGTCGTTCGTGGCTATGACCAGTCAGCCACGAATTCGCTCGGTTACCGACTGCCTGGACTAAGTCTAGTCCCACACATCTATGAAATCATATTAACACGATACGCAAAGGTATTGGAATTGAAATACATCATGTGAGCATGTTAACACATGTTATAACATTCAACTTAAGCAAATCTTCAAGGCATACCTTCTATGCATGTAATGCAATCATGCATAAGGTAAACATGTAGGAAATCATTTAGGTCAGCATATTAATCATGAAATCAATCTCAAACTACTACATAACATCATTCAATTCAATACATACTAATACAAGCATTTATACAAACACATACACTACACACTTAAGTCCACATATAGTATGTCGACCCAAAGTGCGCAACTTGGCGAATCTCTTCACCAAACTGATTATGCAAGCATTCCTAACTCTCTAATGCGGCGACAAACCATGTCAATAACGTCAGCAAAATATGCATGTAGACCGTACTTCCTACAAATGACTAAAATGCCCTAAATCTCATATTCTTCGTTAATTTACGAAACAGGAAACGGAAAGCATGTTGTACATGTCAAACGGCGATGCCGTCGATAATCTACTATTAAACGACATTAAAAGCGTTGTAAACCGTCAATCAAAGCGTCTAAATTCCTCACCTAGTCTCTTACGGTTGCAGGATTTTGAACGGAGCGTGTACGCTTCGTCTACGGCAGTAGGAGAGCCTGATTTATGGAATACGTTAGCTAACATGTTATGCAACTAAGTAAACCCTAAATCAGCAAGTTTTTGGGGTTATTTTATACCTGAAAAAGTGGAGAAATCACCAGCCAGGTGATTGGAAGGAAGTGCTGAAGCAGCAACTGTCAGGGGCTCGGAAGCGGGGAAATTCTCTTCTTCTCTTTCTCTCAAACTCTCTCTCTTTTCCTCCTAGGGTTTGTGATTTTTGGATGGGAAGGAGAAATGAGGGTTTCAACCCCTTTTATAAGCTTGAAATCGTCGAAAATAGGCTCCGGGACGAAGTTTACTTGGTGCCTATCCATTTCGGGGCTGTTTCGGTCCAAAAACTGCTTTCTGGTGGTCCCCTGGTCGATTGCGATCAGACTTAAGCTCATGGGTACCAGATGTAGCTCGTATTAAGTTTTCAGTCTGGCAAGGTTCGCAGATCGCACGTGGCGGACCAGTTTCAGTTCAGCGGTCACCGCACGTAGATCAGGGCTGAAAGTCTCATGATAATAAATAGAAATTTTTCCTGATCCGAGGGTGTAATCTGGATGAATTCTGACGGTCAGAACGCTTAATACTGACGCGTCAAGTCGTGTGCCAGATTTGAATTTGAAATTCCAAATCCGTCCCTATTCGCGGTCGCTTCAGTCCGGGTTCAACGAAATAGTCTGTGATTATCGGTTTGACTTGATTTTTGAGATGATTGTCAAGTCCAGCTGGGCGGTTCTAACGGTCTAAGATAGGAGGTATCGGACCTTCGACGCACGGTCTAAATCCAATACAAAAGTTCAACGTGGTCCAGAGGACAAACCCGCTTAGAGTTTGATCCGAGGTTATAGAGTATTGTAGAGTCGTTTGTTCTACTCGATTTGGGTCTTGCAGAACGTATTTAAAGTGATCAGGGACTATTTCCCAGCTACTCTAGCGTTGCGCTAGCTAACTTACGCTTAATTTCCATGGAATTTATTTTTACGCGATTTCGGGTCGAGTTGGTACTCGAGCCCAAGTACGGATTTTTCACGGGCGTTACAGACGGTCCACCTTGCTGGACCGTCCAGCCTTAATGAATGAAGGGGAAACATTAATATCAACTTGATTCTTTGAGTGGTGGGCCACTTTTGTGGACCCCACCTTACTGTATTTTTCATAAAAATTATTAACCACCTATCTATCCCCTCTTAGACAAGTCTGGGCCCACTTTTGTGGGTGTACATTGGTGTGGACGGCAATGTCTGTGCAGTTGAACTTTTAATTCATACCTTGCTGTCAATGTGTTTTCTTCATAATGTGCTTGGGCTTGTGGCTTCCTAATTGGCCCATCATGTTGGGACCCATCTTGGGGGTATGGACCACCATTTTTTCACCCAAATAGGGGTATATTGTTGTTGGACTGGAACTCATAGCTGGACGTCCCAGCTAAGTTGGTCGTCCACCACATTTTGGCCCACCTTGATGTATGGTTTTATCCACGCCGTCCCTCCATATTGTGGCCCACATGGACATGGCCCACCTCCCAGTAGGACATCCACATGTGGGGCCCACTTTTATTCCTTTTAGGGGGATCCGACCATGGCCCCAAGGCCGTCCACTCTAAGATGCCAGCCATAATGGGCTGCTGTTGGGCCTTCAGTCCATTATTTGGACTACTTGTTATGTGTATTGTATCCACTCCTTTCATCTAGTGGGACCCACTGTGACATGTGTAGGTCACCAGGGAATAAAATATTTATACAAATTAAATATAGCTGGACTCCAGCAGGCCCAGAAAGTTGGTGGGTTGGAATTTTAGCAATAGGCCCAAAGTAGCTTCCCATAATTTTGATTTTGGGGCAGTGTGACCCACTAGATTTAAGGATGTTTTGTACATATATCTTGTCATCTTCCTACAGTACTTTTGGGCTTAATTAGTACACTCTTGAGGCCCACCCCAGTTAGATTTAATTGGGTCCATGTATGTAGCTAGTTGTTAGATTCTTTAGGCCGATAAAGGGTTGGAACTTTCTAGATAGGCCCCTTGGACCCTTGGGCCATTTTTACCATGTCATTGTGATGGTTTTATGGGCCGAATTACACACATGGTTGGGCCCTTGGTTGCCCACCAAATCAACTCTATGCTTGGGCCGGGTTGTAAGCCTAACTCACTTGACTCATACATGTGAATTGCCCATGTGGTTAGAGTGATGGGTTGCCCACTAGGCCCACCACAATATATGGATTAATGACCCTTATGTTTGGGCCCAAACCTTGCTTATGGGCCCACAATATTGTTTATGAGTTGGGCTTTGTATGATTGCTCACTAGGCCTATGTATTGGTATAGGCCTTGGGCCTTGATTCGCGTTTGATTTTAGGCGGGCTACCTCTTGGAACCAGTTGAGGTTAAATGTCATCCTTGATGATCCTAAGGTAGGCCCATGAGTTCTCTATAGGTAGTTAAAAGTCTACCATACACCCTTGCTAGGACCGTTTATCTTTTTAGGCTTATGTCTTGTTCTCCTTAGCTTTGTGGGCTAATCTAAACTATTGGGCCCCCACTAGAGGATGTCTCCTTAAAGGATCTATTTAAGTGCCTAAACTTGATCCCTCCTTGGGAAGGAGGAGTGCATTCCACGTCATCATCGCTGTATGGCGCACCTATTTCACCCTCAGTATTTGGGGTGCATAGGATATCCTTGGGTGAAAGCCCACTAAACCTTCAAGGTACCTAGAAGACGCCTCAACGCTGTAACCGAGCGAAAATTATGAATGCCTGAGTGCCTTACACCGTTAGGCCACGTCTCCCACTATCGTGTAGTCGGTTGAGATGGGATGTGGCCTTATCCACCTGAGTGAGTGGGCATTTCTAGGCTGAGTCTAACCAGCTCATGAGTGAGTTCGCTACCTTTGAGCCTCGTTGGTGATTGGTTGTCCATAGGTGGGTATCGAGGTCTCCTATGCTCGTTTGACTATGCGGGTCTATAAAGCAGCAGTCGTCTTACAATGTATTTGACCCCGGTGGATTCCTTATTATGGAACTGTACTTGATATATGGTTTGGATATGAGGACCGATATTACTTTGCATTGCATTGGCATTGGCTCTATAAGCCTTATGTTGCATCGCCTTGGCACGGCGTCTAGTACTCATGTATTACATTGCATAGCCTTGGTACAGCTTACTGCATTCATAGCTTAGCCTCAGTACGGCTAGTGGCATTGCAATCATTCTTGTTTCCTTCTGCATTCTCCCCTATCTTCTTCTGAGCACCATTATCACACAGTTTCATCGCCCTTTAAGCTTTCTATAATCTTTTGCACGATTGACGCATGCAGGTGATTCTAGGTCGGCGCAGTAGCGGTCGGGGCATTAGATTAGAGCATGCTGAGTACCCATTATAGACTTTTCTCCTTCTTATCTTATGTATGTCCTTTTGAACCTTTTGTAACTATAAAAGTTTAAATTCTTAGTGGATTTTACAGTGTGTTCCTTGGTTTATTTCTGAAATTTATTTGCTATGATCTTGGGTATGCTCTATTCGATTGGAATTGTGATATGAAAATCCTCCTTATAAGATCTCAGGATCAGAATCCTACCTCAAGAGCCGAGAATGGGGTGTTACAGAGGCTGTTGCGGCCGAAACCGGCTATTGGGTTTCTTGTGAATCCTATCACCGAATCTGGGGCATGACACAACCACCGCCAATTTTTGGGTCCAGTTATGATCTTCACTTAAGATTGTCCATTCGGCCTATTTTTGGATCATGGATCAGAGACAGAGATCTCGTATATGTAAGTGTCTCTTTACAAACTTGATATATGACCTAAAACCATGGGTTCTACCTCATAGGAGCCACCCACCTCACATGGCCCCAAATTCATGGGTTCCGTTGGCTGCCCACTCCGAGTGTGCTCCTGTATCCCATAGACCACCCCACTCGAATCGACACCTCCCACTTTGATACCAATTTGATGCAGGATAATTAACCACTTGCTCTAAAAGCTTGAACTAATAGAGCATGGCGAATTAATCCATTTATCTCATAGCCCAAGTCTCAAATTCATAGGTTAGGTCCTTGGTCGAACCCTCCTCATGGGCCCCAAATCCATGGGATCCACCTCACATGAATCACCTACCTCACACGAGCCCCAAATCCATAGGTTTTGTGAGCCGCCCCCTAATGTGCCCCTATATCCCACAAGCCACCCCAGTCAAGCCAATTGTAAAAATGCTCCCCCCCCCCCCCCCCCCCCCCCCCCCCCCCCCCCGGAACTGATGTAAAATGAATTTTTGCAACAAATCATCTCCTTCTAATATTTCCTACAGAGTCTCTCTCCTATTCCAAAAGCTTGCAATTTCAACATGGTCGAACCAGGACTAGATAGTTTCACATGTCAACACTCAAGATCCATTTGTAGTTAATTAGGGTTCGATTCCTCACCTTTTTTTTTATATCAAATAACTTTTTTTTCCTTCAAAAGAGAGCTTGAATTTCATTAAGAAAAAAAAAAAAAAAAAAAAACCCAGGGCTATACAGCCATAACTCTAATTCAGACCAGACCAACAACAAAAAGGAAAAGGCCTGCCTATTCTGAGAGAGAAGAAAAAAAATAAAAAATAAATAAATAAATAAATAACACGGCACATAAGAGGGATGGCCCTCTCTTAGATAACCCAAACCTACTCTATCCAGGACTATATCACCCCAGATGGCAGGGGGAAGGGAAACCCTTGATCTACAAATCATCTCTGCTTAGGCGTCAATACACTCACCTCAGTGGTAGACTTTGAGGAGTTTCAACATGAGGTCTTGGGTTCAATACCCATAGGTGGTGAAATCCCACTACAACATGCGTTGGTGTGTGCGTCATGCGCATGTGTAAAAAATAAATAAATATAATTTTTTTAAAAATAAAAATAAAAATAAAAATAAAATAAAATCCATTTGTAGTTTCACCAGCTCCACTCTCTTGAGATCGGCCCCAGAACTCTCATTTCATTTTAATTCCAACCAGCTCTCGTAGGCCTCTCTGAGCCGAGCGTCAATCAGCCAATTTGATGGGCTGATGACGGCTGCCACACCTCGTCTGTCCCAGAACTAGTTTGGATATTAAACCATCAGTTAAGAGCTACAATAGAAAGAATATCTATACTGGAACGAAGTACAAACACTAATAACAAAGGACCCTTTTTGTCTCAGAAACTACATCTCCACCATAACAGCTTTCATGAATAAATATCACCATGGATAAGTGTTTGTAATCCATACCTTGGGAGGCATTGTACTAGTACTTCTAGCTTGATTTTACTTCTTGGTTTTTGCAATGTAACCAAATGTAGTGGAAATAGGAGACCAGAAACGGAATGTGAAACATTATCCTGGTAAAATGTTCTTCTTTTAATCTGTAACAGTGTACTTTGATGCACTGGTAGAGTGTTATGGTTGATGTGCAAGCACTACGATATTCTACATGTGTCGAATAAGTAACTCAATTAAAACTGTTCAAATGGCTATTCTCAATTTAGATGTACCGTAGATTTTAAATTGCATTAAGTTGACTACCTAACTAGATGATTGGTGGACATTTAGTGGACAGTTGGAGTGAAAATATTCAATGGTGCAGATTCAGCGAACAAGCAAGCTGATCTTGGAATGACTGAGTATTGATAGTGGGTCCAGAAATTTGGAATTTTAATTGGAGTCTGCCTTAGTATCAGATATCTTCCTGTCACATATAATGCCATAAATACAGAGAGTAAAGGCTTTCTTATGTAGAAACAATTAATCGCAGTTAAAACTTCATGAGGAACTATACAATCCTCACCCGATGATTTGGATTTTCAGTTTGTATATTCGGCCCTGCAGTTTACAATCCAAACTGTTGATCTGATGGGCAACAGCCAGAACAGAATATTAATAAGATCTCTGGATTAGACATTCCTAGCCATCTTATAAATCAATTTCCAGGCCAACATTTGAAGAGATTGGATTGTTCTTTCAATGATATTTTTTGAGTCATGATCCATCCACCGTGGGGCTCTCATCAAAGCAACGGTCCTGATCATGAACCTTGGCCCCACTTGTACAAACTGAAAATCTGAGGAGTCTATGTATATACTAGGATCAAGGATCACATAGCTCCTCAAAACTCAATTACATTCAATTGGCTGACATATCTTTACATGCCATGAACCACAAATTGCGAGTCCTGAACAAGAAAATTTACATTCAAACTTCCAAGCTTTTCCTATTTATACTCCTTTAAATACAATATCTAACCTAAACACTAATCTAACCACCCATTCGAGCTCTATGATTAACATAGTTTATGAACTGTCTACAAAATCTCGCGGATTAAAGAAGAAAACAAGCCATATATACCCCGCACTCATAACATAGTGGGATTTCACCACTTATGGGTACTCGAACCCCAGACCTCAACCTCATGCTGAAACTTGCGGGAGTCTACCACCGCTGTTGATTACTCAGGTTTAGACATTCTTCTAACCAGAGCTAATTTAAGAGGCTTAGTGTTTCTAAGGTTTTTGTGGTTGAAATCTTTGGACACGGGCTTTGTTGGGTCGGCAACGAATGCAGGTATTTGCAATTCGGGCAAGACGGAGAGGACTTGCACAGCATGACTAGGAGATGGCACTTGAGACATGCCACAGCAACCATGTTGCTGCTTGTGTTGTAGTTCTTATTTGCATCTTCAACCACTGTAGCGCTCTTCCCATCAGAATTGGATAGTGTTGAGATGTTGAGCTCCAAGTCTATCTTTTGGTCTTTGGGCCAGTTCCAGCTCTTCTTCAAGGTCTTCCTATTCAAATAGTACATTCTCCCAGACTGCAAATCAAACCCAACTAATATTAGATTAATTATGACAAAACAATTAAAACACATGATGGATAATTTCCTATGGAATCCAACTCACTCGTAATCATCACTTTTAATTATGTCAACATGAAGTATGGCCATGCACTTGTATGTACGTGCACATGAATACATACAAACATATATATGTACGTATACAACACACACACACACACGCAGAGAGAGAGAGAGAGATACTTCAAGATCTAGGCATTGTTCCCAGTCCAAAGGCAATGGGTCTTTTAGCTGAAGCTCGATACTAGTTTGAATCATGGGATCAGTCTTTAATTGATCGAATGCATACTTCCTCTTCCGACAAGGATTCGCTTCGGACTCCGACGACGAGCTATTTCCGCACTCGGCAACAATGAATCGGGAGGGGCCCAATGAAAGCTCGGGACGATCTGCCACCCTCCAAAGCCTTATCTTCTTGTTCTTCTCCTCTTCACCCTTCCCCAAAGAAAGCTCTTGCTTTTGTTGTAGGAATTCCTTAATCATCATCCTCTCTATCCTATGACACAATCTAGTACATGAGCGTGACGATGGAGAAAGACCAAAATGAGGAAGCCTCCCTTTCGGGTGAGTGATTGGCAAGTTGAGGGGGGCTGAGGCCTGAAAGAGGTTGGGATTTTAATGTGGGAAAAGCAGACCAAGTATACACAATCAAATTCCTTCCTCTTGATTGAAAGGGTCATGCAAGAGGGGCGTGTATACTTAAGAGGGGTTCTTAAATGGCCTTCATCGAACCCCATTAAAAGGAGGGCAGGCCGAGCATTAAAGGTGACAAGTAGAGAGCCCTTAAATGCCCAAAAATCCTATTTCCCACCACATTCAATAAAAATCACTACATGACCCACATCAATATCTCACTCAAACTACCCAAAATCTAACTCCTTACGAAAGCTTGTAGTAAGAACTTCTAGAAACGTTGCTTCATATCTACTAATGCAGTGATTACTATATTTGAAGCTTGTGGTTTAAGAGAACATCGACTCTCTTCAGACTCACCAGTGTTGGCTCTACTAAGATAGACTCTTCCGCATAACTCAACCAACCGTAATTTGATGTCTATGATTCTTTTTCTTTTAAGATACAATGTTAGTTTAAAATGCTGGTGAAGTTGGTGAGAAACGACTTGATATAATATGGTTTAACTGAAGTTACAACTTTTTTTCCACAGAAAGGTGGGAGCACACTACCTGAAACTTTGATAGACTGAAATGGCAAAACATGATTTGTGGTACCGATACCAATCACTTGGGATAAAGCTTCGGTGATGATGATGATGACGACGATGACAATTTCAGTTTTAAAATACATTAGGAATTTGTATACTAAGTGGGAGGGGGCATTTTGGAAAATTGTTAAAAATTAAGTAACAAAATTGCAACGTACACTACTTTGGAAAGCAAGAAAATAATTTATAACCGCCCAGAGGGCTAAAGGCCATGAATATTACAACAAATGATACAGAGCATTAAATTGAGCAGAGGGAGAAAGAGCTCACACGCCAACGATGAGAAGCCTATAGCCCGGGCCAAGGTGAAATGATTTTTTACTTTTTTATTTTATTTTTTTAAAGCCTACACCCTAGGCTAGAAAGATATATGATAGGATTGCTAGCTTAATAAAAGATAAGAGCATAATAGCATATGATTAAGATGAAATAATTGTAAGTTTTGAGAAGCTAGTTTTTCGTACGTCTTGAAATAATACTCACATGAATTCTCCTCTCTACAATGAGAGTGGATAGGACGGGCACAGAGACATATGGAGCAAGAAAATAGGGTTGGATCACTAATTGCAGCTAAGTGGTCGTCAATACAAAGCTCAAGAACAATATTTCGAATGTTAGAGGAATATAGTCTTGTAAGGCCAAAATGAAAATTCCTAAGGCTTTTATCTTGAGGACCACTAAGACCATCGTAAGTTACCCCAACATGGCCATCAAATTAGGGAAAATCAAAGGAGAGTCACTTTTTCATTGCTAATGTCAGCACAAGCAATATGCTAAGAATTAGTGATGGGCCACAAAATGGGGTCTCAAGGCAGGGATAAGAGAAGGTAGAGGGATCCTTGTGTGAATTACAAGGGATTACAAGGGGGTAGTAGATGGGGAGATCCCAACGAGTGGAGATGACATCCAGGGACATCCCGCATAATTGTCGACGAAGTTGCCTATACAAACATTCCCTAAAAATTGCATGAACCATTAGTTTCCAAAATGACCCCACACATGATACGGCAACTAAAAACAACCAGATTTGAGGATTTTCCATATATGATTCCGAACTTCCATCTCTATACATATAATAGTTAAAAATTACTGGCTGACTCTAACATACTAATTGTGACTTGAGCTGAGTCACTGCCTAGTTAGAGCATATTCCATTTTGAGAAAATAGAGCAGCAGTTTCAAACTCAAGACCTCTAGAAGCTAAGTGCAACACACTAAGTAGCAAGCCCCTTCAGTGTTCTAATATTATCAATTCTACATTGTAATGAATTTTAGCTTAATAAATTAAATATAGAGTCAAATCAACTACAACTCAATTGATTCCTTGAGTCAACCCTACCTGATTGGATATTGAGTTGAGTTTTTGGTTTTTCAGAAGTACGGTTTATATCATTGTCATCATCATTTAAATGTTATCCCAACTGTTGAGGTTAACCACATGAATTATTTTCCAGTCTTCCACTCTATATATCGAGGGTGTGTTTGAAATGTCATAATGTTTATATACATGTTGGACGTTATGGCATAAGTTTGAAGGTGGCTGCCCTCATCTTCTATTGAACTATAGTCCATATAAAAGATTTAATCTTGAAATAATGCCCCATCTTTTTATACCATATATCCCCTAGACACCCTTGCGGAATTGCTAACATATTTTTTGCATGCAAGATACTGTATGCTACCTTCATTACAATTCTCAACAAACAAACTACCCATAAATAACGGTGAGGACTCATCATCATATATATCATATCATATCATATCATATCATATCATATCATATCATATCGTGAGAAGTGTGCTACTTCTCATGTGACTAGGATCCTTTACCTGCACTCTTAAATACCATGAAATCATGAATTGCCTCTTGTGGGTGAGCATTCATGGCTCTGCACTAAACCCAAATTTGCCAATAGAAGGTGGCAAAAATGAGTGTGTGTCTTCAATGACTACAACCATTGCATCCCCATGCAGTAAAATCCCTTAGCATTTGATACAGTGTAGTAAATACAGTGTTAGTATAGTAATTTGATACACTTGCAAACAATTGAGAGCCATTTCCTTACACTCAGTCATTTTGCAGATACCATACATGTACCCGAACCAGAACAGTCGAAATAGTGGGACCCAATATAGGTTGGCCACAACCCCAGAGTGAGATTTGATTAGTGGACACTGCGTTTGTTCAGTTCATGCCACTGGATATTTTTGGCCATTACTATCCGATAGACGTCCACCAATCGGCAAGTTTGGATCATCGGCTCACTGTGATTTTTGGGTCATGACACATTTAAGGTGAGGGCCGATTATTTCAACGGTTTAAATTTTTTTTTTGTTCAATGTATGCTCCTGAGAAACGGCCGTGCATGTGTATGAATAATCACACCATGCCAGAGCATGAAAGTCATCGTAGTAGTGTTAAGGTTCTTTACCAGTGCCAACAACAACAATAAATAATACCGCCTCTCTCTTGGTTGTTGGGACATGAACCCATTTAATGATTTTAAATGTGTTTAGCTCATTCAATTTCTATACCGACACCTTACCCTTTCTATCAGTTTTCTTTTAATTTTCTTCATGTGTATGTGCCCTTCAATCTAAGCCATATATTGATGTCCTTGCCCACAGGCTTATTCGTTGTACACTTATCCTGTTTTGTGGTAACATACGCAATACACATGTAATTCAACCGAACAAGCATTTAGTGCAAGTTCGATGATTTTTTATAAGAAATGCATAAAGATACGTTGAGTTTGAGGACATCTTAGTTTGATCCATCGAACCCTCCATCTCTCTTTTTGTGGCCCGCAACACCACATCCTAGCTTACCCACTGAGATAAATATTTTAGGAATCGTCTGGCAGCGTGGATTTGGATTATAACTTAAAAGAACCCAAATCTTTGCTTTTCTATATTTTAGTTGTGTCTGAGAACCTACGTGTTCAATTAGATGGATTTCAAAAATTATATTTGGTAGCTTGGATTTTAAGCCTTACAAAGAGGAGGAGAGAGCACTTATGACAGTTGTAAAGGATTAAAAATTAAAAAATTTACACTCCTTATTCTCATAGATTTTACAAAGGACCCAAACATTTCAAGAATTTCAATCCAAGTTGGATTTAAAATAAAGGAACTGTTGGAGACTGCGGAAGCAACCTCCGAATTCAAATAAAAAATGTGAAAGATAAATACAACAAAGTATGCATAGAAATACACGAATTTTACATGAAAAAATTCTATCAAGAAAAAACTATAGTACAAAACAACAAGCAACCACTATCAAAATGAAAAATAGAAGAAATGGATGCACATACTGTTGAGGAGAAGCCTTCAATCTTCAAGTTTTCATGTTGTTCGACCGGTCGTGGGAGGTGTTCGACCGGTCGTGGGTTCGAGCCCTGGCAGGACTCGAAGTCTAGCGAGTTGTGTTATTTTTTTTCCAGTCTAGGACCAGTCCTAGAATTTCCAGGACCAGTCTTAGGGGTCTATGACCAGTCGTAAGTTACGCAGTTTGTTCCGCGATTTTGCGCGAAACTGCGGATTTAAGTCCTTTCGCAACTGGGATGCGGAAGGGAAGTTGCCTAAACTATAAATAGGTGTTCCTAGGGCTTTTCTATGTATGACAAAAGCTTTCTAAAGGGGTTCTAGGGTTTCTAAAGGGTGGAGCAAGGGTGAGATTCGAGGTTGTTCGAATCGGGTAAGTCCTTTCTCTTTATAATTGATGCTTTCATAGTGGAGATCTGTCGCTTTGTGCCGTGGTTTTTTCTCGAAAGGGTTTTCCACGTTAAATCTGGGTGTTCTCTGTGTTCTCTTGTGTACTTGGTGCCATTGGATTGCTATCTTAGATCTAGATCCGTGTGATTCCGCAGGTCCAAAATCCCCAACAACTGGTATCAGAGCGATCGTTGGGGCACAGATCTGAATCTGAGGGATTAGTAATAATGGCGAGCGCCAGGTATGAGTTTGAGAAATATTCAGGAAAAAATAATTTTGAGTTATGGAAGGTTAAGATGATTAGCCTGTTAACCAAACAAGGCGAGGATGGTGCTCTTGAGGAGCGAAAGTCTACTATGAAAGATGATGATTGGAATACTCTTGATAAGAAGGCTTTATCATCGATCCGTTTATGTCTCACGGATAAGGTTCTCTATAACGTCATGAGGGAAAAAACTGCAGCTGGTTTGTGAACAAAGTTAGAGGATGTCTATGCGAAGAAATCCTCGAAAAATCGTCTACACCTGAAGCGGCAGTGGTATAACTTCAAGATAGCAGAGGGTGGAGATCTGGAGGCTCACATCAGCAACTTTAATAAATTGGTTTGCAAATTGCTGGATATGGAGGAAGTGATGAAAGATGAAGAACAAGCATGTATGTTGCTGAATTCTCTCCCGGCGTCCTATAAGGCATTTAAGGACACTATGTGCAGCATGAATAAAATCCTGAGTGTCGATATTGTTATCTCAGCCCTTTAAGGGAAGGCTATGAGACAACTGAATAATGACATGGGGACGTCTTCTGATGCACTATTTACAGTGGGTAGGAATTCTGAACAAGGTACAGGTTCTTCTGGTTCTAGATCTAAATCCAAGGGCAAGGGCAAAGGAAAGGTAAAGTGCTGGAATTGTGGGAAAGAAGGACATGTGAAGAGGGATTGTAAAAATCCTAAATCGAAGAGGGAAGATTTTGAAGCTTCATGCAGGGAGGCCAATGTTGCCACGTCAGATGGATCGAGTGGTTGTGATGGTGAAGTTTTATCTGTGTTTTCGCTCAAACGATCATACGATGATCGTAAGGATGAGTGGATGCTAGACACAGGGACATCTTTTCACATGACTCCTCATCGGAGTTAGTTCACCAGCTACAGGGAGTGCGATAGTGGACAGGTATTTATGGACAATGACATTGCCTGTAATGTTGTGGCAGTTGGTTCTGTGCGCATCAGGATGTTTGATGGGATGGAGCGTACCTTGACAGATGTGAGGCACGTTCTTGATTTGAAGCAGAATCTGATTTCTCTTGGTGTGCTTGAGGCAAAAGGATGCAAGTACACAGGAATTCATGGTGCTCTTAATGTATCTAAGGGGGCACGGGTAGTCATGAAGGCGCAACAACTCGGTAATTTGTACAAGTTGATCGGGAGCACTTCAAAAGGTAGAGCTACGGTGGATGTAGCGGATTCCACCTCTGCACGTATGTGGCATGTTGGACATGGCCGCATGAGCGGGCAGGGCAGGAAGGCTGAGACGTGCGGACAGGGATACGGAGCAGGTGGAGCAGCCACCTGTGTGAAGAATCACATGGCACGATCGCGCGCAGGACATCGGCGAGGTACATGGACGACTCCAATATTACAGGATATTCATCTTCTATTTAGATGGCTCTAGGTGAGCCTGTTGCGGAAAAGTGAAAGGTGACTGTGGGTGATGTGATGGATTCGTTGTACCAGACCGACATCTGGGAGCGGGTGGAGCTTCCAGTGGACCGGAAAGCGGTTGGATGCAGGTGGATCTTCAGGAGGATACAACATAGATACAGAGCGAGGTTGGTGGCGATGAGTTATGCTCAGAGAGAAGGGATCGACTTCTCAGAGATATTCGCACCGAGGGTATAGCAAGTATCTATTAGATCCTTGATTGGCGTTGATTGGCCAATGTGATCTTGAGCTATGATGAGATGCAGAAATAAGAGAAGAGATCAAGTAGCTACACGGTTAAAGAATGAAGACTTAGTGGAGATTGTTGAGGAGAAGCCTTCAATCTTCAAGTTTTCATGTTGTTCGACCGGTCATGCGGGAGCCACGATCGGTCGTGGGAGGTGTTTGACCGGTCGTAGGTTCGAGCCCTGGCACGACTCGAAATCCAGCGAGTTATGTTATTTTTTTTTCCAGTCTAGGACCAGTCCTAGAATTTTTAGGACCAGTCTTAGGGGTCTACAACCAGTCGTAGGTTACGCAGTTTGTTCCGCGATTTTATGCGAAACTGCGGATTTGAATCCTTTCGCAACTGGGATGCGGAAGGGAAGTTGCCTAAACTATAAATAGGTGTTCCTAGGGCTTTTCTATGTATGACAAAAGCTTTCTAAAGGGGTTCTAAGATTTCTAAAGGGTGTAGCAAGGGTGAGATTCGAGGTTGTTCGAATCGGGTAAGTCCTTTCTCTTTGTAATTGATGCTTTCATAGTGAAGATTTGTCGCTTTGTGCCGTGGTTTTTTTCCGAAAGGGTTTTCCACGTTAAATCTGGGTGTTCTCTGTGTTCTCTTGTGTGCTTGGTGCCATTGGATTGCTATCCTAAATCTAGATCCGTGTGATTCCGCTGGTCCAAAATCCCCAACACATACAATTTCAAAAACCCTTTTTTCTTCTCCTCTCCAAACTCTAGAAACGACTTAAGCCCGAATAAAATATCATAATATTGCATTATGCCCATATATATATATATATATATATATATATATATATATATATATATATATATATATATATATATATATAGTGTTACATCTAGAATAAGAAACAAAATATGTGCAATTATGCAAACCCATGCGCTCCACCAAAATAAGCATCGATCGATCGACGTCGATCAAGTAATCTTCAATTGATTGAGCTTCCATGTTTCATCAATCAAACATGACCTAAATTGTCCAGAGAGAAAACTATACAAAAACAGGATTTCTCGGTAGATCAAGTTAGGGGTTTGATCGATTGAACTCCTATGTTCTAGACAGATTGAAGACATCCTGACGACAGAATTTTAGGGTGCCAAACGTGATTGGGATTTAAAACTTCAGTTATTGGCTACATGTCTCAATGTATTGCTTTCTATTACATCAGGGACTATTGCCATTGATATTGAGTCATGTTTACATTATCCAAACCATTTGTATCATTGGAGACAACATGGATAAGTGGTGCCCAAGTAATTTGCAAGATCGAAGATCCTATCCATCATTAATAAAAAATAAAAAATAAATAAATAAAAAGGAAAGAAAGAAAGAAAGAAAGTTACACAGGCATCCAAAGGAAAGTAGTTAAATAATCAAATGACCAAAAGATTGTAATTTAATTAAGAGAGTTGTCCTGGTCCTACCAAATCTACCGTGAGATTCATTATATAAATGGTTTGAATCATTGAAATATAACCCCACAAGCAAAGGCTTTTCAGAGAGAGAGAGAGAGAGAGAGAGAGAGAGAGAGAGAGAGAGAGAGAGAGAGAGAGAGAGAGAG
The DNA here is from genome assembly GCA_037074715.1 of Magnolia kwangsiensis. Taxonomy (NCBI): domain Eukaryota; kingdom Viridiplantae; phylum Streptophyta; class Magnoliopsida; order Magnoliales; family Magnoliaceae; genus Magnolia; species Magnolia kwangsiensis. The sequence continues at coordinate 71,225,914 of CM073574.1, read as the reverse complement.
AGAGAGAGAGAGAGAGAGAGAGAGAGAGAGAGAGAGAGAGAGAGAGAGAGAGAGATGTGGGCATCTGCTGGGAGATAATGTGATTAAAGAAAAAGAGTAGGATGAGGTGTACATTTTATTTTTATTTAATTTTATTTTATTAAAAATAAAAAATAAAAATCCAGCAATCCACAATCAACAAAAAAAGTTCAAAGATGGTCCGTCCATCCACCATGAGTGAGGCCCATCAGGTCAATGGATGGTCTAGCTCAACAAACATGGGGCCCACAGGAACAAAGTTACGCCTCAACCTCAACCGTACTATTCATATTTTCTCTGTAATTCCTTGCAACTAATTACATGCGGGAGTAAGATGCAGTAATGTGTCTGTTTTAGGGAATGTGTTTGTTTGCATGAAGGAGATGTAGGTGTACATAAATACGCTTAGCCATGGGATAATGACTCATATAGAAAATCTGAAAAGATATTCAGATGGGTCGTTTCTCACACCCACCGACCAGGACATATCACCCAAATTGGATAGTACATGTGCGAACCATTGAAATATCAATCGTGACAACGATAACCCCAGCACATGGGATGGTGGGGATGCTCTCATTACCCACCAATAATAATGAGGAAAATAAAGGATGTGGACGCCCAAACTCTACATTTTGATGCTAAGAACCGAAATCACAATGCATCTTATAACTGAACGTTCCACGTGTAAGTCTTTGATTAACAAAACATTAAATAGCAATAACTCGAAAACAATCTGAGTATATGTTTGGAGATAACATAGGAATGGGGCCAAGGGAGTGCTTTAACATCAAACTTATGTGGTCCTCTTCAAGAAGTTCTGGCAAAGAATGAAATATCATTTTGGCGGGAAAAAGGAAAACTTCATGGACTACTTGTTAGTACCTTTCTTTCACATGCAACATCCTACACTGCACCAATTCGATGTGCACCATGAAATGCCATGAACAATATATAACTCGGCTAGGATGCTAGACAACACAAGAATAGGTGCAAAAGAACTTATATTGGAATGGTACAACTGTGAGGGGTTCTTGGGAGTCTTTGGAAAACTCACAATTTTAACACCTAGCTCTTAATGCAATAAAAGTTCTTATCTGCTCGTGTTGTCTTGCATCTAAGAAGTCGAGTACTTGCGCATAGCATCCAATCTTGCACATTAGTAAATACAAGTAGCATTAAATCGTAATGCGAGCATCTAGTTGGCGAGGGTGCTAGTGGATTAGCATGCCCCCACCCATTTATATCTCATATTTTAATTTCATGGAATTGCTTCATCAGTTCAAAATGAAATCACCTCGCCAACATATTCAACCAAATGGTGATTTTGGTTAAGCTACCCAAATTAAACCAGATGGTCCCCAAATGACAATTTTTCCAGAAAATTGATTATAATATTGAGAATGAAGATTTTGGTCATAGTACTTCATCAGGTGAATTCAACATCCCACATTGATTTACTAGAACTTAATGATTAAGTTGCAATTCAGATTGTTTGCATCTTTATTGGGTCAAACAAGGAAATGTATCTGAATTTCTAAACATCCGATGGATAGAACAATGATTAACTCGTCTAAATAACCTTCAGTTGCCCCTTTTCCTTATATATATATATATATATATATATATATATATATATATATATATATATATATATATATATATATATATGTGGAATACTCTCTAGCACACCTTTGTACACGTGTCATGGTTATAAAATCTGAATGGTCCACATGATGCGGCACCCCTTGAAACTCTATGGGCCCAACTTTCAGCCTGATCCAAAACTCAATTAGGCCATAGCAAAGAGAAATACAAATCAAGGGAAGAAATTGTTTACTTTTTTCATGGCCCACCAGAGTTTTGTATAGTGCTGAAAATTGGGCTCGTGAGATTTCAAGGGGTGTCACATCACATGGACGGCTCAAATTACGTGACCATGACACTTGTGTAAAGGTGCTTACCTAAAAAGGTGTGACGGTGAGCATATGTGTGTGTGTGTGTGTGTGGAGATGAAAATCCTTTTTAACAATTAGATATTTATCAATGTGCAAAGTTCAAGGGCAAGGGTACGAAGAAGAAGAAGAAGAAGAAGAAGAAGAAGATCACTGTTATCTTCATTATTTATGAACATTGAATCCATGAGGAAGGGAAAAAACCACATGAGTTGACCAAAGTTGATAATAATGAAAAGTTTCTCTCTACAATTGCATTGGTATGCTTATGTAAGTCTTAGAAGATATAAGAATTCTGAGTTAAAAAGAAAAAAAAAAAAAATTAAATAAAATAAATAAATAAATAAGAAGAAGAAGAAGAAGGAATTGTCCATATTTTGTCAATCCTCTTTATACACAGAAATACATGCACGGTTGGAGAAGCAGTCGTGATGAGATAGTTTGAGTATATATTGGTTGTTTCTTTTTAAGAGGTGGAACTATTTATCTTTAATTTAGTGCACATGATGAATACTCATATACGTGCATATGTATCCTTCTAAATGTGCCACATATGTGAGCATCCATGTTTAAGCACTTTATATGTGTGTACGTGCCACCTTCAATCTTCAAGTATTTTAAAATATAATTCAGTGTGTACATGCGTATCTATCAATGTGCCACCATTTGCTTTGCATTAAGCTCCCAATCAATCTGTACTCCATTCCAAGGTGTTCGACAGATGCACAACAAAATGCTAGCCAATAACAATATAGTCATCTAATCTCGATAGCATGCCTATGGATTTCTAGTCAATGGCAGTAACAATATAGTCATCTAATCGTGATAGCATATTTTTAGATTTATAGCCAATGGCACAACTTTATTCAAGTACAAACAGTCATTCTACGCTTACCCGTGATAACGAACTTTTTCGAAATAACAAACTATAATACATATATATATGATGGGGATTTTCTCCTCATTTTCGATATCATCGATAATTTTTACCCCCTAATTGTTCGACAGTTTTTAGTCCAGTTTCGATATCATCGAAGGACCTTAGATGATATCGAAGGTTGTCATCGAAGGACCTTCGATATCATCGAAGAGTTATGCAGATGCGATTGGGAAAACACAAATTCTACGGATTTTGTTTTCTATTTTGAATCTACGTCTTTCTATTCTTATATAAAAGGGTGTATGCGAGATTGGGGTAGATTTCAGGGTATTTTAAGGTTTCTTAAAGGTTTTCTAGGAGCGCTTAGGGCTATCAAAAGTGAGAGAAAGAGATGAAGCTTGTGGAAGGCAGATTCTGCTCGTGGAGATGATCTACTTTGCAGTTCACATCTCAACGCTTCTACGTCCTCGTTATAGGTGAGATATCTCCATTCTTCTTTTGTTCTCTTATTGTTTATCCACTCTTGCGTAGTGAAGAAGGTTTGATCCAAGTGGTGTGTGCTTGTGATCGGTTGTAACATTCTTCTTTATAGTGGATTGTTGATCTGGACGAGGTCCCGTGGTTTTTACCTCTTTGAGGCTTTTCCATGTAAAATTCTCCGGTGTCATGTGGTTTATGCTTTGATTTATTTCATTGCTTTATTATCCCATAATTCTGGTTTGTTTTGAACAGCTAAATTCTAAGGTTTTGTGCAAGGCCCCAACAAAGTGGTATCAAAGCTAAGTTCATTGAACGGTTATGGAAGGTGGCTCATCAAGGATGATCAGCCTCAACAATTCGAAGTAGACCATATGAAGGCTAAGATGGAGGACTTGCTTTATTGCAAGGACCTGTATTCTCCAATTCAAGGTATATTAACAAAGTCAAAGGATATGACAAATGATGATTAGAAGAAGATGGATCGAAATGCGGTGGGGTTTATTAGACAATAGTTGGACAATTCCGTCTTCGACTATGTGTCTACGGAGACCTCAGCCGCTAGCCTATGTCTAAAATTACAAGGGCTGTATGAGAGGAAGACAGCCGGTAATAAGATTTTTCTGATAAGGCGACTTGTGAATCTCAAGTTCAAAGATAGTGGTTCTGTGTCCAAGCACATGGATGAGGTCAGCAATATAGTGAACCAGCTCTCCGCTATGAAGATGATCCTGGATGATAAACTATGCGCTTTGTTATTGCTTAATTCATTGCTTGACAGTTGGGAGACATTGATGGTGTCTCTAAGTAACTCCGTGCCAGACGGAAAGGTATCCATGGAAAAGGTAACCAGTTGTCTCTTCAATGAGGAGACAAGGAGGAAGTCTCAAGAGATGATTCAACAAGAGGCCCTTGTGACACAGGAACAGGAGAGAGGACAGAACAGGAAGGGCGGGAAGGCCTGAGATAAATCAAGAGGCAAGTCGAGTACCATGAAGGATGTTGAATGTTGAAATTATGGTAAGAAAGGTCACTATAAGCATGAATGTCGTAAGAATAATAACGACAAGAAAGAAAAAGGAAAGAAAAAAAGAAGATGAAACAGATTCCACTACGGTCGCTTCAGATGGCGACGTTATAGTTATTCTTTCAGCAGATCACGATGTATGTCTCACGGCTATGAGTCAGGACACCAACTAAGTAATGGACTTGGGAGCTTCTTTTCATGCGACTCCACGTAGGGACTTCTTTACAAGTTACAAGTCAGGTGACTATAGGATCATGAAGATAGAAAATTCTATCGTATCGAAGATCATAGGGGTCTGTGATATTTGTGTGAAGACCAATGTGGGCTACACATTGGTTCTCAAGGATGTGAGGCATATCCTAGACCTTTACCTCAACTTGATGTCGACGGAAAGGTTGGATAATGATGGTTATGAAAGTCGATTTGCTGATAGGCGCTAGAAGCTTATCAAGGGTTCGTTGATCATAGCCAGAGAAAAAAAGTGTTGCACTCTTTACAAGGCAAGTGTCAGTGTGTGTAAGGGTGGGTTAAACGCAACGAAAGATTTAGTTATTGACATTTGACACAGGCGTCTAGGCCACATGAGTGAAAAAGGTCTTCATCTACTAGCGAGGAAACAGATCTTTCTAGACGTAACAGGTACACCTCTCAAAACCTGTATTGATTATTTAGCAGGAAAACAATATAGAGTTTCATTTATTAAATCTGCTTCTCATGTTAATAAAGTGCATGCATTAAATTTGGTTTATTCTGATGTTTGTGGTCCTATGAGGATAAAAACCTTTGGTGGGGTATTGTATTTTATCAATTTTATAGATAATGCATCTAGGAGGGTCTGAGTTTATCATTTGAAATCCAAGGAGATCTTCGGTGTGTTTAAATTGTTTCATGTTATGATCAAGAGTGAGACAAGTAGATCATTAAAGTGCATCCGCACTGACAATGGTGGTGAATACATTGGAGACTTTCATGAGTATTATAATTCTCTGGGTATACGGCATGAGCAGATAGTCCCCAAGACCCCCCAGCATAATGGTGTAGCTGAGCGAATGAATCACACCATTGTAGAGAGAATCAGATGCATGTTATTCCATGTGAAATTTCCTAAGACGTTCTGGAGAAAAGCAATGCACATGGCGGTGTATTTAATAAACAGGTCTCCATCAACCCCATTGAAGGGAGAAGTATCTGAGAAGGTGTGGACTGGACAGGATCCATCATACAGTCATCTCAGGGTGTTTGGATGCATGACATCCATTCATGTACCAAAGGACGAGAGGTCCAAGCTCGATATGAAGATCAGGTAGTGTGTGTTCTTGGGGTACGGTGAAAAGTTCGGTTATAGATTGTGGGATCCGACCGAGAAGAAGCTCGTTAGGAGCAAAGATGTGGTTTTCTTTGAAGATCAGTATATAGAAGACATTGGTAAGCCTGAGAAAAACCATCCTAGTTCATGCGAGCTAGAGGACATGGATCCAGTTATTCCTCCCATGGTTCCTGATGACGGGGGGAGTACAGTAAAGTACAGAGGATGAGGGAATTCCTATAGAAGATGGACTGGAGTAGTAGCCCCCACTTGATCCACCTGTTGAGCCATAGGTGAGGAGGTCATCTAGGGACAGACAGTCGTCCAAGAGGTACTCGCTGCATGAGTACATTATGCTCACTGATGGGGGAGAGCAAGAAGATTATTCTGAGGCTGTAGCCGACGAGCATAAGGGGGAGTGGTTGAAAGCTATACAAGAGGAGATGGAATCCTTGGATAAAAAGTACAACTATGATATGGTGAAATTACCTAAGGGCAGGAAAGCTCTAAGAAAAAAGTAGGTATTCAAAAAGAAGGTTGAGCAGAAGAATTCACAAACAAAGTTCAAGGCCAGATTTATAGTGAAAGGGTTCAGTCAGAGGAAAGGTATAGACTTAGAGGAGATATTATCACCAGTGGTCAAGATGACATCCATACGGGTATTGCTTGAGTTGGCGGCTAGCATGGATCTGGAGATAGAGTAGTTAGATGTTAAAACTGTCTTTCTCCATAGTAACCTGAAAGAAGAGATCTATATGTACCAACTGGAGGGGTTCGAAGTCAAGGGTAAAGAGCATATGGTATGTAGGCTGAGGAAGAGCTTGTATAGACTTAAACAAGCTCCACAATAATGCTACAAGAAGTTCGACTCGTTTATGTTTAAGCATAGGTATGACAGAACGGAATCGGACCACTATGTGTTCACGCGCAAGTTCTAAGATGGTGATTTTCTAGTTTTGCTGTTATACGTTAATGACATGTTCATCATGGGAAAAGACATTAAGAAGATCGACAGGCTTAAATAGGAGTTGGGCAAGTCATTTGCGATAAAAGACTTGGGCCCGGCTAAACAAAATATATGAATGGAGATAACTCATGACAGAAACAGTATGAAGCTTTGGCTGTCACAAGAGTGGTATATTGAGAAAGTCCTAAAGTGGTTCAATATGAATGCAGTGAAGTTGGTCAGTACTCTACTAGATGGTCACTTTAGATTGAGCGATAGGCAGTGTCCCAAGACGAAGGCAAAGGTGGATGAAATGCAGAAGATACTTCACGCGTCAGAAGTAGGAAGTTTGATGTATGTTATGTTGTATATGTGTCCAGACATAGTATATGTTATTGGTGTTATCAGCCGGTACCTTGTCAATCCTAGCAAAGAGCATTGTGCAGCGGTGAAGTAGATACTGCGGTATTTAAGAGGCTCATCCAAGTTGAGTCTATGCTATGGTGACGAAAAACCTGTATTAGATGGCTACAGAGATGCAGATATGGCATGCGACATAGACTCTAGGAAGTCTACATCGGGGTTCATGTTCACATTTGCATGGGAAGTGATTTCTTAGCAGAGTAAGCTACAGAAGGTCGTAGCATTGTCAACGACACAGACCGAGTACATTGCAGTCATAAAGGCATGTAAAGAGATGCTTTGGATGAAGAGGTTCCTTCCTATAGGAACTTGGCCTGAAGTAGGAGCAGCATATGGTCTATTGCGATAGTCAAAGTGTTATACACTTGAGCAAGATCCAAGTCAGCACTCCAAGTCGAAGCATATAGAGATTCGGAATCACTGGATCAGGGATACTTTAGAACAGAAAGTGTTACAAGTTGAGAAGGTCTATACAGACGATAATGGGTAAGATATGATGACCAAGGCTTTGCTTAAGGAAAAGTTTGGGGTTTATAGAAACCAGGCTGGCTTGATGAAGTTGAATTCCTTCTGAGTCAAAAAGGGGGAGATTTAATGGGAATTGTCTCCTTATTGCTGGGTTCGATAAAATCAAACTAGTTTCGATATCATCAATAATTGTCGAGAATTTTCACCCCTGGTTGCTAGATAGTTTTTAGAACAGTTTTGATATCATCTTAGGACCTTAGATGTTATCGAAGGTTGTCATCGAAAGACCTTCAATATCATTGAAGAGTTACACAGATGCGCTTGCGGAAATACAGATTCTATGGATTTTATTTCCTATTTTAATTATACCTCTTTCTATTCTTATATAAAGGAGTGTATGTGGGATTAGGGTGGATTCCAGGGTATTCTAAGTTTTCCTAAAGGTTTTTTAGGAGGGCTTAGGGCTATCAAAGGTGAGAGAGAGAGAGAGAGAGAGAGAGAGAGAGGAAGCTTGTAGAAGGGAGATTCTGCTCGTTGAGGTGATCTACTTCGCAGTCCACGTCTTAACACTTCTACATCCTCGTGATCGGTGAGATCTCTCCATTTTTTCTGTTCTCTTATTGTTTATACACTCCTATGTGAGTGAAGAAGGTTTAATCTAAGTGGTGTGTGCTTGTGATCAGTTATAACGTTCTGCTTTATAGTGGATTGTTGATCTGGACGAGGTCCCGTGGTTTTTACCTCTTTGAGGCTTTTCCACGTAAAATTCCCTGGTATCATGTGGTTTATGCTTTGATTTATTTCATTGCTTTATTATCCCATAATTCTGGTTTGTTTTAGGAGGCTAGATCCTAAGGTTTTGTACAAGGCCCCCAACAATATATATATATATATATATATATGGGAAAAGGTACTATGTGCTCGAGCTTACGATAAGCTCCCATGAGGTCGAACTATGTGGGCCCCACCATGATGCGTGTCGACCATCAACACCGTGCATTTGATGGGTCCCCTTTAAATTATGAGATATCCCAAAAATCAGTCGTATACGGAACTCAGGTGGGCCATACCATCTAAAATCATGTGAAGACATGGCAAAAATATATAAAAACACTTGGTGGGGCCCACTTGAAATTTGCATGCGTCTGAAACTTGGTCTGAACCATCTTTCAAGTGGGGCACACATAATGGATGGGATGGATTTGCAAACCACATCTCGGTGGGCCCAAAAAATTATTATGAATGTTTTAATGGTGCACGGCCCCTCTCAACTTTTGTATATGGTGTGGCCCACACAAGTAATGGATTGACTTGATTTTTGAGACCTAGGCCCACGATGGAATGGTGCATCTGATTGATGGGGTAGATGTTCGAAACGCATCACAGGCCCACACAGCTCGACCTCATGGGACATTCCCATCAGCTCGAGCGCATAGTACCTTTTCCCTATATATATATATATATAAAGAATCTAAATCAACTAACATTCTTCGATGAATCAATCAAAGACTTTAAATTATGAGTGGACTCTTCAAACTCTAAATTCTAAAAATAGAAAATCAAAATCTTGTAAGCATAATAAAGATTGACTTCGAAATGAAAATTTACCCTCAAAATGACCTTATTTTGTGAAATCGGTTTGAGGGCCAATGAACCCCTATATTTATTAGGTTATACACATTTTTTTTTAATTTTCAACGATGTCTTTTGATAGAAATTATGATCACATGTTGCAAAGTTATGCTCATAAAAAGCTAGTGTTTAGCCAGCTTTCACCATAATATGAGTCTTCGGCCAGAGTTCTTATGATCTTGGTGGTTAATAAAGTCTCCCACAACCTGTTTTACATCATAATAAGTATAGAAAATATATTTTATGACAAGAAAAAAAATTAAGCAAAAAAGAAAGAAAAAAGAAAAAAAAATGAACAATTGTTTACACCTAATTGATCGCAGCCAGATCTAACATTCCAGAAGATGCCACATGGCAGAGATATGTATGCCTTCGGAAACAACTCTGTGAAGCAATTCTCCCATAAAAGAAATTCTCTAGCATGCATTAAACGTTAGAGTATTCCAAAAAAAAAAAAAAATCAAATTTTTGTAAAGCAATGATTCTAGTTACAACAAGTTTCTGTAAAGAGAGGAGTCCAACTATAGAAGCTTTCTAATAAAGCCTCTTATAAATGTTGCATAGTTGAAAAAAGCAAGATGATTACAAAATCTTTCTTATACATGTAGCATGATACAATTGGCTTTACTTATGTAGAGAATCAAGAAGATTTGTACAACTGACTATTCAAATCTCTCATGATGCAGAATCTTACACAGTCACCACCTCTTAGAAGCTTTAAAAAAATAATAATAATAATAATAATAAAGAGAACATCATATTCATTCCTTCGAGCGAAAACTATAAAGTGCAGGATACATTCAGGCTCCCCCATGAGAAAAAAAAGGGCCTAGGTGAAACCTATCATAACTAAACCAAAAAAGAAAAGAAAAAAGAAGAAGAGAAACAAAGAAGAGAAAGCCAGGAAAACTCCAGCGAGACTCACCAAAAGGCTGTGCTGGAGGAATACCTGATGATCCCCAAGCCCACATGTCCAGTGAAGCTCACTGACAGGCTCTCAGAAGCTTATATAAATAGCACTCAGTGACAAGTGCAAGACAAACTGAGCAATCAAACAACTTCTCTCATAATACAACACTGATTATCTTAGTTTTAACCTTAGTTCCTCCACTTATGTCCAATATTGCTATAAAAGTCTGGAGTTTAGCATAGTTTAGATTACCACTATCCAGTGTCATCACTGCAATACACTGAGTAGTATAAATATCCATGACCTCCATCTTCGAATCCTTGATCAACTAAGTCCATACATGAAAGATCACAGCAGTTACAACCTATTATCCACTCAACTCGATTGCTCACAAGGATGATCACAGATAATTATATTTTATTTTCTTTGCTTATTTATTTTACTGCTGGTGATTGTACTTATATTCATTTTAAATCAATAAAATCAACTATCAACTTTTATTTTTAATTCTCTTTATCCATTATTGTATTACTGAGAACCCTTGGACCATAATCATTGTTGAAAATAAAAGTCCTTAATTTAAGGCAAAAAGATTCCATTCGGAAGGACCAACCCTCCCATTTCAAATCGCTTGAACGTTGCATATTGGTGGCTGGACAGTTAAGTCAACTGATGTAGGTGCATCTCCACACTAGGGTGGGTTGGTGTTGAGGGTCAAATATTGCATATTATACCCCAGATATTACCTGATTTTATGAACTTTATTCTATTTAACACCCTACTTTAATCGTGTTTGTGCTGTAAGGTGAATTTAGGAGCCTGGACTGAAAATGGGTATTAAAAGCATGAATTTAATGCTCTAAAATCACCAAGGCAATGGATAGACCCTAGAGGACCAAGATCGAGAAATTTACACACCAGAAATTCGAGAAAATCACGCCAATCACATTAAATGAGCCCGAAAATCATCCAGAATGTGAGATCACAGGGTTCTCACCATCCGTTTGGTTCGAAACTTCATATATGGCCTGAGGACTATAAATTAACTGTACACGTTAAATTTTAGCCATTGGATCCTTATAGAAGTGGCCCAATGAATAGATCAGCCTCTTAAATCCTAATTTGGGGCCCGCCTGATATCTGGATATGCTTCAAATTTGATTTTAACCCCTTAAATGTGGTGATAAGACGGATGGTTGGAACGAATTTCTCACGAACATCACAGTGGACCCCACATGTACATCGCACGTACATGGGGTACATGTGCGCTGGACCCGCACCAGAACACAAGAGGTCGGTCAACACCCGCTGACCAACTCTTTGCTTCAAAGATCCAAGAATGCACAACGTCCTCACGCTGTCCGTCGTTTTTGGGTAAGGGCTCATTCATCATCTAAATGGATGATCTGAACCGCTCATTCACTCAAGGGAGTGACCACAACCTTTGTCAAGCTTTCCTTTTGGTCCTATACACGCACAGACAGGCAGATCACTATTCAAACACAGGATGGATGGTGGAAGCAAAACATCAATGGACCGCACCAAAACCAGATAAAAACCACTGCTTTTCGACTGGTTTTTTGCCAAGAATCCAATGAAATGGTCAAATTTCTCTGAAAACATCACTATGGGGCCCACAGAACACGTATGCGTAAGCCTTACGCACGTTCGGGAAATCCAAAGATTCGGGAGAGTTGTGGGCCACGATCATCGATCTTTTCAAAGATCTGGACCATCCAGAAGATAGAGAAGAGGCCCAAGACTACAATCATGAAGGACAAACTGAGTTTTGGGATGGTCATCCGTCCCAAACTCCATTCAAACGCAGGTCTTCTTCTGTGGATTCGTTGCGTAAGAGAGGCGTGCGTAAGAAGAGTTGGTTCATCTGACTCCAAACCAACCGACTTCTCTATGCACTCCAGCACTCCACTGATAAAGAGAAGAGAGAAGAGAGGAGGATCGAAATTCCTTGGATGTGCACAAGATGGAGAGTAGAGTTTGTAGGGTTTTTATTTTTATTTTATGGTTTCTGTTTAAGGGAACTAGCCGAATCATACCTATGATGGGCTAAGCCTCTTAGCTAAGGCTAAAAGGTGAAGCTTATAGTGTGATGGGGTGGTTTTCTATACTTTGATTTATATTTATGAACTCTTTTTTATTATAGTTTGATTATAATATATACTTTTAGTTTTTAATGGTTTATTATGACTCAAATTACTGTAGATCTACAATAGCTTTGAGTATGTCCTTTTCATTATAGGGTTTGTGAATTTAAGAGGCCCTGTTGTTCACCATCATCTCCTGAGCATGATTGGATGACAGAACTCTTCCTAACATTCATATATCTCTCAGATTGGTTGTGGATTAGCTTAATTCTGTTTTTTACTTTGTCTCATGGGCATGGTTTTGTGATGGAATCCATTCTAATTTACATTCTTCTTATCTCTTCAAAACTAGATCAAAAGATGTTCAGATTAAGTTTCATGGTTATATCTTCCAACTGAATGAAGATAGGACTCGAATTCCAGTTGAGTTCATGAATCAAGCGTAGATCTCCGTAATCTCTACAAGTGGATCTTTGGCACCCTGGTTTTTAGATTAATATTTTCACCATTAGTCTCTCAGATTCACTTGGTTTAAATTTCATCTTATTCTACCTCTAGTTCTATTTACCTTCAGACTACGTACAGGTTCCAGTCCCTTGGGATTCGACCTCGATCTCACTGAGTTTATTACTACATCACAACCCTATACTTAGTGAACAAGTTTTTGGTGCCATTGTCGGGCACTGACGGTTGCTTTTTTTTAGAATAACTAGTTTTAGAATTAGGTTAAGATTAGTATTTTCTAACTTTATATTTAGATTTTTCTATTTGTATTTTTTTAGAAACTAACCCATCTTTCTAATTTGTGTTTTTAGAAACTTTCTATTTTAGGATCTCCTACTATTTTTAGACTTTCTATCTTTAGAAACTAACTTGGTTTGTTTTATTTTACAGGTTCTTAACTTAGGACTTTTAATTTGGTAACTTACTTCTAACTATTTTCTTTTTATTTCTAGATTTCTATTTCTTCCTTTCTCCTAGGTTTAGGTTTAGAATTTGAATTGAGGGTTGTGAGTGTTTCATGCCCAAGTGGGTTCGTGACAACACTCTACATCTCTGAAGTGATGGCTACAAACCAACTACTTTTATCCTAACCTAGGGTGGAAGACATCCAGGATGAGAATGAGGTGCATCAAGCACCCCCGCCTCGTACTTTACGAGATTATTTACAACCGGCGGAGGTGAGTACGCCCTCATGCATGATTTTTCTAGATAATACGGAACACATGAATATCAAGCCAAGGGTGATCCAACTCCTTCCTTAATTTCATTGGCTTGAGTCAGAAGATCCATACATACACCTGAAAGAGTTTGATGAGATCATAGCCACCTTATAATTTCCAAACATGTCTGAGGACACAGTCAAGCTAAAACTTTTTTTCTTTTCCTTGAAAGAGAAAGCTAAGACGTGGTTACATTCACTACGTCCTAGATCTATTGGCAAATGAAATGATGTGCAAAGGGAGTTCATAAAGAAATTTTTTTTCACATCATAAAATGACCACTCTTAGAAAATCAATCATGAACTTCACCCAAAAGTAATACGAAACATTCTTTCAATGTTGGGAGCGGTTCAAGGATCTCGTCAACTCTTGTCCACAACACGGTTTTGAAACGTGGCATATTATGCACTTTTTCTATGATGGTCTAACATCCTCCATGTGCCAATTGGTTGAGACAATGCGTAATGGAAAATTCATGAATAAAAATATCGATGATGTGTGGGATTACTTATATAAACTTGCTAAAAACGTAAAATCATGGTACACATACCCAAAATCGAGTACCACTTCTAGACCCACTGAATCAAAGGAAAGGGGTGGAGTATACCTTTTGAAAGAGGATAATGATATCAATGTTAAAGTGGTTAATCTCATGAAAAAATTTGAGGCCATGGAATCAAGGAAGAATAAGGGTAAGGAAGTTGTTTACGATATTTATGGTTATAACAATCACACAAATGAAAATTGTCCAACAATATCTGCCTTTCAAGGGGTGTTGAATGAGAAATCCGATGCTATGAACAATTATCAAAGACCTTTCAATGGACCTACCTTTAAAACATACAATCCCAGTTGGAAAAATTATCCAAATCTCAATTGGAGGAATGGATAAACTGCTACTCCTCAAGGTTTCTTTAATCAAATTTCAAATCAAGCGAAACCCCAAGAGGATCTGGTTCTAAAACATATTCAAGACCAAGAGCTATTCAATTAAGATATCAGATTGGCAATAGGAACACTTACATCATCTATTCAAAGGATAAAGTCACACATGATGATTGGGGGAAAGGGGATGCTTCTTGCTCAACCTTTTCCCAATCCCAAGCCGCAATATGAGATAAGTAATCCAAGCTCTTCAGATTAGATGGAGTAAGCTAAATCTATCACCACTCTTAGGAGTGGAAAGATCATTGACAAAACCATTCTGGTTAGGGTTGAAAAGCCTAATGAACCGGAAGTGGACAAAGGTGATGGATCTAGTCATGCCCCACAGGAAGTAGAACTAGGACCTCAAGGAAAGCCGATTGCTCCATTTTCTCAATGGTTGGTTGCACCAAAACCTCTCTTTAACTCTCAGGATATTCTAGATGTGTTGAAATAAGTAAATGTCAATATTCCTTTACTTGATGCCATAAAATAAATACCTTCATATGTCAAATTCTTGAAAGACTTATGTACAACCAAAAGATGTCAAAATATCTAAAAGAAAATCTTCTTGACTGAGAAAGTGAGTGTATCCTAAAGCATGATGTGCTGCAAAAATTCAAAGATCCTGGTAGCCCAACCATATCATGTGTAATCAGAAATTATCAAATTATGCATGCACTTCTTGACTTAGGAGCAAGTGTAAATCTGATTCCCTACTGGGTGTACAAACAGTTAGGTTTGAGTGAATTAAAACCTACTTTAACCATATTACAACTCGTTGATCGTTCTATTCATATTTTAAGAGGGATAATTGAGGATGTGTTGGTCTAGGTTGAAAGATACTACTACCCTGTAAACTTTATCATCCTGGATACCGAACCCATCAGTAACATGAGCACTCAAATTCTGGTCATCTTGGTCGCTCATTCCTTGCCACCTCAAACATAATTATCAATTGCAGAAATGGTATCATAAGTATGTCTTTCGAGAATATGACATTAGAAATGAATATCTTTTTCAATACTAGCAGACGGTTCGATGATGATGATGATTTCCACGACATTAATGTGATTGACTCTTTTGTAGAAGATAGAATGCATCTGACCTTTTCCTCTGACTCTCTAGAGACGTGCATGGCCCACTCTCCCAATTTTGATGATGACATGATTAAGGAGATGAGAGCCATGCTTGATACTGCACCGGTACTTCAAGTTAACCAGTGGAGGCCACAATTTGAAAAATTATCCCAAACCGAAGAAGTGCCTCTGCTGTTTAACCTCAAGGCACCGAAGGTTGACCTAAAACTTTTGCCTACTGATCTTGAACAGTTTTACTTAGGTCAAGAAGAGACATACTCAGTGGTGATTTCATCCCACCTTGAGAACAAATAAGATAGTATGCTCATTTCTACTCTCGAAGAAGATAAAGGAATCATTGGACATATCATTATAGATCTCGATAGGATGAATGAAATCCTTTCAACTAAATGTTTCGACACTTTAGAAGATTGCCCGGTATACTTTGTGGATATAAACAATCCTGTGATAGAAAATATAGTGGATGCCTCGCAAGATAGTACCTCAGTAGTTGTCACAAACCGAGAGAACCCTTAATGTAACACCCCATACTTTTCAGTACTCGGGCATCACCATGGGGATCCAATTAAATTTATACATGTGTTCCCTTACACGTGCCATGCATCAATTCTTAATTTATCCGTCTTAATCATTTAGTACAAACCTCATTTGTATAACAAGTCATTCATCTGATTGATTTTCAATATAACCAATCACAACTTTAGGGATATTCATTTTAGGATCTTAGTCGCCTTAATAGACCCATGCAACCGTTCACCATCAAATGCGAGACCAAAATCTAAAGATCCACCATTCATCGAGTCCACGATGAGATGGTTTAGTACTTAATTATATAACCTAGCCACTAAGTTGCAAAAGCAGTCGTTAGGACCAACCCACATTAGCTTAGGAACACTTAAAAACATCGGTGATCAGATCAAGAAATGATTCGACCATTAAGTATTGGTAATTATCAATGGAACTCACAAACCAAGTTGTATGGCCCACTTGATAGTGGAAATACTTTGAGAATTTGATACACGACTCTTAGATTTTGAGCTACCGCAAGGGCAGTTATGTCTAGAAATAGGCCCATTGAGATAATAATAACAATACTAATAATAATAATAATAATAATAATAATAACAATGATAACAGGAGTAGTAACTTATAACAAAGTAATAATAAAATTTGTATTGAGGCTATTACTTGGTTGCTAACACATTATGAAAGTCTTACAAACAGGACTCTTTTAATCGTTGGTCTTCAAATTTAGAACTATCTGACCACCAACGCAATATGAATCCTCATTTAGAGTTTTATAGTTAAGAGTATGGCCCACCTTAGCTTTAGATCGGCCTTGTTCTCGAGCTCATGACCTTATATGGGTCAAGGAATTGATTGGTCGGAGTGGATTTCCCATGAATATCACGGTGGGCCCCACACATATGTTGCGTGTGCACAACTGGTGCACACTCACTGTGCACCGAGCCGTAAACTCCAGTCAAGCTACACTGACCCGAGAAATTCCAAGTAAAGGAATTCTTCCCGCCAGCAACGCATTTGAAAAAATATTGTCCGTGATTCTTGATCCATGGCCCACCATGAAGATTTCGTGGGGTGATCCAAACTATTCATAATCTTCAGGGTATTGGTCCTACCAATCCCTATTAATCTCAGTCGTTGGATCGCATTTGTGTGCGCACAATCTCGGCCACAAAACAGTTATACAAACACATCACTTTCTAAAATAAAAAATGGTTCTCCTTGGCACAAAGGCAATCTGCATGCATTCTTATATGCCCATCTCAGTTGTCTCTCAGGTGTGAATCTGAGCCCCTCTTTTAGCGCCAGAAAGGGCGGAACAACACCTCGTTGACAGACGAAAGGTGGTCAGATGCTTTCCTCTTCGGGTATGCACGCTGGCACGATCTTGGCTATTGATGAGGCCTCGTACAACCATCCCAGCCGCTTGAGCTAGGGCAGCCTTGTTTAGGGCTGCTAGCCTCTCAAAAATGACTCTCGCATGATATATTGGCAGCAACAGGATATCTCGTGAGTTTTTGCACCTTAGATCAAATGTGGTGAGGATAGTGGGCCACATAGTGATCGGGGGACCCATCTAGAGCATCCAGGTGGCATGGATCGCCATCCTAAACCGTTGATAAGAAGCCACCATTAGAGACGACGTCATCTCCTCCATCAAACCGAAAAACCCAGCAGAATAGTGTGGGCCCCATTTTCTGATCTATAGTAATTTTCTAATGGCCCACGGCCATAGAATTCCATCCCTAGGGTCGGATGGACCCCATGCACACGATTCGTTCAAGATGGGCCGTGTCTAGGGCTGTCTTTCACCTCAGCCCTTGGATGGGCCATGCAGGTAGACTCCTTAGCTATAAAAGCTAGGCATTTTCCTTGGGATCGGCACCAGAAATTTAAGAAAAGAGGGAGTAAGAGAGAGAAAATAGGAAAGAAATAGAGTGAGAGTAGAGTCCAGCGTTACGCCCTCATGCCGCACAGCATTGACTCGCTGAGTTATGACTCAAGTTTCAGGCCTGTCCTAAATCCAAAATCCCGTCCGGTCTCCCTAATAGAGGGTGAAAGAAGAAAGAAGGACGGGAAGAAAAGAAAGATTAGAAAAGGAGAGAGAGAGAGAGAGAGAGAGAGAGAGAGAGAGAGTGAGTGAGAGGGAGGGAGTGATAAGATAGGATAGGGAGTGTGTGCGTGTGCAACGTCGACGTTGCCCAACTCATGGGCTGTCATCAAGTTAACTCGCTACCAAGGCGACAGCTATTGGGTCCGGAACCCAGTCTAGTTAGGTCTGGTTAGGCTTGGGCCTGGTTCGGCCTAGGTCATCCTAAGAAAGATAGAAAGGAGAAAAGAACATGAAGAAGGAGAAGAGAGAGAGAGGTAGTAAGTGAGTTGACTCAGATGAAACTCTCTGGGCCGGGTTTTTCAAGTTAAGTCTGGTCTTGTTGAATCCAGAAAACTTGTTGGACATTACAAGTTGAAAGGAAAAGAAAGATAGAGAAAGTCATCTCGAGTTGAAACTCATTAGGTCGAGTTTTGTGAGTCTAAGTCGAGTCAAGTTTGGGTTCAGTGAACTCGGTTGAACTAAGGGCAGCATACGAGAAAGGGAGAGAAGTAGATTTACATCGATTCACTAGAGTTGTTCCAGTGAGTCGACTCGGTCCCGATCCATGTGAGGTCGGTCCCTATGTGATCCTGACCAATCATTCAGATCTAAATTTGATTTCTAGCTCCACAAAATTTGTTGCACCATCATCTAGTGGCGAGTGTACTAAGTTAAAACCCAATCTAGATGGATCAACTCACTACCGAGTGGCTCAATAGTTTATGTTGAGCTTAACATCATAAGGATTTAGAGTTGGAGATTTTGGCTACTAACTTAGGTTGGGTTGATTGCATTTGAAGCAGGGTCGAGTAGAGTTTGAATTATTATATAGCATGGCTCACACACTTCGTAGCGACATCAATAGGCGATTCGACTCATAAGGTAATGCTTCCTCTCCTTGAGCTTTCCATTTTCCCATTAGCTTAAGTTATAGTTTGTATTTTAATTTATATTTGATATCTCCCTTTTATAATCACATGTGTTAGCTGGTGAAAATTGAATTACTATATTACATACTTAATATTCATCTTGTATATTTGTTCATGCTTGTGTATTATTTATGGATTGCTTATGAAATTTAAACTGATACATTAGTGAGAAACCTCCACTTATAAATGTACACCCATACTTAGGATGTAACTCAAACGATAGTGATTACAATGGACCTTCAATCTAGTGGTTATTGAGTGATGGTCTAGATGGATCATTGATGTGGGCCTACCATCTAGGGTTGTTTATCCAATGGTTTTCAAGGATGGTCTTTTATTGCATTGTTCTGATACTCGCCCTATGTAACCTACTTTGATATCGCCCTATGTGGCTTTGTTCTAATAATTTCTTCATATGGGTTCAATATTTTATACTGTACAACCATGCGATGGTAAGCCCCATATGCTGTAATATGATTGGTCACTAGTCGACGGGTTTCTATTAAACATCCTGAGGTGGTAGTCTCATGAGCCAGGGATGGTGGTCATGAGACACTATGCCTGAGTTGTCGGCCTACGCTGGGCTCTGAGCTCCCCGTAGTGACCTTTGAGCTTATTAAATCTGCTGGTTGTAAATGGATTAATAATTGTTTGGCTAATCATGCACACATGGTATAGACTAATATCTATTGCTATCGTACGTGATGTACATATTGTTCCTATTAGATGATTTTTTTTCAGGTTCGATGATTGCATGGGTGACGCAATCATGGGTGACAAGCCCATGTATACACGAATGAGCATCCCCGGGACGATGATTGCATACTTCACCATTCATACATCTAATAAGAGCTGCATCATGTATTATTTTGTATGTTTTGAGTTATAACTATGCTTACCTAATGCAGCGGTGTGTAATCTTGAAGGAAATTCACACTGAGTTGGCCACTCATCCATCAAATCTATAACCGTACTGGTAGCACAGGTGGCTTCATTGAGTTTCAGGTTCAGACTGATGAGGATCAAAGTATCACTGTTGAAGATGCATAATTGTATTGTCAAGAGTTACATGGTTTACAGTTTCAGATTTGTTATATTTTGTTTTGATTACATGTAACATCATTTCACTTGAAATTGTAAGTTTGGGACATTTACTTATATAAGTCATTATGGGCAGCTTCTTGTATATTCCAAATGTAAATGAAATTTTTCTTTATGTTGATTTGTGCATACTATGCTCATCCGCTTACTCTGAATGAAAAAAAAAAAATGTACACTCGAATTTGACCATCCTTTAAGGTTAACACTCGCATTTTTAGGAAACGAATTATATAGTCGGGTCCTGCAAAGTCAGGGCGTTACGCTTACTCTGAAGCCCCTTCTTCCACAGATTATAAGGGCCGTGAAAATTTACTAATAATAATAAAAAAATATTTTTTTAATCTTATCTTCATTTTATATTTATTTTAAATCTATCTTATCTCCTATCTTATGTGCATCATTAACTCGTATAGTTTAAATATGCCTCTAACTCTTTCCGTATCTCTCAAGATAAAAAGAGTTCTAGTCAAATTTAAATATTAATAAAAAGTCTACCTGCGACAACAAAGAAAGGGAGAAAGAGAATTTTAGAGTGCTGAGATCCTTCTAGTATATATATATATATATATATATATATATATATATATATATATATATATATATATATATATATATAAAATTTAATTCTATGTATGCAATGAACGGTGTGGATTGGTCAAACGTTCATTGTATTGAATTATTGGTAGATGTCATTTAAAGGTGAGGGGAATCTAAAATTATTTAATTGTAGTTGGTGTGCATCTGATCAAATTAGATTAGATCTGTATGGATCATATGATCCCTAAAGCCAAAATATATAAGAGCCCTAATATTCAGATCAATCTAACCATCAGATGGGCCACATTAGTTAGATCTAAAAGTGTTTGATAAAGAAATCTTAGATATTTTGTGCAAGTGTTAGTATCACTTGGCGTATAAGGTCAAGATGGGCCATTAGTGTGTGTGTGGTTAGATCCACACCATTCCTCCAATGCATAGAGGCAAAATATGACAAGACTTTAAGAATTTGAATGATCTGACCATCCGATGGGCCACCCCGATCAAGTAATTTTCATTCAATTTTATAATCTTAAAAAGAAAATAAAAGATAGAATAGGAATTTTAATTATTTGATTATTTTGAATTTGGTCACCTATGATGTTAATAAAAGGTGGACTCCACCATGTAATACAAATAAATGAATAATAATATCATTTATATAATTGATAGGACCTCGGAATTCAAATAAACTTAATTACATTTCAGAGTCAATACTACCAAACTTAAGTGAGTAACCCAACTTGTCTCATAATTCATTAAAATTAAAATAAATCTTTTGTGATTGTTGGATTAATTTATTGATTTGAATCTTTTGATATAATAATGATATGCTAAATTTATAAATGAATATTTTGATCAAGACAACTATATCATATATGAAAAATATGCATTTACATATCATCCATCATTCATTGCATTCGCATAATGCATGGTCGATCTTAGGGGCCCTCCCTGGAAGAAATGTCGATCGTGGTAGAGCATTACTAGATGCGGGTTATGCCCAAACCTACCCAATGGGTGGATACAAGTTGACGACCTCCAACCCAAGTAAATAGAGGATCATCTCATTTGATGCATTCATATACCATTTTACATTCATATCATTGTACATGTATTTTTGTATTATTTTAATTGATATGATTATAAACCATGCTGGGTTATATCACTAAGCCTGGCCCAGCTTATATTTTTATTGATGAAAAAATCATACAGAGGAGCCATTAGCAGATGATGTGGTGTAAGAACCGAAAGGATCTACTGTACCTGAACACAACCCACCCGTCATACTTATCTGAAGATAAAGTGATGGCATTAGAAAATTTTTAATTATATATTTTATTTTATTAGCATAGTTTGATTAACGTATAATGCATACTAGTATTTATTTTGAAACTTTAAGAAATTATCTAGCTTTATTTTTTTGGAATAATGTTAGCATAAAATAAACATCATTATAGTTTAATGGTATAATAAATGAATGATTTTAAGATATAGTTTATTTTAAGGGTTGTCAAGATTTGTATATGCTTAGTTGATTGGTGTTAAGTATTATATATGTGTGATTGAGATTATGGTGGACCTTATATTGAACGTAAATATCAAATGTGATTAAACTGATTAAAGAATTAACTTAGTAAACTTTATGTACAAGTTACGAACCAAAACTCGAGTCTGAGGGTACACACTCTATACCTGAATTTTGGGACGTAACATAGATTCTGATCATCTACCGTTGAGGGAGAAGGAGCTGAAAATTGAACCGAAGTATGAAACTTCATAATGTGTTGAGACTACATCATCTGCTAAGAATTCTTCTAAATCTTATATACTTGTAGTCTCTGATTCACCATGGGATACTAACTTTGAAACTTTTTCTGATAAAGGTAAATCATATATACTCTGGATACCTCCGACGAATTAACGACAAATTTTTGATAATGTACATAAGTTTCTCTGAAATGTCATGCTCCAAGGCATCCATGGCTATTGCAAAAAAAAACTTTTGGATGATCCTGTTGAGGAACTTATTAAGAAATTTATCTAGATATTAAGCGGAAGAGGAACCTTATGGCATGACTAAGTAGCTTTTCCCCTGCTTTCATAGGACTAGGGTAGTTTGCTTTATGTTATTCTAGGATAGTCAGCTTTATGTTGTTAGGTTAGGTTGTTTTCTACATTGTTTTAAAATAGTTATTTTTGTTGGTTTCACTCTTATATTGACCCGCTCTCTCACTAATATCTTTATAAAGCCTCTTGATTCTTTCGTCCAGGTACTATCTTTTCATCACTCCTCTTTTATTGTCGTTGTCCCATGTGCATTGCATGCTTATTTCTTTTACATTGCGGACAATATCAATTTTAGGTTGGGGACGGGAGATTAGGTTACCTAATCAGTGTTTTCTTAGTCTTAAGTGAAATTTGTGAAAAAAAATTAAATTTTTCTGAACTTTCTTGTAAATTTGAAGTGATTTTAAAGGAGAGTCATGATTTAAGAAGTATAGGATACAGAATGTTGGGGATTTTCTAATCTTGGATTTAGTTATCTGTTAGATTTCACAGTAACGTTCAAATTATTAATCTATGATTAGAAGTTGTAAACATTGATTGAGTCATGATTTCACATGTCACACCTTGCTTACACATTAGGTTTCAGTTCGATATTGAAGGATTAATGTGATAATCACTAAGCATGAAAGGAACCAGCGTAAGAAATTTTACCATCAGTTTATAAAGAAGAATTGAAAGGGTTGGTCGAATAATCTTCACCGTAAGTTTGATCCCTATAAATGAAGATTTGATTTTCTAAGGTTGACATTCGGAAAGGGGTGGGTAATAATCTTCATCATAGGTTTGCTCCCTATAGGTGAGGATTTGATTCCCCTCAGCATTATTTTTAATGAAAAAATTAAAAGTTGGTAAAATGAAATGATGATCTATGAGGCAAGTTTTGGTTTGGTTTTTAGTTGTCTTGAATACCCGTTTTGATTATCAATGTTATTATGAAAGTGATGATTGGATCTCTTAATGATGATAAGCCGAGATTAAACCGTACACCCATGGAACTCGATGTTTAAAATTTTTCTAATTGACGGATTAATACTTTGAACTTGAGTATGAAATTTACCATGCGCTTAATTCCAAGAGAAAGTACTGTCCAACATTCATGAATCGCAAAATTCTCGTATCTGGATTATTTTTCAAAAATCACTCGAGTTTATAAAAATTGTCATATACTTTTCAACTTATTTTTCGCATACTTTTCTCGGGACTAGTAAAATGCTGGTTGGGGGTTGTGTTAAGGATCAAATATTGCATATTAGACCCCAGATATTACTTGATTTTATGAACTTGATACCGTTTAACACCATACTTTAATTGTGTTTGTGCTACAAGGTGAATTTAGGAGCTTTGACTAAAAATGGGTACTAAAAGCATAAATTTAATGCTCTAAAATCACCAAGCTAAAGGATGGATAGTAGAAGACCAAGATCGAGAAATTTAGACACCAGAAATCTGAGAAAATTATGTCACTCACATTAACAAGCTCGAAAATAGTCTAGAATGCGAGATCACAGAGTTCCCACCATCTGTTCAGCTTGAAACTTCATATATGGCCCGAGGACCATAAATTAACCATATATGTCAAATTTCATCCATTGGATCCTTGTGGAAGTGGCCCAATGGATAGATCAACCTCTTAAATCCTGATTTGAGGCCCGCCTGATATCTAGATATGCTTCAAATTCTGTTTCAACCCCTTAAATGAGGTGATAAGACGGATTGTAGGAACGGATTTCTCACAAACATCATAGTGGACCCCACATGTATACGCACGTACATGGGGTACACGTGCGCTGGACCCGCACCAGAACACAAGAGGTCGGTCGACCGACTCTTTGCTTCAAAGATTGAATGCACAACATCCTCAAGCTATCCGTCATTTTTGGGTAGTGGGGCACATTCATCATCAAAATGGATGATCTGAACCGTCCATTCACTCAAGAGGGTGGCCAAAACCTTCGTCGAGCTTTCCTTTTGGTCCTATACCCACACAGACAGGCAAATCACGGTTCAAACGAAGGATGGATGGAAGAAGTAAAACATCAGCGGACCGTGCCGAAACCCAATAAAAACCACTTCTTCTCAACTGGTATTTCACCAGTAATCCAATTAATAGGTCGGATTTCTCTGAAAACATCATTATGGGCCCACGGAACACGTCAGCACGTCTGCGTAAGCCTTACCCGTGTCTGGGAAATCCAGAGATTCGGGTGAGTTGTGGGCCACGATCATTGATCATTTCGAAGATCTGGACCATCCAGAAGATAGAGAAGAGGCCCAAGACTACAACCATGAAGGACAAACTGAGTTTTAGAACGGTCATCGGTCCCAAACTCCATTCAAACGCAGGTATTCTTCTGTGGATTCGTTGCGTAAGAGAGGCGTGCGTAAGAAGTGTCAGTTCATCCAACTCCAAACCAACCGACTTCTCTACACAGTCCAGCACTCCACCATCTTTCCTGCTACTATAAAGAGGAGAGAAGAGAGGGGGATTAGAATTCCTTGGATGTGCACAAGAGGGAAAGTAGAGTTTGTAGGGTTTTTATTTTTATTTTATGGTTTTTGTTTAAGGGAACTAGCTGGATCACATCTATGATGGTCTAAGCCTCTTAGTTAGGGCTAAGAGGTAAAGCTTGTAGTGTAATGGGGTAGTTTTCTATGCTTTGATTTATATTTATGAATTTTTTTTTATTATTGTTTGATTATAAGATATACTTTTAGTTTTTAATAGTTTATTATGACTCAAATTACAGTAAATCTACAATAGCTTTGAGTATGTCCTTTTCATTATAAGGTTTGTGAATTTAGGAGGCCCTATTGTTCATCATCGTCTCCTAGCATGGTTGGATGACGGAACTCTTCCTAACATTCTTATATCTCTCAGATTGGTTGTAGATTAGATTAATTATGTTGTTTACTTTGTCTCATGGGCATGGTTTTGTGATGAAATCCATTCTAATATACATCCTTCTTATCTCTTGAAAAGTAGATCAAAAGATGTTCAGATTGAGTTTCATGGTTATATCTTCCAACTGGATGAAGATGGGACTCAAAGTCCAGTTGAGTTCATGAATCAAGCATATATCTTCCTGATCTCTATAAATGGACCTTGGCACCCTAGTTCTCTACCTCTGAATTTTCTAAGTTTTTAGATTAATATTTTCACCATTAGTCTCTCACAATCACTTGGTTTACATTTCATCTTATTCTAGCTCTAGTTCTAGTTACCTTCAGACTACGTATAAGTTCCAGTCCCTTGGGATTCGACCTCAGTCTCACCAAGTTTATTACTACATCACAACCCTATACTTAGGGAGTGAACAGGTGGCTCATGAGGTGGGGTCTATAAGATGTAAAATGGCCAAAGGATGGGTCCCATTGTTGGATCTGTGAGATGCAAGGTAGCCCACAAGGAGATATTGGTCGATTTTCCTAAGATGGCATAGATAAATAAATATTTTGGTGCTTCCTTAACAACTCTAGAGCTTTTGATGCATTGGTTGATACTCCCTACATCAAGTGGTATTAAAGCGGAAGACCAATATTGGAGTCTCTTTATCGGTGTGGTTGAATGATGCATGTGCACTAGGGTGGGGTGGCCCATGAGGTGGGATATGTTAGATGCAGAATGCCCCACGGGGAGATCTTAGTCGATTTGCCTGCAATGGCCTATATAAAGGGATATTCTGGTACTTTCCTAAAATCTCTGGAGTTTTTGATGTGTTGGATGGTACTTCATGTACCATCATTTTTTATAGGTATGATCCTACGGCTGATTTGGTGTCCAGGTTCACTAGCATTCAATCGAACTCGAGTCGAGTATGAGTCTAGCAAGCCTAACACGATTCTAATCATACACGTTTGACCAAATACGGGTCGTTTGTTAATAGGTGTGGTTTCATGTTTAATTAAACTGCAACAACAATGAAGGAAAAGCCTTGAAAAGCTAGCATGCCATATTAGTTGCTACATGTAAATCTCACAAATCATTCCACAGTCTTGCAACATTGTTAAGAACCTAATCAACAAAACAAAAGCCACATGACTGATTAAACATGTAAAGTTAAGCTATTAAACCCTTAGAATCGTAACATTCCACCACAATCCACAACTTACGTCCATGGTGTCCCACTCTATGGCTGTAGTCACTCCGCCCTCTTTTCCAAGTAGTCATTCCCGAGGTATGACAGCTGCACTTTGGTGGCTTCACTCTGGTCTAACTGATGTGTGAAAAGACCTAAAACTAATAGAACATGTAAAATTAGACTATTAAACCTTGTGATCATAAAATAAAAAAACACCTATCAAAGATAATCTAAGGGCAATTTGTAAACGTATCCCAAAAAATCAGGATAAATTCTAAATTAACTTGGTTTCGCTGGGCCTCATGCCCTCCACTCGGAGCTTTACTTGGCATAATTGAAAAGGGCATAGTTTAAAATTTAAAAAGAAAAATAAAAAAAGAAAAATTAAATTAACTTGAAAAAGCTAAATACCATCGTATTTTAATCAAACAGAGGAAAGCACCACTCAAATGCCGCAAATCTGACGTGGCAAAGAAAAAATACTTTATTAAATATTAAATGAGTAACCTGTAACTTAATTAAATTACTAAGAAGCAAAAGATTTTCCATTTACAATTCATGTTCATTGATAAACTCCAAATTCATTGAATCAATTCTGTTTAATCATTCTAAATCATTCTAAAATACCACACCCAACTCGAATACAGCGGACTCAGAAATTAGAAGTCAGATTCTGAGTTGAGACCGAGTTTTGGAGAATGGTACTCGGCATATCGTATCATCCTTGAATGGAGTGAATGAATAAGAGCAGCATCTATTTACTGCTTTTTTGAATATCATCAAACCCTCGTATTTAATTGCCATGAAAGGAGCTGAGGCATTGAAGAACGACCTACTGCCAACTCCCCTGGATACACCAATACTTATGCACCGCAACCGTCTACAACAACTGCGCGTAGAACATTGAACTTCTTTGGGGCCTACCATACATTAATTGTGAAATCCACTCCGTCCATTTAGTGATAACTCTTATGTTCATTGTACGTGCAAAGATCATTTTTTTAATAAAAACTAAGATGGGCCACAACCATAGAATAATGTAAAATTTCATCTAAAACCTCTAAGTTCACATTTTGTGGCTGCTGAGTTTTGGATCAGCTGATTTTCGTATGTTCCTTTCATCCTTATGAGTAATTCCTGATTAAAGGGTGTTTGATGGAACATACAAAACGAGTTGGTCGAAGATACGAACCTATGGCTGGAGTCCCATCTTTATTGTTACATGTGGAGTTACCCACAAGACTTAGAGTGCAATCCATTGCATAGTAACTCCGTACGCTATTGCGTACTGAGTAAACTCCCGGAGGAACAGTTGTATCCGCGCCGTTCATCCATTTTCCAGCTCATTTTATGGCAAAAGTTCAAACTTGAAGCATATCAAAAGCTCCAGTGGACCACACCGCAGGAAGAGTGGGAATTGAACGTCTACTATTGAGAACTCCTTTGGGGGCACAGAAGTT
The DNA here is from genome assembly GCA_037074715.1 of Magnolia kwangsiensis. Lineage (NCBI taxonomy): Eukaryota > Viridiplantae > Streptophyta > Magnoliopsida > Magnoliales > Magnoliaceae > Magnolia > Magnolia kwangsiensis. The sequence goes on along the minus strand of CM073574.1, from coordinate 71,197,727 downwards.
TGAGATCAAGCTGTTATTTGTATTTTCGTTTTTATCCGTGCCTGTCTGACCTTATGAACAGGTTGGATGTTAAATAAATATCACTGTGGCCATAAGGAAGGTTTCAACGTTGTATGTAATTATCCCTGCGGTTGCCTATGGTGTGGTCCAATTGAGGTTTGGATATGCTTCAATTTTGGGCAGATTCCATAAAATGATCTGATAAAACCGATGGACGGATTGGATCAGATGCATATATCACTGCAGGCCCCACAGTTTACTCAGTACGCAATCCACGTCCCATGAGCTATGAATCTCGCTGACTTTTGGTACAGAGGCTATACAGCTGATGGACGGAGTAGATTTCACATATAATAAAGTATTATGGGCCCCAATGAGCTTGGGTAAAACAGGTGTTGCAGAGGATTCGGTCCACCGCTTACTGTCATAATCTTTCATAGTTATGGCTCCCTACAACCGGCTGTTGGTTTTCTTAGGCAACAACCCATCTGGCATGCTGATGTGTCAAGTTTGTATCACATCTTACCCTGTGAAAATGGTAAATCGATATTATCAAGATCATAGAATAAAAATAAATAAATAATAAATAAAGGTGGGCCACCCTGTAGAGGACCAATGGACAGTTTAAAGCACATCCACCAACAGACTGATTCAATGTACACATCTGGCCTACTTGATGATTGGATCCGGCTGATTTTCAGTGATCTTGATACTTACGGTCTAGATCACATTTTTCATGACACAGATGTCCCATACAATCCATACATTGACACGCTTGATTGGGTGGTACATACTCTACGCTCCTAGTTTGCTTAGCTCCTTGTGTTTCTTTAGCCTTACTTCAATGCGCCATGGACAGCGTTACTTCGTGGCCACGCATCCACAGGACAAATGGGATCCATGAAGAACGCTAATTGCCTCTGCGCCCCCGCCAAATGAAGTTCCTGGAAGCGGATTGGCTGCTGTACCACACAGCAGCTATATAGCTGCTGTAGGTACGTGTCGTGCAAAGACAAGCACTGACGCTCCTGGAGCTCCGAGTTGTAAGAACGGCTCAAAAGATATCAAAGTTATATGGATCCTACAGTGATGTATTTATTATATTTACACCGTTCATTTATTTTTAGAGTTCATTTCAGAGCATTATTCAAAAAAATGAATCATATTCAAAGATAATCTGGACCACACCATAAATAGCAGCCTGAGGTAATGATTTTCACTGTTAAACAGTTTGTAGGGCCCACCGTAACATTGATTTTACATATAATCTGCTCATGAGGTCACAAATACCTGAATGAAGAGGAAAAACAAATTTCATATTGATCCAAAACTCCTTTAACCCCAAAAAGGGTTTCAATGGTAGACATTCAATCCCCCACTAGTTTTTAAAGTGTGGTCTACTTGATAGCTAGAGCTGACTTATTTTTCGTTTCAAGCCTTAAGACGAGCTCACAAAATGGATAGACAATTTTGATATAATACATACCTCATGATCAGACCCACAGAACTTGTTGACGTCAATACAACAGCTATACAGATAGTGTGAGGTACACCCGCTAATCTGCTATAGAAGTTCCTTTGGTTGGAAACTATGTGGGGGCCATAGAGATTACTTGACAAATCCTCCTTGTCCATCAGTTTCTCAAGATCACGACATAACACGAGTTCAAAAATAGGACGCGGATAGGGGCATACACCCCTAACTAGGGATGTACATCGAGACGAACCACAGCTTGATTTGGCTTGGCTCGTTCCTTGAGCTACACTAGCCGGCTCAGCTCGGTTCGGTTACTGGCTTGATCTAGTTCAAGCCGAGTTCGTCATTGCAACATTTTCACAAACACCTAGACTGCACCTTCAAAATCTCACTATATTTAAGACAACAGCTATGGTTTTACAAGTATTTTATCAAACAACTTCTAAGCAACATAAAAAATCAAGAAAAAAAGAGTGTTAGTTTCATATACATACCTACCTTGCCACCGACCATACTTCTTTAAGTCATTTCATCAAACACTTAGTAAGCAACATCAATTTCAAAGTAATCGAGTCACTAAACTGGTTCAATGAGAGTTCGATTCAAGCTGAGTTCAATCCGAGTCAAGTTGAGCTAGGGCCATCTCGAACTCATTTTTGAGCCCAAAAAATCAGCTCGACTCGGTTCTAACTCAACTTCGAACTGAGTCGAATCGAGGTTTTTTGAGTCAAGTCGAGCGAGCTGACCGAGCTAGCTCAGTTCGTGTAAACCCCTAGGCCTACCTTGCTTGTCTCTAGCCACGAATGGGTAGTTCTGGGTAGGTTCACTGTGATGTATTTGTTTATCCACACTGTCCATTCCTTCTCTCATATCATTTTAAGGGAAGCAGATTGGCTGGTGTCCCACATACCAACTATATAGCTGATGTATTGAGGTCAGCAAGTTCTGTGGGTCCCCATCATGAGTTATGTGTTATATCCAAACCGTCCATCCATTTGGTGAGCTCATGTTAAGGTTTGAGCAGAAAGAAGGGAAATTTCAAATATCAGCTTGATCGAAATCTTTGGTGGCCCTTAGAAGTTTTTAACAGTGGACGTTACTCTCCCCACTGTTTTCTGTGATGGGGTCCACTTGAGCTTCGGATATGAATCATTCTTTGGATCTTGCCCTAATATGATCTCTCCAAATGAATGGACGGTGTGGATACAAAACATACATTATGGTGGGCCTCACATAACTTGGTGACATCACTTCGATAGCGAGACCCCCTACTCATAGCTAATCCACGTCTCACATGGACCGAAAACGGATTGGCTACTCCCCCTGCCACCAACCTCGTGGCTGGTGGTCAGTGCTCTGTGGGCTCCTGTTGAGGGTCAAATATTGCATATTAGACCTAGTTATTGCTTAAATTTATGAATATGTTGCCAGTTAATAGCTCAATTTAATTATGTTTGTATTGCAAGGTATAATTACGAGCTTGGACCAAAACAGGGTGCTAAAAGCTGAAATTTAACGCTCAGAATTCATCAAATCATACGACGGATCCTAGGAGACTAAGATCGACAGATTTACACACCAAAAATTCAAGAAAATTGAGAAACTGAAGCTCAAGGGCCTAAAATTGGTTCAGAATGCAAGATCACAGGGTTCTCACCATCTGTTCAGTTCGAAACTGCATACATGGCCTAAGGACTATAAATGAACCGTACATGTCAAATTTGAGCCATCGGATCCCTGTAGAAGTGGCCCAATGGACAGATCAGCCCCTTAAATCCTTAAGTGGGGCCCCTTGATCTTTGGATACGCTTTAATCTTGGACTCAACGCCTTAAATGATGTGACAAAACGGATGGACGAAGCGGATTTCTCAAGAACATCACGAGTGAACCCCACATATAAGGTGGGAGTGCACCGTGCGGTGCACTCTCGAGCCGCACCAGACCAACCAAGATCGATCAGTGGGCGCTGACCAATCCAATCTTGCGTAAACAGCGTCCGCAGGGAATAGACGCTGATTCACGTTGTGGGCCCAACCCATTCTCCATATGGACAATCCAAACCGTCTTTGAGATTCAAGAGGCCCCTATCACTCAGGTCTAGGTGGTGAAATTTCAAAAGATATCTGAGATCCGTTTTTAATTGTCCAAAAGCAAGACAGACGGCGAGAAGATCTAGTACAATGGGCCACACCAAACTCGAAACAAACTCGCCCTTCTTGACCTGTTTTTCGACACACTTTCAATGGAAGGAATGGATTTTGCAGACATAGAAGGGAGTGGGCCCCACCGACAGCCAGCACAAGAAGCGTTGGCTTTATTTTCTGCATCTAGAAGAACCGGACGTTTCGGGAGGTGGTGGTCCACCACTGATGATTAGATCGATGATCTGGACTGTCTATCATGAATATGAGCTTGAGCAGGTCGAACTCTAATTGACTATTTGTAATCATATACGCAAATGTGCCCGCTACAACAATCAACAGATGACCATCAGCTGTCGTTACAATAGGATTGCTTCCTTGGGCCACATCAACGGACAACCAAAACTTTCCTTCTCTAGTCAAATTTTTGAGGAGAAGACAATGGATGGACTGGATTTTCTTGCCAGCATTGATTATGGGCCCACCAATCATCATAGATGCGTAAAGTGCTTTCCAGGAATACCTGCTGCATAAACAGAGTCACCAACCTGCGAAAGGAGTGCGTTCACGCACTGCACCGACTCCATCAAGGTCAGTTCTCTACTGATAACTCTCCACCGCCTTCATTGCCTATAAAAGAAATAGAAAGAGAGAGCAAATCAGCCAGCAAATGGTGGATGTGGAGCAGTTTGAGTTTCTTTGTTTTCTATTTTTATTATTTTTATTTTAATTAGGAATTAGCCTAATCATGTCTATCCTAAGCTAAACCTCTTAGATAGAGCTAAGAGGTGAAGCTTGTAGCGTAATGGAGAGATTTTTTGCTCATGCCTTTTGTTTAGACTGAACTGATATTGATTTTAGTTTAATTAAGGGAATGTTTTTAGTTTTTAATAGTCTGTTGTGACTAAAATTACAATGGGTCTGCAATAGCTTTGAATATGTTTCTTTCTTTTAATGTTTATGACGTTAGGAAGCCCTGTTGTTCACCATTATCTTTTGGGCATGGTCGGATGACGGTACCCTTCCTAACCTTCAACATTGTTGATTGGTTGGTAATTAGTTTAATTTTGTTGTTTACTCTATCTCCTGGGCATGGTTTGGTGATGGAATCCATTCTAATTCATATACCTTTCATCTCTTGGAAACTATATCAAAGAAAGTTCAGTTTGATTTTCATGGTTACACCCTTCAACTGGATGAAGATGGGACTCTAAGTCTAATTGAGCTCTTAAAGCAGGCATAAGTTCTCCTTGATATCTACAAGTGGATCCTCTAAATCCCTAGTTTTCTTTTCCTAAATTTTTTAAGTTTTAGATAATTATTTCATCAGTATTCCTCAAATTATAGTCGATTTAGATTTCATCCTAGTCTAGTTCTAGTTCTACTTAGTTTTAGATTACATATGGGTTCCAGTCCCTTGAGATTCGACCTCGGTCTCACTGAGTTTATTACTACATCACAACTCTATACTTGGGGAGTGAGCAGCTCCATCATGATGTATGTGTTTAATCCATTATGTTCATCCATTTTTACATATCATTTTAGGGCTTGATCCCAAAAATGAAAAGGATATAAATATCAGTTTGACCACACCAAAGGAAAACAATATTGATTAGATATCCACCATTTAAATCCTCATAAGGCCAAATGTACTGTTTATTCGACGTATAATTTGTTAATTAGGTCATACAGGCCTAGATGATGGGAAAAAACAAAAATCAGCTTGATCTAAAACTTTTATGACCCCCAAAAGGTTTTTAATGGTCTATGCTCATTCAACACTTTTCCTGTAATGTGGTCCACTTGAGATTGGGATATACCTCAATTTTAGCCTTTTATCATAAAATGATCTGGAAAAATAGATGGACGGCATGGATGAAACACATACATCATGGTGAGGCCCACAAATCACCAACCACCAGTCATTGGATGGTGGCAGGGGGAGTAGCCAATCCATTTCCACATGGACTACACTAAAGATGGAAGCAAATTGGCTGGTGTACCACACCAGCTATATAACTGGTGTATTGGCATCAATAAGTTCCGTGAGTCTCATCATGAAATATGTATTATATCCAAACCCTCTATTTATTTTGCGAGCTTGTCATAAGGCTTGAGATGAAAAATAAAACAAATCTAACAATCAAGTGGACTAAATTGAAAAAGCAGTGGGGGATTGAACGTATGCCATTGAAACCCTTTTGGGGTTCATGGAAGTTTTGGATCAATATGAAATTTGTTTTTTCTCTTCATCCAGGTCTTTGTGACGTTATGAACAGAGTGGATGGAAAATAAATGTTATGGTGGGCCCTACGAAATTTTAATGGTGAAAATCATTATCTTGACATTATTTGTGGTGTGGTCCAATTGATCTTTGGATATGATTCATTTTTATAATACTCTAAAATGATCTTCTAAAAATGGATGAACGATGTGGATATAATAAATACATCATCGTGGGGACCATTTAACTAGAGGTGTACACGAGTCGAGCCAAGCTTTACCCAGCTTGTGCTTGACTCAGATTGCTTGACCTTCGAGCTTGGAACAGCAGCTCGTGCTCGGCTCAGCCGAGTTCGAGCTTATTTCGAGACGAGTTTGAGCCTATGCATGCCATGACGAAAGATGGGATTTTAGAAGCATTAATTTAATATCAGCCGACAACCTAAGATCTCATTAATATGCCTCCGGAGTTCAATTCCAATCGTTCATCGAGCAAAAGAATAAGGAAAAAAAAACCTAGAACCGAACTATAAGAGTCCTAAAACCCACTTTAGATCACAAAAGCTACGATTCTCGAATCACAACAAACATGTAAGGAAATCGCAAGGTTTTCCAATAAAGCTTATTATTTTCAAAATACAAGATTTGCAAAAAAAATAAAATAATAATAATAAAATAAAATAAAAATACTAAGAAGATGAAGAATCTAGCCAGATCTGATCAGAATCATTCCAAAAAAGCACAACACATATCAAACGATCAGAAGGAAGATGATGGGATGAGAAGATTTGCTTACCTTATTGAAGAAGGGATGAAAGAGAGAGGACAAGAAAAGGAGACCAGGGGTATTTTTTGAAAGGGAATTAGGGTTTTATTATTTAAAAGGTATATATACCCTGCATCAAGTCGAGCCAAGTCGAGCCGAGTTTGAGTAGTATTCGAGTCGAGTCGAGCTTGAGCAAGCTCAAACTCGTTTTAAGCTCCAAAAAGCAGCTCAAACTTGGCTCAAGTCAAGTGAGTTACTAAGCTTTTACTGCTCGTGTACAGTTCTACATATAACTTTGATCTCCTTTGATCTGAAAAGGATTGGCTACTCCCTCGCCACCTATCAATGCTGGTGGTTGATGCTCTGTAAGCTCCACCATGATGAATGTGTTTCATCCATGCTGTCCATCTATTTTTCTAGATCTTCTAGATCATTTTATAGTATGAGACCAAAACTGAGGTATATACCAGTCTCAAGTGGACCACATTATAGGAAACAATGTTGAATGAACTTCAACCATTTAAAACTTTTTAAGGGCCATAAAAGTTTTGGATCAAGCTTATCTTTGTTTTTTTCCCTTCATCTAGGTCTATATGACCTAATCAACAGATTGGATGTCAAATAAACAGTCAGCAGTCCTTAGGAGGATTTTAATGGTGGATATCAATCACTATTAGTTTCCATTGGTGTGGTCCACCTGAGATTTATATTCCTATCAATTTTGGTATAAAGCCCTAAAATGACCTGTAAAAATGAACGAACAGAATGGATGAATCACATACATCATGGTGGGGCCCACGGAGCACCGACCACCAGACACGGGGCTGGTGGCACGGGAGTAGCCAATCAGTTTCCCTTTGAACCGTTCGTACAACTCGGAGCTCTTGGGGCTGTATAGCTGATGGGGTGGTACACCAGCCAATCCGCTTCCACCAAAGATAACTCTTACTCTTAATGTAACTTATATTTAATGCTCGGTGCATTTAATTCAACCAAACTAATTATTATTTGGTGTGGCCCACTTGGGCGTTGGATCTGCTTATTTTTTGCACATACGTTAAAATGACATGCGAGAAGGGATGAATGTTGATAGACAGATATATCATGGTAGGCCCACCCACGAACTGTCCGTCTGTGGCTAGAGACGAACGTGGATTAAATACTGAAGTGACATCACCAAGTGTTGTGGGCTCTACCATGATGTATGTATTGCATCCACCCCGTCCATCCATTTGGAGAGATAATTTTAGGACATGATGCAAAGAATGAGGGAGATCGAAAGCTGTAATGAACCCCACCACAGAAAACAGTAGGCAGAGTGACGCCTACCGTTGAAGCCTTCCTAAGGTCCACGGTGATGTTTATAAGAAATCCAAACTGTTTATAAGTTAAAAAAGATATTAAAAAAGGGAAAACACAAATATGAGCTTGATCTAAAACTTTTTTAGGCATTAAAACTTTTTAACGGTGGACGTCACTTTCTCCACATTTTCTTGTGGTGGGGTTCACTAGAGATTTGAATTTGATATAGATTTTAGATCATGTCATAAAATGATCAATCCAAATGGATGGATGATGTGGATATAAAACATACATCATTGTGGAACCAATTCAGTAGCGCATCCAAATAGCTAATCTGCGCCCGCTGGAGGCGGCCGGAGTAGGACCCAATTTGAGCCCTATAACCTGGCCACCTCGAGCGGGACACCTTGAGCGGGCGTGGATTAGCTACTGGGACGGATTGGCTACTCCCCGACACCGGCCAATGGTTGGTGGTCGGTGCTTTGTGGCCTCACTATGATGTATGTATTTCATCCATGTTGTTTATCTATTTTCAGTGATCATTTTATCATATGAGAACAAAAATGAGGTATATCTCAATTTTAAGTTAAACCCATCACTGGAAATATTGTTGAATGATAGTTGACCATTAAAAACATTTTGGGCATAAAAACTTTAGATCAAGCTGTTTTTTGTTTTTTCCGTTCATCTGGGCCTGTATGACCTAATCAACAGATTGAATATCAAATAAACAGTATAGTGGGCCTTAGGATGATTTTAATGGTGGATATCTAATCGCTATTGTTTTCATGTGGTGTGGATCACATGAGATTTATATACCATTAATTTTTGGGATCAAGACTTAAAATGATCTTTAAAAATGGATGAATGAAATGGATGAAACACATACATCATGGCAGGGCCCACAGAGCACCGACCATCAGCCACAGGGCTGGTGACAGGGGAGTAGCCAATCCGTTTCCAATCAGGCTGATCCAAAACTCAAATGGGTGACATTGCACGGAACGGTGAGAATAGAAACATCCACCGTTGATACATTCTTGGAGCCGACCATGATTATTATACGCTGTTCGTAGAGTTACTACCACTCATATAAACTGTAAGCACAAATTTCCCTGCTGTTTCGTGTTGTGTGGCCCACCTGAGTTTTGAATCTGCCTGATTTTTGGATTCCTATTCTATTGAGATCTTTAACAACTGATGGACTGAGTGGATTTAACACTGAAATCTCTATGGCCCACATAACATCCGATCAAAGGAACTTCCTGGCCTGGGCACGTGCAATTCACGTCCGCGTGCATGAAGCAAACCCCAAAGATTATACTGATGGATAAACTTAACCACATGATTACTCCAGTGCAATTTGGACAGTTGGACATTTTTTCTCATCCATCCAAATTACAGTCATCATTTGGACGGTTAGGATGATCCCATGGGTCTAATTTTCAGACCAGGCTCCATCCACAAAGGGGGCCACCCGGAGGTGGGTATCCAGACATGCCACAGGCACCACGGAATAGTTACCACAAAGGGGGCCACCCGGAGGTGCGGTGCATAATAGTGTTTACCACGGAGTGGATTGCGTCTCCCGCCCCCACCTGAGGTGAAATACGCCCACGAAGGGGCTCTGTGGGCCCAACGTGATGAATGGATTGTATCCACTCCGTTCATTCATTTTTACCAATTATTTTAATGCATGAGCCAAAAAATAAGCAGATCCAAGGCTGAGTTGACCACACCACGCGAAGCAGTTGTGATAATAGTCCCCACCATTGAAATATTCCTAGTGCTCACCCTGATGTTTATTTTCCATCCAACCTTTTCATAAGATCAAATAGCCCTGGATGAAGTGAAAATATAAATTTCAGTTTATCCTAAACTTCTGTTCCTCCAAGAAGTTTTTAATGGTGATCGTTCAATCTCAACTGTGTGGTCCAGTTGAGCCTTGGATCTGCCTCGGTTTTGGTCACATAACATAAAATGATATGAAAATTTTGATGAACGGCATAGATAAGATCCATACATTACGGTGGACACCAAAGAGCCCCAGCCTCGACCGATTCCATTTAGACGGGGCAGCAAGCCATCCGCATCCATTTCTCACAGCTCCATGCAAGTATAGTTTTGAATGCAGCATTTATACACTGTTGCATGCAATGGGGCACGGCCCTTTGAATTCAAGTGCCCTTATTGCGTCTGGTTCTTCTGGCTTAATCCTTCCTTAAAAGATGGTAATAGTCTGCCGCCATAGTTAGCTTGCGTCAGTCATGGGCCGGTTGAATCATTTAAGGCTACCACCAAGCAATATTAGCATTCGTCCTCCATGGAAATTACTGAGCCTTCCGTTTCCAAGTACCTTATACGTAGGTCCCACGTGGCGTGCCAATCACGTGCTGTCCATTGTGTGTGTGGCTGTTCGGAAGGCAGGTGGCTGCATGATTGGAGTGGATTTGGTGTTACTCGGGTCACACACTGTAGTTGGTGTTTCCATGACCGTGGGGCCCACCTTGATGTATGTATTGTATATGTATATGCACTCCGTCCATCAGTTTTTTCATGTCATTATAGGGTATGATGTCAAAAATGAAGCACACCCAAATCTCAAGTGGACCACACCACATGAAACAGTGATGATTGAGCATTAAAAACTTATTGTGGGCTACAAAAGCCTTGGATCAAGCTATTATTTTTGTTTTACATTCATTCAGGTATTTGTAACCTTATCAACAGGTTGGATGTCAAATAAACATTACAGTGGGCCCTGGAAATTTTTTAATGATGGCCATTCAATCACCTCTGTTTCATGTGGTGTGGTCCACATGAGATTTTGATATGCTTCAATTTTGCGGAACATGAACTAAAATGAGCTTGAAAAACTGATGAATGGTGTGGATATACAACACATACATCAAAGTGGGCCCCACAATCAGGGAAACACCCACTGGACGCGGATTGCGTCCTACCCCCGCCCGTACGGTAATCCGTCCGGGCAGGGCTATGTGTGGCCCACCGTGATATAAGTATTTTATCCACACCGTTCATCGCTTTTCTTAAATCATTTTAAGGTTTTATACAAAAAATTAAGCAGATACACAGTTCCAGTGGACCACATCAAAGGAAGCTGCAGTGATAATGACACCCACCGTTGAAACCTTTCTATGGGCCACCGTGATGTTTTTTTTACCACCCGACATATTAATAAGGTCATGCGGACTTGGATGAAGTGAAAAAAAACATTTCAGCTTGATCTGACACTTCTCCAACTCCCAAGAAGTTTTTAATGGTGGACGTTCAATCCCCACTTTGTGGTCCACTTCAGCACTGAAACTAATTCAATTTTTGGATAATACCTTAAAATAATCATATAAAAACGATTAACGGTGTGGATATAATACTTACATCACGGTGGGCCCCATAGAACCCTGCCCGGACGGATTACCGGCCGGGTGGGGCTAGGACGCAATCCGCGTCCACACCCACTATGGTGTTACCCGGATAACAACCATGCATGATGATCAGATGATCTGGCCAGTACTTCTTGTGGGCCCGATGCACATTGGGCAATTTCTTGGGACTTATCATTATTGACTCCATTCTTTTTTTACGTTTTGGCTAGAGAGAGCCATAAGTTTCCTGAGTTGGACGGCCGGCCGGCCTGATCAAGATTATGTTTTGAGTGTCATGGCTAGAAAGCCCAATCTAACCGTTTAAAACTGGGCACGGATCCATCGATGACAATGTGTGTTTTATAATGCGAGTCACAAGCAAATAAGAAATAAAGGCCAGATAAGCAGGAGGGGATGACAGGCCCGGCCTTTGATGTTGAGCCTATTTGAGGTTTTGTATTTTTGGTCTCTCCGGGCTTCAAACCATTTGCAACTTATTTGCACCTTGCCCACACCCACCAATGAATATCACATCTATACCTTAATATCCATATTGTATTTAAAATGAGCGCACCCATACCCATTGGGATGTCGGGGCACCATTATGATAATAAGTAGCTATTTATGAATTGGAATAAAAAAAATAAATCTAAACATTAACTTATTATTCAAACTTTCTAGCAAAAATTAAAACGAAAAGATATTTTTACATATATTTTTTTAAAAAATTAAAAATTAAAAATTAAAAAACAGGATCCTGACGTACTATTTTGGATTTTTTTTTTTAAATTATTTAATATATACTTAGGAACAACCTCTGTCCATAATGGGGTGTTTCGATTTCATGATGGAGTGAACAAACATATTAACGAGTTGGATGACATACACACTATACACTATACATGGGATGACAGACCCGGTTTTTGATACCAAGCCTATTTAAAATTTTGATTTCTGATCTCCCTGGCTTCCGTCCATTTTTAGCCCTATCGGCATGGGTTAACAAGGTTCGGGTCATGTATAGGGATACCATGACTATCCCTGCCGATGGATATTAAATCCATGCCAAGATCTGAAATGGACACTTGTACCCGTTATGATCTCAAGTATCAGGTACTTATTTATGGTATGCGTTATGGATGAAAATAGAGTTACCATGATAACCATAACGAGAGAGAACACCGTGCAGAGGTCGGATAAAAGCTTGGCTCCGGTGACCGACCACAACCTTCACGATTAGTTCAATGATCAGCAACCAGCAGAGGGTTCACTTCTGGACAATGTCATCTAGCTATCGCGACTGATGGACAACTATAAGTGCCCCGACCCTACCAACCTTGAAGAAAGGCTTGACCATGTTCAACACTTCAACTCGGTCTGTAAGACCCCCGATCATGATTGACGAACCATCTTGGTTTAAGAGACCTCAACTCAGTCAACTCAGAGGTTGGCCTTGACCATTCACCTAGATCTCCTCGGATCCTGATTACCCACTAGGAGATCTTATCAACAATTAAATCTCCCAAGATCTTCGGCAAAGATTTCGGAAAGATAATCATAATACTCCTGGAAGTTAGATTCCTTCCATGATACGCATCTACTATAAAAAGGCATTGTCATACATCTCACCGCTACTAGAAGGCTATAAATAAGAGTTTCATCTACGACGAGAGGTACGTTCAAAAGGCACAAAAACCCAACACACCTAGACCAAGATTCTTCGTCTAACTTTGGCATCGGAGGGTCCCCTGTCTTAGCCAGAGTCTTTATTGTTGTTTTACTTGTGCAGAGACTCAAAGGTCTGATTAAGACGATCAAATTTCTGCATCAATACTTAATAAGATTTTTAAGAGGAATCGTGATCTGAACATATGCCTACAATCCACTACATACCAGAAGGGGTAGGTTGAGAGAGTCCGAATAAGAGTAGGAGGTTGGGTGTGATCAACACACTTCAGGCCATTTGAGTAGTATTCGTCGCCTTCACTTAATTCACCTAGTGGAGTTGGATGTCGGAAAGATGGGGCGGAGTCCAAGAAAAGCCTACAAAAATGATAAGTCATGAGCGAATGTGACTACAAAAATACAAGAGAAATTCTCAAGTCCGATGGCTCAGCGAAATCCAACATAGAGTGGTATATTTGGTGGGGACCCAAGCCCGTAGCTGGGCCAAATCAGCAGCTGAAGCCTCCTATTCTCCTAATGCCCAAAACCACCTGTTTATCCAATTTTTGTTGGAGGATGGATTACCAATGATAAGGGCCTAGCCCTTGTTCGCCCACGCTGAGAAGTAGTACAAGCTCAGGTGCTTCGGGTTGGCCTTGGCTCGTATAAGTCTATAAACTCTTTCACCGTTAAGTCGGTGTTCTCAAGTTGGAACTAGAGGATTTAGGTCCCCAGCAGAGCTCTCCAAGCGCTCGGGATGATCTGGCCCGGGGCCAACCTCAAGAGAGAAGTGACCTCTCGCACGATCCGATGAAGGGGGAGGTGAAGACCACATTGTAAGGTGATCAAGTATATGACCACCTCGCCCTCACGAGATTGCTAGGGACTTCACTAGGCTTGAGAACTCAGAGCACACTGATTCTGGAAGTTGGTACTCTTATCTGATTCGAGTTAAGTCAATCCCTCTCAACCTTGATCCAACGGGACTAGCATCGATGGGTTTTTTGACCAAAGGCGGAGCTGCCACTCTTTCTGCTGGGGAAGACTCCATCGTCCGGCCGTGGCTTAGCGATATCGGAGATGGAGGATCAGAGGGCGCCCTGAGCCAGGAATCTATGCTTTCCATATCAGAATCTCCCTGGAAAGCACTAGGTTCAGGCCGTTCATTCGAGATATTGGACATATTAGGTTAAGAAGCAAAGCAAAATGAAGAGAAAAAGGGAAAGGACAAAAGTTGCTGGAGATAAGATTTTTGACTTACCAGAAATTGCCTGGTTCGGTTAATTAGGAAGAGCAGTAGAGAGGAGAAAGCGCAAATGAAGAGACTGCTAGGGCTTTTTCCCTCTTTTATAAGGATCCTCAACCGTAGACAATAAATGCCTGCGCGTTTATTGCCACAGCTGAGGAGGCGCTACAACTTACGCTACTTTCCACGGGGCATCCACCCATTCACGACCTTGATTTAATCTCCAAGACAAGGCCACATGCCCGTACACCACTAGACAAAAAACCGAAAAGGCATCATTCCAGCATGCACCTCCTCTAGCACATCGTCGCGATCATTATGAATCGTCCTCGATCTTCATGCTAGCCTCTCTTCTCTCTTGAGCAATGATGATAAAACGACCCAACCTCCCAACTCCTCAGGTGAAAAACATTACATAAGTGTCAGTCCGCACCAATTTACTTCTCGAGCTCTTGAAGAACGCTCAGAAGTAGGGGGGCTATTGTTATGGGTGAAAATAGACTGACCAAGATAACCATAACGAGAGAGAACACAATGTAAGATAAGAGCTCGGCCCCGATGATCGAGCACGAACTCCACAATCTGTTCAATGATCAACCACCAACAGAGGGTTTACTTCTGAATGACATCTCGCTATCGCGATCGATGAACAAGAATAAGTGCTAACCTGACCAGCTTCAAAGAAATGCTTGACCACAATCAACACTTCAACATGTCACCACCACTAGAAAGCTATAAATAAGAGTCTCATCTATGGTGAGAGGTATGTGCAAAAGGCACAAAAACCCTAACACATCTAGACCCAAATTCCCTGTCTAACTTTGGCATCAGAGAGTTCCCTGTCTTAGCTGGGGTGTCCATTGTTGTTTTACTTATGCAGGGACTTGAAGGTCAAGTTTGGACAACCAGATTTCTACATTAACAATATGAAAATTTCAAAAAAATAAAATCTAAACATCCACTTAAAGATCACATTTTTCAGTGGAGAGTGAAAAAATAATTGTTTAAGGTATATTTTCGTATGACCGCCATATTTTGAACTTCATACTAAAAATCGCTTACTTTTAAATTATTTTAAAAAACCTCACTTGTAAATTTCACCATTAGACATTAATCCCCTTGCCATTAATTACCTATACCAAAAGCTTCATGTAATTTCATATTCTTCAGATTCCCTACACTTTAAAGTCCACCGCCCTCTTAGTTAATCGGCTTGCCACAGACACTTGATTAATGTATAATCCCACTTCTTACCACCGGTGAGGCCTACCATGATGTTTATAAGAAATTCACCCTGTTCATATGTTTCACTATCTTATTTGAGGATATGAGATGAAGCATGAGAGAGAGTTCCATAACTCGCCCACATGACAATAAATATAGGAAAGGGAAATGCCTACCATTGTAACCTTTCTGGAGTCTATTGTGATGTTTATATGCCATTCAAACCGGTCATAAGGTCATTCCCACCCCGATGAATGTATAACAAAAAAATATTAGCCTGGTCAACCTTCTGCAACCCCAAGACTATTTCAATGGTGGGCAACCAATTCCCACTGTTTTAGTTATGTGGCCCACTTGAGTTTTGGATTTACCTTATTTTTTTAGATCATGTCTTAACATTTGGTGGCTAACATGGGATAGAAAAATGGATAGATAAGGTAGATTTCTCAAAAAAAAAATTGGTGGGCCCCAAATGTTTAAACGGTGGCAGTTTATTCTCCACTTTTTTCTCATTTCTGGGCTCACATTTAACATAAGTTAGTAAAATTAATGAACAGAGTGGACTTATCAACTACATCAAGGAGGGCCCACAATAATTGAACAGTTGGTGCTCAATATGCGCCATATGGCATACGTAAGTTTTGGATCTGTTTCATTTTAAGCTCACCACGTATACAATGTGGAATACTTAAGTTTTGGATCTATCTCATTTTTGGGCCACCACGTGATGATAAGGATGAAAAAGTGGATAGAGTGTAATTGTCAGAAAAATCATAGTGAACCCAAATGTTCAAGGGCTGCCCTTCAATTTCCACACTTAGGGCTGTTAATGGGCCAGGTTCGAGCACGGTAAAATAAAACATTTTACGAGAATTGGTCTGAACAGTTCAATATCTAAGCCCAACACAACCTCAGGCCCAGCCAGTTGAGAGCCCTATATTATTTATTTATTTATTTAAGAGAGTAGTTTTTTAAAACAAAAGAAAAGCAGCAACATCAAAAGCAAGGCAGAGCCGCCGTTGACGAGCCCTACTCACAGCATGGTTGGTAGTAATGCGTGCAGCATACTTGTTAACGTATACAGATTGCTAGGTAGCTACGGTGCCACGACTCCGTGGAGCCCACATGAAGTATGTATTTCTTTTGCAGTTCACATTTGTTTTGCCAGCTAATTCTAAGGTACTGTTGAAATTTGTGGTTTTTTAGAAAAATCAAATTCAAAAATTTCAAGATTTTGTTTTTGAAAATTTCAAATGAAGAAGTGAACTGCTTGCTTTTGTCTCACATTGGAAATGAAAGGAGAAGAATTGGGGTTTATGTTGGATGAAAAAGTAGTTAAGTCATTAGATTGACTTATGGAATGAACTAACTTTACTTACCAGTATGAGTCCTTTCAGTTCCGTGCCCAAAGGGACATCTACATCCAAACAGAGGCAGACCTTCTAGGGGGTTGATGCGATTGAAAGGACACTCAAATATGATGCAATTACAAATCGCCAATTGCCGACCTAACCTATAGGTCGGCCATAGCTTGGCTATAGGTTGATCATATCTCGGCAATAGCTCAGAACTATCTCTAACAGAGCAATCGTCGATTCAATGGAAAGCTCAACATGATCGATACGATCTATTCCCGGACTAATGTAAGGTATGCACATTTATACCCTAATACTCGACTAGTGACTCTTCTCTCGAAGAGATCCTACCTTATAAAAGATCCCCAAAGTTCTAACTTAGACATCGGAAGGTCCTCTTTACTAGCCAGGGTCTCATTTGTCACTCGTTTTCATCTGCACAAGTATCAAAGGGTCAACAAGGAACTACATCAACAGTTTATATGTGTAATTGTGTGTAGTATTTGCACATGTTTATTTTTATTTTTTGATAATGAGAATATTAAAAAATGAGAAATATTCTAGAATTTTAATAAAAAAATGATTCAAATAAAAATTATATAAGTAAAAGATTATCCACCTGATATTACAAAATCCTTGACCTGAACTCTATCCGAATTGGGCAGGACTTAATTGCTAAAGTAGATTAGGTGAGACTCCAGCCTCATAAAACACAGTGCAACCTTTATTGTGGGGCCCATTTTGATGTATGTATTATATATCCACCTTGTTCATATATTTTTCCAAATCAAATTAAGGCATCATCATAAACATGAGGAGATTCAATTATCAGGTGGACCATACCATAAGAAACAATGGTAATTGACGGGCCAACCATTAAAAATTTCTCAGGGCACTATTTCTATGGCGTTTATTTACCATCCAATCTGTTGATAAGGTCATGTAAGCCTGAATGAAGGGGAAAAAAAATTAAGTTGATCCAAAACTGTTGTAGCTTATTAATGGTCAATCACCACTTATTTTTTATAGTATGGTCCACCTCATAATTGGATAGGCTTCATTTTCGAGATAATCCCCAGAATGATCTGGAAGAATGGATGAATGGTGTGGATACATAATACATAGATCAAGATGGGCCACATGGTAAGGGCCGCACCATCTTGGTTGAGGCCAGGGTCTCACCTAATATCCTCTCCTCAACTACAACCCGACAACATCTCGGTGTAGAATTCTCGCCTTAAATCTCAACTCTCTCTCTGGGGGTTTCCTAACCTCCGTTGAGCATGACTTAATTCAAGATAAGTCAGCGAGTGGACTTAGCTCTCTCCTTATTCTTGTTTTCTTCATCTCTTTTCTTTTCTTTGTTCTTTGTTCTTTGTTCTTTCCTTCTCCTTCTCTCCTTTTCTTTCTTTCTAATACCAAACCAAGTCCAGTAAATCTGGACTCGATTCCACACACCAGCTGAGTTGACTCGACTCAGCTATTTTCTTTTTCCTTTTTATTTTTTTTTCTTATTACTCTCTCTTCCTTTCTACTGCTGAAATCAACCCGTCTCAATTCAGTGTAACTCACTGGTCATTGTACCGAACTCTTCCTTTCGAATTCTTTCTTGCCTTCGTGTTGTTCCTTTCTCTTCCTGTGAGGGTTTTTTATAACCTTTCTCAGACCTTCCGATTGTAGAATTAGAATCGAAGAGGGATTATCTCGCAGTTTGCGGTTATGGTTGGAATGTTTGAAGGTTCCAAAGACTTGCTTTTATGAAACTGTTGGGTTGCGTATCTCATCATCGAATGAGATCGATTTGTGGTTGGATTCTATGTTGTTTGTGTCTTAAATTTGTAAACAAAAGAGTCTGTTGTTGATGGCATTGACAAATCACTCGATGCCATTGAAAAATATGAAAAATCCATATTTTATCATTGGAATGTTTTGGTATTTCCTCGATGTTATCGAAGGTGTTCGATGTCATTGATAAATTGTTGATGCCATCAAAGTCCTATCGAATGTGCCATCGAGCACGTATGCAAAATTGTATATATGTGAGATTTGTTTCCTATTCCGATTGTGATACGATCTTATGCTATATATAGAGAGTAATCGGGATTTGGGTATCAAGAGAGGTGTTCTAGGTTTTTTAAATTCATTCCTAAGGGTTTTAAGGACATATCTTGGCTTGTGAGAGAGATTCGAGGCCTGTTCGAATCGGTAATCTGTATCTCTTGTAATTTTATGCTTTTATATTGCATTATTATCATTTTGTGCCGTGTTATTTTTTTTCCCCGTAAGGTTTTAATTTCCATGTAAAATTCGTTTTATTTGTGTTTAAACATGGTTGTGTGATTGGAGTATGTTATGAGTTTAAATGAGATGGGTAGAATTGTGAGGTAGGCTTCGATGTTCATGACGAGTCATATGATCGACTAAGTACCGAGCTCTGATAGAACTGTACCCACGCCCAAGATGATGTCTAAATCCTCCAGAAGAACCTCTCGAGACACGATCCCAGGTGAGGCCAAGCACGCCCTGTTCAGAAGGCATGCAGGAGAGCCCCTACACTGAATAACGAGATGGAGAGGTACCAAAGAAAGGAGCATGACCTCTGTGTTTGGACACGACCTCACCTCGATAGGTCGACAATCCACCCAATGTTAAGGGAAAGCCTAGTCACAGCTCTGAGGGAAGGCTGAGTCGGTGCATTATTCCTCGGGACGGCTGAACAGCCCAACTCGAATGTCCTGCTATGCTTCAGTCTTCTACTCCATGTGTAAGGTCCATATCACAGACCGTACCGTTCCATAGGATTCTGTGGTCTTTCCGGTCGAATTTCGGCAACCCTCGACTCGTATACGACGTTTGCACGCGATCCTAAGCTGAGTCCTGCATATTAGAGTTGACTTGACTCAAAACTTATACCCCTGCGACCGCGCTGTCGCCACAATTCCAACGCCATGACTCGCGCACCGATCTAATACCCATGCCAGAAGATGTGGGCCTGTATTCATCCCAAAGAAAACACCACGCATTACGAATTTTGAGAGAATATCTACATCCTATCCCATCAATCCATCAATCATGTCAAGTACACTCTATACCCCAAGTACAACAACCCATCCCTTCTCATTCCCAAAGTCAACTCTCTCTCTCTCTCTCTCTCTCTCTCTCTCTCCCCCCACCCATCCCTTTCTTACAACACCCATCATCCCATCCCTTTTCACCCATCCCTTCTCTCTCCCTCTCATTTTCTCTCTTCATTCCCAAGCAACCAAATATCACACGTCCAAGCCTCCTCAAGCTCTCCTAAAACAACAAGTGTGGCCCACTTTCCTACTCTCTCATCTCCCATCTCAACCTTCCATCCTCCATCAACCTCCATCAAAGTTGAAGGCTAGGAGCATAGGTGTCTAAGGAGCTAAGGAAGAAGGCTAATAGGTGGGTGATCTTGGACCTTTCTCCATTTATTTCTATTTGTGGGCCCACTTATGGTGGGACCCACTTGATGTATGCTTTGTATTGAGAGTAAGGAGGGCTCATAGTGGTGGGGTCCCTCCCCTTTACGCGTTCTCCTCTCTCTCTCTCTCTCTCTCTCTCTCTCTCTCTCTCTCTCTCCCCCTCTTTCATTTTATTGTGATGATGGGGCCTTGGACCCCACCATGAAGTATGTATTTTACCTAGGCCATCCACTGATCAGGCCCATTTAGGTGGTGAAATTCCACTACGTGCATGAGTGTGGAGGTGTGTAAGGGACGCTGCTGCAAGCGTTTAGAGGCTGCAACGTCTTAACTCTTAAAAAAAGGGAAAGTGTGGGACCCATAACAGGCCCCACTCATGACCGTCCACCCTACTTCCCAGTTCATTTTAGACATTGAGCCAAAAAATGAAGCTGATCTAAAACTCTGGTAGGCCACACAGTCTAGAACATTATTTTAGTAGTTAAAAAAATATTAGGGCCAGCTGTGCTGTTTCTGTGCATTGAAAAATACCTAATATTGGGCTTGTTAGACCCGTCTCAAACACAGGGACCCAACTGGTGGACTAGATCTTCCTTATACGGGCCCCACCTATGAAAATCCACTAGATTAAAAAATATAATAATAATATCCACCGTCTGTCCAGAGAACGTCCAGACTCTTTGGACACTGGACTGTTATATATATATATATATATATATATATATATATATATATATATATATATATATATATATATATATATATATATATATATATATATATATATATATATGAGAGGGAAAGGAGTGGGTGGCCCACCATGTGGGACCCACTTACATGAGATGTGGATTGGCTGGTGTGTCTCACTGCAGCTAATCAACTACTGTGTTGACGTCACCAAGCTCTTTGGACCCCACCGTTTATGTGTTTCATCCCCTGGATGGTGGGATGAAGTGACATCACCAGTTTTGTGGACCCCCACCCTGTTGGATGCGGCACATCCAACCATCCATCCATTTGTCATGCTGGCCACTGGCCACGCTCATGGACCCCCCCCCCCCCCCCCCCCCTCCATATGTGTTTTAATTGCACCGTCAGTTTGGACGGTGCCAAGTATGGCCCCACCATGATGTATGTACTGTATCTACACAATTCAACCAATTGATGCATGTGCTACATCTATACCACCGAGCAATGGGCCCCATGACACCAACAATTCTGTGGGGCCTACTGGTGTATATGTTATATCTAAACCATCCATCTATTTGGTAGTCTTGTCTCAAGGCTTAAGACCAAAAATAAGACAGATCTATATCAAGTGGACCACTATACAGAAAACAGTGGTGTTGAACACCCACCCTTGAAACCCCTTTGGGTTACAAAAGTTTTGATTCTATATGATATTTGTTTTTCTTGTTCAGGTCCTTCTGACCTTATAAACAGTATGGATGAAAAATAAATACTATGGTGGGCCCACTAGAAATTAAACTATGGAAATCATTATCACCACTGCCATTTGTGGTATGGTCTAATTGATCCTTTAGACATGATTCATTTTTTATGCTCTTCAATGGTATCTAACAATGGATATATGGTGTATTGGAATCGACCATTTGACTCGGTCCATTCGAATTGGCCCATTTGATTCGGCCCATTTGAATCGACCCATTTGATTCGGCCTATTTGATTGGCCCATTTGATTTGGCCCATGTGATTTGGTTCATTGGATCGACCCATTGAATTGGCCCATTTGAATCGGCCCATTGGTGCAGCCCATATGATGTGGCCCATTTGATGCATGTTGGCCCATTGGAGTGGCCCACATGATGTGGCCCACTTGATGATATGAGGCCCAATGAGACGTATGTGAGGCCTTTATGTGGACGAAATGTGATGTGATGAGGCCCATTGTGATGTGAGATCCCACCATGATGTATGTAATGATGATTTTGACGGCCATGCCTTGGGAACAATGATGGTTTGACGTCCACATTGTAAGAGTAATGATGGTTAAATGTCCGCATTGTAACTCTCCCTAGGGCCCATTGATAGGCCCATACTTGTAGTGTGTAGGCCGTCTAGGCCCCTATTCATTATGAACATAATCCATCACCACATAATATGTCTAGTATAGTTCCATGATTCATGATCATAAGCATCATATGTATGCTTGAGATGAGGAGTGACTGATCATAGCATATGCCTTCGGGCAGATTGTTTATGGGCTCCCTGATAAGCGAAGTTTCCCTTTATGAGCACGCCGTACACGCAGGATTGTTGCATGACTGGTAGTGTGATTCATGCACTTTGCATTTGTATGACATAATTTCTATACACCCTAGCGACATTAGGGCTATGACCTCTACAGGCACATTGTGGATGACAGGATTGGACACTAAAAATATGGTTATTAAGCATCGGGGAGCCATAGATGTCCCTGGATGAAAATTCCTAAACCTGATGGTACCAGAGGATGACTCGAATGTTGAGACTGAGTGGATACATGAGTGCACGAGGGCCGAATACCAGGAGTCCGCGTCTCCTACTGTGTCGTGATCAATTGGAAAGGGGTGTGACCTTACTCGCCCGAGGGTAGGGGTCATTACTACGCTGAGTTTGACTAGCTCGTGAATGGGTCCGCTATCGATGTGCCGGATAGACATTGACAGACTATTGGCCAGACGGATAGTGAGGTTTCTTATGCTCACTTGGACTGCGCGCGTAGGAAAGGGGCAGTGCCATTTGGGGGGTACTAAATCCCGGTGATTATCCAGAATGAGAACTGTACTGATACTTGATACTCTAGTGATGAGTTACATTGATATATGGATGAGGATTGGCATGCGTGAGTTACATTTCGCTTCGCATGGCCTTGATATGGTTGATAACATTCATGTTTTACACTGCATAGCCTTGGTACAACTGATTGCATTCATGTACTCATCAACATGATTCCATATTACTCTATCATTGTATTCTCAGCACGCCCATATTGCGCACACACTTACACCACCCTCTAAGCTTTCTATAAGCTTATGCATGATTGATGCATGCAGGTGACGCCAGGACGCAGTCGTAGCTTAGTCGCAGCAGGAGTGTGTAGTCGAGCTTCAGGAGTTTCCGTTATCACTATCTTGTATTTCCCTTCATATGCATTGTACTCAAAGTTTTTGATCATAGTGAATTTTTGTGATGGTGTTCTTATGGTTATTGTTCATGGGTTATGCTTTTGATTATGTTCATTACGAATCAAATTGATGTTTAAAAATCCTCCTTGTAGGATCAGAACCTGTGTATGGGTGCCGGGAGCCGAGAATGGGGTATTACAGAGGCTGTCGACGCCAGATTCGGCAATCAGAAATTTTGTGAGCCCCGTTTCTGAGTTTAGGGCTTGACAAAAGTTGGTATCAGAGCATAACTTGGGAATAACCGAGAATAACATCACATGTTTGTTATGAGTTTAGGACGATTAGGTTCTGAGTGTGTAACCTTCCGATTTAGTCCCCTAACGTGCCTTCGAGAGTTTTTAAGGATTGATAGGTGCCTTCGTTTATTTCTATAGGACATGCCACCTAGGAGAGTGACCCGAGCGACTCCCGCTCCACCACCTCAGGCCCCCGCTTTACCACCTGAGACTCCCGTTCCACCCTTAGAGATCCCTGCTCCCAAGCCTGATGATGTCATTCCTCTACTTGAGACCGGTGCGGATCCGACCGTACCTGTGAGTGCCTCCTAGTTACAGTAGATGTTGAATTTCATAGGAATCGAGGCGAAAGGTCTACTTTTTGCCTCGGTTGCCTCAGTTGCATAGGAACTGAGGCAAAAAGTCTACATTTTAGCCTCAGTTACATAGGAACCGAGTTGAAAGGTCTACTTCTTAACCTCAGTTGCATAGGAATCGAGGTGAAAGGTCAACTTTTTAGCCTCAGTTGCATAGGAACCAAGGCGAAAGGTCTACCTTTTAACCTCGGTTGCTTAGGAACTGAGGCGAAAGGTCTAATTTTTAGTCTCAGTTACATAAGAACTGAGGTGAAAGGTTTACTTTTTAGTCTACTTTTTAGCCTCAGTTGCATAGGAACCAAGGTGAAAGGTCTACATTCTAGCCTCATTTGCATAGGAACTAAGGCGAAAAGTCTACTTTTTAACCTTAGTTGCATAGGAACTGAGGCGAAATGTCTACTTTTTAGCCTCAGTTGCATAAGAACCGAGGTGAAAGGTTTACATTCTAGCCTCAGTTGCATAGGAACGAAGGTGAAAGGTTTACTTTTTAGCCTATGTTACATAAGAACCGAGGCGAAAGGTCTACTTTTTAGCCTCGGTTGCATATGAACCGAGGTGAAAGGTCTACATTTTAGCCTCAGTTGCATAAGAACCGAGGTGAAAGGTCTACATTTTAGCCTCAATTGCGCAGGAACGGAGGTCAAAAGTTTATTTTTTTTTTCAACATGATTTAACCCACACCGATTCTAGTGGTATGGTCCACTTGGTCCCACCTTAGATTTGGATCTCATTTTTTTTTTTAGACTCATGCTCTTAACATGTGTAGATGCCTGGTGCAATCATGTGGGTCCACTCAGCACTGGAGAAAAATGTACAAAAATGGTTGTGAGGTTTACTTGATGAGTGGACCGGCTATATTTTGGCTAGGTGCAGCCCACTTAGTGGATGGTTGGCTTCTACATAGGGTTCTTACAGTTGAACAGGCATAAGTGGGGCATCCAACCAATCGATCTGAACCATCCAAAATTCATGCCCACCTAATGGATGGTTGGCTTCTACACATGGTTCTTACAGTTGAACAGGCACAAGTGGGGCATCCAACCAATCGATCTGAACCATCCAAAATTGTTCCAGGCAACGATTTATGGTCAATAAGACAAAATTCATGCTGATCAGATAAGCTTATAGATCCAAACATTAGTCATTTTTAATAGCCTTTCATCTAATGGATGGGAAGTTTGGGAATGCCTGATCAAAGTGATTCTTTAGAATCATAAGCAATCCATGGCAGGACCCATCAATTAGATCGTTGGCTTTGTTGAGTGGACCTATTTTTATAGAATCAATTTGCACCGTCCACTTCATAGGATGGATCATCTAATCGTTGTTTTTCTTTTATGGACAACCAATGAAGTGTGGGATAACCTAATGGACAACCCATATCAATCTTCTTGGATTGTTCACGTGTCCATATGAATCATCGTCGAGACATAGGTGTTACCACGCACGTGTGAAAGTTCTGGGTTGTTCATTAGATCCCCCATCCATATGAATCATTGTTGAGACACAAGTGGCTCCATGAAAGATCTGGGCTATCCATTAGACCACCCTATCAGCGGTGGAACTTAACATGCCAACAGCCTGGATTAAAGAAGCATGTGCCGGAGATATCGGAAGCGACAGACCGTGCACATGACATGGCCGATAAATAGAAGCGCGCTAGCACCGTCCGCGTCCCTCTCAATCTCTCTCTCTCTCTCTCTCTCTCTCTCTCTCGATCTGTCTCCCTCCTCTCTCTCTCTATGAGATCCAAAGAAGGGAGGGAGCAGATTTTCGTGTAGGCTAGGTAGGTCACAATCTTCTTCCCACGCTAGATAAACAAGGGGCATATACAACGATTTTCATACAGGACAAGTAGGTCACAATCTGCTTCCCATGCTAGATGAATCTCAGCTTTTTGTTATCTTTTCTTAATGAGATTTGAGCTTCCTTATCTATAGGTTAGGTTTTCTCTGCTATTTTTAGGAGATTTTGCTGAATCTAATAGATCAGAACGATCTAGGGTTAGGTTTTGGTGCATGTAGTGGTTTGATTTTATGGTAGATCTGTTCGTATATTTCATGTTTGTATTATGGTTATCAAGTTTGGTAGAGGAGATGTACTGCTTGGTAAGTATGGAAGGCAATCTATCATATCAGTAGCTTTTCTGATGATGCAATGGAAAATTATAGATCTGTTTTCCTTTCAGATCTCATTGTTTGGAGCTTTGATTTTATTTTTATTTTTCTTTCTTTTTCATTTCAACCATCTGCATTGTATTGAAAGGCAAAGGAAAGGCCCTATATTGAGGCACTCTGACAAGTGCCTTTTGAAATTTTCACTTGCTCTTTGGAAAGTCCTCACCTGAAAATCATGGTAGTGACTATGAAAACCTTATAATAAAACTTTCCATATACGTGTGTGAGTTTTAAACCAACAGAGTAAACCTTACAGTAAGCTGTGGTAGAATCGGCCTTTGTGTGGCCCACTGAGTGATGTAGACATGAAAATTGTCATCACTTGCATCTCCAAGTTTTATGCCCAGTCATAAAAATAAAATAAAATCTGTAACTTAGATGTGCCACAACATAGGAGACAGTTTAAGTGGACACACCCTTTGTTGGTGTATGAGGGGCAGTCCATCCAAATTTAGGGACATCTCATTTTTGGAGGGCAGATGTTTGAGACACATGATGGTGGGTCCAACATAGATTTGGTTGTATGTAATACTCAACTCTATGGCCCCACCATGATGTGTTAGATTGTAAGTGCTATGATTTCATATCCCTTTAGTTGTCAAATTTTGTGGTGCCAAAACCTATATCTATGTCTTGTATATCTTGTGTTTTATGTTTGAAGACTAGTCATTGCAATCAAGACATATCAAGACATCGCATTTCAAGACAAGATCTTAAAAGAAGAAAGTTTTCAAGTCTTAATGAAGAAATCAAGAATAGAAATTTTCAAGGTTGTATGTTCAAGGTTTGATCAAGTTCAAGCTTACTAGAAGACTTTGTGAAGTCAAGATCAAGCTTATGAAGGCCTACTACAAGTGTTGAATATTGACAAGCTTCTCTTAAGGGTCATCTGAGTGTTAAGACTTTCAATGTCCATCTCACTTTTAAGGTTTGTTTGACCTTAGATTGACCTTAGGATGGGCTTTATTGTAGGTCATTCCGGATACATAACTCATATATTTTTATATGCTTGTTTGGAGTATTCTAAGACCAGTCCTAGGGACTTCAAGACCAGTCCTAGCTTTGCTACGACCAGTCTTAGGTTTTTTAGGACCAGTCCTAGGTAGTTGAAGATTTTTGAATCTTTCTAGCTATCCTACGACCAGTCCTGGAAGTTCTACGACTCTTCCTTCGACTAGTCGTAGCCCTACGACTCAAACTCTAGCAACCATTTTTGGGGTCCTACGACCTGTCGTAGGTGTCTCACGACCAGTCGTAGGTGGCCCACGACCGGTCGTAGACCACCCTCGACCGGTCGTGGAATTGAAAAACAAATCCCGCGAAAATATTTTGAAAATCTTTGGAGCTACGACCAGTCCTAGGTTCCTAAGACCAGTCGTAGACGGGATTTTTCAGTATATAAATTGAGCACGAACTTCAGAGTTTTAGGACTTCAAATCAATTCTATTCAAGCATTCTTTAGGCTATTCTCTGAGATAAGTTTGTGTTTATTTTAAGCTGCTTTGTGCTTATTTAATATTCATTTTGCTAGCTTATTCTTATTTGATTTTGATTTACATTCCAATCTTATTAGAAAAGGGAATTTCTGATATTCCTTCTTCTGGATTCAAAATCAAATAGATCTAGCCCGTTTGATCTAAAATCAATTAGACTTAGAACCATTCTTAAAGTGAGTATTGGACTTTGAACGTCGAATCAAACTTCTACTCCGTTTGGTTCTACCGGGCTTCATCAAAAGGTGATTCAGGTATTTTACATGTTTTGTAATTTACTTTCTCTGATTTTTATTTGAGATTAGTCAGAAAAATCTCATTGTAGTGGTTATCTGAGGAGAGCCAGAAAACTTAGATTGTGGGGTTTTTGGATTGTGTAAGCCCGAGATCAAAGACACAATTGTGAAGGTTTTAGGTGAACCT
Organism: Magnolia kwangsiensis; assembly: GCA_037074715.1. Classification (NCBI taxonomy): domain Eukaryota; kingdom Viridiplantae; phylum Streptophyta; class Magnoliopsida; order Magnoliales; family Magnoliaceae; genus Magnolia; species Magnolia kwangsiensis. The sequence continues at coordinate 71,169,619 of CM073574.1, read as the reverse complement.
GTGAAACCTATTTTGATAGTGCATGCTAATATCCCCTGTGTGAGGATATTAGGAGTGGAGTAGCAATCTGTGTGGCTGTTGGATAACAGTTGGTGTACACACAGGCGAACCACTATATATCGTTGTGTTGTGGATGTGCTTTATTCTTTCATTCTTTTATTCATTCTGTTTTGTGGAGAGTGTTTGTGGATGAATGTTGTAATCACTTCAAGAAAGTGTGGATGAATGTTGTAATAACTTAGGATTTATTTTTCGCAAGTTATTTTGATTTCATTGCCTATTATTCCTCTTTGGTTTGTGATACAAGGAAGTTCTAGAAATAAGGTTGTCCTACCTTAAACCTCTGGTTTTTGGTGTAAGGTTGTCCTTAGAACTGATAAAGTATCAATCTCTTTATTTTAGGCTATTGTGATTGTTTTATTTTCAGCATTGTGCTTTAAATCTTTTATTATTCCGCTGTTATTAGTTTTATTCGGCATTGCCCTATTCACCCCCCCTCTAGGGCATATAGCTAGGCCCTTTCATAGATATCCACACATCAATCAGATACACCCTTCCATGGTGGATCGTGGGCCTAAAAATCAGACTAATTCATGAATTAGGTGGGCCACACTATAGACAACAGCTTAGAACAGATGTGCACCCATTGAAACCTTTTATTATTATTATTAATAAGGCCCATAGAGATGTCGTTTAGACATCCATCCCATCCATTGTGCATGTTCCACTTGGTTGAGGTGTTGCAAAAAATTTTAGGCTATTCCAAAACTCATGTTGGCCTCATCAAGTGCTTTTAGATGTTCTAGGCATAATTTCACATGGTTTCAAATGTTGTGGCCCACTTTCAAATATGAATGATTTATAGGACAACCCATAATCTAAAGAGGACCCATTAAATGCATTGTTTGAATATCCGACACACATCACCATGGGGCCCACGAAGCTCAACTTTATATATATATATATATATATATATATATATATATATATATGTTTCGTGTGTGTACATGTGCCCACCTCATAGTGCGTTTTTCCTATTAAATGTGTGTGCCCATGTGGGTTTTGTGATCCCTTTATTTTTTATAGTTCACCATCATTGAATAGTTACTCCTTTCTTTTTCAGGTCAAGTCGTATTTATGTGTTTGACACGTGAAAGAATCCAAGATCTCCCAATTTGCATAAAGTTGTTGAGAAGGATGAGAAGGAGCTGCTGTTGCTGCTGATGGCCATTTTCCTTAGTGATGGTCTTGAAATGAGGGTTGCAGATGGGAAAAAGTTGGGCCATGCTTTTTTGCTTCATGCTTTGTTTACTAATAAACTCCATTAGCTAGTGGCATGTAGCTGGTTATTATGTTGACTTCTGATATCAGCAAACTTTCAACAACTAGTCCAAGTTTTTAAAATGCTCTAACTATTCATTTTCTTCTTTTGGTTTTATAACAGACAATTGCAACATTTTTTTAGCTATGTTGTGTCTGCTATTGGAGGAAACAGTGCTAGACCTAGTCAGTATATTGTATTAGTATTGCAGTTTCTTTCTTCTGTTCATATTTTGAGATCATACCTTTTTTCCATGCAATATAGAAGGGAACTGATTTAAGGCATTTGCTTTTATAGGCAATGTTGTGGTTCATGTGTACATCAAGCACGAGAAGAAGTTTGCTTTTGTGGATATGAGAAATATTGAAGAAGTGAGCAATGCAATAGCATTAGATGGGATAACGTTTGAGGTAACCATGTTCCCTTATTATTATTATTATTATTTTAAAGGTACCTTGTTCCATTTATTTCTAAAAAAAGTATTTTCTGCAATTTGATTTTGGTGATAGGGAAGACGATCCATGTCCTAAACAAAAATGAGCATGCTCTTGATATAGCTGCAGCACTAATGTGTTACTTCTCAGTGATCGCCTTGGAGATCTAGGAATGTCTAATGGTTTGAACTATGAGAACCAAATTGCTGTTGGATTCTTGTAAGTAAATCATTTCCTTTCTGTCTTTTGTAGTTATAAATTGTCACTTTTCATTTTTCTTGTGAACCGTTACTTGTAGATAAATGGTCTTAGTTGAATTTGTAAGGGTTATGTTTCAAAAGCTTGTTCCATCAGCAGAATTCCAACCAGAATACCATATGCTACCCTAAAATTAGTTAGAATATTTCCCAGTTTTAGACGAAGTTGTAGATGGCTCTATCCTTTTTTAGAGCCACTCCCTTTGAATGTTTTAGAGTCTGTGACTAGAACATATCTCTCAAGAAGATTGGAACGATGCCCAACAGTGGTGGCTTACAACCAGCTTCTCCTTTGATGTAGTTGTAAACAGATTCTGAGGGTAGATAATCTCTCCCAGGATTTGCACAATTTTTTATTCAAAATCAGCATCTAGCTCGGGTAAGAATTAAAAAATTCATTGTTCTTCAATTTATTTTTTAATCTCCTCTGGAGTACTCATAGCTGGCTGCCAGTGGTCTAGTTCCTCCCACTTCTGTTGCATTACTGTGGAGTAGACCTCAATTGATCATGTGTCATATGCATCATTTCATGGTGCAATTGGTACACATGAGTCTCAATAACCAATTCTCAAGGCACATCTTCTTTCTTCTTTCAGTCACCAATACAATTCCAAGTTTTTTTAAGTTCCATTTGATTGACATTAAATAAATAAAATGATATGCTTTCGCTAAGAGGAACAAAAGAAAATATTTTCATTTCCCAAAAAGTGATCTCTAAGGGGCTTTTACCTTTGTGAATTTTATTTTTCCTGGCAATTATTGGTCCAAACTAGTCCTCTCTAATTTCTTTTAATGAGAACTCCCCATGATTGTGTCTACAAAAGCCGAGCCCAGGTTAACTCTCTATTTTTATGCTTCTTAATCCATGAGCATTTATATTAATTGAACTGGGGATGCATTTTGAGTTTCCCTTTAAATAAGTTTCTATAACCCGTAGCGATAATCCTTAGTTTTGATTATTGTCGAATTGATTTCTTTTGTTTGGCAGTTATGTGATTGCTCCATACAAAGAGTACCCACAACTGCTTGGTTTACTATTGAAATTGTTGAAGGAGCTGGTGGATTGGGTTCAAATAGCTGGTGGATTGTGACAACCTTTGATTTTACAACTAAAGGGGTTCTCCAAGCTGCAGTGCAAGGGGAATTGTGGCGGATGAAGGAAGTGGATGGGAAGTCGCCCGGAATGATTGGATTGTGGCTAGAAAAGAGTGTCACATTCATTGAAAATTGTAACGCCCGTGAAAAATCCATACTTGGGCTCGAGTACCAACTCGACCCGATATTGCGTAGAATTCATTCCTTTAGAAAATATGACTAGGTTAGCTAGTGCAACGTTAGAATAGCTGGGAAATGGTCCCTGATCACTTTAAATACGTTCTACAAGGCCCAAAGCGAGTGGAACCAATGGTGCTATAATGCTCTAAAACCTCGGACCAAACTCTAAGCAGGTTTGTTCTCTGGACCACTTTGAATCTTTGTATTGGGTCTAGACCGCACGTCGAAAGTCCGATACCTCCTATCTTAGACCGTTAGAACCGTCTAGCTGGACTTGACACTCATTCCAAAAATCAAGTCAAACCGATAATCACAGGCTATTTCATTGAGCCCGGACCGAAGAGAGTGAGAATAGGGTTAGAATTGGAATTTGAAATTCAAATTTGGCACACAATTTGACGCATCAGTATTGAGCGTTCTGACCGTCAGAATACAGCCAAATTACACCCTCGGATCAGGAAAAATATCTATTATATATCACGAGACTTATAGGCCTGATCTTGGTGCGATGACCGTTAAACTGAAACTGGTCCGCCACGTGCGATCTGGGAACCCTACCGGTCTGAAAACTGGATGTGTGCTAGATCCAGTATGCATGAGCTTAAGTCCGACCGCATTTGGCCAGGGGACCTTCAGAAATGCCCTTTTGGACCGAAACGGCCCCGATTTGGTTAGGTACCAAGTAAACATTGTTCCCAAGCCTATTTTGGGCATGTTGTAGGCTATAAAAGGGGTTGAAACCCTCACTCCTCTCTCCCATCCGAATTTGAGAGAAGCCCTAGCTTGGGAGAGGGAAAAAGAAGTGAGAGATTGTGAGTGAGTGGGGGAGTTCTTCCTGCCACTTGTGCTACGTGTTGCACGTGCTTAAGCAACACACCTCTACCACCTTCCCGGCGATTCCACCGCGATCTTAGGTAAGTAAATACCTTAAATAGTTGTTGATTTGAGTTTCCCTTGCTTCCATAGCGATGTAGCTTATGGATCTTATGTATTAGGCTCCTTATTCGCCGTAGATGAGGCGTATACGCTCCGTTTCAATTCCCGAGTCTACAAGACACTAGGTGAGGATTTTAGACGCTTTGATTGACGGTTCCCAATGCTTTCAATGTCGTTTAATAGTAGATTCTTGACGGCATCGCCGTTTGACATGTACAAAATGCTCTCCGTTTCCCGTTTCGTAAGCTAACGAAGAATATGAGATTTAGGGCATTTTAGTCATTTGTAGGAAGTACCGTTTACATTCATATTTTGCTGATGTGATTGACATGGTTTGTTGTCGCATTAGGAAGTTAGGAAGGCGTGTATAATTAGTTTGGCGAAGAGATTCGCCTAGTTGCGCACTTTGGGTCGACATACTATATGTGGACTTAAGTGTGTAGTGTATGTGTTTGTATAAATGCTTGTACTAGTATGTATTGTATTGAATGATGTTATGTAGTAGTTTGAGATTGATTTCATGATTAAAATGCTGACCTAAATGATTTCCTACATGTTGACCTTATGCATGATTGCATTACATGCATAGGAAGTATGCCTTGAAGATTTGCTTAAGTTGAATATGCATGGAAGGTATGCCTTGAAGATTTGTTTAAGTTGAATGTTATAACATGTGTTAACATGCTCACATGATGTATTTCAAATCCAATACCCTGGTATATAGTGTTAATGTAATTCCATAGATGTGTGGGACTTGACTTAGTCCAGGCAGTCGGTAACCGAGCGAATTCGTGGCTGACTGGTCATAGCCACGAACGACGCGTCGATGAACGTGATTCGGGTTGAGAGTTGGCGGCAGTGGTTAGGCCACGCGAAGTGTTTTACGCACTTCATGTCGTTCAACTTGAGATGCGATCGCGCTAGTCGAGCCCGTCAAGTAACCCGACTAGCCGATGTTTGTTCACCTTGTATGTATCATAACTGCTTGAACCTAGGGTACTGAACTTACCATTGTAAACCCTATTAACCGTGGTACCTTGATCCACGAAGACTCATGAGCCGGGCATGGTGGTATGGGACACCGTGGTCGAGCTGTCGGCCTACGCTGGGGCCACAAACCTCCCCGTAGTGACCAATGAGCACCTTGACTCGTGAGCAGATTATGGTGGTATGGGACACTATATTCTAGCTGTCGGCCTACACTGATCAGGCGACGAGCCCTTTGTAGTGACCGCGAGCGTATTCTGAGTCCACGGGAGGCGACGACCCTTCCGTGCAGTAGAGTACAGTAGGCCTGTATTGATAAGGTGATGGGGGAGCGGTGCAACGAGTGCGAGCAACAGCCCTGACAGCCCTTGCAGTGACCTACGAAATATACATCGTATGAGATTACTAGGAGTGACGACCCTAGACAGGATCCGTGTTGGGATTGATACAAGGGAAGTACCTTAGTTTCTCAATCCTGCTGTTTGAATGGACTAATAACAACTTGGTAATCATTTCACCATAGCATTGCATGTGCCTGGAAGATGTGGAGCACTCTAGGGAGTGTGGCATGCCGCGGTCGTAAGATGTTGCCGCATGAGGGTGATCGTCGGTGAGGGCATACATCACGTCATATCATCTTGCATTAATAACAGTATTAGGATTGTCTGATTTACTGCTTTACTATTATCGCGTGATTGAATTGTGAACATGCTAATCTTTGCTCTATGATTTCACTGAGTTGATCACTCATTCCCACGTTACGGGATGGTGTTTGCAACACCCACCAGACCCTGTTGTAGTTGCAGGTGAGGACGAGATCCAGGAGGTGGAGCCTGAGATTGACGAGGACCAGGATGAGTTCTCGTATATGCAGTATCATGACGGCTTCCCGTAGGTGACCTGGATCGAGGGGACATCAGTGGGACTTCCTTTTTGAACATTATTCTTTTGTTATGTATATGTACATGAGACTCAGTGATGTAGTCATACTTTGGAGACAGATGAGGTTACTTTGTTTTTCCATACAGTGATATATACATTGTTTAGTCTTCCGCTTGCTTTTATCACTGGATCTGAAGTATGAATTGCAGTTTTGGTATACTTTTACTCATGTGAATGCTTTAAATCAGACAACATTGAATCATAACTATTTTTGTTGCATAAGTGACGGTCTGGAACTCGGGAGTTGAGTTTATACACGACCCCCGATTTTCAGGGTCTTACAAGTCATGATACAGGATCCACACAACCGTTATGGGCATTCCCTTTGGATAAAGTCATGTAAGGATATGCTTATGTTCTCACCCATCCAGGAATCCCTTCCATAGTGAGTTCTAATCATCTACTGTTGTTATGGTTTTTTTTCTCCTGTTGTAAGTATCCATAAAATTACATGTCCTCTGAGATTTGGATGGTTATAAGCACAATTGAACTGGTATGCTCCACCATACATGGACTAAAAAAAATTTACCTTCCTAGCACATTTGAAGTGTCAGCTATTAGGTCCCTAATCAAATAATTTGTGAAGAACCATGGTGTGTGCATTGAATAAACTTGATTGAGATGTGTTCAAGAAGGTCCCACACATCTCACTTAACCATTGCCAAGATTCAATTGACTAGATGTTCCAAAAGGTTAAAAGCAGAGTTATTTTTATTTTTATTTTTGGGTTCAGTCACTTTCTCGGGTTGTAATAGGGAAGATAACACATGGAGTTGTGTTCATTTGACACATGGACAGTCGCACAAAAAATTATTTCTAATGGCGAGTTCTTCTTCTTTGCAGATGCATTCAGACAACCGAACAAGCTGTATTGTTCATCAGCCAAGCAAAAGTCATACTCAAATCTTGCGTTGTGACTTTGTATTATTTGTGGAACCTAATGTTGTGTAATAGTTTGATTGAGTTTGTTTTGAAAACTTTAAATAGTAAACAAGTGAGATTGATTGTTTGTTTGAGTTGTTAACTATTTTGTTGGTATTATGACTTTCATGATTGATTGTTTCATGAGTGGATTAAATGAATGGATCAGTAGTTTAAATAAATATTTAAAAAAATTAAACATTTTTAGCCTCAATTTGTAACTGAGACTTGGATTTAGCCTCGGTTGTTGAGAACCAAGGCTGAAATTCCTGTGGCTAAAGGCTTTAGCTTCGGTTGTTGAGAACCGAGGTTAAAAATAGATTTAACTTAAATTGGAGGGAACCGAGGCTAAAATTTGGATTTAGTCTCAGTTGGAAACATTGGAGGCTAAAATTTTGAGTTAGCCTCATTTGGAGAAAACTGAAGCTAAAAAGGTCTTTTAGCCTCACTTGAAGAACCGAGGTTATAAAAGTCATTTTAGCCTCAGTTGCTAAAACCGAGGCTAAAGCCTTTAGCCACGGGGGTTTTAACCTCGGTTTGGATAACCAAGGCAAAATTGAGGCTAACGGCTTTAGCCTCAGTTTTTAACCTTTTTAGCCTCAATTTTGAACCAAGGCTAAAGCCCCCTTTTCTTGTAGTGATAGTTTGATTCAATGGGACATGCAAGCGGCATACAATTCATAGTCTCAAACTTAAGACTATGGTATGGGATGTCCTCACCAGAGAATTGTATGTCTATTACCATCATATCTAGCTCTTGATGATTAGTTACTTTTATCAGATATATTTGTTTGAGATCATCCAAAATGGCCAGCGCCTTGTCTTTGAAAATATACTTGGCCTTTTGGTGAAGAATTGAAGAGATGACCTTGACTCTATGGATCTAAGATTGATTAGGGAGGAGATGAAATGAAGCTGTAATGTCGAAGACCTAAAAAGTGATGGTTGATGTTTGGGACTGATCAGGATCTCGACATTAATCTGTCCGTCGACCTCTCTCCTAGAGGCGCGAACCACCCATCTTAAACTCTTCTTTTGAAAGATAGAAGTCTGTGTAAAGCTAGGAAAATCCCTACGAGTAGCAGAATGTCCTTCTTGAAAAGTCACTACATGATTGAAGCTGGGCCTAAATTTTGTCAAGGGATGCGGTATGTTGATCGAGGAATGGGCATTTCCTTAAAGCATGATAGTTGTGTAAGTGCTATGATTTCATATCCCTTTGGTTGTCAAATTTTGTGGTGCCAAAACCTATATCTATGTCTTGCATATCTTGTGTTTCATGTTTGAGACTGTTCGTTACTTCAAGACATCGTATTTTAAGACAAGAACTTAAATGAAGAAAGTTTCAAGTCATGGATGAAGAATTCAAGAATAGAAGTCTCCAAGTATGCATGTTCAAGATTCAAACAAGTACAAGTATAGAAGAAGACTTTGTCAAGTCAAGAAAAGATCAAGCTCGAGAAGGCCTACAACAAGATTCGTAAATTCTCAAGCTTCTCTTAAGGGTCATCTGAGTGTATAAACTATCAATGTTTATCTCACTTTTAAGTTTTGTTTGACCTTATATTGACCTTAGGTTGGGCTTTACTATAGGTCATTCTGGATACATAATTCGTATATTTTAATATGTTTGTTTGGGCTGCTCTAAGACCAGTCCTAAGGACTTCAAGACCAGTCCTAGCTCTGCTACGACCAGTCTTAAGTTTTTCAGGACCAGTCGTAGGTTGTTGAAGATTTTTAGATTTTTCTGGTTGTCCTACGACTAGTCCTGGACATCCTTCGACCAGTCCTGTGAGCTGTATGATTTGTCCTTCGATCGGTCTTAGCCCTACGACTCAAACTCTAGCAACTAATCTGGGAGTCCTACGACCAGTCGTAGGTGACCCACAACTAGTTGTAGGTGGCCCACGACCGGTCGTAGGCTACCTAGGACCAGTCGTGGAACAACTAATTCTTATCCCGCGGAAATCTTTAAAAATCTTTGAAGCTACGACCAGTCCTAAGATCCTAAGACCAGTCGTAGATGGGATTTTTCAGGATATAAATAGAGCACGAACTTCAGAGTTTTTCAATTCAATTCAACTCAATTCAAGCAATCTTTAGGCTATATTCTGAGATAAGTTCGTGTTTATTTTTAAGTTACTTTGTGCTCATTTAATATTCCTTTTGCTAGCTTGTTTATTATTTGATTTTGATCTACATTCCAATCTTATTAGAAAAGGGGAATTTCTGATATTCCTTCTTCTTTGATTCAAAATCAAATAGAACTAGCCCTTTTGATTTAAAATCAATTAGACTTAGAACCATTCTTAAAGTGAGTATTGGACTTTGAACGTTGAATGGAACTTCTACTCTGATTGGTTCTATCGGGCTACTTCAAAAGGAGATTCAGGTATTTTACATTTGTGTAATTTATATTCTTTGATTTTGTTTGAGATTTGCCAGAAAAATCTCATTATTTTGGTTATCTGAGGAGAGCCAGAAAACTCAAATTGTGTGGGTTTTTGGATTGTGTAAGCCCGAGATAAAAAGACACAATTGTGAAGGTTTTAGGTAAACCTGTGAAACCTATTTTGATAGTGCATGCTAATATCCCCTGTGTGAGGATATTAGGAGTGGAGTAACATTCTGTGTGGCTGTTGGATAACAGTTGGTGTACACACAGGAGAACCACTATATATCATTGTGTTGTGGATGTGCTTTATTCTTTCATTCCTTTATTCATTTAGTTTTGTGGATTGTATTTGTGGATGAATGTTGTAATCATTTTATTTCAAACAAGTGTGAGAATGTTGTAATAACTTAGGATTTATTTTTGCAAGTTATTTTGGTTTCCTTGCTTTTTATTTGTCATTGGTTTGAGATACAAAGGACGTTCTAGAAATAAGGTTGTCCTACCTTAAACCTTTGGTTTTTGGTGTAAGGTTGTCCTTAGAACTGATATAGTATCATTCTCTTAATTCTAGGTTTTGAGATTACTTTTAATTCAGCATTGTGCTTTATTTCTTTTATTATTCCGCTGTTTTAAGTTTTATTTGGCATTGCCTTATTCACCCTCCCTCTAGGGCATATAGCTAGGCCCTTTCAAGTGGTATCAAAGAGCCTAATAGCTCGTTCTTATTGTTTATTCATTGGATTTATTTCCTGAGCTAACAATCTAAGCTATATTAAGATGTCAAATTTTGATAGCCTATCAGTCACTAGGCCACCACCCTTTAATGACACAAACTATGCTTATTGGAAAGCCAGGATGAGGATCTTCCTCAAATCCATGGTGAAAGTGTGTGGCTGGCCACAGTGAATGAATGGAACCCTCCTATCACTGAAGTAACTAATGACGATGGTTCAAAATCAATGAAAGTAACGGCTTATTTTCTTTGGACCACACTTCAGAAAAGTGCAATTACTTGTGCATTATCACCAGATGAATTCAAAAGAATCATCTCTTGTGAAAATGCAAAACAAGCATGGGATGTATTAGAAATGACACACGAGGGTACATCTATTGTCAAGAAATCTAAAGTCCAACTCCTCACAACTAAATTTGAAGAAATTCATATGGAGGAGAATGAGATGTTTATGGACTTGTACACTAAATTGAATGACATTGTGAACTCTATGTGGGGTCTTGGTGATAGAATCCCAGAAAGTAAAGTGTGCGCAAAGATACTACGCTCACTTCCTGAACGGTTCAATTCTAAAGTAACCGCGATTCAGGAACTTCGTGATACGGATACCATGACGGTTGAGGAACTAGTTGGTTCACTTCAAACCTACGAGTTATCCTTTAAAGCTCCTAAAGGAAAATCAATTGCTCTCAAATCATCAAATGTTTCACAAGAAAGCACTTCGGACATAGAAAATTCCGAAGATGATATGACGCTTTTAGCAAAAAATTTTTACAAAATTTTTAAAAGCAAGGAAAAAGTTGATTTTCAAAAGTCAAATGATAAGAGACGATCTAAATCTAGAGCTCAAAAATCTTTGAAAGATAGTCAATGTTACAACTGTCAAGAGTATGGGCACTTAGCTAACAAATGTCCTAAAAAGGAAAAATCAAAAAGGAAAAGCATGATGGCTACTTGGGATGAATCGTCTGATTCTGATTCCTCTTCTAAATTAGAATATTCTGAAACCGAGTCGGGCGATGATGTTAAAGCCCTTATGACTCTAGCCAAGATCACTTTTTTAGATAATGATGATATATCTAGTGAAGAAAATCTGAATAGTGATTGCGATAATGAAGATGATCTTCAGGATGCTTATAATGCCCTTTATAAGGAGAGTTGTAAAATTACCGTCAAACTTAAATTACAAAAAGAAAATTTTTTTAAGCTTTAGGAAGATTATGAGTCTCTCGTTTTAGAAAAGTCTCATATTTTTGATTCTTTTGAAAAGACCAAATATGATTTAGATTTCAAAACCTCCAAAATTGAAGATTTGAGATCTGAAAATGAGAAACTCAAAAATGAGGTAGCTTCTCTTTTGAATTTGAAAGATACATGGAGATATGTCCAAGGTGATTCTAAATTGGAAAAATTATTGTCTGGATTAAGAAAATGTGGCGATCGATCCGGGTTGGGCTATGATAAGAATATATCTCCTAAACAAAAGAACATTGCTCCTAAATTTGTAAAAGGAGAGTCTTCAACCTCAAAAGAAAAGAATACTTATCAAGATTTTTTCAAAAATTCAAGGACTTTTTAAAAACCTAAAGGTAGCCATGTTAACTTTGATTTTCAAAACCGAAATCCATTGGCTGAAAAAATAATTGATCTACTCAAGGAGCTATTAAAGTCTAACTCTATAGGTCTCTCCTATAACAACAGACAGAAAAAGACCATTTATACTCCTAAACCCAAAACAGTTCTGAAATGGGTTCCTAAAGTTTCCTGCTTGGTTGCCCACACTGCTTTCAAAGCTACATGCCATTCAAAGTGGTACCTAGATAGTGTTTGCTCCAGGCATATGACAGGCGACAAGGTTTTATTCACCGATCTAAAAGATATGACTGACGGGTCAGTCACATTTGGTGATGGAAGCAATTGCAAGATCATTGGCCAAGGTACGGTTTAGCTTTATAACCTTCCCTTATTTAAGAATATTTTATATGTTGAGGGCTTGAAACACAACCTACTAAGCATTTCTCAGATATGCGATAACAACCATAGTGTGAAGTTTTCTAATCGAGGTTGTGAGATACTTAATAAAAAGGGTTCTGTTATATTAACTGGTCGCAGAACTTCTAAAAACTACTACATTGTTAGTGATGCAAGCTCCTCTACTCAATCATGTCACATGGTCCATACCGATGAGACTGAATTATGGCATAAACGCCTTGGACATGTACACTATCAGAACTGATTTAGATTGAGCAAAAGAGAACTAATTAGAGGTCTAACCAAATTGCAAAGAGTAGACAAAATATGTGGTGAATGCCAGTTGGGCAAACAGACTAGGAGCTCTCACAAGAAAGTGAACTCCAATACCACATCTAGACCACTCGAGCTTCTCCACATAGATCTTATTGGACTAACCCGATCGGAGAGTCGAGGAGGCCAAAAATATATCTTTGTTATTATAGATGACTTTACCAGATTCACTTGGGTATCTTTCTTAAAAGACAGAACTGAAACCCTGGATAAAGTGAAAAAGGTCATTAAACGAATTCAAAATGAGAAAAGTTCTCATGTTAGTAAGATCCGTAGTGATCATGGATCCGAATTTGAAAATAATAGTTTTGAGAAATTCTGTAGCGATAAGGGAATATCGCATGAATTCTCTGCGCCCAAAACACCGCAACAAAATGGTATAGTTGAAAGAAAAAATAGAGTGCTTCAGGATATGGCTAATGTTATGTTGAATAGCATGAAGCTCTCTAGAAATCTTTGGGTTGAAGCAGTTAATACCGCATGTTATATTATTAATCGAGTTTATACCAGTAAATCTGATAATAAGACTGCGTATGAATTATGGTTTGAAAAGAAACCTACTGTCAAATACTTTCGAATTTTTGGCAGCAAGTGTTATATTTTACGTGATCATAAAAATTTGGAAAAGTTTGATACAAAGAGTGATGAAGGTATTTTTCTTGGTTATTCTTTGAACAGTCGAGCTTATAGGGTTCTGAATAAGAGAACTGGTGTGATTTAAGAGTCCATTAATGTGGTCATTGATGATCATTTGAATACACCAGCTCTGAGTTCAGATGATGATGAAGCTCTTATTATCGACAATCAAGATACCTCATCAAGTCAAAAAGAGTCTGAACCAAGGATTATCAAAGATCATCCAACCAATCAAATTCTTAAAAACCCTCTCACTGGAGTTTGTACTCGCAAACAACTTAAGAACATATGTAATTATGTTTGTTTTACATCCCAAATAGAACCAGTCAATGTGAAAGAAGCACTTTCTGACGAAAATTGGATAATTACTATGTAGCATGAACTTAATCAATTTGTTCGTAATGATGTCTGGTATCTTGTTCCTTGACCTAAAGATAAACACATTATTGGAACAAAATGGATCTTTAAAAATAAGTCTGATGAACTTGGAAATATAATACAAAACAAGGCTAGACTGGTTGTACAAGGGTACACTCAGATTAAAGGCATCGATTACGATGAAACCTTTGCTTCAGTCACTCACCTTGAATCAATCAGACTTTTTATTTCCATCGCTTGCTTTAGAAAATTTAAGATTTATCTGATGGATGTAAAGAGTGTCTTCTTGAATGGCGATTTACATGTAGAGGTGTATGTTGAACAACCTTCAGGGTTTGAAGACCCCAAGTTATCTAACCATGTATTTCGTCTCAAAAAGGCTCTCTATGGTCTAAAACAAGTGCCCAGGGCATGGTATGAGAAATTGACTAAATTCTTACTTAGTCATAGCTTTCAAGTAGGAAGTGTTGATAAGACGCTCTTTGTTAAGAAACATAACAATGATATTTTGATGGTTCAAATTTATGTTGATGATATTATTTATGGATCAACTTGCTCTAACATGTTTATTGAGTTTGCAGAGTTAATGAAATCAAGGTTCGAAATGAGCATGGTTGGTGAACTAAACTATTTCCTAGGGTTGCAAGTAAAATAACAACCTGATGGAATTTTCATTTTTCAGACCAAATATGCTTCAAACTTGGTTAAAAGGTTTGGATTTGAGAATGGTAAGAACTTTGATACTCCTCTTAGTATAACGTTAAGACTCTCAAAAGACTCTACAGGTAAAGAGATAGATCCTAAACTATATCGTAGTATGATTGATAGTTTGTTGTATCTAACTGCTAGTAGACCTGATATCTCGTTAAGTGTTGGTATTTGTGCAAGATATCAGTCTAATCCTAAGGAATCACATCTTACTGCTGTTAAACAGATTATTAGATATGTCGCAAGTACTATAAATCTGGGTCTTTGGTATCCTTTTGATACTAGTGTTCAATTAGCCGGGTACTCAGATGCTGATTGGGTCGATAATATCGATGATAGAAAATCAACCAGTGGTGGTTATTTTTACATTGAAAATTGCTTAGTTTCTTGGTTCAGCAAGAAGTAAAGCTCAATATTGCTCTCCACTGCTGAGGCTGAGTATATTGCAGCTGGATATGCATGTACTCAACTAGTTTAGATGAAACACATGCTAAGCGATTATGGAATTAATCAAAATTCCATGATCTTACATTGTGATAATTCCAGTGCTATAAATATTTCTAAAAATCCAATCCAACATTCACGTACTAAGCACATTGACATTAGGTATCATTACATTCATGAGTTGGTTGAAGAAAAATTTATTTCATTAGAATATATACCAACCGAAACTCAACTTGCTGATATATTTACTAAACCGCTCGACAAGAGCAGGTTTAATAAATTGAAATTTGATCTTGGTATGTGAATTTTACATGAGTATTCTTGCTTACATGTATCATAGTGTATTATATTTAGTATTATTTGTGTTTAAATTTTAATTTTTTTACATTAAATATGTATTTTTGGTCGATGCTCTACCGGTCGTATCTGTACACGACCAGTCGTGGTACGACCGGTCGTTCACATCACTCGACCGGTCGTGGAGCTCGTGAACATGATATAATTTGGTAAAAACCTCCTTTTTCTTCATTTTCACTCCGACCTACGACGAGTCGTGGCTCGACCAATCATAGGATTTCTTGTATTTCTTCAAGGTTAGTCTTATTTCTTCAATTTTTTTAAAGTTTGATGTTCTCTATACTTTGATTTGATCATTGTGTAGCTTGGTTTCATCTTTTTGTTGGGTTTTCAAGGATTTATTTTCAAATTGCTGATCTAAAGAAAACCCATCCTTCTTTTTGTGTATTTCTGTTGCTCTTAGTATATCTTGTTGAAGATGGATGCTAGAGGGAAGAAGAAAACATCCTGTGGTCCATCCTCATTTAGATCTACACCGATAACAAAATGACACCTTTGGTCACCCTAAGATGATCCTCAAGATGTACGGGATTTGCGTGTCCGTAATGTTATCGTTGAGCATACCGCTGATCTCACATTCTCCTTATGGTATTGTCCCTCTCCTTGAATCTGTTGGCTAGGCTAACATTTTGCTTTGGGGTGGGCCTGCATACCAGTCTATTGCACAATCAATGGTTACATGTATCTCAGAATTCTTCCTTGACAACTTAACTTTTTCAATTGATACTAGAGAAGGGAAATTTGAAGTAGACCGTCATTTGATATTGGGTATTATGGATATACCCGTTAATGATGAAGGTATTACGATTCATACTCTTTACATCAAACCATCTGATTCGAAAAAACGCATGTTAACAAGAGACTTATGCAAAATTAATGCGCAATGGACACACAAAGGGAATGCGCTCCCTTCAAAGTATCTGTTACCTAGATACAGAGTGTTACATCATTTTTTCATTTCAAATCTGTATCCTTGGTCCGGTAATAAAATCGAGTTGACTTCTTTCATGGTTCGTGTGTTGCATTCTATTGCTTCTGGTACCAAGGTCTACCTTCTTTCATTGATCTGTCATTTTATCATACAGTTTCGTCTCCATCCGGGTCATACTGATATTCCGTTTGGTTATGTTATGACTGTGTTAGCCACTCATATGCTTGTCGATACACTTATTAATGAGGCACCCATTCATCATCTTATTTTCAACAATTTCAATCTTAATAAGATGAAGTTGGATTTGCTTCCTGGTCAAGTTGATAAAGGTGGTGTTGGTGGTGAAGCCAGAAATGAAGGGGAAGCTGGTGATCTTCCTCAACAGGATGTTAATATGGATGAGTTATTTGATGAGATAAAAACTGATTCGCCAAATGATCCTGATTTCGATCTATCTAATTATGATGCACACCTTTGTGCATTGGAGGAGAAGGTTGATAACATGAATGTCGCCCATGATATGCAGTTTAAATATATGTGAAAATATCTTCGTCGCATTAATAAGGGCTTACACCAGATTGATCCTACTATCCTTGTTCCCTCCTCTGGATCTGATTAGGTGAATTATCTTTTGGATTGTATAACATTATCTTATTTTGGATATTGTATTAACTTGGTTATGGCTTGATGATTCTGGTCTATATTTTGAAATATGCTATGTCCTTCCATATTTTTTTCTCATTATCTACTTTTTATTATTCTTTATGTTGTTGTGACTTTCCTATTGTGACTTTCCCTTATCATTTTGTGACAAAAAGGGGAAGTAGTATGGTAAAGGGGAGTAGTATAGAAAGGGGGAGTAATTTGTTTGGATTGATTGATTGAGAATGATATGTGGATTAAGAATATGGAGTCTTGATGTTTACATGTTGTTTGTTGTTTATATGAGCAGTACTCGTATCTCTCAGGGGGAGTAGAGTAATTTGTATGATGTTGCTCTTATCTGTATGATGTGTTTTGTCACAAATTTGACAAAGGGGGAGATTGTAAGTGCTATGATTTCATATCCCTTTGGTTGTCAAATTTTGTGGTGTCAAAACCTATATCTATGTCTTGCATATCTTGTGTTTCATGTTTGAGACTATTCATTGCTTCAAGACATCATATTTTAAGACAAGAACTTAAATGAAGAAAGTTTCAAGTCATGGATGAAGAATTCAAGAATAGAAGTCTCCAAGTATGCATGTTCAAGATTCAAACAAGTACAAGTATAGAAGAAGACTTTGTCAAGTCAAGAAAGGATCAAGCTCGAGAACGCCTACAACAAGATTCATAAATTCTCAAGCTTCTCTTAAGGGTCATCTGAGTGTATAGACTATCAATGTCCATCTCACTTTTAAGGTTTGTTTGACCTTAGATTGACCTTAGGTTGGGCTTTACTGTAGGTCATTCTGGATACATAATTCGTATATTTTGATATGCTTGTTCGGGCTGTTTTAAGACCAGTCCTAGGGACTTCAAGACCAGTCTTAGCTCTGCTACGACCAGTCTTAAGTTTTTCAGGACCAGTCCTAGGTTGTTGAAGATTTTTGGATTTTTCTGGTTGTCCTACGACCAGTCCTGGACATCCTTCGACCAGCCATGTGAGCTGTACGACTTGTTCTTCGACTGGTCTTAGTCCTACAACTCAAACTCCAACAACTAATCTGGGGGTCCTACAACTAGTCGTAGGTGACCCACGACCAATCGTAGGTGGCCCACGACTGGTCGTAAGCTACCCAAGACCAGTCGTGGAACAGCTAATCCTTATCCCGCAGAAATATTTGATAATCTTTGAAGCTACGACCAGTCCTAGGATCCTAAGACCAGTCGTAGATGAAATTTTTCAGGCTATAAATAGAGCACGAACTTCAGAGTTTTTTAATTTAATTCAACTCAATTCAAGCAATCTTAGGCTATACTTTGAGATAAGTTCGTGTTTGTTTTTAAGCTACTTTGTACTCATTTAATATTCCTTTTGCTAGCTTGTTTATTATTTGATTTTGATCTACATTCCAATCTTATTAGAAAAGGGGAATTTCTGATATTCCTTCTTCTTTGATTCAAAATCAAATAGAACTAGCCCTTTTGATTTAAAATCAATTAGACTTAGAACCATTCTTAAAGTGAGTATTGGACTTTGAACGTTGAATGGAACTTCTACTCCGATTGGTTCTACCGGGCTACTTCAAAAGGAGATTCAAGTATTTTACATTTGTGTAATTTACATTCTTTGGTTTTGTTTGAGATTTTTCAAAAAAATCTCATTGTTTTGGTTATTTGAGGAGAGCCAGAAAACTCAGATTGTGTGGGTTTTTGGATTGTGTAAGCCCGAGATAAAAAGACACAATTGTGAAGGTTTTAGGTAAACCTGTGAAACCTATTTTGACAGTGCATGCTAATATCCCCCGTGTGAGGATATTAGGAGTGGAGTAGCATTCTGTGTGGCTGTTGGATAACAGTTGGTGTACACACAAGCGAACCACTATATATCGTTGTGTTGTGAATGTGCTTTATTCTTTCATTCCTTTATTCATTCATTTTTGTGGATTGTATTTGTGGGTGAATGCTGTAATCATTTTATTTCAAGCAAGTGTGGGAATGTTGTAATAACTTGGATTTATTTCTGCAAGTTATTTTGGTTTCCTTACTTTTTATTTGTCATTGGTTTGAGATACAAAGGGCGTTCTAGAAATAAGGTTGTCCTACCTTAAACCTTTGGTTTTTGGTGTAAGGTTGTCCCTAGAACTGATATAGTATCATTCTCTTAATTCTAGGTTATTGAGATTACTTTTAATTCAGCATTGTGTTTTATTTCTTTTATTATTTCGCTGTTTTAAGTTTTATTTGACATTGCCCTATTCACTCCCCCTCTAGGGCATATAGCTAGGCCCTTTCAAGTTGGAATAAGGGCCGGATAGGTAGGTGGTGCTCGTTGCAAGACAAAAGATGTATGGACTGAATTATCTAGGTGTCCCTTTTGTAGACTTGGGGACATGAAGATTGGACTGGCTGGAGATGTCCCTTGCATTTTTAAGGGCGTAGAGATTGGACTGGGTGGGTGTGCCCCTTGTAAACTTGGGGACATGGAGATTGGACTGACTGGAGATGCCTCTTGCATATTTAAGGGCTCGAAGATTGGATTGGATCAGTTGTGCCCCTTGCTGAATCGGGAGTATAGGTGTTGGGTTCATGATGATTGCATGAATGGATTGGATTGGATGGAAAAATGATTCCCCTTAGATGATATTAGTGGCAGGAGTGTTTGATGAGTTGGGGCCTGCTTGATGCGGCGGCAGGGGATTCTAGAGGATGTAGTTGGTGGTAGCAACAACAGGAGAGGTAACCACAATCCTTTGGTTGTCAATTAGATCTTGGACCACATGCTTTAGGGTAAAACAATGGTCTGTTGTATGACCTTAGGATTGCTGGTATGCATAATACTCATTCTCATTATAATTTGGTAGCAAAGGGTTTGGTGGGGATCTAGGCAGTAGCGATGTAAGTATTTACCTTTGGACTAGCGTGGCTAGTATCTCACTGTAATTTTAGGCCATCCCCATCTGCTGACCATGATTTGAGTACTGAGGAATCTCCCTTTACTGTTGTTGTTGCCATTATCCCTCTTATGGGGTGAATTGAGCGTCTTGGGTAAAGGCGACAAGATTATCTTCTTCTGTTGGATGGAGGACAGGAGCAATTCCATTACCATTCTCGTATTCGGTAGGCCCTCCTTCCACTATCCGTTGTACCGAGGAGGCCTGATGAGGCCACCAAGGGGAGATTGTCCCAGCTCTTATTCCGACTTTGACTTATTCCCTGGTGCGGATAAGTTGGGTAAAGTTGGCATATGGATACGAGATGAGGTATCTAGTTATATTCAGGTTTGCTGAGTGAATGATCATAGATATTTTCTCTTCGTTGTTGATCGATGTTTTCATTCTAGCGGTCGTGGCTGGCCATCGTCTAACATAAGTTGATAATGACTCATCATTCCTCTGCCATAATGCTGCAAGATCTGTCCTTTTGGGTACTACATCAAGATTGTACATGAAACGGTCGATGAATGCTTGACAAAGTTTTTCCCAAGTTTTGATTCGATGGTAGTCTAATGACGTGTACCAATCTAGCGCATCACCTTTCAAGGATTTTTAAAATAGACAAATCAACGCTTCGTCATTACCTACCATAATATTAAGCTCTCCATGGAATACGCTTAAATGGTCCATATGACACCCTGTACCTTCATATTTGTTGAATTTTGGTACCTCGAAGTCTTGAGGTATCTTTGCATGGGGGAAGGGACAAAGATCCCTAAACTTGGTGGATGAGATATCCACCACCTGATGCTTCCGTAGCTTCCTCTGCATATCTCACAATTGCTATCGGAGTTCTTTGATTTTGGAGGGACCAGATGAGAGGGGTGTTGCCCCTTGGAATTGATCGAATCTCCTACTAGGAAGAGGATGTTGGAATTGGTTAGGTTTCTTGGTTGTGGTAGGTTAATTTTGACAGCGACTCTCGTCAATGAGAGGCTATTGGAAAGGATTGTCGGCTAGAAAAAATTGGCCTTAAAAGTGACTCCCATTGTGGGGAGGATGCTGGAAAGTTAAGATGATGGGGCACTAGGCAATGATACTTGTATAGTTTAGGCAACCTCTCTTTCAATACATTGGGCAAGAAAGTCCCGCAAAGCCCTGAGATTTTGGGCTACATCGTACATGGATGCAGTGATTGTTGTATTACTAGCCATGAGCTCAAGTGATCCAGGGGGTGACTTTGAGGAGCAGTGGTTTATTCTTCTTGGTTTGCTGTGGCATATATGGATTGGGTAAGCATGGGGTGAGCGGAAGCCTTGAATTGGTACAAGCCAAAGATCAATGCTCATCTTTATATATATATATATATACACACACACATATATTATGTAAAGTATGAATGTAAATGTTTGTATGTAGAATATCCCCTAAGATTGTATTATCATACTTTTTTGAGTCAAGTCTCAACTAGTGCGAGCTAGTAAATCCCCAGCGGAGTCGTCATTTTGTGAATGTTGAAAATCGACGCTCATGCTTAAAAGTGCCCTTGCTAGTGCCCTGGTTTGTCAATTAGCGTGTGTGTTGAGTCAGTCGAACTATAGAGGATCACAGGAAGATCAATTCAAGCGTCTGCCTCAACCGGATATGTGAAAGATCGCCATAGGTAAATTTAAGCCTCACATCCCTTGTCCCAAAACACTAGGTGAATAAAACCCTTAAAAACACGTTAGAACATATTAGGGTTTTAGGTAAGAAAACGTTTTCAAAAATCAGAAAATCTCTAAGTTTTCTTGCCCTGTCAATTGTTTCGATACACATCTTGATATGATCGACTTGCATTGTCTATGGCCTCGGATGACCAATCGATAAAATTGAATGAGAACTTAATATGTCTAGCAACCAAATACATATCTGGGTAGAATTATCGATGTATCGACATACTTATTGATATCATCGATATTTAAATCTCGAGCCCATCAAAGATGACTCAATAATATTGACAGGCAGATCTAACGCCCCTGTTCTTACTTAGAAAAATCATATATGCTTAGATATATTAGAGCCCTCCTTGATACCATCGGAGTTCAAATCTCGATGATATCGGAAAGCTCTTGATTATATCGGTCATGTGCGTGAAGTTCTCCAGCGACATTTTTCAGGTGGTTTTTTAACTCGGATCGGGGGTGGTCACTCGATAGAATCGATATTCTCAATATCGATGATATCGAGGCTTGATCGATTGCATCGAGAAAGGACAATCTTGTCCAGCAAGTTCACTGATGAAATCTTTGAATTTATCGATGCGTCGACATGACTTCCGATATCATCAACATTCAAATTCTGATGATATCGAGTATCCCCCGATCATATTTGATGACCTGAAAAATTTCAAAGCAAGTCTCTCTCCTTTTCAAATGTCGAGGACTCGATCCTTGTAATATCAGAGTTTGAAATCCGACGACATTGACAAGAATCTCAATCCCTTTGACTAACTGGCAGAAGATTTTTCCAAAAGCATATGACATTGAATTTGTGTCATCGAGTGAACCACTGATAGGATCGAGAGTATACGCTCGATAATATCGAACCTGCTCCATGATATCGAACCCTGTCATAAATGTGACCGTTTTATATCTGTTGGAACCTTTTGACTATTTAAAAAGAACTTGTCTTTAGTTGCTGTGAGATAAAGAAGAGAGTGCTTTTGTGTGTTTAACCTTAGATCATATACCCTAAGTCTTTTCTCTCAAGGGAGTTCATCTTTCAATCCACCCTCATCATTGATATTCAATAAAGTGGATTGGGGAATGAACTTTCGCATTCAAGGATCCTCCAGCTACCACCTTAATGAAAAATCATTAAGCTGGGATACCTTGAATGCATAGATAATTGGAATCGCCATACCTTCCTAATAGGAAAACCGTTAGAGAGTAGGATTTCATCATAACCTTAACCTAACCCGTTACCTTATATTGGTACATCATTTATTGTGGATCAAGGGAGCGAAAGACTCTTTGTTAATAAGGAGGAGATCTTCGCCACTATGCTGAATGAGGCTCATCAACTTATCTGTAAGTATCTAGAGTCCAGAGGACCCTTTGATCATTCCTTTGTAGGATTGGGTCTAAGGTGTTTCTCCCCCTTGAAGTCCTCAAGGAGGCCTCTGGCGGGAGTATACGTGGTGGGTGCATTGTGTGGACCCTTACTCTGTGGAGAGCATAAACATCTGGTTAGGGGTGAACCAGTAAAACCTTCGGTTTGAGGTGAACTGAGTGAAACATCTGTTAGGCTCTTAGGGAAGATCCTTGGCCAGTGTGCCTAAAAGTAGGTGCGTTGTGTTGACCCTTGCTCAGGAAAGCATAAATAGTCAGTCTCAGTGTAGGTTGTAAAGGTTGAAGGTGAACCTGATTTAAAACCTTAGGTTAGAGGTGAACCATGGGAAACCTCCTTAGTGAAATCCGGTACACTCAAGGGTTGAGTGTGGTTACCGAGAGTGGAGTAGATAAGTAGTTGAACCACTATAAAAATGACTGTGTTTGCAATTGTTATTCTCTTGTGCATATGATTTACTTCATTACTTTTATATATATATATATATATATATATATATATATATATATATATATATATATATATATATATATATATTGTGATCACATCTTACATACAATCATATCCATCATAAACTAGGTTACATATTGTTATATCTTGAATAGGTTGTGATTGGATCCTCTACTAGGCTTGGAAGCCTGTAGAGTTACATTTGAGTAATCTTGATAATTGCCTATCTGTAAGGATTAATGTATTAGGATTTTTATATACATTGTAAAAACTTTTAAAAGTCCTATTCACCCCCCTCTAGGACATATTGGCATATTCCTACTTCAACTCAAGCGGTCTTCATCGCTATTTCAATGTTGATTTAAGTTTATTTTAGGAGTATGTTGACTGATTTGGATTGATGATGCAGTAGACTTGGAGTCGTCATTAGCCACTTAACTCAAGATCCCGTAATCAGCTAGAACCTGTAGAATATATGAAGTTAGAGAATCTGGAGACTCACTTGCTTTAAATTGACTCGCGATCTATGATTTAGATCCTTAGTAAGGGGCCTCATTTACAGAGAGGGAAGGTGTTAGACACCCTCTTCACTCGTACAGACGGTCTCTACTTTATATGGTAAGATGATCTTAGGAAATGTCAGGATAAGGTGCAAAGCATAGAAATGAGACTGACAAACTCATACTTTTGATGTAACAGGGTTTGGGATCCCGATAAGCCACATAGCATACATCCAAAAAATATTTAGAGGAGAAATGAGGTTAAGAGGAAATGGAGTGACACTATCATGATATGTAAGAGGACTAGGCTACCATGAGTTTCTGATATGACTAGATCTAGAGTTCCATTAAGTCATGGAGCATACATTCAATGGAAACCTAGATGAGCAGGGGGTTGAGAAGGGAAGTAATGATGTAATTAATGAAGTATAAATGCTAATGACGATTGTATGAACTTTAGCCTGTGCTTAAAATGTCTTGGATATTTGGGTGCACCATGGTTGGAGATGATTGGCTTGAGTAGGACTAAGAGGCTAAGAGACGACCGAAGGAGGCTAAAGGGGGATAAAAAGATGAGATCTTGAGAACTCAAGCACACCCTCTCACTCACTCTCACTCTCTCTCTCTCTCTCTCTCTCTCTCTCTCTTTCAATCTCTCGGTGGGGGCTTCCTTGGTAGTGGTTGGTGAAATGAAGGGATGAGGGGGGGTATTTATAGCCCTTTGGGATGACTTTTACGTAATTTGTGGGACTACAGAGGGTAAATGCTGATGTGGCAACATATGATTGGTAGAGTAAAGGGAGATGTCATGTGACACTTTTTTATAGGTTGAAGGGCTTGGTAGGATGGTAAATAGGGTGAATCTCAGGGTCAAAATGGTGAAAGAGTTGACTTTGGGAGAGAGTAACAACTATAACTCAGAGGGGCACATCTGTCAAGGTGGGACGGTAATCGGATTATCGCCTCTGGCTGTTTTGGACTGAAACTTAGCTAGCTAGCTCCGCACACCTTTTTTGAGAGAAGGTGGTAATCAGATTACTGCTCGCGTACGGTTGCTCCTATAGTCTGGCCGTTGGGCCTTCAGGGGGCCCAAAGCTCGTTTTGAATATTTGTCTTGAAAATGGCTCAAAACTGGCTCGATTATGACCTAAAAGTGGCCTGAAAAGTGGATTATTGTGGGTGAAGGTTTGGGTATGCTTTGGCTTGGGTGATGGCTTGAGTTAAGTTAGGGTTTGGGGTAATGGAATGGGTTAGGTTTGGCTAGGGTTTGAATCAAGTTTGGGAAATGGCTGTAATTTTGGGTAGGGTGTGGGGTTTAGATTCAGTTCCTAAGGATTATTCATACCTTATCAAGTTGCTAGCCTGGATGAGGTGTCTACAACCGTTTTAAAAAGCTCTTTATGGTTTAAAACAATCTCCCAGAGTATGGTATGAAAAATTGACTAAATTTTTACTTAAGTCATAATTTTATTATGGATAGTGTTAATAACACTTTATTCATCAAGAAATATAACGATCATATTCTAATAATTCAAATCTATGTTGACGATATCATTTATGGATGTACGTGTACTAACTTATCTATCGAGTTTACAGATCTAATGAAATCCAAGTTTGAAATGAGTATATTAAAATTGGAAGTGTGAAATGGCATGTGCTTTGGTTTAAAAAAAGTTTTAAGCCGTTCGTAATTTGCAATGGCTTTCAACTGTTTAATAACCCCATTCTATGTTTTAATGGCCAATGTTTATGTTCCCACTGTTTTGTTGGTGTGGCCCACTTCCTTTTTGGATTTTCCTGATTTTTATTATTTTTCCTATTATTATATTTTAAAATATATGGACGGAGTGGATTTGATAAGGAACTTCTTAGTGGACCCCACACAACCACAGCGGCACAGAGATATTTGTTTGCCTAAGGGTCACTGACATTTTCTCCATTTTCTCCATTTTCTCCCTCTCGTTGCACCCAAAGTCCTGTAATATCTCCTGGAATCCTCATCTCTCTCTCTCTCTCTCTCTCTCTCTCCCTCTCTCTCTCTCTCTCTCTCTCTCTCTCTCTCTCGCTTTCCCGATCTCCCTCTCCTTCTCTAGATCTTGACCCTCTTCGTCTCCGTCTCCCTCTCTCGATCTCGGTCTCCCTGTCCGCCTTTAGATCTGTAAACCTTACACTGCATCCACTAGCTGCTAAAACCCTACCGCATCTTCGGTCATCAACAACAATATATCGTTGTTGAGCTCACACCTGTTGCCAATTTAAAGAGGCGATGGGCATCATTACAAGGTATTGAATTTTTTTCCCCTTTATTTGAGCCTAACTAGTATTAGTTTCCTAGCATAATGTAAGTTTGCGTTCAACATGTAGGGATGGGGTTTTGAATCATGTTTTTGGCTGGAAAATGGCATTCACAGGTGCTCCTAGGAGCATTCTAGCATTGGCATTGGTTTTCCTGGGGAATATTGGTTGAGCATATTGGAAAGGGAAGCAATGGCAATAGGCAGTGCCCTACAAGCCCGGCAAGCCATGGCTTCACGGTGGGACAGGGTGAAAAATTCAGGGTTGAAGTCGAGGCTGTTTACCATGGCTTGCATCTAATTCATTGCAACACTTTCTTCTTTTTGGGTCGGTGAAAAAGCTAATTGTATACTTGTTCTATTTTCCATTTCTTCAGTAGGGAGAAGAGCTATAATGGGTGATATCATTTCAGGAATCATCTGTAAAAATTGAGTGGAAATATTTTGGGAATCAGTTTTGTGAATGACTAAATGCCATACACCTAGCTGTAATACAACCCTGCCTTTCCCAACAGCATGTCAAACATGCAAGCAAGTTGATGTGCAAACAGTGCCCAACCCAAATTACCATTTGGCCTGCCTGATGACTAGACTTATCTGATTTTTGCTCCATGTGATTTTCTTGGTAGTTTCCATCCTTAACATGGCTCAGATTACCTACAAGAGGTATCACCGTATTAACAATGTTCACATTGACCTGAATTTTTGTGGCAGGTGGTCTATCCCTTTGTGGGGACATGTGTTCATGTGAGGACAAACAATTAGCGTTGACCTTCTTTTTAGATGCACATTTTATCGCGTTTGCATGAAGAAAGCTAAGATTCGAATTGATATGATTTGCAACCTTTATCAAAGAAAAGCGCCTCATTTTCACTTCTGACACTTTTTCCCAATTATTTCTGGTCACAATTGATTTATTATCTATTGTTCAAACATAGAGCTTTGGGATGATAAGCAGTTCTTTATAGATCACCCTGGTGCAGTTCCCATCACTACTGCCCAGGTAAGGAATGTTACCATGTTGGTACAGCCACTGTTTTTTATGATTGGCTTTAGCATCCTTTTGTTTGGGTTCCATCTCCTTAAGATGTTTAATACTATTTTATGATTGGCTTTAGCATCCTTTTGCTACTATTTTCATTTTATACTGAAGGGAGAAGAGCTGAAAAGTTGATTGGAGCTCCTTCCTACATCGAATCTAGTTCAAAAACGCAGCAGGTACGCTCTTTCCTCAGTTTTCTTTTTCACCTATTATATGCTCTAATATCAAAATGTTTACAAAGTTTGGACTTTTGAGGAAAATTCGGCAACACAATCAGTTAGGGCTTGTTTGTGTGCCACTTAAAAATGAGTGCATCTCATTTTAGTTAACCGCAAGGTATTCCATAAAGGTAAGCCTATTCAATCATCTGCTCACGGTTTTAAAACATTGGTTATAACTGAATTTTGTTCTAGCCTTGGTTATTTTTATTACTATTCAGGTTGTATTTTGAACTTATTATTTAATATGCACTCTGTTGCAAGGTAACAATTGGGTCTCCAACTATCAAGCCTCCTCTCACTAAAATATATGTAGGTATGATTTTGATTGAAAATTCATGGAATTAATTTCAAATCATAATGGGCCATATAGAACTGTGAGTTTATTTATTTATTTATTTTTATTTTTTCATGGGCATGTGTATGAATGTATGCTTATGCAATTAACTATGTTTTTTTTAACTCTTTGAACTAGCTAAGCAAATTCTACATTAGAAACCAATTTCTCATAATACATAAAACAATTTAAAAAATAAAGTAAAAACAGATTGAAAACAGACTTGACACAAAAACCACTTAAAATGGGCAGCAGGTGGTGCTAGGCAGTCCACATTGAGGTAAAATAGTTTGAAATGTTGGTGAAAAATGAGTTTGAATTGTGAAAAATGATCATTCTAAAAATTAGCATTGTAGTTATTGGATGGGATGATTTAACATTAGATTATTTCACTAGGCATTATTGTTATAGATGGGCTTAGTCATGCTCTAAAAATTAATGGACGATATTAAAAATTATCTTATCTAGAATTGCTACTTATGCAGGTTTCCTACCATACCATTTGAAATTATTTGTCAATTTGAACATATCGTGTGGATTTATGGCACTGTATCTTTGATGCTATAGCGCTATGGTTGAGCTCAACTAACATCAGATTACTACCAGAAAAACGGGCAAAGGCTATTGATAAAATCTGTAGCCATAGACCTATGGTTACAGTTTTGGTCCGTAGTTAGTCCGTGGAACGACCATAGTCGTAGGTGCCGTAACAATTGTCACTCCCCAGACACGGTAATCGGACTCACAAGGAACCTGATGAGCGGTTGTTGCCACAACAGCCTCCGTAGTACCCCGTTCTCGGCTCCTAAGACTGGTTCCGATCTGGGATCCTACAAAGAGGATTTTCATAACAATATAATCATTTTAATACGAGCATACCAAGATCACAGCAAGTACATCTGAGAAGAACAAAGACACACATAAAAAAATCTACGAAAAATTTAAACTTTTACAATCATCTATAAGGTCCAAAAGGACATACATGAGATAATAGGAAAAGAGAGAAAGGTCAGCAACACTGGAGTCCTCAAATGCTCAGCTCTACTACACGCTCTGTTGCTACGACGCCTGCTTAGAATTTCCTGCACGCATCAATCGTGCATAAGCTTATAAAAGCTTAGAGAGTGGTGTAAGAGTGTGACGTGGTGCACAGAAGAATAGTAGGAGATGCAAGAAAGGAAACATGCTCAATGAGAATATCACTAGCCTTACTAAGGCTTATCATGAATACGATGCGATGAGTATTGGACGCCATACCAAGGCAATGCATGAAGGGGCTTACACAGCCAATGTTAATGCGATGCAAGTAATGCCAGTGCTCATATCCCAACCATAAGTCAAGTACATTTCCAATCATAAGGAAATCACTGGGGTCCATTACATTATTGAATGACTGCCGCTCTACAGACTCCGCACAGTTAAACGAGCGTAAGAGACCTCACTACCCGCCTGTGGATAGCCAATCACCAGTAAGGCCTGATGGTAGCAGACCCATTTACGAGCTGGTCAAACTCATCCTAGTAATGCCCCCTACACACCGGGCAGGTAAGGCCACACTCCTATCCAACCGACTACATGACAGTGGGAGTCGTGGTCTAATGGTATAAGGCCCTCGTACACTCATGTATTCCACCCGGTCATGGCGTTGAAGCAGATCCTTGGTACCATGAAAGTTTTAGGAATTTCACCCATGGGCATCCTATGCACCCGGTATGCTCAACTAATATTTTCGGTGTCCACACATAAGGCCATCCATGAATATCCCTGTGGAGGCAAGGCCCTGATGAAGAAAGGACAGATATCCACATGCTATGCAATGCCAGATGCATGAATCACACACTCACCCATGCATCAATCCCAAGCACCCATCGTGCTCCAGAGGAGAAAACTCCACCCCTCGTGGAGATACCAACATGTCCTACTCAATGACACAACCATGGCTAATCATACATCAACCAAGCATGCATATGATGCGTATGAGAGTGGTTCATGAAATGAATAGGGCTGCCAATGGGGTGAGGATGAACTCTTTGCCTACCCGTGAAGGGTCTAGGTGCTTAACCAATTCCTCATATGGAATACAACCTCTAGTGGGGGCCCATTTACTTGAGGTAGCCCACGAGACTAAGGAGGACAATGATATAGGCCTAAATACATAAAACGGGCCTAGCAAGGGTCTATGGTGGGCCTTTAATCATCCATAGAAGTCCATGGGCCTACCTTAGGGCCACCAATGTGGACATCCAACCACAATTGGTCCTCAAGAGGTAGCTAATTTCTAATTGATCACGAATCAAGGCATAAGGCCCACATAACATTAGAAATAAGAAATGAGCAGCAACAATAATCATACCACAAACACTCAGGTTGGGCTTCTGAAAGGGCGGCCTAAGGCCTATCCAAAGCATGGGTCTAAGGGAAACACACATAGCCCAACCCATATATTCCACTATGGGCTGATAGAGGAAAGGTTAAGGCCCAACATAAAGGTCACTAATCCCATATATTTTGGTGGCCTAGTGGGCAGTCCATTGCTCAAACCAAATGGGCAAATGTCATGCTTTTAGTCAAGTAAGTTGGGCTTACAACCCAACACAAGTATAAAGTTGATTTGGTGGGCAACCAAGGGCCCATCGACTTGTGTAATTCTGGCCCACTAGCCCAACACAATAGTATGGTAAGAATGGCCCAAGAGTTCAATAGGCCTATCAAGATAGTTCCAGCCCAATTTGGCCTAAAGAGTTCAACCACTAGCTACATTCACGGACCCAATTGACTCCAACTGTGGTGGGCCTCAAAAGTGTATTTATTAAGCCCAACATTTAAGAGACTAAAGGTGTAAAGTATTTTCTCTAAGATCATCACAATGTGGTGGGATATACAATACATCTAGGTGGGCCCACAAGGCAGGCTGGAGGGCCAGCCAAGGCTGGAACCCTAGCCTGGGAGTCCCTGTCCAGTGGGCCACTCCCAGCCGTACTACGGTCAGTTCAAATGTCTGTTTGGCCTGAAAGTTTACAGGATGATACTTCCATAGGTGGAACATACCTCCAAAAAATTTCAAAATTTTTAGATATTTATAAGTATTTTAATTAATCTAAACAATACAGTCTGTCCAGAAAATCGGACAGACCTAGACATCCCAACGTGGTGGGCTAGTCCGGCCCTTGTTGCGGTGTGCACAGGGATCCATTGGACCTGAAATTTGGTAGGTGGATCCCAACATGGGTGGACTACTTTCCTGTAAAATTTCATGTTTTTAGGATACTCAAAAATATTTTAATGAATTTGAAAAATATAATCTATCCAAGGTGGAATATTGCTGGAATATAACTGAGTTGAATTTGGGCCATCCAATGGGTGGGTTTTAGGCCTCCAAAATTCCTGAAATTTGGACCCAAGGTTTCTCATTAGGCCTAAAACAAAGTGAGGCGCAGAAATATGGCCCACCTTCTTAAAAAGTATTTATGAATTAAGGCTTTTATAAGATTATATTGCTGGACTGCATAACAGAAATTAAAGTAGTGTTGTCCCTGATTTGAACACCCCAAAGGGGTGGGCCCAAGTTCTCCAAAAATTGGAAAAAATTAATTATAACCTACCCATACAAGTGTAATACAAGATAGGGTCCAAAAAAGTGGCCCACCATTACAAAAACTATTTTATATGTATGGATTTCTAACTGTACATGTTGCTGGGCAGTCTAGATTTGGACTGCTCACCCCACTTGAGCCACTCCTTTGAGACCTCAATCAAGGTCAGATGGTGGTAAAATTTAGGGTACATCTAGATGAGATCTTCACCTTTAAGAAAAGTATATCAAATAGGTAGAAACAGTCTCCCAATCAGTCTAAAAATCTGACCCAAAACAAACCAGAAACTGTCTAGAAAATTTCTGGACAGCAGCATGCACATGAAATAAAATGAGCATAGGAACCAAAATAAGGAGAAATCTCCACATGAAATTTAAGTTGTGGTCCACCTCAGTGGGCCTCACAAATATTCAGACCTAATCCATGCCATAAAATCCATTACATGTGTCTAAAAATGAGTAAATTGGACACTTATGTTCATAGAGTGGATAGACATGGACATCCACTCTCTTTGGATGGTCTAGATACTTCCAGGCCACAAGGTGGGCCACACATATCTGTGAATAATATATCAACAAAAGAATAGTAAGAATTAGCCACAAGGAAAGGGACTTCACCTCATTGAGGCCCTTCCCTTCATCACAAACCACACATCACATTATATTGATGGGATTACAAGATCTACCATGCATGCATCTTCAAATCAAAATCGAATGGTGGAGATGCCATTTTCACTAAGGATAAAGGGTGTAGATGACCTAAGGATCCTTCAAACTAAGAAAAGAAACCATGGTGGGGTCCATAGAGAATGACCCCACCCATGAGTAATGCATGTACAAAAGGATAGGCCAATGGCCATATCCAAGAAGACATCGGGCCTCCACCATCATTTGGTGGGCCTCACATGTTTCAAGCATGAGGTTAAGAAAAGAAATAAGAGGAGGGAATGGAGATCCTAAGGTTCTAAGTATATGCACACCCACCTACAAGGTCTTCAAGCAAACACCTCCAAGATGGTCTTCAAGCTCCAAGGTACATGGATCTAAGGTTGAGATCTTATTTCAATGGTTAGATGGGGGGATCTATAAGTGAAAGGGAGCTAGAAAAATGGGAGAAATTTGCTGGAGAAGAAGAGAAGAGATAGGGACAGAGAGAGAGAGAGAGTAGAGTGAAATGAGAGGGAGAGGATGAAAATTTGCTAGAAAAGAGAGAGAGAGAGTAATCATGAGCTCTCTCTCTTAGATGGGGAAACTTATCATGAAAAATAGGGTGATATAAACAAAGTTCATAGACTTATAGGTTTGGGGTAGGGATGGGTAGTGTGTGGATGGTGGGTGGTGTAGAATATGGCGGGTTTAGGTAGTGTATGGGTAGTGTGTTAGAATTTGCACAAAAGAGGGTGGCCACCTTGAAAAGCGTGCCCTCCACACTAGGTGGGCCACATGATCATGCTCAAAGGGTATAAATGAGATGCACACAACTTACGATCCACACGTCGTATGGACGCACAAGATACGACATTGGAACCGCGACGACGATGCGGTTGCAATGGCATAGGTCTTGGGTCAATCCGAGTCAGGTCTACGTGACTAGACTTAAGGATGATCGTAAAAACTATCTAATGGATGTGGGTCGCCTGGATATGACCGGTAAGACGCGGGACCAAAATGAACTAAATGCATACTCACACACACACATGCACACATGCGAACTCAGGTCAGATCTCACAACAATAGGTCTGGAACCTATAGCTATGAATTTAATCTGTAGCTATAGGTTACAACAGCTATGGATATAATCCGTAGCAATTATATCTGTAGCGATAAGCATAAATAGCTACGGATATTATTTGTAGCTAAAAGTCCGTAGCAATATGCCAAATTTAATAATGGCTACATTTGTCAGATTATCAGCTACGGTCAATATCCATAGCTATTTTGTACTTTAAAAAAATATTATCATTTGTTCATTCAATTACCACCTGGATAATCATTCATTCATTCCATTACAATCATTCATTCACTCCATTATAATCAATTACAATCCTTCATTCAATCAATTACAATTACAATTACAATAATGTTGAAAATACAAATCTTTGGCTTCATTAGAGAAATTTGCTCGACTTTACCCTGAAATTTCAATGATAAAGAATTGAAAAAGAAGATATATTTTGACGGTATGATATTTTTTTCATAAGTAAATAGGCCTTTATCAGCCATTAGCCCATCACCCAGCTGAAGAATAAAAAATCGATTGTTGTCCAAGTCCACTCCTTTTCCGTTTAATTTCTTAATGACCTTTGTAAAATTACTTCCATGGTCATTTATGTAGACATTTGAAGAGTTGTCTCGAAATACAACTCTAGTAATGGCAAAGTCACTTCCAGCAATAGATTCGTATATTTCATCATCCTACAAATAGTCGTGGCATTCATAAATCGGATTGTCCATTGGGGGGAAAGAAAGACAAAGTGAAAGAAGTGCATCATGTATAACCATTTTCTTTTTTATTCTTAATGAATTAATAAAAACTCAAAGAGAAATGAAATTGACACAAAAGGAATAGTTTCACCATATGGTTTGTAGGGTCAAAATAAACGTCTGGACGATTTCCACAAGGAGGACCATCGGTAGCCATAAGTACCCACTTCCCAACTGGAACAGATACTGACCACGAGTATCTATGACTTGAAAAATGTGCAAGAAGAGCTGACCATCATGAAAAGAAAATCTCCATTTTCTTGTCAATTACAAGTAGGACATGTCAGTGATTAGTGGCAATGCCTCGAGTTCTAGATAGTTTATAGGTTTTGGGATTTGAGAATAGGTTTAGGTTAATGTTGTAGGTTATAGGTTTAGGTTATAAGTTTATGTTAATGTTGTAGGTTATAAGTTTAGGTTTAGGAATTTGAGAATACATTTACGTTTTAGGTTTAGGTTTAGGTTAAGGTTACAGGTTTAGGTTTAAGTTATAAGTGTAGGTTATAGGTTTAGGTTTAGGTTAGGTTATAGGTTAAGGTTTAGGGAATTGGGTTTAGGTTATAGGTTATAGGTTTAGATTATAGGTTATAGGTTAAGGTTTAGGTTTAGGTTTATATTATAGGTTTTGGGATTTGAGAATAGGTTTAGGTTAATATTGTAGGTTATAGGTATACGTTATAAGTTTATGTTAATGTTGCAGGTTATAGGTTTAGGGATTTGAGAATACATTTAGGTTTTAGGTTTAAGTTTAGGTTTTAGGTTTAGGTTATAGGTTTAGGTTTAGGTTTAGGTTATAGGTTGTAGCTTTAGGGAATTGAGAATAGGTTAAGGTTTAGGTTTAGGAAATCGGGTTCGGGTTAGGGTTTAGGTTTGGGTTTTTAAGTTTAGTTTTAGGTTAAGGAATTGAGATTAGGATTAGGTGTAGGTTTAGGTTTAAGGATTTGAGAATACATTTAGGTTTTAGGTTTAAGTTAGGTTTAGGTTTAGGTTATAGGTTATAGGTTATAGGTTATAGCTTTAGGGAATTGAGAATAGGTTAAGGTTAAGGTTTAGGTTTAGGAAATCGGGTTCAGGTTCGAGATTGGGTTTAAGTTTGGGTTTTCAAGTTTAGGTTAGGGAGTTGAGATTAGGATTAGGTGCAGGTTTAGGTTTAGGGATTTGAGAATACATTTAGGTTTTAGGTTTAGGTTTTAGGTTTTAGGTTTAGGTTTAGGTTAGGTTATAGGTTAAGGTTTAGGTTTAGGTTATAGGTTAAGGTTTAGGTTATAGGTTTTAGTTTAGGTAAAGGTTGTAGGTTTAGGTTTAGGTTAAGGTTTAGGTTAAGGTTTAGTTTAGGTTATAAGTTATATGCTATAGGTTATAGCTTTTGGGAATTGAGAATAGGTTAAGGTTTAGGTTTAGGAAATCGGGTTCGGGTTTAGGTTTGGGTTTTCAAGTTTAGGTTTCGGTTAAGGAGGTGAGATTAGAATTAGGTGTAGGTTTAGGTTTTAGGATTTGAGAATACATTTAGGTTTTTGGTTTAGGTTAAGGTTATGTTAGGGAGTCGAGATTAGGATTAAGTGTAGGTTTAGGTTTAGGGATTTGAGAATACATTTAGGTTTTAGGTTATAGGTTTAGGTTTAGGTTAAGGTTATGTTATAGGTTATAAGTTTAGGTTATAGGTTATAAGTTATAGGTTAAGGTTTAGGTTATAAGTTAAGGTTTAGGTTATAGGTTTTGGTTTAGGTTAAGGTTATAGGTTTAGGTTAAGGTTATAGGTTTAGGTTAAGGTTTAGGTTATAGGTTATATGCTATAGGTTATAGCTTTTAGGAATTGAGAATAGGTTAAGGTTTAGGTTTAGGAAATCGGGTTTGGGTTTGGGATCGGGTTTAGGTTTGGGTTTTCAAGTTTAGGTTTTGATTAAGGAGGTGAGATTAGGATTAGGTGTAGGTTTAAGTTTAAGAATTTAAGAATACATTTAGGTTTTAGGTTTAGGTTTAGGTTAATGTTATGGGTTTAGGTTAGGTTTAAGTTTAGGTTTAGGTTTAGGTTTAGGTTATAGGTAATAGGTTATAGGTTATCGCTTTAGGGAATTGAGAATAGGTTAAGGTTTAGGTTTAGGAAATCGGATTCAGGTTCGAGATTGGGTTTAAGTTTGGGTTTTCAAGTTTAAGTTTAGGCTTAGGTTAGAGAGTTGAGATTAGGATTAGGTGTAGGTTTAGGTTTAGGGATTTGAGAATACATTTATGTTTTAGGTTTAGGTGTTGGGATTTGAGAATAGTTTTAAGTTATAAGTATAGGTTTAGGTTAGGTTATAGGTTAAGGTTTAGGGATTTGAGTTTAGGTTATAGGTTTAGGTTATAAGTTATGGGTTATAGGGTTTAGGTTAGGGTTTAGGTTATAGGTTTAGGTTTAGGTTTTAGGTTTAGGTACGGGCTTAGGTTATAGGTTATAGGTTATATGTTTAGGTTAAGGTTTAGGGATTCGGGTTCGGGTTAGGGTTTGGGTTCGGGTTTAGGTTATAGGTTATAGGTTTAGGTTTAGGTTATGGGTTTTGAGATTTGATAATAGGTTTAGGTTATAAGTATACGTTTAGGTTTATAGGTTAAGGTTTAGGTTTAGGTTATAGGTTTTGGGATTTGAGAATAGGTTTAGGTTGGGTTATAGGTTAAGGTTTAGGTTTAAGTTATAGGTTTTGGGATTTGAGAAAAGGTTTAGGTTTAGGTTGGGTTATAGGTTAAGGTTTAGGTTCAGGTTATAGGTTTTGGGATTTGAGAATAGGTTTAGGTTATAAGTTTAGGTTCAGGTTATAGGGTTTAGGTTATAGGTTATAGGTTTAGGTTTTAGGTTTAGGTATAGGCTTAGGTTATAGGTTATAGGTTATATGTTTAGGTTTAGGTTTAGGGATTCAGGTTCAGGTTTGGGTTTGGGTTCAGGTTTAGGTTATTGGTTATAGGTTTAGGTTTAGGTTATGTGTTTTGGGATTTGAGAATAGGTTTAGGTTATTACTATAGGTTTAGGTTGGGTTATAGGTTAAGGTTTAGGTTTAAGAAATCGAGTTCGGGGTTCGGGATCGGGTTTAGGTTTGGGTTCAGGTTTTAGGTTATAGGTTATAGGTTTAGGTTTGGGTTATAGGTTAAGGTTAAGTATAGGTTTAGGTTTTAGGTTATAGGTTATAGGTTTAGTTTATAGGTTAAGGTTTGGGTTATGGGTTAAGGTTTGGGTTATAGGTTATAGGTTATAAGTATAGGTTTAGGTTTAGGTTAAGGTCTAGGTTTAGGTTATAAGTATAGGTTTTGGGATTTGAGGATAGATTTAGGTTAAGGTTATAAGTTTAGGTTAAGGTTATAGGTTAAGGTTATAGTTTAGGTTAAGGTTATAAGTATAGTTTATAAGTTTAGGTTTAGGTTTATGTTTAGGTTAAGGTTTAAGTTATAGGTTTTGGTTTAGGGATATGTTTAGGTTATAGGTTATAGCTTTAAGAAATTTAAAATAGGTTTAGGTTACAGGTTTAGGGTGTGGTTTAGGTTAAGGGTGTGATACCTGCAAATACAGATATAAACACAGCCTGTTCAAATGGCCAGGCCCCTCCAATGCTGTCCATAGGAAATTCACAGATTCATCATGGTCATAACAGCGGTTCCCACCTACCAGGGACCCTCGCTCATCCAAATAGCTCCGACGCACATCTGGGTTTACTCCATTAATTTCGAGCAAATACATAAACATGGCCTGTCCAAATGGCTAGACCCATCAAATGCTGTCCATAGAAAATGAATAGCTTCATCATGGTTATAACTATGGTTCCCACCTTCTAGGGACCCCCGCTCAACATCTGGATAGCTCCGACGCACATCCGGGTTTGCTCTATCAATTTCGAGCAAATACAGATATAAACATGGCCTGTTCAAATGGCAAGGCCACTCCAATGCTGTCCATAGGAAATGGACAACTTTATCATGGTCATAATAGTGGTTCCCACATTTCAGGGACCCCCGCTCAACATTCGGATAACTCCGACGCACATCTAGGTCTGCTCATTTAAATAAAATGGATTATCAAGATCATTTAAATAAAATCAGGTCCAATAAACAATCTGACCTGGAAGATTCTATTAGCATTGTTAATGGTACCTCGAATCTTGTTTTAGGGCCTAAAAATTCAAAATTAGATACAAAAATTAGAAAAACCAAAGAAATTTAAGAAAGATAGTCAAAGTCCATGTGAATGAGCACAAGTTTGCAACTACATATGAATTCTTAAAAGCTGTTACATATCACAAAATAATAATAATAATAATAATAATAATAATAATAATAATAATAATAATAATAATAATAAAATAAATAAATCCTTTCGTTTGGATATTCAACAAAATAGGTTAGAATGAATTCGTTTGCCTAATTCATAGAAACCTTGTGTTTGGATATTCAATAAAATTGAATTGTAATAATTTAATTCAGTTTAATAAACTCAAAATTTTGAGAAGGATTTAATGGTTTTAAATCCATGGTTTTCTGGAAAAGGTCCATTCCCTGGATGTCAAATTCAACGGGGAAAGTAAGATGGTTAATATTACTTTTCATAGTGCAAAGTTTCAGTTATGTCACTTCTTTACCTTCCATTTTCTTCTTAACAAGAAAATCCATATTTACTAACATTCCCATTTTTCTATTTTTCAAAAGAATGAGTTCGGACTTTGAAAGCGTCGGATCCTGCACTCGTACTTTTAGCCCAAACCCTAACCATGGTTATAGGTTTTGGCTAATGTGAAACTAGAATGAAAGTCTTTTGAAAATGTTATGAATTCATGTGTTCGTTCATGCATCATTTGATCAGGCTCCTGAACCAAATAAAGTTTGAGAATGATATGGTTTCCTTCAATGAAGAGTTTCTTTTCTACATGATCTTATTACATACCATATGTTTTGATAGAATGTAGGCCGTATATATAAGAGCTATCATGCAAAGGCTCATCCCCATTGTTAGATGGCATGCATGCCAGACATCCGAACCATTCATTAGGTAGCCCATACTATATATGAACATGACTTGGACCAACATAAAAAAGATCACTCTTCGATGAGAAAAAGAAGCCCATTTCTCCAAACTTAATGTGCATGCCTTACTTTTCACTGCATGGTTTCCATTTTAATTATGCACACATTACATAACATGTTCATCAAATTTGAGAACAAGGTTTATTATTTGATTAAGCTCAGTAACTTCAAGTGTCGATAATAAAATATGAGCAAAGGATGAGCATTTGAAGCAAAAGTATGCTACACAAATTTCAACTAGTGAGACTAAGAACAACAAAGCATGGAATTAGAATTGACAATCTTAAAACTATTTAAACATGAATACCAAAGATGTGTGTGTCTTATGTAGACATGTATCATGTTGATGTGTGTGCCTACATAGCTGAAGTACTATTCTTTTGACTAATCCATGAGATTTCCTGAAATCTGTGGCTCTTAGAAAAGGAAAAAAGAAAATAATGAAATCCAAAAGGAGGTTGAGAAAGGGTTACCATGTAGGTAGCCCTGTGTCCAAAACTGTAATACCCCAGATTTTTGTCAACCTGGATTTAGACGTCCTTAGGCAATGGGTCAATCCTAACACCTGATTAACTTCTCAAAAATCAATCCAAAAGTCTCAAATCCCTATTTTCTTCAAAAATCTCACCTTTCACTACTTTATCCTTCAAAAGTTTCTAAGAGCTTTCATATTAGACATAAATATTAAATTTTAGGTGATGTTGATCAATACTTAAACTAAAAAGTACTATGAATAGTAAATAAATAAATAAAAGGAGTTTTTAACCATTAAACTTTTTGAATCTCATGAAATAATTAGGCTATTTGGATAGATCAGCTTCTCCTACCCCAAAATCATATATTGCATGTCAAAAACTCATCCCAGGTTCTAAAATACACTCATTTCAAATATCAGATGACAAATCACCCCAAACAGGTCAGCGAGTGGCGAGGGGCTCACCGATTACCGGGCTTGGCTGGGCCGCAGTTCATTGGCTGGCCCGTTTTCGGCCACATTTTCTGTGATTTTGGTTCAAATTTAAAAAATTATATCTCCCTCGTTATAACTCTGATTTAGGTGATTCAAAAGATAGATTTAAGCTAAATAAGTCTAGTTGTATATAAAAATAAGTGAAAAATATAATAAAATATTTAGTATAGTTAAAAATGGGTCATTATGAAAACTATCTGGAAAGTATAGTTTTGGACAGCTGTTGCTTCTGGAATTTTTAGAATTTTTCTACAACATGAAATATCATGAAATTTGGTGGAGATGAATTAGACTTGATGATGAACTACTAGAAAAATAATTAAAATAATATACTAATTAAAAATGTCAGGAAAGGGCGTAAAACTTCCTAGGGACTTATTCTGTCATAATTAGGTCAGAATTTGGTTAAGTACTGAACTAAACAATCAGTAGAATTAGCTCGAACCACTTTAAATATGATTTATAAGACTCAAAATGAGTAGAACCGTTAATGCTACATTACCCTAAAACCTAGGATCAAACTCTAAACCCAGTTGCTCACGGGAGCATTCGAAAACTTTGTAACGGACCTGGACCGCACGTCGAAAGTCCGATAGCTATGAACTTAGACCATTACGACCGTCTAGTTGGACTTGACAATCATCTCGAAAATCAAGTTTAGATGATGTCCCACGACGATTTCCTTGAGTTCATAGTGAAGAGTGTGAAAAATTTTAGAAATTAAATATAAATTATGAAATCTGGCACGTGTCACTTGTGCGACATTTTCTAAGCATTCTGACCATCAGAATTGAATCAAATTTAACCCTCAGATTAGGAAAAATGTGCCCTTATATGTCATAACACTTGTGGCCCTGATCGAGTTTCGGTGATTGTTGAACTGAAACTGGTCCGCCACAGACGATCTGGAAATCCGATTGGACTGAAAACTTAACTGATTAAAGATCCAATGTTAGTGAGCTTAAGTCCGACCACATTTAGTAACAGGACCTCCAGAAGTGCCCCGTTGGATCGGAACAGACCCAATTTGGTTATAACTTAAGTATACCTTGACTCCAAGTCTGTTTTGGTCATGTTTGGGCTTATAAAA
The DNA here is from genome assembly GCA_037074715.1 of Magnolia kwangsiensis. NCBI lineage: Eukaryota > Viridiplantae > Streptophyta > Magnoliopsida > Magnoliales > Magnoliaceae > Magnolia > Magnolia kwangsiensis. Next base: position 71,128,954 of record CM073574.1, on the reverse strand, counting down.
GGGCCTTTAACCCTTAACTTTCATTCCATACGAATTTGGGGAGAGAAGAGAGAAAAGAGAGGAAAAGTGAGGGAGAAGTTGGGGCTTTCTTCTGAGATTCTTCCCTACTGCTCCACATGCCAAAGCCATCTACCTGCATCCTTATTCCGGCGATTCTGGTTTCATTCTAGGTAAGAAAACCCTAACCCTAACCTGTTTTAAGGCTCCTATGGGTACAAGCGGCTAAGTAGCTGACTCACCTTGTGTTGTAGGTTGCCAATCAGTCGTTGATGACGACGTATAGTCCCTATTCAATTCATTACGCTTCTACGGCATAAGGTGCGTATTTTAGATGCTTAGATTACCTGTTTTCAAAGCTTTCAATGCCGTTTAATGGTAGATTGCTGATAAGGATGTTGTTTGACATGTAGAACATGCTGTCTGTTTTTATTTAGAATACGTACGAAGAATACGAGATTTAGGGTATTTTGGGTATTTGTAGGAAATACTGTATACGTACATATTTTGTCGATATGATTGCCATGAGTATTTGTCGTGTACCTATGTTAGTTATGCGTGTATGGCAAAGAGATTCGCCTTAATGCACGTATTGGTCGACATATGCTATGTAGACTAATATGTGTAGACTAAGTGTTTGTTGAAATGCCTAAATCAATATGACTTATGCCTGCCACATGTTTTGAATATAAGAAGATGATCGTTGTGTATTAGACAACTCCTTGATATAAGGATCTGTCATATTATATATTGGAATCAACATACGTCAAGTACGTTAGAGTTGAGTAGTCTAAGTGTTTGTATAAATGTATGTATTAGTAAGTATTGAGTAAATGGTGTTGTAGATTAGTGTTGAGACTGGATTCTCAACTACTCTGATGATGCACATGATTTCCTCCATGCTTGTTGTATTTGAATTGATTACCTTGGGCGTGAAATACTCGTGTATGGTTAACTGCTTATGATGTACGTTATAACATGCTGATAACATGCTGGAATTACTTGTATTTCAATTCTGTCTCTCTCATATGATTACTGATTCACATTACATGTGCTTGGGGCTATACTCTAGTCCAGGCAGTCGGTAACATTTAGAATTCGTGTTTGGATTCTATTCGCCACGAAGGGTGTGTATGACGAACCCGAGTCGTACTAGAGTTGTCAGCAGTAGCTAGGCCACACGAAGTGCTTGTGTACTTCATGTCGGTCGATTCAACGTGAGCTCGCGCTAGTCCGACTCATCAAGTAACCTGACTGACCATTGTATGTTCACCTTGTATGTGTCATAATTTTTTAAACCTAAGGTACCAAACTTACTATTGAAAAGCCCTTCTAACCTTAGTACCTCGATCCCCTAAGACTCATGAGCCGGGCATGGTGGTATGGGACATCGTGGTCTAGCTGTCGGCCTACGCTGGGGCCATAAACCTCCCCGTAGTTACCAGTGAGCACCCTACTCTGAGTAGATTATGGTGGTATGGGACACTATATTCTTGCTGTCGGGCTACATTGATAAGGTGATGGGGGAGTTGTAAGACTCGTATCTTAGTCCGTACCATTCCATAGACTTTGGCGGTCTTACCGGTCGAATTTCGACAACCTTCGACCCTTAACCGATATTGACGCGCGACCCTGATTCATATGCCGTCAACCTGTATCGAGTCAACCCAAGACTAATACCATAGCGACCGCGCCATCGCTGCGATTCCTATGCCGCGACTTGCGCGCCGAGGTGATACCCTGGTCAAGAGATGTGGGCCAATGTTCGATGTGAGAAAAATGCTGCGCGTTGCAAAACCTAAGAGAATCTCTACGAGATGTCACATTAATCCCATCAATCAATCCATCACATGTCAAGTACACATCACCTTTCACCCATTCCCAAGCAATCACAAAAGTCAAGAATCTCTAACAAAGCCCATACCTCTCTTACACCAAAAACCATCAAAGTCAAAAAGTTCTTACACCTCCCATACCTTTCTTACACAAAAGGCCACAAAAGTCAAGATTTTCTTACACAACTATCACTCACCACATCCATCCATCACTCTCTCTCTCTCTCTCTCTCTCTCTCTCTCTCTCTCTCTCTTTACAACTCTCTCTTTTTCTCATTTCTCATCTCATTCTCTCAAGCAAAAAAATCCATACGTATGAGAGCTCTCCAAGCATTCCCAAAACTCCAAGGTGGCCCACTTTCTACCCCATGATCTCCCTATCCTAACCATCCATTCCCCATCTCCTCCATTAAAATCCAAGCTAAGGTGCTAAGGAACCCCTAGGAGTAAGAAGATCGTACGTTGGGTGCTCCTCTAGATATAAAAATCTAATTTTTATAGCCTAGATATTTTTTTTTCTTTCATGAGAAAAGTGTAGGACCCACGAATCAATGGTGGAGATCCTACACAATCCCATGGTTTTGGCCTAATGGCCTACCTTATGCATGCATGATCCATGCATGAGGCTTTTCTTTATGGGCCCCATCATGGTAGTTTTATTTCATATCATATTATGTTTGGGTCATCTAGACCTTATAACCATGGTGGGGATGACATCCTCACCATGCATTTTAATTATAGGCCATGCATGTGTAAGATCCATGTTGTAAATGTAAATCTAGGTATGATGTGCGGGTGTGATTGATCTTGGGAGGGCTCAATAGTGGCGAAGCCCCTTTTCCTATGGCTGGATTGTCCTTCTATCTCTCTTTTTCCTCATTTTATTTCCTGATGTGTGTGGCCCATTAATGTATTTCTCTTTTTATTTAACTTATTTAATAAATTTTATCTAAGTACATGTTGCTGTCTAGATTTTTCTGGACAGTTTCTGGTTGTTTTTGGATCAGATTTTGGGACTGTTTGAGTGACTATTCATACTTATTAAATATACTTTTTTGAAAGGTGGGGATCTCATCTTGATATCCCCCAAATTTCAGCCCCAACTGACCTTCATTGGGGTCCCAAAGGTGTGGTCCAAGTGAGGTGGACAGTCTGAATTTTCTGTACTGTTCCAGCAACATTCCACCATGGACAATTGGATTTTTTAAATTTATTAAAATACCTCTAGGTGTTTAAAAATTATAAAAATTTTCAGGGTGGTGTCCTACTTATGGTAGGACCCACCTACAAAATTTTGGGGCCAATAGATGCCTGTACACACCATGGTGATGACAGGACCTGCCCATTATAATATGGTGTCCAGATCAGTCCAATTTTCAGGACAGATTGATTTATGTAAATGAATTAAAATATTTAACAATGTTCAAAAATTCTAAAATTTTTTAGAAGTATGGTCCACTTATGTTAGAACCCACCTACCAAATTTCAGGGCCAATGGACCTCTGTACACACCGTGGTGAGGGCTGGACTGGCTCATCACGTTGGGACGTCTAGGTCTGTCCAATTATTTTCTGGACAGTCTGTTTTGTTTAAATTAATTAAAATACTTAGAGATATCTAGAAATTATAAAATTTTGTGGAGGTGTGGCTCACCTATGGAAGTATCACTCTGTGAAATTTTAGCCTCAAGTGACCTCGTTTGGGTATCCAAAAGAATAGGCCAAGATGGTTGGACTCCCAGATTTTTTCTGCTGTGCAGTCCAGCAATATGCCTTGATAAAAAACCATAATTCAAAAATATCTCTTCTGATGGCGGGCCACCTTTTTGGGTTTCCTCTCATTGTATGCATGATGAGGGACCTTGACCCTCAATTTTCAGAGTTTTAGAGGCCTTGGACCTACTCCAATGGAGTGCCCAAATTTAGGACAACAACATGTTATAATTATGCTAGCTTTGGGCTGAAATTTTAAGGAGTGGGGCCCACCATATTATAAAGATCTTAGAGGAAATGATTTATACCTTTAGTTCCTTAAATGTTGGGCTTAATGAATGCACTTTTGAGGCCCACCACAGTTGAATTTAATTGGGTCCATGAATGTAGCCAGTTGTTGAACTATTTAAGGCCCATAGAGTGGACCCATTTGATGTGTTCTAAGGCCCATGGGAGGCCCATTTGATGTAATTTAAGGCCCATAGATTGGACCCATTTGATGTGTTCCAAGGTCCATGGGATTGGACCCATTTGATGTATTTTAAAGCCCATGAGATTAGGCCCATTTGATGCGATCTAAGGCCCATGGGTTCTGACCCATTGCAATGCACATAAGGCTCATTGGTGTGGTCCATTTATGTGGCTCACTTGATGAATAAAAGGCCCATACGACATGGCCCATTTGATGTATTTAAGGCCCAATGGGAAGTACTTAAGGTCCATTGTAATGTGTGATCCCAACACGGATTATGTAATGATGTTTATGACGACCACGCCTTGGGAGTAATGTTGGTTTGACGTCCACGTTACGAGTTTAATGTTGGTTAAATGTCCGCATTACAACTCTCCCTGGGGCCCATTGTTAGGCCCGTACTTATTGTGTATAGGCCGTCCAGGCCCATCTGCATGGTAAGGGTAGTTCATTTCATTATAACATGTTTAGTATAGTTCCATAACTCATAATCATATGCACCATATGTATGCTTGATATGAGAGGTGACTATTCATAGCATATGCCTTCGGGCAGGTTATTTATGAGCTCCCGATTAGGCGGTGTTGCCCTACATGAGCGCACGTTACGTGCAAGGATGTGTTGCATGATTGGATAGTGTGATTTATGCATCTCGCATCGTGTGATATGGTTACTATACGTCCTAGCGATATTGGGGTTGTAGCCTCCACAGGTGTATCGTGGTAGGCAGGTTTGGATACCGAAAATCTTCTTCTACATGGGGTGCTATAGATATCCCTGGATGAAAGTCCCTAAACCTTTATGGTACCAAGAGGTTGCTCCAACGTCTAGACCGAGTGGGTAGATGAGCGTTGAGTGCCGAATACCAGATGGTTATGCTCTCCACTGTGTCGTGGCCGGTTGGAAGGGGGTGCGGCCTTACCCACCCGAGTGTAGGGGGTAATGCTAGGCTGAGTCTGACCAGCTCGAGGAATGGGTCCGCTATCGAAAAGTCGAGCTCGATATTGGCAGACGGATAGTGAGGTCTCTTCCACTTACCTTATCACACACGATGTGGCGGCGATCTGGTTTAGAGTGTACTAGACCCCGGTGATATCCCAGAGTTGAGCTATATTGACATGTGGACTTAGATGAGGATTGTATGCTTGACTTGCATCTTGCATCGCATAGCCTTGGTACGGCTCATGATATCATGGATCCATCTGCATATTCCGCATTACTCTGATATTGCATGATCATATTACTACCTTGTGCACACACTTTCACCACCCTCTAAGCTTTCTATAAGCTTATGCACGACCGTTGCGTGCAGGTGACGTTGGGGCACAGCAGCGCTGACGCTGTAGCACTTGCAGATCATTTTTGAAGTTTTTCTTCCTTACCATTGTATTTCCCTTTATGCTCATTGTACTTGTAAAGTTTTTGATCATAGTGAAAATGTAATGGAGTTCTTAGTTGTTGTTTGTGGGTTATGCCTTTGGTTATGCTTATTACGAATCAAACTGACATTAAAAATCCTCCTCGTAGCATCCAGGATCGGAACCTGGTGAATGGGCGCTAGGAGCCGAGAATGGGGTTCTACGGAGGCTGTTGGAGCTGGATTCGGCGATCAAAAATTTTGTGAGCCCAGTTTTCGAGTTTGGGGCATGACAGGAGTGGAGCAACGAGTGCGAGTAACAACCCTGACAGCCCTTTGTAGTGACCTTAAGTTTATCCTGACACTGCATGGGGACGACGAGTCCTGATGCAGTCTTAAGGATATAAACTAGGCCTGTATTGATAAGGTGATGGGGGAGCGGTGCAATGAGTGCGTGCAACAGCCCTGACAGCCCTTGCAGTGACCTTGAACCGTACTTCGTATGAGATATGATAGGACGACGACCCTAGAATGGATCATTGATTGGGTATTGATATAAGGGAGGTACCCTAGTTTCCTAATCCTGCTGTAAGAAAAGGACTAATAACAACTCGGTAATCATATTCATATCGCACTGCATGTGCCTGGAAGATGTTGAACACTGAGGGAAGAAAGCATGCCACGGACGTAAGATGGTGTCGCATGAGGGAGTATGTCGGTGAGAACATCCATCATGTCATTTCATGCTTGCATTAATCACAGTATTTAAGAATGTTTGATTTACTTGCTTTATCATTATCGCTTGATTGATTTGATAACATGTTAACCTTTGCTCTATGATTCCACTGAGTTAGCTACTCACTCCCACGTTACGGGACGGTGTTGTGCACACCAACCAGTCCCTATTTTAGTTTCAGGTGATGGTGCTGCTTGTGAAGCAGAGCCGGACTTGTTTGATGATGAGGAGGATTTCTCTATATGCTGGTTCTGATCGATGGGTTTACAGGGTTACTGATTAGATGCCAATACACTTGGCGGTTTGCCTTCTATTTACACACCCATATATTTTCTTTTCTTTCTATTTTGGAGTATACATGTAATTAGTTAACCTGGTAACATGTTCACACTCTGGAGACTTACAATCATTTATATATTTTATATATTTATCACAGTCTTTCGCTTGGTAATTTAACTGTCTCTGGAGTATGATATGCTATTTTGGTCTAATCCCACTCATGTTTTCTACACTAATATGAACAACATTCATCCATCATTGACAATGTTGCATAAATGATGTTCTGGAACTCGGGAGTTAGGTTTCTACCCGACCCCCAATTTTTGGGATGTTACAGGTGGTATCAGAGCATGATTTAGATTAAATTGGACCTAGGTTATGGTAACACAACGCACACTGACGCACTCTGACTTAGGAATGGGGCGATGGAATCTAGAAACCACATTAGAATCCCAAGTTTCACCGACCAGCGAGATTAACTATCATAGTATAGCCCATACGTAACCGACACCATGTAAAATGATCTCACATCCTCACTTCTATTCACTCAAGCTTTCGTCTTCTTCTTCATCTTACACCCATCAACCACCATTACCCAAAAACTACTCTGTATGAATTTTTACCTTCATTATACCATCTCATATGGGCACAAAACTCAAATTTTTGTGTCCCATAACCTGCACATTTACAAATGATGGGACATTTAGGGCCCATTCGACCAACTGCATTAGGTGAGATTAGGATAGAATTGTAAAGGTAACAATAAATGCATGTGTAAGGTATTGTCCTTAGATTTGGGTGTAACCCATGGTTTCCAATGCCATGGTTGGAATGTATACAATTAACAGTAAATCTCAGGATTTCCTGTCAAATTACACTTGGACATTCATCATCATGGGATTTGAAAATCCCATCTCAAACTTTCCACCGCAAGGCTCATTTTTCAAAGCCTATGAAATTGATTTTAATCATATCCCACCCTCCTTCCAAGCATGTCATTCTCAATCCCGAAGTGGGATCAGTAATGCAGTTCCATTATTGCAACTTAAGACCACTGGCCACATAGGCCCTTGGATTATTGGACCTAGAGTGGTGCTCCTAGATTTCGAAAGACCTGACAGTATGGGAAATCAAATAAAACTATAACGTGAACCCTAAGACCTCCTTAGCTGGTATGAGCATATGTGAAGTGCTCGAGCATAGTTAAATCTAAGTTAGGGCAACTCAATTCCAATCAGACAACTTTGACCCTAAGCAATAAAGACAATTTCTTATATTAGAAATAGTATAAAATCATCTAGCCCATAAGTTATCGGATTACCGCTACTCCTAAAATTAAGACTAGGCTACTGGTTATACTAAGGAATGTAAGAGACCGATTATGTTAAGCTAATTGAAGAGAGATTTAGTTAGTCGGCTTGATTTGGGTGGAGTGAAAGCTCATTCTTTCGTTGAATCCCCTTAATACTTCTGGGCGTCCTTAACAACTCTTAGGAAGCTTGTCTGACTTAGAAACGATTCGTGCTAAGAGAAAACATATATATATTTTTTAGACCTATTGTTAGGTCAAATCAATACATCCCTTAGAATTGCCTTCTCAAAGACTTATTACAATCGGGAACATGGAATAGAGAACTATATAAGCGAGGTATATTCACCTTGGGAAGTTCTAAGGATATATAGCCAATAGAAATTATTCTTTTTAGGCCCAAGAAATGTCTCAAATGGGCACTAGACAGTTAGGAGTTAGGTCCCAAATCGCAGGCCATTCTGGCATATAGACTTAGGCACGTAGTCTGCCCATTAACTTATTTTGCCCAAATTCCTTGTGTACTAATAATGGATAGGATATCTTACTGTATTAACCAGGGCCTGATTAGAAAGGGTACGTTGGGACCATAGTAAAGGTCCTTCCTTAGTAGACTTAGGCATCTTTCCACAAACTTACACCTGTCACTGAAATCAACCACAACACCCATCGTTTTAGCTTCTTTCTATGACCATAGTTACCAATGCCGTGGTACTCATCATCGGTGAAAGGAAGATCGATGTATCGAGAGATCATTCCCCATTTCATGCCTAGCATAGATCCTAAATTACCCTTTGTTTCGACATACGGTTCTGGAGAGTAGAATTATTTTTGAGGGTAGAACGTTATGAACTCTCTCTAGTTAGGTCGGTTTATACATCCTCTGGATCAGAGTGGCGCAGCGGAAGCGTGGTGGGCCCTTGTCCCACTGGCCCGGGATCGAAAGAAATTGATCCAGGTTAGATGAAAGGTTAGGTCACTAAATGGTCACTAAATAGGAGTTGAACCTTCGTATTAAAGAATAGACTTAACAATAGTTATGAGTTAAATCACAATAAACAAAATTAGTGTATTCGCAAATGTCAATAGAAACCTTAGCCAATCCTACACTATTGGAAACCTCTTTAGGATGATCTATTAAGATAGTGATTCACCTTTTCCTTGGACATAGGTTATAACGAGGACTCTCTTAGACCAAGACCTAAAGGGCGACCTTAAAAATAGGAAATTTAAACCTTTCAGTGATGGGCATTCCCTAAGCTATTAGAGTGATCAGACTGCGGAGTTACTGAAATATACAATTGCGAAGCATTCGCGGCTTGACCAATTCTCAATCCTGGGTGACTACCAACGGACTCACTGCTTTGATCGAGAAGAAGACTAGGATCTACCAGGACTAGGAAGGGATACAATGGGCCTTCTACCCTGGTCAGGTGGATGATCGATGTATAGGGATCAATCCCATTACAACTGTCTCTCCGTGTTGGTCGACTATTAAAAATGAATATCTTACTCTAAATTGGTGGGAATCACCGTCAAGACTCCAAATAGATAAAGAAATAACTTGTAGCAAACCGTTAGGGTATAAGCAAGAGATAAAGAAATAAATTTTTAAGGGGGGTATAGTAAAATGAACTAGAATAACATTGATAGTATACACCCCATAATGCCCATGAACTTGAAATCAATAAAGCCTAGGCAAAGAAAATAATGAAATCTTTACTTACTACCCTTAGCCAATTTCGAGGACGAAATTATTTTTAAAGGAGGTAGATTGTAACACCCCGGATTTTTGCCAACCTGAATTTAGACGTCCTTAGGCAATGGGTTAATCCTAACACCTGATTAACTTCTCAAAACTCAATCCAAAAGTCTCAAATCCCTATTTCCTTCAAAAATCTCACCTTTCACTACTTTATCCTTCAAAAGTTTCTAAGAGCTTTCATATTAGACACAAATATTAAAGTTTAGGTGATGTTGATCAATACTTAAACTAAAAAGTACTATGAATAATAAATAAATAAATAAAAGGGATTTTTAACCATTAAAATTTTTGAATCTCATGAAATAAGTAGGCTATTTGGATAGATCAGCTTCTCCTACCCTAAAATCATATATTGCATGTCAAATAACTCATCCCAGGTTCTAAAATACACCCATTTCAAATATCAGACGGTGAAATCACCCCAAATAAGTTAGTGAGTGGCGAGGGGCTCACCGGTTTGGCGAGGCCTCGCCGATTACTGGGCTTGGCCGGGCCGCAGTTCATCGGCTGGCCCGTTTTCGGCCACATTTTCTATGATTTTGGTTTAACTTTGAAAAATTATATCTCCCTCGTTATAACTCCAATTTATATGATTCAAAAGCCAGATTTAAGATAAATGAGTCTAGTTGCATATAAAAATAAGTGAAAAATATAATAAAATATTTAGTATAATTAAAAATGGGTCATCGTGACAACTATCCGGACAGTATAGTTTTGGACAACTGCTGCTTCTAGAATTTTTAGAATTTTTCTACAACATGAAATATCATGAAATTTGGTGGAGATGAATTAGACTTGATGATAAACTACTAGAAAAATAATTAAAATAATATACTAATTAAAAATATCAGGAAAGGGCGTAGAACTTCCTAGGGATTTATTCTGTCATAATTAGGTCAGAATTTGGTTAAGTACTGAGCTAAAAAATCAGTAGAATTAGCTCGAACCACTTTAAATATGATTTGTAAGACTCAAAATGCGTAGAACCGTTAATGCTATATTACCCTAAAACCTAGGATCAAACTCTAAACCCAGTTTCTCATGGGAGCATTCGAAAACTTTGTAACGGACTTAGATCGCACGTCGAAAGTCCGATAGCTATGAACTTAGACCATTATAACCGCCTAGTTGGACTTGAAAATCATCTCAAAAATCAAGTCCAGATGATGTCCCACGATGATTTCCTTGAGTCTAGAGTGAAGAGTGTGAGAAATGTTAAAAATTAAATATAAATTATAAAATCTGGCACGTGTCACTTGCGCGACATTTTCTAAGCATTTTGACCGTCAGAATTCAATCAAATTTAACCCTCAGATCAGGAAAAATGTGCCCTTACATGTCATAACACTTGTGGTCCTGATCAAGTTTCGGTGACCGTTGAACTGAAACTGGTCCGCCACAGACGATCTGGAAATTCGATTGGACTGAAAACTTAACTGGCTAAAGATCCGATGTTAGTGAGCTTAAGTCCGACCACATTTAGTAACATGACCTCCAAAAGTGCCCCGTTGGATCGGAACAGACCCGATTTGGTTATAACTTAAGTATACCTTAACTCCAAGTCTGTTTTGGTCATGTTTGGGCTTATAAAAGGGCCTTAAACCCTTAACTTTCATTCCATATGAATTTGGGAAGAGAAGAGAGAAAAGAGAGGGAAAGTGAGGGAGAAGTTGGGGCTTTCTCCTGGGATTCTTCCCTACTGCTCCACATGCCAAAGCCATCTACCTGCATCCTTATTCCGGCGATTTTGGTTTCGTTCTAGGTAAGAAAATCCTAACCCTAACCTATTTTAAGGCTCCTATGGGTACAAGCGGCTAAGTAGCTGACTCACCTTGTGTTGTATGTTGTCAATCAGTCGTTGACGACGACGTAGAGTCCCTATTCAATTCATTATGCTTCTACGGCATAAGGTGCTTATTTTAGATGCTTAGATTACCTGTTTTCAAAGCTTTCAATACCGTTTAAGGGTAGATTGCTGATAAGGATGCTGTTTGACATGTAGAATATGCTGTCTGTTTTTCATTTCAAATACGTACGAAGAATATGAGATTTAGGGTATTTTGGGTATTTGTAGGAAATACTGTATACGTACATATTTTGCCGATATGATTGCCATGAGTATTTGTCATGTACCTATGTTAGTTATGCATGTATGATCTAATTGGCGAAGAGATTCACTTTAATGCACGTATTGGTCAACATATGCTATGTAGACTAATGTGTGTAGACTAAGTGTTTGTTGAAATGCCTAAATCAATATGACTTATGCCTGCCATATGTTTTAAATGTAAGAACATGATCGTTGTGTATTAGACAACTCCTTGATATAAGGATCTGTCATATTATATATTGGAATCAACATACGTCAAGTACGTTGGAGTTGAGTAGTCTAAGTGTTTGTATAAATGTATGTATTAGTAAGTATTGAGTAAATGGTGTTGTAGATTAGCGTTGAGACTGGATTCTCAACTACTTTGATGATGCACATGATTTCCTCCATGCTTGTTGTATTTGAATTGATTACCTTGGGCGTGAAATACTCGTGTATGGTTAACTGCTTATGATGTACGTTATAACATGCTTATAACATACTGGAATTACTTGTATTTCAATTCTGTCTCTCTCATATGATTACTGATTCACATTACATGTGCTTGGGGCTATACTCTAGTCCAGGCAGTCGGTAACAGTTTAGAATTCGTGGTTGGATTCTATTTGCCACGAAGGATGTGTATGACGAACCCGAGTCGTACTAGAGTCGTCGGCAGTGGCTAGGCCACACGAAGTGCTTGTGCACTTCATGTCGGTCGATTCAACGTGCGCTTGCGCTAGTCGGACTCATCAAGTAACCCGACTGACCATTATATGTTCACCTTATATGCGTCATAATTTTTTGAACCTAAGGTACCAAACTTACTATTGGAAAGCCCTTCTAACCTTGGTACCTCGATCCCCTAAGACTCATGAGCCGGGCATGGTGGTATGGGACACCGTAGTCGTGCTGTCGGCCTACGTTGGGGCCACAAACCTCCCCGTAGTGACCAGTGAGCACCCTACTCTGAGCAGATTTTGGTGGTATGGGACACTATATTCTTGTTGTCGGCCTACATTGATAAGGTAATGGGGGAGTGGAGTAACGAGTGCGAGCAATAGCCCTTGCAGCCCTTTGTAGTGACCTTGAGTTTATCCTGACACTGCATGAGGGCGACGAGTCCTGATGTAGTCTTAAGGATATAAACTAGGTGAGTATTGATAAGGTGATGGGGGAGCGGTGCAACGAGTGCATGCAACTGCCCTGACAGCCCTTGTAGTGACCTAGAACCGTACTTCATATGAGATATGAAAGGACTGATGACCCTAGAATGGATCATTAATTGGGTATTGATATAAGGGAGGTACCCTAGTTTCCCAATCCTGCTGTAAGAAAAGGACTAATAACAACTCGGTAATCATATTCATATCGCACTGCATGTGTCTGGAAGATGTGAAACATTGAGGGAAGAAAGCATGCTGCGGACGTAAGATGGTGTCGCATGAGGGAGTATGTCGGTGAGGACATCCATCATGTCATTTCATGCTTGCATTAATCACAGTATTTAAGAATGTTTGATTTGCTTGCTTTATCATTATCGCTTGATTGATTTGATAACATGTTAACCTTTGCTCTATGATTGCACTGAGTTAGCTACTCACTCCCACGTTACGGGACGGTGTTGCGCACACCAACCAGTCCCTATTTTAGTTTCAGGTGATGGCACTGCTTGTGAAGTGGAGCCGGACTTGTTTGATGATGAGGAGGATTTCTCTATATGCTGGTTCTGATCGATGGGTTTACAGGGTTACTGATTAGATGCCAATACACTTGGCGGTTTGCCTTCTATTTACACACCCATATATTTTCTTTTCTTTCTATTTTGGAGTATACATGTAATTAGTTAACCTGGTAACATGTTCACACTCTGGAGACTTACAATCATTTATATATTTTATATATTTATCACAGTCTTTCGCTTGGTAATTTAACTGTCTCTGGAGTATGATATGCTATTTTGGTCTAATCCCACTCATGTTTTCTACACTAATATGAACAACATTCATCCATCATTGACAATGTTGCATAAGTGATGTTCTGGAACTCGAGAGTTGGGTTTCTACCCAACCCCCGATTTTCAGGATGTTACAAAAACTCTCCCACATGAAGTTAGTGGTTCTTATAAGTCTCATTTTAACCATCCATGAATGAGCCTCATATTCCAAATATTAAGAATTTCTTGTCCACAGTCGTACACAACATGCTAATGATATAAAATACAAAAACCATAGACAGAACTTAACGTAAGAACTTTCAAAACAATTAAAGCAAATCTTCTGGCTAAAAAAAAAAACACAACAACATAAGAACTGTTGATGTGTTTTTATAAAACATTGATACAAAATTCACAACTTTACAAAAGAGACATGGTGAATCAGCTGATATGTTCTTGATTGTTTGGAGATTCTCTCATGTTATATGGTTAATGAAGTTCAAAAGAAAGTCTTCAAAAAGAATATACTTGCAGTCACACATGCCATCAGACTTGGCATGCAAATTCAATGGGAAATAAGCCAAAGATGGAAGGTTTGAAATCCTCCCATTCAGGGAATTTCTCCTCCATGACAAAATCATCATATGAATAATCTAAATTGATAAACTATGGGCCCCACATGTGTAACACCCTGGATTTTTTCCAACCTGGGATTAGATGTCCTTAGGCAATGGGCCAACCATAACACCTTAGTAACCTCTCAGAACCCAATTCCAAAGCCAAAGAAATCATGTTAAACCAAATTCTTTAGAATTTAACGAGAATTAGCTAGCGTTACGCTAGATTAGCTGTAAAATTGTCCCTGATCGCTTTAAATACGTTCTGCAAGACCCAAAACTTGTAGAACCAATGGCGCTACAATACCCTAAAATCTAGGATCAAACTCTAAACCGGTTTGTTCCCAGGAACCCTTTGAAACTTTGTATTAGATCTAGACCGCGCGTTGAAAGTCCGATACCTACAATCTTAGACCGTTATGACCGCTTAGCCGGACTTGACAATCATTTCGAAAATCAAGCCCAACCGAAGTTCAGAGGCTATTTCATTGAGCCTGGAGTGAAGAGAGTGAGAAATGGGTAGGATTTGGAAATTTAAATCCAAATCTGGCACGAGACTTTGTGCGTTATTATTAAGCGTTCAGACCATTAGAATTCAGCCAAATTTCACCCTCGGATCAGGAAAAATTTCTCTTTCATATCACGAGACTTGTAGACCTGATTAAGGCACAATGACCACTGAACTGAAACTGGACTGCCACGTGCGATCTGAGAACTCTACCGGTCTGAAAACTTGATGTGTGCTAGATCCAGTATGCATGAGCTTAAGTCCGACTGCGTTCGGTCGGGGGACCTCCCGAAATGCTCTTTTGGATCGGAACAGCCCCCATTTGGTTATAACTCAAGTATACCTTTGTCCCAAGTCTGTTTCAATGAAGTTTTAGACTATATAAGGACTTGAAACCCCCTTATATCTCTCTCATACGAATTTGGATTAAACCCTAGAAAGAGAGAGAGAAAAAGTGAGAGATTGTGAGAGAGTTGTGGGAGAGATTTCCCGCCACTTGCACCAGCTTTTGCACGTACCAAAGCAACGCATTCAAATCACTTTTCCGGTGATTCCAACGCACTTCTAGGTAAGAAAAACCCTAACCACTTGCTGTTTTGGGATTCCTTCGATCCAATAGCAAAGTAGCTTGTGTATCTTGTGCATTAGGTCGCCTGTACACCGTTGATGAAGCATATGCGTTCTATTCGAACCGATACACGTCTAAGGCAAAAGGTGCGAATTTTAGACGCTTTGATTGGCTGATTTCAAAGCTTTCAATGTCGTTTAATAGTAGATTATCTACGGCAACGCCGTTTGACATGTACAACATGCTGTCCGTTTTCCGTTTTGCAAACGTATGGAAAATATGAGATTTAGGGCATTTTAGTCATTTGTAGGAAATACTGTTTACATCCATATTTTGCTGAAATGTTTGCCATGGATTTTTGTCGTGTTAGGATATTAGGAATGCGTGCATGATCGGTTTGGCGAAGAGATTCGCCCTAATGCGCACTTTGGGTTGACATACACTATGTAGACTAAAGTGTGTAGACTATGTGTTTGTATAAATGTTTGTACTAGTATGTATTGAGTAAATGGAGTTGTGAATGAGCGTTGAGATTGAATTCTCAAGTAATATGCTGATGTAAATGATTTCCATCATGTTGGATATAAGTATTGATTTCATTATATATATGAAATGCATGTGTTGGATGATTTGCTTAAGTTGTATGTTATAACATGTGACAACATGCTTGTATTGTTGTATTGCATTTCTATTACTCTCATATGATTACTGATGCTGATTTATAAATGTTTGGGGTTATGACCTAGTCCAGGCAGTCGGTAAATGATCAAATTCATGGTTGACTTCTATTTGCCCTGAAGGACGCGTCGATGAACGCGAGTCGTGTTTTGAGTTGGCGGCAGTGGTTAGGCCACACGAAGTGTTTTACGCACTTCATGTCGTTCGACTTACGATGCGCTCGTACTAGTGGAGCCCGTTAAGTATCCCGACTGGCCGTTGTATGTTCACCCTGTATGAGTCATAATTGCTTGAACCTAGGGTACTGAACTTACCATTGGAAACCTTGTTAACCATGGTACCTTGATCCATAAAGACTCATGAGCCGGGCATGGTGGTATGGGACACCGTGATCGAGTTGTCGGCCTACGCTGGGGCCACAAACCTCCCCGTAATGACCAGTGAGTACTCTACTCTGAGCAGATTATGGTGGTATGGATACTATATTCTTACTATCGGCCTACATTGATAAGGTGATGGGGGAGTGGAGAAACGAGTGCGAGCAACAGCCCTGACAGCCCTTTGTAGTGACCTTGAGTTTATCCTGACACTGCATGGGGGCGACGAGTCCTGATGCAGTCTTAAGGATATAAATAGGCCTGTATTGATAAGGTGATGGGGGAACAGTGCAACGAGTGCGAGCAACAGCCCTGGAAGCCCTTGCAGCGACCTACAAATAGAACATCATATGAGATTACTAGGAGTGACGACCCTAGACAGGATCTATGTGGGATTGATATAAGCAAGGTACCCTAGTTTTCCAATCCTGCTGTATGAAAAGGACTAATAACAACTCGATAATCATTATCCATATCGCATTGCATGTTCCTAGAAGATGTGGAGCACTGTGAGAAGAAAGCATGCCGCGGACGCAAATGGTGCCGCATGAGGGAGTATGTCGGTGAGGGCATCTATCATGTCATTTCATGCATACATTAATAACAGTATCTAGAAATGTTTGATTTATTGCTTTACTATTATCGTGTGATTGATTTGAGAACATGCTAATATTTGCTCTATGATTCCACTGAGTTGATCACTCACTCCCACGTTACGGGATGGTGTTTCGAACACCCACCAGTCCTATTTTAGTTGCAGATGATGGCGCTGCTTGAGAAGCGGAGCTGGATTTGTATGATGATGAGGAGGACTTCTCCTCTGTGTTCTGATCGACGGGATTACAAGGAGGTTGAGTAGATGTCTGGACACTTGTCATTTTATATTTTTGGAGCACTCATGTATATCTTTTCTTCCATTTTTGGAGTATACATGTATATGATTAACCTGGTAACATGTTCACACTCTGGAGACTTGCAATCAATTATATATTTTATGTATTTATCAGTCTTCCGCTTGTTAATTTAACTGTCTCTGGAGTATGATATGCTGTTTTGGCTTAGTCTCAATCTTGTTTAATGCCATTCTATAGACAACATGCATTTATCATTATCTATGTTGCATAAGTGACGTTCTATAACTCGGGAGTTGGGTTTCTACCCGACCCCCAATTTTTGGGGTGTTACAACATGTTTGGAATCCTTCTTATGGCTTAGTGCCAAATATCTTTCACCCTCAAAGTTGAGGTCCATAATATCAACAATCAGAATTTCATAGGGAAAAGGGCAGGGCATGTAATCAAAACAGAGTTCTAAGGGACAATTTAAATTCATCAACAGATGCCACCTAGTGCATCAAATGAAAACTTAGAAAACCACAATATCAGAATTTCACCTAATCTTTTGTATGTCACTTTTATTACTCCATCCTAGCACTGATGTTAGCAAACTAAAATATCAGAATTTCACCCGGATCATGCTAAGAAAAGAGACAAAATCAATAACAATAAAAATAAATATGGATAAAAATCCCTAGTGATTGATATTTAGATACATGCCTAGGTAGTTATGTCATTCATATTCAACACAATGACACACATGGACACATGGTTGGCTTCTAGACATATACTTGAACATGTGACATGTCTGGATTATTCGGAGCATGGTGATGGCATTGTGGACACTAGTGGATGAATGTGAAACATTGTTCTAGAATATATGTTGCTATTTTCTTGGATGAAAACATTAATTCATAAAAGAGAGAGAGAGAGAGAGAGAGAGAGAGAGAGAGAGAGAGAGAGAGAGAGAGAGAGAGAGAGAGAGATT
Organism: Magnolia kwangsiensis; assembly: GCA_037074715.1. Classification (NCBI taxonomy): domain Eukaryota; kingdom Viridiplantae; phylum Streptophyta; class Magnoliopsida; order Magnoliales; family Magnoliaceae; genus Magnolia; species Magnolia kwangsiensis. The sequence goes on along the minus strand of CM073574.1, from coordinate 71,110,895 downwards.
GAATATCTGAGAAGAACATACAAAATTTTGAATTTCTTGCCCCCAATAAAATGGAACTAATTTTCCTAACTCACACATTCAACATTTCTAATTCGTAACTAACAGTAGAATCTAATTCAGTACATCAATTTAAACTTTGGGTGCCACTTCTCATTCAAATCCATGCTTGTTGGAAACACACATAAGAGCCAGAGAAGCTTGGCACTGACACTATTCAACACCACAAAATCAAAGGCTGAGTACCCAGATCATGGATGCATATATTTGTTGTCTAGTCACAATGAAGTAATCAAAGCTTAATATATGCAATAATCTCACTCTATTCTTAAAAGTTTTGTTCATTCATGGTATAGAAAATTATCTAATATTCTAGTTAAGGAGATCAATCACTTGACCAAGGACTGTTATAATTAGAGAATCTCCAATAGTAAACCACTTGTCACTCACACTGCACTGCCAATTTAATCTAGTAACAACGAAAACCTGAGCAATAACATGAACTATTGTCAATGGTTATGAACAGTTACTGAGCTATGTCCCATCCATGATGGAGTGACATGCCATGACTCTTCAATTGAAGATGAATGTATAGACAAACTGAACTTGTGAAAATTTGAAATTCTTTTCTCATTCTGTGTATGGAATAAATATCATACCTGCTTATATGGCATTCCCTACAGCAACTCTAAAATTATTGATGACGAGATCATGAGATCAATGAAACATGAGCCCCACTTGTACGGAACGGGAACATCAGGAAGTTATTTGCATTGTGACGTGTAAGAGATCCAATAATTCTTCATGAGTTGAGCTGTAAACACTCAGTTCATTTACAAGGAAATGAACAAACTGTAGGTGTTTTCTAGTATTCATAATGAAGAAGTAACCCTCACAGTAGAGCACCTTCTTTTCAAGACCAACTTGAAAGTAATGTAATTGCAGTTTGGAGCCTAGTCCCATAATATGAAGACTAAGGCCTTGTTTGGTAGATGCCTAAAAATGAATTCATCTCATTTTAGTTAATAGTAATTATGTAATAGAGATGAAGATTTCAAATATATAATTATTGTTAAATAAATAAAATGAGATAGACTCATTCTTAGGTGTCTGCCAAACAGGGCCTGAACTAATTAAAATCCACTAGGACATCGAAATGCAGTTATAGTTATAAATGTACAAAGTGTAAACTATAAACTATGCATGAACCTCTATATGTAAGCCATCTCCTCTGTTCAACCATTACATATGCCTGTGAGTCTGGATAATGAAATTAATAGCCACCTATTGGATGACGATGCCTAAAATTCACCAATTAGATGCCCATCCATTAGTCAAGGAGTATGTGCATTGTCAGATGGTAGAGGTGGTTTATGTACAAATTCGTGTTATACAGGATACAAGATCATTAGCTCCAAATAAATAAGAAGAAAACACAAAAAATAAAAAGATAAGTTGCAACTTCAAGTTTCACCCTTGAGCTGAATTAGAAACACCGGTGGCTTTAGGTATTAAAAGTCCCCCTTTGGTGGTTCTCTGAGAGTAAAACAAGATGGCATGTGGTTGCAGGACATTTGCATAAGATCTCTGTCTTGTCAATAGAGCTAAAGCTATTCTGCTACAAAAAAGAAAAAAAGGGAAAGAGTTTCTTGAGTTGGGCATTGTTGACTCTGACAAGGTAGATAGTTCCACTTCATTTGATCCATCCTCGCCTTCACATAAGTGAAAAAAAATAGTAAAAAAATAAAGGGCTATACTTGTGTGTCACAAAATGTGCTGCCCTTGATTTACAACCACACACATTGGCATGCATGTAAGAGATCTAAACTGTTAATTCTGTGGGGCCCACCATTTTTAGGATGCCTAAAATCAAATTGCTAAATCCTGGCTAAGTGATGAGTTTCTGCCCATTGAATGAGGACTGCTTCTCATTCAAATATTTGCTGTTAGATTTCCATTTGTAGGTTATCCTTTGTATGATCCACACTAGCAAATCAGTGTGGTTCATGGTTTGTGGCAAATTGGCATCTCCTCATCCTGGCCATTAGACAAACCGTCTAGAACTTGTACATGGGCACCACATATATTTCTTTAAATAAAAAGATTTTTTTTTAAAAAAAATCACAAACAAAGAAAGGATTAGCATATAATGGGAACAAGTCACAAATAGCTCGCTTTAGTGATGGTTGACAAAGGATTCCGAGGTTCTTAGAATTCAAGAAATATACAGTTGGGAACACCAAAAATATTTACAAATGAGATCCTCTAAAGTTCTCTAATCCGGAAGAACATAGGAATATCAGTCGATATAAATAATCAAGTGTATCTGTACCCCATCAATGAAAGCTATTCAAATTGGTAAGTTTCAGCAGCCTACAAGCAGTTTCCACAGTTCTCAGGAACTCAAGGGATTAATTTCTCCAATGATCTTTTCAATAGTTGAGAAATTTAGACTAACTGATCCTACCTCTTATTTTCTTTGTACTAGGATAAAGAAACCGACAAAGCTGACCCCAAATGCCTGGGACAATGCTATGATGATGAAAATGAAAATGACAATGATGAACAAAGAAAACGACATCATAATTGAAAGTTTGAGATGATCGTTGGATCGGGCAATGTAGCAGATGTAAACCAACTACTATTGGTACATTAAATCTTAATCTTATCTTAACATCTTCTAGATCTTGTGTTTGTTGTTTTATTCATCTATAAGACCCCGTAATATGTAGATCTCCAAGTCTAAACAGTCATGAGATTTTTCTCGTCAACCATTTCTAAGTGAGGTTAGATAAAGGCATCAAAAATGCCTGCCCACGATAGAGATCTGGTAAGGAAATGGAAATCTCCTCTAATTGAGTCAATGGCCACAATGCCATCAATAACCAAAGTAAAATACATCCATTTAGCTCATTTTAATGGTTACTGAAAGTCTCGTAGTTGGAGTGATGTATGGCCTACCCTAGTAAACCCCAAAAAAAAAAGTGTCCTACAATTCAAGCAAATAACTAGAAAATGATTTAGCCAAACCTCAAACATATTAAGCAAGAGGCACCATTTAATGTTGGGCCAAGAGTTTATGGTGTCGTTTGGCTCCCTTGCTCTTAAAAGGGGTTGTGAATATGTTTTTTCCTAAATGCTCAATCAGAACAGGGCCCAAGGACCTGCCTTTTTTCCTTAAATCAAGCAGCTAGGACTGTCCAATTGGACCGATCTTTGGTCATGGCCCATTATGCCGAGATCCATATGTTCTGCACAAGTTTTATACCTTAGCTGATCTAAAATAGATCCAAGAAGTTAGATGGCTTACCTCCCGACACATGATCATCAAATACACACATTAAAGGCAATGTGCACAGCTTACCTCCACTTAACGACCTTTACGACGTTCCATGCTTGAGGGACATTCTTATTAAAAGAAACATTCACAGTTGTCTGGGAAGATTAAAAACATGTGAAATTCTCTCTTCTAGGAGAAACAAAAAGCGACTAAATGCATCCATCCATTTTGAAACTAAACGCATAGAAAGGGGTCCGAATCTGGCTTATGGACGCTAGGAGCCGAGAATGAGGTACTATGGAGGCTATCGGCACCGGATTCGGCGATCAGGATTCATGTGAATTCGATTTTCAGGTTTGGGGCATGACAAAAGTTGGTATCAGAGCATAACTTGGGAATACCTGATGATAACATCACATATCTACTACTAGCTACCCTTCACTGTGTGGTTGTTGAGAACTTAGAATGGTTAGACTCTTGAGTTCGAATAACTTAGAAACTCCCTGATATAGCTCCCTATCATGTGTGCATTTGAGAGTTCCCAAGGATGATAGGCCTTGATCCTTCCTGTAGGACATGACACCCAAGAGAATGACCCGAGCGACTTTCGTTTCCTCGCCTGAGATTCCTGTTCCCCCACCTGAGACTTTTGCTCCCCTATCTGAGTCTAGCACAACACTGACCGTGTCCGTAAGTGTGGACCTGCTATAGTAGATGTTACAAGCAATGACCGCCATTCTTCAGAGAGGAGACCAGAAGAGGAAGGCCCCCTTTGGTAGCTCCCAGGTGCAGCGATATCGACGGCCATAGAGACATAGGAATTGTCTGTCCTTTCAAGCTTTTGCACCACCTAGACATTAGTCCTCAAGTGTATTCTTCAGATGTGATGAGGTGGGGTACCGCTTCTGGGAGTGCCCCCACTCTTGGCAGCCCCTACCACCTAGACAGTTCTCTGGTGCTTGCTTTGGATGCAGTGGGATAGGGCATTGTAAGAGTGAGTGTCCCCATCCTCAGCAGCAGCAACAATGACGATAGTATCTGCCATCGGAACCCCATCAGTGGCAGCAGCAGGATCCTCAAACATCAAGAGTCGTTGACGATTCGTGTGACTTGGCCCCTATTCCGTCTTCTAAGATTGTTCATGAATGAGGCGTCTTGGAGTTAGAGCTTGAGATTTGTGGGCGTTATCCCCATCTAGTAGATGTTTAATTATGTTGGTATGTTGTGTTCTGATTATATATAGTGGTGTGGTTCCCACCCTTGGTAAGCTTTTGTAAGACCCGTATCCTAGTTCGTACTGTTCAGTCGACTCCCGTGATCCTTCCGGTCGAATTCGGCATTCCTCGAGCACTTTGTGATGTTTGCGCGCGATCCTAAGCTGGGACTTGTATGCCAAAGATGGCTAAAATTGAAACCTATACCTTAGCGACCGCGTCGTCGCCCCGGTTCTAATGCCACGACTCGCACACCGACCCGATACCCAGGTTAAAAGATGTCAGTCTGCGTTCAATTCGAAGAAAACACCGCGTGTTACGAATTACGAGAGAATCTCTACGAGATGTCCCATCAATCAATCAATCACTCATGTCAAGTACAAGTCAAGTCACTCCATACCCAAGTACAACAACCCATACCTTTCTCTTACACAAGCAAGCCCAAGGTCAACCCTCACATCACTTCACCTCTCTCTCCACCCATCCCTTCTTACAACACACCACTCCACCCATCACCCATCACACCACATCACTCCATCACCCTTTTTCACCCATCACTCCCCTCTCTCTCTCATTCATTCTCAAAAAAAATTCCAAGCAAAAGAGCTTCACACGTCCAAGCTTTCTCTCCCTCTCCCAAATGCCAAGTGTGGCCCACCTTCCCTACTCTCTCATCTCTCATCTCAACCGTTGATCCATCATCTACCACCGTTAAAAGTCAAGAAAAGGAACATCGGAGGCCAAGGGAGCAAGGAGGAGGCTTAGAGGTGGGTGATCATCCTTCATTTCAATTTTTAAGGGCCCACTTGTGGGACCCACTCGATGTATGTGTTGTAACTATGGAGGGCCCATAGTGGCGGGGACCCTCCCTTCTATCTCAACGTATCTCTCTTTTCCTCTCTTTTTTTTTTCTCTCTCTCTCCTCTCCCTAGAATGAAGTGGGTCATGTTAAATCCACTCCATTCATCAATGGTGTGGTCCACCACATTTTAGGTGATATGATATATGTATATATTATAATATATTAATATTATATATATATATATATATATATATATATATATATATATATATATATATATATATATATATATATGGGTATGGTGGGCCACGTACATGTGGGACCCGCCATGATGATGTGTTCATCCATGTCGTCCAGCGTCTAGGGACGCTGGACTAGAGGCATGGGAGTGAAGAGGTTAACGTGGAGTGTGTGTACTGTCAGGGGTGTGTACTTACAAGCTTTAAAAAAAAAAAAAAGGAAGGGAAATGGTGGGCCCTCCAACATGGCCCCACCTTGATGTTTATATTTGATCCAAGCCATCCATTCTATTCTCGGGATCATTTTAGGCGTTGAGCCAAAAAATGAGACCGATCCAATCATCTGGCAGGCTGTGGTATTAAGAATGGTAGTATTTTCCGTTGAAACTTAGAAGAATGTTTGCTAGGGTCCACCAGAAGCTTGGACTCACCTGAAACTTGTTTTGGACCCTATTTTTGTGGGACACATGTAATGGACCGGATAGATCTAGTTAACGTGGGTCCCACCTAGGATAAAAAGAATATTTTTTTTATTGGCATGACTTTATGCCATGACGTCCAGAGACGTCCACGTTTAGGAAGAGAAATAGTGGGCTGCTCCAACATGGCCTCACCTTGATGTATGTTATTGATCCAAGCCGTCCATTATCTTTCTCAGATTATTTTAGGCGTCGAGCCAAAATTTGGGATCAATCTGATTCTCAGGTGGGCCATACCATCTAAAAATATGTGGAGACATGCCTGAGCATATAAAAGCACTTGGTGGGGCCTACCTGAAATTTGGATGCACCCTAAAATTTGACTGGATGGTCCACCACGTGGGACTCACACAATAGATGGTTTGGATCATCTCATTGTGGGCCCCAAAAAAAAAATAAAAAAATAAAAAAATAAAAAAAATATATATATATATATAAAATAAAGGAAAAAAATAAAAAAAGGGACGGGCGCTAGCGAGTGGAGGGCGGACGGACCGGCTGGGGGCTCACGGCCCCATCCGTGGGTCCCACTGTGATGCGTTCGAATATCTGCACCGTGCATTTGAGGGCTCACCTTTGAATAGGGGTCTTCCCTAAAAATTAGCCGTATACGGGACTCAGGTGGGCCATACCATCTAAAATCATGTGAAGACATGCCTGAAACATATAAAAGCACTTGGTGGGGCCTACCTGAGTTTTGGACATGGCTGAAACTTGGTCTGAACCCTCCGTCGGGTGGGACACACATAATGAGTGGGCTGGATTGGAGGGCCACCTTGTGGTGGGCCCCCAACTGCGGCCTCATGAATGGTTTGGATGGCAATAAACATGACGGTGGGCCCCCTGGCCACGTTGCATGACAAATCAACATACAGTGGGCTCCACATGCGTGTGACCCTATTAACTGGTTGGACGTCAAGTACACATCACGGTGGGCCCCTCCCCTGACCGTGTGGTCCCTGTAAATAGATTGGGTGGCTAATGAACATCACGGTGGGCCCTGGCCCACGTGATCATACGAACAGGTTAGATGTTAAAATAAATACTCCAGTGGACCCCCAGCTTTTCCAAGTCCATGTGATTTTTTTTAATGGATTGGATGTTAGATGAATATCACAGTGGGCCCCCCTGACTGCGTGACCTTATCAAAAGGTTGGGTGGAAAGTAAATATTACAGTGGGCCCTTCCTGTCCATGTGACCTTATGGATGGATTGTATGGCAAATAAGCATTTTCAGTGGTCCCATGGACCACTTGACCTTATGAATAGGTTGGATGGAAAATAAATATTATGGTGAGCTTCCTTAGTCCATGTGACTTTATGAATAGATTGGATGGAAAATGAATATTATGATGGGGCCCCATGGTCATGTGACCATATTAATAGGTTGTATGGAAACTAAACATTATTGGTGGGCTCCATGGCTGTGTGAACCGATCACGACTTGAGTAGAAAATAAACATTTCGGTGGTCACCACGATATGAGAGCGACCCCACCATGATACTTGTATTTCATCGATTCCGTCCATATGTTCTATATCCATGTTGTCCATCTTATTCGAGGCCCACTTTATTATACATGGGCCCATGTGTATAGGCCCATTTGATGTATTTTTGGCCCATTGTTGAGGCCCACCTTGGTATATATAAGGCCTATGTGATTAGGCCCATTTGATGTACATAAAACTCATGTGATTAGGCTCATTTTAATGAATTCTAAGGCCCATGGGTTATGACCCATTGCAAAGGACCTAAGGCCCATTGGTGAGGCTCATTGAGGTGATCCGCTTGATGAATGTAAGGCTCATATGATACGGCCTAATTAATGTACTTAAGGCCCAATTGAGTGCAACTAGGTCCATTGCAATGTGTGATCCCTCCATGGCATATAATGACATTTATAGCAAATAATGCCTTGGGAACAATGATGGTTAGATGCCCACATTGTAAGGATGACGTCGATTAAATGTCCGCACCGTCACTCTCCCTAAGGCCCACTAATAGGCCCATACTTGTAGTAAGTGGGCTGTCTCGGCCCATCTCAGTTATACGCAGAGCCCATCTCTTTATACATGTTTAGTATAGATTCATGATTTATTATCATACGCATCATATGTAAGACTGATATGAGAAGTGACTGATCATAGCATATGCCTTTGGGTGAACTGTTTATGGACTCCCTGATAAGCGGAGTTTTCCTACATGAGTACATGATACATGTAGGACTATTGCATGACTGGTAGTGTGACTCATGCACTTGGATTGTATGAATGTGATTATTGTATGCCCTAGCGACATCAGGGTCATAACCTCCACAGATGCATCGTGGGTGGCTGGATTGGATGCCGAAAATGTTTGGTTCTAGCATACGGGCGCCATAGATGTCCCTGGGTGAAAATCTCTAAACCCGATGGTACCAGAGGATGACTCCAATGACGAGATTGAGTGGATACACGAGTGCGCGATGGACGTATACCATTAGGCCGCGTCTCCCACTGTGTCTTGGTCGGTTGGAAAGGGGTGTGACCTTACATGCCTGATTGAGGGGGCAACTTCTAGGTTGAGTTTGACCAGCTTGAGGAATCGGTCCGCTATCGACGAGCCGGGCCCGATATTGGTAGGCGGATAGTGAGGTCTCTTCTGCTCTCCTAGTTGTGCATTCGGATAGGGACGACAAGCTGGCGTAGAGTGTACTAGACCCCGGTAATTATCCAGAATGAGAACTGTACTGATATATGATGAGGATTGACATGCTTGAGTTGCATCTCACATCACATGGTCTGGATATGGCCGATCGCATTCACATCTTGCACTGCATAGCCTTGGTACGACTGATTGTATTCATGTATTCATCAGCATGAATCTGCATTACTCTGACCTTACATTCTGAGCACGCTTATATTTCGCACACACTTACACCACCCTCTAAGCTTTCTATAAGCTTCTGCACGATTGATGTGTGCAGGTGACGCCAGGACGCAGCCTTAGTCTTGCCGTCGTTGGAGCGTGCAGCCGAGATTTTGAAGTTTTCGTACTTGTATTATCTTGTATTTCCTTTCAGATGCATTGTACTCAAAAGTTTTTGATCATAGTGGATTTTGTGGTGGTGTTCTTATGGTTATTGTTCGTGGATTATGCTTATGTTATGCTCATTACAAATCAAATAGTTATTAGAAATCCTCCTTATAGCATCCCAGGATCGGAACCTGGTATATGGGTGCCGGGAGCCGAGAATGGGGTACTACGGAGGCTGTCGGTGCCGGATTCGGCGATCGAGAATTTTGTGAGCCCGATTTTTGAGTTTGGGGCGTGACAGCTTTGTATTGGTTATGTTATGGTTTAAATTTTGAGGATGAAATTTTTATTAGGTGGGGAGAGCTGTAAGGCCCGTATCCTATACCGTACCATTTCGTAGGCTTCTACAGTCCTCCCGGTAGAATTCCGGTGACTTGCGATCTATTACCGGCATTTGTACATGACTCTAAGTTATATGCCATCAGCCTAAGTCGACTCAACCCGAGACTTATACCCTAGCGACCGCATCGTCGCTGCAGTTCTGATGCTGCGTCTCGCACACCGAGGGGATACCCAGGCCAGGAGATGTGGGCCCGCGTTCAGTATGAGGAAAACATCGCGTGTTGCAAGTTCCAAGAGAATCCATCACATCAAATGTCAAGTACACTCCCATCACTCACCATTACTCATACCCATTCCCAAGTACAACCACCATCCCCAAAAGTTAACCTTTTCTTACAACAAAGTACCTACTCACATCACTCACCATTACTTCTCTCCCATCATCTCTCTCTCTCTCTCTCTCTCTCTCTCTCTCTCTCTCTCTCTCTTCTCTCCCTCATTTTTCAAACTCCATCTGTCTCCAAGCAACCCATGTCCATGGCTTCCAAGAGGAGAAGCTAGTGTGGCCCACCTTCCTTACTCCCATCTCCACTGTCCATGATCGATCTCAACCGTTGAAGTCCATCTATTGGAGCTCTAGAGGCTATAGGTGGAAGAAGAAGATAAAATCCTAAGGTGGGTGCTTCTCTCTCTCTCTCTCTATTTTATTTTTATGTGATGTGTGGCCCACTCGGATGGATCCCACCTTGATGTATGTCCTATCCAACCGTCTAAGTCATGTGGACCCTACCTTGTGGTGGTGGAAAAACACAAGTATTAGATTAATTCAAATCAGGTGGGCCACGTTCACGTGGGACCCACCTTGATGAAATGTGGGCCACGGACATGTGGGACCCACCTTGATTAACAAAGGTAGGCAGTACGTCTTCACAGAAGTATGGACAGTGGGTGAACTGGCAGCAACCAAAAAGATTTTTTTATATATATACTTTAGCTTGGTTTTGGGTGGGCCACTTATACAGGCCCCACCTTGATATATGGTTCTAATCTAAGCCGTCCATCCCTTTCCCTAGCTCATTTTAGGCATTGAGCTAAAAAATGAAGACAATCAGATTATCTGGCGGGCCATGGCTTAGAAAACTGTGACTTTTACCGTTGAAAAACCACCTAATATTTCTGTACGCCAAAATATACTAAATATTGGGCTTGATGGGTCTGTTTTGAGCCCTGAAATCTAATGGCTGGGACAGATTCCCCTGTTGCAGCCCCACCTAAGAAAAACTGCAGGAAATCACTTTAATATATATATATATATCTAAGCAGCAGTAACTGCTACTGCTCTCAGTACAAAGGATGCACAGGCGTCCTGCGCTATGGGCAGATGGACAGCAGTCCGATGGCCCAACCATGGGCCTCACCATGATGTATATTTGGTATGTCCACACCGTCCATCTTAAAGGCCCTTAGGGCAGTGGGCCACCCTCCAAATATCAGCCCCATCCGAAGCTTAGGTGGCCCACATCATAGGAAACAATGGTGATTTTATGGCTACCATTGAAACCCATTTTGGGTTCACAGAAGTTTTGGATCATTGCGAAATCTATTTTTACTCTTCATCCAGGTCTGCATGACCTTATGAATGGTTTGGATGGTTTATAAACATTATTGTGGGCCCCACGTGGGATCCACAATGATATATGTGTTTGTTTTCCACCGTCCAGGCGGACCGTGGAGCCCACAGTAATGTATGTGTTTTATTCACACCGTCCACGCCACCTAGATGTATGTGTTTAATCCATGCCATCCAGCCGTCAATCAGGTGGGCCACACAACAGGAAACATTGTTGATTAAACGTCTACCATTGGAGCCCTTTTGGGTTATGAAGTTTGTTTTTTCCTCTTCATCCAGGTTGGTGTGACCTTATCAACGTTGGATGGAAAATAAATGTTATGGTGGGCCACACGTATGGACCCACCTTATGAAGCAGGTTGGCTAGAGTGCCACACACCAGCTATATTGATGGTGTATGTGACATCACCAAGTTATGTGGGCCCCACCTCTTTCACCCTCGCTGTCCATCTATGGAACCACCATGATGCATGTGTTGCATCCAAATCTTCTAACCATTTTGAAATAAACATTACGGTGGGCCCTAGGTCCACGTGACCTCATCAACAAGTTGGGTGAAAATAAACGTTATGGTGGGCCCCACATGGGACCCACTGATGTATGTATTGTATCCACACCTTCCATAGTGTGGGCCCCACCATGGGGTATGCACCTCATCTATGCCGTCCAACCATTTTTAAAAGATAATTTTTAGGCTTGAGACCAAAATAAGAGAGATTTAGAATTAGGTGGACCACATTATAGAAAATAGTGGGTTTGAATGTCCACCATTAAACCCTTAAAAATTTTAATGGTGAAAAATCTTTATCACCACTTATATTGGGTGTGGCCCATCTTGATATGGTTATGGCCCATCCGTTGAGGTCCACCTTGATATGTATAAGGCCCATTTGAGGAGGCCCATCTTGATATGGTTATGGCCCATCCGTTGAGGTTGACCTTGATATGTATAAGGCCCATGATGCGTTGTATTCGCACTGTCTATCCACTCGATGGATGTGTGGTCCGCCTTAATATATGATATCATCCACGCCGTCTAGGGACAAGGGACCCACCATGATGTATCTCTGATCCACGCTGTTCGTCGGATGTGTGACTCGCCTGATGTACGCATCCTATATCCACGTCAACCATCTGGTGGGGGCCCATTTGTTACATGTGCAGGGCCCACCTATTGTGCATTGGTGTGGCCATTGATGCGGCCCAACTGATGTATATTAAGGCCCATGGGTCATAACCCATTTTGATGTATATTTGAGGCCTAGATATGATGCCCATTGTGATGTAATTGTGACCCACATGATGAGGCCTGATATGATGTATCTGAGACTCATTTGGTTAGGCCCAATGAGGTGTATCTTCAGCCCATAAGATGCAGCCCATTGTGATGTATACAAGCCCATGTATGTGGCCTGTTGTAAGATATTTGTGGCCCATCTGGCGAGGTCCGATGTGCTGTATATGTGGCCCTTGTATGAGGCCCATTCGATGTATATTAGGCCTTTATGTGAGATCGCGGGCCTACTATATATTTGGCTCCATGTGGGCTACTCAATAGGAGCAATGTTGGTTAAATGTCCATATTTATGGTAGTGACGGTTAAATGTCCATATTGTGACCTTCCTTGAGGCTTAGATAGGCTTATTCTCGTCATCCTTTAATTGGTTACCCCAAACAAATGAGCTCTATTGATATTGCTTGGACCATCATCGGCCATCCATCTATGAAACCCCGTCTTGAGGCCGATTCTGATTGATGTGACCATTTACTGATTTCTGATTATCGATTGCCGATAATCGATCAAGGTCGATTATCGATCAATTCCGATTGTCGTGGCCGATTGCCGATTAGAGTCGAGGCTGATTTACAGATTTTTGATTGTCGTGGCCCATTTGATGTATATGAGGTCGAGTATCGAGGCCAATTTTGAGTGTCGATTCCGATTGTTAAGGCCGATTTCGAATGCTGAGTCCGATTGTCGAGACCTATATGATATATACGCGACCCATAGTTGAGGCCTCTTATGATGTGTATTCAGCCCGTGTTTAAGGCCTAATGTGAATAGGAGGTCTATGTAACAAGGCCCATTGTGATGTATTTGTGGCCCATGGGAAAGGCCCATTGTGATGTGTATTAGGCCCATGATGCATGGCCTATTTGATGTATTCGAGACTCATGTGTAGGGCCCACATGTCATGTATTTGAGGCCCATGAGCAGGGCCCACCTATTGTGTATATATGGCCCTTGAGTAATGCTCATTGTGTTATATATTAAGCCTTTATGTGAGGCTGTGGGCCCATTATATATTTGGCTCTATGTAGGCCATTCCTTGGACGCAATGTTGGTTAAATGTCCACATTGTCGAGGCCGATTGTCGATGCCGGGTGATGATACTGATTATGAGTATGTGACAGCATAACATCATGATACATGCCCATACGCATCATCTGCATGTTTGTTATGAGATGTAGTTGATCATTGCATATGTCATTGAGTATGATGTTATGAGACTCCCTGATAGGCGGAGGTTATCTCACATGAGCACACGGTATGCGTAGGATTGATGCATGACTGAATTGTATGACTCATACATCTTGCATTATGATTACTGTATGCCCTAGTGACATCAGGGTCGTAGCCTCCACAGGCATATCGTAGATGGCTAGATGGGACATCGAAAATGTTTGGTTCGAGCATCGGGCTGCCATAGATGGCCCTGGTGAAAATCTCTAAAACCCTCTTAGTACCAGAGGACGCCCCAACGTCGAGACCAAGTGGATACATGAGCTCCCGAGTGCCGAATACCAGGAGGTCGTGTCTCCCACTGTGTCGTGGTCAGTTGGGAGGGGGTGTGGCCTTACTCACTTGAGTGTGAGGAGAATTGCTAGGCTGAGTCTGACCAGCTCAAGGAATGGGTTCGCTATCGACGTGCCAGATAGGTATTGATAGACTATTGGCCAGGCAAATTCTTATACTCAATTGGACTGTGCGGCTGGGAGAGCGGCAGTGCTATTTGGAGTGTACTAAACCCTAGTGATGATCCCAGAGATAAACCGTACTGATATGTGGGCTCATTGAGTAGGATTTATATACTCATTTATTCATTCACTCACTATCCATTAAGGCTGGTGGTGCACAATTATTTATTATGTGAACCTTCGCAACGATCAGGATTTCGTTTGGGGCGTGCGACTAACCTGACATCAGGAGTTTACCACATTAAGTCTGACTATCTAAATTTAGGTATAGGACTGGTTTGGATAGAAGTCCCTTGTAATGGACCATATAGCCTGCGATACTACGTACTATCATCCCGACTTCACACTCCAGCATGGTCATTCCATTCACACTGCATATGCATTGCATCTGTGGCATATGACATTTTGGGTTACTGTATTTTTGTATTTACATAGTCTAGATATGGCTGACGCTATTCTTGAACTCATTAGGAATTACATATTACATCGCATCCTTGACATTTGATATTCAGCCTGCTATCTCCGCATTGCATAGCTGATCTACATTACTTCACCAGTATATGATATTATTTTATTATATTTCTGCATTGCATAGCCTGGATAAGTCTTATTGTATGTATGGTCATATCAGTATATTTTTGGATTACTTTATTATCGATAATTTATGATCTTGTCAGTATTTCTGTTCACTCTGATAATTTATGATCTTATCTGTATTTCTGCTTATTCCAATGTTGTATGATTTATGGATTACCAGCATTTTTGATATTGTATGATGACGACATTGTATTGAATACTTGACACTTACCTTGTACACAAACTTACACCACCCTCTAAGCTTTCTATAAGCTTATGCATGATAGATGCATGCAAGTGATGTTAGGTTGCAGTAGTGTCGAGCTTGGAGCGTGTAGCGGTCTTCTGGAGCTTATTTTTGATTGATGTATTTCCTTTTAGCATTGTACTCAAATGATTATATTAGTGGATATGTGATGATGATGTTGCCTTTGTGAATTGGGTAATCTTGTGGTTATGCTTATTATGAGTTAAATGTACACAAAAAAGAAATCCTCCTTGTAGGATCCCAGGATCAGAATCTGAAGTATGGCCGCTAGGAGTCGAGAATGGGGTACTATGGAGGCTGTCGGCACCGGATTCAGCGATTGAGATTCCTGTGAATCCGATTTTTAGGTTTGGGGCGTGACAGTGTGTCACAAAATGTGTTGCCTTTGATTTGCAACCACACACATTGGCTTGCATGTAAGAGATCTAAACTGTTAATTTTTTGGGGGCCACCATTTTTAGGAAGCCCAAAATAAAATTGTTAAATCTTGGCTAAGTGATGAGTTTCTGCCCATTGAATGAGGACTACTGCTCATTCAAATATTTTCTGTTAGATTTCCATTTGTAGGCTATCCTTTGTATGATCCACACTAGCAAATCAGTGTGGTTTGTGGTTTGTGGCAAATTGGCATCTCCTCATCCTGGTCATTGGACAAACTGTCTAGGACTTGTACATGGGCACCACATATATTTCTTAAGTAAAAAGATTTTTTTTTTTTTTTAAAATCACAAACAAAGAAAGGATTAGCATATAATGGGAACAAGTCACAAATAGCTCGCTTTAGTGATGGTTGACAAAGGATTCCGAGGTTCTTAGAATTTAAGAAATATACAGTTGGGAACACCAAAAATATTTACAAATGAGATCCTTTAAAGTTCTCTAATCCTAAAGAACATGGGAATATCAGCCAATATAAATAATCAAGTGTATTTCTACCCCATCAATGAAAGCTATTCAAATTGGTAAGTTTCAGCAGCCTACAAGCAGTTTCCACAGTTCTCAGGAACTCAAGGGATTAATTTCTCCAATGATCTTTTCAATAGTTGAGAAATTTAGACTAACTGATCCTACCTCTTATTTTCTTTGCACTAGGACAAAGAAACCGACAAAGCTGACCCCAAATGCCTAGGAAAATGCTATGATGATGAAAACGAAAATGACAATGATGAACAAGGAAAACGACATCATAACTGAAAGGTTGAGATGATCGTTGGATCGGGCAATGTAGCAGATGTAAACCAACTACTATTGGAATCTTGATCTTATCTTAACATCTTATAGATCTTGTGTTTATTGTTTTATTCATCTATAAGACCCCATAATACGTAGATCTCCAAGGCTAAACAGTCATGAGATTTTGCTCATCAACCATTTCTAAGTGAGGTTAGATAAAGGCATCAAAAATGCCTGCCCACGATAAAGATTTGGTAAGGAAATGGAAATCTCCTCAAATTGACTCAATGGCCACAATGCCATCAATAACCAAAGTAAAATACATCCATTTAGCTCATTTTAATGGTTATTGAAAGTCTCGTAGCTGGAGTGATGTATGGCCTACCCTAGTAAACCCCAAAAAAAAAATATCCTACAATTCAAGCAAATAACTAGAAAATGATTTAGCCAAACCTCAAACGTATTAAGCAAGAGGCACCATTTAATGTTGGGCCAAGAGTTTATGGTGTCGTTTGGCTCCCTTGCTCTTAAAAGTGGTTGTGAATCTATTTTTTCCTAAATGCTCAATCAGAACAGGGCCCAAGGACCTGCCTTTTTCCTCAAATCAAGCAGCTAGGACTGTCCAATAGGACCGATCTTTGGTCATGGCCCATTATGCTGAGATCCATATGTTCAGCACAAGTTTTATACCTTAGCTGATCTAAAATAGATCCAAGAAGTTGGATGGCTTACCTTCCCACACATGATCATCAAATACACACATCAAAGGCAATGTGCACAGCTTACCTCCACGTAATGACCTTTACGAGGTTCGATGCTTGAGGGACATTCTCATTAAAAGAAACATTCACAGTGGTCTGGGAAGATTAAAAACATGTGAAATTCTCTCTTCTAGGAGAAACAAAAAGTGACTAAATGCTTCCATCCATTCTGAAACTAAACGCCCTGAAAGGCTAAAATGCTGAAGCATTTCATTTCAAACTGAAATAGTAGTGACAAACTAAGATCATTATGTCTGAAAAAATAAGGTACTGAAATTTTCACCATAATCAGAGATCATAACTGAAAAACCATTGTAGGATATAGAGCATTTTATCAGTGACCTATAGGAAGATATCGACCATTCTTTTCAAGATATTTCCACCATATATCACACACGAACCCTAGATCTGTCGAGAATAGAACATTTTATTAGCAGTCCATAAAGAGATCGATCATTTTTTTCAAGAGATCTACACCATATATCACATACGAAACCTAAATCTAGCGAGAAATCAAGAAAAATCAAAACAAAAGGGAAGAAAATGTAGAGATCTAATGAAAAAGATCTCAGATCTGAGGTAAACTCACTAACCTGGATGCCATGCTCAAGGCAGTATAACTCCCAGTAGGCATTGCCAACCTTCTGACCACCTGGGACTCCATGGAGGATCAAGGAAACACGAACAGGGGGGGTGACTATAGATGAAGGCAGTGGTCACAGGGGCTGCGGCTGGTGGATGAGCGGGGGCAATGAAGAGGGTTATATGAAAGGGGTTTCAAAAACCCTAGCATGGAATGTGCTCACAGATCTATGGTGAGTTTGTGGCGAAATGGGGTTTTGAAAACCTAGCGAGAGAGAGAGGTTGGGAAACAGAGAGAGGGAAATGGGACTGAGTGACAGAGAGAGGATGAGGGAGTGCGAGAGATCGCGAGAGGGAGAGGGAAAGGGAGAGGGTGAGTGCGAGAGAGAGAGAGAGAGAGAGAGAGAGAGAGAGAGAGAGAGCAGGGGGTTTTGGTTTTGGGAATTTGGGTACGCGCGAGAGAGGAGTGTGGATAGTATTTAGGAGTGAGGGACATCACCATCCTGATTTAGTTTTGAACTTGTGGGGCCCACCATTGTGTATTTTATCTATCCACTCCGTCCATTCATTTTAATGGCTCCTTTTTAGGGTTTATCCAAAAAATGAGTCAGATCGAAGATGTATATGGACCACACCATATATTAATCATATAAATATATTTTTCATTGTTTCTTATGGTGTGGTCCACTTAAACTTTCGATCTTTCTACTTTTTGGGCTCTTGCACTGAAATAATATTTAAAAATTTATGGACGACTTAGATAAAACAAATATATTGCAATGGGCCCCATGGAGCTTCTTAAGCATCGTCAGTCTTTAATAAAGTCCAATAGGGGAGGTATGTTTTAGCTACGGATTAAATCCATAGTAATATAGCTACGGATTAAATCCGTAGCTAAAAGCCTACATAGTCCGTAGCCTTTGCTCATTTTTTTGGTAGTGTTTATCATTGGTCATCTCTTTGATGCTACAATCCTATAACATTTTTTCCTGTGTTTCAATTTTCATTTGCTTCAATGTTTCTAGTACTTTTTATATTATTCTCAATTTCTATCATCTCACAGATTCTTAGCTGCATCCATCTAATTTATACTTTTTATTCCTTATGTAAGGATGTGGTTTGATGTGAATCTTTTCACTCGATGCATTTAATGTTCAGATATACTTGTTGCTAAAGAACTTTTCATTTTATCATAACTTATCGCGTATTATAGCATTCTGGAGTTCATTAGACCATTTTATGTTCCTAGAGTTGTTTAGAAGATGAATTTAGTGGTATTTGAGCAAGACTAAAATATTTTTCCCATTTTTTTAATGGAAACATTAATCTACTAACACATGTTCCTCTATGGGAAGTTTCTATTAAAAGTTTGCTATTTGATTACTGCGCTAATCATATACACAGTTAGCATATGGAACAATTTCTTTTTAAAAGTAGAATTATGTTGACTTCAAGAAATGGCACAATTGATATGTTGGTTTTTCATGTTGACTGTTGAAAGTAGACCAAGCATGCATGTAAAGCAACAGAAATTGCTGCCACCAGAAGTGTTATAGTAGTGTCAACTACAGGACTTCCATGGAAATATTTGAAGAGTCCACATGGTATTATACTAACTATACTTTTTATAGTCGATACTATAGTTTTTATAAGTAAGCAATGATTTATCATAACATATTGTGGAAAAGAATAAAAAATTGGGGAAAGGCTCTCCCTTGACTTTTTGTAGCTAAAAAAGCATGAATTAGCTAAAATCTGTGATGTCTAATTGCCTATGTATACTATGTTTATATGTAAGAATCTTTGATGTGCATGTGGATGCATTATGGCATTCTTTTTCTTAGTCAATGCACTATAAATTTCAAAAGGATGAAGATGATGGAAACATCCTTTGGTTGTCAGTTATCATTTTGATTCACTTTCATATTTGATGAAATGAAATCATTACAATACTATACATCTCATCTCAAATTGCATCGGGCTCTACCAATAAGAACTCGGGCACTTTCATATTCCTTGTTTATATATATATATATATATATATATATATATATATATATATATATATATATATATATATATATATATATATATATATATATATATATATATATGATTTTATTTTATTTTTTAGAAAAAAGGTGCTAGATAGCCATTTGAATCAATCCTTTTCCTCAAATTTTCAATTAAATACATATAGTTTCAAATGGAGATTAACCACTTTGAGAAGAGTAAATTCCATCAGTTACATAGCATTTAACTTTTAGGTGAAGTTTGAGAAGAGTAAATTACATTTTTGGTTGAGGTGTTTTATTTTTTCATTTTTCTTTTTTCAATCGTAATTAAATTGTTCTTGGCCTTTCCTTCTCCATCATCCTTCAGCTATTGAGAATCCTTAGTGGCATATATATTTTGGGTTTTTGCAGGCAGCTGAATAGGATTATGAAAGAATAGCAAAACTCTCTAGTGGTGTTGCTATCATTTGGGTACTCTTTAGGAGTCTTCTTCTCCCTTAAACAAGATGGTTATGATTGAACTACAAATTGGTATAAATATGTTTAATTCCCCAACATTCTTGGCATCGCTGGATAGGTTGGAGCACAAATAGAGATAAAAACTTAAAGAGAAGAAGTTGAGAGTAGAAGATGCTCTTAATGTAACCAAGGTATCTTCTTCTTTCCAGATTTGGGGCCATTTTTCAGTCTCGAACTATTTTCATGCTTGATGTTTCAACCAAACTAGGATCATTTGCTTTCTTGATGTGTGATGTTTTTAGGTAGTAGTTGAGGAGGGTATTATTATTGGGGGTGTTTGTATGCTGTTGAGACTCACATCAAAGGTGGATTTCATCAAGGATACTCTTGAAAATGATGAGCAGAGGTAGGTAAATGAATGTTTGATGAAAAAAAAAAGAGTTGATGTTTGGTTTGCACATCTATTTTGTATTTGTAATATGGGTCTTGGTTCTGTTGTTTTGACTCGTCTGCAAGTTGGACCAGAGATTGTTAGGAGGGATCTGAGCTATCCGCTCAAGTTGATAGCCAAAAATGCAAGTGTCAATGGAAGTGTGGTCACTGAGAAGGTGCTTACACCATCAAACTGAATTAAGGATGGCAAAACTTCTTAAAGCTTTTTATATTCTGTTGCATTAAATGGTGCCATTTTGATTGTTGTTCCCTTTTGGTTCTTACTAGAACAATCCGAAGTATGGCGGCGACAATGTTGCAACAGGAAAATTTGAGGATTTAATGGCTACTGGAATAATTGACCCTACAAGGTATGTTTCTTTTTCATTTTTTGTGTATCCATTTATGGTGTAGTGGCCTGACAAACATAATATCTTTGTTAGATTTGTTCTCTTTGTAGTTCTAATCACTAACTTTTCTTTACACTTTAGTTTAAATGTAATCATTATCTTAACTAAGAAAAGTGTGAACTAGCTCATATTTTGATAGATTTATCTTATATGATCGATGATATTTAGATTATTTTTGGTTAACAAAGATTTGATTTTTGTTTCTTACATTTCTATTTTATATTTCTACAGTCATTTTTCTATTTTTATTTGTACTGCCTCATTTTTTGAGTTTTAAATATTTTAAAAAATACAGGTTCCAAGAGAAATTTTTTTTGTTACAATGTAATTTGAAATTACAAGTTCTAATCTTTTGCGATGCCCTATTTTAGGAATGGTTTAGAACCGTTCTAAAATTGGAATTTTCGGAACGGTTTCAAACCGTTCCTAATTTTTTGCCACACCCTACAGCCATGGTTGAAAACTATTCCTAAATGGTTTAGGAATGGTTTTCAACCGTTCCTAAAGAGCATTTTGGTATGGTGTTTCTTTGGATTACAAGTTAAATAACTTAAAGATGGAATGTTCATCTCACATACCAAATATACATTGAACCTTATAGAAAGGTTTGGTTTTAAAAATGGAAGAAATTTCGATACTCCAATGAGTATGACTCTCAAACTCTTAAAGGATAAATTAGGTAAAAGTGTAGACTCTCATCTATATTGAGGCATGATTGGTAGTTTTCTGTACTTAACTGCTAGTAGACCTGATATTGCTTTTAGAGGTGGAATATGTGCTAGATATCAATCTAATCCTAAATAATGACATTTAACTGCTATCAAACAGATAATCAGATATGTTACAATCTTATGAACTTAAAACAATGGTATCTATATGATACGTTTTTACAAATTGCTGGATATACTAATGCAGACTGGGTAGGAAATATTGATGATAAAAAATCTACTAGTGGTGGATGTTTTTACGTAGGAAAATCCTTAGTATCTTGGCTCTTTACAGTTGAGCTGAATATATTGTAGCAAGAAATGCTTTCACTCAACTAGTTTGGATGAAAAGAATGTTAGCTGATTATGGAATTACGAAAGATATAATGACTTTGTATTACGATAATTCAAGCGTAATTAATATCTTCAAAAATCCAATCCAACATTCTCGTACGAAATAATCGATATACGATACCATTATATTCGAGAATTGGTTGAATACAAGTCTATCATGCTTGAATACATTCAAACTGAGAAGGAACTTGTAGACATACTGACCCAGCTTCTTAACAGAACTAGATTTTCCAACTTAAAGCATGATATTGGTTTGTGCATTGTTAAATAATTATCTTATTTTTTTATGATTTTTTTGTTTATGTTTATTTTTATTAAATGCATAAAATTGTAATCAAATATAAAATAAATTAGTCAAAAATAAAAATTTTGTGATTTTTCTACTAGTCGAGTACATACTTAGGCTAGTCGATGAACGCACGATTTCACCTTAAAAGAGGGAAAAATCTCATTTTCTTTTCATTTCACATCTTCTTCCTTGACTAGCCAGTGCCTCATTCGACTAACCCATCATCCATTATTGCTAGTAAGTGTTTTCCTTTTAATTTCCTTCAAGTATTTGGTAATTTATCGCTAGAAAATCACTTTTAGATAGTGTATTCATCATTTGAAACCCTATTTGTGGTGGGTTTTCTTCAAAATCTAATATGCTCATTTTCCTAGCATTTTCTTTGATTTTTATCTTGTGCAAACTGATATAGAGTTTCGATCCAAGAAAACCGCACACAAAAATTGTGCTAGCTCTTCATCTAGATCTACTCCTATTGGTGTGAGAACCCTACGGACCCTAGAAGAGAATTCAGAGCACGTTCGGGATTTCCACACTAAATATATTATCATAGAAAGATCAGTAAATTTAGACCATATTGCTTCTTTTGGTCTAGTTCTCATTCTTTCAGAAGTTGGTTGGGAACACATTTTTTGGATGGAGTGGAACAGCTTACCACTCCATTGTGCAAGGAATTGTATGCATCAATCCATGACGTATCCCTTGATGACTTGACATTCACGATTAAATTCATTGAAGGGACATTCCAAGTTACACCGCATGTTGTTTTGACATTGATGGAAATCAATGTTATGGAAGATGTCATACCTATGCCACATTAACTGAAAAAACGTCCAATACTGAAAAACAACTGATAACCTGTAAGTTGTGTCGCTTTAATGGAGAATGACAGTCGGGTAATGCCCTCCTCGCAAACCAAATGCTCCCAAAATATAGAGTTTTACATAAAAATTTTACTTCAAATGTCAATCCTCAATCAGGGAATAAGACTAATCTTTCTTCCTTTATGGTTAGAGTTTTTCATTCTGTTGTGTCAAGTATGCATTTTTTTCTCCCATTGTTAATTTGCTACATCATTATTCAGTATCACTTACATCCCAAGCATAGTTTGATTCCTTTTGCATATCTTATGACTTGCCTTACATTGGATTATAATGTTAAAATCCCATCAGTTGAGGCATCGGAATTCGAACTCCCATTCAATAACACTAATATGAATAAGATGGATTTGAAACTTCTTCCTGCTCAAAATGAAGAAGAGTAGGAAGCACAACAACCTGAAGACACAACCATTATAACACCCCATGCTTTTGACTACTCGGGTGTTACTATTGTAATATAGATTAACGTAATTGTATGAAGATACAAATAACATACGATGTTCACCATCATTTGATAAGTCATAATCCACTACCTAATTTAAAGAGTTGGAATACCAACATCACATATCCAACCATTTATTTAAATAAATCAATAACTAAACATTAAAACCCATGTATTATGGCAGTTTACAAACCCTATTAATCAAATCTTAATAATCAAAGACCTATAGTGGGCCAAGTGAATGAATAAATGGCACTGATCTGGGTATGACCCGCGTAAACAATTATAGAAAAGTAGAAGAAATTGTAAATACTAATCATAATAATGATGATGATGATGATGATGATGATAAAGTTATTGAAATGTCATAATAATGGTAATTATTAGTATAAATACGTAGTGAGACATCAAATCCACTGTCCTTCGAGTCCATAATACTTGAATTGCCAACCCACCACCTGATCACATAATTAGAGTGCCAAATCATTACATTAGTAGTTGATATTTAGATTAACAATTTTTAGAGAAACCAGGAGAGTCAGATATGGAATGATCTGACTGATGGATTGTCTAGAATCTACAACAGACACCATCTATCATCTAAAAAGGGTCAAATCAACCTTTTGTTTTCCATGTCAGAAATCAAATCATCAAGTCAACTGTTCATCTGGTCCATAGCTTCCAGAAGGACAAATTGACGCTTAGTTAAACAACATAACCACCAAATCCCAAAAACAACAATCTGGGGCTAGAGTAGTCAGGGGACATTTAAAGACATTTAGATCAGATTGAAACAGGATCCCATCATTACATTGTTGGAAATCGTTAGTTAGGTTTGTTAATGTAACGTCCTGGAAAAATCCATACAAAGACCCGAGTACCACCTCTAATAGAAATCCTTTAGAACCAAATCCTTTAGAAATTTAACGTGAATTAACTAGCCTTAAACTAGATTACCTATGAAATTATTACCAATAACTTTAAATACGATCTGTAAGACCCAAAACCTATTGAATTGTTAATGCTACATTAACTTGAAATTTAGAATCCAACTCTAAACCCAGTTGCTCTCGGGAGCATTCAAAAACTTCGTATTGGACCTAAACCACACATCGAAAGTCCGATAGCGATGAACTTAGACAATTATGACCACCTAGTTAGACTTGACTATCACCTTGAAAATCAAGAACAAACGATGTCCTGAGACGATTTGCTTGAGTCTGGAGTGAAGAGTGTGAGAAAACCTAAGTATACCATGGCCCTGGGACTGTTTTCATCAGTTTTGTGCCTATATAAGGGCCTTAAACCCTCTCTCACATATTTCATACGAATTCTAAACCCTAACTAAGATAAGAGAGAGAAAAGAAAGAGAAAGTGAGAGAGAAGTTGGTGTTTCATCTTGGGATTCTTCCCAGTTTCTCAACACACAAAATCTACCTATCTGAATCATTATTCTGCCGATTTTAATTCCATATTTGGGTAAGTCAATCAAACCGTAACCTATTTTGGAGCTTAGAATAGCCTAAGTATTGAAGTAGCTAACCTATTTCATGCTTTAGGTTGCCTATCCACCGTAGACGAAGACTTATCGCCTTAATCATATCCGTTACACATTTTTTGGTTTAAGGTGTAGATTATATACGTTTAGGTTATGGTTTTCAAGACTTTCAATGTCTGATAATGATTTATTATTGACGTGGACACTATTACACATGCCAAATGCGCTATCTGTTTTATTTTATGTATATGTATAACCTATGTTGTAAATAGAGTATTTCATATGTTTGTTAAAATGTCTGTATGCATATGAAATTTGATGTTGTGCTTGTCATGATTAATTGTCATTATTACATGATTGTTATGTATGCGAAAACTCCTTGGAAAAAGGATTTACCCTAATATGCTATATGGTCGACATACGTGATGTATGTTGAATAATGTAGTCTAAGTGTTTGTATAAATGTTTGAATGAGTTAGTATTTAATAAAGTGTGATTTATAAGGGTGTTGAGATATGAATCTCAATTACCTTATTTAAGTGTATGATTTCCTCCATGAACTATTTAACTATGTGTATGATTTCCTTCATATACTGTATCCATGTTTAAGTTATATTTCACAACATGTTCATATGAATGTAGGAATTGATTTAATTGTCTATTATGGAGATTATACGTAGTTGGGATTGTATTACAGTCCAAGTAATCGGTAACAGTTCTCGATCTAGTGGCTGTGATTGCTTTCGCCACGCAGGATGTGTTCGACGAATGCGAGTCGTACTTGGGATGTTCGACAGTGGTTAGGCCACACGGAGTGCTTATGCATTCTATGTCGATCGACTCAACGTGCGCTTGTCCTAGTTGAGCTTGTCAATTAACCCGATTGACCAATGCATGTTCACCATGTTTGGACGCTACTGTTTGAATCTAAGGTACCGAACTCACTAGTGAAATCTCGTTAACCTTGGTACCGCGATTCGCTAAGACTCATGAGGTGGACATGGTGGTATGGGACATCGTGGTCGAGCTGTCGGCCTACGCTAGGGCGACGAGCCTTCCCGTAGTGACTAGTGAGCAACCTAGACTCGTGAGCGATTATGGTGGTATGAGACACTATATTCGTGCTGTCGGCCTACACTGATTGGTGATGAGCCTTCTATAATAACCTCGAGCATACCTTGATACTGCAGACAGGCGACGAGCCTTTTTGTAGTAACTAAGGTATACTATACATGTATTGATTGGTGACGAGCCCTTTACAGCGACCTAGAATAGTAATATCGTATGAGATTGTCTAGGACTGATAACCTTAGATTGGATCATTGTTTGGATATTGATATAAGGGTGGTACTTTAGCTTCCTAATCCTGCTGTATGAAAAGGACTAATAAGAACTTCGTAATCATGTTCATAACATCGCACTGCATATGCTGTTGGTGTCGGTGTAGTGCACAGTCGTAGTGATTCATGCCGCGATCATTAGATGATATCATATGAGAGAGTTTTTGGTGAGGGCATGCATCATTTCCTCATACCATTCTTGCATTAACAAGAGTATTAGGGTATGTTTGATTGTACTGCTTTATCATTATCGCTTGATTGAATTGATAACATGTTAACCTTTGCTGTATAGTTCCACTGAGTTGATCCCTCACTCCCATATTCTGGGATGGTGCTTAAACACCAACTAGACTCTGACTTAGTTGTAGGTAATGGTGATGCCTGTGAGGCGGAGCTGGAGTTTGATGAGGACGAGGAGGCATTCTCGTTCATGCAGTTTTTGGGTGGATTCGCATGAGCCGAGTCTGGATCACCGGGGCTTTAGGATTTACACTTTTTAGAAGACTAATACATTTTTTTGGACTAATACATTTGGTTATATGTAATTTGAAACAAGACGTGTACTTTTGACCTGACAGGGCACTCATATTCTGGGGACTTGTACTAGCTCATATATGTATTTCAGACTTTCGCTTGCATTTTCTAATTGTCCCTGGACTATGATTTGCTGATTTGGCTTCATCTATTTCATGTTTACTGCACTAATACAGACAACATTCATCTATCACCAAAAATGTTGCATAAGTGATGTTTTGGAACTCGGGAGTTGAGTTATGCTCGACCCCCGAATTTCAAGGCGTTACAGTAAACCAAGAACTATGGTCCACCTAAGCCTTAGATCTACCTGATCTTGAAATAAAAGTCCTTACTGAGTCCTCTAAACTGAATGGATGGAGTAAATCTCATGAAACATCACCGTGGATCCCACTTTCTAAAATGCATGTACATGGATTGTGTGCACCCACAGTGCATAGGATCGTGCAATAGGGCAAACGGGTGTTGACCCGACTATAACAAGAAAAAGAGAGAATTTCTCTCATTTCATCCTGCCGAAACTAATTCAAACGGACAACCGTACGTGACTTTGAATATTGGCCCACCATCACTGGCCATTGCAAAGATCCAGACCATCCATCATGTAGACAGGCCCATTTCAACCAAACCCTGACCATTTCCATGTGTTGAAACACGTGTCCATGCACGCAATCTCTGGCACAAACTGGTTGTGTGTGACACATTTTTTATAATGGAAAGCTCCGTTACTACTTTCCATTTTCTTCGCTGGCATTCCGAGACTCTTATAACTTGGGCCAATGGATGAAAATCATCCCAGCCATCCATTTTAGGGAAAGCATTGCTATCTCACTCTGCCTAAGGAAGATTCGAAAGGAATCTCTTCTTTTTCCACCCTAAATGAATCTTAGCCATTGAGTGGCCTTTAGAGAAAGACCCAAACGAATTTGGATTATCCATTCTAACATCCTTATATGCTGGAAACCCTAAAAATCATACGAAAAATGTTGCCCTTTCCATTTCTTACGGCCACAGTTGAAAATTGGTCAAGCTATTTTTTGCTTGAACCCACTACCTAAACTTCAAGGGAGCTTCATTTTCTTTCTTCCTCAAGCTTCATGGGATACATCCAGGTCATCCAGAAGCTCCGCCTTGAAGAAATAGACTGTAACGCCCGTGAAAAATCCATACTTGGGCTCGAGTACCAACTCGACCCGAAATTGCGTAGAATTCATTCCTTTAGAAAATATGACTAGGTTAGCTAGTGCAACGTTAGAATAGCTGGGAAATGGTCCCTGATCACTTTAAATACGTTCTACAAGGCCCGAAGCGAGTGGAACCAAGGGTGCTATAATGCTCTAAAGCCTCGGATCAAACTCTAAACCGGTTTGTTCTCTGGACCACTTTGAATCTTTGTATTGGATCTAGACCGCACGTCGAAAGTCCGATACCTCCTATCTTAGACCGTTAGAACCGTCTAGCTGGACTTGACACTCATTCCAAAAATCAAGTCAAACCGATAATCACAGGCTATTTCATTGAGCCCGGACCGAAGAGAGTGAGAATAGGGTTAGAATTGGAATTTGAAATTCAAATCTGGCACACAATTTGACGCATCAGTATTGAGCGTTCTGACCGTCAGAATACAGCCAAATTACACCCTTGGATCAGGAAAAATATCTATTATATATCACGAGACTTATAGGCCTGATCTTGGTGCGATGACCGTTAAACTGAAACTGGACCGCCACGTGCGATCTGGGAACCCTACCGGTCTGAAAACTGGATGTGTGCTAGATCCAGTATGCATGAGCTTAAGTCCGACTGCATTTGGCCTGGGGACCTTCAGAAATGCCCTTTTGGACCGAAACGGCCCCGATTTGGTTAGGCACCAAGTAAACATTGTTCCCAAGCCTATTTTGGGCATGTTGTAGGCTATAAAAGGGGTTGAAACCCTCACTCCTCTCTCCCATCCGAATTTGAGAGAAGCCCTAGCTTGGGAGAGAGAAAAAGGTGGGAGATTGTGAGAGTGTGGGAGAGTTCTTCCTGCCACTTGTACTACGCGTTGCACGTGCTTAAGCAACACACCTCTACCGCTTTCCCGGCGATTCCACCGCGATCCTAGGTAAGTAAAAACCCTAAATAGTTATTGATTTGAGTTTCTCTTGTTTCCATAGCGATGTAGCTTATGGATCTTGTGTATTAGGCTCCTTATTCGCCGTAGACGAGGCGTATACGCTCCGTTTCAATTCCCGAGTCTACAAGACATAAGGTGAGGATTTTAGACGCTTTGATTGACGGTTCCCAACGCTTTCAATGTCGTTTAATAGTAGATTCTTGACGGCATCGCCGTTTGACATGTACAAAATGCTCTCCGTTTCCCGTTTCGTAAGCTAACGAAGAATATGAGATTTAGGGCATTTTAGTCATTTGTAGGAAGTACTGTTTACATTCATATTTTGCTGATGTGATTGACATGGTTTGTTGTCGCATTAGGAAGTTAGGAAGGCGTGTATAATTAGTTTGGCGAAGAGATTCGCCTAGTTGCGCACTTTGGGTCGACATACTATATGTGGACTTAAGTGTGTAGTGTATGTGTTTGTATAAATGCTTGTACTAGTATGTATTGTATTGAATGATGTTATGTAGTAGTTTGAGATTGATTTCATGATTAAAATGCTGACCTAAATGATTTCCTACATGTTGACCTTATGCATGATTGCATTACATGCATAGGAAGTATGCCTTGAAGATTTGCTTAAGTTGAATATGCATGGAAGCTATGCCTTGAAGATTTGTTTAAGTTGAATGTTATAACATGTGTTAACATGCTCACATGATGTATTTCAATTCCAATACCCTGGTATATAGTGTTAATGTAATTCCATAGATGTGTGGGACTTGACTTAGTCCAGGCAGTCGGTAACCGAGCGAATTCGTGGCTGACTGGTCATAGCCACGAACGACGCGTCGATGAACGTGATTCGGGTTGAGAGTTGGCGGCAGTGGTTAGGCCACGCGAAGTGTTTTACGCAATTCATGTCGTTCAACTTGAGATGCGATCGCGCTAGTCGAGCCCGTCAAGTAACCCGACTGGCCGATGTTTGTTCACCTTGTATGTATCATAACTGCTTGAACCTAGGGTACTGAACTTACCATTGTAAACCCTATTAACCGTGGTACCTTGATCCACGAAGACTCATGAGCCGGGCATGGTGGTATGGGACACCGTGGTCGAGCTGTCGGCCTACGCTGGGGCCACAAACCTCCCCGTAGTGACCAATGAGCACCTTGACTCGTGAGCAGATTATGGTGGTATGGGACACTATATTCTAGCTGTCGGCCTACTCTGATCAGGCGACGAGCCCTTTGTAGTGACCGTGAGCATATTCTAAGTCCACGGGAGGCGACGACCCTTCCGTGCAGTAGAGTACAATAGGCCTGTATTGATAAGGTGATGGGGGAGCGGTGCAACGAGTGCGAGCAACAGCCCTGGCAGCCCTTGCAGTGACCTACGAAATACACATCGTATGAGATTACTAGGAGTGACGACCCTAGACAGGATCTGTGTTGGGATTGATACAAGGGAAGTACCTTAGTTTCCCAATCCTGCTGTTTGAATGGACTAATAACAACTTGGAAATCATATCACCATAGCATTGCATGTGCCTGGAAGATGTGGAGCACTCTAGGGAGTGTGGTATGCCGCGGTCGTAAGATGTTGCCGCATGAGGGTGATCGTCGGTGAGGGCATACATCACGTCATATCATCTTGCATTAATAACAGTATTAGGATTGTCTGATTTACTGCTTTACTATTATCGCGTGATTGAATTGTGAACATGCTAATCTTTGCTCTATGATTCCACTGAGTTGATCACTCATTCCCACGTTACGGGATGGTGTTTGCAACACCCACCAGACCCTGTTGTAGTTGCAGGTGAGGACGAGATCCAGGAGGTGGAGCCTGAGATTGACGAGGACCAGAATGAGTTCTCGTATGTGCAGTATCACGACGGCTTCCCGTAGGCGACCTGGATCGAGGGGATATCAGTGGGACTTTTCTTTTTGAACATTTTTCTTTTGTTATGTATATGTACATGAGACTCAGAGATGTAGTCATACTTTGGAGACAGATGAGATTACTTTGTTTTTCCATACAGTGATATATACATTGTTTAGTCTTCCGCTTGCTTTTATCACTGGATCTGAAGTATGAATTACAGTTTTGGTATACTTTTATTCATGTGAATGCTTTAAATCAGACAACATTGAATCATAACCATTTTTGTTGCATAAGTGACGGTCTGGAACTCAGGAGTTGAGTTTATACACGACCCCCGATTTTCAGGGTGTTACAAGTTGGTATCAGAGCTTGAACGAGAGTATACTGGGCCTGGGTTATGGTCTTGCGACGTACGCTGTCACTTCCTTTGACTTAGGTGGGTGCGAGAAGGGTCTAGAAACACTTCTAGGATCACAGATTCGCCGATAGGCGAAGTCTATAAGGATCGATCGCAAGATCGAGTCTGTAACGCATCTCGGGTCGCGTAAAGCAACCCGAGTCACTTCTAAGCTTTAGGAAGTCGGGTTGAGACGTCCTATGAGTGGTTTTAAATCGCAAAAGTGAATCCTTGGGACGTGGGATGACCACGACTCCAGTAATCAATCGCCAGGGCTTAAAAACCCCGTTTCACCAAAAATCTTCAAAATTCCCCCTCTAAACACTCCAATGTTTATTTCTTTCTTATCCAATTCATATTAGGCATCAAACCTAATGTGAAAATAACACAAATTAGTACTTTCACAAATTTTACAGTGAATAGTAAAATTTCATGAAAAATATCCATAAGGCCATTCTAACTTCACTTTATTTAGCAACTAAGGATCTAGATAGGTGTACTGGATCCTTCTACCCCAAATTCATATGCTGTATCATATGGTTTGGTATTCGGTATTACGATGTGGACCCAGAAATCCCCAAAAACATGTTTGGGCTCATACAGACCAAATTATTGTGAACCAAGGGGTGGGACCTAACTTTTTGGGACCCTGGGACCATGGGGGACCAGACCCATGGGGTTCCACTGGCCAACTTGAAGGTTGGCCGGCGATGCCATCGCCGACCGGGCGATGTATCGCCGGCCGGCGATCTCCGATGGGGCCGTCCTTCGGGCGCACCCCCTTAAATAGGGTCCACATCACCCCTATGTACCTCCCACCTCACGAAAACTCCCAAATCCCACCTCTCCTTCACAAACAGCCCCTTACATAGCCCTAGATTCGATTTTCAGCAACCAATTCCAAACCCCGGCGTCCCAAACCACCTCTAAAACCTTCCTTGGCCAAAACCGACCACCACCCATCATTTATTGGGTGTTGGCAGCCTCTTTCCTTGAAGATTTCACCATGTGGAGCTCCAAAATCCCCCAAATATAGCTGAAATCGTGAGGTGCTCCATCCCATCTTTTTGTTTGTATTTTTCCCTGAAAGTACAGCCTTGGGAAGCTTGAAGCATCCCTCTACGATGCCTAGATTTCCTTTTATCAGATTGGGAAGCCATTTCTCCGCATTTTCAGCGTTTTCCATGGCTTTCGTGGAAGCCATTTTGGGCCTTTTGTCACTCTCATCCATCATATCTTTGATGGGTAAGAGGAAAACCGCGACAGATAAGGCTGGACCGAGCCGCCCTGCTCGATCGAGAAGACCGCGGGGTGGTTCCGCAAGTTCAAGCGCCGCCGCAGGTCCAGCTGCAGTCTTGGAGTGCCGTACAAAGCGGGATTTGGATCCCCATGCACACCTTGGACGAACCATTCTATCAGAGATACCTCATGGTGAATACACTGACCGTAGAGTGTTATTTGAGGCGGACGTAGATGGGCGATTGTTCGGCGAATATCTGTTGTTCGAACGCACTGAAGCTGCGCACTGGGGACCGATCTTTGAAGCTCGCACTCGTGCTAACGTGAGCACTGTTCGTGCCTTCTATGCTAGCATCCAGAGTCCTACCTTGGAGCCCTTGCAGTTCAAAATCCCTTTTGGTAGAGATCGGATGGCTACGATCGACGTCCGATTGGTTGCGCGACTTCTCAATGTGCCTCTAGGTGATGTGCATCCAAGTGAGAAGAATTTGAGGACTAGACGTGAACGAGATCGCCGCACCAGGTTTCTGTGCGGTAAGTTGGTTCCATGGCAGCCTAATAATAGCCTCAAGGCGACGTACATGTCTGAGGATTTGCGTCTGCTGCATCATATCTGCACATTCAATGTTTATCCTAGGTCGACGAACCGCATTGAATGTACACGTCTTATGGTCGATTTATTATTTCTGGTGGCCCAGGGAGAGAACGTATGTATGGCCACTTTCATCTTACGGCAGATAGTTCTCATAGCCAGGTCGAGGAGAACATCCGAATCCCTTCCCTTTGGCCGACTCATTTGCAAGATTGCGCTTGAGTTTGCCTATAGACTTGGACCCGAATTGCCGGTATCGATTCACACCATCGATGAGTCGACAATGATTAAGATGAAGATTGGGTCGCAATACCGTGAAAATCAACTTGAAAGGGATAGTGGGGATGACTTTGATGAAGAGGAAGATCAAAGCGAAGAAGAACCTAGAGCAGAGGTTCAGGAAGAGGTTCAGGAAGAAGCAGAAGAGGAGGCTCAGGATACTGATGAGAGCCCTCCTCCTTCTGCGCAGACTACTATCGACGACCGCATTTCTCGGATGGAGGAGAGTCAGACCGCTTTGCGAAGGGAAGTCCAAGAACTTCGAGCGGAAGTCGCTGATGCCAAGGCTGTTACAAAGAAGAAGTTTGGCAAGGTGACTCGCACCTTGAAGGCAATCCTGTGTTGCTTACAGGATAAGGGTGCTCCTCCTCCGTCACCAGACTCCGACTAGCGACGCGATCTTTGATGTTGTTATTAGTAGTTAGCCATTTCCCGTTTTATGTGTGTA
This sequence comes from Magnolia kwangsiensis, assembly GCA_037074715.1. Taxonomy (NCBI): domain Eukaryota; kingdom Viridiplantae; phylum Streptophyta; class Magnoliopsida; order Magnoliales; family Magnoliaceae; genus Magnolia; species Magnolia kwangsiensis. The sequence goes on along the minus strand of CM073574.1, from coordinate 71,077,257 downwards.
AGCTTGTTAAGGCTAGTGCTTTGCTTATGTTGCTGTTGCTTAACTGTCTTAATTTCTATGTCATTCTAGTCATGATGCTTGTAAGGATATATCCCTTGTATTGTGACAATTTTGATTAATTGAAATGCATGGAATGCCTTGACTCTTTAGTGAATGATTGTGGTGTATTTGTGCAATTGAGACTGATAAGGTTGCGCCCTATTTTGAATATAGGGAATGCCACCTAAGACTACGAGGAGTGCTGTTCGGCTTTCATTGTCAGAGCAGATGGATCAGACTCCCTCTCAGTCTGGCACTCGTCCGGACCCTGCTGTGGGCCCGATTCCTGAGACGGTTCGGTCGTCTCAGCCTGCTGTTGGTCCTACAGATGGACCACCTCCATTTACACCATCAGTTAGAGAGCCACAGCGCGCATCTACTTCCGCACCTCATCCGCCACAGCCTGCTCCACCCCCTGATAGATTCGAGCAGATGATGGCTATGATGCTACAGTAGCAGCAGCTTCTGACCACCATAGTTGGGACTTTAGCCCAGGGTGGGGGTGCGACTGCATCTACTCCGCCTGCACCACCTGCGCATCCAGCTGAGGATGCCTATACTTATGCCCAGGATGAGGGCATAGCACATCCTGCGCAGCCTGCTTTCCCCGCGGGGAATCCTGCCGACACACGGGGCCTTCTGGAGCGATTTCAGTGCTTGCGGCCTCCTACTTTCACGGGTTCTCACAGACCCGAGGAGGCTGAGTTCTGGCTCGACCGAGTGTCGAAGATTCTACGGATGTTGCACTGTACCGAGGCTGAGCAGGTAGAGCTGGCTACCTTCCTGTTTGAGAGAGAGGCCAGTATGTGGTGGGATAGCATATTGCGGACTGTTGCCGCAGATTTCGTATGGACGTGGGCAGCATTCGGGTTCCGCTTCCATGAGAAGTATTATCCCCAGACCTATAGGCACGAGAGGGAGAATGAGTTTCTCCGTCTCAGGCAGGCAGCGATGACGGTTACCGAGTATGAGCATCGGTTCACAGAGTTGGGCAGGTACGTCCCGACGATTCTAGCTGATGAGCAGATGCGCATACGGCGCTTTTTGGAGGGCTTGCGACCGGATATTCGGTCGAAGATGTGCTGTGTCAGTTTCCCCTCCTATGCGGAGTTAGTTCACATGTCCATGCGGGTAGAGCAGGACGTGGATCGACTTGCGCGATCTCGAGGCCCGACTACTTCTAGGCCGCGACCGGATTTGTCAGACAGGCCCTTCGCGGGCAAGAGGCCTCGCATTGATCCTCCTACCAGGACCACGGCGCCAGTAGGACCGTTTCGGCGCCCTGATTTATCATGCACATACTGTGGGAGGACGGGCCATTTAGCGCAGAGTTGCTTTTCCAGGATGCGGGACAGTGGGTTCTCGCCGCCGCAGAAGATTGATCGTGTACGTCCGCAGGCGATATCAGCACCGCCTATACGGTCAGCTCCTGCGCATCCTTCTTTCCGACCTACGGTATCGCAGATTCGACAGCCTCCACGGCCCTTGACACAGCGGCCGAACCGGCCACAGCAGGCACGAGTTCATGCACTGACCGCTGAGGCAGCTACGACGCCGACTTTCCAGCATTCAGCCTTCGAGGTCACGGGCCATATCGGAGGTACTCCCGTTCTTATCATGGTGGACACTGGTTCCACGATTTCTTTGATATCGCGTGCCGTAGTCAGACGTCTTGGGTTGCAGACTATCACTATGGATAGCGTGCGAGTCCTTGCAGCTCATGGGGATTATTCGGATGTCACCCAGATGTGTGAGGGTTGTTTAGTTGATCTGGGAGGCAGGACGATGACTCTTGATCTGGTCGTCGATCCCTCGCTCGTTTATCTCGACGTCATTCTTGGCATGGACTGGTTGACTGCAGCGAGAGCCGAGATTGACTGCGAGGCTCGTGTGGTGACGGTGTACGAGCCTGAGGGCACGCCTTTCACATTTCCAGTGCGGGTAAATCTTCCTTTCCGCATTCTTAGCTACGCCACTCTATTGCGCGACGCTGGTGCCCAGGTACTTGAGCAGACGCCAGTTGTTTCTGAGTTCGGGGATCTGTTCAGGAAGATCCCTGGTTTGCCGCCCCGACGTGAGATCGATTTCACTATCGATCTGGTTCCTGGTTCTACACCCGTCTCACTGCCGACGTATCGCATGGCACCATGTGAGATGGAGGAGTTGAGGACGCAGATTGATGGCCTGCTAGAGCTTGACTTTATACGGCCTAGCGTGTCTCCTTGGGGAGCACCGGTCTTGTTCGTGAAGAAGAAGGATGGTTCGCTGCGATTGTGTATTGATTATCGTAGGTTGAACCAGCTCACGGTGAAGAACAAGTACCCTTTGCCCAGGATCGATGACTTGTTTGATCAGTTGAGAGGAGCGCAGTACTTCTCGAAGATTGATCTTCAGTCGGGATATCATCAGCTGCGCGTCAGGGATGAGGACGTGCAGAAGACAGCATTCAGGACCAGTTTTGGCCACTATGAGTTCCTCGTGATGTCGTTCGGTCTCACGAACGCACCGGCCGTGTTCATGGATCTGATGAACCGGGTATTTCGGCCTTTCCTCTATCGATTCGTCGTTGTCTTCATCGACGACATTTTGGTGTACTTTAGGAGTCGAGAGGAGTATGAGGAGCACTTGCGTTTGGTCCTTGATATGCTCAGACGACATCAGTTGTTCGCATAGTACAAGAAGTGCGACTTCTGGAAGCAGGAGGTGAAGTTTCTGGGACACGTGGTGTCCAAGGATGGTATGGCAGTTGACCTGTCTAAGGTAGCTGCGGTGCAGGACTGGGAGCAGCCTGGTTCTGTCACTGAGGTGAGGAGTTTCTTGGGTCTCGCTAGCTATTATCGGCGCTTCATTCAGGATTTCTCGAAGATCGCGAGACCCTTATCTCAGTTGACACGGAAGGACGTGAAGTTCGCCTGGAATGATTAGGCGGAGTCAGCTTTTCAGGAGCTGAAGGGCAGGCTTACGTCCGCCCCTGTGCTAGTATTGCCAGAGCAAGGGGTTAAATACACTATATTCACTGACGCGTCTAGCGTTGGTTTGGGTTGTGTCCTTATGCAGAGGGACAGGGTAATTTCGTATGCCTCGAGACAATTAAGAAAGCACGAGGAGAATTACCCTACACACGACCTAGAGTTGACAGCCGTTATATTCGCACTGAGACTCTGGAGACATTACCTCTACGGAGAGGAGTTCGAGCTCTTTTGCGACCACAAGAGCCTCAAGTACATATTCACGCAGTGAGACTTGAATATGAGGCAGCGGCGATGGATGGAGACGTTGAAGGACTTCAAGTTTGAAGTCTCTTACCATCCTGGGAAGGCGAACCTTGTGGCTGATGCGTTGAGCCGCAAGAAGGCGATAGAGTTTGCGGCTCCGCTGATGGTTGCCGAGTGGGATATGGTTGAGTTTTTGCGGGACTTTGAGCAGAAACTCACTGTAGAGGAGCCATTTGAGTTCATCGCACACGTACAGGTGCGATCTCAGATCGATGACCGAGTCATCGAGGCGCAGAGGGACGACGCGCATCTTACTGAGCTTCGAGAGCAGGCCAGTGATGATGCTGACGCCGACTGGCGAGTTGGTATGGATGGGGGCTTACGTTACCGTGGCCGCCTATACGTCCCAGATGTCCCTGACTTGAGACGAGAGATTCTCGAGGCTGCGCATTCTACTAGACTCGCGATGCATCCAGGCAGTACGAAGATGTATCGTGATGTGAAGAGGACGTATTGGTGGGAAGGTATGAAGACCCACATAGCTGAGTTCGTGTCCCGTTGTCTCACTTGTTAGCAGGTGAAGGCAGAGCATCGCCGACCACCTGGACTTTTGCAGCCTATGCCGATTGCAGAGTGGAAGTGGGATTTCATTTCCATGGACTTCATTTCTGGGTTGCCGAAGACGAGGAAGGGGCATGATTCCATTTGGGTGATCGTCGACCGATTGACGAAGTCGGCGCACTTCCTACCGATCAGAGTTACGAACTCTGCAGACGAGCTGGCTAGATTGTATATTAGAGAGATCGTGCGTCTGCATAGAGTTCCGTTGGAGATCTTGTCGGACAGAGACACGCGGTTCACTTCTATTTTCTGGACTCGCATTCAGGAGGCTATGGGTGTGAAGTTGAAGTTCAGTACTGCCTTCCACCCACAGACGGACGGACAGACGGAGTGAGTGAACCAGATCCTGGAGGACATGTTGCGGGCTTGCGCATTGGACTTCAAGGACAGTTGGGATGACTGTCTTGCATATGCGGAGTTTGCGTATAACAATAGCTTCCAAGCGAGTATCGGCATGGCACCTTATGAGGCGCTGTATGGGCAACCTTGTCGCGCACTGCATTGCTGGTTAGAGGTCGGTGAGCGTAGCTTGATTGGCCCAGAGTTGGTGCAGGCAACGTCAGAGAAGATCGATATTATTCGACGTCGGCTCCTTACAGCGCAGAGCAGACAGAAGAGCTACGCCGATACGAGGCGAAGGCCACTAGAGTTCACAGTTGGGGATCATGTGTTTTTGCGAGTTTCCCCTATGAAGGGAGTCCTTCGGTTCGGGAAGAAGGGGAAGCTGGCACCGCGATTCATTGGTCCATTCCAGATCCTCGATCGTGTGGGAGCGGTGGCTTACCGATTGGCTTTACCCACGCCCCTCGCGAGCGTCCACAACGTATTTCATGTTTCTATGCTGAAGAAGTACGTTGCTGATCCTTCCCATATTATCAGATGGGAGCAGGTGCAGTTAGGAGAGGATGTTACTTATATCCTGCGACCGACACGTATCTTAGACAGGAAGGAGCAGGTACTGCGTAGCAAGGTGATTCCCCTTGTGAAGGTACTATGGATGCATCACTCTGAGGAGGAGGTTACTTGGGAGACAGAAGCCGAGATCAGAAAGAACTACCCACAGCTTCTCGAGGAGTATGAAAAGGTACAAAATTTCGAGGACGAAATTATTTGTTAAGGGGGGTAGATTGTAACGCCCGTGAAAAATCCATACTTGGGCTCGAGTACCAACTCGACCCGAAATTGCGTAGAATTCATTCCTTTAGAAAATATGACTAGGTTAGCTAGTGCAACGTTAGAATAGCTGGGAAATGGTCCCTGATCACTTTAAATACGTTCTACAAGGCCCGAAGCGAGTGGAACCAAGGGTGCTATAATGCTCTAAAGCCTCGGATCAAACTCTAAACCGGTTTGTTCTCTGGACCACTTTGAATCTTTGTATTGGATCTAGACCGCACGTCGAAAGTCCGATACCTCCTATCTTAGACCGTTAGAACCGTCTAGCTGGACTTGACACTCATTCCAAAAATCAAGTCAAACCGATAATCACAGGCTATTTCATTGAGCCCGGACCGAAGAGAGTGAGAATAGGGTTAGAATTGGAATTTGAAATTCAAATCTGGCACACAATTTGACGCATCAGTATTGAGCGTTCTGACCGTCAGAATACAGCCAAATTACACCCTTGGATCAGGAAAAATATCTATTATATATCACGAGACTTATAGGCCTGATCTTGGTGCGATGACCGTTAAACTGAAACTGGACCGCCACGTGCGATCTGGGAACCCTACCGGTCTGAAAACTGGATGTGTGCTAGATCCAGTATGCATGAGCTTAAGTCCGACTGCATTTGGCCTGGGGACCTTCAGAAATGCCCTTTTGGACCGAAACGGCCCCGATTTGGTTAGGCACCAAGTAAACATTGTTCCCAAGCCTATTTTGGGCATGTTGTAGGCTATAAAAGGGGTTGAAACCCTCACTCCTCTCTCCCATCCGAATTTGAGAGAAGCCCTAGCTTGGGAGAGAGAAAAAGGTGGGAGATTGTGAGAGTGTGGGAGAGTTCTTCCTGCCACTTGTACTACGCGTTGCACGTGCTTAAGCAACACACCTCTACCGCTTTCCCGGCGATTCCACCGCGATCCTAGGTAAGTAAAAACCCTAAATAGTTGTTGATTTGAGTTTCTCTTGTTTCCATAGCGATGTAGCTTATGGATCTTGTGTATTAGGCTCCTTATTCGCCGTAGACGAGGCGTATACGCTCCGTTTCAATTCCCGAGTCTACAAGACATAAGGTGAGGATTTTAGACGCTTTGATTGATGGTTCCCAACGCTTTCAATGTCGTTTAATAGTAGATTCTTGACGGCATCGCCGTTTGACATGTACAAAATGCTCTCCGTTTCCCGTTTCGTAAGCTAACGAAGAATATGAGATTTAGGGCATTTTAGTCATTTGTAGGAAGTACTGTTTACATTCATATTTTGCTGATGTGATTGACATGGTTTGTTGTCGCATTAGGAAGTTAGGAAGGCGTGTATAATTAGTTTGGCGAAGAGATTCGCCTAGTTGCGCACTTTGGGTCGACATACTATATGTGGACTTAAGTGTGTAGTGTATGTGTTTGTATAAATGCTTGTAGTAGTATGTATTGTATTGAATGATGTTATGTAGTAGTTTGAGATTGATTTCATGATTAAAATGCTGACCTAAATGATTTCCTACATGTTGACCTTATGCATGATTGCATTACATGCATAGGAAGTATGCCTTGAAGATTTGCTTAAGTTGAATATGCATGGAAGCTATGCCTTGAAGATTTGTTTAAGTTGAATGTTATAACATGTGTTAACATGCTCACATGATGTATTTCAATTCCAATACCCTGGTATATAGTGTTAATGTAATTCCATAGATGTGTGGGACTTGACTTAGTCCAGGCAGTCGGTAACCGAGCGAATTCGTGGCTGACTGGTCATAGCCACGAACGACGCGTCGATGAACGTGATTCGGGTTGAGAGTTGGCGGCAGTGGTTAGGCCACGCGAAGTGTTTTACGCAATTCATGTCGTTCAACTTGAGATGCGATCGCGCTAGTCGAGCCCGTCAAGTAACCCGACTGGCCGATGTTTGTTCACCTTGTATGTATCATAACTGCTTGAACCTAGGGTACTGAACTTACCATTGTAAACCCTATTAACCGTGGTACCTTGATCCACGAAGACTCATGAGCCGGGCATGGTGGTATGGGACACCGTGGTCGAGCTGTCGGCCTACGCTGGGGCCACAAACCTCCCCGTAGTGACCAATGAGCACCTTGACTCGTGAGCAGATTATGGTGGTATGGGACACTATATTCTAGCTGTCGGCCTACTCTGATCAGGCGACGAGCCCTTTGTAGTGACCGTGAGCATATTCTAAGTCCACGGGAGGCGACGACCCTTCCGTGCAGTAGAGTACAATAGGCCTGTATTGATAAGGTGATGGGGGAGCGGTGCAACGAGTGCGAGCAACAGCCCTGGCAGCCCTTGCAGTGACCTACGAAATACACATCGTATGAGATTACTAGGAGTGACGACCCTAGACAGGATCTGTGTTGGGATTGATACAAGGGAAGTACCTTAGTTTCCCAATCCTGCTGTTTGAATGGACTAATAACAACTTGGAAATCATATCACCATAGCATTGCATGTGCCTGGAAGATGTGGAGCACTCTAGGGAGTGTGGTATGCCGCGGTCGTAAGATGTTGCCGCATGAGGGTGATCGTCGGTGAGGGCATACATCACGTCATATCATCTTGCATTAATAACAGTATTAGGATTGTCTGATTTACTGCTTTACTATTATCGCGTGATTGAATTGTGAACATGCTAATCTTTGCTCTATGATTCCACTGAGTTGATCACTCATTCCCACGTTACGGGATGGTGTTTGCAACACCCACCAGACCCTATTGTAGTTGCAGGTGAGGACGAGATCCAGGAGGTGGAGCCTGAGATTGACGAGGACCAGAATGAGTTCTCGTATATGCAGTATCACGACGGCTTCCCGTAGGCGACCTGGATCGAGGGGATATCAGTGGGACTTTTCTTTTTGAACATTTTTCTTTTGTTATGTATATGTACATGAGACTCAGAGATGTAGTCATACTTTGGAGACAGATGAGATTACTTTGTTTTTCCATACAGTGATATATACATTGTTTAGTCTTCCGCTTGCTTTTATCACTGGATCTGAAGTATGAATTGCAGTTTTGGTATACTTTTATTCATGTGAATGCTTTAAATCAGACAACATTGAATCATAACCATTTTTGTTGCATAAGTGACGGTCTGGAACTCGGGAGTTGAGTTTATACACGACCCCCGATTTTCAGGGTGTTACATAGGCACCTGGTCCAGATTTACCATTAACACCCGAGGTTTCTTCCTTGTTCGGAGTTAAGCTGCACCACCCCAAGTCGCATCGATTCAAGACGAGTTCTGGTTAGATTTGGAGTTCCCACTGGACAGAGTTGGAAGAAAGAAGAAAGGAAGGAAGAAGAAGTAGATTGGAAGAAAAGCAGAGAGAGACAACAAGCTAGTACCGCACTACATCACGGCATTAGGTGGCTCGAACGCAACTGAATCTCGACTAAGATAGGCTAGGCCTTGTTTGATCATCCTAAAAGCTAAAGGATGATAGGATTTGTGGGAAACAGCCAGGGTAGAGGCCCTTCTGCAGCACATAGTTCAACTGAGTGGACTGGGCTGCCGATGGTCGAGTTCAGCATACAGTTGGCTCGGTCCGAGTATTGTTAGAGTTTTATAGCTAAAATAAAAAAAAAGAAGAAATAAGAGAGAAAAAATAAGAAAAGGAAAGAAAGAAAAGAAAGGAAGGAAGGAGGAGAAGAAAGAGAAGAAGAGGGATTTTGATTTTCCTGATACCAAGTTGCTGTGATTTGACTCAGTGAATCATCTTGTAGTTTAAGGCCTGGTCTGTACTGGTTCGACTCTAACTCAGTCTAGCTAACATTATAGCAGAAAAGGGAGAATGGGGAAGAAGAAGAAGAGAGAGAGAGAAGAGATCGACTCAACTTGGTTGGAACTGAGTCAACTCACTGGAATCGAGTGCCACTGAGTTGGGTCATGCTTGGGCCTCATCCAGGTGCTGAGGTCGAGTTGGGATAGCTCAGTTGCGTCGAGTCGAGCTACCAAACCGACCAATGTAAGTTAATTTTCTCTTCCAAAGTAAATCATGTATTTTATTATTATAATTGGTATTGCTATAGTTATTACGATTATAAATCATGTTTGGCCATTAGAAGGTTATGTATGCTAGTATCAGTTATTATAAACAAATTACAACCATTAAATATTAGATATTAGTGTAAGACTCGTATCCTAGCCCGTACCGTTCCATAAGCTCCCGCAGTCTTTCCGGTCGAATTCCGACGACCTGCGACATAAGGATTTTGTTTGCGATAACCCTTAAGTTCAATCATGTAAGCCCAACCAGGGTCGACTTAGAAATTAGTGCCATAGCAACCGTCTTGTTGCCATGGTTCTAACGTCGCATTTCATGTGGCAATCCGAGTTGTACATCAAAAGATATAGGTCGCGCTCTATTTGTACCATTGATTGTGTTTTGGTGGGACCCACCTATCACAATGACACTTTTCCCAAGGCTAAGGTGACATCACCCTAAGCCATTCATAATTTCTAGTCCAAGCAATAATGACCCTAGCTTATAAATTACTCCCTTTTTCCTAAAACACTTATTACCTAGCTAAGAGAGAGAGAGAGAGAGAGAGAGAGAGAGAGAGAGAGAGAGAGAGAGAGAGAGAGAGAGAGAGAGCCATCATCATTACTCACTCTCCTTCATCTCTCTCTTCCCTTTTCCATTCTCCATTCCACCATTGTAGCGAGACCATGGATGTCCCAAGCTCTCCAAGATTCCCAACCTTCTCTCACCTTAGATCTCCCATATCCAGCCATCAAAAACTCATCCCCACTATTGAAGGAGCCCCATTAAAGCTTTGGAGCATTAGGGAGGAATAAGGAAGGTGGGTGCTTCTTTCTTTCTTTCTCTCTATCTTTTTCTTTTGTTTCGTAGGTAATGATATGATTGTGTGCCCTACCCGGATAGACCCCACATTGATGTATTGCTTATCCACATCATCTCGCCATTTGGTGGCCCACCTAGGTAGTGCTCACCCCTCATTAGCACGTCTGTAAGTGGGACCCACCTTAGACATGTGTTGCATTCAAACCGGCCAGCGTCCAGGGACGCTGGACGTGGCCATGAAGAGAAATGTGAACTAACGGTGTGGTGTACATACCACCTAACAAGCAAAAATGCTGTCTTGATTTCAACTTTTGGGTGGCCGCTCATGTAGGCCCCACCTTGATATATGAAGTTCAATCCAAGTCGTCCATCCTTTTCCGCAGATCATATTAGGCGTTGAGCTAAAATTTGAGACCAATTCGATTCTTGGGCGGGCCATACCTTTAGAAATAGTGTTTCCTACAATTAAAACCCATCTGATGATTCTACACACCGAAACATGCCCAATATTGGTTTTGTTTGGGTCGGTCTTGAGCTATGAGATGCAATGGATGGGTTAAATTCTATGGAAGTGGGCCCATCTAGTAAAATCCATGGAAAAACTAAAATTAAAAAAAAAACAAGTGCTGCTGCCGCTGACCAGAGACGTAGTAGCGTCTGCGTGGATGCTGGGCGGGCAGAGACCCATGGCCCCAGCTGTGGGACCCACCATGATGCATTTTGAACATCAACACCGTCCATTTGATGGGACCCCTTTTATTATTTGGACACGCTAAAAATCAGCCCTCCACGACACTCAAGTGGTCCACACCAAGAAACAATAGAGATTGAACTTCTACTATTGAAACCCTTTTTGCGTACCAGAAGTTTTGGATCCTTATGAAATTTGTTTTTCCTATTCATCCGGGTTCATGTGACCTTATTAACGAACAGGATGAGAGATAAACATTATGGTGGGCCACACATAGGAGCCACCTGTGAAGAGAATTGGAGTGGCTAGTGTACCGCACACCACCCATATAGCAGCTACCTTCACAGCACGCTTCATGAGTATCACCGCCAGCTGATGTCACCAAGTTCTGTGGGGCCTACCTTGATTTTCTTCAAGCCGTCCATCTACTCGTCTAGCGCCCACCAAGATATATGGGTTTTAATCCACCCCGCATGGGCATGGGTCCCACCCGTTGTAAGTGTTCTATCCATGTCATCCGTGGACCACACCATGATGTAAGTGTTGTATCTCCACACCGTCCAACCTCTGGATGGTGGAGTGGATGGGCTGGAGTACCTCGCCAGGAAGTCTGTGGCGCCCATCATGAGGTATGTTTATATCCAAATCGTCCATACCTGTGGGGCCTACCATCAACCATCCGTCCAGCGTCTCTGGATGCTGGGCACTGACAGCACTGACACCCTCATTCATATCACATATGATATATATTATAATTTAATATAATATTTTTATATTATAAAAATATCATTGTAGGTCTGGCATGCCAAGTACGGCCCTACCATGATGATGTGATGTATCTCTACTGTCCATCTGTGCATGGACGTGGGCCACCGTGACACGTGCATTTTGCCATACCTTTCCACTATGCCAGACGGGCGGGACCCACCATAGATGTATGCATTTTATCCATCCGTCCATCTAGATGGTGGCATTAGGGGCCCACCACTGATGGATGTGTTGTATCCAGCCATCCATCCATTTGGTTAGCCTGTCTCAAGGCTTGAGACTAAAAATAAGTCAGATCTAGTGATCAGGTGGACCACACTGCAGAAAATAGTGGAGATTGACTATCCACCATTGAAACCCTTTTTGGTCAGAGAAGTTTTGGATTTATATGAAATTTGTTTTCCCCCCCTTTATTTAGGTCTTTGTGACTTTATAAGCAGATTGGATGGAAATACACGTGTCCCATTGTGGGACCCACCTTGTTGACGTCCAACAACATTAATGCTACCTAGACTGTTCTGGGACAAACCTTGGTGAAGGGAAATTACAAATATCAACTTGTTTCAAAACAGGTGGGCCAAACTAACGTGGACCCCACCTTGATATATGTGTCCTATAGCCCCTATCTTTCCATCTAAACGTCACCCAGACCCAGGGTTCTTATGGGCCGCACCATAACAATAGGAGTGTTCCTGGTGCTGTTGAACCTAGGCCCACTATAACTTTATATGCTACCCAATCTAAGAGCTATGGGACTCACCTTGATGTATTGTATCCACACCATCCATCCAAACTTCCCAGGCCCAGGAAAATTTAAATCTCGGGTGGAGTACACCGTGCTGTCCAGCGTGTTCTCTAACACTGTGGGGCCCACTGCAGGGTCCCATCATGATGTGTGATGAAATCCATACCGTCCATCCAATCCCATATCATCGTAGACCGTGGGCCTGGAAGTGAGGCAGATCCAAGTCTCAGTTGAACCACACCGTAAGAAATAGTTAGGACTGACTTCTATCATTCAACAATTTTTTTGGGTCCACTGTAATGTTTGTTTAGAGCCCATCTAGGGGCTATGAGGCCCACAGATGAGGCCCATCTTATCCTTGTGTTTCACCCTAGTTGACCATCTGTTTGGATGACTAAACTGGGCTAACGGCAGGTGGGTTGACCGTCTAAAGGTGGCCCACCTTGTTGTAGTTGTTGCACATTCCTACTGTATATATGTGTGGGGGACGATTGGTGATGTATGGGTCTCCACGCCTTTCTCCAGATTTTGGGCTCCACTCTATGAGACGGGCCAGACGAAATAAATCAGATCTAAATTTTAGGTGGCTGCCAACTAGGGGAAACAGTTTGGTTGGGCGTCCCACCTTGGGGCCGCCTGAAGAGGACCAGCTTGTTGTATGTGCTATATACATGCTGCCCATCCCTTTTTATGGACCATGGGCTGCCGCATGAGGGTCCAATATAATATATGTGATTGAATCTTTGTTGTTCATCCAACTTTCCTGGTCTTTGGGCTGATTTTTAAGACCCACATTGGTGGATGTTGGATATGCCATGACTATTTAATTGGGGCATATGGGTTGCCCATGAGGCCCAACATGATGTATGAATAGGATGTTTTCTTTGGCCGTGATGTTTTTGGGCCATGGGAAACCCCTCACATGACCCATCTTGATGTATTTAGGCTTTGGGCCGTTGTTTGAGGCCCAACATGATGTGTGGAATATTGTAAATACTGCCCAAATTACGTTCTAACTATTGTGACGGCCATGGGCTAATTCGTGAGGCCCATTGTGATGTATATGAGGCCTATGTGATGCAGCCCATTATGATATGTAAGGCCCATATGATGGGACCCACCTGCTTGAATCTGAGGCCTATGGGTCGTGGCCCATTGTGATTGTGTCTCCGACCCACTTGATAAGGCCCAATGAGATGTATTTTCGGCCCATATGGCGTGGCCATTGTGTTGTTTTTGTAGCCTATTTAATGAAGCCCATTATGATGTGCATTAAGCCCATGGGTTGTGGCCGGTGCGATTATCTAAGGCCCACGTGTAAGGCCCACCTGTCGTGTATGTATCCCTTGTATGAGGCCCATTGTAATAGATTTTAGGCCCATGTGAAAGGCCCATCATCATGTGTATTAAGCCCTTGAGTGAGATCCATAGCGTTGTATATTAGGCCCTTGTGTGAGGCCATGGGTCCACTATATGTTACGCTCTATGTGGGCAATTCCTTGGGGCAATGTTGGTTAGATGTCCACATTGTCGAGGTCGATTATTGATGCTGGTTATTGACACCGATTATGAGTTTGAGACAACATACCATCATAATACATTCGCATCATCTGCATGTTTGTTATGAGATGTGATTGACCATTGCATATGTCATAGGGTAGGTTATTCATGGGGCTCCTTGATACGCGGAGTTAACCCACACGAGTACATGGTATGTGCAGGATTGATGCATGATTGCACTGTGTGACTCATGCATCTCGCATTTGTGTGACATGACCATCATACGCCCTAGTGACATCAGGGTTGTAGCCTCCACAGGCATATCGTGGATGACCAGATGGGACACCAGAAATTTGTTATACATGGGGTGTTATACATATCCTTGGGTGAAAGTCTCAGAACCCTCTTGGTTCCAGAGGTTGCTCTAACGTCTAGACCGAGTGGATACATGAGTGCATGAGGGCCGTATATCATTAGACTTCGTCTCTCACTGTGTCATGGTTGGTTGGAAGGGGGTGCGGCCTTACCTGCCCAAGAGGAGGGGATAATTCTAAGCTGAGTCTGACCAGCTCGAGAAATGAGTCCGCTATCGATGAGCTGGGCCTAATATTGGTAGGCAAATAGTGAGGTCTATTCCTCTCACCTTGTTACGCACGATGAGGCAGCAATCTGGTTTAGAGTGTAATAGATCCTGGTCATTTTCCAGAGAGGAACCATTTTGATATGTGGACTTATTAAGTAGGAGTTACATGCTCATTCATTCATTCATTCACTATCCACTCGGGCTGGTGGAGCGCAACTAATTGTTGTGTACCTTTATTATGGCAAGGATTTCGGTTGGGGTGCATGACTAACTTAAGATCAGGAGTTTATCACATTGAGTCTGACTATCCAAATTTAGGTATGAGATTGGTTTGGATAAAAGTCCCTTGTGATGGACTCCATAGCCAGCGATACTACGTAATATCATCTCGACTTCACACTCTAGCATAGTCATTCCATTCGCACAGTATATTGCATTACATCCGCAACATATGATATTTTGGATTACTGTGTTTCTGTATTTATATGGTCTAGATACTGCTGTCGCTATTTGTGAACTCATTAGGAATTAAATATTGCATCGCATCCTCGACATCTGATATTTGGTTCTTTATGACTCCTCATTTGCATAGTTGTTCTATATTGCACATTCTGATATTGATTGACTCATGGAATTGTCTGTATTTTTTCTTACTCTATTATCGTATATTTATGATCTTGTCAATATTTTATTTACTATGATAGTTCATGCTCTTATCAGTATTTTTGTTTATTCCGACATTATATAATTTATAGATTACCAGTATTTCTGGTATTGTATGATTATGGCTTTATATTGAATTCTTGACACTTACCTTGTGCACACACTTACACCACCCTCTAAGCTTTCTATAAGCTTATGCACGATAGATGCGTGCAGGTGATGTTAGGTTACAACAGTGTTGAGCTTGGAGCATGCAACAGTCTCGCAGTGCTTGATTTTTATTTTATGTATTTGTAACACCCCGGATTTTGGCTAATCTGGGATTAAACGTCCTTAGGCAATGAGTCAATTAAAACACCTGAAAAATCGTTCAGAACCCAATTCCATAGCCAAAGAAACCACTTAGGATAAATTTCTTTAGAAACTAAGCATAAGTTAGCTAGCGCAACGTTGGAGTGGTTGGGAAACAGTCCCTGATCACTTTAAATACGTTCTACAAGATCCAAATCGAGTAGAACAAACAACTCTACAATACTCTATAACCTCGGATCAAACTCTAAGCGGGTTTGTCCTCTGGACCACATTGAATTTTTGTATTGGATTTAGACCGCGCTTCGAAGGTCCGATACCTCCTATCTTAGACCGTTAGAACCGCCCAGCTGGACTTGACAATCATCTCGAAAATCAAGTCAATCCGATAATCACAGAGTATTTCGTTGAACCCGGACTGAAGCGACCGCGAATAGGGACGAATTTGGAATTTCAAATTCAAATCTGGCACACGACTTGACGCGTCAGTATTAAGCGTTCTGACCGTCAGAATTCATCCAGATTACACCCTCGGATCAGGAAAAATTTCTATTTATTATCATGGGACTTTCAGCCCTGATCTATGTGCGGTGACCGCTGAACTGAAACTGGTCCGATACGTGCGATCTGCGAACCCTGCCAGACTGAAAACTTAATACGAGGTACATCTGGTACCCATGAGCTTAAGTCTGATCGCAATCGACCAGGGGACCACCAGAAATCAGTTTTGGACCGAAACAGCCCCGAAATGGATAGGCAATAAGTAAACTTCGTCCTGGAGCCTATATTCGGCGTTTCCAAGCTTATAAAAGGGGTTGAAACCCTCATTCCTTCCTTGCATACGAAATTCACAAACCCTAGAAAAGAGAGAGAGAGTTTGAGAGAAAGGGAAGAGGAGATTTTCCCCGCATCCGAGCCGCCGATTGCTGCTGCTTCAACACCTCTTCCCAATCACCTGGCTGGTGATTTCTCCCCTTTTTCAGGTATAAAATAACCCTAGAACTTGCTGATTTAGGGTTTACTCAGATTCATGGCATGTTAGCTAATGTATTCCATAAATCAGGTCCTCCTACTGCCGTAGACGAAGCGTACACGCTCCGTTCAAAATCCCGCGACCGTAAGAGACTAGGTGAGGATTTTAGACGCTTTGATTGACGGTTTACAACGCTTTCAATGTCGTTTAATAGTAGATTATCGACGGAATCGCCGTTTGACATGTACAACGTGCTCTCTGTTTCCTATTTCGTAAATTATCGAAGAATATGAGATTTAGGGCATTTTAGTCATATGTAGGAAGTACGGTCTACATGCATATTTTGCTGACGTGATTGACATGGTTTGTCGCCGTATTAGTGAGTTAGGAATGCTTGCATAATCAGTTTGGCGAAGAGATTCGCCAAGTTGCGCACTTTGGGTCGACATACTATACGTGGACTTAAGTGTGTAGTGTATGTGTCTGTATAAATGCTTGTATTAGTATGTATTGTATTGAATGATGTTATGTAGTAGTTTGAGATTGATTTCATGATTTAAAATGCTGACCTAAATGATTTCCTATATGTTGACCTTATGCATGATTGCATCACATGCATAGAAATGATGCCTTGAAGATTTGCCTAAGTTGAATATGCATGGAAAGTATGCCTTGAAGATTTGCCTTAGTTGAATGTTAAAACATGTGCTAACATGCTCACATGATGTGTTTCAATTCCAATACCGTGGTATATAGCGTAATGTAATTCAATAGATGTGTGGGACTTGACTTAGTCCAGGCAGTCGGTAACCGAGCGAATTCGTGGCTGACTGGTCATAGCCACGAACGACGCGTCGATGAATGTGATTCGTGTTGAGAGTTGGCGGCAGTGGTTAGGCCACGCGAAGTGTTTTACGCACTTCATGTCGTTCAATTCGAGATGCGATCGCGCTAGTCGAGCCCGTCAAGTAACCCGACTGGCCGATGTTTGTTCACCTTGTATGTATCATAACTGCTTGAACCTAGGGTACTGAACTTACCATTGTAAACCCTATTAACCGTGGTACCTTGATCCACGAAGACTCATGAGCCGGGCATGGTGGTATGGGACACCGTGGTCGAGCTGTCGGCCTACGCTGGGGCCACAAACCTCCCCGTAGTGACCAGTGAGCACCTAAACTCGTGAGCAGATTATGGTGGTATGGGACACTATATCCTAGCTGTCGGCCTACACTGATCAGGCGACGAGCCCTTTGTAGTGACCGCGAGCGTATTCTGAGTCCACGGGAGGCGACGACCCTTCCGTGCAGTAGAGTACAGTAGGCCTGTATTGATAAGGTGATGGGGGAGCGGTGCAACGAGTGCGAGCAACAGCCCTGGCAGCCTTTGCAGTGACTTACGAAATATATATCGTATGAGATTACTAGGAGTGACGACCCTAGACAGGATCTGTATTGGGATTGATACAAGGGAAGTACCTTAGTTTCCCAATCCTGCTGTTTGAATGGACTTAATAACAACTTGGAAATCATATCACCATAGCATTGCATGTGCCTGGAAGATGTGGAGCACTCTAGGGAGTGTGGCATGCCGCGGTCGTAAGATGTTGCCGCATGAGGGAGATCGTCGGTGAGGGCATACATCACGTCATGTCATCCTGCATTAACAACAGTATTAGGATTGTCTGATTTACTGCTTTACTATTATCGCGTGATTGAATTGTGAACATGCTAATCTCTGCTCTCTTATCCCACTGAGTTGATCACTCACTCCCACGTTACGGGATGGTGTTTCCGGACACCCACCAGTCCCTTTTGTGATTGCAGATGATGGCGCGGCCTGTGAGGCGGAGCTGGACTTGATGATGAGGAGGAGGATTCCTCCTTTATGCGTGTTCTGATTGACGGGATTGCAGGGAGGTTGATTAGATACTTTGACGTTTGTCATTTTATATTTTTAGTGCCCTCATGTATATTCATTTTGTTTACTTTTGAAGTATACATGTATGTGTATAACCTGGTAATGTATTCACACTCTGGAGACATACAACAGTTTATATACGTTATACATACTATTACAGTCTTCCGCTTGCAAATTTAACTGTCTCTGAAGTATGATATACTGTTCTGGCTTAATCTCACTCATGTTTAATACATTATCACAGACAACATTCAATCATACATATCCATGTTGCATAAATAACATTTTGGAACTCAGGAGTTGGGTTTTTGCTCGACCCCCCGATTTTCGGGATGTTACAGTATTTCCCTTTTAGCATTGTACTTAAATGATTATATTAATGGATATGTGATGATGGTGTTGCCTTTATGAATTCGGTAATCTTATG
Organism: Magnolia kwangsiensis; assembly: GCA_037074715.1. Lineage (NCBI taxonomy): Eukaryota > Viridiplantae > Streptophyta > Magnoliopsida > Magnoliales > Magnoliaceae > Magnolia > Magnolia kwangsiensis. Next base: position 71,058,820 of record CM073574.1, on the reverse strand, counting down.
GTTATACTTATTGTAAGTTAAATGTACAAAAAAAGACCCTTCTTGTAGGATCCCAAGATCGAAATCTTACGTATAGATGCTAAGAGCCGAGAATGGGGTACTACGGAGGTTGTCAGCACAGGATTCGACAATCGGAATTCCTGTGAATCTGATTTCAGGGTTTGGGGTGTGACATAAGTTGGTATCAGAGCATAACTTGGGAATACTTGAAGATAACATAATATATCTGCTGATAGCTACCCTACACTCTATGATTGTTGAAAACTTAGAATGATTAGGTCCCCGAGTTTGAATAACTTAGAGATTTTTTGACATAGCTCCCTATCGTTGATATTGTGATGGTGCATAGTATTTTAGTTTCGATCATTTCTAATCAGGAGTCGAGGTCCAGTTTGATCATCGTAGTATTGATGAGGCATTCTGGGAGCAGAAGGCTGAGATTTGCAGACGTTGTCCCCATCTCTTAGGTGTTTGATTATGTTGGCATGTAGTATTTGAATAGGATTTCCCTCCCTTGGTGAGCTCTATATTGGTTGTGTTGTAGTTTAAATTTCAAGGACAAAATTTTTATTTGGAGGGAAGAGTTGTAAGACCTGTATCTTAGCCCGTACCGTTTCATAGGCACCCGCAGTCTTCCCAGTCGAATTCCGACGACCCGCGACCTACGGATTTTATTTGCGATGACCCTTAAGTTCAATCAAGTAAGCTCGACCCGGGTCGACTCGAAAATCAGCGCCATAGCAACCGTCTTGTCACCACGGTTCTAGCGTCACGTTTCATGCAGTAATCCGAGTTGTACATCAAAAGATATAGGTCGTGCTCTATTTGGACCATTGAATGTGTTTTGGTGGGACCCACCTATCACAATAGCACTTTCCCAAGGCTAAGGTGACATCACCCTAAGCCATTCATAATTTCTAGTCAAAGCAATAATGACCCTAGCCTATAAATTACTCCCTTTTCCACAAAACACTTATTACCTAGCTAAGAGAGAGACAGAGAGAGCTATCATCATTACTCTCTCTCCTTCATCTCTCTCTTCCCATTTCCATTCTCTATTCTACCATTGTAGCAAGACCATGGACTTTCCAAGCTCTCCAAGATTCCTAACCCTCATTCACCTTAGATCCCCCATATCTGGCCATCAAAAACTCATCTCCACCATTGAAGGAGCGCCATTGGAGCTTTGGAGCATTAGGGAGGAAGGTGGGTCCTTCTTTCTTTCTTTCTCTCTCTTTTTCTTTTGTTTTGTAGGTGATGATATGATTGTGTGACTTACCTGGATAGACCCCACATTGATGTATTGCTTATGCACATCATCCCGCCATTTGGTGGCCCACCCCTCATTAGCACGTCTGTAGGTGGGACCCACCTTGCATTCAAACCGGCCAGCGTCCAGGGACGCTGGACGTGGCCATGAAGAGAAATGTGAACTGATGGTGTGGTGTACATATCACCTAACAAGCAAAAATACTGGCTTGATTTCAACTTTCGGGTGGCCGCTCATGTAGGTCCCACCTTGATATATGAAGTTCATTCCAAGTTGTCTATCCTTTTCCTCAGATCATATTAGGCGTTAAGCTAAAATTTGAGGCTAATCCGATTCTCGGGGGGACCATAACTTTAGAAATAGTGTTTCCTACCATTAAAACCCATATGATGATTCTACACACTGAAACATGCCCAATATTGGTCTTGTTTGGGTCGGTCTTCAGCTATGAGATGCAATGGATGGGTAAGATTCTTTGAAAGTGGGCCCATCTAGTAAAATCCATGAAAAAACTAAAATTTAAAAAAAAAACAAGTGAGGTAGCAGCACCTGCTGCTATCGCTGACCAGAGACGTAGTAGTGTCTGCATGGACGTTGGGTGGGCAGAGACCACGGCCCCAGCTGTGGGCCCCACCATGATGCATTTTGGACATCAACACCATCCATTTGATGGGCCCCCTTTTATTATTTGGACATGCTAAAAATCAATCGTTCACGGCACTCAAGTGGTCCGCACCAAGAAACAACGGAGATTGAACTTCTACCATTGAAACCCTTTCTGGGTACTAGAAGTTTCGGATCATTATGAAAGTTATTTTTCCTATTCATCCGGGTCCGTGTGACCTTATTAACGGACTGGATGGGAGATAAACATTATGGTGGGCCACACATAGGAGCCACTTGTGAAGAGAATTGTAGTGGCTGGTGTACCACACACCACCCATATAGCAGCTGCCTTCGGAGCACGCTTCATGAGTACCACCGCCAGTTGACATCACCAAGTTTTGTGGGGCCCACCTTGATTTTCTTCAGGCCGTCCATTTGCTCATGTAGCGCCCACCATGATATATGGGTTTTAATCCACCTTGCATGGGTGTGGGTCTCATCCGATGTAAGTGTTCTATCCATGTCATCCGTGGACCACACCATGATGTAAGTGTTGTATCTCCACACCATCCAACCTCTGGACAGTGGAGTGGATGGTCTGGAGTACCTCGCCAATAAGTCTATGGCGCCCACCATGAGGTCTGTTTATATCCAAACCATTCATACCTGTGGGGCCTACCATCAACCATCCATCCAGCATCTCTGGACGCTAGGCGCTGACAGCACTAACACCCTCATTCATATCACATATGATATATATTATAATTTTATACAATATTTTTATATTATAAAAATTTCATGGTAGGTCTGGCATGCCAGGTACGGCCCTACCATGATGCTGTGATGCATCTCTACCGTCCATCTGTGCGTGGACATGGGCCACCGTGCACGTGGGTTTTGCCACACCCTTCCAGTACGCTAGACGGGCGGCACCCACCATAGATGTATGTGTTTTATCTATCCGTCCATCTGGACGGTGGCATTAGGGGCCCACCACTGATGGATGTGCAGCATCCAACCGTCCATCCATTTGGTTAGCCAGTCTCAAGGCTTGAGACTAAAAATAAGTCAGATCTAGTGATCAGGTGGACTACACTGCAGAAAATAGTAGAGATTGAACGTCCACCATTGAAACCCTTTATGGTCAGAGAAGTTTTGGATTTATATGAAATTTGTTTTCCCCCCCTTAATTTAGGTCTTTGTGACCTTGTAAGCAGATTGGATGGAAATACACGTGTCCCATTGTGGGACCCACCTTGTTGGCGTCAGCAGCATTAATGCTGCATGGATTGTTCTAGGACAGACCTTGGTGAAGGGAAATTACAAATATCAACTTGTTTCAAAATAGGCGGGCCAAACTAACATGGACCCCACCTTGATGTATGTGTCCTATAGCCCCTAGCTGTCCATCTAAACGTCGCCCAGACCCAGGGTTCTTATGGGCCGCACCACAACAGTAGGAGTGTTCCTGGTGCTGTTGAACCCAGGCCCACTATAACTTTATATGCTACCCAATCTGAGAGCTGTGAGACTCACCTTGATGTATTGTATCCACACCATCCATCCAAACTTCCCAGGCCCAGGAAAATTTAAACTCGGGTGGAGTACACCGTGCTGTCCAGCGTGTTCTCTAACACAGTGGGGCCCATTGCAGGGTCACATCATGATGTGTGACGAAATCCATACCGTCCATCCAATCCCATATCATCGTAGACCGTGGGCCTGGAAGTGAGGCAGATCCAAGTCCCAGTTGATCCACACCATAAGAAATAATTGGGACTGACGTTTTTCATTCAACAATTTTTTTGGGCCCACTGCAATGTTTGTTTGGAGTCCATCTAGGGGCTATGAGGCCCACAGATGAGGCCCATCTTATCCCTGTGTTTCACCCTAGTTACCCCATTTGTTTGGATGACCAAACTGGGCCAGCAGCAGGTGGGCTGACCGTCTACAAGTGGGCCACCTTGTTGCAGTTGTTGCACATTCATGCTGTATATATGTGTGGGGGCCCATTGGTGATGTATGGGTCCCCACGCCTTTATCCAGATTTTGGGCTCCACTCTATGAGACGGCCCAGACCAAATAAATCAGATCTAAATTTTAGGTGGCCGCCCACTAGGGGAAACAGTTGGGTTGGGCGTCCCACTTTGGGGCTACCTGAAGAGGCCTACCTTGTTATATATGCTATATACATGCTGCCCATCCCTTTTTATGGACCATGGGCTGCTCCATGAGGGCCCAATACAATATATGTGATTGAATCTTTGTTGTTCATCCAACTTGCCTAGTCTTTGGGCTGATTTATAAGACCCACATTGGTGGATGTTGGATATGCCTTGGCTATTTAATTAGGGCTTATGGGATGCCCATGAGGCCTAACATGATGTTTAAATGGGATGTTTTCTTTGGCCATGATGTTTTTGGGCCATGGGCAGCCGCTTACATAGCCCATCTTATGTATTTAGGCTTTGGGCCATTGTTTGAGGCCAACATGATGTATGAAATATTATAAATACTGCCCAAATTATGTTCTAACTATTGTGAGGGCCATGGGCTAATTCATGAGGCCCATTGTGATCTATATGAGGCCTATGTGATGTAGCCCATTGTGATATGTGAGTCCCATATGATGGGACCTACCTACTTGAATCTGAGGACAATGGGTCGTGGCCCATTGTGATTGTATCTCCGGCCCATTTAGTAAGGCCCAATGAGATGTATTTTCGGCCCATATGGCGTGACCATTGTGATGTTTTTGTAGCCTATTTAATGAGGCTCATTATGATGTGCATTAGGCCCATGGGTTGTGGCCCGTCGATTATTTGAGGCCCATGTGCAGGGCCCACCTGTCGTGTATGTATCCCTTGTATGAGGCCCATTGTAATGTATTTTAAGCCCATGTGAAAGGCCCATTGTGATGTGTATTAAGCCCTTGAGTGAGACCCATAGTGTTGTATATTAGGCCCTTGTGTGAGGCCATGGGTCCACTATATGTTAGGCTCTGTGTGGAAAATTCCTTGGGGCAATGTTGGTTAGATGTCCACATTGTCGAGGGCGATTGTTGATGCCGATTATTGACACCGATTATGAGTATGAGACAGCATACCATCATAATACATTCGCATCATCTGCATGTTTGTTATGAGATGTGATTGACCATTGCATATGCCATAGGACAGGTTATTCATGGGGCTCCCTGAAAGGCAGAGTTACCCCATATGAGTGCATGACATGCACAAGATTACTGCATGATTGCACTATGTGACTCATGCATTTTGCATTTATGTGACATGACCACCATATGCCCTAACGACATTAGGGTTGTAGCCTCCACAGACATATCGTGGATGGCCAGATGGGACACCAGAAATCTGTTCTACATGGGATGCTATAGATATCCTTGAGTGAAAGTCTCAAAACCTTTTTAGTTCTAGAGATTGCTCCGACGTCTAGACCGAGTAGATCCATGAGCGCATGAGGGCTGTATACTATTAGGCCGCGTCTCCCGCTGTGTCGTGGATGGTTGGAAGGGGGTGCGGCTTTACCTTCCTGAGAGGAGGGGGCATTGTTTGGCTGAGTTTGACCAGCTTTAGGAATGGGTCCGCTATCGACGAACTGGGCCCAATATTAGCAGGCGAATAGTGAGGTTTCTTCTACTCACCTTGTTATGCATGATGAGGGGCAATAGTGTTTGTAATGTAATAGACCCCGATGATTTCCCAGAGAGGAACCGTACTGATATGTGGACTTATTGACTACGAGTTGCATGCCCATTCATTCATTCATTCACTATCCACTCGGGCTGGTAGCGCGCAACTAATTATTGTGTACCTTCGTTATGGCAAGGATTTTGGTTGGGGTGCGCGAATAACTTGAGATCAGGAGTCTACCACATCGAGTCTGACTATCCAAATTTAGGTATAAGACTGGTTTGGATAGAAGTCCCTTGTGATGGACTCTCCATAGCCTGCGATACTACGTACTATCATCCCAACTTCACACTCCAGCATAGTCATTCCATTCGCACCGCATATTACATTACATCCATGGCAGATGACATTTTGGGTTAATGTGTTTCTGCATTTATATGGTCTAGATACGGCTGTCGCTATTTGTGAACTCATTAGGAATTACATATTGCATCACATCCTCGACATCTGATATTTGGCTCTTTATGACTCATTTGCATAGCTATTCTATATTGCACATTCTGATATTGATTGACTCATGGAATTGTCCGTATTTTCGCTTACTCTGTTATCATATGATTTATGATCTTTTCAATATTTTGTTTACTATGATAGTTCATGCTCTTATCAGTATTTCTGCTTATTCTGACATTATATAATTTATAGATTACCAATATTTTTGGTATTGTATGATTTTGGCTTTGTATTGAATACTTGACACTTACGTTGTACACACACTTACATCACCCTCTAATCTTTTTATAAGCTTATGCATGATAGATGCGTGTAGGTGATGTTAGGTTGCAGTAGTGTTGAGCTTGGAGCGTGCAGCGATTTTCTAGTGCTTGATTTTCGATTTATGTATTTTCCTTTCAGCATTGTACTTAAATGATTATATTAGTGGATATGTGATGATGATGTTGCCTTTGTGAATTGGGTAATCTTGTGGTTATGCTTATTGCGAGTTAAATGTACAAAAAAAAGACCCTCCTTATAGGATCCCAGGATCGAAATCTGGCGTATGGATGATAGGAGCCGAGAATGGGGTGCTACGGAGGCTATCAGCACCGGATTCGATAATCGAAATTCCTGTGAATCCAATTTCAGGGTTTGGGGTGTGACAATTAGTACTTATTTATTATTCTTAAATATTATCATTGATAATAGATCGCGCGATTTATCACCATCATAATGGCTATTATTATCATGATAGTAAATATCAACTTCATTGTTAATCTTATATGACTTGCATCATTTATTAGACGGCTAGTTATGCTACAATAATATTTGGTATTGTTAGAATATTAATGTCAACTCATGAGTTATCATTATTAATATTATCAGTTAAAACTTTTAATATGAATATTATTTTATTCATTGCACAAATATTAGGATTCGTGTTATAAAACCTAAGCTTAAAAATTAATTTACATGATGAAACCCTAAACTTTCATCATTTAAACCCTAAGCCTTGATCCTAATCGTACAAGTTTAATAAGATTGAAATCTAACCACTCAAAATATTCTAATTTTGACTAGATCTTGATCCTAGTTCGTGTGCGATTAACTCTAACATTATCAAGAGACGGACCAACTCTTGAAAGGTGAGGATCACCCTTCAAGCTTTTTTACATCTTAATAATTAGCTTGCTCATTCACCTTTATTTATTTACTTTGTTAATTACTAATGTCATTCATTACTTCTATTGATTTTACTTCCTTGTGATGATTGATAAATTAGATTTAAATTCAATATTCGAATATGCAGTAAGATCTAAATACCTCAATTTTGATTTGAAATGAATGCTCTAGCTATGCATGTGATATATCGATATTATACATGATTTAATTTGTTATTCATGATCACTTGATAAAATGATTGGAGGTCCTAGAATAGTGGCCATTTTATCTAATGAATTAAATGGAACATTTGATGTGGACTTATCATCTTATGGATCGATGTTTCCTAAGTGAATTTTGAGATAATCCCTTTTTTATCGCATCCTTGGGATGGATTTGTTTGCCCTATGCGGCTTGATATATTATTTTCTCTATGTGGCTTTAAGGAACCATCTTCATATAACCTTGCGATGATAAGTCCTACTTGTAGAACTATAATTGGCCACTAGTTGAGTAAGTTACCTTAAAATATATTAGTTGTTAATCTCATGAGCCAGAGATGGTGGAATGGGACATTATGCCTGAGTTTTCGGCGTATGCTGGGTGATAAACCTCCCATAGTGATCTTTGAGTTTTCTTAAAATAATTGTTTGAAGTTGGAATAATAATGGTTGGGCTAATTATGTATTTTTATGACATATGATCTTTTCCATGTGACTAGTTCTCCTTGGGCGTTGATAAGGGTCGAATATTACATATTAGACCCTAATTATTACCTGATTTTACGTACATGATAATGCTTAATGTCATATTTTAATCGTGTTTGTGATGTAGGGTGTAATTAGGAGTTTGGACTGAAAAAGGATACTAAAAGCATAGAATTAATGCTCCAAAGTCACCAAAGCATGGGACAGACCCCAGGGGACCAAGATTGATGAATGTACACACTAGAGATCCAAGGAAATTAAGCCATTCACATTAAAGAGGGCTCGAAATTGGTCTAGAATGCAAAATCACATGGTTCCAACCATCCATTCAGCTCAAAACTTCATACATGGCGTGGGGGCCATAAATTAACTGTACACATAAAATTTCAGCCATTGGATACTTCTGGAAGTGGCCTAATAGATAGATCAGTCCCTTAATTCCTTAAGCAGGGTCCACCTAACATTTGGTTATGCATAAAATTTAGTCTTAACCCCTTAAAGAGAAAATGGATAAATGGAGCAAATTTCACACATGCATCACCTTGGGATCCATATATGGGATGCATGTATATGGTGTGTATATGGCTAACGTGCACCATGCCTCAAGGAATCGGTCAGCGTGCGCTGACGCTGACCGATACATCTTTAAAGAAATTTCTAAATTTCACAGCCACTTCATCACGGATTGTTGTTTTTAGCTAGTGGGTCCCACCTATATCATATTTTGATGATCTGGACCATTCAACGTGTCCAGAAGGGGGGCGTGACCATCACCTAGTTGTCGGGGACTGTTTGGTCCAATTGGATTTAGGATTCTCTCTTATCATAATTCATAGTCTTATGATTTTTCTCGCATCATTTTCGGAAACTTAGTTCATTTTTGTTTTTATTTTTTTACAAGAACTGAGGAAGGAAGCTGAAAATAACATTGTCTTCAAAGTGAAGGAGGAGCTCCCAATTCTTCGAAAATCAATCATCTCTTTTTCGGGTTCTTCCAATTCTTGTTTATATTAAAATTACGGTGAAGACCGCTTTAGTTGAAGTAGGAATAAGTCAGTATATCCTAGAGTGGGGTGAATAGGACTTTTTAAATTTTTTATAAATTATTAAAGATCCTTATCACACTAATCCTATCAAAGAGTATAAATTAGGATTACTCAAGAATTAACTCTATTGGCTTCTAAGCCTAATAGAGGGTCCAATCATAACCTATTTAAAAGACAAACAATGTAGATGAGATTGTAATGGATATGACTGTGTGTGTATAGAATGTGATCATATATAAAGACATGCAAGGCAATCACATAAATGAGAGGCAATATCAAACTCAAACACAGTCATTTTATAGTGGTTCGACGACTAGTCTACTCCACTCCCGACTTCCACACTCAACCCTTGACTGACCGAATTTCACTAAGGAGGTTTCCCATGGTTCACCTCAAACCTAAGGTTTTAAATCAGGTTCACCTTCAACCTTTACAGAGGTTTCTACTCGGTTCACCTTCAACCTTTACAGAGGTTTCTACTCGGTTCACCTCAAACCCTGGAGTTTTACTGGCGTACTTCTAACCAGATGTTTATGCCCACACAGGACAAGGGTCCACACAACGCACCCTGAGGTTTCTACTCGGTTCACCTCTAACCCTGGAGTTTTGCTGGCGTACTCCTAACCAGATGTTTATGCTCTCCACAGAGCAAGGGTCCACACAACGCACCCCGCACGTACACTCCCGTCGGAGGCCTCCTTCGAGGACTTCAAATGGTGAGCAACACTTAAAACCCAATCCTAAAAAGGAATGATCGCAAGTGTCCTCTGGACTCTTAGTACTTACAGATAAGTTGATGAGTCCCTTTCAGCACAACGATGAAGACCTTCTACTTGTTGATGAAGAGTCTTCAGCTCCCATGATCCGCAACATGAAGATGTATATATGCTAGGCTTAGGTTGGGTCAAGGTTATGATGGACTACCACTCTCTAAAGGTTTTCCTATAAGGAAGATAGAGAGGTTCCCATCATCTATGCATTCAAGGCATCCCAGCTCAATGATATGTCATTAAAGCAGTAGCTGAAGGATCCTTTAATGTAGAAGTTCATTTCCCAATCCACTCTATAAGATATCAATGATGAGGGTGGATTGGAGGATGAAATTTCTGAGAGAAAGGGCTTAGGTAAATGATAGGAAGGTTAAAACACTCTAAAACACTCTCTGCTTTCTCTGTCAGCAATGAAGACAACTCTCTCTATTTATAGGCAAAAGGTTCCAACGGATATAAACGGTCATATTTATGACAGAGTTTGATATCATCGATCAGTCATCGATATGATCGAGCGAATACTCTCGATTGTATCGGCCGACCTCTCGATGATAAGAACTCAATTGTCATTTCGCTTTTGGAAACCTTCTGCCAATTGGTCGATGGGATCGAGACACACATCGATGATATTGGATTTTGAACTCCGATTCCATCGAGTGATGGTTCGATTCTGTCGACAGTTGAAAAATAAGAGAGAAGTCTTGAAGAATTTCAGGATCACAGATATGATCGGGGAACCAGTCGATGTCATCGAAATTTGTACGTCGATCATATCGGCGACCATTCGATGGGATCAAAAATCATATAGATTTTACATGTAAGCTTGCTGGATGAATTATGTCTTGAATCGATCCAATCGACTTTGTCTCGATATGATCGATATATGAATATCGATTTATCGACAGGCACCCCGATCAACATTAAAAGCAACCTGAAATTCATGCTAGAGAGAACATGAGCCCCACAGTCGATATGATAGACTGACTCCTGATATGATCGATATTTGAGTTCAGATTGAATCGGACAGTCATTGATATATCGAAGCAATTGATAGTTTTCTTTAGAAAAATAGGGGCGCTGGAAAGCAGTCTGTCGATATGATCGATCCACTTCAGATACGATCGATTTTCGAATATCGATGATATCGACTCGAAGGTCGATATATCGATAAATCATCCAGAAGATTGTTTGATTGCTGGACACTTTTTGTCCTCACTCGATTGTATCGATTGATATGCCGAGGACATCGACAGAGCTGGTTGATCATATCGAAAGGGGAATCGATATAATCGACAGTGTAAGAAAAACTTAAAAAATTTTCTTTTGGATAAAAATTTTTCTTACACATAAACCCTAAGATGTTCTAGTTCTTTTTAACGGTTTAATCACCTAGTATTTTAGGACATGGGATCTGAGGCTATGATTTACCTTTTGGTGAGCTTCCACACATCCAGATGAGGCAGACGCTTGACTTGATCTTCTTGTTAGGTGCTGTCATCCGACTGACTCAACCTACAACGTAATTGACAAATCAGGGCATGTAATAGGTGAACTTTCATACATAATTTCTTCTTATTTTTTAGAATTCATAATTTTTAGCTCTAGTTTTATTTCTCTTAGGTTGCATCTTAGTTTAGCTTTCTTTCTGACATTGAAGTAATTCAGTTTATGCTAGGACGTAGATCTCTAAACATAAAACTAGCACCTTTTGATCTTGAAATAGAAAAAATATTTTTTCAAAGATTTAGAAACATTCTATTTGAAATGGCAGATGAGAATGAAATTAAAGCTCTCAGAGATTATTCATCTCCTGTCCAATTTAATGCACCTTCGTGCATAATGTTGCCAGCTACTACGGCAGCACACTTTGAACTTAAACCTGGGGTCATACAATTGTTGCCCTCCTTCTATGGTTTAGATAAGGCGGATCCATATCATCATGTGAAAGAATTCCTAGACATTTGTTCTACCTTTAGGTTTCAAAACTTTTCAGATGTTTGATCCTTTTGCACCTTTTTTCTTTTTCTTTAAAGGATAAGCCAAAAGCATGGTTGAATTCTCTAGGAGTTGGGTCTATCACTACATGGGACCAACTATCTAAGAAGTTCTTAAACAAGTTCTTCCCCGTTCACAAAACTAATGCTCTCCATAGAGAAATTACTAATTTCATAAAAAAAGAGGGTGAGCACTTTCATGAGTATTGGGAAAGATGGAAGGACTTACTTCTTAAATGTCCACACCATGGTTTTGAGAGGTGGTAATAGGTTCAATACTTTTATGATGGGTTGACACCCCAAAACCGTTGCATGGTTGATGCCACCAGTAGAGGGTCATTCATGACCAAAAGTGATGTAGAAGCGTGGAATTTCTTTAAAGCCTTGTGTGAAAAATCCCAGCAATGGGACTATTTAAATAGAGGTGAAAGAAGTCCCTAACCACTGAAGAAAGGTAGTATATATGAGATAAGAGTCATGCCGAATCTTTATGCCAAAATTGATAGCCTGACAAAGAAAGTTGATGCTTTGATGTTAAATAATAGACCTCCAAATATAACTTAAATTGAGTCATGTGCCATATGTTCCAGTCCCACCCATCCTACGCGGTCATGTCCATCTTGTGCAGTATTTTTAAAATTTCTCTTTGAACAAGTACATGCTATGAACACCTTTTGGAGAATTGGGAATGATCCTTACTCAGACACCTATAACCCAGGGTGGGCTAGACATCTAATTTTTTCTTGGGCAAAAGGACCACAATAAGGAGGACCATCTAAAAATCCTCCTATGCAACCTTACCCACAAGTTGGCAGTCAACAACTTCAATAGTTTTCGCAATATTAACAAGTTCCTTCATAATCAAGGAAACCATCTCTTGAAGATACACTCAATCTTTTTATGTAGAGTTCTCTTCAATTTCAAAATGACACCCAACAAACTTTACTAGCTAACCAGTAAAGCTTATATGCAAATGCGTAATCTATCACCTAGTTGGAAGTACAGTTGGGTCAACTTGTTTCTACATTGAGTGCGAGAGAGAGAGAAGAGCAAGTTCCCTAGCCAACCTGTGGCAAATCCAAAAGGACAGGATGAGATTGGCTCTAATTCAAACCAAGAACAATATCATGATCAAGCCAAATCAATCATTATCCTTATGTCTAGCAAACAGATCGAGAACAAAATAGAGATGCCTAGGGAAGAATCAAATTTCAAATCGGAAGACCAAAATGAAGTGGAGAGAAAGGAAATAACTCATGTGCATCTAAAGTCTAAAAGCACTTTGACTCTCTAGGAACCACTCATGTGTCATCTTATGTGCATAAAGCACATTTTCCTCAACGTTTTGCACCAGTTAAGAAAGGAAATAACTTTAATGAAATATTGAACATGTTTAAGAAAATGTAAATTAATATTCCGTTGCTTGATGCTATCAAACAAGTCCTTGCTTACGCTAAGTTTCTTAAAGAATTATGCACTTAGAAGTGTAAGCTGAATGTTCATAAGAAGGTCTTCCTTGCAAAAAAACTCAGCTCCATGATTCAATACAACACCCCTCCTAAATACGGGGATCCAGGAGCTCCCACCATTTCTTGTGTCACAGGAGATCATAAGATTGAGAAGGCATTGCTTGATTTAGGGGCGAGCGTTAATTTGTTACCATATTCTGTATATGAGCAGCTAGGACTTGGTGAGCTGAAATCAACTAAAATAACACTACAACTAGCTGATAGATCTGTCAAGGTGCCCCGTGGTGTTATTGAGGATGTGCTAATCTAGGTTGATAAATTTTATTTTCTAGTGGATTTCATCATTTTAAATACTCAGCCTGTCCAAAATTCTACTAGTCAAATCTCGATTATTTTAGGATGTCCATTCTTAGCCACATCCAATGCTATTATAAATTGCAGGAATGGAGTTATGAAGTTATCTTTTGGTAACATGAAGATTAAACTCAATGTTTTCAATGCTGGACAACAACCGGCAGACTCGGATGATATATTTGAAGTGGACATGATTGAGAGTCTAGTACATGAATCTTTCCTTAAATATTTCGAAGATGCACTTAAGACTTATGTAGCAAATTTTGGCACAGATTTTGACATTGAAAGTTCTATCCAAGAAGTCAATGCATTGCTCGACTTTAATCCTATAATGGATACTACAAAATGGAAAGCTAAAGTGGAACTTCTTCCATCCTCTGAGTCTAAACTGGCCCCATCTATTGAGAAACCACCCGAACTTGACCTTCAAAAATTACCTGAAACTCTCAAGTATGCATTCTTAGGTCCTTATGAGACCCTTCTTGTCATCATAGCTTCTAATCTTGATAAGGAACATGAGGGTAAGTTGCTTAATGTTCTTAGAGAATATAAGGCAGCTATTGGGTGGACAATAGCGGACATAAAGGGAATAAGCCCCACTATGTGTATGCATTGTATTCATCTTGAAGAAGATGTAAAAATATCGTGTGAAATGCAAATGAGGCTTAACCCTTACATGAAAGAAGTCGTTCGAGTGGGGGTGCTTAAATTGTTAGACGTTGATATCATTTACCCCAGTTCAGATAGCATGTAGGTCAGCACAGTTCAAGTTATTCCCAAAAAGTCTGGGATTGGTTAATTAAGATGTTGAGAAAATTTATTTGGAGGACCCAGGTTATCAAGATTGATTAATTCATGGTCCATGGTTGCCTTTATTACTTATTTGGTTGAAGACGTTAAACTTAGCACTCTTGGGAGGCAACCCAGCCTTTCATTTCATTTCTTTTTCTTAGTTAGTTAGTTCAATGTTTGTGGGTAACCTTGCTACAAACCCTCACGACACTACAACTCGTCCACTAGGGGCAACCTAGGGGTTTAAAGGCTTGTTGCATACGCTAAATGCAATCGAGAGCACTTGCGAAAGTGGTGTAGGTAGGATTTTATTTTTGTTATTTTTATTTTGCTTTTGTTGGTTTCTCTCTTGTGCTGACCCTCTCTTACGCTGATATCTTTGGAAAGTCTCTTGATTCTTTTGTTCAGGTACTATCTTTCCATCACTCCTCTTTTACTTTCGTTGTCCCATGTGCATTGCATGCATATTTCTTTTACATTGAGGACAATGTAGATTTTAGGTTGAGGGTGGGAGATTAGGTTACCTAATCAGTATTTTCTTGGTCATGAGCAAAAATTGTGAAAATTTTTAAATTTTTCTGAAATTTCTTGTGAATTTGAAGTGATTTTGACGGCCATCTTGGATTTAGAATTAAAAGATACGTGATGTTGGGAATTTATGGCTCTTGGATTCAGTTGTCTATTAGATTTCACAATTAAGTTCGAGTTATTAATCCATGATTAGAAGTTGTAAACATTGATTGAGTCATGATTTCATATATCACATCTCGCTTACACATTAAGGTTCTGGTTCGATATTGAATGATTAACTTGGTAATCATTAAGAATGGAAGGAACCAGCTTGAAAATTTTTTAGCATCAATTTATAAAGAAGAATTGAAAGGGTTAGTCAAATAATCTTCACCATTGGTTTGCTCCCTATAGATGAAGATTTGATTTCCCAAGGTTGACATTTAGATTAGTTTGGGCTACTGATTTTCACCATAGGTTTGCTCCCTATAGGTGAAGATCTGATTCCCCTCGAAGTTACTTTAAAATTAAAAAGAAAAAAAGAAAAAAGAAGAAGAAGTTGAAAGCTGGTAGAATGAAAAGTTTTTGGGTTAAGTGTTGGTTTAGGTTTTAGGTGTCTAGAATGCTCTTGTTGGTTACCAATGATAACATGAAATCGACAATTGGATCTCTTAATAATGGTAAGCCAAGATTACACTATACACTCATGGAACTCAATGTTTAGAATTGTTCTAATTAATGGATTAATATTTTGAACTTAATTATGAAGCTTACCATGCGCTTAAGTAGAAAGTAATACCTAACATTCATGAATCTTAGAATTCTAATATCTAGATCGTTTTTCATAAATCACTCGGGTTTATAGAAATTTTCTTGTAATTATCAACTTATTTTTCACATACTTTGCTCGGGACTACCAAAATGCTGGTTGGGGGTTGGTGATAAGGGTCGAATATTGCATATTAGACCCCAATCATTACCTGATTTTATGTACATGATGATACTTAATGTCATATTTTAATCGTGTTTGTGATATAGGGTGTAATTAGGAGCTGGGATAGAAAAAGGATACTAAAAGCATGAAATTAACGCTCTGAAGTCACCAAAGTAAGGGACAGACCCCAGGGGACCAAGATTGATGAATTTACACGCTAGAGATCTGAGGAAATCAAGCCATTCACATTAAAGAGGGCCCAAAATTGGTCCAGAATGCAAGATCACATGGTTCCAACCATCCATTCATTTTGAAACTTCATACATGGCCCGGGGGCCATAAATTAATTGTACATGTAATATTTTATCCATTGTATAGCTCTGGAAGTGGCCTAATGGACAGATCAACCCCTTAATTCCTTAAGTGGGGTCCACCTAACATCTGGTTATGCTTCAAATTTGGTCTCAACCCCTTAAATAAGGTGACAAAACGGATGAATGGAGCAGATTTCACACATGCATCAACTTGGGATCTATACACGCGACGCATGTATAGGTGTGTATATGGCTGACGTGCACCTTGCCTCAAGGAATCGGTCAGCGTGCGTTGACTGATACATATTTAAGGAAATTTCTAAATTTCACAACGTCTTCATCACAGATAGCCATTTTTGGCTAGTGGGTCCCACTTAAATCATATTTTGATGACCTGGACCGTTCAACGTGCCCAGAAGGGAGGCGTGACCATCACCTAGTTGTCCTTTTTGGCCCATGCACGTGTACGCATGTGAATCGTTGGAAAATGTAAGATGAACGACAAATTGAGTTAGTATAGTGGTCCACACAAGAACCTACCAAAACTACTCCTTCCCGACTGATTTTTTACCAAGATTTCAATGGACGGGGTGGATTTCTTCACAGACATATAGATAGGGCCCACCAATCATCACAGCCACGTCCGTAAGCTCTATTTCACAACAGAGCTTGTGGAGAAATGTTGTGGGCCACCATTAGGGCCCATCGATCTAATCTAGACCGTTCATTAGGCTTAAAAGGGCCCTATAAACATGGCCTAGATGTCGGAATCATGGAATGAAGCGATGGTGGCTGTTGATCTTCCAAATATATAATAGACGATGTAACAAAAGAAACTGTGGACCACCATGGTTTTGACCCAAAACCAATCAGGCTTGAACGGTTTTCATAAGTAATCCACTGAACAGATTGGATTTTTTGAGCAACATCATCCATGGGCCCCACCAACGTTGCAGCGGAAGACTATAGCTGTTGCTGCGTCTCTTGCATAACGCTTTACGCACAAATCCGACTCTGGCTTACGTGAACTGACTTTAGCCATTGACTGCCACACCTATAAAGAGAGAAGAAAAGAGAGAGAAAGGAGGATCCGGATCGGGTGGACGTGAAAGAGAAGAGACAGAAAGGAGAGATTGCTGACAGATTCATCTCAAACAGAATGAGAAAGAGAGAGCCCAAAGGGATGTGCTTCTCAACTATAGTTTTCTTCTTTCCAATTGAATTTCTATTACATACTATGGATTTCTAATTCCTTAGCTAGGGCTGAGATGAAGCCCCTAATTTGAATGACTCTTGTTATGTGTTGAATTCATCTAAATTAATTGATTTATTTCTTTCTCTAGTGTGATTAAATGAAAACTCCATACTTCACAACTCTATGAGCTTAACCAGAGTCTAGAAGTGGATGTTGTTTGGAATCTTATTCTAGGGGTGCTTGTGTTTGACCATGAACAGGTTTTCCTACAGAGAAAGAATTAGGAATCTACGTCTATTCATGCCTGACCATGGATGGAAAGATGTGATCCTTATGCTTCAAGGGAATTATACATTTTGTGTGCCTGACCAAGGACACAGAGTGTGCTTATTTATTAAATTTATATCAATATGAATTAGGGTGAATTAACAGGTAAAACAAGGGTTAGGATAATTAGGGGTGGATTCAAAAGTCCTAGTATTTTCCTTGAGTGTATTTTCCTCCTTATTCTCAGTTATTTTTCATAGATTTTTATTAATAACTAGCTACACTATTTGTTGGATTAGTTAAGAAGAATTGTAAAATTCAAATTGTGAGAAACAGTCCTCGTGTGAACGATTTCGTAATATGTACTGTATCTACACCTAATTCGTATACTTGCAAGTTTAAAATCATTTAAATCAGGTTGGTTTAAATAAAACATCAGCATACCTTGAGTACTTTTTCTAGGTGACTAGTCCTCCTTAGGCGATCTATATATTATTATGGTCTTTTCCGATTGGTTAGTTATCCTTAGACGTACCTCTATATACTTTTCCAGGTGACTAGTCCACCTTGGGCGATCTATATATTATCATGGTTTTTTTGGGTGATTAGTTCTCCATAGGCGTACATTTGTGTACTTTTTCGGTTGACTAGTCTTTCTTAGGAAATTTATATATTATTATAGTCTTTTCTAGGTGGTTAGTTCTCCTTGGGCATACCTTTGTGTACTTTTTTGTGTAATTAGTCCTCCTTCAGCTATTTATATATTATTATGATATTTTTTGGGTAGTTAGTTCTCATTAGGCGTACCTTTGTATACTTTTTGGGTAACTAGTCCTTCTTAGGCGATTTAAATATTATTCTGGTCTTTCTCGGGTGGTTAGTTCTCCTTAGGCATACCTTTGTATACTTTTCTGGGTGACTAGTCCTTGTGTGATCTATATATTATTATAGTCTTTTCCGGGTGGTTAGTTCTCCTTTGGCATACCTTTGTGTACTTTTCCAAGTGACTAGTCCTCCTTAGGCGATGTATGTATTATTATGATCTTTTTCAGGTGGTTAGTTCTCCTTGGGTGTACCTTTATATACTTTTTCGGGTGACTAGTCCTCTTTGGATGATCTATATATGGTCTTTTCTGGGTGGTTAGTTCTCCTTGGGCGTACCTTTATGTACTTTTCTGGGTTATTAGTCTTCATTGGGCGATCTATATATAATAGTCTTTTCTAGGTAGCTGGTTCCCCTTGGGCATACCTTCGAGTACTTTTCCGGGTGGCTAGTTCTCATTGGGTGACTTTTTACCTATTCGATGTGCATCGCCAGGTCTGTGAGCATGTGCATGCCTACATGCATTTAAAAAGGGTTATTTTGTGTGATTTATTCAATGAATGCGTATCTGATGAACCTTATCTGATTCTCATGATATTCAGTGTGTAATATTTGTTATATACTGTCTCTGATAACTATACTTAATTATCTTAATGATGTGATAAATCTTGGGGGTTATACCTCACAGGATAACCATTGACGTTATCAAACCGTAATCAGTGTGCAGGGGACACAGAGGATGTGCATGTTGGAGTTCATATGGAATAGGAGGATCTAAACTACCTTGCAACTCTCTATCCTCGATTAGATTTGTATTTAATTTATACTATTATGTATTGTAGAAACTTAAGACATTGATTTGTATAAGTTTTTGGGTAACCACTTGAATTCTTGGTTATGTATATTTGGACTCCATCTTATACTTGAATTGTTCATATTTCGCTAGTTTATTAACTCTGAAAAAAAGAAAAAAATATACGTGGAATTTGGGTGTTTTCAAAGGTTAACGCTCGGGTTTTTGGAACATGAGTAGGATACTCGGGTTTTTGGAACATGAGTTGTATACTCAGGTTTCAGGAACCGGGGTGTTTCAACCATGGATGACATTTTTGATGAATTAGAAGAATCAGATGATTCCGATTACCAGGCATCCTAGGTTGATGAACGTCTCAAATTACTGGAGGAGAAGGTTGAAACATTTCATGTATCACAGGAAAATTTAGTTCAAACCTACAAGTCTTCAATGAAGTACATGAAGAAGTACTTTCATCTCATCAGTTGAAGTTTGAAGCAACTTGACCCATTGATGCCTGCTCCTTCCTCTGGGTCGGATTGAGATTGATTATCTTTTAGGTTAAACTTATATTGATGATTATATAACTTAAACTTTTCGCTTGTGTTGGTGCTTGAATGATTTCCCTTTATACTTCCTTAACACTTTTTAATTTTCAATATCATTTGTTTTCCCGACTTTAACTATCTCATATGCTTACTTCTACTTAACCTATTTCATAGCTATCTCATATGCTTACTTTTTGTTATTTAAAGTCTATCAATGCTTAGTTGTTATTTATATCATTTTTCCTTTGTCAACTTGTGACGAAAAGGGGGGAGAGTTATAATGGTGAAAATGGAGAGTTAGCATGATTAGAATAACTAATTAAAGTTAGAATGATTGGTTATAATAGTGCGAATATAGGAGGAATGCATGAATTCTATGAAAAAAAGGTTATGGAATACTATATATATGTGTGTATGGAATGTTATGTTTGACAGTATAGGGGAAGTGCTCTTTGAGGGGGAGTAATACTAATTCACCTTCATAGCTTTCACCTATTACAAGATTTCTTTGGGTTATAAGACCACATTATTTTCATATCCGTAATGATTATGTTTTGACATGAAATTGACAAAGGGGGAGATTGTGAGTACTAAAATGATTAAGCACACTTTAGTTGTCAAATTTCATATAGTCAAAACAACTTGACAAGAGATCTACAAGACCACTCCATAATTAAGAAAAGATCAAGCTCAAGATCTAGAGAAGATTAAGCTCAAGACTATATATTCTCGAGAGAAGATCAAGCTAAAGATCAACTGATGTTTAAGAATAAGATCAAGCTCAAAAGTCAAGATAGAGTTTGTAACCAAGTTTAAGTAAAAGAAGTTCAAATATTTCATAAATCTCAGGTAGTATAAAACCCTAGAAAGACTTTAGGATTAGGTACTTTCAAAAATCATTTAAAATTGGGTTTTTATGCTTATTTTGTTTAAAGTTCGACTAGCCTAAGTCTGCTCGGCCAGTACAAGTTGAAATTGAAGCAAAAATCATTTTTGGTTACAAATTTGACCATTCGAAGCTTGTCCTTCGACCAGCCTGTGAAACTACGGCTCCAAGTCCTTTAACTACAACATTTTGGATTTTCAGAAATTCGACTAGTAAAAGACCAATTTCGACCAGTTGAATAGAGCTCTTTGATTAGTCGAACTGATCCTCAAGCCAGTCAAATTTTGGATAGATCTTATCCTGCACAATCCAAAGTCCGTTGAACTAAATCCTGTCTGCTCATGCTAATTGAAGACTGCCTCGGGATAGTTAAAGATTCAACTTCTTTGCCTAGAAATTGAGTTCCTCTCTCAATTCGAAATATCCAAGTTAATTATTAAAATCCTTCTATAAGAGAGAGAGAAGCTCAAGTTATTAGCAAGTTATTTGAACGGTATTTATAAATTTTATTTATAGCTTTGTGTTTAATTCTCTTAATGTCAAGATCTTTCCATTTTGATTTTAAAGAGAGTAAACTATACTTTTGTTTTTAAGTGAATTAACTCAAGTAGCCATTGGTTTGTACTTAATTAAAATTAATAGAACCCTAGACTCTTTCTATCTAATTGAACAAATAATAATCTACATTAAATAAAGAGGTTCTTCGGCTGTAAACTTTTGATACGTCTTCTACGGTAAAGATAAGTATCCCTTTTAATATTTAGTTGATATTTCTAAGATAGCCAGAAAATCTTATTGTAGGTTTTTTTTAGATAGCCTAAAAAATCTCAGTGTAAGTTTTATTTGAGATAGCATGAAAATCTCAGTGAGGAGTTTGATTGTGATAGCTTGTAAAAATCACAAGAATTGTATCAGGTTTTAAGGTGATGTTCACAGTGCCCTAAGTATAGGGTTGAGATGTAGTAATAATCTTGGTAAGACCGAGGTCAAATCTACAGGAATTGAACCTTATGCACAATCTGAAAGTAACTAGTACTAGAACTAGAAGAAGATGTAATCTAAATCATGAAATTTCAAGGGAATAATGATGAAATCATAAACTAAAACTTGTAAAATTCAACGGTGGGAAACTAGGGCTTCCAAGGATCCACTTGTAGAGATCAGGGAGATTTATGCTTAATTCAAGAACGCAACTGGATTTAGAGTCTCATCTTCATTCAGTTGAAAGATATAGCTATAAAAATCAATGATCTAGTTTTCAAAGGATGAGAGGTATGAGAAATAAACTTGATTCCATCACAAAACCATGCCCATGAAATAAAGTAAACAACAAAATTTAACTAATCCACGTCCAATTTGAGAGAGTTATGAATGTAGGGGAGGATTCTATCATCCAACCATGTCCATGAGACAATAGTGAACAACAGGGTTCCTATGACCATAACCTTTGCACAAGCATAATAATAATCAAATCTATCACAGATCCATTGTAATTCAAGTCACAACAAACTATTAAAAACTATGAATATTTTACATAATCAAACTATAATCAAAGAGATTTCATAAAACATGAATCAAAGTTGTATAAAACACCCCATCACGCTACAAGCTTCACCTCTTAGCCCTATCTAAGAGGTTTAACCTGACATGATCATGCTAAAACTCTTAAAAGAAGGATGTAAACAAAACCGGGAACCAAGATGAAGGAAGGAAAGAGGAATGTTCCAGTCGTCCACGTTCACTCTCTCTCTCTCTCTCTCTCTCTCTCTCTCTCTCTCTGTCCCTTCTCTTCCTTGCTCCACGTGAAAGCTCCCAAGATGAATGAATGCCTTCTTTCTCTTCTCCTCTCCTTTATATACGCACTAGGGGGGTCGATTCATGGCTGAAGTCGATGGGAGTTCCTTCTTTACACAGCAACATGCGTACGCAGTAAAAAAAATGCAAATTTGCTTGCATTTAAAGGGCGATTTTGGCCAGTGACCAGTCGTGCATAAGCTGCGAATTTTCCTACGCTGAGATACTCGGTGGGCTCCACATTGATGTTTTTGGAGAAATCCACCTCTTTCATTTGATTCCTGATGAAATTTTGGTCGAAAAGGAGTGGTTTTGGTCGAGTTTTGGTGTGGTCCACTGTATCAAATAACCCCCCCATTCATCCTGCGCCTGACTGTGATCTGTGTGTGTAAATGTGCATGAGACCAAACGACCTCCATGGGTATGGTCGTCCCCACCCCCTAGATGCAATGAACGGTCTGGATCATTCATATGGACCCCGATGGTGGGCCACAACATACCACAGGCAAGACGCGTTGTGAACACTGGCGAGAATTCGAATCCACGCGGGTTAATGCCCTTTGACCATGCATCCTAGTCCAAAGTACATCGAGCGCACTTGTGCACTAGCACTGCCAGTGGAGTCCACTTGTGATGTTTCTGAGAAATTTGTTTTGTCCATCCGTTTTGCCACCTCATTTAAGGGGTTGAGACCATAATTGAAGCATATCTAGATATCATGTGGGCCCCAGATCAGTGTTTTATGGGCTGATCTATCCATTAGGCCACTTCCACAGTGATCTAAGGACTGAATTTCAACGTGTACGGTTAATTTAGGGTTCTCAGGCCAGATATAAAGTTTTGACCTAAATGGATGGTGGGAACCCGGTGATCTTGCATTCAGTATAACTTTTAGGCATTTTTATCATTGATCACTCGATTTTCTGGGATCTTTAGCATGTAAATTCTTTGATCTCGGTACCCTAAGATCTGTCTCTTGCCTTGGTGATTTCTGAGCATTAAATCCATACTTTTATACCCTTTTTCAGTCTAGGCTCTTATCAAAATCAAATGTTAAAAATTATTTTGTACATAAAATTAGGTAATAACTAGGGTCTAATATATAATATTTGACCCTAAACACAATCCCCAACCAGCATTTTGCTAGACCCGACTAAAGTATGCGAAAAATATTTTAAGAATTACGAGAAAATTTCTATAAACCTGAGTGATTTTTGGAAAACAGTCCATTCAATAGAATTCTAAGGTTCATGAATGTTGGGCATTATTTTCTCCTAGACTCAAGTGCATAGTAAACTTCATAGTCAAGTTCAAAGTAGTAATCCATCAATTAGAACAATTTTAAACATTGAGTTTCATGGGTGTATAGTGCAACCTTAACTTATCACAATTAAAGGTCCAATTCTCAACTTTCATGATATCATTGGTAATCAATAAAAGCATTCCAAATAGCCAGACTTAAACCGAAACTTTCCTTGCAGTTCAGCCTTTTTATTCTTCGATCTTTTGATTTTTCCATTTATAGCTTCACGCTATGTTAACCATTTTAAAGATCTTTAATAAGTACCTGTTTTCGATGACAACTATTTTTTTAGCTGGGTATTCTCTTGTTTTTTTTTTTTTTCAATGAACATGATGGACAAATTTCCTATGTTGGTTCCTTCCATGCTTAGTGGTTACCAGGTTAATAATTCAATATTAAACTGAAACCTTAATGTGTAAGCTAGATGTGACATGCGAAATCATGACTCAATCAATATTTAAGACATTCAATCATGGATTAATAATTCGAACTTAACTATGAAATCTAACAGTCAACTGAATCCAAGAGTCATAAATTACCAACATTATGTATTTTATACTTTTAAATCAACGATGGCCTTCAAAATCACTTCGAATTCACAAGAATTTTCAGAAAAATTTAAAAAAAATTTCACATTCACAATTTGTGCTCAAGACCAAGAAAATACTGATTAGGTAACCTAATCTCCCATCCCCAACCTAAAATCTACATCGTAACCTAAAATTTTAAAAAAGGACTTTCTGACCTAGCGTAAAGGATTTTCATAGAATGTACTGGTCATGAAATGCTTTCATCATGTCCTTGTAAATTCTCGAGTTCTCATATGCATCATCCCGAATTTTTTCAAGTTCATTTAATTGAAGTTTGCATAGCGAGCTAGTATTGTCCAGATTAAAATTCAGATTTTTAATCACCCAATAGGCTTTATGTTCCAACTTTATAGGCAAGTGGCAAGCCTTCCTATAGACAAGTCTAAAGGGAGACATTCTAATAGGGGTTTTAAATGCAGTATGGTAGGCCCATAAGGCATTGGTCAATCGAATTGACCAATCCTTATGGTCAGGGTTAACTGTCTTTTTCAAGATGTGTTTGATCTCCCTATTGAAAATCCCAGCTTGCCTACTTGTTTGTGGGTGGTATGGAGTGCTCATCTTATGAGAGATACTATATTTCTTCATTAAACTCTCGAATGGCCTATTACAAAAATGTGATCTCTCATCCCTAATGATGGCTCAAGGCATTTCGAACCGGGAAAGGATGTTCTCTTTTAAGAATTTAATGACTATGCGATGGTCATTGTTCTGGCATGGAATCGCTTCGACCAATTTATTGACGTAGTCTATGACAAGTAAAATTTATAAATTTCTAAAGGATTGGGGGAATGGTCCCATGAAATCGATGCTCCAATACTCAAATGCCTCTACGATAAAGATGGGGTTCAAGGGTATCATATTTTGACGGGACAAAGCTCTCAATTTCTGACAACACTCACAAGCTTTGTAAAACTCATGAGTGTCCCTAAACATAGTGGGCCACTAAAAGCCACACTGTAAAATCTTGACCGTGGTCTTTTTAGTAGAAAATTGACCTTCATAGGCCTATGAGTGACAGAAGGAGATGACACTCTGATGCTCATCATCTGGCACACATGTCCTTAAGATTTGTTCTGGACAATATTTTAACAAATACAAATCATCCCAAAAGATTTGGCGCACCTCAATGAAAAATTTCTTCTTATCTTGCGTTGTCCAATGTATTAAAATGAAACCTGTGGCAAGATAATTAGCAATATCAGTAAACCAATGTGAATGGGAGACTTTGAACAATTTTTTATCAGGGAACATGTCATTAATATGTGATGTCTTAAGGGAATCAGAGGAATTAAGGTGGGAAAGATGGTCAGCCACTACGTTCTCTACTGCCTTTTTATCCTTTATGTCTAAATTAAATTCTTGGAGTTGGAGGATCCGTCTTATCAGGCAGGGCTTAACAACATTTTTAGAAAGAAGATACTTGAGCGCCGCATAATCTATGTAAACAATGACCTTGGATTTAATCAAGTAGCACCTAAATTTGTCCAAAGCGAACACTACACCCAAGAGTTCCTTTTTTGTAGTCGAGTAGTTCACTTGGGCAGGATTTAGAGTCCTACTTGCGTAATGGATAACATATGGCTTCTTTTCTTTTCTCTAGCCTAAAACTGCCTTGAGAGTATAATCAGACGCATCGCACATAAGTTCAAAAGGAAGGCTCCAGTCGGGTGGCTGCATGATAGGTGTAGTAATCAACATGTCCTTAAGCTTCATAAAAGCTTCCTGGCATTGCTCAGTCCACTCGTATGGTGCATCCTTTTGAAGTAGATTACATAAAGGATGAGAGAGAAGACTAAAGTCCTTTATGAATCTTCTATAAAACCCAGTGTATCCTAAAAAGGATTGCACGTCTCGTATATTCTTAAGTGGAGGTAAGTTAGAGATAAAATTAATTTTTACCTTATCTACCTCAATTCCTTTGGAAGAGATGATATGTCGAAGGACAATTCCCTTATGAACCATTAAATGACACTTTTTCTAATTGAGTACTAAATTCTTTTCTTCACATCTTTTCAGCACACATTTAAGACTTTCTAAGCACTCGCTGAAAGATGGACCAAAGATAGAGAAATCATCTATAAAGACCTCTAGATATTGCCTTACCATATCATAAAAAATACTCATCATGTATTGCTGAAAGGTAGCGAGGGCATTACATAGTCCAAATGACATCTTTCAGTAAACAAAGGTGTCATAAAGACATGTAAATGCAGTCTTTTTTTTATCTTCGGGGGCTATCTCTATCTGATTGTAGCCTGAATACCTGTCAAGGAAACAGTAATAGGAATGACTAGCTAGCCTTTTCAAAATTTGATCATTAAAGGGCAAAGGCAAGTGGTCCTTCCTCGTAACGATATTCAACTTCCTGTAGTCAATGCACATTCTCCAACCAGTAGTAACTCTAGTGGGCACGAATTCATTATTAGCACTGCCTACGAAGGTGATTCCAGACTTTTTACAAACTACCTGAATTGGACTCACCCATTGACTATCGGATATAGGGTATATGATACCTACATCCAATAGTTTAAGAACTTTAGCTTTGACCACTTCCTTCATGTTTGGATTTAGTCTACATTGTGATTTCTGAGAAGACTTTGCATTATCCCCAAGATAAATGCAATGAGTACAAATCTAATGACCAATTCCCTTGAGATCCACAATCATCTATCTAATGGCTTCTTTGTGCTCAATGAGAGTAGATATGAGCATACTCTCCTGTTCTTGCTCAAGGTGGGATCAAATCACTACCGGGTATATCTCATTTTAACCTAAATAGACATACTTCAAATCAGAGGGTAAAAGTTTTAGGTCAAGCTTCGGTGCCTTGAAGTTAAATGGTAGAGGCACTTCACGAGTTTGGGATAAGTTTTCAAATTGTGGCCTCCATTTTTTAACTTCAAGTACCGGTGTAGTATCAAGCATGACACCCATTTCCCTAATTATGTCATCAAAATCATGGGAGTGGGCTAGACACGTCTCTAGAGGATCAGAGGATAAGATTAGAGGCATTCTTTCTTCTACAAAATAGTCAATCATGTAAATGTCATGAAAATTGTCATCATCCTCTAACTGTCTGGCTGTATTGAAAAATATGTTAAACTCTAATGTCAAATTCCCGAAAGACATACTCACGAATCCATTCTTGTAATCAATGATTACGTTTGAAGTGGAAAGGAATGGGAAACCAAGAATGATGGGAATCTGAGTGCTCATGTTACTGATGGGTTCCATATCTAGCATGATAAAATCCATAGGGTAGTGGAATCTATCAACATGGACCAACAAATCCTCAATTATCTCTCTCGGTACATGAACAAAGCGATCAACAAGTTGTAATGTGCTTAAGGTGGGTTTTAATTCATGCAAATCTAACTGTTTGTACATCGAGTAGGTAATCTGATTTACGCTCACTCAAAAGTCAAGAAGTGCATGCTCAATTCGGTAGTTTCCGATTACACAAGGTATAGTTAGGCTACCAGGATTTTTGAATTTCTGTGGCACATTTTTCTTTAGGATGGTAGACAATTTCTCAGTCAAGAAGATTTTCTTTTGAATATTTTATCGTCCTTTAGTCATACACAAGTCTTTCAGTAATTTGACATATAAAGGTATTGGTTTTACGACATCAAGTATAAGAATATTGACCTTCACTTGTTTCAACTCCTGTAGAATATCTTGAGAGTTAGAGAGAGATTTTGGTGCAATTAACCGTTGGAAAAATGGAGCAATCAGCTTCCCTTGAGGTTCTAGTTCTAATTCTTATGGAGCATGGCTAGATCCATCATCTTTGTCGTCTTCCAGTTCTTCAGGCCTTTTAGACCTAACTGCAATAGTTTTGTCAATGGTCTTCCCACTCTTAAGAGTGGTGATAGATTTAGCTTGCTCCATTTGATTTGAAGAGCTTGGATCACTTATTTCATATTGTGGTTTAGGATTGGGGAGAGGTTGAGCAAGAAGCACCCCTTTTCTATAACCGTCATATGTGAATCCATCTTTTGCATAAATTTTGTAAGTTCTCATATTGCTTGAGTAAGCTCTTGTGAGGAATTTGGAACCGATTCTTCTTGAGGTTTCCCTTTATTTGGATTTTGATTGAAGAAACCTTGAGGGGTAATGTTTGTCTATTCCTCCAACTAAATTTTGAATGATTTCTCCAACCAGGATTGTATGTATTGGAGGTAGGTTCATTGTAATGTCTTTGGTAATTGTTCACGGCATTGGATTGCTCATTCAACACCTCTTGAAAGGTAGGTATTGTTGGAGAATTTTTAGTTGTGTGAACGTTGCAAGCACAAATACCGTAAACAATACCCTTATCCGTATCCTTCTTTAATTCCATGACCTCGAGTTTCCTGGTGAGATAAGTCATTTTAGCATTAATATCATCGTCCTCTTTCAGGAGATACATTCCACCCCTCTCCTCGGATTGAGTCAGCATAGACATGGTGCTTGGCTTTGGGTATGAGTCCCATGATCATGTGTTTTCAGCAAGTTTATCTAAGTAGTCCTACACATCATTGACATTTTTATTCATCAATTCCCCATTGCACATTGTCTCGATCAATTAGCGCATGGAAGATGTCAGACCATCATAAAAGAAGTGTGTAATGCGTCACATTTCAAATCCGTATTGTGGGCATGAACTGACAAGATCCTTGAACTGCTTCCAACATTACAAGAATGTTTCATCCTTCTTTTGGGCGAAGTTCATGATTGACTTTCTAAGGTTGTTCGTTTTATTATGTAGAAAAAATTTCTTTATGAACTCCCTTATCATGTCATTCCATGTGCCAATAGGTTAAGGACGTAGTGAATGCAACCATATCTTAGTTTTCTCTTTCAAAGAAAAGGGAAAGAGTTTCAACCTAACTGTGTCATCAGACACGTTAAGAAAGTATAAAGTGACTATGATCTCATCAAACTCTTTCAGGTGTAAGTATGGATCTTCTGACTCAAGCCCATGAAATTTTGGAAGGAGTTGGATCACCCTTGGCTTGATATCCATGTGTCTCGTATTCTATAAAAAAAACCATGCATGAGGGCATACTCAACCTCGCCGGTTGTAAATAATCTCTTAAAGTACATGGTGGGGGTGCTTGATACACCTCATTATCATCCTGGATGTCCTCCACCCTAGGTGGGCTAGAAGAGGTTGGTTTGCAGCCATCACTTCAATTAACTCTGGGGATCTCGAGCGGTGTATAATCCTGCGATGGATAGTTAACCACTCAACCAATCCTCCTTCAGTCAAGAGATGTCGAGTGTTATCATAGACCCACTTGGGCATGAAACACTCGCAACTCTCAATCTTAGATTCTAACCTAAATCTAAAAAGGAAGAAAAGAATATAAAACTAGAAAGAAAGAGAAAAGTTGGAAAGAAGTTACCAATTTGGAAAATCCTAATCAACATCCTGCAAAACAAAGCAAAACAAGTCAATTTCTAAAAATAGGAAGTCTAAAAATAGAAAGTAAACTAGTTTCTAAAAAAAAAAAATTTCTAAAAACCAAAAATAGAAAGTTTCTACAAACAAATTAGGAAAGTTCTAACCCTACAAATAGAAAGTAAATTAGTTTCTAAAAATAAAAGAAAACTTAGAATTAGAAATTTCTAAAAATAGAAAATAAAACCCTAATACTAAAAACAGAAAAATAGAGAAATTAGAAGGAGATTACCAATTTAGAAAGTCTATATCAAAATCCTACAAAATAGGAAAGTTAGGTTAGTTTCTAAAAATAAAAGAAAACCTAAAATTAGAAAACTATAAAAAAACTAATCGTAACCTAATTCTAAGACTAATTAATCTTAGAAAAATGTAATCGTCAATCCCCGGCAACTGCGCCAAAAACTTGTTCACCACCCCAAGAATATGGTTGCGATGTAGTAATAATCTCAGTAAAACCGAGGTCGAATCCATAAGGACTGAACCTTGTACGCAATCTAAAAGTAACTAGGACTAGAAATCGAACAGGATGTACTCTAAATTAGGAAATTTTAAGGGAATAATGGTGAAATCTTAAACTAAAACTTGTAAAATTTAAAGGTCAGAAACTAGGGCTTCCAAGGATCCACTTGTAGAGATAAGGGAGATCTACGCTTGATTTACGTTTGGTGGGAGATTTCAGCCAGTGGATGTTCCAAGAATTGATTTTAGCTCCATGGTTGGGGTAAAGACCCCCTTCCCGAGCTTTGTAGATGGTTCGAGTCAATGATTCGATCATCATATGGGTCGTACAATGCCCCGTAATTTTCGGGGAAAACTGGTGCATAAGGTGTAAATTTTCCTACGTTGAGATGCTTGGTGGGCCCCACATCAATGTTTTTTGAGAAATTTACCCCGTTCATTGGATTCATGGTGAAATTTCGGTCGAAAAGTAGTGGTTTTGGTCTATTTTTGGTGTTGTCCACTGTATCAAATCACCCTGTCGTTCATCCTGTGTTTGATGATGATCTACATGTGTACACGTGCATGGGACCAAACGGCCTCCAATGGTATGGTCGGCCCCACCCCCTGGACACAATGAACTGTTCAGATCAATTATATGGGCTCCAATGGTGGGCCACAACATGCCACAGCCGAGGTGCGTTGCAGACGCTGGCGAGAATTCGAATCCGCATGGGTCAACACCCTTTGACTAGGTGTCCAAGTGTAATGCACGTCGAGTGCACTTGTGCACTATGCACTGACACTGCCAATGGGGTCCACTTGTGATGTTTTTGAGAAATCCACTTCATCCATTCATTTTACCACCTCATTTAAGAGGTTGTGGCCATAATTGAAGCATATCCAGATATTAGGTGGGCCCCAGATCAGTGTTTTATGGTCTGATCTATTCGTTGGGCCACTTCCATAGTGATCCAAGGGTTGAATTTCGACGTGTATGGTTAATTTAGGGTTCTCGGGCCAGATATAAAGTTTTGATCGAAATAGATGGTGGAAACCCTTTGATCTTGCATTCAGGATAACTTTCAGGCCTCTTTATCATTGATTAATTGATTTTCTGAGATCTTTTGCGTGTAAATTCTTTGATCTCGGTCCCCTAAGATCCGTCCCTTGCCTTGGTGATTTCAGAGTGTTAAATCCATGATTTTAGTACCCCTTTTTAGTCCAGGCTCTTAAATTCACCTTGCAAAAAAAACATGATTAAAATAGGACGTTAAACACTATTGTGTACGTAAAATTAGGTAATGATTGGTGTCTAATATACAATATTTGACCCTTAACAGGTGACCCCGGGAAAACCTTTTTCATAGTGAAAGCCAAAATTACATGGAGAGTAATTTTAGGAGTGGAGCAGGTGTGGTTGTTTTAAGATAGCTTTTAAAATATCAAACCACTATAAACATCTGTGTTATGTGGCGAATGCCTTTATTTTTTTATGTAGTGAATGATTGTATTTAAATTTCAGTTAAAGTGATGAATGTTGTAATATTTTATTTTTATTTACCCTTGAAAAGTTTGAAGTTTTGATTTTAAAGAAATTCGTGAAATAAGGTTGTCCTACTTAAAACTTTAGGTGAAGGTTGTTTTACGAATTATTCGAAATCAACGTTTCAATACTTAACCAATTGAGAACTCTGATTTATTTACATATTTAGCACTTATTTGCATTATTTGGTCTAGTCATATTCCCCCCCCCCCCCCCCCCCCCCCTCGAGACATCTTAAGCTCTCCTTTTTAATAACGAATAGAGGGCTGGTAAATTTTGTAGATGTTTTGAGAGAATGTAATAGGCCGGTGGATGGGATGGCCTGCATGGGGTCTGATCTCCAAGGCTCCTTTCTTACCAGTCGTGTGTCCCACCTTGCTTCACTTATCAGGGGACTTCTTTTCCTAGATAGAGTAGATCTAGAGCCATTATCTTTTCCGGGGCTATCACACTACAAAAAAACAGAGCTTGGACGACCGATGGGGTAACCCTTTGCCCGCGCCAGTTTTAACGGCCACAGGCAAAGGGTCCTATAAATTTTAAAAAAGAAGCCCTAGCGCCGTCTCTCACTCTCTCTCTCTCTCTCTGCCTCTCCCTCTCCACTCCCTCTCACTATCCTTCCCTCTCCCTCTCCAATCCCTCTCGCTCTCTTTCTCCCTCTCACTCTTGCGTGCTCTCCCTCTCCCTCCCTCTCTCTGTCTCCCCCTCTTCCTCTCCCTCCCCCTCTTGCACTCTCCCTCTCATGCGCTCTCCCTCTCCCTCTCCCTCTCTACTTGCTCTCCCTCTCACTCTCTCTATCCTTATCTCTCTCTCTCTCTCTTAACCCTAGTCCTCTCTCTCTCTCTATCTCCTCGGCCCTTTGCTGCAGTTCGGCCTTCCGCTGCTTGTGAATCTCCGATTCTCAGGTATGATGTAAGGCTTTTCCCTTCTTGCTATTAATTTATGCGTTGTCGAATCCCTAATTAAGGATTTGCATTGTTGAATCCCTTTTTAGGGATTTGCATTGTCGAAACCCTTATTAGGGTTGGCATGCACTTTTTTTTTCCTAGTTCTAAAAAAAAAAATTGAAGCAGATCCAATCTCAAGGCTTGTTCGTCAGATCAATGGCCCACACTGACATGAGACGAATTGATTGGATGTGGCGTCAGTGGATCCTTGACTATGGGGCCCACCGTGATGTATGTGTCTTATATCAATGTGGTCCGTCCATTTTGACAACTCATTTTGGGGCATGATCTAAAAAAAAATAAAAAATGAAGCAGATCTAAATCTCAGGGGGGTCATACTAAAAACTTGTGGGCCACAAAAGTTTTGGATCAAGCTTATATCTGTGTGGTCCCTTCATCCAGGTCTTTGTGACCTTATCAAAAGTTTGGATGGGAAATAAACATTCTGGTGGCCCCCAAGAAGTTTTTAATGATGGGTATTTAATCACCACTCTATTTCTGTGTTGTAATCACCACTCTATTTCTGTGTTGTGGTCCACCTGAGATTTAGAGCTACTTCATTTTAAGATCATTCCCTTAAAATGAGCTATCAAAACAGATGGACGGTGTGGATGTAAGGCACATACATCATGGTGGGTCCCACAGTCAGGCACATACATCAAAGCTATGGCTCTCACTCTATCACTACTACTGCTTATTCTTTATTTATTTTTCTTTTTAAAACTTACTTATGCTAAATAGCCCAACAAGGTTTTTGATCTCAATGCGTTTGTCACCAATCATGAAAAGTTGCTATCTACTCACTTCACAACAGTACTAAAATTTAGCAAGATCTTCTCAAATTCCTTACATAAAGCAATGGGATTCTACATATTGTGTTTTATATTCCATTTTTGGATGTGCATATTGCCATGATGTGATTGCTTGTTACATTCACTACTATTTTTTTTTTCTTTTCCTTTATTCTGTTTTCTTTTTTTCTTTTTCTTTTTTTTCCTTTTTTCACTTTTAATTTAGAAGGAAAATAGCTATTTTTTAAGCTACAGTATTACAATTTTTGCTTAGATCTATACTATGGCCTTCTAATCATGTAATAAATATGGCTTAACAATGCCAATAATCTGTCTTAAAAGATGTTGATTCTTATGCTTCTTTATGTTAGGAACAAATATACTAAACAATTCTACTTCATATTTTCTGTTTAGTTGAATCTGCAATTTTATTTGACACATTTAGTACTTTTTTTTTTTTTTTCATTTAGTACCTGTTTGGTAGATGCAAAAATGTGTTCGTCTCATTTTAGTTAACAATGATTATGTATTAGAGATTGTTATTTGTATTACATAATCACTTTTAACATGAACTCATTATCTATTAGAGATCAAGATTAATGCATAGTTTCTGTTAACCAAAATTTGATGAACTCATTTTTTAGGTGTCTACCATATGACAATTATTTCACTTCAATATGGAGTGCTTGTTATTGGACCCACCGGAAGGTGAGGCTCAGCACTCTGGTTCAGTTATGGCCTCTAAGATCAAGCTTGATCTGCCAAATTCTTGTCCAAAAGGTGTAAATTGTTTAATGGGTTTTCATGATGATCAAGGGGCTATTTATTTTGTGCTTCTATGGAAAATTATTTGGAGTTAAATCCCTAAGTTCCACGGTTCTTCTAACGGGGTGCCACTTTCATGCTTTGGGAGCAGCTCTCTCCACAGCCATTTGTACTTGAAAACATTTTGAAACACATGCTTCCATGCTCCAGCACCTGAATCTGTCACGACTTTCCACATAAAATACTTGTGCAGCTAATGTTGAATCTCAGGCAGGTGTTGCCGTGACTTCACATCGTCATTGTATAAAACATATTTGTACAATACTATTTTGCAGATGGCATCACACTAGTCCTATGCAGTTTCCTCATGGTAACGATTCTCTCAAACCTTGGTCCACTGACTACGACCTTGGTCTATCATTTAAGTAAGGCATTGTCTCATAGTGAATTCATATTCCTGATTGTAACTTAGCATTTGTTATTATCTGGTATCTATACTAGCTTTATTTTTGCTGATTCGGTAAGGAATCACATCTTTCTGTGGACCTTGGTCTAGCTTTATTTTTGCTGATTCGGTAAGGAATCACATCTTTCTGTGTGATGTAGTTTCTCCAAATGCATCCTAACATAAGCCTGGCATTGCTAGTTTTAAGCTATGAGTGCTTGTTTTTCCTTTGATTACATTTCCAATTAATGTTGTTTTGACTTCTTGCATACATGTGCTGATTGGTACAGGTTGCAGATGAATTTGTTAAGAGGCGTGAACAGACGGAATGGTAAGTTGTATCTTGTCTAGAAACTTGATTGCCCACATCATTCATTTCAATGATGAATCATGTTTGTATGGAGTTTGGCTAGCTGGTTTGGGACTTAACACGAGAATCAAGCAGGCCAAATTCATTATATTTGTCTTATTAGTGTAATTTAGATGCCATGTTGTCTCTCCAGTTTCTGTCCACTTCACTGACCACTTGAAATCTATTGAAAATTTTGAAATAGGCTCTAAGTGGAGATATTGAAAGCGTTGGTGTAAAACTAATACTTAAGTTGCCTTCTTTGGAAGTTGTCCATGATCACCTGCATTGTGTTGATATAGCTATATTATATACAGGTTTCACTACCTGAAAACCTCAGTTGATAGAGACACAATAATGGCTATTGCTTTCAATGGTACATTCAAAACATCTTTCTGACATTCACTTGCTCTTGACAGTGTGTGCAAGAGAACTACAAGTCTCAAGCATTCATCAGCAATAACAACTGATTCCTCAGTCATGGTTTCCAAAAATCAAGATGATAATCTCCTTGTTACATAGTTTGCATCCATTCCTACTTGTTACTGTCTATATGATGGTGGTCACATATCAGTAGCATTGATATGGAATTACCTGCATATCCATAAGAGTGATTTGCATGCATTTGATGCATTGTCTATATAGAGTGAAAACCAACATGTTATTGTCCTTGTTCTGCTCAAGCTATTGAGTTTTCATAGGCCAGTCTGGTAAGGGATATTTCTTGCTTTCTTCAAGGCAGAAGAAAGTTCTACATGTAGAAAGAAAGTTAATTTACAATGGCATCATCACAAATTTCAGCTTTATCTCCAATATAGAGTTATTAATTTGTTGTGGTTTCTTGTGGTTGTTCCGTGTGAGGATAAACTTAGTCATTTGCAAGGACAATTGTGGTCTGGAGTGAGTTTTAAGTCCCTGTTGCAATTAGTAGTCAAAGGCACTATGTTCACTTGAGTCACAAGGGCCCCTAGATTGCTTGAGGCAGGTGCACACCCATGGGAGGATGGGACTGATTGTTGTAGTTGGGAAAGAATCAAGTGCGACAATGGGACAGGCCGAGTGACTAAAATTTCTCTCAATAATACTAGGGAATATGAGTTGGGAGAATGGTATTTGAATGCCGACTTACTTCTATCCTTTGGAGAACTGCAGAGCCTCAATTTGTCATTTAATTACCTGCGTGGTTTGGTTGATCATGAAGGTACCTTTATCTCCTACAATCTTAACATTCTTCCTTGATGATTTAAAACAGGACTTCCTTCAGATGGCCCAGTAAATTGAATTGTAAAGATTTCAAGGTACGTATGAAACTCTAAGAGTACATTTGGAACACTTATTAATGAACTGCAATTTACTTGTTCACATTCATATCAGGGATTTCTCGTTTCTTAATTCTAATTCTATCAATTTCAATTTGGACCTGAAAAAGGGCCTTAATGGCAATGAGTGTTTGATTGTCATATAATTTCATCCAAGTATTAGGAAAAGCAAAATAAGAGCATTTGATTTAACAAGACTTATTAATGAACTGCAATTAACTCTAAGAGTTTTTGATTTAACAAGTTGAGATGGCACTATCTTGATGATATAAACATTATAAGCATTTCATTTATACATATTTTGAAGCTTCGAAGAGTGTTATGCAGATTTTATGGGAAATTGGAACAGCTAGGTACACTGGTTCTGGAACCACATGGATAAAGGTGCGGACCTCCGCCTTTGAATCGTTGACCCATTATGCCAGAATCTCTTAAATGATTTATCCACATGTTGCCTTCCTTTTAGTTTTGTTGTAGTTTAGTAATTTTATTTTATAAGCGTATGTCATTCAAGGTGACCTTTAAAGAGGATGCTTATATGATTTTGTCACTGGTTTCCTCTTCAATCTAAATGCAGTGATTTAAACATGTCCATCTAATAAATGCAGGATATTAACTGAACTTGCTGCCTTGTCTAGTCAGCAACATTGTGCCTCGTTTCAAAAACAAACACTACCAAAAAATCGGGCAAAGGATATAGCCAATGGCGGATTTTATCTACAGTTTAAAGTTGTCACTACCAGAAAAAGGGCAAAGGCTACGGATAAAATCCGTAGCCACAGACCTATGGCTATGGTTTTAGTCCGTAGCTAGTCCGTGGCACGACCATAGTCGTAGGTGCCGTAATAATATGTTTGGAACTTATAGCTACGGATTTAATCCGTAGCTATTCGTTACAACAACTACGAATATAATCTGTAGGAATTATATTTGTAGCTATAATAAGTATAAACAGCTACGGATATTATTTGTAAGTAAAAGTCCGTAGCAATATGACAAATTTAATAATGGCTACAACTGTCAGATTATCGGTTACGGTCAATATCCGTGGCTATTTTGTACATTAAAAAATAAATGCTACGGATTTAATCCGTAGTCATAGACCTATAGCTATGGTCAATATTCGTGCTATAATCATGCATTCATTCAATTACCATTCATTCATTCAATCAATTACAATTATAATTACAATATTAATGCTGAAATTACAAATCTTGGTGAGTCAGTGTGCACACGCATATGGCCAGGTGCATCCTTCATCCACAATAGATAGAAAATGAATGCGAGTATCAATAGTCTACATGCACATCCAACAACTATACCAATAACTTCTCCTGTGCATCTTCTATAATTATTCGAGGGCAAACCACCACTAGAGGACTCTGCAACATAAAAACAAAGAATCAGTCAATTGAAGAAGGATGAAAATTAAATGCAAGGAAAACATAGAAATAGGATAGTTGAGAACCTAGAGAAACATGTATGGCTGACACTAGTGGCCCGAAAGTTGCTTGAAATGGAATGGACAGCTGGTTCCGCACCTAGGCCTTACGTTATCACTATTCTACCCAATGTATTCTTACTTCTAAAACTTCAACCTAGTGTTAATTAATTTTATTTTTTATCTTTCCATTTTCAATATTATTTTGTGAAATATTTTTCAACAGCCACACAATCCACATCCCAACACCACCAAGTTACTTGTTGTCATGGACACCATGCAAACCACATCCCTTAAATTGCGAGCCTCATGTGGATATAACACAGGTTTGTACCAATCTTTTTTCCTAGAGTATTTCCTAATAACAAAAGTACCTCCACTTTTATAATTCCCTCTTTGTACCTCTTCCATGGTCCTCACAGCATGGTTTTACTAGCTCAAGAATGAGCGTTCTACTTTGAAGGTAATAGAGTCTATTGATACACAATGATTGTCATATCTAGGGTGAAGGATGCGAATCATCAGAAAATAGCCCTTGAATTGCAGTGAAGATTTCCCCGACTCCTACTTGAAAGAAATATGGTTGCAATTTGGAGCCTTCAGCCTCAATATGGATTTTAAGAGAGAAGGTGAATAACTACTACAATTTGGTCCTTTTTTGTCTCTCTCTACCGAACAACTTATTGATACTCGAATCCAGCATAACCAAACATAGACTTAAAATATTAACATAAAGAAACCAACAGTTGATATTCAGAAAAAGTAAGATTTTAGAGACATATAGCATATGAATTTCAAAAACTAACATTTTTAAGGTTGCATCCAAGTCTGGATCCTCTTTGTAATTGAAAGCTTCAACAAAGCCTAGCTCATTTTTTAGAAGATCAACCTAAAATATATCATTGAAATTTTATCTGTGTTAGAAATGGAATATGCCTCGATGCAAATAAGGTTGTAATTCCAACAAAAGGTGTGCCTTTTGTTTTGTGCCAGCACTTCTAACAACATAATTTAACCAACTCAACTAAAATTTTTTCTTGGTTTAAAGAAAAATGAGACTGTCCCCTCTTTATTCCAATAAAGTACAGATTCCTTAGGGTTGCTAATCTACATTGTTTTGCATGTTATTTAGGAAAATGTGACATGTAAAAGCATTTTATTGTTCGAAGTGCAAACTGTTAAAACCATGCAAATTGTTTAAACCATGAAAATGTGAGATGCAAACTGTTAAAACCATGCATCAGGTGTGACTTCATTCTACCTAGTGCTACTTTGAATAACTTCTGTAGGGATTGGCTCGTATAAGTTATTAGAACAAGTGTGTATTGCCTAACGTATTTCTAGGTCTATCATGGTAGCCAGCTGGACACAACATACGAGTATAAGAAAATGGGCTTTTTGTGAGCCAAAGTTCATGGGTGAATATAGGTTATATGTTTAGGTTAAGGTTTAGGGATTCGGGTTCGCGTTCGGGTTTAAGTTATAAGTTTTGTTTTAGTTTATAGGTTATATGTTTAGGTTAAGGTTTAGGTTTTGGGATTTGAGAATAGGTTTAGGTTGGGTTATAGGTTAAGGTTTAGGTTTAAGTTATAGGTTTTGGGATTTGAGAATAGGTTTAGGTTTAGGTTGGGTTATAGGTTAAGGTTTAGGTTTAGGTTATAGGTTTTGGGATTTGAGAATAGGTTTAGGTTATAAGTTTGGGTTTAGGTTGGGTTATAGGTTTAAGGCTTAGGTTTTGGTTATAGGTTTTGGGATTTGAGAATAGGTTTTGGTTATAAGTTTAGGTTTAGGTTAGGTTATAGGTTAAGGTTTAGGTTTAGGTTATAGGTTTTGGGATTTGAGAATAGGTTTAGGTTATAAGTTTAGGTTTAGGTTGGGTTATAGGTTAAGGTTTAGGTTTAGGTTATAAGTTTTGGGATTTGATAATAGGTTTAGGTTATAAGTTTAATTTTAGGTTTAGGTTATAGGTTTAGGTTAAGGTTTAGGTTAAGGTTATAGGGTTTAGGTTATAGGTTTAGGTTATAGGTTATGGGTTTAGGTTTAAGTTATAGGTTTACATTTTAGGTTTAGGTATAGGCTTAGGTTATAGGTTATAGGTTATATGTTTAGGTTAAGTTTAAGGGATTCGGGTTCGGGTTTAGGTTATAGGTTATAGGTTATAGGTTTAGGTTAAGGTTTAGGTTTAGATTATGGGTTTTGAGATTTGAGAATAGGTTTAGGTTATAAGTATGGGTTTAGGTTCGGTTATAGGTTAGGGTTTAGGTTTAGGTTTAGGTTATAGGTTATAATTATAGGTTTATGTTTAGGTTAAGGTCTAGGTTTAGGTTATAGGTATAGGTTTTGGGATTTGAGAATAGGTTTAGGTTATAAGTATGGGTTTAGGTTGGGTTATAGGTTAAGGTTTAGGTTTAAGTTTAGGTTATAGGTTATAAGTATAGGTTTATGTTGAGATTAAGGTCTAGGTTTAGGTTATATATAGGTATAGGTTTTGGGATTTGAGAATAGGTTTAGGTTAAGGTTATAAGTATATGTTATACGTTAAGGTTTAAGTTTAGGTTTAGGAAATCGGGTTCGGGTTTAGGTTTGGGTTTAGGTTATAGGTTTAGTTTATAGGTTAAGGTTTGGGTTATAGGTTTAGGTTAGGTTTAGGTTATAAGTTATTGGTTATATGTTATAGGTTATTGTTTTGGGGAATTGAGAATTGGTTAAGGTTTAGGTTTAGGAAATCGAGTTTGGGTTCAGGATTGGGTTTAAGTTTGGGTTTTCAAGTTTAGGTTTTGTTTGGGAATTGAGATTAGGATTAGGTGTAGGTTTAGGTTTAGGGATTTGAGAATACATTTAGGTTTTAGGTTTAGGTTATATGTTTAGGTTTAGGTTAAGGTTTGGTTATAGGTTATAAGTTTAGGTTATAGGTTATAGGTTATATGTTAAGGTTTAAGTTATAGATTTTGGTTTAGGTTAAGGTTATAGGTTTTGGAATTTGAGAATAGGTTTAGGCTATAAGTATGGGTTTAGGTTGGGTTATAGGTTAAGGTTTAGGTTTAGGAAATCGGGTTCGGGTTCGGGATCGGGTTTAGGTTATAGGTATAGGTTTTGGGATTTGAGAATAGGTTTAGGTTATAAGTATGGGTTTAGGTTGGGTTATAGGTTAAGGTTTAGGTTATAGGTTATAAGTATAGGTTTATGTTTAGGTTAAGGTCTGGGTTTAGGTTATAGGTATAGGTTTTGGGATTTAAGACTAGGTTTAGGTTATAAGTATGGGTTTAGGTTGGGTTATAGGTTATGGTTTAGGTTTATGTTTAGGTTTAGGTTATAGATTATAAGTATAGGTTTATGTTTAGGTTAAAGTCTAGGTTTATGTTACAGGTATAGGTTTTGGGATTTGAGAATAGGTTTAGGTTAAGGTTATAAGTATAGGTTATAGGTTAAAGTTTAGGTTTAGGAAATCGGGTTCGGGTTCGGGCTCGAGATCGGGTTTAGGTTATAGGTTATAGGTTATAGGTTAAGGTTTGGGTTATATGTTTAGGTTAGGTTTAGGTTATAGGTTATAGTTTTTGAGAATTGAGAATTGGTTAAGGTTTAGGTTTAGGAAATCGGATTCAGTTTCGAGATCGGGTTTAAGTTTGGGTTTTCAAGTTTAGGTTTAGGTTTAGGTTAGGGAGTTGAGATTAGGATTAGGTGTAGGTTTAGGTTTAGGGATTTGAGAATACATTTAGATTTTAGGTTTAGGTTTATGTTAAGGTTTGGTTATAGGTTATAAGTTATAGGTTATTTGTTAAGGTTTAGGTTATAGGTTTTGGTTTAGGTTAAGGTTATAGGTTTTGGGATTTGAGAATAGGTTTAGGTTATAAGTATGGGCTTAGGTTGGGTTATAGGTTAAGGTTTAGGTTTAGGAAATCAGGTTCGTGTTCGGGATCGGGTTTAGGTTTGGGTTTAGGTTATAGGTATAGGTTTTGGGATTTGAGAATGGGTTTAGGTTGGGTTATAGGTTAAGGTTTAGGTTTAGGTTTAGGTTATAGGTTATAAGTATAGGTTTATGTTTAGGTTAAGGTCTAGGTTTTGGTTATAGGTATAGGTTTTGGGATTTGAGAATAGGTTTAGGTTAAGGTTATAAGTATAGTCAATAGGTTAAAGTTTAGCTTTAGGAAGTCGAGTTCGGGTTCGGGATCGTGTTTATGTTTGGGTTTAGGTTTTGGGTTATATGTTATAGGTTTAGTTTATAGGTTAAGGTTTGGATTATATGTTTAGGTTAGGCTTAGGTTATAGGCTATAGGTTATATGTTATAGGTTATAGTTTTTGGGAATTGAGAATTGGTTAAGGTTTAGGTTTAGGAAATCGAGTTCAGGTTCGAGATCAGGTTTAAATTTGGGTTTTCAAGTTTAGGTTTAGGTTTAAGTTAGGGAGTTGAGATTAGGATTAGGTTTAGGTTTAGGGATTTGAGAATACATTTAGGTTTTAGGTTTAGGTTAAGGTTAAGGTATGGTTATAGGTTATAAGTTTGGGTTGTAGGTTATAGGTAATATGTTAAGGTTTAGGTTATAAGTTTTGGGATTTGAGAATTGGTTTAGGTTAAGGTTTAGGTTTTTAGTTATAAGTATAGGTTTATGTTTAGGTTAAGGTCTAGGTTTAGATTATAGGTTAAAGTTAGCGAGTTGAGATTAGGATTAGGTGTAGGTTTAGGTTTAGGGATTTGAGAATACATTTAGGTTTTAGGTTTAGGTTTTGGGATTTGAGAATAGTTTTAGGTTATAAGTATAGGTTTAGGTTGGGCTATAGGTTAAGGTTTAGGAATTTGAGTTTAGGTTATAGGTTATGGGTTATAGGGTTAAGGTTAGGGTTTAGGTTATAGGTTTAGGTTATAGGTTTAAGTTATAGGTTTAGGTTTAGGTTTTAGGTTTAGGTATAGGCTTAGGTTATAGGTTATAGGTTATATGTTTAGGTTAAGGTTTAGGGATTCGGGTTTGGGTTCGGGTTTAGATTCGGGTTTAGGTTATAGGTTATAGGTTTAGGTTAAGGTTTAGGTTTAGGTTATGGGTTTTGGGATTTGAGAATAGGTTTAGGGTATAACTATATGTTTAGGTTGGGTTATAGGTTAAGGTTAAGGTTTTAGTTATGGGTTTTGAGATTTGAGAATTGGTTTAGGTTATAAGTATAGGTTTAGGTTGGAATATAGGTAAATGCTTAGGTTTAGGTTATAGGTTTTAGGATTTGAGAATAGGTTTAGGTTATAAGTTTAGGTTTAGGTTAGGTTATAGGTTAAGGTTTAGGTTTAGGTTAGGTTATAGGTTAAGGTTTAGGCTTATGTTATAAGTTTTAGGTTATAACTTTAGGGAATTGAGAATAGGTCTAGGTTATAGGTTTAAGGTGTGGTTTAGGTTAAGGGTGTGGTACCTGTAAATATAGATATAAACATAACCTGTCCAAATGGTCAGGCCCCTCTAATGTTGT
This sequence comes from Magnolia kwangsiensis, assembly GCA_037074715.1. Lineage (NCBI taxonomy): Eukaryota > Viridiplantae > Streptophyta > Magnoliopsida > Magnoliales > Magnoliaceae > Magnolia > Magnolia kwangsiensis. Next base: position 71,015,604 of record CM073574.1, on the reverse strand, counting down.
CCATAGGAAATGGAAAGCTTCATCATGGTCATAATAGCGGTTCTCACCTTCCACGGACCTCCGCTCATCCGTATAGCTCCGACGCACATCCGGGTCTGCTCCATTAATTTTGAGAAAATACATAAACACGGCCTGTATAAATGGTCAGGCCAGTCCAATGCTGTCCATAGGAAATGGATAGCTTCATCATGGTCATAACAACATTTTCCACCTTCCAGGGACCCCCGTTCAACATCCGAATAGCTCTGGCGCACATCCGGGTCTGATCATTTAAATAAAATAAATTATCATGATCATTTAAATCTCTCTCTTTTAATTTTTTAAATTTCCATTATAATAATTACCTGAAATTATGATGTTTTCTCAAGATAGAAGTCCAATCCATCCCAACTTGTACACCTGTTGGGACAAGCAATTCAAACAACATCCTGCAACACATTTAAATTCCTAAGCCGTCTCACTTTAGTCTTATATATTGAATGCCTAATGTACAGTCTCTTAAATTGGTGCGAACCATACCTGAATTGAGTGTAATGAATCTACATCTCTTCTGCTCTTGAGTAGCATTAGCCATCAAAGAAGAGTTAATTTGAGCTGCTTTCCCGAATTGAGTGTAATGAATTTACATCTCTTCTGCTCTTGAGTAGCATTAGCCATCAAAGAAGAGTTAATTCGAGCTGCTTTCCCTTAAATCTTCACAGTCATTCTTCCATAATGAGCAATTCTCATCTTCCACATAAGTAAAAGCTCTGATAAATTATAAAGACAAGATGACAATATATTCATTGCCAAAAAAAGAAAGTTTAAATACAAAACAAAGGAAAATGGAAAGCCTAAGATTCATCTTGAGCTCACCATCGTTATCTTACAGAATTCCCTTTAGTAGTTAGCTCGGAGAAAATTTAAAGGAAACCCATTGTTGTACAGTGTGAAAAAGGCTTTGAATATTTGTTTCTTTAGCAATTGAAGTTCATTGTGAGATTCTAGATCTTAGGAGAGTTGTTGTCATGCCAGTATCTTGAGGATATGCAAGATCAAGTGCCAGGTGACTGGTGTCTTATGGATAGATGGGGGAAGAAATGGACTGAAAGCTTTTCACAGAAAGATGCACAAAAGGTTAAAATGGATATCACTGATGAAAACAATCTTAACCATTTGATCGGCGACCTATAAACTGAAACTAGATAAATAGGTCAAAGCAAATGCACTCAATTTGAATAATGTGACAAAATGAGGCATGTTTCAAAGGTTAAATTTTCACCAAACAACATTGCACCACTAGTTAAGTTTTAAAGGCAAGAAACAGATGAGAATTAGAGTCATGACTCCAATACTACTTCAAACTGGATGAAGGAAAAACCACATTGAAAGCGACTCCAATACTGATTCCAAGCACAGGCATCGATTGGAAGAGCAACGCCAAGTTGTTGTCTATGAAGGGCATATCTAGAGTTGGATGCCTTAGCTTAAGATTGTAGTAGATAGTTGAGGCTACTGCTCCCATGATCATACATGTTCAAAAAGAGGCTAGGACCTCAGGACTTGCATTAGGTAGTTCAACAAATATCTCTAGCCTGGAATTTGGATTGAAAGATCTTCCATCTATTTTTTATGGTCCATTTAGGACTGGTTACCTAGAATGGCTCAAGCAACATACAAATGAAACACCTATACAAAAACCCAGTACATTTAGGTCCATTGGGGACTGAGTACCTAAAACCGGTTGCATTGATGGCAGAAGCCATGTCTTGCATCTAGAGAAGAGGCTGATAGATTGGTAGATATAGATCAAACAACTAAATGCAGGTAGTCTAGGAGCATAAGCATGCATGTAATAACTATAAAGTTCCAAACAACCAGGACCCGAGAAAGAAAACCTGATCTTTGGCACATAACATCACAAGCTTAGTGACAACTCCAAAAGCATGCACCAGCTGAAATAGATCACTCTGAAAAACAGAAACAGGTACAAAGGCAACAACTGTGAAGATAAATTGCAATTAGAGTTTCAACGCTCAAAATAAAAAGAGATGGTTTGAAATACCTCAGATATTTCATGGCCAATGTTTCGGACATGAATAACCTTCGAAGGCTCTGTCATCTTAGCAGATCTCTGCAGCAAGAAAAATGGCAGAGAATCCAAGAATTTCACTGTTTACTATTTACGTACAGGTAAAATATAGTTGAATTCAATGTAAAGAAAAAAAGTCACTACCAATTCATGTCATTTACTTCAACATATAAAGTTAAGGGGAAAAAACTAGTAATCTTTATAGATGAGGGCCATGTAAGCCCAACTTTCATTGATCCAGACCGTACATATGGTGGTAACTAGACACTCTAGATCCAGACCGCTGCTAGAAACTTGACACTCTACCCTCAGAAGATTTCAACCAATCCATGTCCATGGAGAGACCTTTTGAATTAATGAACAATCAAAAGTTTCAATTAAGGGAATCACAAATTAGGTGGCATGGCATGCAACAAGGTTATTACATGCCATCTCAAAAAGGCTACACAAAAGGGTGGGCTAAATCAAATGATCCCAGCCCTTTGAGTGTGGGTTTATTTTCTCACCACCATTTGTTTTTACGTAACATAGATAATTAGCATCATCAAAACCAACAACATATAAGTATACATGTTATCAAATGTACAGTAAGATCTAATCACTTGAAGACCCAGCTAAACGTCGAATCTAAGTTCTCGAGTTTTTGAACATGTCAGAGTTTCTCTGATGGCAACTCACTATTAGGATTTTATAATGAGGATGGTGTTAGTAGCTTCCATTGGCCTTCCATGTATACTGAATAGTCCCATAAAGTGTCACACATGAAGAAGATGAGATCTGTACACCATGCATCTAGTGGCCCTGTTATGGGTGGTATGATGGACCATACAAAAATCACATTGCACTAGACAATACAAATCGCTGATTACTAAATTACACTAACCAATAGATTAACCTTTTAACACTGTTCAAAAAGGTAAACTCTGTAGTCTAATCCAGATAAACCAATCCAAGAGATACTGAATCAATGAAAAAAGAAATCTAAACTCACTTGGCTTATAGATGTTTATAGAACGACACACTTCCCCTTCCTTCATGAGTCAAGATCAACATTGGCACCATCTTCCTTAACTTCATCTTCTGGGTCATTTCCAAGATCTAAAAAGGTCAATGAATAACCATTAAAATGCTTCATCTTCTAGGTTCATTTCCACATCTTCTAGGTTCATTTCCAAGATCTTATATAAGTTCATTTCCTGCAACATCCTTTTGATTCTAAAAATCATTAATTAGAAATGGAACCAATTCTCTGCAAAGAACAAAGATTAACATAGATACTCTTAAACCATGTAAGCAACACTTCAAATACATGAATACTCCAACTCCAGCTTCTTGGCATTCATGATGCATTACATTCCCCAATAAAGGCTACCTACACTAGCTAACAAATCAAATATTTAAAAATGATTGCTTCTGGATGTCACGCTCCAAATCTACAAATCGGATTCATAGGAATCCCGATCGCTGAACCCGGTGCTAATAGCCTCCGTAGTACCCCATTCTCGGCCCTCAGCATACATACGCTAGGTTCCGATCTTGGGGTCTTACAAGGAGAATTTTCCAATGTACATTTTTCTCGTAAGAAGCATAACCACAAGTATACCGAAATCATAAAGGCAACATCATCATCACATACCCACTAATATAATTATTTGAATACAATACTAAAAGGGAAATACATATATCGAAATTAAAGCTCCAGAGGACAGCAGCACGCTCCAAGCTCAACGCTGATGTAACCTAACGCCACCTGCACGCATCTATCATGTATAAGCTTATAAAAACTTAGAGGGTGGTGAAATTGTATGTAAATTAAGTGCCAAGTATACAATAAAGCCCATAAATCATACATCGTCGGGGTAAGCAGAAATCTGACAAGATCATGAATCAAGCAATATCAAAATACACGATACAGATCAACTATACGAATGAGGAATAATAAAGAGTCAAATATCAGATGTCGTATCTAAACCATATAAATGCTGAAACATAGTAACCCAAAATGCTAAGTACTATGGATGCAATGCAATATGCGGTGCAAATGAAATGACTATGCTGAAATGTGAAGTCGGGATGATAATACGAAGTATCACAGGCTACGGGGTCCATCACAAGGGACTTCTATCCAAACCAGTCCCATACCTAAATTTGGATAGTAAACTCCTAGTCTCAGGTTAGTCGTGCGCCCAACCGAAATCCTGGCCATGCGAAGCTACACGTAATAAATAATTACGCACCACCAGCCCGAGTGGATAGTGAATGGATGAATGAATGAGTATACAAATCCTTCTTAGTAGGTCTACAAATTAGTGTGGTTCCTCTTTAAAAAATTATCGGGGTCTATTACACTCCACACCGACTGCCTCCTCCATAGCTGCACAGCCCAGTAAGTGGAAGAGACCTCACTATCCACCTAGCCAACAGTTTATCAATACCTACTTGGCTTGTCGATAGCGGACCCATTTACAAGCTGGTCATACTCAGCCTAGCTTATAGCCCTCTCACTCAGGCGGATAAGGTCACACCCTCTTCCAACCGACCACGACACAGTGAGAGACACGGCCTCCTCGTATAGGCACCGACGCTCATATTTCACTCGGTCTAGACGTTGGAGCATCTCATGGTACCAAGGAGGTTCTGGGATTTTCACCCAAGGACATCCTACGCGCCCAATGTGCTAGAACTAAGCATTTTCTGTGTCCCATCTGGCCATCCATGATGTGTCTTTGGAGGTCACGGCCCTGATGTCGCTAGGGCATACAATGATCAAGTCACATATATGCGAGATGCATGAGTCACACTACCCAGTCATGCAATAATCATGCGCATACGGTGCGATAATGTGGGCACTCTGTCTCATAAGGAATCCTATAAATAGTTTACACAATGGCGTATGTTATGATCAAACATTCCTCATATCAGGCATACATATGATGCGTATGGGCATGAATTATGGAGTTATACTAAGCATTTTATATGGTGATGAACTATCCTCACAACAAAGGTAAGCCTTGATGGCCTATACACAACAAGTATGGGCCTATCAATGAGCCCTAGGGAGAGTTATAATGTGGACATTTAACCAACATTATTCTTACAATGTGGACGTCAAACCAACATTGCACTCAAGGCATGGCTCGCCATAAATGTCATTACATAACCCATGGTGGAATCACACAATGCAATAGACCTTGTATACATCTCATTGGGTTTCGACCCATGGGCCTCAAATATATCAAATGGGCCTCAACCCACCGGCCCTAATACATCACAATGGGCCTTAACCCATGGGCTCCAAATACAACATAATGGGCCTCAACCCACTGGCCCTTATACATCACAATGGGCCTTAACCCATGGGCCTTAATACATCACAATGGGCCACATCATATAGGCCTCATATACATCAAGGTGGTCTCAACAACAGGCCTGATACACATCAAGGTAGCCTCAACAACCGGCCGGCATAGATATACAACACATGCATCACGGCGGACCGCACAAATAGACGACATAGATATATAATACATACAACACGCCGATGATACAACAGATACACCATTGTGCATTCCATGGATGGATAGCAGGGATAAGACATACATCATGGTGGTCCTCACCACTGTCAAAGGCATGGATGGTGTGGACATACATATGCCATCAAGGTGGGCCCTACTTAGCACCGTCCAAATGAATGGTGGGGATACAAGACGCATCAATATGGGCCCCACCTGTCCAGGATGGACAAACTACTTAAATAAAACACATATATAATGGTGGGGTCCCACAGCACGTCCATGCACAGATAGTGTGGATATAAAATAAATACATCAAGGTGGGTCCCATTCCCACACGTGCCACATGTGTGAGGTAGGTCACGCCCTAAACAGATCGACGGGGGTGGATATAGAACACACACATTAAGGTAGGTCCACCACGTGGCTCACCAATGATCTGGATTTGTCTCATTCTCTATGTAACGCCATAAAACGATCTCTGCCAAATGGCTAGACAGTATGGATGAAGCACATTCATCAAGTGTACGGCTCCACAGATAGACGGTGTGAAGAAAATGCACACCAAGTGTGTGGCCATCTAGACCGTCTAGGGCCTGATGATCCTAGATGGACGGTATGGTAATACAACACATATGTCACTCATGTAGTCCACCTGGACCATCCAGCGCCTGGTTCTAGATGGATGGCATGGTGATACAATACTTGCACCTACGGTGGGTTCCACCATCCACTGCCATGAAGGTGTGAATAAGGCACATACATCATTTTGGGTCCCACGTGGGGCCCACCAAAATGTTTATTTAACATCCAATCTGTTGATAAGGTCACACGGACCTGGATGAAAGGGAAAAGTAAATTTTATATTAATCCAAAGCCTCTCTGACACCCAAAAGTGGTTTCAACGGCAGACATTCAATCCAACACTGCTTTTTATTGTGTGGTCCACTAAGAGGCAGATCTGCCTATTTTATCTCAAGCCTTCAAATGAGCTTGCCACAGGATGGACGGTTTGGATGTAAGCCACACATCAAAGGTGGGGTCCATTGACCGTCCAGTAGCCCATGGCTGGACGACATATATAAAACACATACAACATGGTGGGTTCCATCATCCACAGCCGTGGATAGTGTGCATGGAATTCATACATTAGTGGGTCCCACGTGGTGCCCACCATAATGCTTATTTATCGTCCAACCTGTTGATAAGGTCACACTGACCTGGATGAAAAAGAAAAATAAAATTTCATACGATCCAAACCTTTTGTGAAAATCCCCAAATGGGTTTCAATGGCAGACATTCAATCAACACTATTTCCTATGATGTGGGCCTCCTGAGTTCCCGATGGAGCTGATATTTGGAGGGGGCCCACTGAATGAATGGCTTGGATAATAAACATACATCATGGTGGGGCCCACATCTAGGGCCATCGGTTCCTGTCTGCCTGCCCACATGCGCAGGCGCTACTTGTGCCTCTGGTAGCAGCAGCGTTTACTACCTATATTATTATTATTTTTTAAAAAATTGAGTTTTCCCACGGTTTTTCTTAGGTAGGGCCCGCATCTAGAAAATCCAACCCAGCCATTGCATCCCATGGCTCAAGATAATCCTATTGAGCCCAATATTCGAGGTGTTTTGGGGTGTAGAAAGATCAGAGTGTATTTTTAACGGTGAAAATCACTATTTTCTAAGGTATGGCCCGCCAGAAAGTTCGTTCAGACCCATTTTTCAGCTCAACACCTAAAATGGCCTAAGGAAAGGGATGGATGGCATGGATTGCATTTATACCTCAAGGTGGGGCCTATACAAGTGGTCCACTCAAATAGCCTTAAACTAAGGCTAATATTTATGTTTTTCCTTCAACGTGCAGGTGTTCAGAGACGCTGGACGTGACATCTTTCAAGTGGGCTGCCCACGTGGGCCACAAAATGATGGATGGGGGTGGATACAATACTTATAAAGTGGGCCCCACCTATAGATGACCAGGAATTAAATACATGCCTTATGGTGGGCCAAATGGCCATATCATCCCACAAAGAAAATGAATGAAAAGAGAGGGAGAGAGAGATCGAGGGACACGAGCGATGGAGGGATCCGCCACTATGAGCCCTTCCTTGCATTCAATCATACATCAAGTGGGCCCCAATACATGCGAGCCCACCAAATCAAAGATCAACGGTGGAAGTTCCTTCTCCACCCAAAATGGATGGTCTAGATGACTTCTATCCCTGCAAATTAAGAAAATAAACATCATGATGGGGTCCATGGAGAATGGCCCCACCATGGAATGATCATAATAATCAAGATGGGTCATCGGTCACATCTTAGGGTACAAAGTGAGATCCATACCATCGATTGGTAGCCCTCACTTGACCCATCAAAAAAATATGGAAACCAGCCTATAGAAGCACCCACAAATGATGTAGATTCACCCACCTTTGATCTCTTCTTCCTTCTTCCGCCTATATGCTATAGAGCTCCAAGGAAACAATTTCGACGGTTGAGATGGTCTTTGGTGGGTGGGATTGGATAATAGGAAGGTGGGCCACACTAGCTTCTCCTCTCCCATGGAAAATTTTTGGATGTTGGGTTGTTTGAAAAATGGAGAAATGAGAGAGAGAGGATGAGATGTAAAGAGAGGGAGAGAGAGGGATTGGTGAATGAGTGATGGGTAATGGGTGAGTGATGTGTGATGTGTACTTTGACATGTGAGGGATGTGTTGCTTTGACTTTGGGGTTTCTTGGGGATAGGGTTTGTACTTGACATGAGAGGTGATTGATGGGATTGATTTGACAAGTTGTAGAGATTCTCTTGGGATTGTAAATGCGGGATGTTTTTCTCAAAATAAACGCGGGCCCACAACTTTTAACCTGTGTATCGGGTCTATGTGCGAATTGCGGCGTTGGTACCGCGACAACGGCGCAGTCACACTGGTACAAGTCTCAAGTCAAGCCAACTCTGAAATATGGGATATGACTTACGGTCACGTGCAAACGTCGGTCATAGGTCACGGGTTGCCGAAATTCGACGGGAAGGATAGCAGGAGTCGATGGAACAATACAGGGTAGAATACGGGTCTTACACTGGATGAATAATTACCAGGGGAATCATGAAAGATTTAAAAATATTCAAACATATAAGAGAACTATTTTTCTATTTTTGAGGTAGCTTTTGGAGTTACTGGCAAATCATGGATGACAGTTGGTAAGGCTTTCAGCTACCCACCCAATCATAATCATAAACATTTAAAGAATAAATATCAAAATATATAAGAAAAAGAATGAGATAATGATGTAAATGTAAGTTAACTTAGTGAAACATATTTTTCCAAACATGTCACTTGGCCTTTGGATGAGATAATGATTTAAATGTAAGTTCCTAAGCACACTTCCTTCTTAGGAACTTGCAAGCTCCACAAGGAGATCCAAACCTTGTCATCTTGGCCTTTAGATGTTTGGTTTTGATATCTTTTCCAGACCAGTGCAAGCACTATCACCATGTTTATAAACACTAGAGAGATAAAAGGTGGGCCACCTTATATGGATATTTTAAGTACACCTGGTCTGCTAAGTGGCCTTTTTTCCCCTGGGTCGACCTTGTCGACTTGCCAAAAACCAATTAGTGAGTGGATTTTTTTAGCTCTCATTTCACCAAGTGGTAACCCAACAGAGTTGGCAGAAAATGAATCCATGGAGGTTGGCTCAAAACTGCAATTAGCCATCAAAATGCCCCTTTTGAGGATGCATTGAAACAAGCCCTGAATGAGCAAATATGCATGTCCATGTGTTGATAGACAGGTTTCCATCAATGTTTAATGCATTCCAATCACTGAAAAACTACAAACTAGTGTTGATAGACAGCTTTCCATGGTTGTTTCATGCATTCTTATAACTGAAAAACTACAAACTACGACTATCCCACATCTACAATCAAAGATTCACCACCATTTTATAAATGGTCATGGACTATCACATTAGTCTAGACCCATTTTCATTTGCTTCCTCCATGGGTCTTGCTTTTCGATAAGTTAGCCCTTTTTTTGTAATTTATAGTATATTTTCCAGGGAATGTTTTCACTTATGTCAAAACTGTATAAAAGCTCTACAAAGATATCTAAATATATTTTGGTTTTGGGGTCAAGTCAATTTCTCACCTAAATCATAGGTGACTACCAAACCAGCAATTGTAGGTGGTATCCAAACGGGGCTCAAAACCCTCATTTCAGATTGATGCAGGGGTTTCATCTCTAAACACCACTTTTGAAATTGTGTCAAAACAACATAAAAAATTCATAAACCAATTAACCGTTCTCTGAACTGCTAGCATGCTTTGCAAGACAGTTGCATCTTTATGCATGTATCTCATCTTACCTGCAACTCCAATTGCAATGCCCTCAAAAATCGACTGAAAACAGAGGGCAACAATCAGCAAAACACTATCACCTTGTTACCAGTACTATAAGATCATGGCCCATTTCCTGCATAGCATGCTCAACCAAAATATTAAGATGTACGGAGTAAAAGTGTGAGACCTGACCCAAGTTCGCATGTGTGCATGTGTGTGTGTAAGTGTGCATTTCATTTCTTATGGTCCCTCAGTCCTACTGGTCGAATTTCAGCAACCCACGACCTTCGAATTGTGCTTGCGATCATCCTTGAGTCCAGTCATGTAGACCCGACTCGGATCGAGCTAAAACTTATGCCATCTTGTTCACTTCGTCGCCACAGTTCCAATGCCGCATCTTGTGCGTCCATCCGATGTGTGGATCATAAGTTGTGTGCATCTCATTTGTAGCTTTTGAGCATGATCATGTGGCCCACCTAGTGTGGAGGGCACATTTTTCAAGGTGGCCACCCTCTTTTATGCAAGTTCCAGCACACATCACCCATACACTACCTAAACTCCCATATCCTACACCACCCACCACCCACACACTACCCATCTCTACTCTAGCCTAGCAACATAGTTTATATCACCATAGGCTATGATGATTTTTCTCTTATCTAGGAAAGAAAGTGATGATTACTCTCCCTCTCTCTCTTTTCTAGTAAATTTCCATACTCTCCCTCTCATTTCTCTCTCTCTCTCTCTCTCTCTCTCTCTCTCTCTCTCTCTCTCTCTCTCCTCTCTCTCTCTTTCTTCTCATTTTCTCTTCCATTTACAAAAAATTCAGCAACTTTCTCCTTCCATCCAACCCTTTCTTTCCCTAATCTTTCTAAATCCATCCATTTCAAGATCATCTCTTCCATTAATTTTCCATCCTTAGAGCTAGAGGAGCAAGGAGACCTAGATTTTTGTGAGGATCAAGGTGGGTGCTCTTCATAACATGTAGACTTGTTTTTCTTAATGTAGATCCTTCCCTCCTTCTCATTTTGAATGTGTAAGACCTACCAATCAATGGTGGAGATCCTATACAACCATCTAAATGTGGCCATGAGGCCCACATTGTGCATACATGTCCATGCATGGGATTCTTCCCTTGATGGACCCCTTGCATGTGGATTTTTCATATTTCTCTAGGTATGTTGGGTCATCTAGACCCTTGCATGTGGCTTGGATGGCATCCTAACCATTTATCTCAAAGATCTAGGCCATGCATCATAATATTTATGTTGTACAATGTGTTTTAATTGTTGTTTGTGGTTGTGATTGTGTGGTTATGGCTTAATAGTGGCTGAGCCCTCCCCTGATGGTTGGATTCTCTTCCTTCTTCTTCCTTCTTTCATAATCTAATGATATTCTGTGTGGTCCACTTAGTGGGCCTGGATGCCCAGTAAGGAAGGGACATCTATACTCAACTTACACCATGGTTTAAATGCCCCTTTTTTCTCCACCTTAAATGTTCTTGTAAGGGTGGGAATTTGGGGGTTTATTCTGGATAATTGTGGGGCCCACTAGGGTAGGCCATGGCACCCAACTTATGGGCCAATCCTTTTCTTAATAGGCCCATACATTTATTTTATTTCATGCATGTATTGCTGTCCAGAAATTTCTAGACAGATTTTTGTTGGACATTGGGCTTGAATTTGGAACTGATTGGGGGACCTTTTGTACCCATAAAATATATTTTTCTAAAAGGTGGGGATCTTATCTTGATGTCTCCCAAATTTCAGCCCCAACTGACCTTCATTGGGGTCCCAAAGGTATGGTCCAAGTGAGGTGGACAGTCTGAATTTTCTGCACTGTTACAGCAACATTCCATCCTAAACAGGTTAGAATTCTGAAATTTATTAAAATATCTTTGGTTGTCTAAAAATTTTAAAAAATTTTCAGGGGGTGTACCACACATGTTAGGACCCACCTACAAAATTTTGGAGCCAATGGATGCCTGTACACACCATGGTAGTGGCTGGACTAGCCCACTATAATATAATGTCTAGATCAGTCCGATTTTCAAGACAGATTAATTTCTTTCAATGAATTAAAATATTTATAGATGTCTAAAAATTTTAAAATTTTTTATGGGTGTGTTCCACCCATGTTAGGACTCACCTACCAAATATTAGGGCCAATGGACCCCTATACACACCGTGGCAAGGGCCAGACTGTCCCACCATGTTGGGACATACAGGTTTATCCAATTTTCTAGATGGACTATTTTCTTTGAATTAATTAAAATACTTATGAATATACAAAAATTATAAAATTTTGTGAGGGTATGCCCCACCTATTATAGTGTCACTCTATAAAATTTCAGCCCCAAATGACTTCATTTGGGCATCCACTAGAATAGGTCAAGATGGTTGGACTGTCAGATTTTTCTGCTGTGCAGTCCAGCAATATGCCTTGATAAAAACCATAATTTAAAAATATTTCTTTTGATGGTGGGCCACCTTTTTGCATTTTATCTTATTTTATGCATGATGAAGGACCTTTTCCCTCAATTTCTAGAATTTTAGAGGCCCGGGACCCACTCCAATGGAGTGCCCAAATTTAGGACAGTAACATGCATTACAGAAATTTCCTGTACATTATTATCTCTTGTTATTTCCCAACTTTTTGGCCCCAGTCCATTAGGATTTGTGTATGATTAGTTGGGGACCCATCCCTGATATTTTAGGGCCCATTCATGCCATGATTTTGGGTCCCACCATATTGAGAAAATTGAGTATTTATTGCTCCCTTATATTTTAAAATATTCTTGGGCTTAATTATTGTCTTTTGGGGTCTCCATTGATGATCATTTATGGGACCCAAATATAAACCAGATTTTAGGACTTCCTAGTAGGCCCCCATCTTGGCCTAGCCATATGTTGGGCTAACTTTCACCATTTTGCTAGACTTATGGGCTGAGATGAAGGTTGTATTAGGCCCTTGGTTGCCCACTTAGATTACTAATTATTGGGCTGATGTAGTAGGGCCCATTTCACCTAAATTAAACTTCTTTTTAAGCCGTATTTTTGTGCTTATGGGCTGCCCATTAAGTTCAACTAAATGTATGAGTCCTATGGCCATTGGGGCTTGGAGCTTGGGCCTTGGGCCTTGATTCTTCTCCTTAGGCCCATGTTCTTGAAGGTAGTATTGGACCTTTTTTCTCATACTTTTTTGTGAGGCTTATGTATGTGGTTTGGATGTGGGCCTTGGGCCTTGTAGTTTTATGGATTACGGTTAGTTACATATTGAGAAAATGGTGGTTTAATGTCCTCATTATGAACCCCTCTAAGTGTGGTTAAAGGCCCACCATAGACACTCGCTAGGCCCGTTTCATCTATTTAGACCCATATCAATGTTCTCCTTAGTCTTGTGGGCTACTCCAGGTAAATGGGCCCCCACTAGAGGTTGTATTTCTTATTACGAAATTGGGTAAGTACCTAGAACTTTCATGGTTAGTTAGAGAGTTCATCTTCACCTCATTGGCATCCCTATTCATCTTTATGGCCCACTCCCATATGCATCATATGCATGATTGGTTGAGGTACAATTTGTCGTGGTTGTGTCATTGTGTAGTGTAGGTTGGTATCTCCCCGAGGGGTGGAGTTTTCCTCTCTAGATCACAATGGATGCTTGGGATTGATGCATGGGTGATTATGTGATTCATGCATCTGACATTACATAGCATGATGATATCTGCCCTTGCTTCATCAGGGCCTTGCCTCCACAGGGATATTCATGGATGGTCGTATGTGTGGACACCAAATATATTAGTTGAGCATACTGGGTGTATAGGATACCCATGGGTGAAATATCTAAAATTTCCATGGTACCAAGGATCTGCTCTAACATCGTGACCAGGTAGAATACATGAGCACACGAGAGCCTCATACCGTTAGGCTGGGACTCCCACTATCATGTAGTCAGTTGGATAGAGGTGTGGCCTTACCTTCCTGGTGTGTAGTGGGCATTACTAAGCTGAGTTTGACCAGCTCGTAAATGGGTCCGCTACCGTTAGGCCTTACTGGTGATTGGCTGTCCACAGGCGGGTTGTGAGATCTCTTACACTCGTTTGACTGTGCGGGGTCTATAGAGTGGCTATCATTCAGTAGTGTAATGGACCCCGGTGATTTCCTTATGATTGGAAATATACTTGACTTACGGTTTGGATATGAGCACTGACATTACTTGCATCGCATTAGCATTGGCTGTACAAGCCCCTTCATGCATTACCTTGATATGACATTCAATACTTATCACACTGTATTCATGATAAGCCTTGGTAAGGCTAGTGATTTTCCCATTGAGTATATTTTCCTTCTTGCATCTCCTAGTATTCTTCTGTGTACCATTATCACACACTTTCACCACCCTCTAAGCTTTTATAATCTTATGCATGATTGATTCGTGCAGGAGACTCTAGGCAGGCGTCATAGCTGTAGGGCACAAAGCTGAGTTAAGCTTGAGGACTCAGTGTTGCTGATCTTCCTTTCCTTCTCCTATCATCTTATATATGTCCTTTTGGACCTTCTGAAAGTTATAAAATTTTAAATTTATAGTGGATTTTACGATGTGTGCCTTTGTTATTCTTAGATGTACATGTTGTGATCTTAGATATGCTCATATTGGTAATGATTACATTATTATGAAATTCTTCCTTGTAGGATCCCAGGATCGAAACCTATCTCAGGAGTCGAGAATGGGGTACTATGGAGGCTGTTACGGCCACAACCGACCATCAGTTTCCTTGAGATTCTGGTTACCGAGTTTAGGGCATGACATGAGTTGGTATCAGAGCATGCAAGTAATTCTGGAATGACTCTAGGGAACATTGCATGTCTGCCAAAAACATGGGACAAGTAGTGTCCCGAGATCCTTCTTTTCGCTCAGTATTGAGCCTGTAATTGTCCTGATTCCTTGTGTCATCATTATTTTGTAGACGTTGTCGCGTGGTCGTGGCACGTATGGTCGTGACGCCCTTGATCGTGGTGCCCATGAATGAGGCACCCAAGATACCCGTCTTGCTCGAGCACATCCTGCTCCCATTGTTGAGGATTAGATTCCTGAGGCGAGTGTCGCTCCTGCCTTTTCGATAGTACCTATAGGAGCTGAGATTTTTCAGCAGTTGATGCAGCTTGTTGCCACCACATTGCAGACCCGTCAGCTAGCTATTGCTAAAGTTTTTGGGCAATCTGACTTACCGCGTACTAGTATTATAGCCCGAGAGTTCTGACAGCATGATCCGCCAAGGTTACCCTTTTGCCGCTGAGGCTTGGTACACTGAGGTTGCAAGGATTTTTGACACTATACAGTGTCATGCGGGCCAGAGAGTATCCCTTGCGACCTATCTCCTTCATGGTGAGGCTCGTCATTGGTGGTCATCTGTATCCAGGATGGTTGAGCCTCAGTTCGTTTGGACATGGGAGGAGTTCGTGACTCGCTTCGACCAGAAGTTCTTCCCTGAGCATGTTCAGATTCAGCGGGTGATCGATTTTGAGACCCTAGTGTAAGGTGATATGACTGTATCTCAGTATGAGGCATGTTTCTTAGCCCTGTCTAGATTTGCTCCTCATCTCACCAGCGATGAGAAGATGAGGGCCCATTATTTTGTGACTGGGTTGCGTCCTGCCCTTCGTAACCGTGTGGTAGGGTATTGTTTGGAGACGTTTGACCAAGTTGTTCATCGAGCACTGTTTTATAAGGAGGACTACGCTATGACCCAGAGGTTGAGAGAGCAGAGCTCCGGTGGAGACCGGAAGAGGAGAGCATCAACCGGCAGTTTCAGGAAGCACCGTTAGTAGAGATAGAGGGGAAGATCAGGATTTCAGCAGCTTACGGTTCAGACAGTAGCTTCTTCCTCATCATCAGCACCGCCAGTCGCTTCATCTTCTGTCCCCTTCTCTGGTGTGTGCTTCGGCTATGGACAGGCCGGGCATCGAAGGCGTGAGTGCCCTCTCCACATTCATCAGCAGAGGCGATCATAGTTTCCTCCTCCTCATCCTCCTCAGTAGCAGTAGAGAGCACAGATTTCACCCGCCGCTCCTAGGGCTCCTCCTCAGTCGCAGAGGCAGCTAGGTAGACCTCCTCAGCAGAGACAGCACCAGCAGCGACAGCACCAGCCGTAGCACCAGTAGAGGGGATATCTATATGTTGCTCGATCCCTGGGTCCAGTGTGTATAACAGCCCAGCACGCTTAGACTTATGACCCTCAGTCTTTCGGTTTGCTTCCCCTGCCAGCTCAGGGCTATTTTTATTATGCGCAGCAGGCGCCAGGCCAAGACCCGCAGTCGTCGAACGGTGGAGTCGTTGAGGGTATTCTTCTTGTTTCTACTTGCATTGCTCATGTTTTGTTTGATTCTGGTGCTTTCCATTCTTTTATAGCCGAGCAGTTTTGCCGATCGACAGGTATTCCATCGGAGTCCGTGTTTGAGGCCTTGACCATTTCAACTCCTATGGGGAAGTTTGTGATATCGACCCGTCACTGTCCTTCTTGCATGGTGTTAGTGGGCGAGATGTTCCTTCCTACCGATCTGTTCGTGATGCTGATGGCAGGATTTAATGTGATTCTGGGTATGTACTATCTTGCGGAGTATCATGCCATCTTAGACTGTGCTGTGAGGATAGTTACATTTCATATTCCAGGCTTGCCAGTGTTCCAGTTTGTCGCCGAGCCTAGAGGAGAGAACTTATCTAGCTTCTTGGCTTCTGTCATTGAGGATTCTATGGAAGAGAGTATTGAGCAGCTGCTAGTTATTTGTGAGTACCCAGATGTGTTTCAGGAGATTCTGAGTTTACTGCAGCGTTGGCAGGTGAAGTTCCAGATTGATCTGGTGCCTGGTACCGTGCCTATCTCGAAGGCCCCCTACCGGATGGCACCGATGGAGTTGAGGGAACTGCAGGAGCAATTGGATGAGCACTAAAAGTTAGGTTTTATTCGTCCTAGCAGTTCTCCTTGTGGAGCCCCGGTATTATTTGTAAAGAAGAAGGATGGTTCGTTGCGACTCTGTGTGGACTATCACGAGCTTAACAGAGTCACCATCAAGAACCGATACCCGCTTCCCCATATTGATGACTTATTCGACCAGTTACAGGGTGCACAATATTTTTTCAAGATAGACTTGCGTTTCAGTTACCATCAAATTCGGGTCCAAGAGGAGGACGGCTTTCCAGACACGTTATGGTCACTTCGAGTTCCTAATCATGTCTTTAGACTAACCAATCGTCCGCCGTATTCATGCAGCTGATGAACGAGATTTTTTAGCCATTCTTCAATCATTTCATGGTGGTATTCATTGATGATATTCTTATATATTCGAGGACCTGAGAGGACCATGCTGAGCACCCACGGATTGTGCTTGAGACCCTCCGTGTCCACCAGCTATATGTGAAGCTGGAGAAGTGTGAGTTTTGGCAGGAGGAGATAAAGTTCCTCGGTCATGTGGTAACGAGGGAAGGTGTCGCTGTGGACCCCTTGATGGTTGATGCGATGTGTCAGTGGGGCCAACCCAAGAACGCGTCCGAGATTTACAGCTTCCATGGCCTAGCGGGATATTATCGGTGATTTATCGAGGGTTTCTCCCGTATTGTAACACCGCTAACCCGGTTGACGCGGAAGGGCATCGAGTTAGTCTGGAGTGACGCTTGTGAGAAAGCATTTGCAGAGTTGAAGGACCGCCTCACATCCACTCCTGTCCTCACTCTTCCTGATGGGAGTGAGGGTTTTGTTGTCTTTATAGTTGCTTCTAGAGTTAGTTTGGGTGTTGTGTTGATGTAGCACGGGAAGCCAGTGGCGTATGCCTCACGCCAGCTCAAGGTCCATGGGTTGAACTACCCCACTCATGATTTGGAGCTTGCAGTAGTTGTCTTCACACTGAAGGTATGGAGGCATTATCTATATGGGGTCAGGTTCGAGATCTGCTGCGATCATAAGAGCTCGAAGTATCTATTTTCGTAGTCCGAGTTGAACCTACGACAGAGGTGATGGATGGAGTTGCTGAAAGACTATGATTTTGACCTTCAGTAGTACCCAAGAAAGGCTAATGTGGTGGCGGATGCGCTCAGACATCAGCCATGAGGTCTGGTGGTACAAATAATGGTGTAAGAGTGGCAGATGCACGAGGATGTTTCAGAGTATGACTTTGAGTTCGGCCTGCAATCTTCCATTGTTTAGCTTTCGAGCTTATCGATTCAACCCTCTTTGGTGGCTAGGATGATAGAAGCTCAGCAGACGAATGAGTCACTTCAAGAGTACCGAGCAGAGGTCGCATCCGTACAGCAGTCAGACTAGCAGATTGGTTCCGATGGTGGATTAAGCTTCAGAGGCTGGTTGTGTGTCCGGACATACTGAAGTTGCATCGTGATCTGATGACCGAGGCACACCGATCGAGACTTGCTATCCACCCAGGCTCCACAAAGATGTATCGTGATATGAGGAGGTAGTATTTTTGGTAGGGGATGAAGTGCCAGATTGCTAGTTTTGTGGCCGAGTGTGACACATGCCAGCATGTCAAGGTCGATCATCAGAGACCCCCTGGTCCTGTAGCCGTTGAGCATTCCAGAGTGGAAGTGGGAGTACGTATCGATGGATTCATCGTAGGTTTTTTGAGGACTCAACGCAGTCACAATACCATCTGTGTTATCGTCGATCATTTAATAAAATCAGGTCATTTCATTCCAGTACGTGCTTCCTGGTCTATGAACCGGTTGGCGAGGATATTCATTGAGGAGATAGTGATACTGCAAGGCGTCCCAGTTTTAATTGTTTCAACCCGAGACTCCAGGTTTACATCTCAATTTTAGAGGAGTTTCTAGCAGATGCTGGGGGTCACTTTTTATCTCATCACCGCTAATCATCCGCAGACAGATGGGCAGATCGAAAGGGTCAACCAAATCCTTGAGGATATGCTTAGGGGTTGTGTGATCGACTTTTCGGGTAGTTAGGATGAGCATATGCACCTAGCCGAGTTTACATACAACAATAGTTATCAAGTGACTATCGGCATGGCTCTTTTTGAGGTACTTTATGGAAGACCGTGCAGATCTCCTAGTTAATGAACTGAGGTTAGAGAGCATCGTCTCTTAGGTCCCGAGCTTGTGCTGCAGACGTCGGAGGCTATTGATGTTATCAGGCAGAGGATGCACACAGCTCAGAACCGGTAGAAGAGTTTTGTTGATCGTCGGTGTCGACCCCTCAAGTTCGCAGTTAGGGACATGATATATCTCAAGGTCTCACCTATGAAGGGCATGGTTCGATTTGGTGTGAAGGGCAAGCTCGTCCCGAGATTTATTGGACCTTTTGAGATTACCAAGCGCTTGGGCGTTGTGGCCTATAGGCTTGCCTTACTCCCTGAGTTATCCACGATCCATAACGTTTTCCATGCTTCTATATTACGGAAATGTGGGTCAGACACTATTCTTATGAATGATTGGCAGCCACTTGAGGTCCGTGAGGATGCTTCCTACTTTTAGCAGTCGATTCGTATTCTTGATCGGAAGTAGTAGGTCCTCAGGACCAAGGTCATTCCCTTAATGAAGGTGCTATGGGGTCATCATTTAGAGGTCGAGGCATCGTGGGAAAGTGAGGCCGAGATTAGAGAGCGTTATCCCTATTTGTTTGATGATTGATTGATATATAATTGTTTGTATTGCCTTCCTTATATGATGATTGCTATATGATGGTGGGGTTTTGTCTTTTCTTTTGTCTTGGATTGGTCAATTTTGAGGACAAAATTTCTTTGTTGGTAGGGAGGGTTGTGAGACCCGACCCGAGTTCGCATGTGTGCATGTGTGTGTATTTCATTTCTTCTAGTCCCACGGTCTTATCCGTCGAATTCTGGTGACCCACGACCTTCAGATTGTGCTTGTGGTCATCCTTGAGTCGAGTCACGTAGACCCGACTTGGATCGAGCTAAGACCTATGTCATCTTATCCGCTTCGTCGCCGCGGTTTCAACGCCGTGTCTTGTGCGTCCATCCGATGTGTGAATCATAAGTGTGTGCATCTCATTTGTAGCTTTTGAGCATGATCATCTGGCCCACCTAGTGTGGAGGGCACATTTATCAAGGTGGCCACCCTCTTTTATGTAAGTTCCAACACACACCACCCATACACTACCTAAACCCACATATCCTACACCACCCACCACCCACACACTATCCATCCCTACTCTAGCCTAGCAAAATAGTTTATATCACCATAGGTTATGATGATTTTTCTCTTATCTAGGAGAGAAAGTGATGATTACTCTCCCTCTCTCTCTTTTCTCACAAATTTTCATACTCTCCCTCTCATTTCTCTCTCTCTATCTCTCTCTCTCTCTCTTCCCATTTTCTCATCCATTTACAAAAAATCCAGCAACTTTCTCCTTCCATCCAGCCCCTTCTTTCCCTAATCTCTCTAAATCCATCCATTTCACGATCATCTCATCCATTAATTTCCTTCCTTGGAGCTAGAGGAGCAAGGAGACCTAAATTTTTATCAGGAACAAGGTGGGTGCTCTCCATATCATGTATATTTCTTCTTCTTAATGTAGATCCTTCTCTCCTTCTCATTTTGGATGTGTAAGACCAACCAATCAATGGTGGAGATCCTACACAACTATCTAGATGTGGCCATGAGGCCCACATTATGTATGCATGTCCATGCATGGGATTCTTCCCTTGATGGACCCCTTGTATGTGGATTTTTCATATTTGTCTAGGTATGTTGGGTCATCTAGACTCTTGCATGTGGCTTGGATGGCATCCCAACCATTTATCTCAAAGATCTAGGCCATGCATCATAATATTTATGTTGTACAATGTGTTTTAATTGTTGTTTGTGGTTATGATTGTGTGGTTATGGCTTAATAGTGGTTGAGCCCTCCCTTGATGGTTGGATTCTCTTCCTTCTTCTTCCTTATTTCGTAATCTAATGATATTCTGTGTGGTCCACTTAGTGGGCCTGGATGCCCAGTAAGGAAGGGACATCTATACTCAACTTACACCATGGTTTAAATGCCCCTTTTTTCTCCACTTTAAATGTTCTTACAAGGGTCAAAATTTGAGAGTTTGTTCTGGATAATTGTGGGGCCCACTAGGGTGGGCCATGGCACCCAACTTATGAGCCAATCCCTTTCTTAATAGGCCCATACATTTATTTTATTTCATGCATGTATTGTTGTCCAGAAATTTCTGGACAGATTTTTGTTGGACTTTGGGCTTGAATTTGGGAGTGATTGGGGGACCTTTTGTACCCATCAAATATATTTTTCTAAAAGGTGTGGATATCATATTGATGTCCCCCAAATTTCAGCCCCAACTGACCTTCATTGGAGTCCCAAAGGTGTGGTCCAAGTGAGGTGGACAGTTTGGATTTTCTTCACTGTTCCAGCAACATTCTACCCTAGAAAGATTGGAATTCCAAAATTTATTAAAATACCATTGGTTGTCTAAAAATTCTAAAAAATTTACAGGGGGGTGGTCCACCCATGGTACGACCCATGTACAAAATTTTGGGGCCAATGGACGCCTGTACACACCATGGTGGTGGCTGGACCGGCTTACTATAATATGCTGTCCAGATCAGTCTGATTTTTAGGACAGATTGATTTCTTTAAATGAATTAAAATATTTATAGATGTCTAAAAATTTTAAAATTTTGTAGGGGTGTGTTCCACTCATGTTAAGACTCACTTACCAAATTTCAGGGCCAATTGACCCCTGTACACATCGTGGCAAGGACCAGACTGACCCACCATGTTGGGACATTTAGGTCTGTCCGATTTTCTAAGCAGATTATTTTATTTAAATTAATTAAAATACTTAAGAATATCCAAATGACCCTATTTGGGCATCCAATGAGAGGTCACTTTGTAAAATTTTAGCCCCGAATGACCCCATTTGGGCATCCAAGAGAATGGGCCAAGATGGTTGGACTGCTAGATTTATTTGTTCTAATGGTAGGCCACCTTTTTGGGTTTCCTTTTATTGCATGCATGATGAGGGACCTTGGCCCTCAATTTTCAGAATTTTAGAGGCCCTGGACCCACTCCAATGGAGTGTCCAAATTTAGGACAGCAACATGCATTGCAAAAATTTCCTGTACATTATTATTCCTTGTTATTTCAGAACTTTTAGGCCCCAGCCCATTGGGATTTGTGTATGATTAGTTGGGGACCCATCCTTGATGTTCTAGGGCCCATTGAGGTCATGATCGTGGGGCCCACCATATTGAGAAAATTGGATATTTATTGCTCCTTATATTTTAGAATATTCTTGGGCTTAATTAATATCTTTTTGGGTCTCCATTGATGATCATTTGTGGGACCTAAATATAAACCAAATTTTGGGACTCCTAGTGGGCCCAGATTGGGTTGGAACGTCCCAACTTGGCCTAGCCATATGTTGGGCTGACTTTCACCATTTTGATGGACTTATGGGCTGAGATAAAGGTTGTATTAGGCCCTTGGTTGTCCACTTAGATTTTTAGTTGTTGGGCTGATGTAGTAGGGCCCATTTCACCCAACTTAAACTTATTTTTAAGGCGTGTTTTTGTGCTCATGGACTACCCATTAAGTTCAACTAAATGTATGAGTCCTATGGTCATTGGGCCTTGGGCCTTGATTCCTCTCCTTGGGCCCTTATTGTTGAAGGTAGTATTGGACCCTTTTTCTCATACCTTTTTGTAGGGCTTATGTATGTGGCTTGGATGTGGGCCTTGGGCCTTGTAGCTATATGGATTATGGTTGGTTATGCCTTGGAGAAATGGTGGTTAAATGTCCTCATTATGAACCCCTCTAAGTGTGGTTAAAGGCCTACAATAAACCCTTGCTAGGCCCATTTAATCTATTTAGGCCTATATCAATGTTCTCCTTAGTCTCGTGGTCTACCCCAAGTAAATGGGCCCCCATTAGAGGTTGTATTCCTTATGAGGAAATTGGTTAAGTATCTTGACCTTTCATGGTTAGTTAGAGAATTCATCTTCAACTCATTGGCACCCCTATTAATCTTTATCGCCCACTCTCATATGCATCATATGCATGCTTGGTTAAGGTACGATTGGCCATGGTTGTGTCATTGTATAGGGTAGGTTGGTATCTCCCCAAGGGGTGGAGTTTTGCCCTCTGGATCACGATGGATGCTTGACATTGATGCATGGGTGATTGTGTGATTCATGCATCTGACATTGCATAACATGAGGATATCTGCCCTTACTTCATCGGGGCCTTACCTCCACTGGGATATTTGTGGATGGTCATATGTGTGGACACCGAAAATATTAGTTGAGCATACCGGGTGTATAGGATGCCCATGGGTGAAATTTCCAAAACTTACATGGTACCAAGGATCTGCTCGAACACCGTGACCGGGTGGAATACATGAGCATATGAGAGCCTCATACTATTAGGCTGTGACTCCCCCTATCGTGTAGTCAGTTGGATAGGGGTGTGGCCTTATCTGCCTGGTGTGTAGTGGGCATTGCTAGGCTGAGTCTGACCAGCTCGTAAATTGGTCCGCTACTGTCAGGAATTACTGGTGATTGGTTATCCACATATGTGTAGTGAGGTCTCTTATGCTTGTTTGACTGTGCAGGGTCTGTAGAGCATCAGTAATTCAACAGCGTAATGGACCCCGGTGTTTCCTTATGATTAGAAATATACTCGACTTACGATTTGAATATGAGCACTGGTATTACTTGCATCACTTTAGCATTAGTTGTACAAGCCCCTTCATGCATTGCCTTGATATGACATCCAGTACTCATCGCATTGTATTCATGATAAGCCTTGGTAAGGCTAGTGATTTTCCCATTGAGTATATTTCCCTTCTTGCATCTCCTACTATTCTTCTGTGCACCATTGTCACACACTTTCATCACCCTCTAAGCTTTTATAAGCTTATGCACGATTGATGTGTGCAGGAGATTCTAGGAAGGCATCGTAGCTGCAGGGCGCAGAGTTGAGTTGAGCTCGGTGTTACTGATCTTCCTTTCCTTCTCCTATCATCTTATGTATGTCCTTTTAGACCTTCTGAAAGTTGTAAAAGTTTAAATTTATAGTGGATTTTGAGATGTGTGTCTTTGTTATTCTCAGATGTACTTGTTGTGATCTTGGATATGCTCATATTGGTAATGATTACATTATTATGAAAATCCTCCTTGTAGAATCCTAAGATCAAAACCTGTCTCAGATACCAAGAATGGGGTACTATGGAGGCTGTTATGGCTAGAACCGGCCATCGGTTTCCTTGGGATCCCGATTACCGAGTCTGGGATGTGACCAAAATTCAGTGGTCCCTTTCAAATAAACGCATCAAATCTCATTCATTTTATGATATATAAATAGATCATGTACAATTCCAACTCCCAATTACAATTGATCTAGATAGATGGCTGAGAAGGGTCTATTTGTGTTGACAAAATCCAGAAGGACTCTGATTTCCAATCACCAGCAGTTTCTGATATGGGATCCATGTTTCTGTTGTCTTGTGGGAATGTGCCAAATAATACAAATGCATTCCATTTCCCAAAATGAACTATAACCCTGGCTTAATCTAACATGGCTCCCATGTTAGATAATGTGTGATTGAAATTCATCTGGATTTTGTTTACAGATAGTGGTATATAGTTTGTGGTTTGCATCTTTCCCAAAATATATACACTTCACTATTCCCATGTTGTCCAAACAATAAAAACCACATCAATTCATGAGTAATGAGCGAAAGTGGAACCCCATGCATTATCTTATGCAATATTAGAAGCTAATCTCCTTTCTTTCGGAAAACAAATAAGAATTCAGAATTTAAAAAATAATAATATTCTAGAAGCTAAAACTGTCAGCAATGTGTTGTTAGTTGCAGGACACAAAAACTAGCCCCATTTATTGTTCTTAAATAATGGCTCCAACATCAACTAACAAAATCCATTAATGATTTTATGCATGAACCATCTACTAGTAGGGGTGTACACGAACCGAGCTAGCTCGGTCAACTAGCTCGACTAAGCTTTAAAAAGCTCGATTCAGCTTGGTTCGAAACTGAGTTCGATTAGAGTCAAGTTGGTTTTTAGCTGCAATTAGTCATTGAACAACACTAAATCATGCAACACAAAAGGACATGAAAAGGGTAAGTAATAAACATATGTCGAAATATTTATGGAGAGAAATTAAAAATAAAAAAAACATAAACATGCCAAGCATTTATAATACAAAATCCTCAAATATCGTCATCTTTGTTTCACAAGAGAGATTGAAACAAAAAATCTCCAAATCCCTAAATCCCCAAATCCCTAAATTCCCAAATTCCTAAATCCCCAAATCATTTCAATCAGTATTGAGATTGAGAGAGATTGAGAGAGAGAGAGAGAGATAACTCACGGTCAATGGTTGCAGAGGGCTACAGGATTCGATGCGCCCCAGAGCTTGAGGATGTCGTAGATGTCAACAGGGTTATAAGAAGCTTTTGTGCTTGTGCCAGCACTTGCCCGCACCCACGGATCAGAGGATGGAGACGAGGGTCGGGAGGTTAGGATCGACGGATGAGAGATCGCCATGTAGGAAGGGGCGAGCTGCTAAGATGAGGGATTGGAGGTGTATCTTCGAAGAAGGCATTCTCTTTTCTTGGAGGAGAAGCTGTGGATGAGACATGGGAAGAATGGGGATTTTTTTTTTCTTCTAGGAAAGGTTTGTTAGAAGAAGTGATTGTTTTCTCGAAAAAAGAGAGAGGGCAAGGGAAAGAGAGAGACTGAGTGCGAGAGAGAGAGATGGAGAGATGGTTCATCAACGAGTGGGGGAAAATGGCGGATGCGGTTTTTATTTCTGGAGGGGTTTGGGGTTTTGGAGGGGCATGTGATGGGCGACTCCCTGAACATTTTATGGTTTTAGGACTGTGGGTCCTACTGTGTTATATTTCATATATCCACTCCATCCATTAATTTTAAATTATTATTTTAAGTGCTAATAAAAAAATGAGTTAGATTGAATCCGTAAGGAGACCACACAACATATTAATAGGGAAATTTTAATTTATATTATTTCTTATGGTGTGGTCCACTTAGACATTTAATCTACATAATTTTTGGGCTCATGCACTAAAATTATAATTAGAATTTTTAGACAGCTTAGATCAAACACATATATTCCAATGGACCTCATGGATCCCCTTAAGCACCATCTATATTTAAGGTGGGGAAGTACGCTTTAACTGCAGGCACTTAGGCTATAGCTACTGAATAAATCCGTAGCTATATTGCTACGAATTGAATCCGTAGCTAAAAGCTTTCAACCTCCATAGCCATTGCTCGATTTTTTGGTAGTGTGTAGCTATATAGCTATGGGTTTAATCCGTAGTTAAATTCCATTTAACCATAGCTAAATTCATAAAAAAAAAAAAAGCCACACGTGCGGGTCCTTTCTATTTCATTAACATGGGTCTTTTTTTTTTAATTCCCTCTCAAACATCCCTCTCACGCCTCCACCTCACCCCCATGCCCTAGCCGCAGCTCCACCTCTCTCTCTCTCTCTCACTCTGATTTTTCCAAAATTTCTCCTTTCAAGTGCCCTCTCTCTCTCTCTCTCTCTCAGGTTGTCTCTCTCGCACATCCTTCCATTTCGGTTGCAATCCTATAATTCTTTGCTTCTCCAAGCCTAATCTTTCGTCTTCCTTCCCATGGTCGTTGTCCTAGAATCGCTTCTCGTTCCTCGCATTTCGGCTCACCGTGCATCTCCTTCGTCATCGATGGCCTCCGCCGTCTCGGTCGTCGGTCGAAAGATGACAGGTATGTTGTCGAAGTTCAAGGGGTTGAAGATCTAGACACGTGCACCCTGGATCACGTTAGCATCGGGCATGAGGGGCCAGAGGATCGCTCGTTGTTCGATCGCCTGCGAGACGCAGGAGACAGCCGTCGATGTGCCTACTGTAACTGATGCCACATGGCAGTCGATCGTCCTTGGGGCTGACCTACATTTATTGATTCTCCTCACAGTTTCCAACAATGGCAGTTTCGATAAATAAGAAATCATGTCTCTGCAATGCTCTTCCAGCCGTTGTTTTACTTGGTCAAGTTTTCTTCATTGGGAACACTTTCATTGCAACCGACTATAATGTGGTATTAATTTCTAGTTGGTTTAGTATCTGTTATGTATGTGTCTTGCTATCGTAGCTTACCATTTTACTGTTGAATTGTACTTTTCGAGTGGGATTCTATATCTCATTTCCATTATTATGAGGATTTTCACTCTCTGCATTTGGTGGATTTAAAGGTTCATAACTACAAATCATGGACTTAACATGTTTGGCAGACATGGACAAAGGATGTCACAGTTGGGGAACTTAGAAGATTAAAAACGTTGGCATTTTCATATAGCTCCAGAGCTATGGTCCAGTTTGAACTTCTTCATACTAGATTACGTTGCAAATTTATGTGGGTCATCTATGATCATGGTAAACCATTAGATGGGAGAGGTGGTCCACCAAGGAATGCACATGGCCCCAATTTCACCCTCATTTGATGATCATAGCTGTTAAATTAAGTTCCTGAAAAAAATGGATGGTATGTCTGTTTGCATGCCCTTATTTGTTTACTTGCGATTTGTCAATTGTGGTTATTTGGAAGTCATTTCTAACCAACAGTGGCTTTCTCGTATTGATGGTTTTGTTGATCATGGGTTGAATTAGTTGTGCCCTAGATAAGAATTTGCATTATAATAAGGTACAAGAAAGTATCAAAAGAAAACCTTCTTACTGGAAATTAGCTTTTGAAATGAAAGAATTCTTCCTAAGTAATGTACTTATTTTAATGGATAATGTTTTCTCAGCACTTTCTCTACATATTAGTTATTACAATTGGTTTACGGCTAGTCTGATCATGGGTTGAATCACTTGGGCCCTAGATAAGAATTTACGTTATAATAAGGAACAAGAAATTATCGAAAGAAACCTTCTTACATAGGTTGCTGGAAATTGGCTTTTGAAATGAAAGAATGCTTCCTAAGCAATGTACTTGTTTTAATGGATAGTGTTTTCTCAGCACTCGCTCTACATATTAGTTATTACAATTGGTTTATGACTAGTCTAATTTGGATTCGACTCATCCAAGTCGACTCAGGCTCAGTCGAGTCCAATACAGTTTGGCACCTTGAATCAGCATTGACTTATCTCAGGAGTGAGTGCATTGGACTGAATTGTCAAGTCTTAAAACCATTCTCTCACATCTAAGTTTAAATAAAACAATCGGGAGACACTCTATTACGTTTTGGACATCCAATATTTTGATTGAATGCCCCTCAGTCAGAGACTCATCTGGATATAAATTCGTAACTCAGCACACATGATGTTGTCCTTTATTTAAGTCATTAATATTCCTAGTATTACAATATCTTGGAAACACATCTCACATTCAAAGCATTTTGGGATCCATCATGCAAAGAATATCAAAATGGGAGCTGATCGAGGTTGATCCGTTACCAATTACTCAATCTGATAATGAAATTGTGGTGAAGATCGCTTTAGTTGAAGTAGGAATAGGTCAGTATATCCAAGAGGGGGGTGAATAAGACTTTTTAACATTTTTATAAATTATTAAAGATCCTTATCACACTAATCCTATCACAAAGTATTGATTAGGATTACTCAACCTTAACTCTACTGGCTTCCAAGCCTGATAGAGGATCCAATCACAAACTATTTAAAAGACAAACAATGTATAGATGAGATTGTGATGGATATGATTGTGTGTGCATAGGATGTGATCATATATAAACACATGCAAGGCAATCACATAAATGAAAGATAATATCAAACTCAAACACAGTCATTTTATAGTGGTTCGACGACTTGTCTACTCCACTCCCGACTTCCACACTCAACCCTTGAGTGACCGGATTTCACTAAGGAGGTTTCCCATGGTTCACCTCAAACCTAAGGTTTTTTATCAGGTTCACCTTCAACCTTTACAGAGATTTCTACTCGGTTCACCTCAAACCCTGGAGTTTTACTGGAGTACTCCTAACCAGATGTTTATGCCCACACAGGACAAGGGTCCACACAACGCACCCTGAGGTTTCTACTCGGTTCACCTCTAACCCCGGAGTTTTACTAGCGTACTCCTAACCAGATGTTTATGCTCTCCACAGAGCAAGGGTCCACACAACACACCCCGCACGTACACTCCCGTCGGAGGCTTCCTTCGAGGACTTCAAATAGTGAGCAACACTTAAAACCAAATCCTAAAAAGGAATGATCGCAAGTGTCCTCTGGACTTTTAGTACTTACAGATAAGTTGATGAGTTCCTTTCAGCACAATGATGAAGACCTTCTACTTGTTTATGAAGAGTCTTCAGCTCCCTTGATCCGCAACATGAAGATATATATATGCTAGGCTTAGGTTGGGTCAAGGTTATGATGAACTACCACTCTCTAAAGGTTTTCCTATAAGGAAGATAAAGAGGTTTCCATCATCTATGCATTCAAGGCATCCCAGCTTAATGATATGTCATTAAAGCAGTAGCTGAAGGATCCTTGAATGCGGAAGTTCATTCCTCAATCCACTCTATGAGATATCAATGATAAGGGTGGATTGGAGGATGAACTTCCTGAGAGAAAGGGCTTAGGTAAATGATAGGAAGGTTAAAACACTCTAAAGCACTCACTTCTTTCTCTACCAGCAATAAAGACAACTCTCTCTATTTATAGGCAAAAGGTTCCAACGGATATAAACGGTCATATTTATGACAGAGTTCAATATCATCAAGCAGTCGTCGATATGATAGAGCGTATACTCTCGATTGTATCGGCCGACCTCTCGATGATAAGAAATCAATTGTCATTTCACTTTTGGAAACCTTCTGCCGATTGGTCGATGGGATCGAGACACGCATCGATGTTATCGGATTTCGAACTCCGATTCCATCGAGTGATGGTTCGATCTATCGACAGTTGAAAAATAAGAGAGAAGCCTTGAAGAATTTCAGGATCACAGATATTATCAGGAAAATAGTCGATGTCATCGAAATTTGTACATCGATCATATCGGAGACCTTTCGATGGGATCGATAAATCGTATAAATTTTACATGTACGCTTGCTGGACGAATTATGTCCTGACTCGATCCAATCGACTTGGTCTCGATATGATCGATATATGAATATCGATTTATCGACAGGCACCCCGATCAACATTAAAAGCAACCTGAAATTCATGCTGGAGAGAACATGCGCCCCACAGTCGATATGATAGACTGACTCCCGATATGATCGATATTTGAGTTCAGATTGAATCGGACAGTCATCGATATATCGAAGCAATTGATAGTTTTCTTTAGAAAAATAGGGGCACTGGAAAGCAGTCTGTCGATATGATCGATCCACTTTAGATATGATCGATTTTCGAATATCGATGATATCGACTCGAAGGTCGATATATCGATAAATCATCCAGAAGATTGTTTGATTGCTGGACGCTTTTTGTCCTCACTCGATTGTATCGATTGATATGCCGAGGACATCGACAGAGCTGGTCGATCATATCGAAAGGGGAATCGATATAATCGACAGTGTAAGAAAAACTTAGAAAATTTTCTTTTGGATAAAAAGTTTTCTTACACATAAACCCTAAGATGTTCTAGTTCTTTTTAAGGGATTAATCACTTGGTATTTTGGGACATGGGATGTGAGGCTATGATTTACCTTTTGGTGAGCTTCCACACATCCAGGTGAGGCAGACGCTTGACTTGATCTTCTTGTTAGGTGCTGTCGTCCGACTGACTCAACATACAACGTAATTGACAAACCAGGGCACGTAATAGGTGCACTTTCAGATAATAGATGCAAGGTACAACACTTTCATAGGGGCTCAATTTCATTGCATTTTCTTATGAATGAAATGTTAGTATTGTTTACTATAGTTCGTATTCTTCCATTGTTTCAGGACCGATGTCGGCCTCATGCGACTGATTCATTACCAAAAGGTATCATCCGTGAGACCTCCAACTTAGAGATGCGACCATTATGGGGTTTCCTAAAGAAAAAGGTGTGTGAAACAAATGCAAATTTCAATTGGCGATGGAAGCAAAACTGAATTTCCTTCATTGTTAGATACAGATTATTAGATGCCTGTGTTGCTTTTTGTCATCTATGGACGACATTAAAAAAAATGAAAGAAATGGTCTGTTAATGTCTTGTTAAATAGACTCTTCGAACAGTTAGTCATCATGTGCAGTTGTCACAAATAACCTCCATTGACATATATAGTACACATGTACAAAATCCTAACTGCTCTTCTGGTGCACCCCACCTTAAATGGGCATTCAGCCAAAAGTATACCAATTAGGGAAAATCCTAATTAGACTACAGATTTCAGTTCCATTGATCAGGTGGGCCATGGATGTATGAGAAGATGGTTAGAAAAGAAGGTAACAAATCCTCTATATGCAACAAACATGTGTCACGCATGTGAGGAGGAGCCTTGATTTTTTGGGCCAGGTCATGTTCACAGTCCTCATACCTGAAGAGCCAGGATCATGCACATGTGCCGCATTAGCACATATGCGGAAAATCACCTCATAGGTATTACCATGTTAGTTTTCCCGCACTTCATATTGATTTCTGATATTTTTGAATCAAGGGAATGCGAAATCTTTGAATAACTTACTGGGCATTGCAGTTGGAATAAAAATTTAAGAAAATGTGAATGAGATTGTTGAAAAGGTATATAAGGCTTCAAGAGCTTTTCTCTAAGAGTACAAGCATATGCAATAAAGCTCATGTACAACACCACACATGACAGCATAGCACAATAGGCCTAAGATCTTATCCATCCATCCACCAGAATGGAACCACTATATTGATACCCTAGCTTAAGAATCAAGTTGATACACTAATCAGATGGGCCTTATCACACACGCGTGTGTGCTTAGCAAAGCTCATATCTTCAAACCATTATGCCCATATACTTAGTTCAGCTACATTCTTTTTATGATTTCTTTCTGCTGTTATAGAAACTTGCATTTGATTGTTTTTTTTTCCATGCCAAATTGCAGTTCAGCTCCAATAATTTCACCATAATGCTTTTCCATTACAATGGCGTTGTGGATGAATGGAACGATCCACCATGGAGTGAGAGAGCTTTACATGCGTCTGTAGCCAATCAAACCAAATGGTAAAATGATTTTTTCTTTTTTCTCCTGAAAGGTAATGAATTTTTTTATTTTTTATTTTTAAATTAAAGAAGAGCTCCAAATGGCCTCAACAGTGGATACAAAATCTAAAGCCCAACAAAATAATTACACATGTTGAAACCCTTTAAACAAGAAGCCCAACCCAAGGTATCTAGTTTTGCCTTTCTAAAGACATCTAGCGCTGACTGACATTGATTCCAGAAGCACCTATTGCTCCATTCTCCCTTGGACCCAATAATTGTCAACATGGCTAACCTCAAAACCATTCTTCCTTTTTTTTTTTTTTTTTTTTTTTTTTTTACTGATGCCCTTTCCTCCATGCCATGCTTTAAAAAAAAAAAAAGAAGAAAAAAACTCTTTATGAACCCTGACATCACCCAAGACACCTTGAAAAGGAAGAAAAATCTCTCCCACACTTTTCGAGCAAACGGACAATGAATGAACAAATGATTTACCTACTCCGCATCCTGAATGCACAATACACAAATGTAGGGAATAACCATCGACCTCGTTTGAAGATTATCCATTCGATAGTAAGCACCCTATTGCTACCCACCAATTAGGCAAAAGCCACAACCTTAGTGGGGCGCCATAGACCAAATGAACAATATGTGACCACAACAAGTACCCACCGGAAGCTTTCGAACCATCCTATAGAATGATCAAATAGAGAAGCGACCTGACTCATCCTCTTTTCAAACCATCACATCCCTATCACCTTGATTAGGACAGATGTCCTAAAGATGCACCAAAAGTCAAATAAAATCATTCACTTTGTCATTCGATAAATTCCTTCAATAGGGGGAAAGCCAAACCATGTCATCACCTAAAAAAGAGAAGCAACAAACAACAGGAATGTTTGCTTTCGGAGCTTGTCTAGCTAACCTTGGAAACTCAATGAGAAGCAGTCTCTCACCTAAACACATCCAGTAAATCATTTTACCGTTGCTAAGAGAGAATCTGACACATCCAGTAAACCTTTGAATTTGGCTCCCAATCTAGCAACTGCACCCTAGCCCCAGAGGCCCTATACAAGGAAGAAACTCACCTAAATTGTTTGTTACATACTTGTAATCGAAGATGGATGCTAATCGCGCACAACTTTTTCCATAGGAGTTCCCATGAGGAGATCCTGGGTGTTTATATCTGACCACTCATCAAATAGGCTACATGATGTATAGTCCATGGTCCCGAAAGTAGGCCAGTTGCACAATCCCAAGTTACATATTCAACGAAAAATATGACCACCCATTTTTGGGCCTCTAGTAGTTGCAATTTGTAGACAACCTGATTTTTTTTGGACCATGGTGCATAAATGGCATCTCTCCTACATTTGAATTGCTATTCTTCCAAGTATGTTTACTGCCCAAATGGGCGAATTTATTATAATTCATTATTATGATGAGACAGGTGGTTTGCCAAACATTTCTTACATCCGGACATAGTTGCGGAATATGACTACATTTTGCTATGGGATGAGGATCTTGGAGTCGAGATTTTTAATCCACAACGGTATGTATGTTCTGGAATGCATCTTTGCAAGTATTTGTGATCTCCACCATTCTAACAAACATGCCTAGTGTCAATGCTTTTGATCCGGTGGGTTCCCACATTGGTGGTCCATAGCTTAGATATCAGAGTTGTCATGCAATTCTAACTATTTGATCGTTGTGTGTTTTGCCTATTGGATGTGGCATGCTGTTCATTTGAGTTACCCTTCCATTTTCAGCCAGTGAATGGATGGTTGCCACAGTTGATTGTCTTAATGTTTAGGCCATGGTCCCATCCATTCGATGTCTTATAATCTATGATGGTCCTGGCCTGTGTACTCTCACAAGTAGCCTTTCTTTATCTATTCTTACATCCAAGTCGACTCAGATTCAGTAATCCTAATCTAGTTTGATATCATGAGTCATGCCTGAATAACCCTGACTCAGGTGCGTTGCAGATCGACTTGAGGCTAAACGAATCAATTCGGGTTACAGAGTCAAAAAACCATGAGCAAGATAGATCATCCAATCAGTTATAAAATAAAGTTTCTATGGTTTGGTGATTTCATTGTTAGGTCCTGTATTCAAACTAAGTCTTCCTCTTTCATTTTTTTTTTGGAATTCTTGCAGTTATATATCAGTTGTTCAAGAGGAAGGGCTAGAGATGTCATAGCCAGCGTTGGACTTGCTAAATCATAGGTGCATCATCAAATCAGTATTGTTCATTCAAGGAGAACAAGAGTGCATAGGTTATTCTCCCTTAAAATCTTTTCTGGATGGAATTTAGTTAAAGCTCGAACCTTTTGGGACATATTCTGTTATCCAAATAGTTCATATG
Organism: Magnolia kwangsiensis; assembly: GCA_037074715.1. Taxonomy (NCBI): domain Eukaryota; kingdom Viridiplantae; phylum Streptophyta; class Magnoliopsida; order Magnoliales; family Magnoliaceae; genus Magnolia; species Magnolia kwangsiensis. The sequence goes on along the minus strand of CM073574.1, from coordinate 70,981,172 downwards.
GTGGGCCTCATGGGGGAGATATCCTAAGTGTCTCACTATTTGCATGATCCAAATAGTTCATATGGTGGGCCTCTGACATTGGATTTTGCATACAGGATGACATGTTCGTTGAGATTGTAATAACTATTAGCACGCTTTTTCTTCTTCTTCTTCTTCTTCTTCTTCTTCTTCTTCTTTTTTCTAGGGAATGGCAGTGGTTGCTCTTTTAAGGCATTTTGGATGCCCTTGCTGGTAAGGTTGGAGGCTTACATTGTTTAAATGCTTATTTTTTTTCATGAGGATTTGCTATTCATTTTTAAAAGCAAGATATATTTCTGACATGTCTTGTACCTAAATCTAGGTTGGTCCCAACCCTCAATATATGGGAAATCCATCAAATGGGTCCATCCTTAATTGCCCCTCTCTCTCAAGTTCATATTGATATCCTGGCTTTTTATCATTTCATTCGTATAATTTTTTTGTTCTGTCAATGCAACTAGGTACAACATTGGTATAGTTATCTTGTTCTGGGCACCTATAGTCTTAGTATGTCTCATTGTCCTTCAATAATTTAATATATCGAGATTTCTTTTCCATCATCATTTACATTTTTCTTCTTAATCGATACTTGGAAGTTAATATAATCATTTACTTTGTTTTACAATCTTTAAAATCTTTATTTGTAAATCTGTCCCATATGCATTGTCGGAGAAACTAAAAAACTTACTCATCTCAGATTGTATTGTGGAATATGCATCCATTATTCAAAGAAAGGGCAATATTTCAAGCACTCACACTTTCTCTCATTGCTAGCTAAATTGGTGAATCTTCTTTCCTTCATACTATATGATTCATTGTTGAAGTATCCTGGCCATTTAGACAGGTCCATGTTTATATATTATCTCGAAATTGATGAAGTAGATCCGGATATACGTCGGAGCTATCCGGATGTTGAACGGGGGTCCCTGGAAGGTGGGAACCGTTGTTATGACCATGATAAAGCTGTTCATTTCTTATGGACAATAATATGGGTGGTCTGGTAATTTGGATAGGCTCGTGTTTATGTATAATCTCGAAATTGATGAAGCAAATCCGGATGTGCGTCAGATCAATCTGGATGTGCGTCGGATCTATCCGGATGTTGAGCGGGGGTCCTTGAAAGGTGAGAACCTCTGTTATGACCATGGTGAAGCTGTCCATTTTCTATGGATAACATTAGAGGGGCCTGACCATTTGGACAGGCCGTGTTTATACCTGTATTTGCAAGGACTACACCCTTAACCTAAACCTAAACCTAAACCTTATCCTATAACCTAAAATTTAACCTATAACCTATAACTTAAACCTAAACCTATAACCTATAACCTAACCTAAACCTAAACCTGTAACCTAAACCTAAACCTAAACCTATAACCTAAACCCGATCCTAAACCCGATCTCGAACCCGAACCCAATTTCCTGAACTTAAACCTTAACCTATTCTCAATTCTGTAAAGCTATAACCTAAACCTAAACCTAACCTAAACCTATAACCTTAACATAAACCTAAAACTTAAACCTAAACCTAAACCAAAACCTATAAGCTTAACCTATAACCTAAAACCTATAACTTAAACCTTAACCTATAACTTATAACCTAAACTTATAACCTATAACCTAACCTTAACCCAAACCTAAAACATAAACCTATAAACTAAAACCTATAAACTAAACCTAAACCTAAAACCTAAAACCTAAATGTATTCTCAAATTCCTAAACCTAAACCTACACCTAATCCTAATCTCAACTCCCTAACCTAAACTTAAACCTAAACTTGAAAACCAAAACCTAAACCCGATCCTGAACCCGAACCTGATTTCCTAAACCTAAACCTTAACCTATTCTCGATTCCTTAAAGCTATAACTTATAACCTATAACATATAACCTAAACCTATAACCTAAACCTAAACCTTAACCTAAACCAAAACCTATAAATTAAAACTTAACCTATAACCTATAACCTATAACCTAAACTTAAAACCGATAACCTAACGTTAACCTAAACCTAAAACCTAAACCTAAACCTATAACTTAAATATATTCTCAAATCCCTAAACCTAAACCTACACCTAATCCTAATCTCAACTTCCTAACCTAAACCTAAACCTAAACTTGAAAACCCAGACTTAAACCCGATCTCGAACCCGAACCTAATTTTTCAAACCTAAACCTTAACTTATTCTCAATTCCTTAAAGCTATAACCTATAACCTATAACCTACACCTAAATCTAACCTAAACCTAAAACCTAAACCTAAACCTAAAACCTAAATGTATTCTCAAATCCTTAAACCTAAATCTAAACCTAATCCTAATCTCAACTCCTTAACCTAAACCTAAACTTGAAAACCCAAACTAAGCCCGATCTCAAACCCAAACCCGATTTCCTAAACATAAACCTTAACGTATTCTCAATTCTCTAAAGCTTTAACCTATAACCTATAACCTAAACCTAAACCTTAACCTATAACCTATAACCTATAACCCATAACCTAAACTTATAATCTATAACCTAACCTTAACCTAAACCTAAAACCTAAACCTAAAGCCTAAACCTAAACCTAAAACCTAAATGTATTCTCAAATCCCTAAACCTAAACCTGCACCTAATCCTAATCTCACCCTAACCTAAACCTAAACCTACACCTAATCCTTATCTCAACTCCCTAACCCAAACCTAAACCTAAATTTGAATACCCAAACCTAAACTCAATCTTGAACCTAAACCCGATTGATGTAATAATGTAGCCCAACCCAATCACATAGCAACAAATAAGAAAATTTTGCTTTGTTAGCAAGCATACTCGAAATCAAGCATCACAATGCATCTATTTCCATCTCTACTATCTCTTATAGCATAGATTATTTGATATTTTAATTTATCTCATTTTTAGAGTCATGTCCTAACAAAATATGATAATATTAATAGACAAGGTGGATTTGTCACCGACATTATTCCAAGACCCATATAACTTCTCCTTATAGGAAGTTGGGTAGGGCACATGCAGCTTGAATCCATCAAAGGAGATAAGGATCACCTCTCATGTGTTCTCTCTCTTTTCATTTGTTTTTATCCATAGGATTGTTTATTTTGTAGTGTCTACTCACGTATAACATTTTAGCATGTTAACATTTTAGCAAACCAGAATGAGTTTTTCAACATATCATATATTATTTTAGGTAAGAGAAGCTACTTTAGCAAACAAACCCCACTACGCTGGGTTTCCCACGCCGAATTTATGAGATTTTATCTGATGAATTGTCAAAAGTCCATTTTATTTTCTTTTTTTGCTATAAATGGTAAGTTTTATATCACATATAACTTTTGATCCTTCTGAGTTGTAGGAGACGTGCCAACATGAAAAGGGCTCCAAAAAATTAGGAGAGTAATGTGGTTAGGCCAAATTGGGCTGTTACTACTTTTGGCAAAAAACCACGATGTCTAGTAGGAATGGATATTGTCTGTAAATAGTAAATTTACTTTTTATAGTAAGTCACATATTTTAGTGTGTTTGAGTTGGAATTTTGAGTTTAAAAGTCCATCCTAGGTTTGAACACATTATTCAAGTTGGATTTTGCTATAGTTTAGAAGATTTGTAGGTACAGTTTTTATTTCTTCATATATAAGTGTTTTTTTTTCTCTTTCTTCCTTTTGAGATGTGTACAAAGGCATGCTTGTTTGATTGTGTCTACAAATGTTCTTTTATACAGGATGACAAGCTAAAGAAGTCAGTGGAGGATGAAATTCATTTTCTCAAGGGAAGGGTTTCTAAACTTGAAAGTGATCTTGTGTCGAAGTCCACAGAAGTTACATCTGCAGTTTCAAGGAAAGAAGAAGCTCTATCTTCTGCATTTGCTGAAATTGACTGTCTGAAGGAAGAAAATTTTGTAAAAACATGAGCATTATTGAATGCATATGGAGGGTGTTTACTGTGTTGGAGTGTATATGTTTCTTACACATGAGGGCACACCTTACTTGAATTTCTCATGATAGGTTGAGGAAAGTGAAGTATTGTTATTTAAAAATGTGAATGTAGGATGCATTGTATGATTTGATTGCTATTTGTAATAAATGCATAGTTTTTTTCTGATTGCATTTTATGTACTATTTCTATCAGCATTAAGCTTAGATGAGTTATCAATCACAGCAGGTTCTTGCAATGGAAACATGTCATATTATTACAGTTTAAAAAAAAATAGCCATGAATATAATCCGTAGCTATAGCTACGGCTTTTTTCTGTAGCTGTTGGTATCTATTGCTACGAATATTATTAGTAGTTGTTGGTATCTATTGCTACAGATAAAATCTGTAGAAATTGGTATCTATTGGTACAGATATAATCGGTCGCTATTGGTATCTATTGCTACGGATATAATCCGTAGCTATACCTTTAGCTACCCCACCAATAGCGACAGACGTGCTATGAATCATATCTGTAGCAAAAGGGTTTTTGCTATGGTTTTAGGCCGGAGCCTTTGCCCGTTTTTCTTATAGTGAAAGTAGCAACGATAATTTGTCCCAGCAAAATCTGGGCATATCTAATGATCTCTAAAGTGATCCCAACTAACATTCACATAGGTGGTTACTACTTTGTTTAAGTAAATAAATCTTCAAGTATAGGACTAGCCCACCTTTTGATGGCTATCTATTAGTTCTTTCGAGTAGTATGTCATGATACACGTAGATGCTAAGATTCTTTCATTCCTTGAACAATACTCATTCACGCTCAAATATTTAAATACTTGTGACAGATAATTAATAATGTTTTCCAATGAATTGTATGTACAAAAACACTTAATTCCAAAGGGAAACATAGTCATCTTCTTTGAACTTTGCTCTTTTCTTAGTTTCTCTTAGTTTGGTAATTCTCTTGAACTTTCAATGCTCTATAATATCTGTTGAGGAAAGTTTGAATTAATTTTCATTTTTTTTTGTCGTGTTCATAGATCCTTGAAAAGTTATACCATGCCAGCCATGTCATCATTGGAAATGAGTTGGTGAAGCTAGCATCCATTCAACTCTCATTCAATGATTGTGCTTCTGCAATGGATACCATAAAATGGGTAGATGTAATATTTTCACTGTATTATGGATCTCACACATCAAAGCTATTTCCATATTTGGGAAATCTCAAAAGAAAAGTTCTCAAACTCGCTCCATAATGAGAAACCTTCTGTTTTATTTGTTCAAGTTAGTAGCACATGTTTTTGATTCTTGCACCAATTTTCTTCCAGGGAATGCTATTTGCTCAACCTTAATACAGTAAAGTTCTCATGTAATAGGTATGATCATAATCCATGTGCAATTGGAATGCCTCATTCAATCTCATCTTCTTTGATTTTCACCCTTGTTTTCCTCATTTTGTTTTTCTTTTGAATGTTACTTGGATAAGAGATTGTCTGCGACATCTTTTAACATATAATGGCCTACATGCATATGCCTTACTGTAAAAGATGGCTATGGTTCCAATCATTGCCTTGCTTGGATGGAAATTTTTCTCTAACATTGAATTTGAAGGTTACTACAATTTTTCTCTAGTCTTTGATTTATATAGAAAAAAAAAATCAAGAAAAAAAGTTGTGTAGAGTTTGGCACAGAAGAACTCAATCAAAAGCTATTTGGAGTTGTGTTTCTCTTGTTTCTTTTATTTCCAAGGATTCTAAATAAATAAAGAAAATTTTACAGACTCATTGATATAAACCCAATCAAAAGCTATTTGTGGAATTGGGTTTCCATTGTTTCTTCATTTCCAATTTTATGCAGGAGTGAGCCCTCGATGGTTCAAGCTTTAGGAACGTAAACTTGAAGCTTCTGTTATGTGTCTGAGATGGTATGTTGTAGATACTTTCTTCCTCCTAGACTTTCAGTATTATGCAAAAATGACTTTTATTTGAACTATAATTGTTACGTTTGTCATGTATTTCTTTGACAAACTTCTATCAATTGCTTAATTCACTACCTGTCTAGGGGTTGGTGGAGTTCTAGGGGTTGACTAGGAGTTGCTTGCTTTTTAAGGTCCTAGTGTATTGCTTTTGGAGGTGCTGACCTCCCTTTTTTTTCCTTATTCTTTTTTCCTTTTGTTGTTTGATCATTATATTGGGCCATGTATTTATGTTCGGCCTATCGCTTCAAAAAATAATATTGGAGTTAGAGAGAAGGTGAATATACTAGAACATATGCACTATATGTAACTCATAATTGCCACAGACTGGAATTATCATTTAAGAATTACTGTGTCATGCTCTTTTTTTTCATATAGTTTAAATGATAAGCCACTATTTTGTGTGGATTGTTTCTCATTCATTTGCATACAATTCCATATTCAATTTTTATTCTCTTATGCCCTCAATTCCAGTTTCTTCTAGCTGTTTGCTGCCTGTATCCATCAATTGTACCTTTAAGCCGGGTGTCCTTCTATGCAATGGTACGAATGGGATGTTGTCAAGGTGGAATGACAACTGCTTTATTTTTCTTTGAAAGAGTATCTTATAAAAATCCATTTTCTTATGTTGTCATGTTGTTTTTTGGCTTTATTGTTTCTTCAGATTGAATCAAGTTTGCTTGTTAGTGTGGTGATGTCATTTGGGTAATTCTATTTGACTAGGGATCCCATTAGTAATTAATGAATTTTACTAATAAATAAATTGGGTGATTGTGTTATTGGGCAGTTGGCTGGCCGCAGACATAATGAATGTGGACAACCACTTCCTGAAAGTTATGCGCCCCTGCGGATGAACCTTAGACAACTGGAATTTTCAGTCAATTGTTGCCAAAATTGCCTTGTTAACTGAATGTGTCTCATCTAATGTTCTGGTACTTGTGTCTCAATTCTGCTCTTAACTCATCTCAGCCATCAGTAAGCACCACTGATACATCTCTTTCTTCTGTCAATGGAGCTTTGGTTGACTCCTGTTAATAACATTATATTTACTATTTGCATAGGAAAAAGGCTCAGATGAAATTGTCCTCAAGGCGATGGGAAGAGCTATAAATAAAATTTTTATGATTGTGGAGCTGATTAAGGTGAAGTATCTTATATCAATATTCTGTAGTTCCTTTATTTTTTTATTATTTTATTATTTTTTTAATTTTTTTTTTTTTGGTTTTTAAAAGTTCAGTTCCTAGTAGTAAAGATGGGAAGGACCACCTGTATTCATTATCAACTCATGTTGCTGGCTACATTCTTCATGCTTGTGCCTGAATGTGTTAAGCGTTTGCAGGCAGAGATGATGTTATGCTTTTACATGTTCACAAGCAACTTGAGGTGGTTCAAATGGGTTTAAAGTTCATTCTTTTGTGTTGATTGAATTGTAAATTTGTTTGATTTGTTCTCTTATCATCCTATAAATGTAGGCTTGATTAAGTAACTTTAGAAACATGGATTTATATGTTGAATGTTTAATTCTCTAAACTTTATTGAGTTGTATGATTGTTCATTTCAATATATTTGTAAAAATCTACATTTCTCTCTCTCTCTCTCTCTCTCTCTCTCTCTCTCTCTCTCTCTCTCTCTCTCTCACACACACACACACACACACACACACACACACACACACACACATGTACACACCGACTATCTTTTGTTCTTGACATTAAGACCTATCTATTTCAATTTTGACCCTTCTTTCAAACATTCAAATGGGAATAAGTCTGCTGAATGGATGTAGTTTTCTTTTGTAACATCCCAAAAATTGAGGGTCGAGCATAAACTCCACTCCTGAGTTCCAGAATATCACCTATGCAACATTTTCAATGATGGATGAATGTTGTTCATATTAGTGCAGAAAACATGAGTGGGATTAGACCAAAACAACATATCATACTCCTGAGACAGTTAAGTTTCTCAAGCGGAAGACTGTGATAAATATATAAAATGTATAATTGATTGTAAGTCTCCAGAGTGTGAACATGTTACCAGGTTAACTAAATACATGTATACTCCAAAAATGGAAAGAAAAAAATATACATGAGTGTTTAAATAAAGGCAAAATACCAAGTGTATTGGCATCTAATCAGTAACCCTGTAACCCCGTCGATCAGAACCTACATATAAGAGGAATCCTCATCATCATCATCAAGTCCGGCTCTGCTTCGCAAGCATCGCCATCATCTGAAACTAAAATAGGGACTGGTTAGTGTGGCCAACACCATCCCGTAATGTGGGAGTGAGTAATTAACTCAGCGGAATCAATACAGGAAAGGTTAACATGTTATCAATCCAATCAACCAGTAATGATAAAGCAGTACAATCAAACATGTCCTAGATACTCTTGTTTATGCAAGGATGATATGAAGAATGATGCATGCCCTCACCAAAAACTCCCTCATGCGTCATCATCTAACGATCGCGGCATGAATCACTACCACTGTGCTCTCACACCAACGCCAATGACACATGTAGTGCGATATCATGAGTATGATTACCAAGTTCTTATTAGTCCTTTTCATATAGCAGGATTGGGAAGGTAAGACACCTCCCTTGTATCATTTTCCAATGTTGATCCATTCTAGGGTCGTCATTCTAAGGAATCTTAGACGATGTTATGGTTCTAGGTCGCTGTAAGGGCTGTCAGGGCTGTTGCGCGTAATCGTTGCTCCTCTCCCCCATCACCTTATCAATACAGACCTACTTATATCCTCAAGACTGCAACATGACTCGTCGCCCCTATGCAGTGTCAGGATAAACTCAAGGTCACTACAGAGGCCTGTCAGGGCTGTTGCGCGCAATCGTTGCTCCACTCCCCTATCACCAAACAGTGTAGGCCGACAACAAGAATATAGTGTCCCATAGCACCATAATCTGCTAAGAGTAGGATTCTCACTGGTCACTACGGGGAGCTTTGTGGCCCCAGCGTAGGCCGACAGCTCGACCACGATGTCCCATACCACCATGCCCGGATCATGAGTCTTAGGGGATCATGGTACCACGGTTAACAGGAGTTTCATTGGTAAGCTCGGTGTCTTAGATTCAAAAAGTTGCGACCAAACATGGTGAACAAACATCGGTCAATCGGGTTAGTTGATAAGCTCAACTAGGCCAAGCGTACGTTGAATTGAACGACATGGAATGCATAAGCACTCCGTGTGACCTAACCACTGCCGAACATCCCAAGTACGACTCAGATTCATTAAACTCATTCTATGTGGCAAAAATGACCTCAACTACTATTTACAGAACGATTACCGATTACCTGGACTGTAGCACAGCCCCAATGACATACAAATTCCATAGCCAGCATATGAGTCATATCCTACAATCATGTAGACATTTATGAAGTATAGCTTAAATGTAAATGCAGTACATGGAGGAATTCACATGCACCTTTAACACGATTCATCTAAGTTTATCAATTCATGGAGGAAATCATATACACAGTTAATGTGAATAATCTAAGTTAGACAATGCATGGAGGAAATCATATACTCAAGTATTGTGATTGAGATTCATATCTCAACAACCTAACAATCACATTTTTACTAACTACTATCTCACTTAGGCATTTATACAAACAATTAGATTACACTATTCAACAAACATTACGTATGTCGATTCTATTACATACTAGGGCAAGTCCTTTCGTCAAAGGGTTATCACCTATACACAATCGTATATCCATGACAATTAGTTATGGCTAACACGAAAGCGAGTTCTATACTCATTCAGTCATTTTCACAAACTCTTAGACTACACATACTAAATACATATCATATGTTAGTATATCATGTATTAGGCCAAATCCTTTCACTAGGGAGTTGCCCCATATAACATTTTCATGTACCCACGACAGATAATCATGACATGCATGAATCCAGGTTCCGTATTCATTTGAATATTTTCACAAACACGCGGGCTACACACTTTAACATATATGGCGTATATTGGCCGAGGCGTTATTTAGGGCAAGTCCTTTCGCTAAGGAGTTATCACACATGTATCAAGCATATATTCACGGTAAATAATCATGTTAAATAAAAATCAAAATTCTATACATATACGGTATTTTCTACAAATATGAGGAATATAGTATATTCAATATAATTAACGTATAACTGAAAAACGAAACGGACAGCACTTTATGCATGTGAAACATCATCCACATCAGGAATCTATCATTATCTAACATTGAAAGTCTTGAAAACCATAACCTAAACATATATAGTCCGCACCTTAAACCAGAAAATGCGTATAAGAGGTGATTCAGACGATAAGTCTTCGTCAGCGGCGGATACGCAACCTAAGGCATGAAATACGTTAGCTACAACATCACTCCAACTATCCTAGGCTACAAAACAAGTTAAGGTTAGGATTTCTTACCTAAGAACGGAGTTGGAATCGCCAGAATAGCGATGCAGGTGGATGGCTTTGGCACGTGGAGCAACAGGGAAGAATCCGAGGAGAAAACCCCAACTTCCTCCTCACTTTCTCTCTGTCTTTTCTCTCCGTTTCTTAGCTAGGGTTTGAAAATTCATATGGGATTTGTGAGAGAGAGTTTAAGGCCCTTTTATATGCCCAAACATAATGAAAACAGACTTAAAGTCAAGGTATACTTAAGTTATAACCAAATCGGGTCTATTCCGATCCAACGGAGCACTTCTGGAGGTCCTGTTACTAAATGGGGTCGGACTTAAGCTCTCTAATATTGGATCTAGGTCAAGCTAAGTTTTCAGTCCGGTCGAATTTTCAGATCTACCGTGGCGGACAAGTTTCAGTTCAACGGTCATCGAAACTCGATCAGGGCCACAAGTGCTATGACATGTAAGGGCCAAATTTCCTTATCTGAGGGTGAAATTTGGTTGAATTCTGATGGTCAGAATGCTTAAAAATAGCATGAAAGTGACGCGTGCCAGATTTATTAAAATTATATTTAATTTCTTAAAAATCTTTATTTTCTCACACTATTCACTCCGGACTCAAGGAAATCGCCCTAAAGCATCGTTTGGGCTTGATTTTCAAGATGATAGTCAAGTCCAACTAGGCGGTCGTAATTGTCTAAGTTCATCGCTATGGGAGTTTTGACGTGTAGTCTAAGTCCAATACGAAGTTTCAAAGTGCTCTTAGGGTAAGATAGCGTCAATGATTCTATAGGTTCTGGGTCTTACATATCGTATTTAAAGTGATTGGTGCTAATTTTATAGGTAATCTAGTTTAGCGCTAGTAAATTCACATTAAATTTTTAAAGAATTTAGTCCTAAATGATTTCTTTGGCTTTAGAATTGAGTTCTGAGAGTGATATGGTTGACCCATTGCCTAAGGACGTCTAACCCCAGGTTGGCAAAAATTTGGGGTGTTACAATCTACCCCCCTTAAAACATAATTTTGTCTCCTAAATTGGCTAAGGGTAATGAGTCCCTAAAGAGACTTTAGTATTGACATTCTAAGGAAGGTTCAAATCCTATTTAATGACCTAACCTTACGTATAACCTAAATCAACTTCTACGATCCTGGGCCAGTGGAGAAGAGGCCAACCATGCTTCCGCTACGCTACTCTGATCCAACGGTTGTATTAACTAATCCTAACTAGATTGGGCTCAATACGTTCTACCCCTCTTAAAAACTTAGTTCTTCTTAAGACTCAAGAATCTATGTCTCGATCGTATATCAGAACGAGATGTAACTTAGGGCCTATCCTTGACATGAAATGGGAAACAACCTCTCACTACATTGGTCTTCCTTTGTTAATGATGCATTCTATGACATTGGTACCTATGGTTATAGAAATGAGTCGTTGATTTCAGGGGCAAGTGTGAGTTGGTGGCAGGATATCTAATCCTCTACTGGCTACTCTACTGGCTATATGTCCTTAACATTTTCCATGGGTGAAGCAATAACTTTTGCTTATAGGTAGTCGGGTCAGCACGGAAGGAAAGCTGTGTAGTAGGTCTGAGCCAGATACATAGACTTTCTGCCTGGACTCTTACAAAAAATTTATCGTATCAGTTCTTAATCCTAGTCGATGTCGATCTTCTGCTTGATCAGAGCATTAGATTTATTGGTAACTACCAGGATTAAGAATTCAGTTCAAACCGCGAATACATCGCTTATATACAGTTCCTTTACTCCACGTTCCTGATTGTAATAAGTCCTTGGGAGGGCACTTCTAAGGGGTGTTCTAAGGGACGTGCTGGTTTGACTATGCATGAATAGTCTCTAAATCGAAACAACTTTCTTAAGAGTTACTAAAGACGCCTCTGAGTATTACGGGGATATATCTAAGGAAGGAAGTTCTACTCTAACCAAATCTATCCTACTATTCCTTAGCATATACAGGCTTTACATTACTTAATTTAACTCATAGCATAGTTTGTAACTCACTAACTGTAATCCAAATTCTAAGCTTATTCGCTAGATAGTTTCATACTATTTCTAATACTAGGGATTGTTCTATCGCTTAGGGTTAAGATTGTCTAATTGGAATTGAATTTTCTATCAGATCTTTCGAAATCTAGGAGTACTAACTCTAGGTCCAAAACTCTAGATATGCTAGCATTAGATGGTCACTGTTTATGGACTAAGCTTCTGTATTAGGTCTCACCCGTCGGTAGAAGCAGAGAGATCGAGAAAATGGCTAAAACTAACTCAAAAAGAGTCATGGAAAATGAAGAAAATGAAGGGAAGGGCTGAGATCTTTGGGTCTCCACGACTTTGGACCTGATATGGGAGTTTAAAGGGTCTAGGAAAAGGAAAATAGAAGGAAGAAAAGGTCAAGATAGAAGAGGTTGGGGGCTGGCACATTTTTGGAGCTCAAATGGGAGCTATGAGAGCTCCAATCGTAAAAAATGGAGAGTGCAGGTGCTAAGCATGATTGAGAACAGTAGAGGGATGAAGGAAATAATGAAAAATGAAGGGAGGAACGATTGAAAGGGAGGTTGGAGAGAAAAAATAGCAAGTTTTAGAGAAAGGGAGAGCTTGGGGGTGAGTTTTGTGAAGGAAGTGACTGATCGGGGATGTTTTAAGGGATGGCTCACACATCAGGAGGTCACCCTAACCCCGAAACTCCATCGACCCAAAGGCTCATCCCGTCCTGGCCCGATGACCGGCGAGGGCCTCGCCACTCCCTGGACAAACTAGTGATGCCTCGCCATTTGGGCGAGGTCCTCCCACCCCATGGGTCTAGAAAAAGTTGGGGTACCACTCTGGAACCCCCTAGAAGTTGATCGTTTGGCGCCCTCTTCCGATTTGAGCCGTTTCGGGTCATTTCGGAACTAATCTGATCTCTATTCACTCTTATCGATTTCTAACGACTGGAATGGGATGAAACGCGGTCTATACCCATCAATTGATGGTCTAGAAATGATTTGGGGTCCTTTTGTGTGATCAGGAGTGTGTACGGACTCGATCTCGGTGATCATTTTCAGTAAACTTTCGCCAACAAATAAACTCGGGTCCTAGACTTGTTTCTCGATTGTTCTCGCACCCTCCTACATTAAATTGGTGTCAGCATGCGGTGTGTGACCATAACCCAGGTCCAGTTTAATCCAAATCATGCTCTGATACCATCTGTAACATCCAAAAAATTGGAGGTCGAGCATAAACTCAACTCCCGAGTTCCAGAACATCACCTATGCAACATTTTCAATGATGGATCAATGTTGTTCATATTAGTGCAGAAAACATGAGTGGGATTAGACCAAAACAACATATCATACTCCTGAGATAGTTAAGTTTCTCAAGCAGAAGACTGTGATAAATATATAAAATGTATAATTGATTGTAAGTCTCCAGAGTGTGAACATGTTACCAGGTTAACTAAATACATGTATACTCCAAAAATAGAAAGAAAAGAATATACATGGGTGTTTAAATAAAGGCAAAATACTAAGTGTATTGGCATCTAATCAGTAACCCTGTAACCCCGTCGATCAGAACCTACATATAGGAGGAATCCTCATCATCATCATCAAGTCCGGCTCTGCTTCGCAAGCATCGCCATCATCTTAAACTAAAATAGGGACTGGTTAGTGTGGCCAACACCGTCCCGTAACGTGGGAGTGAGTAATTAACTCAGTAGAATCAATACAGGAAAGGTTAACATGTTATCAATCTAATCAACCAGTAATGATAAAGCAGTACAATCAAACATGTCCTAGATACTCTTGTTAATGTAAGGATGATATGAAGAATGATGCATGCCCTCACCACAAACTCCCTCATGCGACATCATCTAACGATCGCGGCATGAATCACTACCACTGTGCTCTCACACCAACACCAATGGCACATGCAGTGCGATGTTATGAGTATGATTACCAAGTTCTTATTAGTCCTTTTCATACAGCAGGATTGGGAAGCTAAGACACCTCCCTTGTATCATTTCCCAACGTTGATCCATTCTAGGGTCGTCAGTCATAGAAATCTTAGACGATGTTATGGTTCTAGGTCGGTTCAAGGGCTGCCAGGGCTGTTACGCTCAATCATTGCTCCTCTCCCCCATTACCTTATCAATATAGGCCTACTTATATCCTCACGACTGCAACAGGACTCGTCTCCCCTATGCAGTGTCAAGATAAACTCAAGGTCACTACAGAGGGCTGTCAGGGCTATTGCGCGCAATCATTACTCCACTCCCCCATCACCAAACACTATAGGCCGACAACAAGAATATAGTGTCCCATACCACCATAATCTGCTCAGAGTAGGGTGCTCACTGGTCACTACGGGAAAGTTTGTGGCCCCAGCGTAGGCTGACAGCTCGACCACAGTGTCCCATACCATCATGCCTGGCTCATGAGTCTTAGGGGATCATGGTACCACGGTTAACGGGAGTTTCATTGGTAAACTCGGTGTCTTAGATTCAAACAGTTACGACCAAACATGGTGAACAAATATCGGTCAATCGGTTTAGTTGATAAGCTCAACTAGGCCAAGCGTACGTTGAATTGAACGACATGGAATGCATATGCACTCCGTGTGACCTAACCACTGCCGAACATCCCAAGTACGACTCAGATTCATTAAACTCATCCTATGTGGCGAAAATGACCTCAACTACTATTTATAGAACGATAACCGATTACCTGGACTGTAGCACAACCCCAATGACATACAAATTCCATAGCCGGCATATGAGTCATATCCTACAATCATGTGGACATTCATGAAGTATAGCTTAAATGTAAATACAGTACATGGAGGAATTCACATACACCTTTAACATGATTCATCTAAGTTTATCAATTCATGGAGGAAATCATATACACAGTTAATGTGAATAATCTAAGTTACACAATGCATGGAGGAAATCATGTACTCAAGTATTTTGATTGAGATTCATATCTCAACAACCTAACAATCACATTTTTACTAACTACTATCTCACTTAGGCAATTATACAAACACTTAGATTACACTATTCAACATACATTACGTATGTCGATTCTATTACATACTTGGGAAAGTCCTTTCGTCAAAGGGTTATCGCCTATACACAATCGTATATCCATGACAGTTAGTCATGGCTAACATGAAAGCGAGTTCTATACTCATTCAGTCATTTTCATAAACTCTTAGACTATACATACTAAATACATATCATATGTTGGTATATCATGTATTAGGCCAAATCCTTTTACTAGGGAGTTGCCCCATGCACCATTTGCATGTACCCACAGCAGATAATCATGGCATGCATGAATCCAGGTTCCGTATTCATTTGAATATTTTCACAAACACGTGGGCTACACACTTTAACATATATGGCGTATATTGGCCGAGGCGTTATTTAGGGCAAGTCCTTTCACTAAGGAGTTGTCACACATGTATCAAGCATATATTCACGGAAAATAATCATGTTAAATACAAATCCAAATTCTATACATATACGGTATTTTCTACAAATACGAGGAATACAGTATATTCAACATAATTAATGTATAACTGAAAAATAAAACGGACAACATTTTATGTATGTGAAATATCATCCACATCAGGAATTTATCATTATTTAACATTGAAAGTCTTGAAAACCATAACCTAAACATATATAGTCTGCACCTTAAACCAGAAAATGCGTATAAGAGGTGATTCAGACGATAAGTCTTCGTCAGCGGCGGATACGCAACCTAAGGCATAAAATACGTTAGCTACAACATCACTCCAACTATCCTAGGCTGCAAAACAAGTTAGGGTTAGGATTTCTTACCTAAGAACGGAGTTGGAATCGCCAGAATAGCGATGCAGGTGAATGGCTTTGGCACGTGGAGCAGCAGGGAAGAATCCTAAGAGAAAACCCCAACTTCCCCCACACTTTCTCTCTCTCTTTTCTCTCTGTTTCTTAGCTATGGTTTGAAAATTCGTATGGGATTTGTGAGAGAGAGTTTAAGGCCCTTTTATAAGCCAAAATATAACGAAAACAGACTTGAAGTCATGGTATACTTAAGTTATAACCAAATCGGGTCTGTTCCGATCCAACGGAGTACTTCTGGAGGTCCGGTTAGTAAATGCGGTCGGACTTAAGCTCTCTAATTTTAGATCCAGGTCAAGATAAGTTTTCAGTCCGGTCGGGTTTCCAGATCGACCGTGGCAGACCAGTTTCAGTTCAGCGGTCACCGAAACTCGATTAGGGCCACAAGTGCTATGACATGTAAGGGCCAATTTTCTTGATCCAAGGCTAAAATTTGGTTAAATTCTGACGGTCAGAACGCTTAAAAATAGCGCGCAAGTGACACATGCCAGATTTATTAAAATTATATTTAATTTCTTAAAAATCTTCATTTTCTCACACTCTTCACTCCAGACTCAAGGAAATTGTCCCAGAGTATCATTTGGGCTTGATTTTCAAGATGATAGTCTAGTCCAACTAGGCGATCGTAATTGTCTAAGTTCATCACTATCGGACTTTCGACGTGTGGTCCAAGTCCGATACGAAGTTTCAAAGTGCTCCCGAGAGCAACCGAGTTTAGAGATTGATCATGGATTTTAGGGTAAGATAGCGTCAATGATTCTATAGGTTCTGGGTCTTATAGATCGTATTTAAAGTGGTTAGTGCTAATTTTACAAGTAATCTAGTTTAGCGCTAGTTAATTCACATTAAATTTCTGAAGAATTTAGTCTTAAATGATTTCTTTGGATTTAGAATTGAGTTCTAAGAGTGATATGGTTAACCCATTGCCTAAGGACGTCTAACCCCAGGCTGGCAAAAATACTGGGTGTTACAGTTTTTCTTTTATGGGGACCTATGATACCACCAAACCCATAAGATTTTGCTTTTGGGAAAACATATACATGGTATGTTTCTTTCTTTCTTTCTTTTCGTTTCTTTTTTTTTTTTTTTGGATACTCACTCATCTATCTAGTGATCCTAACTTGCTCTCCAAATTTCTTTCTTTCTTTCTTTCTTTCTTTTTTGTATCATGGTTTTGAATATTGATTAATACAAAGTGACTTGATGTTGGTGGAGAATAAAATGTGTCATTGGCAAATCACATTCCAAAACCAGACTGGTTTCATTCTCTGGGTGACTTGCATTTTGGAACTTATGCTTAAAACCATGTTCTCTATTATTGTTTTCTTTGAGAATTGTCAATTAGCTACGAAGGTAATATGATGTTGGTACATGATAGAAGAGAACCTTTTTTTTTGGAGAACTGTTCATAATCATTTAGTAATTGTATTCCATTTTCAACAAGTATTTGAAAATGAGATCGAGTGTTATGTCTTGTATGTTTTTTATATCTATTTATACAGACTCACATTTCAGTTTTATCATATTTTGATATATTTAAGGGCTACTTAGAATTCAATCAAGGTTGCCCAGGTATGTATTTACTGATTGTTGGTTTTTCACTAATAGTTGATTTTGAGATGAAGCTCATGGACATTGGTAGCAAGCGTCTTGGAATTCTAGAAGTAGAGTATCATGCCATTGTAAAGATGCCATCAGTTGAGTTCTCAAGTATTTGCAAGGACCTCAGCAGCATTGGAGATACTGGTATCATCATCATCATTGAACAACTAAAAGTTGTAATTTATCAGCATTGGAGATACTGGTATCATCATCATCATTGAACAACTAAAAGTTGTAATTTATCAGATGTGTATCATTACAAGCTACATAGTAGATACTTTGTATTTATAGAATTTTATAAGAATATCTGTTTTAATTTATCAGATGTGTATCACCACATTGCAAAGTGGGACCGCATGAGACAACTTCCCGAGAAATCAACAATCATTGTTTGGCGGTCTGAAACACAATGAATGGTGATTTGAAGTGTGAGCTAATTTTAACTGCTAATGTGTGCTACTTCTTCATGAATATAAAATTGCAGTTAGGTCCTCTTTAAGCTGGATTGGGCTTGGGTTGACCCTCTGGTTGGAATTGGTCAGGTCAAGTATGCTTACTGATTTGGCAATTCTGCTTCTATCCTTATGCATCTCTGTTGGAATGTAACTCTTTAGAGATGGTAATATTTCAATGTGCAGTTAGTGTATGTATAACATTCAATGTGCAGATGGCTGCCTATAATATTTCAATGTGCAGTTAGGAAAATCTTTTTCCATGGGTCACCCAAATGCCAAGATTAATGTCCTCCATGCAGCCCTGTCTTTTGAAGCCCCCAAATTATTTAGATCTTGTGATGTGTAGAACAACATATACCCATTGTAATCTCCCTTTGTGCAAGTTTTGGACCATGGTGAGAGGATTGAGCTTCTGGTAGACAAAATAGAGAACTTCCGCTCACAGGTGGTGAACCTCAATATCATTGAGGGCTTGAACCTACTGAAGGACTCTGAAATACTGGTGTTGATGCCTTTTACTACGACATAGCTCAATAAAGATCGACAGAAGAAACCAGTCCCTTGGAAAAAAAATGGCAATCATTGGCAACAAGGAGATCATTGACATTAACTAAGGTATGTTAGCTACTTAGACTGGTGTTATGAAAAAATAAAAATAAAATTAAGATACATGTGGGTCACCTTTTCTTTTTTCTTTTTTTTTTTAAAAAAAAAATTATTTTACTTTTTAATAAGAAAGATTTTCACTAATGGGTGGCCGTGATATAGCTACGGATTTAAACCATAGCAAAGTTTTAAATAGCTATGGTACAAATAGCTCTGGTTGTACTGTGGGTATTTAGGTACGGATTTTATCCGTAGCTTTTGACTAATTTTCTGGTATAGCAAAAAAATGGATGATTTAGCGACATCTAGCACAACCGTCAGTAAAGGTCCTGACCGCCGGTAAATCCTTTACCGACCGAGGCTTTACTGGCTGTTAGTTGACTGCAGGCAAAGGATTTTTGGTGGTTTTTTGGGCCGGTAAAGGCCAGTTTTCTTGTGCTCTCAGTGGGCCTAGCCCAAGTAGAGAGATGCAGGTATCTTATGATAGGCTTCTCAAAGGGCATTTTTTTCGCCGGAATGAGGGTTGTGTTGTAAACGTTTTTTTCCTGATATGATGTATTATAAATTTAAAAAAATAATAAAAATTAAAAAATCAGTTTCAGTAGCAACACTTCAGATTCAACTCTCTTGGGTGTTTTCTCTGAAGCGGAAGTCTTTGTGTATCGGGGTTAAGGCCCATGGTGGCACCAAATCAGGACCTTTGGTGGAGTGTTGGTGTGTAGCAGGTGGCCAAGGTATTGCTGGCTAGTGGTGGTTGTTGCATGCTCAGTAGAATATATTTTTCCATCACTGGGCTGGTCAATTTATGGTGGGTGTTGTCAATTATGCAGAGGTTTTTTTGTTGCCTGCCGATTGGCCTTCCCTCCTATCCCTCCTATGCTGAGGGGAAATTTGTGTGTGTGTGTGTGTGTGGAAGTATTTCGACTGTTGTTGGTTGCTGATCTTGGAGACAGTGTGGATGGCCTTTGCCTGCTGGGGTATCGACTGCTGTGTGATTGTCTCATGCTGGTGGATATGGCTCGTTGTTGGCATCTTTCTTTATCGGCTACTATATCTCAGATTAGGTATTTAGTGGTCCAGGCTTTTGTGAGGTTGACCGTCTCGTACTATGTGGTGTGCATGCAATGCCTACTGGGTGATGATGCTTCTTGGTGAATGTCTCTGCTTTGATCTCCTGTATTGTATTTGGCTGGCCATAGCTGGATCTCTGTTTCTGGAGGCTAATGAGGAATGGAGCCAAATATATGGGTTGTTGCAGTGGCATCTGATGTAAGCATTTAGTTTGCTAGGGCTTGTTGTTGAGGGGTATATTGTACTCTTTTTTTGTTTCCCTATAGGCTTCTATGGTTGTGGAGGCTGCTGTGGTGGCATTTTTGCTGCAGGATAGAATTGGTATTTTCTGGTATTTGGTTTCGGCTACTGTGTAGTCAGTGTTTTGGTGCTGATGAGGCCTTTGGTCTATTATTTATTTATTTTTTTCCAGTTTCTTTCGCTCACTACAAGAAAACTGGCCTTTACCGGCGGTCAAAACTGCCGGCAAAGGCCCAGAAAACCACTGGCAAAGCCTTTTCCCGCGGTTTGGCTAATGTCGGTGAAGCCTCGGTCGGTAAAGGCTTTACCTGTGGTCGTGCTCCCTATACTGGCGGTTGTGCAAGCCACCGCTGCACAGGGGCTTTACTTGCGGTTGTGCAGGCCGCCGCTGCTTGGGGGATTTATCGACACTATGCATGGTAAGGTCGTGATATGTGAATTTTTTACTCCAGATCCATGTGGGACTGATTTAACCTTACTAACACTTCAATTAGCATTTAAGCTCCTAATTCCTTGATGCATATGCATTTATAAACACATCTATAATTGTGATATGATTTTTTTTCCCCTATGCCTCTTGCTCTCTTTTCCATTGCCTATGGCAGCTTCATGTTGGCTGTAGTTTCAAAAGTATAGGCTCATTAGATTGCAAACATTCATTTTATAATTATAATTAAAAAAAAGGAAATGACACAAAATAGATGCCTGACTCTACAGTGAGTCCCATTTTATGAGTCCTACCTCTCCAACTCATAAAATGATGGACCTTATCATTGACCCTTTTTGTCAAGGCCCACTTGATTTCACATTCCTCTGAGAAGTGGATTGTGCCTAGTGATTGTTTTCCTATAAAAAAAATACATGCCTATGTGGCCCTTTCACATGCATCGAGCTGCCGCGAATAATATTTACAATAATAAATCGAATAGTTTTTTAAAAAAAAAAAAACAAATAAAATGTGCATCGATCTATAGCTCCCATTCATCCATGCCTAAAACTTGCAAAACAAAATAGCGAAAAGAAATTAATTGGTATTCAAAATCTGTACAAAAAGTAAAAAAATAGAGTCCATAGCCCAACATCAAGCAGTAGCTTGTTTTTTGAAGCATCCTCTTGGTCCATTGAATGGATGCTTTCGGCAACAAGCTCCTGTCCTGCACCTTCAGCTACAACAATAACCATGAGTCCATTCTCTTTGAGTTTTTCTTTTATGGGACATTTCACTATGTTTGTTTTGGAAAGAAAATAGAGGATTCCTAATACCATCATACACTTTTCCATAGTCAAATTCTAAAGCAAAAGAAACGAAGTGAACTATGTGAGTGGAATATGAGATTTCCACTTGGTATTCAAACAACACCCTTAAAACTGAAAGTCATAGGAATCCATGTTTGAGTAGTGCCAATGAAATCATCCTTGAGTAACTATTATACTTTTCTTTTCTTTTCATCAAACATGCCTTAAGGGGACGTAACACTAAGATTGTGCGAAGTGGCACTCATCCAATGGCCAAGAAGACTCTAGATAGGTTTTAGAGATCTTCATGTAAATCTAGCCCAAGACACTCCTAGAGATTCTTAAAGCTTTATAGGAATCAACTCCACTCTACCACCTCATGTAATACTGTACATTTATGTACAAGTGTCATGTGTACAAAGAAGGCTAAAATTTTGAATAGGCCTGGCCCGATGGCTCGGCCCAAAACAGTTCAAAATTTGGGTCGAGACCTACCCCAGGCTTGACCCATCGACAACCCTATCTATGCTTGTGACATAAGGCAGGTCTCTCTATCCCTATCTAGTATTGGTATGTTGTATTCGTAGCTGTAATGATAGTGTGCTTTATTTGTTTTTTCTTCTCCCATGTGATAAAAATTCCATCGTTGATGAAGAATGAAATAAAAACTAAAGAATGAAATAGAAACTTGTTTCTTTCCATGATCTTCTCCTTGGAAGCAGTTTTTCCTTTGAGGATTGTATCCTTATACCGCCACATCTATAATACTCAAATGCCTAAAAGAACTAGAGTGCCTTAGATACCTTGAAAATGGTAAGGATAAAGGATCCACTATCCCTTTGATTGTTACTCTAGAACTGGGGTTTTGAACTCCGTACGCAACAAACCTAACTTGTTAAATCCATTAGGGAAATGTTTTAAAATGGTAGAAAATTTTCAAATAACCATTAGAAAATTTTAAATTGATTATACTCGTTACTGGTGACCAATCTCTATCGTGCCAATGAAAAAAGAAAGAAAGAAAAGCCATATTACAATAAAAAAGGAGCTTCGCTGAGCCTACACACATCTGAATGGTCGCATAAAGGTACAGGATCGGACCATCTATCACAAGGGTCCCATTATGCTGACGTCCACAGTAAAAGAATCAGGTCAATCCAATAATGAAGTGAGCCACAGATCATGAAACAGATATATGGCTTTAAAAAATCAATTGACAATATAAATAATCTAGAACATTCTATATTAGTAAAGACGATGGGGCAACTTACATCTCGCAAGATAAAAAACCAGCATGCCTTACCGTTTATGTTAAACAACATGAAAGCAACAACAAATCCCCAAAGTGGTGCACTGCAATGCAGTCAACATAACAAGCATGTTAGCTGGGAACAGTATCAAGAAAACCTCATTGCATAATAAATACAGAAAAGGAATGCGAAGTGCAATCTCTCACATGCGGTGGATGCCACATTCTTGAGAGAGACACCTGAAATATTGATGATGTTTTCTAAAGTTAAACAAAGGAAGACATTCAAGTGCAAAATCCAAGACATCAGCTGTTTCCATTGTTTGCAGGCAGACCCATCCAAATGCAACCAATATTACAAAGGATTTGATTTTTCAACTTAGATGAGATATGAAAATTTATTGGACATGAACAATAATAATATAAGAGAAATTTTCATTACAGCTGAGTAAAGTTAGTCCAATTACAAACAAAAAATCTTTCATCTTCCAATCTCAAAAGAAGGAAAAAAAAAAAGAAAAAAGAAGAAGAAGATGAAATTGTTTCAACAATTATCTGTAAAACATGAGTGCTAAAAGCTCCAACACATACAATAAAACTCATACACACGCTACACATGTGCCAACATGGCATAATGGATCCAAAATCCAATCCATCCATCAGAAAGGAACCACTTTATTGATGCCCTAGCCCAAGAATCAGGTTGATTCACTAGTCAGGTGGTCCAAAGTTCCCAAGAAAAGAAAAGGAAAAAAAAAAGGGTACAGTCATGAAAATACTTGGCTGAAGTTTTCCAACCCATTTGCCTGATTTCAGTATTGGGCCCACATGCTGAGTGGACCAGATTTATTTTTAGGAAAACATAGAGAAGGTCGTACCAACTTGATAGATGGATTAGATCTCGCACCTATTTGCCATGCTGGCACATGTGTGGGAAGTACATGATTGAAGGGTGTTAACTTTTAGTAGAACATGCACTTACCACTCACATATTAGGGCAATATGGTACATAACACATTTAAATTTCAAAAAACAGTAATAATAATAACAAAATCACATGGAAAAAAAAACATTTGAATTTCTTTTTCATATATTAGGGCAATATGATGCATAAGAAATCAATTATTATACATAATGTCATCTCCATCGGGATCAGAAAAATCGGTATCATCTGTTTGGTCCTCTATCATCTTTTGGGCAGGTAGTAAAGGTGTGACAATTGTTGTACCATCGATATCTATCCTTTCCCAACTAATAATGTCATCACTCGATTCTTCCAAACTTTGATTATTGAATGACGAACTCTCTAAGTTGGTGTCAACATCATCTGCAGACTCTTCCCCACGCATCTCAAACAAATCCCTAGGTTTCGTCCTCACTACAACATGTCAATCTTTCTCGACGGGGTCTTGCATATAGAACACCTGCTCAACTTGAGATGCAAACACAAATGGTTCATCAAACAACTGTTGACCAGTATGGCATAGCCGTTTTAAATTCACGAGCGTGAACCCTAACTTATCCTTCTTCACTCCCCTGCCCTGAGATAGAACATCAACCCAACCACACTTAAATAATACAACCTTTCGATCACCACAATATTCCAGTTCAATGATGTCTATTAAGACAACATAGTAAGTTACATCTCCTGCAATAGGGTTTTTGTCATTAACACTCGCAAAGCTTGATGTCTTTGTAGTGACCACAACTCCACTATGTTGAGTTTTTCTTTTCTTGTCTCGATCTTTAGTGTGAAACCTAAAGCCATTTACTATAAAACCTTCATATTTTCTTGCCATATTAGGACCTCGAGCTAGCCATCTAAGGTCTTCTGAGACCTGCTCATTCTTTGCATAGCGCAACTGTTCAACCTATTCGAATATAAGAAATATGTTAAAACTGAAGCACATGTCTAGACAATGAAAATAAATAAACATGCACATGTCAGTCAACTTATTGTATCAACTACTTACATGATCGCTAAACCATTCATGAAATATTTCATTGTGAATGCGTTCTATATCCCTTGGTCGTGCGCAAAGATTCTTCTGCTTAACAACATTCATGTGTTCTCTGTATATAAATTGGTTCCCGTAAGAAACAGTAGGAAGTTATTTTT
Organism: Magnolia kwangsiensis; assembly: GCA_037074715.1. Taxonomy (NCBI): domain Eukaryota; kingdom Viridiplantae; phylum Streptophyta; class Magnoliopsida; order Magnoliales; family Magnoliaceae; genus Magnolia; species Magnolia kwangsiensis. The sequence continues at coordinate 70,956,392 of CM073574.1, read as the reverse complement.
CACATGTATAAATTAAGTGTTATAGTTGTCTTACTCAAGAAATGGGATGAGTGCGTTGCTGTTAAACAGAACATATCGATGTGCTTGTGTAAATGCAACTTTATCCAATACACAATCTTTAGCCTTCCCTAATGCACGACCTATTCGTGGAAAAATAGATGATTGTTCTGTAACGATGTTACCATAATCATCATTCCGTATTGGTCGATTGAACCTTGTCTGTATATTATGCAAGTACCTCGAGCAGAAAGTTAAGCATTCTTCTGCCAAATACCCTTCTGCAATTGAACCCTCGAGCCGACTTATATTTCGTACATAGGACTTCAATGTATGTAGGTACCTATGGTCACCAATATTAAACAGTTTAGAAATATATGGTTGATTAGCATGAGTGGAATAGCATGGAAAATAAATTTAATTTATAAATATTAGCACACACCTCTTGATGGGGTACATCCATCGATATTGTACCAGTCCTGCTAGTTTGGCCTCACCCGCTAAATGAATAGGCAAATGCACCATAATATCAAAAAAATTAGGTGGAAAGATCTTTTCTAGATGGCAAAGTGTTAGTACAATTCGAGATTCCAGTTGGTCAAAATCTTTTACTCGGACTACTTTGGAACATAATTCCCTAAAATAATTGCTCAATTCCAGTAAGGTTGAGCTCACATGCTTAGGAAGTTTTGTTCGTATCGCCAATGGAAGTATTTGTTGCATCATAACGTGACAATCATGGCTCTTGAGTCCTGAAATTTTGTGCTCTTTGAGATGCACACATCGTGAAATATTGGCTGCATAACCATCTGGAACTTTCACCCGCTTCAAGACTTTGCAGAAATCATCCTTCTCACTCGATGACATAGAAAAGCATGTAGGTGGAAAATATATTTTAGTTGATGAGAGCTGCCTTGGGTGTAATGTTTGTCTTATACCCATATCTTGCATGTCAAGACGTACCTTCATATTATCCTTTGTTTTTCCTTCGATGTTCAACAATGTCCCAAGCACATTGTCACATACATTCTTTTCAATATGCATCACGTCCGGATTGTGACGTAATAGATTATGCTCCTAATACGGAAAATCAAAGAAAATGCTCTTCTTTTTCCAGTTATATCTTTCTTCCTCATTGTCTTCTCGTCTTCTCTTAAGCCCATGACTGCCTACAGTCTTCTTTCCAAAGGTGACATTAATTCCTTGCAACTGAGCCAACACATCAGACCCAGATGGCGGAGCTGGCACCTCACAAAATTCTTCCGTGCTATCAAAGGATCTGTTATCAGCTCTAAACTTATGATCAGGTTCCAAGAATCGACGATGACCCATATAACAAAACTTTCGACCATGTTTTAACCATTTAGATGAAGTGTCTTTATTGCAACAATGACAAGCAAGGCATCCTTTAGTGCTTCATCCAGACAAGTTTGCATATGCAGGGAAATCACTAATAGTCCACAACAATGCCACGCGCATTCGAAATATCTCATTGCTTAAGGCATCATAAGTGTCTGTGCCAACCTCCCACAATTCCTTCAACTCATCTATTAGAGGTTGCATATATACATCGATGTTATTACCAGGTCTAGAAGGTCCAGGAATAAGCAAGGACAACATGAGATACGGTTGCTTCATGCACATCCATGGTGGTAGGTTATATGGTATCAAAACAACAGGCCATGTGCTATGGGAAATACTCATTGTCCTGAATGGATTGAAACCGTCAGCTGCTAACCCAAGTCTAACATTGCGTCCGTCCGAAGAAAATGTCGGGTGGTCATGGTCAAAAGTTTTTCACATTGGGGAGTCAGTAGGATGCCTTAATATTCCATCGTTGGTGCGACTCTTGAAATGTCATTTCATAGAGGAAGCTGTTTTTGATGACATGAACAATCTCTGTAACCTTGGTTTTAAGGGAAAATGGCATAATATCTTAGCCGAAATTTTTTGATCTTTTGCTGATGACGAAGCTGCCTCGTCATCTGACTGATGTTCAACAGTTTTCCATCTACAAGCACCACATGTAGCACATGATTGCTCACCAGCGGCCTCCTTCCAGTACAACATACAATCGTTGGGACAAGCATCAATTTTGTCATATTTCAAGCCCAAGTCCCCAATGATCTTCTTAGTTTCATAGAAAGACTTTGGCAAAGTTTCACCCTCGGGGAGTGCCTCCTTCAACAGTTTAAGCAACATAGTGAACGATTTGTCACTCCATCCACCGAGACACTTCACATGATATAGTCGAACAACGAAAGATAGCTTGGTGAACTTCTTGCACCCTGGGTACAATTCCCGATCGGCGTCTTCCACCAATTTGAAAAATTGTTGCGCTTCGGTATTAAGCCCCACTGTAGTTCTATATTCTGCATCACTCTCTTGACCAAATGCATCTTCTAACAATCCGTGCATATCGTTGCATGGATCCAGATCATCACCTTCAACATTTGTAGTAGCAGGCATAAAAGAAGATGTAGCTTCTCCATGAAAACGTCAATGGGTGTAACTTGTATTAAATCCATCACACACAATATGATCGTATGCTTCTTGTCGAGACACCCACTAGTTGTTGTTGCATTTCTTACACGGACATAGGATCCTCCCTCTATTGCTTGCATTTACAAACGCAAAATCTAGGAATTTCACAGCTCCACTTAAGTATTCATTGCTCACCCTAAACCATCCAATGAAATTGGAGGACGTGTCAAAAAAATGCATCTTAACCAATGGGCCATAACAACTAAAAGTTATAGAGGTACCTTGACATACGAATCCAACTCTTATCCATCACTATGTTCCTCAGCCACTTCAAAAGACAAGTCGGTGGAAATACAATGTGGGCCCAACAAAGCTTCCCATGAGAGATTAACTAGAATGACTCACTTGATAATTCACTATTGTCAAAGATTTAGACATCCAATAGAATCCATAGGGACCACCGCTCAATTAAATCCTAAATTAGTTACTCATCTAAGGTTGGATAGATTGTAATACTTTCATATTCCCATTTAAACGTCCATGCCGAAAATTCGGCAGCATCTCCCCATGCCTCTCCAGATAAGTTGATCTTACGTTACATTTCGATGTCAAATATCTAAAGCAATGTAAAGATATTTGGCATTGGATACAGAACGGAAGAAACATATCTAGAGAGAAACGAAAAGATGGACCGCGGATCAAGCATGAACATTTAAATAGATTATATGAAAGCATACTATCCATCTAAGCTTGAACTGTCCAAAATGGGACAATTTGAGCGATTTCTATGTCACCAAAAACACACCATATCTATGTATGGCCACATAGAAATCCTCAAACGAGTAACTAATTATCTAACTTACAAATCACAATCACAAGTCACAATTATAAACATACAAAGCATATATCATATGGTTGTCAATATATAACAACTTTGAATAAACATACAAAGCATACATCATACGGTTATCAAGATTAGCAACTTCATTCTCATATATAACAACTCTGAATAAACACCCAATTGAAAATATATATATATATATATATATATATATATATATATATATATATATATATAAGTTGTACTCTATATAGTAACTTGCAACTTAATCTGCTGGGAACCATCATACACCGTAATATCTTACGGCAGAACGGGTTCTGAGGAGTTACAAGTTGGGCCTCTAGGAAAGCATATAAATGAAGCGACAAATATATAAATTAAGCAAGATCAATTATTTATGAAAGATATTGATGAATAATACCTGGCAATTTTCTTGATTTTTTTAAGGAAACAAACTTTGCACCAATCACTAACACGAAATATAAAGCCCCTAGCCTCGACTCCTATAAGCATACCAAATTCAATATCAAATCCATTACGTGTCTTCATAGGTATAAGCATAAAATAAGACTACCAAACAAAAACAAACAGATGGAGAGGAACCTACTGACTAAATCTAATTGTCTTCTCCCGTGACAGTCGAACAAGCCGTCTTACTCTTGAATGTTGACCATCATAAAAATCTCTAACCTGTAAAAATATATGTGCACTGGCAACACAAGACATTCAATGTAGAGTAATTATGTGATTAATGGCCTAAGTCTTTGCACAGTATACATGGGATCTCAATTCTAACAGGTGGGCCCCATGGTTTAGTAATCCAAGGCCCAGCCATTGATGTGTTGTGTCCCACTGTTAATGGAACATGCCCTAAGAATCTCCCAAATTGGAAGATCCCAACAACCAATCTTTCAATTTTTCTTTAAGTTGAATGTAGAGTGTTGTGTATTTCTCTTCTTAATTAACTGTCAGCCTCAAATTGGAAACGCTAAGATTGTCCTATTGAGTATAGTTGGGAGCATAGACCAATAGTCTAGATTGCCAAACCATGAGCCCCACTTGTCAGAATTGAAAACCTATAGAAATTCTACAAAGCCACTGGTCACAAATCATACAGTTCCTTTCATACTCATGTACATGATACCTTATGTAGTTGTGTATTCTAGTAATGTGCATAAGCTTGTTTAGTTCAGCTTTACCAAGTCTCTCGATGTAAACCGGTCTTCCTTATCAAAAAAATACAGCAAAGTGGATCTATTCATAGACATTCTACTTATCAAAAAGAACGTTAATATACACATCCAACCAGAAACCTTCATGGAAATATAGCATAATAAAACTTATGCAGAAAGTTCTTCCATTCTGCTGGTTGCTAGACCTGCCCTTACAGATTCTTGCAAAATCAACACTCCTGTGGAGGATATATATGATCAAATGTTAGTTGATCACAACAAACACTTACTACAATGATTGTAAGGATCAATTCAATCACTAATACAACCAAATGCACCTTTGGCCATTTGATGCAACCAAATGCTATGACAGAGACTTTTATTATGAAAAAAGAAACTATAATGAAGCATCAAACACATGCTAGTGTAAGACGTTAGTTACTGCAATAAGGAGAGTGAGAGGCTACCGTAAAAGAATGTCTCATAAGCTTCCTAAAAGAATATAACTGTCATGAGAGCCATTTAAGTGCCCAGGGAATTGAATAACATAGAATAGAAAGATCAAAAAGGAAGGGCACAATCGACAGCTTAACACGATAAGTATGGTGATGGCAAAGCTAATGCACATCAAAGGTCATGTCTTCAGAAGGCTTTTATGGTCTAAATTTTTCTTTACTAATAGTTCAAGTTTCTCAAAACTGAATGAAACTAATCCCTTTCCAAAGTTCTTCATCACATTACCTAAGAAATGAAGGGAAAAATCTCTGTTTTGATGTCTAATAAATCAACATGGGCAGCCCTTTCCAAATCTGACCTAGCAGTTCCCTCCCTTTCCAGCTCCTGTAGATTGGCAGGAATGCAGATCAATAGGTCAGCTTCATAATTTGATGCATTTCTTTTGAAAGAAAACGTTAAATTATTAAGAATGAAAATAGACAAAGACAAGAAATCAATCCCATAACTACAAAGCCGCTAAAGAAAATCAAAAGAATCTAGAAGATTGGGCATTGTCATTCGAACATTGAGGCATGATTGTATTACAATGAATAATAGAAAACTGAGTAAAAGCATCCACAACCAATAGTGCTTCCACCCACATGTTAGTGGCAAATGACATGTTATGAAGAAAGTTCCTACAAACACCAATAAGCGTTAAGTAGATAAGGCATGTTGGGCCCTCAAAAAACACAAGAACAAGAACAAGAACAAGTTCCTCCACAAGAAAAAGAACAAGAGGCACTTTAAGTAGATAAGGCATGTTGTGCCCCCCCCCCCAGTTTCGAGTTTTTCAAGTCACCCTACAATACATTGTCAATATCGATGTGTCAACAATATATCACCTTGTATCGATGTATTGTCAAGATAATGTGACATATTACAATAATATCAGTGACACCAAAAAATTCCAGCTAATTCATGGGTTTTTCATATTGGTAAGGTAGAATATCAATACCGCAACACAGTCGTGAAGATGCCCATGTACTAGCCTTTTAAAAAAGGAAATTAAAAGCTACTTTTCAAAGAAAATGAATGTAAGAAAAATAAATTTGTACTGCTACTTTTCATGATACAAACAGTAGAAAACACCATATTCATGGAAAAGAAATGAATTTCCAGAGAATAAATCCAAAGTTTTAGACAATTGATTTCTTTAAAACAGTGGTGCTCGACTGACATGCTCAAGGAATTCCACCTCCACAATACATTGAAGATGAAATCGTTGCTTAATAACTTCTTGTAAGAGGCAACAGTGAACACTTCAAATCAGATTTGTAAAGACAATGAAAAACTTTAAACGTGTTTTTTATACTTTCATAGAGTAATGCTTCTCTTAAAAGTTGATATTATCTACATTGGGAGATAAAAGTTCATTGTCTGAAATCACATCTTTTGGACTCTTTCTTCCTTTGCATTGAGGGAGGAAAAGAAAAGGTAGATTCTAGCACTAATACTTGCCCTTTCTGTGAACATTTTCTTGTATTGGGTTTGAGCACACATAGCTAAATGGTAGATAGGGGTGTTCAACATTCAAGCCTCAGATTCGACTCTGACTTACCTATCATTTAAATTTAAAAAAAAAAAAAAAAAAAAAAAAAAAAAAAAAAAAAAACACATTATTGTTGTGTTCAGGAATAGTTTCTATAGCCTTAGACTCAATCATAAGATGACAAGTTCAAAAACAAGCAAATGAAAACAAGTTAAAAAAATAGGCTTAGAAGAGTTCAATGAATTGATTCCACACCACACCCATCCACTTTTTTCACCACAGACATGTTGGGGTTTTATATGATGCACTGCAAGGGCCACTTGCTAGTTTGTACAGAGTAAATAAAAAGCTTCCCACCTAAAAATACCCATTTGATAAAGAAGGCTTATTCCAAACAACTTATACATAGATGATAAAGTTCAAGATGAACACTGTCAGGGTTCAATGGTCCCATACAACCAAATTATTTAAGGATAACCCTAACATTTACAAAGATATGTTCCATTACTAACTTTGTAAAGTTCATTGCTACTAATATAAACAGATTATTTAAGGCAAATCCTAACTCATGCATGCATGAGCTCTTCACTATTACAAACTAGGTGATGATAAAACTGCTAGAGATCCATGCAGTATCCATTTCTTCATTTGGCCTGTGAAAATAGATCGAGACAAAGGATTAGCTATTTACAAAGAGGAGCATTCCAAAAGTCCACATGCATGTACAAGTCAGCTAATGCACATGCAACTACATTTTCCAGCGTGCCACGCAGGTAATATACCCAAGCCATCCATCATGTGGACCTTGTTGTGTAGATGCAGCTACCGCCAATAGATGAAGGTGGTACACTCAAGGCCATTATATTAGAAAAAGGAGGATGTACTAGAAAACCTCAGCTGATCTTTCACAAGCATTTGTTTGTTGAATTAATTGTGGACCAACCTCATTCTTGAGATAGGGAATCTACATAGTGGCACCCTTCTAATAATGGATGGCTTGTATATTGCACGTCTGTCATGCTGGTATATAGTGTTGTGTGCATTAGCTAACTCGTACACGCATGTGGGCTTAACCAAGCTCTCTCTAAAGAGAGTGATTTTAGGGCTTGTTTGGATGCACCCTTTGAAGGAAGATTTGAGGCCTAAATGTTGTTTTGATCCAAACAGCAGTTTACGTTGTGTTTGGATGCACTTTGCAAACACACGTCTCATCTCCCGCTCAACAAATTAGGAGTGAAAACATCAACTTGACAAAAGCCAATTGGTGGAAAAAGTAGGCCTGAAACTCCCTTTTTCAGAATCCGTATTTTGAGGAAGTGCATCTGAATGGGCCCATAATCTTGCAAATTTTTCTCTTTTCTTTTTCTTCCTAAACAGTAACACCTAATTTATAGTCATTACCAGGAAATGTTTCTTGTAACCTTCAAATAGTTCCTTCGGATCCTGTACGGTTTGTGTGTAGGCATCGATCTTCTTCATCTCCTACAACAGGTTTCCACATATAAATAACAATACCATCATTATGAAAACAATGGCAAGAATAGAAATAAGCTCATGGTAATTCAAAACATTGTCCATAATTACAGCAGTTATACAGTATATTTCATCTTGTACATGGTAAACATAGGAAAAAAGAAAAAAAACAAAGTCAATGTCCTGCAGAGCACCCATCTAAGGCTAGGCTGATCCCATTCGAAGGAAATCTAAACCATAGAAGTGAAAGTGGAAAGTTGGAACACTTGTAGATGGAAGAACCAGCGAGCTAATGAACCAAAACCTAAGAGTTGCAAAATGGTCTTCCTCCAAATTGTCCTAGTTCAAGTATGATGCCTCAACAAAATCCATACCAATGAAGTAATTGGCAAATTTTGCATAATGTCAATTATTTCCAACTACTTTTTCCCCATAACTTAAGAATGGTAAATCACCAAAGCTATTAACGACGCCCTGCACCCAAGTAGAAGGTAATGACAAATGAAAAACAAAGCATTTTCCATTGCACTCACTAAGATTAATAAACCAAAAAATATATATCATGGCCAAGCCCCATGAATCCAGATGTAATAAAGTGAGAATGACCATAAACGAGTGCTTGATTATACTAAAACGTAGTGATTTCTTAGAAAGAAGCTAACAATGCAAGAGATAAAAACATGTAAAGTTATGGGAAAAGACAGATTGATGTTCCAATGACCACTCAACATTTTGAGGATAAAGGTGATTCCTTCTAGCAAAAAGTGGTAAAGTGCAGTAGTACTACAAAATAAATTTTAAAAGACAGTTTTAATAACTCCATCCACATCCAACTGGACTCCTTTTGTAGAATTGAGATCCATTGTTTCCAAAGAAAATATAAGCACAAGGAAGCATTTAGTGTTGTGTCCTCCATAGAAATGGCCTCACCATTTTCCACCCCAACACTGTACTAATGAAATGATGTTCCTCTTTTCCAATTCAGATCATCTTACACAATAGAATTTCCAGGAAATAGGTATTCAACAATGACAAGTGGAGCCCATAGCCCAGTAATATGTACCATTTATCTATTGATTACCATCATTATAATTACCAAAAATCAATTATCAGCCTTATCATGATCATGTCAATAGTTATGCTACATCAGGCAGTTAAAATAGAAGATACAGGCACAAATTCATGAATGGGCCATTCAATGGAATGATTATAAGCATAAAGACCTACATAAAGTCCAATACTAATTCCACAAGCCGTACATGGAAGTCTTGATCTTTTATCAGTTGAAAGAAAAACCACATTGAAAGAAAGTCCAATACTAATTCCAAGTATGAGCATCGATTGGAAAAGCAACACCAAGTCCTCTGACATAACTGTTCAAACAGAGGATAGGACCTGAGCACTTGCATTAGACAGCTAAATAAATATCTCCAACCTGCAATTTGGATTGAAAAATCTGCCATCTATTTTTTATGGTCTTGAGAAAGCAAGGCAAATCATCTGTATAATGCAAACAAAAGAGAGAAGGAGATTGAGATTTTGGCTATGAAACCAGAAGAAAATCCACAGGTGTCTCAAACCAGGAGATTGGATAACAAACAAAAAGCATATCAGATTTATTCAAAATTGAAAAAAAATTACAAGTAAAAAGCCCATCTAAAGATTGAAGATCGCCTATATCCATGCATAAAAAGCCCAAAAATCTCCAACCATGAGCAAATTCACTATATTAAGAACAAAACGCATACAAGTACTTCCAAGGCTCCAGCACAGACATTCTCGAGTTCAAAACTTATTTGCAATATCCATCTCTAAAACAGCAGAAATCGCAAGATAAGAAATCAGTAACTGATGTGTGAAAAAAATGAGCTGGAAAAAAAAAAGACGGGAAATCAACAATGCAAATCCCTAAAAATGGATTCGACAACGCAAATCCCTAATTAGGGATTTGTATTTGACAAAGCATACCTGAGATGGATGAGAATCCGAGATCCACGAGCAGCAGAAGACCGAACTGCAGCACAGGGCCGAAGAGAGAGAGAGAGAGAGAGAGAGAGAGAGAGAGAGAGAGAGAGAGAGAGAGAGAGAGAGAGGAATAGGGTTTTGAGATAGAGATAGATAGGGAGAGTGAGAGTGAGAGGAGAGCGAGCAAAGAACGAGAGGGAGAGGCAGAGGGAGAGGGAGAGCGTGCGAGGGGGAGAGGGAGAGGCAGAGAAAGGGAGGGAGAGGGAGAGGCAGAGGGAGAGCACGCGAGAGGGAGAGAGAGGGAGAAGGAGAGCACGCGAGAGGGAGAGGGAGAGGCAGAGAGAGGGAGGGAGAGCACGAGAGAGAGAGAGAGAGAGAGAGAGAGAGAGAGAGAGAGAGAGAGACAGAGAGAGAGAGAGCGCGTGACGGAGAGCGAGAGGGAGAGGCAGAGAGAGTCGGCGCAATAGCGATTAGGGTTTTGTTTTTTTTTTTTTTTTTAATATATATATATAGGGCGTACCCTTTGCCCGCAGCTGGTAAAACTGGCCGCGGGTAAAGGGTTGGGCGATCGGTCGGCTTAGGCCCCTTTTCTTGTAGTGGCTGTGGTTCTGGATTTTTCTTGTAAATTTTGTTGATGTTGATTGTTGTTTTATATGATATGCGAGGCCCATATCTTTTTTGAGCCCACCCGAAAGAATGTACATCATTTTAGCCATATTAACAAAGTTACAACAGGTGGTGTGCTCACACCTTTCTGGAAAGAAAAGAAAAAGAAAAAAAAAAAAAGAATTCACTTAATTTTCTCCAAATTCCCTCCTCTCTTCAATCCCTTGCTAGTAAGACTGAAGGTTCTTGGTTTTTGTCTATTTGACATCTTGGATCTACATCAAAAGCGGAATATAATGTAGACGCTCTCGACGAGAGTATTTCATGTAGCTCTAGAGAGATGCAAACCGGGACAAGCCATAATAGAAGGAGATGACAGAAGCCCACGGAAAGAGAAACATGTAATCTATTCTTTATTAGCCATCAGTGCACATAGCACTAGAAAGCCTTACAAACAAATGCCCCATAAATAAATTAAAGGACAAAAAAAAAAAAAAAAAAAAAAAAAAAAAAGAAGAAGAAGAAGAAAAAAACTAGCTCTCATACTCGTCTCTTTTTCCTTCTCTCGGAGTTTACTTGGCCTAGCCCTTTGAATCCAATCCTACTAGAATACCATAAATACTTGAAATGTAAGATGGCAATCATAAAAGCTCTTTGGTCTATATTATCAAGGTTGATAAAGCTCTTCATGGCATGGTTGAAGACCCTTATTTTCAAAGGCTCACAAAGCTTGAATCAAGAGCCTCCTCTTATAATATTCCCTTAGTCGACTGGTCCACTTAAAACCTGCAAAGCAGCATTTGTTGCAAGAGATGATTATTCATTTGGGTTTAATTCTTTTATTAGAATGCACTAAGTTTAATTGGCTGATTTATTAGTTTTTTTAAAAAAAATGCTGATAAAGTAATTGATAGTATTAGGTGATGTCTATTAATACTTACATGATTGAGGAGGCAAAGAGATGGATTGGGTTTTGCTTAGTAGTGAATCGGAGGTGGTGGAGATGTGTTGATGTATGGGTGAGGTGGGAATATGTATGGGTGAGGTGGAAATGGTAATGGTGGTAGAGGGGATTTGTAGTAGAATGGAGGTGGCGGAGATGGTGATGGCAGGGGTGGTGATTTGTTGTAGTAAGGGGGAGGAGGAGATGGGGATGGTGGGGGTGGGGATTTGTAGGAGTATTGAGGAGGCGGTGATGCGGATGGCGGGGGTGAGGATTTGTAGGAGTATTGAGGAGGCGGTGATGCAGATGGTGGGGGAGGGGATTTGTAGTAGAATGGAAGAGGAGATGATGGAGATGGTGTTGGTGGGGACTTGTAGTAATAAGGAGGTGGTGGAGAATGTGATGGAGGGGGTGGAGACTTGTAGTAGTAGGGAGGTGGTGGAGACGATGATGGCGGGGGTGAGGATTTGTAGTAGTAGGGAGGTGGAGGAGACGAAGGTGGACGTGGTGGGGATTTGTAGTAGAAGGGAGGAAGTGGAGAAGGTGATGGTGGAGGTGGAGGTGGAGGTGGAGGTGGAGGTGGGGACTTATAGTAGTGCATAGGAGGAAATGGTAATGGTGGTGGGGGAGACTTGTAGTAGGAAGTTGGTGATGGAGGGGGCGGGGATTTGTAGTAGTATTTGGGTGTTGGGGGTGGTGGGGATTTGTGGTAGTATGTGGAGGTAGGAGGTGGTGGTGACTTGTATTGGTAGAGAGGTGGATTTGGGTGGGTCTTTTGACATTCCGTGGAAGGGGACTTGGGTGCATAGGCAAAAGCCTTGGCTTGGAGGACAACCTCTTCATAGGTCTTGGATTTCACTTTGAGCATGGCTCCTGTCTTTCCGTCGTGGAGGTTAGTCGGGATGTTGCACATAGAGCCCTTTGGAGGCATGTGGAGCATTGCCTTGCAAACTTTGGCTCCCCATTTTCTATAATCATAATCTTCAACAGCAACGCTGTATTTTCCATTAATCTTAGTCTTCCCATAGGCTACAATCTCCTTCTGGTCAGTCTTGCATGTAACTTTCACAACCGCACCTGCCCATTTATAATCATAGATGAAAGCATGTTGTTAGAAAATTCAAGCTGTCCATTTCAAATTAAATTGAATTAAATAATGCTCATATTGTTGAAAATCCTTACCTTCCAGGTGTTTTTTGCCATGGGATTGCATTGGATATCCCCAATCGTAGCATCTGTAGCAGTAGACCTTTCCAACCACCTTTAGGATGAGCGGGTGGTTGAAGGGGTGAGGCATCGGTGTTGGTGGTGGTGGTGATCTGTAGTAGTAAGGAGGTGGGGGTGATGGTGAAGGTGGTGGTGGGGATTTGTAATAGTAAGGTGGTGGAGGAGATGGCAATGGTGGTAGAGGAGATTTGTAATAGTATGGTGATGGGGGCGATGGGGAAGGTGGTGGTGGAGATTTATAATAGTAAGGTGTTGGAGGAGATGGTGAGGGTGGTGGTGGAGACTTATAGTAGTAAGGAGATGGTGGAGATGGTGATGGTGGAGGTGGAGATTTGTAGTAGTACGAAGTGGGAGGTGACGTAGAAGGTGGTGGTGGGGAGTTATAAGAGTAAGGCGGTGGCAGCAGTGAAGGAAGTGGTGGAGGTTTGTGGTAGTAAGGTAGTGGTGGAAAAGGGAATGGTGGCAATGGAGATTCATAGTAAAATGGTGGTGGGTGTGATGGAAAAGGACTTGGTGGGAATTTGTAATGATAAGGTGGTAGGGGCAATGTAGATGGTGACGGAGGAGATGGAGAAGGCAATGGTGGAGACTTATAGTAATATGGTGGTGGTGATGTAGGTGATGATGGTGGTGGTGATGATTTGTAGTAGTAAGGTGGTGGAGAAGATGGTGATGGTGGTGGTGGAGACTTGTAGTAGTAAAGTGGTGGCGGCGACGAAGACAATGGTGGCGGGGGTGACTTGTAATAGTACGGAGGCGGCTGTGAAGAAGACGAAGGTGGTGGTGACTTGTAAATATGAGGTGGTGGAGGCGATGGAGACGGTAAAGGTGGAGAGTTGTAAGGTGTAGGTGGTGAAGGCAGTGCCGGTGGGGGTGACTTGTACATATTTGGTGGTGGAGGTGATGGTGATGAGGACGTATACTCGTATGGATGACCTGAAATCAATGCTACAGTGTTGAATGTGAAGAGGATAGCCAATGCAATTAGAACTTGAGGCCATTGACGTTCCCGCATGGGGCTGCCCATTAGGAGATTCATCGGACGGCCGAAGATTGACCACCGATTTCTTGTGAGGAGATGAACACCAGAGTACGCTGGAGAGAGAGAGAGAGAGAGAGAGAGAGAGATGGTTCTTGCATGACTTACAAGGGCTGGTATTTATAGCACAACATCAATAGGATGTAGCTGTCACACGGGCCTTATTTTAAATCTCTTTTCCTAATCGTTTGTTGTGGTCTTGGATTTACACGCTGGATTAACGAGTCACCTTGAGGTCTTATGTAATCCGATGTTACTGTTAAAATGTTGTAATTACACATTTAAATGTTTTCGTCCCGTTACTTTTCTTAGGTTTTTTTGGGGCTGCATAATCGGCCTTGGAAGGAGGCGGATTGCGTACTTAGTAAACTCTTTGGGGCCCACCGTGATTTATTTATTTTATCCACACCGTTCATCAATTTTATCAGATAGTTTTAGGGCTCTATGACAAAAATGAAGCATAGACGAAGCTCAAGCAGATCACACCACAGGAAATAGTGTGAATTGAATGTCTACCGTTGAAAAATTTTTACGGGTCACAGAATTTTTGAATCAATCTGATTCTTTTCCCTTCATCCGTGTATTTTTGATCGTATGAACAGGTTGTCACTGTGATCCTTATCAAGGTTTCAACGGTCGAAATCATTATTCCGACAGTTTCTTGTGGTATGATCCACTTGGACTTTGTTTGTTTTAATTTTGGGCTCAACGGCTAAAATGAGCTGGAAAAACTGATGGACGGCGTGGATAAACCAGCTACATTCACGGTGGGCCTAACTGAGTTTACTCAGTGCCATAAAAGCGTACGCAGTAATTCAGTAGGCAACTCCGATTTCGCATTTGAAGGCCGTAACTGTTGATATGGTGGCCAAATCGGGGAGGGTCTATGGAAAAGAAACCCGCGGCTTTCTGGTTGAATGTAGACTGTTGATCCAACCATTGGTTTTTCAGGCCTCTGATTAGATGGTTACCCCATTAGTCTGTTTTCCTTTGAACGTTCTAAATTCGTCTGCATATATTGATGGTCACAATCATCCATCCAGCTAATTATCTCATCGTATTATAGTGTCCAAAGTATGGACGGTTCAATTATAGAGGTAAAACGAACTCATGGTCTTGTGACCGTCCATTTGTTGGCCACCACTGGGACGGAGGATTCTTTAACTGTGTTGTTTGAGTCATGGCCCATCTACAGTGGACCCTTTTATCTGAACAGAATCGACTTCGTCACCGCACGCCTTATGCACGATCCCTGTCATCCTGTGGACGAATGGTCGCAGATTGCATGCGACACACTTACTGCGATCGAAAGCTAGGTGGGGCGCACCTTGATGTTTGTAAGAAATCACCTCCTCCGTCCATTTTTTCCTGCTCATATTAGGACATACATAAGCCCAAAAATGAAGTGGATCTAAAGTCAAGTGGGCCACGCCCAGGGAGAAAGTGGGGAATGGAATGCCTACCGCTGAAACTTTGATGTTTATATGCCATCCAAGCGGTCCGTAAGGTCATTTCCACTGGAATGAACTGAAAACACGGAAATATTAGCCTGATACAGAACTTCTTTGGCACCGTGAAAGTTTCAATGGTGGACGTTTAATACTCACTGTTTCCTGTCGTGTGGCCCACTTGATTTTTGGATCGGCTTCATCTTTTGTCACATGTCCTAACAGGAGCTGGAGAAACGAATGGATGGAGTAGATTTCTGTAAACATTGTCAAGAAAGTAGTAAATATCGAATGATCCTGTTTCAACAAAAAGAAAAAACCTTCAAATCAGAGGCTAGGATCGCTCCACCAATGTGATTTTGGTACTGTGATATAGTAACAGTGACATCCTCCTTTTAGTTGGTTTTTATTTTATTTATCTCAGTAGTTGGTCCGCTTGGCTCATTAGGCTATAATGATGGGTGCGGCCTGCTGTTTTAGTGAATCCCACCTGAAAAATAGGTCTGTACAACCTCTGTTCATATCATCAATGGAAAAGTTTCTTTTTTAAAAAAAAATAAATTATAATTACAGAATGCCCACGTATCATTTGTTGTACTCCGCCGGTGACTCTCCTTTCATTTTTGAGGCGTATATCATGCAACGCTCAACGCTCTCAGCCGAAAGAATTTACGATAACAGAATTTCATTTTCTGGAAGATGGGCACTGGTTCGATGATTTAAAACATTGACGCCATGGAGCTCACTGGGTGGATGGCCCATGCAATAAATATCCCTTAAATTGAAAGATCCTAGCCATAGAATATTTTGCCTATTTGGCCGTTGTAGGTGTGAGGTTACGACAGATCGAAATAGATTAATTGGACGATGCTAACTCTTATACGAAGGTAATCAGAAAATTGAATTGAATATATCAGACAGGTCTCGCCTGATAAGAGCGTCGATAACTGTATAGGTGGACAGTGGACCACACAAGGTGGAATACTACTGCTACATGCAGTAATGTATGGCTATTTACCATACATGCCTTGGGAGAAAATTAATAAGGCCTTGCCAAATGAGACCTTCCTTTAAGTTAACTGGGCACATGGACCACTTCATTTTTACCTGTTTCTTTCTTTTATTTTTTTATTCAATAATTTAACTTGATTAGTTGGCAAGTGGACCTATAACTTCGTGGTTTCACCTACTTACCCATAAAAAGGTGTCTGTCTATTTTTTTTTTCTTCTTTTTACTGAAAAATACAGAAATTTTCTTTTCTTTTTCATTTTTTTTTAATTGATATAATATTCAGGTGGGCACTATAAAAAGAAAAGGCCTCATATATGGAATAATACTTTCCTACTTCTATGCAGGCATAGGCAAGGCCCTTAAATAAAAACAACCCAGCCATATTAGCAAAACTAGACCGAAGCATAGAAATTTGCAGCTTTCCAACCAACGGGGCAAATAGAAATAGTGATCCTAAAAACTGCAGTATATATGCACTTCTTTTTGATTAATTCCAAAATAAAAATAAGGATCTTTCTTACTTAAACTAAGAAAAAGGAGAGCGGATAAGGTGTTCTTGGCTTTTGATTTAGTTCGGTTACGTGTGACTTGTACAAGTGTGTCAGAATTGATTATGCGGCAAGATTCAAACCAAACAATTTAACTGCAAGCATTGAGATATGCAAATATGTCAAACATGGACGTATATGATTAAGACATAAGAAGATGGGTCGCCTATTCAATTACTCGCAATATAGTTCTAAGATGATTAGGCATTGGAGAGTGGGGTTCTTCCTCCAAAGATGGGTCACACCTTGCCTTCCATGGGAAATGACTTTTATGACTAGAAATGGTTAAACAGAAAAGAAATATTTATGGTCGATCATAAAGATCAACAATAAGATGTCTTTATGAAAGATGAAGTGATTGTATTGATATTAGGAACAGTCCAACGCAAAAGCATAGACTTACATTACAGCTAAAAATTACCGTTAATCTTAGAATAGAGCTAAGGTATAATAAGGAACAATAATTTAATTTGTTTGTTGGATTGGTATGAGACGATTTGTTATGCTGAACTTCTTACTAATTATATATCTTTGTTGCAACTTCTCTTAAGACATTTCTCTTCTTTATTTCAACAGTTATTGTAGCTAAATTGTTGCCAAGTTGGTCTTGTAGATCCAACTGTCTATTCGTATCCATCTAACCGTTTTTTTTCCTCTTGTCTACTTTCAACTTTTGGGCTTCCCGATCATACCTCATCATCAGGTGACATGTATCATCTAACTCAACGTCAGCTCTACTTTCATGAAAAGTGCCCCAAATATCTCTAATGATCTTTGGCAAACTATTTCTTTCCCGTGCAATTAATGACATGTCTTTTTCTAATTGGATATTTTATTTACGATAAAAGATAAGGTACAACATTGCCCCCACGTCGCTTCACCATGGGGCAAAAAATGTGAAAACGACGGTAGCTCATTGTTTAATACAACAAATGCAATCAGTCGAGCAAAAGCATCAAATTTGGTCATCTTGATCAAACTTAATCATTTCGGTCGAAAAACATCAAAATCAGCCATCTTGGTCGAAAAACATCAAAGTCATTCATTTTGTTAGAACTCGGCCATCTTAGTCAAAAAAACATCAAAGTCACCCATCTTGGTCGAACTCAGCCATGTTAGTTGAAAAACATCAAATTCAGCTATATTGGTCAAGAAACATCAAGGTTAGCCATCTTGGTTGAAAAAAATTAAAGTCATCCATCTTGGACGAAAAACATCAAATTCAACCATCTTAGTTGAACTCATCTGTCTTGATAAAAAAATATCAAATTAGATCACGACAATGAAGACTGTTGGTCAATCTATTCTACATAAGGCATGATAGACCAGGGTAGTAGTACGACCAAGAATTTGACCATCTGTATCGAAAAACATTGAAGTCGGCTATCTTGGTTGAAAAACATCAAAGTAGACCATCTTGATTAAACTTTATCATTTTAGTCGAAAAACATCAAATTCAAGCATCTTGGTCAAACTTCGCCATATTGATAGAAAAATATCAAATTTAACCACGACAATGGAGATCGTTAGTCGATCTATTTCAGATAAGGCTTATGGTAGAACGAGATAGTAGTACGACTATTTGTAAAACTTGGTCACAGTCCAAATGGTGAGGTTCAGTTGAAGGAGGTGGATCCAGACCTACTAGGTATTGTTCTCTATTGTGAGGGATATTCATAGGGAAAGGTTTCCCCCTGAGTATTCCCTAATTTCTAGCATCAGGAATGAAATTCATGTTTTCTCGTTTGACTCATCTCAAACTGTATAAGTGGTAGAACATTCTGCACTTCCTGTAATGGAGCAGAATGTATGTTCCATTGTGAAAGAAGTACTGGTGGTGTTGGCTGTATAGGCGTTAGATTTCCAACATAACTACTTTCAATAGTTTGCTGAGGCATAGTGGGCACTCTTTTAGTAAAAATAGTAATCATCCAATCCAAGCTCTAGTTTGATTGACCACTTATTTTAAATTTCAGCCTAAATTTGAGATTGTTCGGCATGAGCTCATGTTGCTCCGCAATATGCTGAATCCCCATTTGCATATCGCGTAACCCAGCTGGCATTATCTTAAGTGGATCAGTCTCAGATGATGATTCCCTATCCTGGTTTCGAGGATTGGACACTGGGTTCAACAACAACTCATGCGTTAGCTGCACTTGCATCTCCTCCTTTGCTGCAGGAAGTTCACTAACTATAAAAGTATTATGAGCACCTATTCAGATCATGCTTTCATAAGATTCCTGCACCGGTATATATACTCAAACTCTTAAGTCCCACTAGATGTGCTAAAATTTATTTTATTGCACGACCAATGAATAATGAATATTTATGACAACTAAGTAATTTAAAGTCTTGCCGCGCATGTAAAAAATTGTTGGCTTTTGGTTTAGTTCGGTCACATGCGACTTGTGTAGGCATGCCAGAACTAATTGTATGGCTTGATTCAAACCGAACAACTTGACCCCAAGCACCAAGATAGGCAAATACATCAAATGTGAGTGTATATGACCGAGACCTGAGAAAATCAGTCACCTATTCAACCACTCATAGTATGGTTGTCAGACGATCTGACAATTGCCGGACGGTGGGGTTCATCATCCGGAGATAGTTTACACTTTCCCTTCCATACAAAATGACTTTTATAAACAAAAACAAACAAACAAAAAGAGAATACTTACTGTCAATCGTATAGACCAATAATAAGATAACTTTCTGAAAGATAAAGTGATTGTATTGATGTCGGAATAGTCTAGCACAAAACCATAGATTTGGATTATAACTAAAGATTATCACTACTGAATTATGACTAGGGATTACTATTACTCCTAGGATAGAGCTGAGGAATGGTAAGGAAATATAATTTGATTTATTTGTTCGATTGGTGTTGAGGATTAAATATTGCATATTAGACTCCAATTATTACCTGATCTTACAAAACATGATATTGTTTAACGGCATATTTTAATCATGTTTTTAGGTGCAAGATAAATTTAGGATCTTGGACTTAAAAGAGTACTAAAAGCGTAGATTTAACGCTCATAAATCACCAAGGCAAGGGACAGACCCCAAGGGACCGAAATTGAAGAATTTACACGTTAAAGATCTAAGAAAATCACGTGATCAATGATGAAGAGGCCTGAAAATTGTCTAGAATGCAAGATCATAGGGTTCCCACAATTCGTTCGGCTCGAAACTTTATAATTGTCCTGAGGACCATAAATTAATTGTACACATTAAATTTCAGTCATTGGATCCTCATGGAAGTGATCCAATAGACAGATCATCCACCAAATCTCTGATTTGGGGCCTGTATGATATCTGGATATACTTCAATTTTTGTCTCAACCCCTTAAACAAGGTGACAGAATGGATGGATGGAACAGATTTCACATATACGTCACCGTGGGAACCATATACGAGACGTGTGTGTACGGTGTGGTTGGACACGCACCGGATCAATGTTCTTAGTCAAAGGGTCTTTGACCCATGCCTTCTGTAAAATTACAAAACCAAAACAACGGACAAACGTACGACCACCATTTTTGGCTTGTGGACCCCATCCATCATACATTTTGAAGATCTAGATTGTTCATTATGTCCAAAGGGGGGCATGACCCTCACCTAGATGGCCTTTTGGCCCCATGCAAACGTACACATGTAGATCGCTAAAAAATGCAAGATTAACAGCTAGTTGGTTTGATACAGTGGACCACACCAAAACCTGATAAAATCCACTCTTTTCCTGACTGGTTTTTCACCAGGAATTCAATGAACGGGTCGAATTTCTAAGAAAACATCAGTATGGGGCCCACCGAACACATCAGTATGGTGACGTGCAAATGGCATGTGTTCGTGAAAACTGGAAATTCTAAGGCTTTATGGTGTTTCGAACAAGGAAAAAATGCATTAGATTTGGGGAATTATCTTATTAGAACATAACAAGGAAAAAATGCATTAGATAGATCATTTGAAATATATAAATTGATAAAGTTCGAATGTCAAATCTCAAATTCGACAGCATTTCGACATTTACTTTGATCATCTCTCTAAGAGGAATGGTTGTGTGGATTTGATCATCTAATCTTTCCCCTTTTGACCTTATCCCTTACGCAAAAGGAGAGCTTGAAGTGACGAAGGCTGAACTTGGTGATTTCAGCAGCATCTTGGCCCCTTTCATTACTAGCTATATAATAGCTTAGTTGCGCTACCCGCATAACTAGTTATTGGTTACGCGACCCACATAACAAACTTATTGGTTGCGCGGCCCGCACAACCAATCTTGACACACTCTCTCTCACCTTCGATCTTCTTCCAGAGCTCTAATTTTCTTTTGAAATTCTTCTCTCTCCCAAATGAGAGGAGGAGTGGGGTATTTATAGGCCTTCACATGTGGGAACCCTCGATCTTTATGCCATGAGACCCACCTTGCATTAGATCTGACTATCTAAAATAAACTATCTTTGATCTTCGTTGCGCGCCCCGCGTAACCACTGAATAAGATACTTGATCTTCTTTTTTCTTTCTCATTTCTTCAATTCATGTTTAATTTTTGATCTTCTACCTCTTTCAATATTTTTTCATTATTTTTATGCTCCAACAGATACCCCCTTAATCCGTTCTTTGTTCATTTGAATAAAATAATTATGATCAATCTTCTCAAAATTTTGGACTTTCTGAAGTTGTTGCGTGACCCACGCAACAGGCGCCCAAGTACCATACTCGGCCTCATTCCTCTATAAATAGTTAGTCCCAGTTCATTCTCTCACTTCCCACTTCCTGCAGCGAAGCTCTGTCTCGCTTTTTCTTCCTCGTGCAACTGAATTTAGTTATGTGACCCACACAACAGACATCCTGTTCGCGCAAGGCACAAACCTATTACGCGAGTTCGCATAACGAACTTTGGTTGTGTGACCCGCACAACCGATCCTTAGCTATTTCCCCAGACTTAGTCTATTTCTTCATCTTGGCTTGTTTTCCTAACTTAACCTTTTTTTTCTCAACCTAATTCTTTTAGGACTTAAACCTTCTCATCATGGCCCATACAAAAAGAACTTTCATTGCTGTCGATCCCCCCACTGAACATCCATCCCATCGAGAATTACCTAACCCATCACCTTCTCAAGCCAGAGAGTATCCCTCATCTCCAGCCGAACCTTCACGTAAGCATTTTAAGACAACCGCTAAGCGCCCTTCCTATATTAAGGAGTCGGTGCTCTCTACTTTCAACTTTACCGAACCCATCAACACGCTTCTATCCCCCATCCACAGAGCCATTACTTTGGGCAACCTTGAAAGACCTCCTAAACAAGGTTGTGAATATGACTGGGAGAAGTGGATGAAGTTATTAATGCATCATCTGACTGTCAACCAGAAACCTTCCACCAGGGAAGATACTCCACCCCCTTCTCTATCGAGGAAGACTCGCCAGAACAAGGTTCAAGAATTTCAAGAGAAAATTAAGGAGCACAACCGGAAGAAATTGTAAAACTCTTGGAAGTCAGTCTGTACGATCGAGGGTGTCATAAAATTTGACAACCCTTATAAGCAATGTATCATGATGATTCCAGTCAGCATCCATTGTCACCATTCCATGCTGAACTGCGAGCTTAGCGATCATCTAGACGGAGAAAGACTAGCTTATACGGAGTCTTGGTTGTTCAGTGAACCAAGATTACTAGAAGGCATTCTGCAGCTAATGAAACTGAGATAATAAATTGGTGATATTCATTCCATGATCTTCCTCACCCCATCTGTAATACCCCAAATTTTTATCATTTTGAGTATGCCAAAAATCCTTAATTTTTTTAATAACTATCCATGTCGTCACTTACGAACCATTGACGCTCGAGGCGGGCTTATACGCGGCTGGTACAGATAATGAACCGTACAAATAAGATTGATCAACTGTAGAAAACCAATGAACCAAACTAATCACTTAAACATTAAGTTTATCCCTATGATTTATTCACATAGGGCTCAAATCTAACCAACCCATCAGTAACTAATTAAGACAATCATAAGTAAATTGAACATCTAACCAAAGCCGAGTCAGCTATGGCCTGGACCTTAATTAATAAACCAAGTCAACTTAGTCACTCTTTTAGCCTAAAACTGACAGTTTAAAGTGATCAGGACTGAATCACCATTTTTACTAATTTCGAGTAGGCCATACTATGAAATTATTTAATCCATATCTCAACAACTATATCTAAGAAATCTCCCTACCCAATTTACTCAAGAAATGCCCCAATTACCCGAACAAGATCTAGACCACCCGTTAGTGGGCCACTAGCTTCGAAATTTTAGAGTAATGTTCGTCTCAATGGGCTTGTGGTCCATCATAGACTACGGACTTAGATGATGCCTGAAAATGATATTCCCACATCGTCTATTCAGCACTTGCTAAGTGTGACTCACCATAACCTTGGCCTGAGACTTGAAACTCAAAGTCACTGGCTCTTTTCTTAATATATTAATATGGGACATTTCAGCTATCGGATCTCTTTTAAATTTATGATAAAGGCTAAAATTAATTCCCCACACTTGTCTGTAGAGTCTAGACCCCGATTGAGGGATGATGACCATTGATCACAAATCATACCCATGCAGTTAAACCCCGTGTCTGTTTGTCGTCAAATTTTATACAACCCTTCATTGGGCCATGAAGCATTTATCCTACAAATTTCATAGCCAAGAAGGCATCAGGGTAGCCCCAACAACCAAAATTGGGCCCTGCAGGGCCATTTAAAGATCAGACCCATACGGAAAAACCCTTCATCGGGGCATAAGGCACCTATCCTAAAAATTTGATGGCTAGGGGCCCATCAGGGTGCCAACAGCGGCCTAAAAGGTGTCCCACAAGGCCATTTAAAGGATATTTTATAACTCAAGGCCATTTGGCCCAAATTTAGGAAATAAAACTTTTTAACACTCCCTCTCTCTCACTCACTTCCACAACAAGGGAGAGAGAAGAGAGAGAGAAGGGAGAAGAAAGAAAAAGAAGGAGAGGTAGAAGGAAGTGGGGCCAAGGGATTTAGAAGGTTGAAGGACCTCCTACCTTTCCTTTAAAGGAACCTTGCATTCACCACCACAAGAGCAAGATTCCTAGGTAATCACCATTCTTCTCTATATATGCATTTTTAAAGTTAGGCCCTTACGTGTATCCTAACATGCGGGTGCATTTGACCCAAGACCTCGGTAAACCCTTCCACGAGTCCAACACCTCTAGGATGATTCCACAAGCCCTCGGTAACCTATAGGTGCGGATCATTATCCTTAGGTGGCCAAGTACTAGTTTCAAGATAAATTTAATGATTATGGATGTTAAATTGCTATACATGTATAGCTTAGAGGAAAATCTGATTAGAATCCTATCTGATAAGTCTACCTAATATGCATGTGTTGAAATTTGATGTTTTATTTATCTCCAACTTGTTTAGACCTGAAAATTTGGCTATATGTTGTTTGTGCATCTGATTTTC
Source organism: Magnolia kwangsiensis (assembly GCA_037074715.1). NCBI lineage: Eukaryota > Viridiplantae > Streptophyta > Magnoliopsida > Magnoliales > Magnoliaceae > Magnolia > Magnolia kwangsiensis. The sequence continues at coordinate 70,932,169 of CM073574.1, read as the reverse complement.
TACATCCTCCCTTGTTGCATGTATGTTTATTTTCCCTTGCAGTATGTTTGACTTGCAAATTCCTTGTCCCTCGGGCAAATCTGACACCGCATGTACACAGGACTATTTTTTCACTGCTACGAGTAGTTTACATTATTTTTATTCTGGATTTTATGTTTTGATTAATCATATGTTTGTTTCCATTTGTTTTTAAGTATGAATCTTATCTATTTAGAATTGTCATTGAATATAGCCTTTTCTCTAGGTTTGTCAGGAATCTGTGAATTGGAAGGGCAGCCCCATTGATTGGGCCATCTTGTGACTAGTTTGATTGATTTGTGCGAATGTGAACAGGCAACGATAGCAGGACTACATAGGTTTCTTGCACCCGATGTCATGCGTTGCGTGCTTGCCTGAACTTAGGCAGTCTAGTCCACCGACTGACCAACCATGTTTGTTAACCATGTTTTCTCATGCCTATTTAAAACCTGGAACACCCCTCACCCACTAACAACAGGTAGAAACTGATCCACGGTCTCGTGAGCCGAGCATGGTGGAATGGGATACTATGTCCGAGTTGTTAGCCTACGCTGGGGTGATGAACCTACCCGTTGTGACCATGGGCGATCTCACTTCCCAAGACTCCTCACATGCTTACAATAAGGGGTGGAGACTCCAATGGGATTAAAACTCATGGGGTCTTGGCTTCGCACGTTGAGGGGTCATAGCCTCGCAAATGGATGAGGGCATTGATATCGTCGGGGTATACGAGTACCTCTGACTTTCTGAATGAATGAAATTAACTAAAAACTCAGCTAATACATTATTCACGCATCGCATTAATTAAGATTTAGCGACTCGATAGTTGAGGCAATAATGAGGGAGTGTTAGTCATGTACGACCGTGAGATGAAGTCCCTCGAGGGAGTGTTGCGGGTGAGGTCATGCATCATATATAACTCATGCATACGCATTAACAAAGACTAGTTAGTGATTTATGAATTTATAATTTTCATTAAATTCATCATGAAATTACTATTTGATGTAACTTATGGCTAATGACATCCATTGAGTTAACTACTCACTCCCACTCGGGGATGGTATTTTAAAACACCAACTAGATACATCATTAGATGTAGGTGAGGCGGAACTCGACGAGCTAAGCGAGGTGAGCATGGATGAGGAAGAGGAGCTTCCCTACTTTCAGACTTTCGGTGGATCTGAAAGGGCCTAGCTATATGCCCTAGAGGGGGGGTGAATAGGGCAATGCCAAATAAAACTAATAACAACGAAATAATAAAAGATTTAAAGCACAATACTAAATATAAAACAATCACAATAGCCTAAAATAAAGAGATTAATACTATATCAGTTCTAAGGACAACCTTACACCAAAAACTAGAGGTTTAAGGTAGGACAACCTTATTTCTAGAACGTCCTTTGTATCACAAACCAAAGAGGAATAATAAGCAATGAAATCAAAATAACTTGCGGAAAATAAATTCTAAGTTATTACAACATTCATTCACACTTGCTTGAAGTGATTACAACATTCATCCAAAAATACAAACCACAAAACTGAATGAATAAAGGAATGAAAGAATAAAGCACATCCACAACACAACGATATATAGTGGTTCGCCTGTGTGTAAAGCAACTGTTATCCAATAGCCACACAGATTGCTACTCCACTCCTAATATCCTCACACAGGGGATATTAGTATGCACTATCAAAATAGGTTTCACAGGTTCACCTAAAACCTTCACAATTGTGTCTTTGATCTCGGGCTTACACAATCCAAAAACCCCACAATATGAGTTTTTTGGCTCTCCTCAGATAACCACTACAATGAGATTTTTCTAGCGAATCTCAAACAAAAACAAGAGAAAGTAAATTACAAAACATGTAAAATACCTGAATCACCTTTTGAAGAAGCCCGGTAGAACCAATCGAAGTAGAAGTTCGATTCGACGTTCAAAGTCCAATACTCACTTTAAGAATGGTTCTAAGTCTAATTGATTTTAGATCAAATGGGCTAGATCTATTTGATTTTGAATCCAAGAAGAAGGAATATCAGAAATTCCCATTTGCTAATAAGATTGGAATGTAGATCAAAATCAAATAAGAATAAGCTAGCAAAAGGAATATTAAATAAGCACAATGTAGCTTAAAATAAACACAAACTTATCTCAGAGAATAGCCTAAAGAATGCTTGAATAGAATTGATTTGAAGTGCTAAAACTCTGAAGTTCATGCTCAATTTATAGTCTAAAAAATCCCGTCTACGACTGATCTTAGGATCCTAGGACTGGTCGTAGCTCTAAAGATTTTTGAAAGATTTCCGCGGGATATGAATTTCAGTTCCACGATCGGTCGAGGGTGGTGTAGGACCGGTCGTGGGCCACCTACGACTGGTCGTGAGACACCTATGACTGGTTGTAGGACCCCAAAAATGGTTGCTGGAGTTTGAGTCGTAGGGCTACGACCGATCGAAGGATGAGTCGTACAACTTACAGGACTGGTCGTAGGATATCCAGGACTGGTCGTAGGACAGTTAAAAAGATCCAAAAATCTTCCACTACCAAGGACTGGTCCTGAAAAACTTAAGATTGGTCGTAGCAAAGCTATGACTGGTCTTAGAACACTCCAAACAAGCATATAAAAATATATGAGTTGTGTATCGGGAATGACCTACAGTAAAGCTCATCCTAAGGTTAATCTAAGGTCAAACAAACCTTAAAAGTGAGATGGACATTGAAAGTCTGTACACTCAGATGACCCTTAAGAGAAGCTTGTGAATATTCAAAACTTGTAGTAGGCCTTCATGAGCTTTATCTTGACTTGACAAAGTCTTCTAGTAAACTTGAACTTAATCAAATCTTGAACATGCAACCTTGAAAACTTCTATTCTTGATTTCTTCATCTAAGACTTGAAAACTTTCTTCTTTTAAGATCTTGTCTTGAAATGCGATGTCTTGATATGTCTTGATTGCAATGAATAGACTTCAAACATAAAACACAAGATATACAAGACATAGATATAGGTTTTGACACCACAAAATTTGACAACTAAAGGGATATAAAATCATAGCACTTACGATCTCCCCCTTTGTCAAATTGTAACAAAACACATAGCATCAAAGATAATAAGGAATGATAAGTCATGAAACCACAAAATACTCTACTCACCCTGAGTAAAACGAGTATTGCTCATATAACCAATACATAACATGAAAACCTCAAGACTTCAATCCACATATCCTTCTCAATCAATACAAACAAATTTACTCCCCCTATCCGTATTACTCCCCTTTTAGCAATTCTTACTACTCCCCCTTTTTGTCACAAAATGACAAGGGAAAGACACAATAGGAAGAAGAACATAGAGAGTAAAAAGTAAATAATGAGAAAGAAATATGAAAGGACATCATATAAATCTTAAGCATCAATTCATAATCCATAATCCAAAGTACAATATCCAAAAGAAAATGTTATGAAACCAGAATCCATAATACATATCCAAAATAAAAGGAAATGACATACTATCCAGAAGATAATTCACTTAATCTGATCCAGAGGAGGGAGCAGGAATAGATGGATCAATCTGGTGTAAGCCCTTATTGATGCGACAAAGATATTTTCGCATGTACTTGAATCTCATATCATGGGCTATATTCATATTATCAAGTTTTTACTCCAATGCACGAAGGCGTGCATCAAAACCAGAAGGATCATAATCTGGATCATTAGGTGAATCAGTTTCTATGTCATCAAATAAGTCATCCATATTAACATCTTGAGGAAGATCACCAGCTTCCCCTTCGTTTCCAGCATCACCAGCATCACCACCAACACCACTAACACCAGCTTCATCAAATTAGCCAGGGAGCAGATCCAATTTCATCTTATTAAGATTGGCATTGTTGAAAATGAGATGAAGAATTGGTGCCTCATTAACAGGTTTATCGACAAGCATGTGAGTGGCTAAAACATTCATAAGATAACCGAATGGAATATTACTATGACTCGGATGGAAACGAAATTGTATAATGGAATGACAAATCAAAGAAGGAAGACAGACCTTGGTTCCAGAAGCAATAGAATGCAACACACGAACCATGAAAGAAGTTAACTCGGTTTTATTACCGGACCGAGGATATACATTGAAAATGAAGAAACGATGTAATATTATGTATTTGGGTAACAGATACTTTGCAGGGAGCGCATTCCCTTTGTGAGTCCAATGCACATCAATTTTGCATAAATCTCTGGTTAACATGCATTTTTCCGATTCTAAAGGTTTGTCGTATAAAGTATGAATCGGTATTCCTTCATCATTAACAGGTATATCCATAATACCTGATATTAAATGACGGTCTACTTCAAATTTTCCTTCTCTTGTATCAATTGAAAATGTTAAATTATCAAGGGAAAAATCTGAAATGCATGCTACCATTGATTGAGCAATGGACTGGCATGCAGACCCACCCCAAAGTAAAATGTTAGTCCAGCCTACAGAATCAAGAAGGGGAATGACACCATATGGAGCAATGTGATTTAGATCAGCAGTATGCTCAACGATAATGTTACGGACACGCAAATCCCGTACATCTTGAGTATCATTTTCGGGTGACCGAAGGTGCCGTTTAGTTATCGGTGCAGATCTAGATGAAGATGGACCACGGGATGTTTTCTTTTTTCCTTTAGCATCCATATTCAAAAAGATATACAAAGAACAAGTAAGATGCACAAATGAAAGATGAGTTTTCTCTAGATCAGCAAATAGAGAGGAAACCCTTGAAAAACTCAACAAGGGATGAAATCAAGCTATACTATGAACAAATCAAAGCATAGAGATCATGAATCTTCAAGAAAAATGATGAAATAGGACTTACCTTGAAGAAAAACTAGAAATCCTATGACTGGTCGAGCCACGACTCGTCGTAGGTGGGTGTGGAAATGAAGAAGAAGGGGATTTTCTTCAAATTATATGATGTTCATGAGATCCACAACCGGTCGAGTGTGGTTCACGACCGGTCGTAACATGACTGGTCGTGTACATCCACGATCGGTCGAGCATCGACCAAAAATACATTTTTAATGAAAAAAATTAAAATTTAAACAATTATAATATGAAATATAATACACTATGATATATGCAAGCAAGAATATTTAATGTAAAATGCACATACCAAGATCAAATTTCAAGTTATTAAACCTGCTTTTGTCGAGCGGTTTAGTAAATATATCAGCAAGTTGAGTTTTGGTTGGTATATATTCTAATGAAATAACTTTTTCTTCAACCAACTCACGAATGTAATGATACCTAATGTCAATATTCTTAGTATGTGAATGCTGGATTGGGTTTTTGGAAATGTTTATAGCACTAGAATTATCACAATATATGATCATTGAATCTTGATTAATTCCAGAATCGCTAAGCATGCGTTTCATCCAAACTAGTTAAGTACATGCATATCCAGCTGTAATATATTCAGCCTCAGCAGTAGAGAGCGATATTGAGCTTTGCTTCTTGCTGAACTAAGAAACTAAGCAATTTTCAATGTAAAAACAACCACCACTGGTTGATTTTCTATCATCAATATTTTTGGCCCAATCAGCATCTGAATACCCGGCTAATTGAACATTAGTATCAAAAGGATACCAAAGTCCCAAATTTATAGAACTTGTGACAAATCTAATAATCCGTTTAACAGCAGTAAGATGTTATTCCTTAGGATTAGACTGATATCTCGGACAAATACCAACACTAAATGCGATATCAGGTCTACTAATAGTAAGATATAACAAACTACCAATCATACTGCGATATAATTTAGGATCTATATCTTTACCTGAAGAGTCTTTTGAGAGTCTTAATGTTGTACTCATAGGAGTATCAAAGTTCTTACCATTCTCAAATCTAAACCTTTTAACCAAGTTTGAAGCATATTTGGTCTGGAAAATGAAAATTCCATCAGGTTGTTGTTTTACTTGTAACCCTAGGAAATAGTTAAGTTCGCCAACCATGCTCATTTCAAACCTTGATTTCATTAACTCTGCAAACTTAGCAGACATGTTAGAACAAGTAGATCCATAAATAGTATCATCAACATATATTTGAACCATCAAAATATCATTGTTATTCTTTTTAATAAAAAGCGTCTTATCGACACTTCCTACTTGAAAGCTATGACTAAGTAAGAATTTAGTCATTTTTTTATACCATGCCCCGGGTGCTTGTTTTAGACCATAGAGAGCCTTTTTGAGACGAAATACATGGTCAGATAACTTAGGATCTTCAAACCCTGAAGGTTGTTCAACATACACTTCTTCATGTAAATCGCCATTTAAGAAAGCACTCTTTACATCCATCTGATAGATTTTAAATTTTTTAAAACATGCGATGGAAATAAAAAGTCTGATTGATTTAAGGCGAGCGACTGGAGCAAAGGTTTCATCGTAATCGATGCTTTCAATCTGAGTGTACCCTTGTACAACCAGTCTAGCCTTGTTTCGTATAATATTTTCGAGTTCATCAGACTTATTTTTAAAGATCCACTTTGTTCCAATAATGTTTTTATCTTTAGGTCTAGGAACAAGATACCAGACATCATTACGAACAAATTGATTAAGTTCATCCTGCATAGCAACTATCCAATTTTCGTCAAAAAGTGTTTCTTTTACGTTGACCGGTTCTATTTGGGATGTAAAACAAACATAATTACATATGTTCTCAAGTTGTTTGTGAGTACGAACTCCAGTGAGAGGATTTCAAGTATTTGATTGGTTGGATGATCTTTAACAGTCCTTGGTTCAGATTCTTTTTGACTTGATGAGATATCTAGATTGTCAATAATAAGAGCTTCATCATCATTTGAACTTGGGGCTGGTGTATTCAAATGATCATCAATGACCAGATTGATGGACTCTTGAATCACACCAGTTCTCTTATTTAGAACCCTATAAGCTCGACTGTTCAAAGAATAACCTAGAAAAATTCCTTCTTCACTCTTCGTATCAAACTTACCTAAATTTTCACGATCCCGTAAAATATAACACTTGATGCCAAAAACCCGAAAGTATTTGACAGTAGGTTTCCTTTCAAACCATAATTCATAAGCAGTCTTATTATCAGATTTACTAGTATAAACCCGATTAATAATATAACATGCGGTATTAACCGCTTCAGCCCAAAGATTTCTAGAGAGCTTCATACTATTCAGCATAACAAGTCATATCCTGAAGCACTCTATTTTTCCTTTTAACTATACCATTTTGTTGCGATGTTTTGGGCGCTGAGAATTCATGTGATATTCCCTGATCACTACAGAATTTCTCAAAACTACTATTTTCGAATTCAGATCCATGGTCACTACGAATCTTGCTAACATGAGAACTTTTCTCATTTTGGATTCGTTTAATGACCTTTTTTACTTCATCCAGGGTTTCAGTTTTGTCTTTTAAGAATGATACCCAAGTGAATCTGGTATAGTCATCTACGATAACCAAGATGTATTTTTTACCTCCTCGACTCTCTGATCTAGTTGGTCCAATAAGATCCATATGGAGAAGCTCGAGTGGTCTAGATGTGGTATTGAAGTTCACTTTCTTGTGAGAGCTCCTAATTTGTTTGCCCAACTGGCATTCACCACATATTTTGTCTACTTTTTACAATTTGGGTAGACCTCTAATTAGTTCTCTTTTGCTCAATCTAAATAAGTTCCGATAGTGTACATGTCTAAGGCGTTTATGCCATAATTCAGTCTCATCGGTATGGACCATGTAACATGATTGAGTAGATGAGTTAGCATCACTAACAATGTAGCAGTTTTCAGAAGTTCTGCGACCAATTAATATAACAGAACCCCTTTTATTAACTATCTCATAACCTTGATTAGAAAACTTTACACTATAGTTGTTATCACATATCTGAGAAATGTTTAATAAGTTGTGTTTTAAACCCTCAACATATAAGACATTCTTAAATAAGGGAAGGTTATAAAGTTGAACCGTACCTTGTCCAATAATCTTGTAATTGCTTCCATCACGAAATGTGACTTACTTGTCAGTCATATCTTTAAGATCGGTGAATAAAGCTTTGTCACCTGTCATATGCCTGGAGCAACTACTATCTAGGTACCACTTTGAATGGCCTGTTGCTTTGAAAGCAGTGTGGGCAACCAAGCTGGCAACTTTAGGAACCCATTTCATAACTGTTTTGGGTTTAGGAGTATAGATGGTCTTTTTCTGTCTATTATTGTAGGAACGACCTATAGAGTTCGACTTTAATAGCTCCTTGAGAAGATCAATAATCTTTTCAGCTAATTGATTTCGATTTTGAAAATTAAAGTTGACATGGCCACCTTTAGATTTTTAGAAAGATCTAGAATTTTGGGAAAAACCTTGATAGATATTCTTTTCTTTTGAGGTCGAAGACTCTCCTTTAACAAATTTAGGAGCAATGTTCTTTTGTTTAGGAGATGTATTTTTATCATAGCCCAACCCGGATCGATCGCCACATTTTCTTGATCCGGACAATAAATTTTCCAATTTTGGATCACTTTGGGCATATCTCCATGTGTCTTTCAAACTCAAAAGAGAAGCTACCTCATTTTTGAGTTTCTCTTTTTCGGATTTCAAATCTTCAATTTGAGAGGTTTTGAAATCTAAATCATTTTTGATTTTTTCAAAAGAATCAGAAATATGAGACTTTTCTAAGACAGGAGACTCATAATCTTCCTTAAGCTTAGAAAATTTTTCTTTTTGTAATTTAAGCTTGACAACAATTTTACAACTCTCTTTATAAAGGGCATTATAAGCATCTTGAAGATCATCTTCATTATCGCAATCACTATTCAGATTTTCTTCACTAGATGTATCATCATGATCTGAATAGGTGATCTTGGCTAGAGTCATAAGGGCTTTAACACCATCGCCTGACTCGGTTTCAGAATCTTCTGATTTAGAAGAGGATTCAAAATCAGATGATTCATCCCAAGTAGCCATCATGCTTTTCCTTTTTGATTTGTCCTTTTTAGGACATTTGTTAGATAAGTACCCATACTCTTGATAGTTGTAAAATTGACTATCTTTCAAGGATTTACGAGTTCTAAGTTTAGATCGTATCTTATCATTTGATTTTTGAAAATCAACCTTTTTCTTATTTTTAAAAACTTTGTAAAACCTTTTTACTAAAAGTACCATATCATCTTCGATATTTTCTGAATCCGAAGTACTCTCTTGTGAAACATTTTTAGATGATTTGAGAGCAATTGATTTTCCTTTAGGAGCCTTAAAGGATAACTCATAGGTTTGAAGTGAACCAACTAATTCCTCAACCCTCATGGTATCCGTATCACGAAGTTCCTGAATCGCGGTCACTTTAGAATTGAACCGTTCAGGAAGTGAACGTAGTATTTTTGTGCACACTTTACTTTCAGGGATTCTATCACCAAGACCCCACATAGAGTTCACAATGTCATTCAATCTAGTGTAGAAGTCCATAAACATCTCATTCTCCTCCATATGAATTTCTTCAAATTTAGTTGTGAGGAGTTGGACTTTAGAGTTCTTGACAATAGATGTACCCTCGTGTGTCATTTCTAATATATCCCATGCTTGTTTTGCATTTTCACAAGAGATGATTCTTTTGAATTCATCTGGTGATAATGCACAAGTAATTACATTTAGTGCTTTTGCATTTGCACTACTTTCACTTTACTGAAGTATGGTCCAAAGCGAATAAGCCGTTACTTTCATAGATTTTAAACCATCGCTATTAGTTACTTCAGTGATAGGAGGGTTCCATTCATTCATTGTGGCCAGCCACACACTTTCATCCAAGGATTTAAGGAAGATCCTCATCCTGGCTTTCCAATAGGCATAGTTTGTGCCATTAAAAGGTGGTGGCCTAGTGACTGATAGGCTATCAAAATTTGACATCTTAATATAGCTTAGATCGTTAGCTCAGGAAATAAATCCAATAAATAAACAATAAGAATGAGCTATTAGGCTCTGATACCACTTGAAAGGGCCTAACTATATGCCCTAGAGGGGAATAGGGAAATGCCAAATAAAACTAATAACAGCGAAATAATAAAAGATTTAAAGCACAATGCTGAATATAAAACAATCACAATAGCCTAAAATAAAGAGATTAATACTATATCAGTTCTAAGGACAACCTTACACCAAAAATCAGAGGTTTAAGGTAGGATAACCTGATTTCTAGAACGTCCTTTGTATCACAAACCAAAGAGGAATAATAAGCAATGAAATCAAAATAACTTGCGGAAAATAAATCCTAAGTTATTACAATATTCTTCCACACTTGCTTGAAGTGATTACAACATTCATCCACAAACACAAACCACAAAACTGAATGAATAAAGGAATGAAAGAATAAAGCACATCCACAACACAATGATATATAGTGGTTCACTTGTGTGTACACCAACTGTTATCCAACAGCCACACAGATTGCTACTCCACTCCTAATATCCTCACACAGGGGATATTAGCATGCACTATCAAAATAGGTTTCACAGGTTCACCTAAAACCTTCACAATTGTGTCTTTGATCTCGGGCTTACACAATCCAAAAACCCCACAATCTGAGTTTTCTGGCTCTCCTCAGATAACCACTACAATGAGATTTTTCTGGCGAATCTCAAACAAAAACCAGAGAAAGTAAATTACAAAACATGTAAAATACCTGAATCACCTTTTGAAGAAGCCCGGTAGAACCAATCGAAGTAGAAGTTCGATTCGACGTTCAAAGTCCAATACTCACTTTAAGAATGGTTCTAAGTCGAATTGATTTTAGATCAAACAGGCTAGTTCTATTTGATTTTGAATCCAAGAAGAAGGAATATCAGAAATTCTCATTTTCTAATAAGATTGGAATGTAGATCAAAATCAAATAAGAATAAGCTAGCAAAAGGAATATTAAATAAGCACAATGTAGCTTAAAATAAACACAAACTTATCTCAGAGAATAGCCTAAAGAATACTTGAATAGAATTGATTTGAAGTGCTAAAACTCTGAAGTTCGTGCTCAATTTATAGCCTGAAAAATTCCGTCTATGACTGGTCTTAGGATCCTAGGACTGGTCGTAGCTCCAAATATTTTCGAAAGATTTCCACGGGATATGATTTTCAGTTCCACGACCGGTCGAGGGTGGTCTACGACCGGTCGTGGGCCACCTACGACTGGTCGTGAGACACCTACGACCGGTCGTAGGACTCCAAAAATGGTTACTGGAGTTTGAGTCGTAGGGCTATGGCTGGTCGAAGGATGAGTCGTAGAACTCACAAGACTGGTCGTAGGATGTCCAGGACTAGTCGAAGGACAGCTAGGAAGATCAAAAAATCTTCAACTACATAGGACTGGTCCTGAAAAACTTAAGACTGGTCATAGCAAAGCTAGGACTGGTCTTGAAGTCCCTAGGACTGGTCTTAGAACACTCCAAACAAGCATATAAAAATATATAAGTTGTGTATCCGGAATGACCTACAGTAAAGCCCATCCTAAGGTCAATATAAGGTCAAACAAACCTTAAAAGTGAGATGGACATTGAAAGTCTGTACACTCAGATGACCCTTAAGAGAAGCTTGTGAATATTCAAAACTTGTAGTAGGCCTTCATGAGCTTGATCTTGACTTGACAAAGTCTTCTAGTAAACTTGAACTTGATCAAATCTTGAACATGCAACCTTGAAAACTTCTATTCTTGATTTCTTCATCCAAGACTTGAAAACTTTCTTCTTTTAAGATCTTGTCTTGAAATGCGATTTCTTGATATGTCTTGATTGCAATGAATAGACTTCAAACATAAAACACAAGATATACAAGACATAGATATAGGTTTTGGCACCACAAAATTTGACAACTAAAGGGATATGAAATCATAGCACTTACAGGATCCTTCTAGTTTAAGTGCAGGCTACTGCGGGGTATAGGCTAGGGTTATAGTCATTTTGGGTCATGTATTGGGTGGGACTAGTTCTCTATTTAGATGACTTTGGATTTGTGGTTTGGATATTTTTATATTTAGTGGCACTTGATACTGCTTTATGACTTACTTATGCTTCATACCTTGCTAAAATCTCCATTGTTTATGAGATCATCCAAATGTAATCCCATTAGGGCACCCATGACACCTAGGAATTCAGGAGCCGAGTTCCTACACGACCCCTGAAAAATCGGGGTGTTACATCGTCTTATGATCCTCACAGCCTATACCCGACTTATTTTTATGAGACGCTCTGACATCGTTTCAACGAATGTCACCTCATTTGGAGTCCTGAAGAATTCAGAACAAGGGGCCTCTTGACACCCCATAATTATTATTCTGAATGGGCCACGATAGTTCTTGCAAAGCATGTGGGGAGGTTATCCAAGATAGAATATAAGGAGTCTTCTATTTTGAAAGCTTCTCTCAACTAATGGTGTCCTTCCACCAATTCTTTCCATCTTCTCAAAGGCGAAATGAGCATTACACTCTGGGATATTCATAGGATCACCGGTTTGCTGATAACCAAAAAATTCTTCGATGAATTTGTCCCCACCAACGATGAATTAGCCTTTATCTCTTCCCTTGACCGTATCGCCTCCATCCCGAAAACAACCGCTAAACTCTTTAAGGAGATGTCCAAGTTTCTAAATATCCACAAGATTCACCCTATGCAAAGGCTATTTCATTTTATCAGAGCTCATTGGTAATCTTTCTTCTTTTCAAATTAGCATTTTTATTGCGTCTTGATACATAATCTCGATTTCACCTAGTTCTCCTTTTCTTTCAGGTTTAATGGTAACCACTCGCGAGAACTGGAACGCCTTCGTAAGAACATAAAAGAGTGTGATAAATATTCTGTTTATGGAGAGCTCGCAACATTTATCACTTACTGGCTAAGCATAGTGTTTTTTCCCGGCTCCAAGTTAGCAAATGCCATCTGCCCTTCACTGTTTGTAGTAGCCGGTGCTATGGCTGAGTGGTCAATTACTCCCTTGCTCCTTCTACTCTATGTTCAATTTATAAAGGTTTCGAAGATATCACTTCTCACATAAAAAGTCCCTCTGTCAGCTCTGGTTCTACTTACATGCCATGACACTACTTCATCGGCTGGCTCGGTGTCTATTTCCCTTGGACCTTTGAAGTGCCATAGAAAGCTTATGTGAACCATTCTTAGATTCCTCTCTGGTTCTTTCAGAAGAGAGCCATGGCGAAGAGATCTTATGATTCGGCGAAAGATGTCATTTCCTCCAATGCCAAGATTAATTATTTTCATTTCTGTCTGCCTCGCTACATAATAGACATAGACAAGTCAGACACAGAATCACTTACCATGGGAGAAAGGGCATTCTTTTTGTCAATTAGATTGTGCAGTCTCCCGTTAAGGGAGGGAACAAAATTCTAGAGACAACCATACTATCTCAATCATTTTGCTCATCAATTCGACTTCAATTAGGCAGTTCCCAAAGATTGTGGACTAGTAACCTGAAGAATGCAGAGTTATGGCATTGGTCCATTTAATTGGGAAATGGTTTGGAAACAATTGCTATGCCGAGCTAATTCTTCTTTCATTATCCCAGGCTGCGACTGTATTCCTCGACCTTCATATAATCACATGAGATGGTGGGTTCACCAGTCTTATCTGGTAAGGAAAGGTCTGCTAGTAGCTAAGCCCATCTGGCTTCCACCACCAAGACTTAGGGGTCACACAATTGAAGAGGGAGTAGGCTTCATAGCAGAGACCAATCATGCTCCTTTTGTTGGTTATCTTTATGTCAAAATATCCATAGATGAACCTATTCGTGAGAAGAAGACTGAAAATACCCTAGAAGGGTGGATAGCTTACGGTGTCATTCATGAATTTGAAAAAGTTCCCCAATACCACTCGAAGAAAGAGGAAATCACAGAGGCTGCTTCTCCTATGCCAGAGAACGTTGTCAATCTTCAAGACCAGCCAACCTCTTCTACTCATCTTCAGAATCAGTCAATCTCTTCTCATACCCCCAAGACTATTCACACCAGTCCTTCTTCACCAATGATAAGATCTCAAACGCGTGCCCAAGCTTCTCCCCAAGAAGGGACCATTGCTTCTGCCTCTTCATTTCTAGCTAGTGCAGATCCTTAACTAGAAAGTAGTCGATCTCTTCTTTCTAAAGGGAAACAAGTTGTTATTGAAGAAGCCAGCGAAGGAGATTCGGAGAGTGAAGGTTCAACTTCTTCATCTGGAAATACTGTTTCCGTTGAACATGAAGCGGAAGGAGAGGATCAAGATGATGACTATGAAGAGGGGGAGGTTGATATTAATGGCGGAGAAGACATCATTACAGACGATGTTCCAACTGATGAGGAACATATCCCTCTGACTTATGAGGTTGTTCCTACAAAAACTTCACCCATAGTGGGGGAAGAAGAAGATGAACCCCTAGACTACGGGGAATATGGTTATTCACTATGTAAGAAAATCTTGATATTTTTGTTTGCTTTCATTCTTTTCTCCTTCCCTATCTTATGTATTTTTATTTTAAGTGACAAAGTTGTTAATACTGAGGCAGATAGTATTTCCCCTATAGATTTACCTCCTGTCGTACCAGCAATTCATCGAGATTCTCTTTGCCCCCATGGGCAGTGGCACGTGAAATTATATTTCTAGTAGAATCAATTGATCTACCAACTCCCACCACCATTAATTCAAGCACTGAAACTAGGGCTCCATCTTTCGCTGAGACGGTGGAACCTAATCCCCTTCTTACTAGAGAGATGTAACCTCCCACTGTTCCGGTACTCGCAAAAGGTATATCCTTTTCTTCATTCACACTTTCCACATTATCTACAAATATAATTTTACTATAACTTTATATCTCGTATTTCTTAATAGGGAACTTACCTCAAAGTAGCACGGCAAGTTCTGGTTATATTGGGACTTCATTAAATGTGCTATCTCTTTAGAAGATTTCTGCGTATAAATTGGCGTTGATCAAGAATTTCATATTAGCTATTATCGAGATGTTTAAAGATCCTGATCAATGGTCAGATCTGGCTGTTGCTTTAGATGTTCTAGATAGTACAACATAGATGACTAAAGTTAATGTTTCTTCCATACGCGTTGCTCTCTTAAGATTCCATAATTCAATAATTGTTTTGTCATCAGCTGAAACTACGATTCTCCCACCTTAAATTTTGGAGTATAGGAAGTAGCTTGCATACTCTAGGGAGAAGGTTTCTTAAATTGCTCCCATCATCTCTTGTCATGATCAAGAACAACTATTTTTGCAAGAGCAACTGAAGACTTTTGATGATTACAAGATGACTATTCAGAATTGTATTACCCTTTTGAAGTAAGAAATCGCTCAGCTGGAGAAACAGGATCTGGAGGAAGATTTGAACATTGAAAGAGTACAGGAAAAGATGCAATGTAGCCTTCATTCTTTGGACACTGAAAGATCTGAATTGGCTAAGAATGAAGAATTAATTACCTCCTTGGAAGAAAAGCTAGCTGGTATCCCGAATCCTATTAGAATTATTTCAAATGGCAAACTAGAACATGTGACTGCTCAAGTTAATCTTCAAGAAAATTTTCAACAATACTTGGTAGCATTAGGCATAGCAGGAGAACTATGAGATATAAAACTTTGACATTTTCTCTCTCCTCTCTCTCTCTCTCTCTCTCTCTCTCTCTCTCTCTCTCTCTCTCTCTCTTCTCTATCTCTCTTTTACTACAAGTACTCTTGGAATTGCAAGTTATACAAGTATTTCATAATATTCTTGATAATGGTTCTCTTGTATTGTTTATGCGATGTTCTGATCGATGTGTTATACCTCTTCTTTCTTTTTTTTTTTTCTTTTATTTTAAGTATTCTCTTATGATTTGTTAGTAAGGGATTTCCTATATGATTCCTGCCTTAATTGGTGGTACTAAGTTTTAGTTTAGTCAAATAATTACACACAGTTTATTCTCTTGAGTAGTGGAGCCACACAGGTTTTTAGACTCTTAAGTAGTGGAGTCGGGTCTCACATGATAGTCTCTGTAACTCTTAAGAATTCACTAGACTTCTCACAGCCTGATGAGTTCACAAATTACGATTCATCAAAGGGGTCCAGTGAAGCTACCGGGGACATAAACTCGGTTGGATTTACACACAGGGTTGGCCTCAGTAACTCTCTAAAGTTCACAGGGCGCACAAGGCGACCTTTGGGGTACTAAATCTAGGGCCGCTATCCATCACTGAGTATGTTTAGGCCCTTCTTCATGAGTTACTACTGAAATCAAGTTAAAGATCTGGGGGTCTTACACATGGTTGGCCTATATATGAACAAGGCCAAAGAGCTCACACTACAACCCACATTTTCTTCATCCGCAAGGTCGAACCCATTCACGGAAGGGCAGTTTCATCTATTCCTTGTGATGCTGTCGGAAAGCTATGCAAATGATATTAGTCTCACATGTGACTGGTTGTTGAGGACTTTTTGACCTTTTAGGGCTTTTAGTCACTAGTTTCGTCCGTTACCCACATGGGTATGCATATAATGGCTTTGACGGGCTTTTTAGGGCCACCGTCTTCTTACTGCTGCCCGAATGGTGAAAACGATAGGTCATATGCATAACTAGCCATTTTTAGGGCTTGACTAGGCTGTCTTAAAAGATAATGGTAGGTGGCCATCGTTATCGAGAGAATGATAGATATCTCTGATTAAGATTGATGCATCATAATTTCTTTTGATATCTTCAACGATACTCATATGTGTTGTTCATAATATATCAGCTTGGTGATGATACCACTGTCAACAAAATTCTGTAGAGCTCGCTTGATGATGATAACGATGGTCACTTTCTTTTTCTAACACTTGTTGATGCGTAGTCTTGATGTGCTCGTAAATTTCTTCTTTATTCATTCACCTTACATGACTATGGCTTTGCTTATTCTTGCCCCCTTTTGATACAGAATATTATCATACAGAAGCATTATTCTGATAATATTCTGGATCAAAATCAGAAGTATCTTCAAGGATGATATCTTTCGATGAAGTGAGCATTGACTGGTATACTGATACCTTGTTCATCTTGATCTATGACCCTGTAAGCTCCATTGGAGTATACGTCATTTATTATATACGGCCCATCCCATTTGGACTCGAATTTGCCCCCTATTCTGTGGGTGACCACTATTGGTCTTTTTAGCATCAACACCATATCTCCTTTTTTAAAAGAGCGATATTTGACTCATTTATCAAAGGTGGTCGATATCCTCACATGATATGACTACAACCGTTACTGAGCTACTAAGTGTTTCTCATCAAGCAAATCTAGTTCTTCCAATCTTATTTTTACATTTTCATCATTTGTAATTGACCGATGTACTCCTACTCTGAGTGACGCTACTTGTATTTCAATCGGGATGACCGTTTCTACACCATAAATTAGTGAATATGGAATTGCTCTTATTGTTGTCCGGTGGGTAGTTTTGTATGCCCACAATACTTTTTGCAACCTTTTATCCCAATCATGCTTGTTTTCTGTTATTATTTTCTTCGGTATCTTAACTATCATTTTATTAAACGCCT
This sequence comes from Magnolia kwangsiensis, assembly GCA_037074715.1. Classification (NCBI taxonomy): domain Eukaryota; kingdom Viridiplantae; phylum Streptophyta; class Magnoliopsida; order Magnoliales; family Magnoliaceae; genus Magnolia; species Magnolia kwangsiensis. Next base: position 70,914,615 of record CM073574.1, on the reverse strand, counting down.
CCACTAATCCATTTTTTGGTGGATAATAAGGTGTTAAAAATGAATGATGAATGCCAAATTTCTTACATATCTTTTCCATACTTTGGTTTTTGAAAGGAATACCATTATCTGTGATAATTTTTTTCAGAATACCATGGTGGTATATTATTACGTGTTGGATGAAATTGACCACATCTTTCTCCTTGATACTGCGTAATGCAATTTCTTCTGTCCACTTGGAGAAGTAATCTATCGCTGCCAAAATATACTGTTTTTCTTTGGACGAAGGCAGATTTATAGGACCAATAATGTCAAGTCCCTAGGAAGAGAAAGGCTAAGAGGTGACTCACTGATGCAGGTCTTTTGAAGGAATGTGTATAACATCTCTGTTAATTTGGCATTCGTGACACCGTTTTGCTTAATCTATTGCATCTTTGAACATGGTGGGCTAATAATACGCCATTCAATGTATCCGATGGAATAAATTTTGGCCAGCGTGATGTGCTCCATGTTCTCCGGTGTGCTTCTCGCAACATCTGGCCTATTTCTTGTTCATCTAGGAAACGTAGCAGTATCCCGTTGTAATATTTTCTAAATAGCACTTTGCTACATATGATGAATCTGCTTGATCTTTGCTCGATTTGCTATCTCAGTGCTGGGTCTTCTGGCAATATATCATATTTAAGGTATTCTATGAAAGGCTGACGTCGATCATCTGTCGTCACCTCTAAACACGATATAAGAAGTGCCTCAACAATTTCATCAGTGACCGTTGAAGTGGGTAAAAATTTTCTTTCTTTTATAGTTATCTGGAGAGGACTTCGATTTGGACAGGACAAAGCTGCTGCCAGGCTGGGCAAAGCATCTGCTTTTGCATTTTCAGACTGTGGTATGTAAATCAACATGATAGAACTGCTCCAATAACTACTATGTTTTTCGACAGTATGGTAATAGCTATTGCTTTCTTACCTAAAATTCAGTCGTCAATTGATTTATGATCAATTTAGAATCCTAAAAAATATGCAGCATTTTTATTTTCATTTCTTGAGCAATTTCCATTCCATTGATGAGCGCTTTATATTCGGCTTCGTTGTTTGCACATGCAGTTCTCAACGTGAAGGAGTAAGGTAACAAGTCACCTTGAGGAGTAATGAATATCACCTCGGCCCCTACCCCTAATGCTCGAGAAGCACCGTCAAAATACATCTGCCATGGACTTTATGACTTGACCAACATAACCTATTCATTGGGAAAATCATCACTAATGGTCTTACACTCTGCTACGGGGTGTGCTGTCAGGAAATCTGCCACTCTTGCCCCTTTATCGCTTTTGTTGGCTCATATGTACTAGTGTATTCTTAAAGTAACAACATCCATTTGGCCAATCTCCTAGATAGCTTTAGTTTTGTCATCAAAAACTTTATCGGATCTGCTCTTGAGATCAAATCTATGTCATCGGAGAGACAATAATGTCTCAACTTCTGCATCGTGAATATTAACACTAAAGATTCCTTTTCGATCAGAGAATAATTACATTCTGCGCTCATCAAAGATCTGCTTAAATAGTAAAGAGCAGTCTCATTTCTAGATTCTTTCACCTATACCAGCAAAGCTACTAAAGAATTCTCAGCTGTAAATATGTACAGAATAAGTGACTTCCCTTTTATCGGAGCTGTCAATACCGGCGGTTGTTTCACAATTCCTTTATCGAATCGAATGCATTCTGATAGGCTTTATCCCATACAAACTCCATGCCTTTCTTCATCAAATGTGAAAACGACTGACATCTCCCTGCCAGATTTGAAATGAAATGGAAAATGTATGCCAGCTTCCTTGTAAACTTTTTAATTCTTTCAATGTCTTCGGTAGCGTCATATTTTGAATGGCTTTAACTTTCCCTGGATTGATCTCAATGCCCCTGTTCTTGATAACAAAATCAAGGAATTTTCCTAAAGACACCCCAAATGCACATTTAGCTAGATTCATTTTCAGCTGCTTATTTCTGAGTCGACGGAAGATCAATGCCAAATGTTCATGATGCTCCTGATGATTACTTAACCTGACCACCAAGTCATCAACATAACACTCAACATGTTTGTGCATCATGTCTTAGAAGATATTCTGCATTGCCTTTTGATACATCACCCCAGCATTTTTTAAAACCAAATGGCATAACTTTATAACAATAAATCCCCAACGAAGTTCAAATGCTATTGCTACTTAATCTTCAGGTGCTATTCTAATTTGATTATAACTTGTGTAACTATCCATGAAGAACATGATAACATACTGAGTCGTACTGTCAATCAGCAATTCAGTTATCGGGAGAGGAAAATCATCTTTCAGACAAGCTTCATTCAAATTCCTGAAGTCAACACACACCCTGACTTGTCCATTTTTCTTTTTCAGTGGGACAATGTTCAATATCCACTTGGGATACTTAACCTCCAAGATAAACCCAACTTTTAATAGCTCGTTCTCTTCTTCTTCTACCAGGGGAACCAATTCCGGGTGAAATCGCCTTTACACCTGTTTAACCAACCTTTTCTCCTTAGAAATATTCAACAGGTGCATTGCTACTGATGGCTCTAGACCCGACATCTCTGCATATGTCCAAGCAAAGACGTCTCTGTTTTCTTTGAGAAGTTGAACATATTTCTCAACCTCTTACTTAAAAAGACCGGTATCGATGAATGTGTTCCTTGACTCTTCTTCTGTACCCAGGTTCACTTCTCGTAAATTGTCTATCTTTGGCTGCCCCCCGTCTTCCATTTGATTTGGGGCTATTTCAGGATGCTCGACTATTTTAGGATCTTCTTCTAATAGTTGCTCAGCTGTGACCATGTTCACCAATGATTCTGCCCCCAATCCATGAAAATTTCCTTGCTTTTCCTGATAAACCCCAATAGGAATTTGAATTCCTCTCCCATGATTTAGGCTAGTGGGTTCTTCGTAATCAAAACCCATGTTTTTCATGATTTTCTTACTTACCGAGTTATATTTTTTAAGATCTTGTAGTGTTAGCTTACTGCAATACACATAATTCTTGGCCTCTTCCTCTATCTTTGCTTCTGCTAGGGCATAGAATTTTATTGATTCAGGGTATTTTGTGCTGGCCCTAACTTGAAATCTCCCCGAAATAGTCAAAAATGGCTTCTTTTTTTTTAACATACGGCAATGGCACTGTGTAATTGGACTGTAAAATTTTCAACTGTTCAAGTGATAACAAAGTTAGCAGCAGATGCCCTAGTTGTCTCAAATGTTTCGGCACAAAATATAATTTTTTCTTTATTTCTATAGCTCTAAATGATTCTACCTTTTCTGTTTCTTCTTTCATCACCTTTACTTGAACGTCTTTTAGGACTTTATTTTCATCATTCTTTTTATATTCTTTAGCGAACCCCTTATAAAATTGGCTTCTGCAAAGAAAGCCATAGCTTCTATATAGGGCTTTACATCAGCCATTACTTTATACTATATTCCACTTTTACAATATTTGAAGCATTGATGCAGAGTAGAGGGTATGATGTCGTATTGATGTATTCATAGCCTTCCTAGGAGAAGATTGTATGTCGTCACTGCGTTTATAATGTGGCACACGACATCAGTAGTTAACTCTCTTATCTGCAATGTTATTGTAATTTTATCAAGTGCACGTTGTCCATCTTGATTGAAGCCTTGTATCATCATTCCACTAAGGTGTGGATCGGAATGATGATAACCCAATTTACTTAACATTGAGAGTGGTAAGAGGTTCACTATAGACCCATTATCAAGCATAATCTGTTTAACCTTCTTGCCATGGATATGGCCCTCTATCATTAGCGACCTATTATGCCCTGCATCGTAGATCAAATCATCATCAGAGAAGGAAACGACCGGCAGATAGTCTTCTTGCTCTTTATATTCTTTACCTTCCATCTCTGCCAGCAAGGTTTCTCTAACATCATTATTGGATATTGCTTGAACTAGCTCTGGCGAAATTCCTTTGACAACTTAATCGCATCGTAGGCGCTTAATGGTGCTGGTATGCCCTTCAAATGACTTACCACATCGTAGGTCACTTTTGTTGTCTCATTTTTCTTTTCTTTCTTATCATTATTGTTCTTTCCTTCAACATTTTCCTTTATTATAATTCCTGTTTTCTGCTTCATAGGGCTTATTATCTTCTTTTCTTATCGTAGCGTAATCACCACTACCTTTTTTGTCATCTTACAGTCTTCTTTCTCTTTCTTTTCTTGGGCATTTTCCTGGATTGTCAGCATATTCACCGTAGCAGTTGCATCCATTTCTTTTTCTTTTTCTATCACTATTTCACCTCTATCTATCATCCGTTGTATTATACATTTCAATGTATAACAATTTTTCATCGGATGTCCCACTAGGCGATGATGGCGATAAAAATCTCTTTCTCTCATTCTTGTCTCTTCTTTGGGGCACTTAGGTGCTGGTAATTCTATTGTATTGGGTTTTAGGAATTGGTTCATCATAGGGACAATATCTTCCCTATCGAATGCAAACGCTTCATGAGAATTCAAAGCTCTGGGTCTTTTTGCACTGTATCTGTTTTTTAGTCGGTTTGATTCTTCTTTTCGTTCAAACCTTTTTCCTCCTGAATCTCTTGTATCTTGACTTCTCTTTTCATGATCTACAGTATTTACGGCCATCCTATTGGGTCCCCTCCTAGTTGTCTCATAGTGAAACGTTGGCATCTTCCGAGTCATCATCTCTAAAGCATGGGCCTTAGTGGCTTGGTCAAGGAAAGTCCTGATTTGGCACTTGTGAGTCCAAACAAAATTCCCGTGTCCATGGAGTTTAAACATATCTTGACTTGTTCCTTTTCTTCCGGCAACTGTCTACATGAGGCTCTCAATGTCTTCCATCTATCTATAAACTTCTCTACTGGTTCCCCCACTCTCTGTCGTACAGAAGCTAATTTTGTAATACTTACATCACGCTCTGAAGAGAAGAAGTTTGACATGAAGGCATCTTTCATTTGTTCCCAAGTGCGTATCGACCCCGGGGCCAGGCTGGAATACCATTGGAATGCTTTGTTTGTCAAAGAAGATTCAAACAATTACAAGCAATACTGAAGTATCATAGAAAAATTTCCCATGCTAGTATTAAAGTGCATTAAGTGCTCCTCCAGTGACCCTTCTCCACTAAACTTTTGAAAATCTAGATGCTTGAAGTTGGCTGGGAATGGGATGTCTTCTACCTCTCTTGGATATAGCGTTCGATATTTAAAATGGCTAATATTCTTACGTTCCCTCTCTACTCTGATAGCTTCCTCGACGACTTGTCTCACCTCCTCTTGTGTCATAGTTCTCGTTACTAGGACAGACCCAAGTGATCCTACCCCCGGTGGTTGAAAGCCTTCAGGTTAGTTCTCCTGCCCATCATCAGGGGAGCCGCTATCTGGGCTACATTATATGTGAGAGTCACTAAGGCTTCTATGATATTTCTACACTCTTCCATTAGTGCTCTATACACTTCTGCAATTTCATTCATACAGTCTTTTGTAGTTGGCATATTCTCCTGGTTCGTTCCATCCATATGCACTGTGGCTTCTCCCCTCTTCGACAAAGCTATAGTTAGAGTGGGGCGGGAATATGTCGACATAATAGGACTTATGAAGAGAGAAAAAGATGGAGTATCATTTGACTTCTCTGTGCTCCTATTTCCATTGATTTATTGGGACGATACAGACATTGGTGGGCTTACTAGTAATGCCTTACCTTTTTGGTCTTTTGTCCATTTGACTCTTGGGGCAACCAAAGTTAGGAAGTTGCATGACACTAACTGTGGAATCGTTCACCCAGAATATATCGCAAGACGGGCGAGTTCAGGGTTCTTCCTAGTAGCATTACGCGTTATCGGTCCTCTAACTCTTGGAGAAGGTAGAATTATTCTGGAGCTTCTTGTATTCTCTGCTCTCGTCTTGCGAGACATCACAGTAGTCCGGTCTTTATCACCTTCCGATGCTTAAGGTGAAGTAGACACAACTCCAGCTATTGCTAGGGTCAAGTCATTTTTGCTCACAGGAAGCTGAGCCCTGTGCTTCAGAGACTGGTTCGACACATATTCCACCATGAATTCGGTAGCAGTGAAATAGAAGTTCACCTTCCTTGTAGAAATAGCCATTGATCATAATTTGCTGTTTGATTCCTTCACATACAAAACATGGAGTTAAGTTGTAGTTAGTACTTAAAGAATTACATAATCTATCTTAGAGATGAAGGGGATGACGTTCCCACTGAGAGTTGCCATTTTGGCGTTGAAAGACACCAAACTACAACGAAAGTTCTACAATACTCTCAATATTAATATAAAAAAAGATAAGTAAAGTCCACAGTGTAGTCCCCATTTTGTTTCGAACAAGAAACAAATGCATTAGATTTGGAGAATTATCTTATTAGAACATAACAAAGAAAGAATATACAAAACAGTCATTGTATTAATAGTGTTGAGTTCATTTACATCCTCTAATATCCCTTGATTGTAAGATATATCATTTGAAATATATAAATTGATGAAGCTCGAATGTTGAATCTCAAATTCAGCAGCATTTTGACATCTTCTTTAATAATCTCTCTAGGAGAAATGGTAGTGTGGATTTGATCATCTAATCTTTTGTCACGCCCCAGACTCGGTAACCGGACCTCACAAGGAACCCGATGACCGGTTCTGGCCGCAACAGCCTCCGTAGTACCCCATTCTCGGCTCCTGATGCAGGTTCCGATCCTGGGATCCTACAAGGAGGATTTCCACAACAATATAATCATTTTCAATACGAGCATACCCAAGATCACAACAAGTAAATCTGAGAATAACAAAGGCACACATAACAAAATGCACTATGAATTTGAAACTTTTACAAGCTTACATCAAGTCTAAAAGGACATACATAAGATAACAGAAGAAAGAAGGAAGAGAATCTGCAACACTGGGTCCTCGGCTCGCACACCTATCCAAGCTCTGCTGCTAAGACACCAACTTACGATCTCCTGCACGCATCAATCATGCATAAGCTTATAGAAAGCTTAGAGGGTGGTGAAAGTGTGTGACAATGGTGCTCAGAAGAAGATAGAGAATGTAGAAGGGAGTCACGATCAATACTAATACCACTAGCCTTACTAAGGCGATCATGAATACAAGAAGCTATACCAAGGCAGTATGATAATGTAGGAAGTCATACCAAGGCTATATAGTGCAATGCGTAATGTAATGCAATGAGTACTGGACACCATGCCAAGGTGATGTAATATGAGGCTTACACAGTTGATGCAAATGCAATAATGCGAAGTAATGCCAGTGCTCATATCCAATCCACATATCAAGTACATTTCCATCATAAGGAAATCACCGGGGTCCATTACACTACTGGATGACTGCCGCTCTATAGACCCCGCACAGTCAAACGAGCGTAAGAGACCTCACTACCCGCCTGTGGACAGCCAATTACCAACAAGGCCTAAAGGTAGCGGACCCATTCACGAGCTAGTCAGAGTCAGCCTAGCAATGCCCTCTTATATCAGGCGAGTAAGGCCACACCCCTATCCAACCGACTACACGATAGTGGGAGTCGCGGCCTAACGGTATAAGGCCCTCGTGCGCTCATATATTCCACTCCATCATGGTGCTGGAGCAGATCCTTGGTACCATGGAAGTTTTGAAAATTTCACCCATGGGCATCCTATGCACCCGATATGCTCAAATAACATTTTCGGTGTCCAAACATAGCCATCCACGATATATCTGTGGAGGCTACAACCCTGATGAAGCAAGGGCGATAATGCTCATATGCTATGCAATGCTAGATGCATGAATCACGCAATCAACTATACATCAATCCCAAGCATCTAACGTGCTCAATAGGGGATACTACGTCCCTCGGGAAAAGTATCATGCAATGTCCAATGACACAATATGACCACACATACATAGTGTCAACCAAGCATACAATGATGTACATGGGCCATGAAGATGGGTCTAGACACATTATGCAGCGATATACAAAGTAGTACACTCCTCCTATCCAAGAAGGGACCAAGACTAGGTACTTAGACAATATCCTTAAGGAATCCAACCTCTAGTGGGGGCCCATTTACCTGGGGTAGCCCACGATACTAAGCATACAAAGTATGTATCTAAGTAATACAGAAGTGAGTCTAGCAAGAGTTTAAGATGAGCATCTAATCACATTTAGATATAACCGGGCCTAGAGGGGTCCATAATGGGGACATTTAACCGCCATTTTCTAAAAAGGCATATCAACCATGAACTATATGGATAGAAGGCCCAAGGCCTACATTTAGATAAAAATACAGGTAACCACATACATATATATTCCTCATAATAGGCCATGAGAAAAGGATATAATACCACCTTTAACAACATGGGCCCCAAGAGGAAAATCAAGGTCCAAGGCTCAATTTTCAAAAGCCATAGAATCCATGCATTAAGTTGGACTTGGTGGGAAGCCCGCGTACATAATATACGGCCCGAAAATAAGTTTAAGTTTGGAGGAAATGGGCCCAACTACATCAGCCCAATATCTAGCAATTTAAGTGGGCAACCAAGGGCCCAATACTATCCTTATATTAGCCCACAAGTCCATCAAAATAGTAAAAGTCGGCCCAATATACGGTTAGACCAATCTGAGACGACCCTGCCCACTCTGGGCCCATGTGATGCCCCAAAAATCTGATCTAAGATGGAGTCCTCATCTAATCATTAAAGGTAACCCAAAAGAATACACTGATTAAGCCCAAAGATTATAAGAAAACATAAGCATGCAACATGTATACAAGTTCTCAAATGGTGGTCCCCGCAGCCAAATTAGGTTTTAACCATAAAATTTTACATTAATGCCCTTTGATAAACTTTTGGCCATTTTAACTTCCAAGACTTGCTAAGGTTCAGAAATCAGTTGACTATGTGGAAATAATCTCATGAAAGCTAACTATATTCGTTGGGGGACCCCACCAGATGGAGAGTATGTATATATTATGAAAAGATCAAGTGGGCCTGTTACTGGATTGTGAGTCCAGCAATAATCCACGACAGAGTGCATCCATAATCGGGTGATCCAAGGCTTGGATGGCCTGGACCAAACATGCGTTAAGGTAGGTTCCACATACATACACATTAAGCTCTAAACAAATGGCCTAGGGTCCATGGTAGGCCTTTAACCATCCATAAAGAAACCCATGGGCCTACCTTAAGATCACCCAGGAGGACGTTCAACCTCAACTGGCTTCTAAGAGGTAGCCCACCACTACTCATATAGTATAAGGTCTAAAGCCCACGTAATGCATGGCCTAGTGGGCCATACATCAAGCCCAACTTATAGGCCAGATAGTGGACCCTCAAGTAAGGTTTGAGCCCAATCACAAAGGTTATAATTCCACATATTGTGGTGGGCTTCATGGGCAGCCCAGTAATTCATTTACATGAGCAAGTTTTACATTTAACACAAGTGAGTTGGGCCTCACTTTTGACCCAAGTACAAGGTCAATTTAGTAGGCAGTCAAGAGCCCAACTCCATGTATATTATTGCCCTTAATCCCATCACAATAGATGGGAGAGGATAGGCCTAAGATCAATGGGCCTATCCAAAAGAACTGAGTCCAAAAGGCCTAATCACTGTCACAAAAGGGGTGGCCATGCATATACTATATTACATAATGGGCCCTAAGGAAATGGCCCAAAACAAAAGTCATTCAATTCATATATTATGGTGGACTAGAGGTCAGCTCATAAGTCCAAGAATACAAAAGCGAGAGACCTATACCGATAGGGTGGGCCTTGCCTCATCAGACAAAGACTTAACAAGTCCCTCCACAATATACATTTATGTGGGCTTTGCAAGTCAGCCCATAATTAAACACTTCATGAGGGCATCAAGGCCCATTAATACACATGGTCAGCTTATAAATAGCCCATTGGGTTCGTAAATCAATAAGGTCAGCCCTTGAACAATCTTGGGCTTAAGAAAGAATCTCCCAGCCCATTAAGCCTATAAAACTATTACAAATTCTGGTTAAGGCTAACCCACAAAATCACTATAAAGGTGGGCCTCAAGGGGGTACTCATTAAGCCTAAAATATTTAAGGGAGGAAAGCAAGGAGTGTGTGCAACACTCTCTCAAATCTGGTGTGCCACAATAGTTCCTAAACAATCAACCATGTAACAAATTTTGGGCCCCTTGCTGGAATTCCAGCCCACCCATTTCCTGGGCCTACTGGAGTCCAGAAATTTATTTAATTTAGATGGGTTAATGACCCGTGGTGACCCATAGTGGGCCCCACCAGATAAAATAGAGATATACAATACTTACTTCAAGTGGGCCATGCCATTAGAATGCAGGCCCAGCAACCCAAGGTAAGGGCGTGCCTGGGTATTTGGCCCAAAAATGATACAAATTGTAGGCCACACCACGGTCGTTACAGAAGCCCTATGGCCCTGAAATTTTATACAGTAGTCCTTCCATGTGTGGGTCACACCTCCATAAAATTTTATAATTTTTGGACTTCTGAAAATATTTTAATTAATTCAAATAAAACAATCTGTCCTAAAACTCGGACTGATCTGGACACCATATAATGTGGGCCGGTCCAGCCACCACTATGGTGTGTACAGGCATCCAATGGATCCAAAATTTTGTAGGTAGGTCCTAAATTGAGTTTAACATATCCCTATAAAGTTTTACAATTTTTAGACACTCAAAAGTATTTTAATAAATTTTAAGAATGTAATCTGTCCAGGATGAACTATTGCTGGAATGTAACTATTCTAAATTTGGGTCACCCAAATGGGTAGATTTTGGGCCTCCAAAATTCCTAAAATTTGTACCCAAGGTCCCTAATTAAGCTTAAATTAACATGGAGCTTAGAAATATGGCCCACCTTCTAAGAAAATATTTTTAAAATTTTATTTTTATGGAACTATACTGCTGGACTGCACAGCAGAATGTTTCTGGCAGTCCACTATGTTGGACCACCCGTTTAGATGCCCAAATGGGGTCCATTGGCCCTAAAAGTTTGCAGGTATTTCTTACCAAGGGTGGACCACATCTCTGTAAATTTTCATAATTTTTAGACACCCAAAAATATTTTAATAAATTTCGAATTGCCAACCTGTCTACGGTGGAATGTTGCTAGAACAGTGCAGAAAATCTAGACTGTCCACCCCACTTGGACCATACTTTTGGGACCTCTATCAAGATTGGATGGGGTTGAAATTTGGGGCACATGAAGATGAGATTCCCAAATTTCAGAAAAATATATTTTATGGGTACAAAAGGTTTCCTAATCAGTCCCAATTTCAAGTCCAAGTCCAACAAAAAAAATCTGTCCAGAAAATTCTGGACAGCAATGCATGCATGGAATAAAACAAATTTATGGGCCTATTAAGGAAGGGATTGGCCCATAAATTGAGTGTCATGGCCCACCCTAGTGGGCTCCATAATTTTTCAGAACAAACCCTCAAATTTTCACCCTTACAAGAACATTTAAGGTGGCAAAAAGAGGCATCTAAACCATGGTGTAGGTTGAGTATATATATCCCTTTCTTCCTAGGCTTTTTCTTTTGGGCAATCCAAGCCCACTAAGTGGACCACACATAATATCATCAGATTTCTAACTAAAGAAAGAGAAGGAATAGCATTCGGCCATCATGGGGAGGGCTCCGCCACTATTAAGCCGTCCCCACACAATCACAACCACAAACAATAATATAAACACATTGTACAACTAGATCTTATGATGCATGGCTTAGATCTTTAAAATGAGTGGTTGGGATGCCATCCCAGCCACATGCAAGGGCCTAGATGATCCATCATACTTATAAAAATAGGAGAAATCCACATGCAAGGGGTCCATCAAGGGAAGAATCCCATGCATGGACATGCATGTACAATGTGGGCCTCATGACCACATCTAGATGGTTGTGTAAGATCTCCACCATTAATTGGTGGGTCCTACACATCCAAATGAGAGAGAGAAAAGAGATTACATGAGGAGAGAAAAGATTTACTTGATGAAGAAAGCACCCACCTAGATAAACATTGAAATTTACATCACCATCATCTATAGGCTCCAAGCAACATGAATCAATGGTTGGGATGAGTTTTCAATGGAGGGATTGAGAAGAAAAAGGAGGAGAAGGGGCTGGAATGGAGGGAAGAGGTGCTAAATTTTTTTACAAGGGAGAAAGAAGGAGAGAAAATGAGGGAGAGAGAAGGGAAAGAGAGAGTCGTAGGGAGGCAATCATGGCCTCTCTCTCCTTGGTTAGAGAAACCATAATGGCCTATGGTGACAATAACAAAGTGCTATGCTTAGTAGGTCTCTTGGTGGTATTTTTGGTTAGTGGTGTAAGTTATGGATGTTTGTATAGTGTGTGGGTAGTGTACCTTGGAACTTGTGCCAAGGGAGGTGGTGGTCCACACATGCACTCCACCTAAGTGGGCCACATGATCAATGGTCATATAATGAAATGTACATAACTTTTAATCTACATATCGGATGGACGCACAAGACGCGGCGTTGGAACCGCGACGACGATGCGGTCACAATGACATATGTTTCAACTCGATCTGAGTCGGGTCTTCATGACTGGACTTATAGATGACTGCAAACACTATCCAAGGTCACGGGTCACCGGGATTCGACCGGTAGGACCACGGAACCAAGATGGACGGAATGCATACTTACACACACATGCACACATGTGAACTTGGGTCGGGTCTCACATCTTTCTCCTTTTGATCTTGTCCCTTATGCAAAAGGAAAGCTTAAAGTGACGAAGACCAAACTTGGCGATTTCGACAGCATCTTGGCCCCTTTCGTTACTGGATATATAATAGCCTAGTTGTGCAACCCGTGTAACTAGTTATTGGTTGTGTGACCCATGCAACAAACTTATTACCGTGCAACCAATCTTGACACTCTCTCTCACCTTCAATCTTCTTCCAGAACTCTACTCTTCTTCCAAAATTCTTCTCTCTCTCAAATGAGAGGGGGAGTAGGATATTTATAGGCCTTCACACGTACAAACCCTCGATCTTTGTACCATGGGACCCACCTTGCATCAGATCTGATTGTCTAAAATAAACTATCTCTGATCTTGGTTCTGCGACCCTCAATGGAGGAAATCGGTTGCGCGACCCACGTAACTAATTACTGGTTGTGTGACTGCGCAGCCACTAAATAAGATACTTGATCTTCTTCTTTCTTTCTCATTTCTTCAATTCAAGTTTCATTTAATTTCTGATCTTCTGCCTCTTTCAATCTTTCTTTATTATTTTTATGCCCCAACATGTGGCCCACTATCTTTGATCATTTTGAAGATCTGGACCATCCACATATTGTAACAGGTAGCCATAACCCTAGCCAAGGTGTCAGAATCAATAGATGTGTTGATTTCACACAGCAATCTCTGTCTAAATGCAAGTAATTTCTTGTTTGCACGTTGCGCTTTGTAAACTCCTGTGCATGTGGGGTCGATTCTCCACTCCATCGACCCATGTTCAGCAATAAAGAGAGAGAGGAATGCACGAAAAGGCAAGGATGGGCAGCCATGGAGGCAATCTTGCACACGTAAAGACAGGTCGAGAAAAAAGAGAAAGAGGGAGAAAGGGATTAGCCGGTTTCCACCATCCATCTTCCATCCTTCCTCTTCAAGTTTTCATTCATCTTCCTTTATGTTTTTCTAAGAGATCTTTAGCCTGATCATGTCTATGATAGGTTAAGCCTCTTAGCTAGGGCTAAGAGGTGAAGTTTGCAGCATGATGGGAGACTTTTTATTTATGCCTTTTGTTTGATGAACTGATTTTGATTCTAGTTAGTTTATATGGAATGCCTTTAGTTTTTTAATTGTTTGTTGTGACTTAAATTACAATGGATCTGTGATATCTTCTAGCATTTTTCATGTATGTTTAAAAGTTATGATCATAAGAACTCTGTTGCTCACCATCATCTCAAGGGTATGGTTGGATGATGGATACCTTCCCTACATTCATAACTCTCAGATTGAATGTAGATTGGTTAAATTCTATTGTTTGCTTTGTCTAATGGGAATGGTTTTGTGATGGAATCAATTCTAATTTTCATCTTTCTCATCTCTCAAAAACTGAATCAAAGGAAGTTTAGATTTTATTTTCATGGTTATATCTTCTAGCTGGATGAAGATGGGACTCTAAGTCCAGTTGTGTTCATGAATAAATCATAGATCTCCTTGATCTCTACATGTGGATCCTTGATACCCTAGTTTCCCACCTTTCAATTTTATAAATTTTAGTTAATTAAATTCACAATTATTCCCTTAATTTTTTCTAGTTTAGATTTCATCTTCGCCTAGTTCTAGTTCTGGTTATTTTTAGAATATGTATAAGGTTCAGTCCTCGTGGATTTGACCTCGGCCTTACCAAGATTATTACTACATCACAACCCTATACTTGGGGTGTGAACAAGTTTTTGGTGCCGTTGTCGAGGACTGATAGTTATGCTTTTATGAAAATAGCTATTTTTCGAATTAGTCAAAGATTAGGGTTTTTCTAGTTTTCTAATTTTAGGTCTAGGTTTTTTGTTTGATTTTTAGAAATTAACAGAACTTTCATGTTTTGTAGGATCTTGACATAGACTCTAAATTGGTAATCTCTTTCTATTTTTCTAGCTTTTTTATCTTCTATTTTTGGATTGGGTTTTATTTTCTATTTTTAGAAACTTTCTAATTCTAGGATCTCTTTTATTTTTAGAAACTAACTTACTTTCTAATTTAGGTTTAGAGCTTTCCTAATATGTTTTAGAAACTTTCTATTTTTTGAAGTTTTTCCCTTTTTAGAACCTAGCTTACTTTCTATTTTTAGGTTGTAAGAGCTTTCTAACTTTAGGATTTCTAGTTTTAGAAACTAATTACTTTTTTTTTTCTTTTATAGGATCTTAACATATGAATTTCTAATTTGATAACTTCCTTCTAACTCACCTCTTCTTACTTTCCATACTATTGTAAGATCTTTTATTTTATTTTTCTTAGGATTAGATTCAGAGTTAGGGTTTTACCATGGAAGAGTGGGTATGTCACTATGCTAAAATGGATAAGAGATATTGGGGAGAGATGTATAATGATTATAATGTAATTCAACGTATATCTCAATAAGTTTCTGAAACCATCATCGAGAACTGACTGGTATTATGCTCCATCGATTAATAAGTCCTTACATGATCATAATTATGAGAATGAAGACTATTATCAACCGTCATATTTTTCCACATATGATTAATATGACTATAACTAGTGAAAACATCGAATTGGGAAGATGAACCAACAACATGTTATAATGATTATTCTCTTTGATCCTTACTTTTGAGATCCAACCAGAAATAATCCATGAGAATTCATTTCAGCGTAACATGGACTGTCTTGCAAAAATTAGAAAAATGTTAGAAGTGCTTAATTTGCGCCTCGATAAGATAGAGGAAGCTCATTCATCCCAATCACAATCCAATCAAGAAATATAATACGAGGAAAGTGATCTTAACTCACTTTTGAAGAACTCTGAAATTTAGAATGAAGAGTTGGATTATGTTAATAAGCATATAGTTCAATTTTCTGAAGAGTCAATCTCGATGACTGTCCAAAGGAATGACCAAGAGACGTGTGCATCTTTCAAATATGATAATAGTGACACACTTCACTCACATGACATACATGATTTCAATGAAGAAGGAGAGGTTAGTTTATTCGGACCTCAACCTAATTTAGGAATAAAACGTGAGGAGAGTGATCCCATCCCAAGTGTGGACTGTACAGAATTAGAAGATGATGCATATTGGGATGACAATCATGAATGTTCAGCCCAAATTCTCCTAGAGTCAATCTCAAGTATCGTCCAAGTCAGTGATCAAGAAGTACACGAAGTGATCGGTCATAAGGATCTATTCCACTCATCTGACATACCTGATTTAAATGTGGAAGATGAGTCCCTTACAACTGACCCTTCTAACTCTTGTGAGACATTTTTGGAGAACTCCCCTGAATTGAATGATGATATGATTCGGTAGAGGGACGAGTTGCTCGATATGACTCTGGAATTTGAAACCACTCAGTTGAAGTCATCATCTGTACTATACATGTTTGACGATTTAATGCCTTAATTGAGTAGCTTCAATGAACAAAGTATTCACATCAATGCTTTCTCAAATGATTTTCAATCTCTCTATGCAAGGCAAGAGCAAGAGAGCATGCGTCCATCTACTTTCAGAGATGATGAAATCTTTCGACAGATCCTCACGGGCTTCAATGTGGATAATAAGTCACTCTCAGCTGAATTTTCCACCTCTTTGGATGATTGCTTGGCACACTTTACAGATTCAAACCATCGCATGATAAAAGACATAGTGAATGCCTTGCAAGACAATATGTTGATAGTTGTTACGGACTAAGAAAAACCTTATTCTGAAGCCCCTCCTTCCCCAGATTCTGAATGTTTACCATTAAAGGAGGAGGATCTGACAATGGAACTGAAGTCTGAAACTTCAGAATGTATTGAGACTACATCACTTCCCGAGAATTTTTCTGAATTTTTTCTACTTGTAGTCTCATATTCACTATGGAGTACTAACATTGAAATTTTTTCAGTCACAGGTGAGTCCTACATAATTTGGATACCTCAAGCAATTCAACGACAATTTTATGCTGAGGTTTATAAATTTCTCTGAAATTCATGCTCTAGGGCATCCAAGCCTATTATAAAAAGGGCTTTTGGATGATCTTATTGAGAAGCCTACTGACAAATTTATCTAGATATTGGCCGGAAGAGGAACCTTCTGGTATGATTGAGTAGCTTTTCTCATGCTTTCATAGGACTAGTGTAGTTTGCTTTATGTTGTTCTATGATAGTCGGCCTTATGTCGTTAGATTAGTTTTCTTTCTAAATTATTTTAGGATATGTTGCTTTCATTGGTTTCACTCTTATGCTGACCCACTCTCACACTGATATCTCTTTGGAAAGGCCATTCAATTTTCTTGTCAGGTACTATCTTTCCATCACTTCTCTTTTACTTTTGTTGTCCCATGTGCATTGCATACTTATTTCCTTTACATTGAGGACAATGTAGATTTTAGGTTGGGGATGGGAGATTAGGTTACTTAATCAATGTTTTCTCAATCTTGAATTTTTTCTGAAAATTCATGTGAATTCGAAGTGATTTTGAAAGCCATCATTGATTTTATAAGTATAAGATATGTGATGTTGGTAATTTATGACTCTTGGATTCAGTTACCTGTTAGATTTCACAGTTAAGTTGAATTGTTAATCTATAATTAGAAGTTTTAAACATTGATAGATTCATGATTTCACATTCACGTCTAGGTTACACATTAAGGTTTTAGTTTGATATTGAATTGTTAACCTGGTAGTCACTAGACCTAGAAGGAGCAAACTTGGGAAATTTGTCCATCATGTTCAAAGAAAAAAATAATACCTAGTTAAAAAAAAAATAGTTTTCTTCGGAAAGAGTTGGGCGAATAATCTTCACCATGGGTTTGCTCTCTATAGGTGAGGGCTTGTTTCCCCTCATAGGCTTTACCTTTAAAAGTTTGACATAGTGTGAAAGCCATCAATGTAAAAAATCAAAAGCTGGAAGAATGAAAAGTTGAACTATAAGGCAAGTTTTGGTTTTGGTTATGATTGTCATGAATGCTCTTGTGATTATCAATGTTATCATGAAAATAAAGAATTGAACATTTGATTGTGATGAGTTTAGGTTTCACTATACACCTATGGAACTCAATGTTTAGAATTTTTCTAATCGATGGATTAATACTTTGAACTTGACTATGAAGGTTACCGTGCACTTGAGTCCAAGAGAAAGTAATGCCTAACATTCATGAATCTTAGAATTCTATTGACTGGATTGTTGATCAAAAATTACTTGAGTTTATAGAAATTATCCTATAGTTCTCAACTTATTTTTTGCATACTTTACTCGAGACAAGCAAAATGGTGGTTGGGGATTGTCTTGAGGGTCAAATATTACATATTAGACCCCGATTATTACCTGATCTTACGAACATGATACTGTTTAATGACATATTTTAATTATGTTTTTGGTTGCAAGGTGAATTTAGGAGCTTGGACTTAAAAGAGTGCTAAAAGCCTATATTTAATGTTCATAAATCACCAAGGCAAGGGACAAAGCCTAGGGGACCAAGATCGAAGAATTTACATGCCAAAGATTTGAGAAAATCACCTGATCAATGGTGAATAGGCCTGAAAATCATCCAGAATGTAAGATCATAGGGTTCCCACCATCCGTTCGGCTCGAAACTTTTTATCTAGCATAAGGACAATAAATTAACTGTACACATCAAATTTCAGCCATTGGATCCTTGTACAAGTGGTCCAACGGACAGATCAACCAACAAATCTTTGATTTGGGGCCCGTCTGATATCTGGATATACTTCAATTTTGGTCTCAAACCCTTAAACAGGGTAACAAAACGTATTGACGAAACAAATTTCACATATCCATCACCATGGGACCCACACACGTGATGCATGTGCCCAGTGTGTACATGGTTGGATGCGCAACGGATCAATGTTCTCGGTTAAAGGGTCTTTGACCCATGCCTTCTTTAAAATCACAAAAACAAAATAGCGGATGAATGTCTGACCACCATTTTTGGCTTATGGGACTCACCCATTATAAATTTTGAAGATCTAGACCATCCATTGTGTCCAAAGGGGGGGCATGACCCTCACTTAGGTAGCCTTTTGGCCCTATACATACGTACATACGTGGATCGCTAGAAAGCGCAAGATTAACGGCTAGTTGGTTTGATACAGTGGATCGCACCAAAACTTGATAAAAAATACTCTTTCCTAACTGATTTTTTGCTAAAAATCCAATGAACGAGTCAGATTTCCCAGAAAATATCAATATGGGGCCCACCGAACACGTCAGCACGGTAACGTGCGAATGGCCTGCATCCATGAAAATTGAAAATTTCGGGGCCTTGTGGCCCACTATCTTTGATTGTTTTGATGAGCTAGACCGTCTATATGTTGTAACAGGTGGCCATAACCCTAGCAAAGGTGTCAGAATTAACAGATATGTTGATTTCATGGCGCAATCTCAGTCCAAATGCAAGTAATTTCGTTTTTGCACGCTGCATTGCGTAAACTCCTTCTGCACATGTGGAGTCGGTTCTCCACTCCACCGACCCATGTTCAGCTATAAAGAGAGAGGAACGCATGAAAGGGGAAGGACAGGAAGTCATGGAGGCAATCTTGTACATGTAAAGATAGGTGGAGATAAAGAGAGAGAGAGAGAGAGAGAGAGAGAGAGAGAGAGAGAGAGAGAGAGAGAGAGAGAGAGAGAGAGAGAGAGAGAGAGGGAGTAGCCGGTTTCCACCATCCATCTTCCATCCTTCCTCTTCAAGTTTTTTAAGAGATCTTTAGCCTGATCATGTCTATTATGGGCTAAGCCTCTTAGTTAGGGCTACGAGGTGAAGCTTGTAGCGTGATGGGAGACTTTTTGTTTATACCTTCCGTTTGATGAACTGATTTTGATTCTAGTTGGTTTATATGGAATGCCTTTAGTTTTTAATGGTTTTTTGTGACTTAAATTACTATGGATCTGCAATATCTTCTGGTATTTTCTATGCATGTTTGAAGGTTATGATTATAGGAACTTTGTTATTCACCATCGTCTCAAGGGCATGGTTGGATGACATCCATACATTCATAACTCTTTTAGATTTGATGTGGATTGGTTAAATTCTGTTGTTTGTTTTGTCTCATGGGCATGGTTTTGTGATGAAATCAATTCTAATTCTCATCTTTCTCCTCTCTTGAAAATTGTATCAAAGGAAGTTCAAATTCGATTTTCATGGTTTTATCTTCTAGCAAGATGAAGATGGGACTCTAAGTCCTATTGTGTTCATAAATAAAACATAATCTCCCTGATCTCTACAAGTGGATCATTGGTACCCTAGTTTCTCACTTTTCAATTTTACAAATTTTAATTAATTAAATTCACAGTTATTCCCTTAATTTTTTCTAGTTTAGATTTCATCTTCGCCTAGTTCTAATTGTGGTTACTTTCAGAATACGTACAAGGTTCAGTCCTTGTGGATTCAACCTCGGTTTAACCGAGATTATTACTACATTACAACCCTATACTTGGGGTGTAAACAATTGGTACAAGATGATTTGGTTTGCTGAACTGTTTGTTATTTACAGATTCTTGTGTTGTTTCTCTTTAGAAGTTTCTCTTCTTTATTTTTAGTAGTCATGGCAGTTGAACTGTTCCTAGGCGGGTCTTCTAAACTCTTTAGTAGTCATGGCAGTTGAACCGTTGCTACGCGGGTCTTCTAGACTCTTTAGTTTTATCTTGTCCCTTTAACTATTCTATTTTGCTCGAACACTTTTGACTTCTGGGTTTCTTTGTCATGCCGGATTCCAGATTAGTAATAGTAGCACTTTCATGAAAAGCACTCCAAATATCTTTAGAAATCTTTCACACTATTTCTTTCTACGCAATAACATATGTAATTTTCTCATTCGCTATTTCAGCAAAAAAATAAAAATAAATTAAAATAAAATAAAAATAAAAAAATAAAAAATAAAGATGATACAATAAGTGTCACCCAAGTAACTCATTGGTAGTTGTTGGGCGAACTTTGAATAGGTGTTGGGCGAACTTTGAAGATGTGTTGTATATCACACCGTCCATCCATTTTTTCCGCTCTATATTTAGGACGTGATTCCAGTGATTAAGTAGATCCAAGTCTGAGGTTGACCACACCATCGGAAACGGTGGTGGTTCCCCACAATTAAAAACATCCAAGGCCCACGTAATCCGATCCGTGATGTTTATTTGTCGTCTAAACAAGGTCAATCAGACCTAGATGAAGGGAAAATACAAGTATCAGCTTTATCCCAAACTAATATGGCTTAAAAAGGAGTTTTTAATCGTCGTGTACTCTTTTTCCAGTTGTGTGGTCCACCGGTGATTTATATCTGCTTAAGTTTTGAGATAGTGTCCTAAAACGACTTAAAAAATGGATGCGCAGCATGGATATAGCCCCCACGGTAAGGGTAACACCTAGCCCGCTGTCAGGAAAAAGAGAGCAGTTCGCTCTCTGTTACACCGCCATGCATCATTTTCTTGGCTCATGCTTTAAAATGGTCTATTCAAATGGATGGACGGTGTGGGTACAACACATACAGGCTCACAAATCCTGGTGGTCGGTAGCTAATCCGCGTCCGGTAGACTTGGGGAGATTTATGTTGCCCTCCTTGCGAGATGACGACACGTGGCCCTGTAAAAGCGCAAATTGCCCGGCCAATTGCCGGGAGAGCCAGAGAATGTGGTTGGAAAAAGAAAGAGGAGGTTTCAAGTACATCCGGTTGGACAAGAAGGAATGGTCAACCCAGAAAATAACTTTCATCCTGTTAATTTCATGCAAAATCAAAACCGTCCAATTGGTTACCTATATCATGCTGATAATCCTATGTAAAAATCATCCATATCCACAAATGAAGCATCCCACACTTGTATTAACGTATTTATCAACGACTTATCCATTGGTTTCTATAGTGTGGTCCAGTGTTACATATACAGAACTAATTTTCACATTAGATGACCCATGTGGTGGGAGAAAATTATTGGAAGCATTAGATTTTCCATGCACTTAATAGCATGTAAGTTTTTATACTGGAAGGACCCTAACTTGTGGTCCAGCGCGTTGGAAATGAGCCCTTATGCGTCTTTGATTTGGTAAGCAATTTCTACACACGTGTGAAGCCCAAAGTAATGTTTTCTCTGGCTTACTAACGGAGATATTTTCCTGCCGTGAGTCTCACTTTTCACCCATCTCATTTTTTTAACGCTCGGCTTTACTTTCCAATACTAAATAACTAACTTTTTTCTAATGAAAATTACCCTGGCATTTCAAATCCAATTTTTGTATTTTTCTCTCCTTTCCGCTTCTGCAAAACCCATCTTCCGTAAAATCTCGTTTTCGTAATCTTTTCTCTTTTTCATACGATAATATCTGTCTACTTAAAAATCATTTTCTAGAATCTTATATCTTCTTCATACAGTAACACCTATCTACATAAAATTCATTTTCTGAATTCTTTTTTTTTTCATATAAGAATACCTTTCTACCAAACTATTACTTATTTACCTTTGTTTTAGTTTGTAAAGACAAAAATGGTGCTTTCTTCGAAGAAAGCATGCACTGCAGATTTATTTTAATAAATTATCTTAAACCTTAAACCAAAAAAATTTATCGTGAGCCATAGAAATTTTGAATTAAGCTTGTATTTTTGTTTTCCGTTCATCCATGTCTACGTCATCCTATGAACATGAAGAATGACAAATAAAACATCACTATGGGACCTAGGAAGGTTTTAATGGTGGAAATGAATATCCCCACTATTTCCTGTGGTATGATCCACTTAATCTTTCTATATGCTACAATTTTGGGCTCAACCCCGTAAATTAGATGGAAACACAGATGGGTGACATGGATAGACCACATACATTCAAGGTGGGCCTAACTCAGTTTATTAAGTACGCTAAGAGCATACTGAGCAATCCAAATTCCAATTTGCAAGAGTTCTCGGTTCATTTCACCTATTTGTCATCCAATTTGCTCGAATTGTCGACGAAATTGTCGGTGCATGATCGGTGAAATTTCTAGAGCAATTCATGAAATTGACAGAGAAATCATAAAGAATTGACCAGGAACTTCAACAAACAAATTGATGTAATACTCAATCAATTTCATGAACTGCTTAGTCCATTTCTTCAAAGTACTCATTGAATTTTATGTGAAGCTCGCTCAATTTAATTTGAAGCTCGCTCAATTTCATGTTAGTCTTTCTCAACTTCATCTAAAGCTAGTTCGATTTCATGTTAGGCTCGTTCAAATTCATTTGAAGGTCGCTTAATTTCATGTTTAGCTCGATCAATTTCATGTTAGGCTCGCTTAATTTCATTTGAAGCTTGCTAAATTTCTTGTTAGGCTCGCTTAATTTCATCTGAAACTTGCTCAATTTTATTTTAGCCTCGCTTAATTTGTTTTGAAGCTCGATCAATTTCATGTTAATCTCGCTTAATTTCATATTTAGCCTTGCTTAATTTCATGTTAAGCCTCACTCATTTTCAATCGAGCGAGCTTTAAGTGAAATTAAGGAAGGCTAACATGAAATTAAGAGAGCTTCAAATAAAATTAAATGAACCTAACATGAAAATAAGCGAGGCTAACATGAAATTGAGCGAGCTTCAAATGAAATTGAGCAAGGATAACATGGAATTGAGCGAGCTTTAAATGAAATTGAACGAGCCTAACATGAAATTAAGCGAGCATTATATGAAATTAAACGAGCATCACATGAAATTCAACAAGCATTACTTGAAATTGAACATCACATGAAATTCACCAAGTATTATATGAAATTCAATGAGCATCACAGAAAATTCATCGAGAATTACATCAAATTAAACAAGCATCACATGAAATTCAATGAGCATAACATGAAATTGAACGAGCACTACATTAAATTGATCGAGCATCACATGAAATTGAAAGAGCATTACGTGAAATTGGCCAAGCACTACATGAAATTGAAGGATCATCACATGAAATTTATCACGCCCCAAATCTGAAAATTGGATTCATAAGAATCCCGATCGCCGAATCCGGTGCCGATAGCCTCCGTAGTACCCTATTCTCGGCTCCTAGCATTCATATGTCAGATTCCGATCCTGAGATCCTATAAGGAGAATTATTTTTTTAATGTACATTTAACTAGTAATAAGCATAACCACAAGATTACCCAATTTACAAAGGTAACATCATCATCATATATTGTAACACCCCGAAAATCGGGGGTCAGGTAGAAACCCAACTCCCGAGTTCCAGAACATCACTTATGTAACATAGATAATATAAATGCATATTTTCTGTAGAATGACATTAAACAAGATTGAGACTAAGCCAAAACAACATATCATATTCCAGAGACAGGTAAATTAGCAAGCGGAAGACTGTAATAGTATGTATAACATATATAAACTGTTGTATGTCTCTAGAGTGTGAACATGTTACCAGGTTAAATACATACATGTATACTCCAAAAATGATCAAAAAGAATATACAAGAGTGCTCCAAAAAAATATAAAAATGACAAAAGTCATGGTGTCTAATCAACCTCCCTGTAATCTCGTGGATCAGAACACGCATAAAGGAGGGATCCTCCTCCTCATCATCATGTCTGGATCCGCCTCGCAGGCCGCGCCATCATTTGCAATTACAAAAGAGTCTGGTGGGTGTCGGAACACCGTCCCGTAACGTGGGAGTGAGTAATTAACTCAGTGGAATCATAAAGCAAAGATTAGCATGTTCTCAAGTCAATCATGCGATAATAGTAAAGCAATAAATCAAACATTCTTACATACTGTTGTTAATGTATGCATGAGATGACATGATGGATGCCCTCACCGACATTCTCCCTCATACAGCACCATCTTACGCCCGCGGCATGCTTGCGTTCTGCTCAGTGCTCCATATCTTCCAGGCACATGCAATGTGATGTGGATATGATTACCGAGTTATTATTAGTCCTTTTCATACAGCAGTATTGAAAAACTAAGGTACCTTCTTTATATCAATCCCAATACAGATTTGTCTAGGGTCGTCACTCCTAGTAAACTCATACGATGTTATATTTGTAGGTCGCTGCAAGGGCTGCCAGGGCTGTTGCTCGCACTCGTTGCACCGCTCCCCCATCACCTTATCAATACAGGCCTAATTATCCTTAAGACTGCATCAGGACTCGTCGCCCCCATGCGGTGTCAGGATAAACTCAAGGTCACTACAAAGGGCTCGTCACCTGATCAGTGTAGGCCGACAACAAGAATATAGTGTCCCATACCACCATAATCTGCTTAGAGTAGGGTACTCATTGGTCACTACGGGGAGGTTTGTGGCCCCAGCGTAGGCCGACAGCTCGACCACGGTGTCCCGTACCACCATGCCCGGCTCATGAGTCTTTATGGATCAAGGTACCATGGTTAACATGGTTTCCAAGGGTAAGTTCAGTACCCTAGGTTCAAGCAGTTATGACTCATACAGGGTGAATATACAATGGCCAGTCGGGTTACGTGACGGGCTCGACTAGCACGAGCACATCTCAAGCTAAACGACATGAAGTGCATGAAACACTTCGTGTGGCCTAACCACTGCCGCCAACCCAAAACACGACTCACGTTCATCGACGCGTCCTTCGTGAAAAATAAAAACCAACCATGAATTCGATCCATTACCGACTGCCTGGACTAGGTCATAGCCCCCAGCACATGTAGTGTGAATCAGTAATCATATGAAATAAACGAAATTGAAGTGCAAGTAATTCCAACATGTTATCAGCATGTTATAACGTTCATCATAAGCAGTTAACCATACACGAGTATTTCACACCTAAGGTAGTCAATTCAAATACAACAAGCATGGAGGAAATCATGTGCATCATCAAGATAGTTGAGAATCCAGTCTCAACACTAGTCTACTACACCATTACTCAATACTTACTAATACTTACATTTATACAAACACTTCGACTACTCAACCCCAACGTACTGGACG
The DNA here is from genome assembly GCA_037074715.1 of Magnolia kwangsiensis. Classification (NCBI taxonomy): domain Eukaryota; kingdom Viridiplantae; phylum Streptophyta; class Magnoliopsida; order Magnoliales; family Magnoliaceae; genus Magnolia; species Magnolia kwangsiensis. The sequence continues at coordinate 70,888,971 of CM073574.1, read as the reverse complement.
TATGTTGATTTCGACGTATAATATGACAAATCCTTATGACAAGGAGATGTCTAATACACAACAATCATGTTCTTACATTCAATACATAAGGCAGGCATAAATCATATTGATTTAGGCATTTCAACAAACACTTAGTCTACACACATTCGTCTACATAGCATATGTCGGCCAATATGTGCGGTAGGGTGAATCTCTTCGCCAAACAGATCATACACGCATTTCTAATATCATAATACGACAAATAGCCATGGCAATCATTTCAGTAAAATATGGACTTATACCGTATTTTTTATAAATGCCTAAAATACCCTAAATCTCATATTTACCATACGTTTACGAAACGAAAAACAGACAACATGTTGTACATGTCAAACGGCGTTGCCATCGATAATCTACTATTAAACGACATTGAAAGCTTTAAAATCAGTTAATCAAAGTGTCTAAAATCCTCACCTTGTGTCGTAAAAGTGTATCGATTCGAATCGAACGTCAACGCTTCGTCAACGACGTTATGGCGACCTAATGCACAAGATACATAAGCTATTTTGATATTTGAATCAAAAGAATCCCAAAACAGTAAGTAGTTAGGGTTTTTCTTACCTAGGAGTGCGTTGGAATTGCCGAGAAATTGATTGGAGTGCGGTGCTTCGATACGTGCAAACGCTGCAGCAAGTGGCGGAAATTCTCTCCCACTACTCTCTCAAAATCTCTCACTTTCTCTCTCTCTTTTCCTAGGGTTTCAAGCAAATTCAGATGGGAGCGTTGTGAGAGGGTTTAAAGCCCTTATATAGGCTAAAACATAACCTAAATAGACTTGGGAATAAAGTATACTTATTTTATGTCCAAATACGGATTGTTCCGTCTCAACGGAGCATTTCTTGAGGTCCCCTGGCTGAACGCGGTCGGACTTAAGCTCATGGTCACTGGATGTTGTTCACACCCAGTTTTCAGTCCGGCAGAGTTCATAGATCGCACGTGACGGTCCAATTTCAGTTCAGCGGTCATCGCACCTAGATCAGGTCTACAAGTCTTATGATATGAAAGAGAAATTTTTCCTGATCTGAGGGTGTAATTTGGCTGAATTCTGACGGTCAGAATGCTTAATAATAACGTGCCAAGTTACGTGCCAGATTTGGATTAAAATTTCCAAATCTAACCCCTTTCTCACTCTCTTTACTCCAAGCTCAATGAAATAGCCTCTGAATGTCGGTTAGGCTCGATTTTCAAAATGATTGTCAAGTCTAGCTAATCGGTCATAACGGTCTAAGATTGTAGGTATCGGAATTTCGACGCGCGGTCTAGATCTAATACAAAGTTTCAAAGGGTTCCAGAGAACAAACCGGTTTAGAGTTTGATCCTGAATTTTAGGGTATTGTAGCGTCAACGATTCTAGAGGTTTTAGGTCTTATAGTTTATATTTAAAGTGATCCAAGTTAATTTTACTGAGTATTCAGTTTGGTACTTAACCAAATTCTACCCAAATAGGGCAGAATACGGTCCTAGGGCCATTCTACGCCCTATTTTGGGCACTTTTAGTTATCATATTATTTTTATTATTTTTTTGAAGTTCATCATCAAGTTTACCCTGACTTCACCAAATTTCATAAGATTTTGAGTTGTAGAAAAATTTTAAAAATTCCAGAAGCAGTAGCTGTCCAACAAGTGATTATGGGACAGTTTCTCACAATGACCTACTTTAAACCGTATTAAATATTTTATTATATTTTTCACATATTTTTATATAAAACTAGACTCATTTAGCTTCAATCTTATTTTTAAATCACCTAAATCGGAGTTATAACGAAGGAGATATAATTTTTCAAAGCTAGAAGAAATGCGCAGGAAAAAGTGCAGAAATCGGCCTGCCAGACCGTTGTACGGACGGATTCGGCGATGCCTCGCCAAACCGGTGATCCCATCGCTGCTCGCTGACCTGTTTGGGGTGATTTCACCATCTGATATTTGAAATGGGTGTATTTTGGAACCTGAGATGAGTTATTTGACATGCAAGATATGATTTTGGGGTAGGAGAAGCTGATCTATCCAAATAGCCTACTTATTTCGTGAGATTACAAAAGATTAATAGTTAAAAACCCTTTTTATTTATTTATTTACTATTTATAGTACTTTTTAGTTTAAGTATTGATTAACATTACCTAAACTTTAAGATTTGTGTCTAATATGAAAGCTCCTAGAAACTTTTGAAGGATAAAGTAGTGAAAGGTGAGATTTTCGAAGGAAATAGGGATTTGAGACTTTTGGATTAAGTTTTGAGAAGTTAATCAGGTGTTAGGATTGAACCATTGCCTAAGGACGTCTAATCCCAGGTTGAAAAAAATCCGAGGTATTACATATATCCACTAATATAATCATTTGAGTACAACACTGAAAGAGAAATACATAAATAAAAAATCAAGCTCCAGAAGACCACTGCACGCTCCAAGCTCAACACTGCTGCAACCTAACATCACCTGCACACATCTATCGTGCATAAGCTTGTATAAAGTTTAGAGGGTGGTGTAAGTGTGTGCACAAGGTAAGTGCCAAGTATTTAATACAATGTCATAATCATACAATAGCGAAAAACTGATAATCCATAAACCATATAATGTCTGAATAAGAAGAAACACTGATAAGATCATGAATTATCAGAGTAAGCAGAAATATTGACATGAGCATGAATTATCAGAGTGAACAGAAATACTGACAAGAGCATGTATTATCAGAGTAAACAGAAATACTGATAAGAGCATGTATTATCAGAGTAAATAGAAATATTGACCAGGTCATAAATCATGCGATGACAGAGTAAGTAGAAGTATGGAAAAGTCCATAAGTCAATCAATATCAGAATACGCAATATAGAACAACTATGCAATAAGGAGTCATAAAGAGCCAAATATCAGATGCCGAGGATGTAATGCAATATACAAATCCTGCTAAGTATGTCTAGGTCATATAAGTACAGAAACATAGCAACCCAAAATACTATATGCATGTAAATGTAATGCAATATGCGATACGAATGATATGACCATGCTGGAGTGTGAAGTCGGGATGATAGTACGTAGTATCGCAGGCTACGGGGTCCACCACAAGGGACTTCTATCCAAACCAGTCCCATACCTAAATTTGGATAGTCAGACTAAACGTCGTAAACTCCTGATCTCAGGTTAGTCATGTGCCCAACTGAAATCTTTGCCATAATGAAGGTACACAACAATTAGTTGCACACCATCAGCCCGAATGGATAGTGAATGAATGAATGAATGAATGAGAATGTAACTCCTACTCATTAAGTCCACATATCAGTAAGTCCACATATCAGTACGGTTCCTCTCTGGGATCATCACCGGGGTTTAGTACACTCCAAATGGCATTGCCGCTCTCCCTAGCCGCACAGTCCAAGTGAGCGTAAGAAACCTCACTATCCGCCTGATGAATAGTCTGTCAATACCTATTTGTCACGTCGATAGCAGACCCATTCACGAGCTGGTCAAACTCAGCCTAGGAATGCCCCCTGCGCTCGGGCGAGTAAGGCCACACCCCCTCCCAACCGACCACGACATAGTGGGAGACGCGACCTCCTCGTATTCAGCACTCGGGCGCTCATGTATCCACTCGGTCTCGACGTTGGGGCATCCTCTGGTACTAAGAAGGTTTTAGGGATTTTCACTCAGGGCCATCTATGGCAGCTCAATGCTTGAACCAAACATTTTCGGTGCCCCATCTGGCCATCCATGATATGCCTGTGGAGGTTACAGCCCTGATGTTGCAAGGGCGTACAATGGTCATGTCATAAAAATATAAAATGCATTAGTCACACAGTGTAATCATGCATAAATCCTGTGCATACCGTGCACTCATGTGAGATATCATCCACCTATCAAGGAGTCTCATAACAACATGCACTATGACATATGTAATGGTCAATCATATCTCATAACAGACATGCAGATAATGCGTATGGGCATGTATCATGATGTTATGCAGTCACATGCTCATAATCGGTATCAATGACCGACATTGGCGATCGACATCGATAATGTGGACATTTAACCAACATCGTCCCCCAAGGAACGACCCACATAGAGCCTAACATATAGTGGACCCATGGCCTCACACAAGGGTCAAATATACAACACCATGGGCCTCACTTAAGAGCTTAATACACACCACGATGAGCCTTCCACATGGGCCTAACTACATCACAATGGGCCACAACCCATGGGCTCCAATACACAACGAGTGGGTCCTACACATGGGCCTAATATATATCACAAGTGGGCCTTGCACATGGGCCTCGAATACATGACATGTGGGCCATACACATGGGTCTCATATACATCAAATGGGCCACGCTTCTGGGCCTCGAATACATCAAATGGGCCTTGCCCATGGGCCTCAGATTCAAGCAGGTGGGCCCCATCATATGCGCCTTATATACACCAAAGGGGCCACACTAAATATCAATGTGGGCCTCAGGGATGGGCCATAAATATATCAAGGTGGGTCATAAAAATATCATATTGGGCCTCCACAAAGACCACAATACATACGGGTGGGCCTTGCTCATTGGCTCTCAAATACACCACATGGGCCATACAAGCATCAAGTGGGCCGCATTACATGGGCCTCATATACAACACGTCAAGCCTAATATATATCACAGGTGGGCCTTACACATTGGCCCTAATATACATCATAGGTGGGCCCTGCACATTGGCCCTAATATACATCATAGGTGGGCCCTGCACATTGGCCTCATGGATGGGTCATAAATACATCAAGGCGGGCCTCTTGGACGACCACAAATAAATCAAGATGGGCCTAATCACATGGGCCTCATGTGTATATCGAATAGGCCAAAATAATTGGGTCTTACATACATTGTAACGGGCCATAACCCATGGGCCTTGCATGCTTCATAATGGGCCTTAACCCACGACCCATCACAATGGGCCTCAACCCATGGGCCATAATACATCACAATGGGCTACAACATATGGGTCGGAATTACATTATAATGGACCTCGCTAATGGGCTATAAATATACAATAGGTGAGCCCCATCACATGGGCCAAGAATACAAACAGGTGGGCCCTGCACCAATGAGCTCTACGTATATCAAATAGGGCCTGCCCTTATGTATTCTTTTGAGATCCAACCTATTCACAAGTTAACATGGAGATAAATGAAGTGAAAAAAAATATTAGCTTAATTGGAAACTACTGTGGCCCTTAAAAGTTTGAACGGTGGATGACACCGTTCACTATTTAAACGGCGGGGTCCATTTAAACTTTGGATCTAACTCACTCATTTTTCCATGCCATAAAATGATTTCAGAGGTGGTTAGATGATATGGATACAGCGTGTGCATCATGGTGGGCCCCACCGTCCAAACAGTGGACGATGTAGAAATACATACATCAATGTGGGGCCTGCGGCATGCTACCGTCAAGAGGAGCAGCAATGTAGCTGCTGTACATGCAGCTTGCCGCACATAAAAAGGCAGAGGTGGGTCCTACGTAGGGCTCACCATCGTGTATATACTATATTACAAAAAAATATATAAATACAAATATATATATATATATATATATATATATATATCCACACACATTAACGTGTATCCCACACGTGGGGTGGGTCCCACCCTCATGCATATATCTAGTATATAATGTATATGTGGCCCATCTAATGTATGGACGGTGAGAATGGGTCCCACGGACCCTGCTGACATTTAATGGCAGGGCAGCTACCTAACTATGCTGCACGTTGCAGCTTCAAATGAAACAGAGGTGGGTCCCACGTGATGGGCTACCCCCCCTCATAACATATATAATAAATATATTATTATATTATTATTATTATTATTATAATATATTAATTTCTTTATTCAATGCAGCAGGTGAGTACACCTAACTGCCAGTTCATACTTCACTGATAGCCACACCCTCCGTCAGGTACGTCCAACGTCCCTGGATGGATGGTGTGGATGTTGCCTCATCAAGGTGGGCCCCACATAGAGTCCCACCGTCCCATCCATACATAAGGTCCCAGAGACCTGGGGTAAGAGGAAAATAAATAAATTTCATATAGATCCAATACTTCTGGGATACCCAAAAGGTTTTCAATGGCAGACGTTCAATCACCTCTGTTTCCTGCCGTGTGGGCCACCCCAAGTGAGTAATCTAATCCATCCACCATCTTGGCCACCTCGAATGAGGTCAAATAGACTCTTACTAGGACTAGTTTGGATGATAAGGGACTCCAAAGAGGGCCTTAGAGTGTTTCAATAGATGGGCATTAATACCCTTAGTATGGCCCACTCGAGACTCATATTTGCCTCAAAATTTGGCACCTGTCCTAAAATTATAAGGATGAAATGGTGGACGGTGTGGATTAAACAAATTCATCATGATTGGGTCCACGTGGGTGATAGCCCAGAAAGGTTCCCACCCTCACCGTCACTGGACGTTATTGTTCAGGGGCTTACCTTCCTTTTCTTCTTCTCCTTTATTTTATTTATTTTATTTTATTTACTATATGGGGCCCACTAGTAGATAATTCATTCCGTCTATTATATCGACCGGCTCTTTTTGGCCTAAAGAAGTCTAATGATGGATAAGTCCACCACTTATACACACAACGGTAGGTGTTAGAAGGTTCCAACAGTGGGACTTTGTTTCTCTCGGTGTGGCCCCCTAAGAACTAAGATTTGTCTCATTTTTCAACTTATAGCCTAAAACTATATGGGTAAGGTGGTGGACATCATGGATTAAACAGATACATCAAGGTGGGGTCCATGTTTGGGAAGCCCCCACCCCACGTCCGCATGGTTGACGTGAGGGGTGCTCCCACTAACACCATCGGTTGTGGCGTGGTCCACCTGATGGTTAGATCGAGTAGATTTTTGGGCTCCACAGATAAAATGTGCCAGAAAATGAACGTATGGTGTGGATTTAAGAAATACATCAATGTGAGTCCCATGAGTGAGAACTCACTCCAAACCTCTCATGCAAAAAGGTAAGGAATTACGTGGGTAGCCTAACCCCTTGGCATTTGTGGTATGGCCCACCTAGGATTCAGATTAGCTTCATTTTTCAGCTCAACGCCTAAAATGAGCTGAGAATTGGGATGGACAGCGTGGATTTGATCAATACATCGAGGTGGGGCCTGCATGAGTGACCCACCCAAAAAGGCTAAAGTAGTGACATTTTTTATTTTTTTTTGCAGTGAGTACAACCCATTGCCTGTTCACGCTTCAGGCCACGTCCAGCGTCCAGGGATGTTGGAATATACATTTCATCAAGATGGGTCCCACGTGTGGGGACCACGGTTGGTGGGTCCCACGTGGACGTGGTCCACTTGACTTAGATCAATTTAATATTTGTGTTTTATCATCACCAAAGGGTATGGTCCACATGACTTGGACAGTTTGGATATGGCATACATCAAGGTGGGGTCCATCCGAGTGGGCCACACATCACACAAAAATGAGAGAGAGAGAGAGAGAGAGAGAGGAAGCACCCACCTCTAGATCGACTCATTCTTCACCAATGTGATCTAAAGCTCCAAGGGAACAAGATTCAATGGTTGGGATTGATTTTGGAGGGTTGGATTTGGGGGTGGAGAGCTTGCAAAAGAGTTGAAAATGGAGAGCTCTCATAGACGTTGGGAGCTCTCACTTGCTAGGAAAATAAGAAAGAAAGAGCGAGGGAGAGAGAGATAAGAGAGAGAAAAGATGTAATAATGACATGTCATAATGAAGGTAAGAGAGTCATTGATTGTTAGGGGGGCTAGGGGTTTAAACTAGCTATAGGTGGCTAGGGGTCTAGGCTAGTTATAGGTGGCTAGAAAATTATGAAGATGATGATGTCATGCATGCATAGGGTGGCATGCCATGCCATAGGTGGGTCCCACAAACGTGATCAAGGTCCAATAAAACGCGGCCTACATCTTTTGATATACAACTCAGATTGCCGCACGAGACGCGGCGTTAGAACTACGGCGACAAGGAGGTCGCTATGACACTAATTCCAGTTCGGTCCGGGTCAGGCTTATATGATTGGACTTAAGGGTCATTGCACACGAAATCCGTAAGTCGCGGGTCGCCGAAATTCGGCCGAAAAGACTGCGAGAGCCTATGGAATGGTACAGGCTAGGATACGGGTCTCATAAAATTCATCGAGCATTAAATGAAATTGAATGAGCATCACATGAAATTCAACGATCATAACATGAAATTGAATGAGCGCTACATCAAATTGAACGAGCATCACATGAAATTAAACAAGCATCACATGAATTGAATAAGCATCACATGACATTGGCCGAGCACTACATGAAATTGAATGAGCATCACATGAAATTCAATGAGCATAACATGAAATTGAATAAGCACCACATGAAATTGAAAGAGCATCACATGACATTGGCTAAGCACTACATGTAATTGAACGAGCATCACATGAAATTCAATGAGCATAACATGAAATTGAATGGCCACTAAATGAAATTGAATGAGCACTACAAGAAATTGAACGAGCACTACATATTATCAATGAATCATTAAACAATAAAAGCATACCATAAGATACAACTCGGTTAAATAATATATGACTAAGAACTCACTGAAATAATAGATGATGATGATGTAAAGTTAAATGAACTAAAGAATAAGTGGGGTGTTACAAATTTTCAAGTACACATAACTAGAGCTTAGATGGATATGGATGAATGAATAAAATTCAAGTGGACGATATGTCGTGCCATAGCTATAGAATTTCAATGAGGTAAGGAAGACAAACTTGAAAATTTGGATCCAATGCATATGAAAGAAATTGAATGATACCCGTAAACGCAATAGATGATGCCAAAGAGAAGGTAATTAGTCTGATGTTGCCTCAGTGAATTTCATGTAGTGCTGGTTCAATTGAGTGAGGCTAACATGAAATTGATCGAGCTTCAAGTGAAATTGAGCGAGGCTAACAAGAAATTGAGCGAGCTTTAAATGAAATTGAACAAGCTTAACATGAAAATGAGCTAGGCTAACACGAAATTAAGCAAGATTCAAATGAAATTGAGCTAGCTTTAAATGAAATTGAGCACGGATAACATGAATTTGAGCGAGCTTCAAATGAAATTGAACAAGCCTAATATGAAATTGAGTGAGCTTCAAATGAAATTGTACGAGCCTAACTTGATATTGAGCGAGACAAACATGAAATTGAGCAAGCCAAACATGAAATTAAGTGAGCTTCAAGTGAAATTGAATGAGCCTAACTTGCAATTGAGCAAGGCTAACATAAAATCGAGCGAGGCAAACATGAAATTGAGAGAGCTTCAAATGAAATTGAACGAGCCTAACACAAAATTGAGCAAGCTTCAAATGAAATTGAATGAGCCTAACATGAAAATGAGCAAGGTAGAGCTAGCCTAACATGAAATTGATCGAGCTTCACATGAAATTGAAGGAGTAACACATGAAATTGACTAAGCCTAACATGAAATTGACCGAGCCTAACATAAAAGTGACCGAAGTTCACATGAAATTGAACTAGTAATCAGTCAATCATCATTGACTTAGGCTCGTTTCAATTTTGGCATGTTATAGGTAAATTTTCATGAGTTCTTCATCAATTTTGAGCGAGCAATAGTTAAGTTTAACTAAGTACTCTCAGGGAATTATTAGCTAAATTTGCACATGTAGTCGGTGATTTATCATTAAATGCAATAAGAATACATTCATGATATTTTTTTCACCGTAAACTTGACTCTTAGCTAGAGGTGGGCACCAGATGACTTAATCCGGCTAACTTGACTCATCCAACTAATTCTGACTCGACTCGAACCGAATGGGTGAGTTGGTCTGAACTGAGTAGGCTTCACCCGATCCGAACTCAAATCAATTCGAGTTCGAGTTACCCAGTCACTCAACCTGAAACTCGATCTGGTTAGACTTGACTTGATCCGAAACCTAACTCGACCCAACTCTCTAACCCTACCCACCGCATCCTAACCCGACCTGATCCCAAACTCTCTCACCCTCTCTCATCCTCCTCTTCTAAACCTAACAACCCACCACTATCACCCTCCTCCTCCTCCTCCCTCATCCTCCTTTTCTTCCAAGCCCGGCAACCACCCACCACCATCACTGTAAGGCCCGTATCCTAGTCCGTACCATTCCTTAGGCTTTCACAATCCTCCCCGTCGAATTTCGGTGACCCTCGATGTGTAAATCGCATTGGCGTATGACCCTGAGTCATACCCTATTAACCCGAATCGGCTCGGCTCGAAGCAACAACAGCAGCCGAGATGGCCACAGTAGCCTCCACCGTAGCAGCGAACGTAGCACCAACCACCTTGTAGCAGTGACCATAGCCACCTCAGCTGTCAATGCCCCAACAACAATAGAGATAACAGTATAAGCTACCCCACTAGCAGCAACAACAACAACACCCTTAGAGGAGACAAGCACCTCCCTATCCAGCTCAGCCTAGGTTCTATGCAGCTCAGTAGGACCGCAGTCAATCGAAGGAGTTGTTGAGGGTATTCTCCCTATGTTTACATGTATCGCCTGAGTTTTTTTTGATTCTGGTGCTTCGCACTCTTTTATGTCCGAGTGATTCTGTCGTTCGACTGGATTTTTGACCGAGTCTACTCGTGAGGGGTTGACCATATCGACGTGCATGTTGAAGACTAGGGTGTTAGGCCACTTCTGTTCATCTTGTACCATGTTGGTGGGAGAGATTTTCTTACTTGTTGACTTATTTGTACTATCAATGTCAGATTTCAACGTTATTCTGAGCATGGATTGACTTATTGAATACCACGCTATCTTGGACCATTCCGTAAGGACAGTCACATTTTGTATACCAGGATTATTGCAGTTCTAATTCATTGCCAAGCTCAAAGGAGAGTTGTTGTCTTGTTTGATGTCATATGAGTAGAGGAGCTCGTGGCAGTGGGCATTGATCAGTTGCTAGTTGTTTGTGATTTCTCTAATTTGTTCTAAGAGATTCAGCAGTTGCCGCTGTGCTGGTATATTAAGTTTCAGATGGATCTTGTTCCCGGTACCATGCCTATCTTGAAGGCCACGTATCGTATGACACCGATAGAGTTACAAAAGTTACAGCAGAATTGGACAAGTTACTTGAGTTGGGATTCATTTGTCCGAACAGTTCACCATGGGGAGCGCCGGTACTCTTCTTAAGGAAGAAGGATGGTTCGTCAAGGCTCCATGTGGATTACCATGAGCTTAACCGGGTCATAATTAAGAATAAGTATCCGCTCCTGAGGATAGATGATTTATTTGATTAGCTACAGGGTGCTCAATTCTTTTCAAATATTGACCTGCACTTCGGTTATCATCAAATTCAATTCCGAGAAGAGGACATCCTGAAGACAGCTTTTAGGACGCGCTATGGTCATTTTGAGTTTTAAGACATGTGCTTTGGACTGACCAATGTACCCACGATCTTCATGCAGTTGATGAATGAGGTCATTCATCCTTATCTCGATCAATTTATTATGGTCTTCATTGATGACATACTAATATATTCGAGGACCCGTGAGGAGCATGAGCAGCATCTGAAGATTACATTACAGACCCTCCGTGCCCACCAAATGTATACAAAGTTGGAGAAGTGTGAGTTTTGGTAGGAAGAGGTGAAGTTTCTCGGTCACATGGTGACGAGGGGGATGTCGCAGTAGACCACTCGGAGGTTAAAGTAGTGCGTCAGTGGAGCCAACCCACGAATGCGTCCAACATCTACAGTTTCTCTGGTTTGGGGGGCTACTACTAGCATTTCATTAAGGGCTTCTGTCGCAATACAGCCCTGTTAACTAGGTTAACTTGGAAGGGTGAAAAGTTTGTTTGGAGTGACACCTGTGAAAGACCATTTATGAAGCTAAAGGACGGCCTCACGTTTGCTCTTGTCCTCACTATTTCCTCTTGAATTGAAGGATTTTTTGTATTTACCGATGCCTCACATATTGGTTTGGGTTCTGTCCTGATGCAACATGTGAAACCAGTGGCTTATGCGTCTCGCCAGCTCAATGTCCATGAGTTGAACTACCACACGCATGATTTGGAGCTAGTAGCAGTTGTCTTCACATTAAAGGTGTGGAGGCACTATTTTTATAGGGTTAGGTTCAAGCTCTTCTCTGACCATAAGAGCTTGAAATATCTCTCAGTCCGAGCTGAACATGAGGCAGAGACATTGGATGGAGCTTTTGAAGGACTATGATTTTGATCTCCAGTAACACCCAGGCAAGGTAAACGTGGTGGCGGATGCCCTCAGCTATCATCCAAGGGGCCTGGTGGCGTACATGATAATTTAAGAGTGGAAGATGCTTGAGGATGTGGCAGCATATGACTTCTAGATCAGTCTGTAGTCTTCTATCATGCATTATCAAGCCTGTCAATTCAGCACTCTCTTGTCGTAATGGTGATAGAGGCTCAATAGGCAGATGAGTCATTACGGAGTTATAAAGTAGAGGCGACATCTGACAATTAGTTAGATTGGCAGATTGGTTCTAATGGTGGACTTTGCTTCAGAGGTCGATTATATGTCTCGAATATTCTTGAGTTACATAAAGATCTTATGACTGAGGACATCGATCGTAGTTTTCTATCCACCCTGGCTAGACGAAGATGTACTGTGATATGAGGCGACAGTATTTTTAGGTGGGGATAAAGCATCAGATCGCTAGTTTTGTGGCTGAGTGTGACACATGCCAATATGTCAAGGCCGATCATCAAAGATCCCTTGGTCCATTACATTCGTTGAGGGTCCCATTGTGGAAGTGAGAGCATGTATCCACCGATTTTATCATGGGATTTTCGAGTACTCAACACGGTCATGACACCATCTGGGTTGTTGTCGATCGTCTGACGAAGTCGGGGCATTTTCTTGCGATTCGTCCGACCTGGCCTTTGGACCGTCTTGCCAGATTATTCGTCGAAGAGATTGTGAGACTACACGACATTCTAGTTTTGATCATTTCTAAATGAGACCCGAGATTCATGTCTCAGTTTTAAAGGAGCCTTCAGAGAGCGATTGAGTCTGTTTTGCAGCTCCACACCGCGTATCATCCGTAGACCGATGGACAGACTGAGAGGGTCAACCGGATCCTTAAGGATATGCTTCGTGCTTGCGTGATTGACTTCAAGGGTAGCTAGGATGAGCATTAATGATTGGCTGAGTTCGCATGCAACAACAGCTATCAGGTGACCAATGACATGACTCTTTTTGAGGTACTATATGGCAAACTGTGCAGATCATCGAATTGTTGGACCGAGGTTGGAGAGCGGCATCTCCTAGGTCCTGAGCTTATATAGCAGACACTATCAAAAAAAGGGGTAAAGGATTCAAACTACATTACTTTTTTACTACGGATATAAACCTTAGCTATAGTTGTTACAGTTTTAATCCGCAGCTAAAAAGTTGATTCACCATTATTAATTAATAGTGTTGTAAGGGACTTTATGAGGCCTTAAAAAATTATATGTTTCATCTAAGCCATTTATATATTTGTAATATTACTTTAGATGATGAAAAAAAAAAAAGCCAGATCGAAGGCTCAAGTGGACCACACGGTAGGAAACATTGAGATTAAATCACATTTGCTTCCTATGGTGTGGTCCACTTGGGCCTTCAATATATCTTAAGTTTGCGATCATAAACTAAAATAATTTAATAAAATTAATGGTTAGAATGGATAAACAAAATACATCATGGTGGGCCCCATGGAGCCCATATGAGGATCCTCCATGGTCCTGTCTCCCGAACCGACACCCAATTTTGGGCGTGCACCCAAAATAAGGCCGCACCCAGGGTTATCTCTCTCTCTCTCTCTCTCTCTCTCTCTCTCTCTCTTTCTCTCTCTTTCTGTCTGTCTTTGTTCCCTAATCCCCTCTCTCCCTCTCTCCATTTCTTAATCCTCTCTCTCCCTCCTGATCTCTGCTCCATCTCTCACTTTCCCCTCCTCTCTCTAATTCATCTTTGTCGTTTCTTCTATCTCTCTCCATTGCAGCAGCCGTGAAGCTCCTCTCCATAGCTCTGCAGTCCTTTCTACAAGCAGCTGCGAGGTGTCAACCTCTCTTTCTCTCACTGCATCTCTCCCTCCAAACATGTCTCTGATCGCAAACGAAGGTTTCCAGCACATTCTTTGTGTTTTGAACATGAATGTGGACGGGAATCGAGCTCTAATCTTGCGATGTTCAGTTAGGGTTCATTGATTTTGATAATTAATCTTGATACTGGTAATAAATTTTGGATTTTGTAGATCTTTTCATTTGAATCAGATTCTCTTTCATCTTTACAATTTCTAAAGTCTATGTTGATTTTTTCTTTTATGAATTGGGTTTTACAGGTTAGTGATGTGGGGAATCCGATCGGATTGTATGCTCAATGGCACTTGCGTTTGCTCCCTTACTATTCGTTTAATCAATTCATACACAAGGTGGAACAAGTAGGTGCCACCAAGCGTGTACAAGTAAGCCACTTCGAATGCCAGTCTTGCACATCTTTGCTTTGCACACGTGTGGTAAGCTGTGTTAGTTAGGAGTTTACTCATATCAGCTTTCCTCTGTTAAGAGATTGTAAAGGAAGCTAGTACAGGGAAAGATGCAATGGGCAGGCCATGTATCTTGGTCCAGAGGTCTAAGTTCTGTATTGAGCTGAAAAAGATAAAATCTTAGCTTATCTCTCTTCACTGAAATTGGGCCAGTTCACTCTTCGGCTCCTGTTTATTTGACTGGCCATATTTTTCAAATAATCATTCACAGTTATACAGGCACGATTGACTTCCCATGTTTTCTTAAGATATCAAGATTTATAGATCTTTAACCTAGGCATTATGATCATGAAAGCCTGTTAGCTGATGATTTTGATAGAGGTCAGCTATTACAAATGATGTTATTTTGATAGAGTATGGTAGGTGTTTGGTTTTTGGCCAATGAAAATGTTGTTGTATTGGTATTCCTATTTCTATTCATTTGAAAAGTTTCTGCTCATTTGAAAGATCATATGCATGCATGGTAGTAGTTTGTTTTTTGGCCAATGAAAATATTCTTGTATTGATGTTCTAGTATATGCATATGGTGGAGCAGGACCAAGTTCTGCTCATTTGAAATTACTTGCAAGAGATGGCATGCAACTATGTTAAGTTTCAGTTTCTTTGATATTTCCTGGTAGAGAAAGCTAACAACTATTGAGTGTGAAATGTTCTAGTAAGCCAAGGGTTCTGGGTGGTCAGATTTTCTATGAGCAGGGCTTTAATCTTCTAAGCTTTTGGTTCGTTTGCAGTTTAGTTAGTTTGCTAGCAGGGCCAGTTTTTGTCGTTCCTGGTGAAGTATGCAAGTTTTATCCATCCTTGTTGAGCCTTTCATGTGGTCTATTTGCTTATTTTCCCAAGCTTCTTCAAGTTTTGTCTCTCTTCTCAAATTTCTATCGTTCAAGTTGGATTGGAGCTTGTCTTCTAGATGGATTGGAACATCAGTTTTAAGATGTTCTTTTCTCGGAATATAGGATGGTAATTTTAGCATCAGTCCTGGTCATGTTGTTGTTCTAAATGTTATTTCAGCAACTCTTAAAGTATCTTTTGATTTGGTTAAGTGAGTTTTAGTTTTATGGGGTTTTTTTGATTTGTTAAATGAGGTTGAGGATTAGCTACAACCTTTTGGAGGCTTATTGTTGTTCTAAATGTTATTTCAACACCTCTTAAAGGAAATTCGTTGGTTTTGATGGAGACCTGTTTATGCTGTTTGGAGGCTATCTGAAGAGGAACATTTAATTTGACAAACATTGAGCTATATTTTGTAGGATGTGCAAGCATGTAGGAGAATTTGAATTGACTTTTCTGTCTAATCTTGAGGGAGGCCAATTGCCAATAAAAGAATCCCATGATGATTTGGAAGGTAAAGTTGGAGGACAGCAATTTGAAAACTCTTCTTGGGACATTCAGTCATTTTTTGAGGTTGACCTTATCGGTACTGTTAGCTTACAAGATACTCCATATATTAGTTATAGTTTGAAACACAACTAATCTTTGTGTTAAGTTTCAGGTGTATTATGGATGAATTTGGATGGTGACCTCTCTCCCATATGTTTGAATATCTTGCCATTGCTTTCCTCTTCCTCACAACCGTAATGTTTTCATGTCTTTATTGCTCCACTACATTATATCATTTGTCTGAAATTTATATTCTCATGGCAAGAAGTTCCTAGCATAGCATGTGTTGGTACAGGTCTTTATCCTCTTTAGAGATTGTTCCTGCTAACTTTCTATTACTCTTTGCTGTGAGTCCTTGATCTCATTGAACTCTTTCATAGTACTTACAATCAAAATTATGATTGGAAGATCATGGTTGACAGCTATTTGTTTCAAGATCCTTAGTAGATCGATCCAGGCTACTTATCATGGTTGGCAGCTATTTGACAGCTATTCTTTTTCATGCTTATGTAAGGTTTGTTATGACTTATGAACTATGTTTGAAGATTTTAGGCTGAATTGAGAAAATGACTCTTTTATATTAGATAAATGGCATTGATTTAATCATCCACTTAGCCAACACCATTTGAAATCACACCTAAACCCTTTAAAATCACGTGATGTGCTGCCTATCTTTTGGAATGACCTGATTTTTGGAGTGTAGATTCATCTTGGTGGGGCTTAACTATTGCATGGATTAGATGGAATATAAAGAACATGGTAGACCCCACGTAACATCGGGAACATTTTACATGGTCTGCATCCCCATCTCAGCTCAGTTTTTAATGGCGACGTTCCCTCTGGTGTGACCCACCTTAGTTTTGGATCGTTCTGATTTTTGATTTCCTATGAGAACATCAGTTAAGGAGCATGATGGATGGGTTGCAGGACATACAAATATTACTTTGGGCCCCACACACTTCCATTTTCCCATTCCTATGTATTCCTTGTTATTTCAGTTTTAACAGCATGATTTTTTTTTCTTTTTCTTTTTGTTTCAGGCTGGAAAAAGTAGACCTAAAATGCAAATACAGTAGAGAAAAGATCACGAGGACATTGGTGTGCCTTGCTAGGGCCCTATCTATTAGCTTCTTGCAAGGCCCATCAATCTCATCAGCACCCGCCACTCATCAAGGGTCCCAATTCCTAAATAGCCTCTCCAATGAGGCCACTGAGAAAAGAACAGGATCATGGGCTGCATGTATCTCCTAGCAGCAGTTGTGGCAGTATCATGTACAATGGTCTTGTAGGTATCATTTCCAATTCCTAGTGTATGTCCTAATGAAACAATCTACATTGGAAAGATCATCATCAAACAGTTACATCAAGGAAGTTGGTGGGCCTTACCATTTAATCACCATTGGATCATTATCCAATTGGGACCATTCCGTTATAATAATGTCCCAATGAAACAATCTACATTGGAAAGATCATCATCGAACAGTTATATCAAGGAAGTTGGTGGGCCTTACCATTCAATCACCATTGGATCATTATCCAATAGGGACCATTCCGTTATAATAAATGGCTCCGATGCATGCAATCTATCCAATTGGGACCATTCCATTATAATAAATGGCTCCGATGCATGCAATCTATCCAATTGGGACCATTCCGTTATGTAGAGCTATCTCTTGCGTAAAATTTTGAATTTTGGTTTCTTTATATTTTCAGTGATGAGTTTGAACTCTTTGCTACTATGCAATCTATTAATATGGGAAGTTCATGGCCTTCCTTTTCTGGAGGAGCAAAGGCCTGACCCAATTTAATGGGAAACTAAAGTTTGGTTGTACTAGATCACCTCTTAATGGTACTTAGTGAAATTCAGCATAATTAGCCACAATTTACCAATAGGCTCCCTTATATTGCTTTAAAGAAAAAAAAATACCGGTGTAACATCTCAAAACGGGTACACACATTTAATCTATGGAAGCCTTGTCTTTTCTTTCTTTTCTTTTTTTTTTTAAATTTATTTTTTATTTTTTATTTTTTATTTTTTATCTTTCATCATTTTTTGAACAGGAAAGCCTCCTAAAAATCATTAGAAGTTTGCCATAAAATATTTTCAAAAATTTAAAACTGAGATTATGAAAACATCTAGTTTAACACTACATTAATGAGCTTTACCAGGAATACATCCCTGCTGAATTGCACACCATATGATCTCAGAAGATAGAACACAACAATGAACGCATCAGGTAAAGTTAAAACCTAAGTGGGCTGGTTACTAACAATTTTAATGTTGTCATTGACTGAGTCCCACTGTGCAAAAAATATTTGCTAGTACCACATCATTACTGATTGGAATTTGGCCAACTCATTTCCATCTTTATTCCTGCTACGGATAAAAAAAGAGGCAAAAGTGGTGGAATGTTATGACATAATGGGTGGCTCCATTGTCTAGCATGTGATCCTTAAAAGAAAATTGAGCGACGATGAATTGAAGGATTTCTCCATTCTCATGTCTACCCATTATGAGGCATTGCTATTTTGAGTGATGACAGGTAGATTTGGAAGTGGTCAGCAAATTGTGGGTTTTCATCCAAGCCTCTGTTTCCAAGGGATATGTGATGCCAGTCATTTGCATCACCCATGTGCACAAATGTGGAAAGTTCCACTCCCTTCCAGGTTTAAGCATTTAGTTAGATTGCCTGAATGCTTGATAGTCAATAATTTGAAGAAAAAAAAAATGGTAATGCAGAATATTTGTTTTACGTATAGAAGTGTACAGTCTGTTGACCACTTGTTTCTTTACTGCAAGGCAGTGTGAGAGATTTGGATCAGTTCTTCAATATGTTTACAATTAAGCAGGTGATTGGGAGATTGCTACGCTTTATGATATTGTTGCTGGGTGATTAGCTGACCCTTTCTCTTTGCGTGGAAAGTTATTATGGAAGACATTCCCCTTCGCTATTTTATGGAGATTTAGTACTAAGAGGAATGCTGGAATTTTGAAGATAGAGCGGCTCCTCTCTGCCCTCGAGCAGAGCATCATTTTGTTGGTCTTTCAATGGGCTCTTTCCTACTAAGATTTCAGGGGCTTACAAATGGATTCAATGACGGGATAAACTTACAATCTAACCCTTTTTTCTAAATACAAAATGCACTCGTCTTTATTGCCTTTTCTATTCCAGGTTAGTTCCATAAAGAAGGAATATGATTAAGCCCAATCTGAGCTCAATTTGAGTCGTTCAAAGATGAAAGAATGTGACACTGAGATCAGTGCCATTGTCAAGGAGCAACAGAAGCTTCAACATAAAATTAGTGATGCAAATGTTGAGAGGAAAAAATTAGAAAATGAGGTACTTGCAGTGGTTATTATATTCCTATTTTATTTAATTTGCTTAATTTATGAAATTGTGTATGTGTTCTTGATAGAAACCCACTCTTTCCCATTCACACAGATTAAGCGAATGGAGATGGATCAAAAAGATTGCTCCCAGAAGGTAGATAAACTACTAGAAAGGCATAGTTAGATTCCAGCTGAGAAACAATTATTTGGAAAAAGTGAGACAGCTTATGACTTCTCATCTCGTGATCCTCGTAAATCAAGGGAGGATCTTGAGAAACTTCAAGCTGAACAATCTGGGTATATGATTGGATTATTTGTTGTGTCGTTTCCTATGCTTCTTTGTTTTCTTTTCCATGACAATGAAATAGTATGATTTAATACCTTATTGATGTTTGGTTTTACATTTTTTTGAAAGAAGAAGGTTAATGGACATGCATCCTAGTTAATCTGATTAATTGCTTTCAGCCTTGAGAAGAGGGTCAATAAAAAATTTATGGCAATGTTCGAGAAAGCTGAAGATGAATACAATGACTTATTATCCAAGAAAAATATCATTGAGGTATATTGCTGTATTTCTCAGCCTGTAAAGGATCTCATCTTTTTTAAAAATAAAAATAAAAATTGAATTTGTTTATGTCTGAAGTTGTTTGTTTATTGTATTCTTCTCTTGCTTAGAATGATAAATCAAAAATCAAGAAGGTGATTGAAGAGCTTGATGAAAAGAAGAAGGAAACACTAAAAGTTACTTGGGTTAAAGTGAACAAGTGAGTCAACACTTCTCTGCTCTCATGTTCCAGTTCATACTTTGTTCTTTCTAGTTGAAAATCATTTACTTTTGTTGGTATATTTCAGTGAAAGAAATTTTCTTTCTGGATTATGTTAGTGTGCGTGATTTCAACGTTTTAGATGACAGAAACTATGGCCCAAATTATAGTATCCGGCTTCCTTGAATCCCTGGATCAAACGAATTCGGTGGATCTTGGGGACAGGTCGTGTTTATGTATTTGCTCGAAATTAATGGCGCAGATCTGAATGTGCGTCGGAGCTATCCGGATGAGCGGGGGTCTCTGGAAGGTGGGAACCGCTGTTATGACCATGATGAAGCTGTCCATTTTCTATGGACAACACTGGAGGGGCTTGGCGATTTGGACAGCCCATGTTTATGTATTTGCTCGAAATTAATGGAGTAGACCCAGATGTGCGTCGGAGGTATACGGATGAGCGGGGGTCCCTAGAAGGTGGGAACCACTGTTATGACCATGATGAAGTTGTCCATTTTCTATGGACAACATTGGAGGGGCCTGGCCATTTGGATAGGCCATGTTAATATCGATATTTATAGGGACCACACCCTTAACTTAAAACCCAAATGTAAACCCGATCTCGAATCTGAATCTGATTTCCTAAACCTAAACCTTAACGTATTCTCAAATCCCTAAACCTAAACCTACACCAAATCCTAATCTCAACTCCTAAACCTAAACCTAAACCTAAACTTGAAAACCCAAACCTATACTTGAACCTGAACCCGATTTCCTAAACCTAAACTTATAACCTTAACCTAAACCTATTCTCGAATCCCAAAACCTAAACCTAAACCTATAACCTAAACCTTAACCTATAATCTAAACCTATAACCTAAACTCAATTCCCTAAACCTTAAACTATAACCTAACCTAAACCTAAACCTAAACCTATAACCTACACTTATAACCTAAACCTAAACCTATAACCTAAAACCTAAACCTAAAACTAAAACCTAAATGTATTCTCAAATTCTTAAACCTAAACCTACACCTAATCTTAATCTCAACTCCTTAACCTAAACCTAAACTTGAAAACCCAAACCTAAACCCTATCACGATTTCCTAAACCTAAACCTTAACCTATTCTCAATTCCCTAAAGCTATAACCTATAACCTAAACCTAAACCTAAAACCTAAATGTATTCTCAAATCCCTAAACCTAAACCTACACCTAATCCTAATCTCAACTCCTTAACCTAAACCTAAACTTGAAAACCCAATCCTAAACCCGAATCCAAACTTGATCCGAACCCGATTTCCTAAACCTAAACCTTAACCTATTCTCAATTCCCTAAACCGTAACCTATAACCTAACCTAAACCTAAACCTATAACCTAAACCTAAACATGTAACCTTAACCTAAATGTAAAACCTAAACCCGATCCCGAAGCCGAATCTGAATCCCTAAATCCTTAGCCTAAACCTAAAACCCAAACATAAACCCGATCTCGAGCCCGAACCTGATTTCCTATACCTAAACCTTAACGTATTCTCAAATCCCTAAACTTAAACCTACACTTAATCCTAATCTCAACTCCCTAACCTAAACCTAAACCTAAACTTGAAAACCCAAACCTAAACCCGATCCCGAACCCGAACACAATTTCTTAAACCTAAACTTATAACCTTAACCTAAACCTATTCTCAAATCCCAAAACCTATAACCTAAACCTAAACCTTAACCTAAACCTAAACCTTAACCTATAACCTAACCTTAACCTATAACCTAAACCTATAAACTAAAACCTAAACCTAAACCTAAAACCTAAATGTATTCTCAAATCCCTAAACCTAAACCTACACCTAATCCTAATCTCAACTCCCTAACCTAAACCTAAACCTAAACTTGAAAACTCAAACCTAAACCCGATCCCGAACTTGAACATGATTTCCTAAACCTAAACTTATAACCTTAACTTAAACCTATTTTCAAATCCCAAAACCTATAACCTAAACCTAAACCTTAACCTAAACGTAAACCTTAACCTATAACATAACCTTAACCTATAACCTAAACCTATAAACTAAAACCTAAACCTAAACCTAAAACCTAAATGTATTCTCAAATCCCTAAACCTAAACCTACACCTAATCCTAATCTCAACTCCTTAACCTAAACCTAAACCTAAACTTGAAAACTCAAACCTAAACCCGATCGCGAACCTGAACCCGATTTCCTAAACCTAAACCTTAACCTATTCTCAATTCCTTAAAGCTGTAACCTATAACTTATAACACATAACCTAAACCTTAACCTTAACCTAAACCTATAACCTAAACCTAAACTTAAACCTATAACCTTAACCTAAACCAAAACCTATAAACTAAACCTGAATCCATAACCTATAACGTATAACCTAAACTTATAATCGATAACCTAACCTTAACCTAAACCTAAAACCTAAACCTATAACCTTAAACCTAAACCTAAACCTAAAACCTAAATGCATTCTCAAATCCCTAAACCTAAACCCACACCTAATCCTAATCTCAACTTCTTAACCTAAACCTAAACCTAAACTTGAAAACCTAAACCTAAACCCGATCCTGAACCCGAACTTGATTTCCTAAACCTAAAGCTTAACCTATTCTCAATTCCCTAAAACTATAACCTATAACCTACACCTAAACCCAACCTAAACCTAAAACCTAAACCTAAACCTAAAACCTAAATGTATTCTCAAATCCTTAAACCTAAACCTACACTTAATGTAACATCCCAAAAATCGGGGGTCGAGCAGAAACCCAACTCCCGAGTTCCAGAACATCACTTATGCAACATTTTCAATGATGGATGAATGTCGACGGTAATAGTACATAAAACATGAGGTGGATTAAGCCAGAACAACATATCATACTCCAAAGACAGTTAAATTAACAAGCGGAAGAATGTGATAGATATATAAAATATATTAACTGTTGTAAGTCTCCAGAGTGTGAACATGTTACCAGGTTAACTAAATACATGTATACTCCAAAGATGAGAAAAAAGAATATACATGAGTGCTCCAAAAATATAAAATGACAAGTGTCAAGGCGTCTAATCAACCTCCCTGTAATCCCATCGATCAGAACCAGCATATAGGAGAAATCCTCCTCATCATCAAACAAGTCCGGCTCCACTTCACAATTAGCGTCATCACCTGAAACTAAAATAGGGACTGGTTGGTGTGCGCAACACCGTCCCGTAATGTGGGAGTGAGTAGCTAACTCAGTGGATCATAGAGCAAAGGTTAACATGTTCTCAAAATAATCACGTGATAATGATAAAGCAAGCAATCAAACATTCCTAAATACTGTGATTAATGTAAGCATGAGATGACATGATGGATGCCCTCACCGACATACTCCCTCATGCGACATCATCTTACGTCCGCGGCATGCTTTCTTCCCTCAGTGCTTCACATCTTCCAGGCACATGCAGTGCGATATGAATATGATTACCGAGTTGTTATTAGTCCTTTTCATACAGCAGGATTGAGAAACTAGGGTACTTCCCTTATATCATTCCCAACAAGGATCCTGTCTAGGGTCGTCACTTCTAGTAATCTCATACGATGATATATTTCTAGGTTGCTGCAAGGGCTGTCAGGGCTGTTGCACGCACTCGTTGCTCCGCTCCCCCATCACCTTATCAATACAGACCTAGTTATATCCTTAAGACTGCATCAGGACTCGTCGCCCCTATGCGGTGTCAGGATAAACTCAAGGTCACTACAAAGGGCTGCCAGGGTTGTTGCTCGCACTTGTTGCTCCACTCCCCCATCACCTTATCAATGTAGGCCGACAGCAAGAATATAGTGTCTCATACCACCATAATCTGCTCAAAGTAGGGTGCTCACTGGTCACTACGGAGAGGTTTGTGGCCCCAGCGTAGGCCGACAGCTCGACCACGGTATCCCATACCACCATACCCAGCTCATGAGTCTTTATGGATCAAGGTACCATGGTTATCAGGGTTATCACTGGTAAGTTCAGTACCCTAGGTTCAAGCAGTTGTGACGAATACAAGGTGAACATACAATGGTCAGTCGGGTTACTTGATGAGTTCGACTAGCACGAGCGCACGTTGAATCGACCGACATGAAGTGCACAAGCACTTCGTGTGGCCTAACCACTGCCGACGACTCTAGTACAACTCGGGTTCTTCATACACATCCTTCGTGGTGAATAGAATCCAACCACGAATTCTAAACTGTTACCGACTGCCTGGACTAGAGTATAGCCCCAAGCACATGTAATGTGAATCAGTAATCATATGAGACAGACAGAATTGAAATACAAGTAATTCCAGCATGTTATCAGCATGTTATAACGTACATCATAAGCAGTTAACCATACACGAGTACTTCACACATAAGGTAATCAATTGAAATACAACAGGCATGGAGGAAATCATGTACATCATGAAATTAGTTGAGAATCCAGTCTCAACACTAATCTACAACACCATTTACTCAATACTTCATAATACATACATTTATACAAACACTTAGACTACACACTTTCAACGTACTTGACGTATGTTGATTTCAACATATAATATGACAGATCCTTATATCAAGGAGATGTCTAATACACAACAATCATGTTCTTACATTCAATATATATGGCAGGCATAAATCATATTGATTTAAGCATTTCAACAAACACTTAGTCTACACACATTAGTCTACATAGCGTATGCCGATCCAAAGTGTGCATTAGGGTGAATCTCTTCGCCAAACAGATCATACACGTATAACCAGTATAGGTACACGACAAATACACATGGCAATCATCTCAGCAAATTACGTACGTATACGGTATTTTCTACAAATACCCAAAATATCCTAAATCTCATATTCTTCGTACGTATGCGAAATGAAAAATGGACAACATGTTCTACATGTCAAACAGCATCCTTATCAGCAATCTACCATTAAACGGCATTGAAAGCTTTGAAAAATGGTAACCAAAGCGTCTAAGATCCGCACCTTACGCCGTAGGAGCGTAATGAATCGAATAGGAATTCTACGTTGTTGTCAACGACTGATTGGCAACCTACAACACAAGGTGAGTCAGCTACTTAGGTACTTGTACCCATAGGAGCCTTAAAACAGGTTAGGGTTAGAGTTTTCTTACCTAGAACGAAACTGGAATCACCGGAATAACGATACAAAAGGGTGGATGAGGCACATAGAGAGACTGGGAAGAATCCCAGGAAGAATCACCAACTTCTCCCTCACTTTCTCTCTCTTTTCTCTCTTCTCTTTCCTAGGGATTTCTCAAATTCGTATGGGGTTTGTGAGAGAGGGCTTAAGGCCTTTTTATAAGCCCCAAAATGATGGGAATAGACTTGGGGCCAAGGTATACTTATGTTATGTCTAAATACGGACTGTTTCGTCTCAACGGAGCACTTCTGGAGGTCCTCTGATCAAATGCGGTCGGACTTAAGCTCCCTAACATTGGATCTAGGTCAGGCAGAGTTTTCAGTCTGATCAGAAATTCAGATAAACCGTGGCGGACCAGTTTCAGTTCAACGGCTACCGGTACTCGATCAGAGCTACAAGTACTATGACATGTAAGGGCCACGTATCCTGATCCGATGGTAAAATTTGATCGAATTATGACGGTCAGAATGCTTAAAAATAATGCACAACGATACGTGCCAGATTTTGAATTATTTTTCTAAATCTTTACCTTTTCTCACTCTCTTCACTCCGAACTTAGTAAAAGGGTGTCGGGACATCAATTGGGCTTGATTTTCGAAGCGATTGTCAAGTCCAACTAAGCGGTCATAATGGTCTGAGATTGCGGATATCGGACTTTTGACGCATGGTCTAAATCCAATACAAAGTTTCAAAGGGTTCCTAAGAATAAACGGGTTTAAAGTTTGATCCTGAATTTCAGGGTAAGGTAGCGTCAGTGATTCTATAGGTTTTGGGTCTTATAGATCATATTTAAAGTGGTTGCTGCTAATTTTACAGGAAATCTAGTGTAGCGCTGGCTAATTCACGTTAAATTTCTAAAGAATTAGGTTCTAAATGATTTCTTTGGCTTTGGAATTGGGTTCTGAGAGGATACCAAGGTGTTATGGTTGACCCATTGCCTAATGACGTCTAACCCCAGGTTTGCAAAAATCTAGGGTGTTACACCTAATCCTAATCCTAACTCCTTAACCTAACCCTAAACTTGAACACCCAAACTAAACCTGATCTCAAACCCGAACCCAATTTTCTAAACCTAAACCTTAACATATTCTCAATTCCCTAAAGCTTTAAACTCTAACCTATTACCTAAACCTAAACCTATAACCTTAACCTAAACCAAAACCTATAACCTAAAATTTAACCTATAACCTAATCTTATAACTTATAACCTAACCTTAACCTAAACCTAAAACCTAAACCTAAATCTATAACCTAAAACCTAAACCTAAACCTAAAACCTAAATGTATTCTCAAATCCCTAAACCTAAACCTACACTTAATCCTAATCTTAACTCCCTAACCTAAACCTAATCCTAATCTTAACTCCCTAACTTAAACCTAAACCTACACCTAATCCTAATCTCAACTCCTTAACCTAAACCTAAACCTAAACCTAAACTTGAAAACCCAAACTACACCCGATCCTGAACCCAAACCCAATTTCCTATACCTAAACCTTAACCTATTCTCAATTCCCTAAAGCTATACCCTATAACCTATAACCTAAACCTAACCTAAACCTATAACCTAAGCCTAAACCTATAACCTAAACCTAAACTTAAACCTATAACCTTAACCTAAACCTCGGTTTTGGGTTTAAAAGTCCATCGTAGGTTTGAACACATTACTCATGTTGGATTTTCCCATAGTTAAGAACATTTGTAGGTACATTTTTTATTTCTTCATATATAAGTGGGTTTTTTTTTTATCTTTCTTCCTTTTGAGATGTGTACAAAGGCATGCTTGTTTGATTGTATCTGCAAATGCTGTTTTATACAGGCTGACAAGCTAAAGAAGTCAGTGGAGGATGAAATTCATTTTCTCAAAGGAAGGGTTTCAGAACTTGAAAGTGATCATGTCGAAGTTCACAGAAGCTACATCTGCAGTTTTAAGGAAAGAAGAAGGTTTATCTTCTGCATTTTCTCAAATTGACCGTCTGAAGGAAGAAAATTCTGTAAAAATGTGAGAATTATTGAATGCATATGGAGGATATTTACTGTGTTGGAGTGTATTTGTTTCTTTCACATGAGGGCATGCCTTAGTTGTAACTCTTATGATAGGTTGAGCAAAGTGAAGTATTGTTTATTTAGAAATGTGAATGTAGGATGCATTGTATGATTTGATTACTATTTGTAATAAATGCATCATTTTTTTTTCTGATTGCATTTTATGTACTATTTCTATCAGCATTAAGCTTAGATGAGTTATTAATCACAGCAGGTTCTTGCAATGGAAACAGGTCGTATTATTACAATTTTTTAAAAAATAGCTACAAATATAATCAGTAGCTATAACTTCGACTTTTGTTCGTAGCTATTGGTATTTATTGCTACGGATATTATTGGTGCTATTGGTATCTATTGCTACAAATAAAATCCTTTTGCTACATTTATGATCAGTAGCACGTCCGTCGCTATTGGTGGGGTAGATAAAGTATTACTACGGATATAATCTGTAGTTATTGGTATCTATTGCTACAGATTATATCTGTAGCTAATGGTATCTATTGCTACAGACATAATCCGTAGCTATACCTTTAGCTACCCCACCAATAGCAACGAATGTAGTACGGATTATATACGTAGCAAAAGGGATTTTGCTACGGTTTTTGGCCGTAGCCTTTGCCTGTTTTTCTTGCAGTGACGTTAGAGGCTATCGATATCATAAGGCAAAGGATGCGCATAGCTCAGAGTCGGCAGAAGAGTTTTGTTGAGCGTCGACGTTATCCCTTAGAGTTTGCTGTTGGGGACCATGTGTATCTCAAGGTCTTACCCATGAAGGGTGTTGTTCATTTTAGAGCAAAGGATAAACTTGTCCCGAGATTTATTGGACCTTTCGAGATCAATGAGCGCATTGGCTTTGTGGCCTATCAGCTTACCTTTCCATCTTAGTTGTCTAGCGTCTACAATATTTTTCAAGTCTCTATTTTGAAGAAGTATGGGTCAGACAACGTTCCTGTTATTGATTGACAACTATTAGAGGTTCGTGAGGACGCTTCTTACATTGAGTGTAAGACCCGTATCCTAATTCGCACTGTTCCGTTGATTCCCGCGACCCTTATCGTCAAATTCCGGCAATCCGCGACTTATGGTTGACGTTGTGCATGACCGTAAGTCGTATCCTATTCATTTGAGCCGGCTTAATCCGAGACTTGTATCATTGCGACCGCACCGTCGCCGCGGTTCCAACGCCGCAACTCACGCACCGATCCGATACCCAGACGATGAGATACGGACCCACGTTCAGTTCGAGCAAAAACACCGCGCGTTGCAAATCCCAAGGAATCTCTACAAAGTGTCCCATCAATCACATCAATCAATCCCATCAATCACCTCTCATGTCAAGTACAAGCACCCATACTTCCTTTCTCCACAAGTCAAGCAACCACCCAAGTCAACTAACACATCACTTCACCCATCACTCACCTCACCCATCACTCACCTCACATCACTCCATCTCTCATTAATCACACCTCTCTCTCTCATTTCTCAACAATCCAACTCCAAGCAAGAGAGAGCTCACGTCCAAGCTCTCTTCCATGAGAAAGAAGTGATTTTAGTGGCCCACTTCCCATCACCAAATCCCATCATCCTAGCCATCCATTTCCCATCTCCACCATCAAAGTGAAGCTCTAGGTGACCGGCTATCCAACGGGCCAAGAAGATCAAGAGGTGGGTGCTTCTATAGGGTAGATTTATGTGTTTTTATGGTGGACCAAGTGAGGCCCACCGATCAATGGTGTGGATCTCACTTGGGACCTTTATTTGTGGCCGATGGACCACTTGGATCATCATGATCGTTCCATGATGGGGCCATTCTCCATGGACCCCATCATGATGTTTATTTCATTTCAAAAAGGTCATCTAGACCGTCCATAACGGTGGAGAATGGATCTCCACCGTTGATTTACATTTTTGATGATCCTTCGTTCAAAGGGGCCCGTTGTTGTATGATTTCATGTAAGGGAGGGCCCATAATGACGGGGACCCTCCATCACAAGCCGTGTCCCACTCTCCATGTCTCTCTCTCTATTTTATTTTTATTTTATTTTATTTTATTTTATTTATTACAAAAGGATGGGGTGGCCCACTTGAATAGATCCCATCCTGATGTATTTATTTTACCCAAGTGGGGCCCACCTTTCACGCCATTCCCATGCCGCCCATCATAAGGTGGCCCACTTCATCAGGGCCTACCATTTGAAAAAAAAATATATAATAAATAAAATTATATAACCGTCCAGCGTCCCAGACGCTGGACGTTGTGAAGGAAAAAAAAGAAAAAAAGGAAGAATGAAAGAAAAAAATTTGGGTGGCCTCCTTGCATAGGCCCCACCCTGATGTTTATATCCGATCCGAGCCGTCCATCCTCTTACCCACGGCATTGTAGCCGTTGGGTAGAAGTTTGGAGCTGATCCAATCACCTGGTGGGCCATAGCGTCAAAGGTCGCACCTTTACCATTCAAACATCACTTTCTTAGTTTATTTCACTTCCATGCATAAAAAAAAATTCAAACTCTGGACTCATTTGGACGGCCTCTGGCGACTGATCGTAATGGCCGGAGCAGATTTCATTTTAGTGGGCCCCACAGGCAAAAAACTGTGGAAAAATCGCCTTTTCCCAAATCCTTTTTTAAAAAAAAACGAGCAGCAGAGGCGCTGCTGCCTCTGCCCATGTCAGACGCCCCAGCGGAGGGCGGTCAGCGGACGCAAAAAAAAAAAAAAAAAAAAAAAAAAAGGGGGGGAGGGTCCCACGGCTGTTGGTGTGGGCCCCACCTTAATGTTTACTTATCATCCGATCTGCCCATAAGGTGGCCCACCCTCTGAGGTGGGCCCTCTCCAAAAATGAGGCACATCCAAAGCTCAGGCGGCCCACACCACAAGAAACAGTGGTGATTAAATTCCACCATTGAAACCTTTTTGGGGTCCACACAAGTTTTGGATCAAGCTGAAATCTGTTTTTCCTATTCATTCAGGTCTGCATGACCTTGTCAATGTGTTGGATGGAAAATAAATATTATGATGGGCCCCACATGGGACCCACAGTGATGTGGTGCTTGCAATCCACCGTCCGTACGGACGGTGGAGCCCACTGTATATATGTGTGGGTGTGTGTGTGCGTGTGTATGCATGTGTGAGTGCATATGTGTGTGTGCGTGTGTGTATGCGTGTGTGTGTGCATGTGCAGATATATATAACAACATATATATATATATATATATATATATATATATATATATATATATATATATATGTACATATAATATTATATCACATATATTGTTTATAAATTATATATTAAACACAATATGATTGTGATGGTGGGCCTTCATGTGACCCCCGCCATGATGCATATGTTGCATCTAAACCGTCCATTTATTGGTTGTTGTAAAATTATTTCATGGCTTGTGCCAAAATGAACTAGATCTATGGTTCAAATGGGCCACCATGGTATGTGTATAGGGCCGTGTTGACCCATTATTGGCCATTCATTTAGGCCCACCTTGGTGCACATCTAAGACCATGGGATTAATCCCATTTGGCATGTGTAATGTCCATGGGATTAAGCCCATTTGGCATATCTAGAGCCCATGGGTTTCGGCCCATTTGATATATACAATGCCCATGAGATCCGGCCCACTTATTCTATATAAGGCCACGGGATCTAAGCCCATTTGGTACATATAAAGCCATGGGATCAGGCCCATTTGAAGTTCATGGGGCGCAAATGGAATGGCCCATTGGACATATTTAAAACTCATGTGTGTAGTCCCACTTTGATGTATTTCATGGCCCATGAGTCATAGACCATTGCAATGTACATAAGGCTCCTTGGCGAGGCCCATTAACGTAGCCATTTGAGGAATGTAAGGCCCACGCAATTCGGCTCATTTGATATATCCAAGGCCCAGGGATCGAGGCCCAATGGATGTCCTTAGGGTCCATTGCAATGTACGTCTATCATGGATCGTGAAATGATATTTATGGTAAGTCGTGCCTAGAAAACAATGTTGGTTTGACGTCCACATTGTATGTACAATGTTGGTTAAATGTCCGCATTGTAACCTTCTTTAGGACCCATTGACAGGTCCATAACCGTTGCTATTCATTGCCTCATAACATGCTTAGAATAATCCCATGACTCATGCCCATACGCATCATATGTATGCTTGATATGAGTAATGACTGATCATAGCATACGCCATTGGGCAGACCATCTATGGGGCTCGTTATGTGACTGAGCACCCCACATGATCGCGCAGTACGCGCTGGATTGCTGCATGTTTTGACAGCGTGATTCATGCATCTCGCATACGTATGACTTGATCACTGCACGCCCTAGCGACATCAGGGTCGTGGCTCCACAGGTACATCGTGGATGGCCGTATTGGATACCGAAAATGCATATTCTAGCACTGTGGGCACTTAGGATGTCCTTGGGTGAGAGTCCCAGAACCTTTTTGGTACCAGGAGATGCTCCAACGTCTAGACCGAGTGGATACACGAGCGCCCGAGTGCCGAATACCAGTAAGCCGCGTCTCCCACTGTGTCGTGGTCGGTTGGAAGGGGGTGTGGCCTTATCCGCCTGAGTGAGAGGGGTATAAGCTAGGCTGAGTTTGACTAGCTCGCAAATGAGTCCGCTATCGACGAGCCGGGTAGGTATTGGCATACTACTGGTCAGGCGGATAGTGAGGTCTTATCCGCTTGCTTGACTGTGCAGCTAGGGAGGTGGCAGTCTCTGCATGTGTATTGGACCCCGGTGATGTCCAGAGAGGAACTGTACTGATATACGCATTTGAGGAGTACCGACTTGCTTGGATTGCATTTCGCATATGACATTTGGCTATATAGGCCTTGCATTGCATCGGTGTGGCCGATGGCGTTCATATCTCGCATCATGCCTTGCATTACACAGCCTTGGTATATTCATGGACTTACCGCATACTTTCGCATTGTTCTGATACTGTACACTTGGCGTTTCCCTTACGCACACACTTACACCACCCTCTAAGCTTTTGTAAGCTTATGCACGATAGTTGCGTGAAGGTAGCGTTGGACGACAGCAGCGCTGAGACAGGAGTGCACATCAGGACCTTTTGGAGCTTTTTGATCACCTTGTATTTCCCTTCCTGCATTGTACTTAAAATTGTTGTTATAGTGGATATGTGGTGATGTTGTTTTGTGACTTGGTTATGTCTGTGGTTATGCTCCTTTACAAAAAAAAATTCATTCTGAAAATCCTCCTTGTAGGATCCCAGGATCGGAATCTGGCATTAGATTATCAGAAGCCGAGAATGGGGCACTACGGAGGCTGTCGACACCGGATTCGGCAATCGGGATTCATGTGAATCCGATTTTCGGGTTTGGGGCGTGACAGAAGTTGGTATCAGAGCATAACTTGGGAATACCTGAGTAATACATCACATATCTACTATAAATAGGTTCCGAGTCTGAATGGTTTAACGATTTTTCGACGTAACGCTTAATGTATGTGCCTTCGAGGATTCTCAAGACTGATAGGCCATTGTTCCTTCCTGTAGGAGACATTATGGCTAGAAGAACGACCCGAGCGAATCCCGCTCCACCACCCGCAGCTCCTGCTTTACCACCCGCTACTCCTACTCCACCACCAGATAGTCCTGCCTTTGAGCCTGAGGATGCCACTCATTTTCTTAAGACAGGTGCGGATCCGACCGTACCTGTGAGTGATACTCAGCTGCAGCAGATGTTGCAGGCGATGACTGCCATTCTTCAGGGGCAGAGCAGGCGTCCCACAGTGTCACCGGCCGAGGCTGAACAGGAGCGTGCGAGCGCTCTTCTCAAGGATTTCCGACGGCACGATCCCCCACGTTTTCGGGGTGAGCCGGACCCTACTGCTGCAGAGTTATGGTGCTCCGAGGTGGAGAAGATATTCGACACCATGAGATGTACTACTCAGCAGCGAGTTCCATTGGCTGTATTCCTTCTGCAGGGCGAGGCTCAGTATTGGTGGGCATCTGTGGCCCGATCAGTAGCCACCGATTTTGAGTGGACCTGGGAGGACTTTATAGACCGATTTGACCGGAAGTTCTTCCCCGAGCATGTGCGACAGCAGTGCGCACTTGAGTTTGAGACGTTGGTCCAGGGGGACATGTCTGTGTCCCAGTATGAGGCTCGGTTCGTCGCACTATCCAGATTCGCGACGTATCTTGTTGATGATGAGGGACGGAAGGCCCGCCGTTTTGAGAACGGCTTGCGTCCTGCCCTCCGGAGCAGTGTGATCGGACACATGCTTCCGACATTTGAGGAGA
This sequence comes from Magnolia kwangsiensis, assembly GCA_037074715.1. NCBI lineage: Eukaryota > Viridiplantae > Streptophyta > Magnoliopsida > Magnoliales > Magnoliaceae > Magnolia > Magnolia kwangsiensis. The sequence continues at coordinate 70,855,389 of CM073574.1, read as the reverse complement.
TAGTAGAGCGAGCCTTGATATATGAGACAGATTGGGCCAGTGTGCAGAGAGCCCGTGATCAGAGGGGAGATCAGAAGAGGAAGGCACCCTCTAGTAGCTCCCATCAGCAGCATCGTTCACAGCAGCGGCGCACGACCCGCCCAGCATTCCGAGCACCAGCAGTACCCCCAGCACCATCTTCGGGATCGTTTTCAGGTACTTGCTTTGGGTGCGGTCGTACAGGGCATCGTAGGCACGAGTGTCCCCATCCGCAGCAGCAGCAACAGCCGAGAGCACCGTATCCACCTCCACGGCAGCCACCACAGCAGCAGCGACCGCAGCACCAGCCTCCTGTACCTCCTCCACAGCAGCTGAGGCAGCAGACTAGGCCCCCACAGCGACCACAGCAGCAGCAGAGACCTCAGAGGGGACCTGCACCTCCCCAGCAGGCTCAGGGCAGATTCTATGCCGCCCAGCAGGACCCTCAGTCATCAGGAGGGGTCGTCGAGGGTACTCTTCCTGTCTCTGCATGCATTGCACGTGTACTATTTGATTCTGGTGCATCGCATTCATTTGTCGCCGATGATTTCTGCCGATCGACCGGTTTGCCGTTGGAGTCTGCCCGTGAGGATTTGGTAGTATCGACGCCATTAGGGAAGACCGCAGTGTTGTGCCGATTTTGCGCGTCTTGCCCAATTTTGATTGGGGATATCTTCTTGCCTGCCGACCTATTTGTTTTGCCGATGTCCGGTTTTGATGTTATCCTGGGCATGGATTGGCTTGCCGAGTACTACGCCATATTAGACTGCTCTGCGAGGACAGTCATGTTCTGCATACCCGGCGTGCCAGAGTTTCAGTTTGTTGCCGAGCCCAGAGGAGGGCAGCTTTCTTGCTTGTTATCGTGTGCCGTTGAGGAGCCAGCTGCTTTGAGTATCGACCAGCTGCCGGTTGTCTGTGGTTTTCCTGATGTGTTTCAGGAGATTCCGGGATTACCACCTCGTCGGCATACCGAGTTTCAGATTGATCTTGTGCCTGGTACTGCGCCTATTTCGAAGGCCCCGTATCGTATGGCACCATTGGAGTTACGGGAACTGCAGAAGCAGTTGGACGAGTTGAGCGAGCTAGGCTTTATTCGTCCGAGCAGTTCGCCGTGGGGAGTGCCGGTACTCTTCGTAAAGAAGAAGGATGGCTCGTTGAGGCTTTGCGTAGACTACCGCGAGCTCAACAAGGTCACAATCAAGAACAAGTACCCGCTTCCGAGGATCGATGACTTGTTTGATCAGCTGCAGGAGGCGCAGTTCTTTTCAAAGATAGACTTGCGGTCCGGTTATCATCAGGTTCGGGTTCGAGATGAGGATATCCTGAAGACAGCCTTTAGGACGCGATACGGTCATTTTGAGTTCCAGGTCATGTCCTTCGGACTGACCAATGCGCCCGCAGTATTCATACAGTTAATGAACGAGGTCTTCCGTCCGTATCTTGATCAGTTTGTCGTGGTGTTTATTGACGACATCCTGATATATTCGAGGACTCATGAGGAGCATGAGCGACATCTTGAGATTACATTGCAGACCCTCCGTGCACACCAGCTTTACGCGAAGCTAGAAAAGTGTGAGTTCTGGCAGGAGGAGGTGAAGTTCCTCGGCCATGTAGTGACGAGGCAGGGTGTCGCTGTAGACCCCTCGAAGATAGATGCCGTGCGTCAGTGGGATCAGCCCACGAATGCATCCGAGATCCGCAGTTTTCTTGGTTTGGCGGGCTACTACCGACGTTTTATTGAGGGATTCTCTCGCATTGCAGCCCCATTGACCAGATTGACCCGGAAGGGTGCCGAGTTCATTTGGAGCGACGCTTGTGAGCAGGCGTTTATGGAGTTGAAGGACCACCTCACGTCCGCTCCTGTCCTCACTCTTCCCTCTGGGAGTGATGGATTTGTTGTATTTACTGATGCCTCACGAGTTGGCTTGGGTGCTGTCCTGATGCAGCAGGGGAAGCCGGTAGCTTATGCGTCACGACAGCTCAAGGTCCATGAGCTGAACTACCTACGCACGATCTAGAGCTGGCAGCGGTTGTTTTTGCACTGAAAGTGTGGAGACACTATCTTTACGGGGTGAGATTCGAGCTCTTTTCCGATCACAAGAGCTTGAAGTATTTGTTTTCTCAGTCCGAGCTGAACATGAGGCAGAGACGTTGGATGGAACTCCTGAAGGACTACGATTTTGATCTTCAGTACCACCCGGGCAAGGCGAACGTGGTGGCGGATGCCCTCAGTCGTCAGCCGCGAGGCCTGGTGGCGCATATGATGATTCAGGAGTGGAGGATGCTCGAGGATATAGCAGAGTACGACTTTGAGTTTGGTCTGCAGTCATCTATCGTTCAGCTGTCGAGCTTATCGATTCAACCCTCTCTTGTCGCAAGGGTGATCGAGGCTCAGCAGACGGACGAGTCGTTACGGGATTACCGAGCGGAGGTAGCATCTGAGAGTCAGACGGATTGGAAGATTGGTTTTGACGGTGGACTTCGCTTCAGAGGACGATTGTGTGTCCCGGATATTCCAGATTTACGCCGAGAGCTTATGACCGAGGCACATCGATCGCGTTTCTCTATCCACCCTGGCTCGACGAAGATGTATCGCGATATGAGACGCCAGTATTTTTGGCCAGGGATGAAACGCTAGATAGCCAGTTTTGTAGCCAAGTGTGACACCTGCCAGCGTGTCAAGGCCGACCACCAGAGACCCCCTGGTCTATTGCAGCCGCTGAGCGTCCCAATGTGGAAGTGGGAGCATATATCTACCGATTTTGTCTTGGGTTTGCCGAGGACTCAGCGCGGTCATGACGCCATCTGGGTTGTTGTGGACCGTCTGACGAAGTCGTCACATTTTCTTGCGATTCGTGAGACTTGGCATACAGATCGGCTCGCCAAGATGTTCATTGATGAGATCGTGAGATTGCATGGTGTTCCTGTCTCGATTGTTTCAGACCGAGATCCGAGGTTCACGTCTCAATTTTGGAGGAGCTTCCAGAGAGCGATGGGCACTGATTTGCAGCTCAGCACCGCGTATCATCCGCAGACCGATGGACAGACCGAGAGGGTCAACCAGATCCTTGAGGATATGCTTCGAGCTTGCGCGATTGATTTCGCGGGTAGCTGGGACGAGCACCTGCGATTGGCTGAGTTCGCATACAACAACAGCTATCAGGCGACCATTGGCATGGCTCCTTTTGAGGCATTATATGGCAGACCGTGCAGATCTCCGAGTTGTTGGACCGAGGTTGGAGAGCGGCGTCTCCTAGGTCCCGAGCTTGTGCTGCAGACGTCAGAGGCTATCGACATCATCAGACAGAGGATGCGCACAGCTCAGAGCCGGCAGAAGAGTTTTGCTGATCGTCGACGTCGTCCCTTGGAGTTTGTCATCGGGGACTATGTGTATCTCAAGGTCTCACCCATGAAGGGTGTAGTTCGTTTTGGGACGAAGGGCAAGCTTGCCCCGAGATTCATAGGACCTTTCGAGATCACTGGGCGCATTGGCGCTGTGGCTTACCGGCTTGCCTTGCCATCGCAGTTATCTGGCGTCCACAACGTCTTCCATGTCTCTATGTTGAGGAAGTGTGGATCAGACGTCGTTCCTGTTATCGATTGGCAGCCGTTGGAGGTTCGTGAGGACGCTTCTTATATTGAGCAGCCAGTTCGTATCCTCGATCGAAAGGAGCAGGTCCTCAGAACCAAGGTCATTCCCTTGGTGAAAGTACAGTGGGGCCACCATAGTGTGGATGAGGCGTCTTGGGAGCGCGAGGCAGAGATCCGCGAGCGTTATCCCCATCTTTTCGATGATTGATTGTATGATGTATTATGATGCTTGATTATATATGATGTATGTTCCCTATTTCCTTTTTGAGTTATGATTAGTTGCAATGGTAACGTAAATTTCGAGGACGAAATTTTTATTAGGTGGGGAGAGCTGTAAGACCCGTATCCTAATTCGCACTGTTCCGTTGATTCCCGCGACCCTTCTCGTCAAATTCCGGCAATCCACGACTTATGGTTGACGTTGTGCACGACCGTAAGTCGTATCCTATTCATTTGAGACGGCTTAATCCGAGACTTGTATCATTGCGACCGCACCGTCGCCGCGGTTCCAACGCCGCAACTCACGCACCGATCCGATACCCAGACGATGAGATACGGACCCACGTTCAGTTCGAACAAAAACACCGCGCGTTGCAAATCCCAAGGAATCTCTACAAAGTGTCCCATCAATCACATCAATCAATCCCATCAATCACCTCTCATGTCAAGTACAAGCACCCATACTTCCTTTCTCCACAAGTCAAGCAACCACCCAAGTCAACTAACACATCACTTCACCCATCACTCACCTCACCCATCACTCACCTCACATCACTCCATCTCTCATTAATCACACCTCTCTCTCTCATTTCTCAACAATCCAACTCCAAGCAAGAGAGAGCTCACGTCCAAGCTCTCTTCCATGAGAAAGAAGTGATTTTAGTGGCCCACTTCCCATCTCCAAATCCCATCATCCTAGCCATCCATTTCCCATCTCCACCATCAAAGTGAAGCTCTAGGTGACCGGCTATCCAACGGGCCAAGAAGATCAAGAGGTGGGTGCTTCTATAGGGTAGATTTATGTATTTTTATGATGGACCAAGTGAGGCCCATCGATCAATGGTGTGGATCTCACTTGGGACCTTTATTTGTGGCCGATGGACCACTTGGATCATCATGATCGTTCCATGATGGGGCCATTCTCCATGGACCCCATCATGATGTTTATTTCATTTCAAAAAGGTCATCTAGACCGTCCATAACGGTGGAGAATGGATCTCCACCGTTGATTTACATTTTTGATGATCCTTTGTTCAAAGGGGCCCGTTGTTGTATGATTTCATGTAAGGGAGGGCCCATAATGACGGGGACCCTCCATCACAAGCCGTGTCCCACTCTCCATGTCTCTCTCTGTATTTTATTTTTATTTTATTTTATTTTATTTTATTTATTACAAAAGGATGGGGTGGCCCACTTGAATAGATCCCATCCTTATGTATTTATTTTACCCAAGTGGGGCTCACCTTTCACGCCATTCCCATGCCGCCCATCATATGGTGGCCCACTTCATCAGGGCCTACCATTTGAAAAAAAAAAAATATATAATAAATAAAATTATATAACCGTCCAGCGTCCCAGACGCTGGACGTTGTGAAGGAAAAAAAAGAAAAAAAGGAAGAATGAAAGCAAAAAATTTGGGTGGCCTCCTTGCATAGGCCCCACCCTGATGTTTATATCCGATCCGAGCCGTCCATCCTCTTACCCACGGCATTGTAGCCGTTGGGTAGAAGTTTGGAGCTGATCCAATCACCTGGTAGGCCATAGCGTCAAAGGTCGCACCTTTACCATTCAAACATCACTTTCTTAGTTTATTTCACTTCCATGCATAAAAAAAATTCAAACTCTGGACTCATTTGGACGGCCTCTGGCCACTGATCGTAATGGTCGGAGCAGATTTCATTTTAGTGGGCCCCACAGGCGAAAAACTGCGAAAAAACCGCCTTTTCCCAAATCCTTTTTTTTTAAAAAACGAGCAGCAGAGGTGCTGCTGCCTCTGCCCATGTCAGACGCCCCAGCGGCGGGCGATCAGCGGACGCAAAAAAAAAAAAAAAAAAAAAAAAAAAGGGGGGGGGGGGGTCCCACGGCTGTTAGTGTGGGCCCCACCTTAATGTTTACTTATCATCCGATCTGCCCATAAGGTGGCCCACCCTCTGAGGTGGGCCCTCTCCAAAAATGAGGCACATCCAAAGCTCAGGCGGCCCACACCACAAGAAACAGTGGTGATTAAATTCCACCATTGAAACCTTTTTGGGGTCCACACAAGTTTTGGATCAAGGTGAAATCTGTTTTTCCTATTCATTCAGGTCTGCATGACCTTATCAATGTGTTGGATGGAAAATAAATATTATGGTGGGCCCCACATGGGACCCACAGTGATGTGGTGCTTGCAATCCACCGTCCGTACGGACGGTGGAGCCCACTGTATATATGTGTGGGTGTGTGTGTGCGTGTGTATGCATGTGTGAGTGCATATGTGTGTGTGCGTGTGTGTATGCGTGTGTGTGTGCATGTGCAGATATATATAACAACATATATATATATATATATATATATATATATATATATATATATATATATATATATATGTACATATAATATTATATCACATATATTGTTTATAAATTATATATTAAACACAATATGATTGTGATGGTGGGCCTTCATGTGACCCCCGCCATGATGCATATGTTGCATCTAAACCGTCCATTTATTGGTTGTTGTAAAATTATTTCATGGCTTGTGCCAAAATGAACTAGATCTATGGTTCAAATGGGCCACCATGGTATGTGTATAGGGCCGTGTTGACCCATTATTGGCCATTCATTTAGGCCCACCTTGGTGCACATCTAAGACCATGGGATTAATCCCATTTGGCATGTGTAATGTCCATGGGATTAAGCCCATTTGGCATATCTAGAGCCCATGGGTTTCGGCCCATTTGATATATACAATGCCCATGAGATCCGGCCCACTTATTCTATATAAGGCCACGGGATCTAAGCCCATTTGGTACATATAAAGCCATGGGATCAGGCCCATTTGAAGTTCATGGGGCGCAAATGGAATGGCCCATTGGACATATTTAAAACTCATGTGTGTAGTCCCACTTTGATGTATTTCATGGCCCATGAGTCATAGACCATTGCAATGTACATAAGGCTCCTTGGCGAGGCCCATTAACGTAGCCATTTGAGGAATGTAAGGCCCACGCAATTCGGCTCATTTGATATATCCAAGGCCCAGGGATCGAGGCCCAATGGATGTCCTTAGGGTCCATTGCAATGTACGTCTATCATGGATCGTGAAATGATATTTATGGTAAGTCGTGCCTAGAAAACAATGTTGGTTTGACGTCCACATTGTATGTACAATGTTGGTTAAATGTCCGCATTGTAACCTTCTTTAGGACCCATTGACAGGTCCATAACCGTTGCTATTCATTGCCTCATAACATGCTTAGAATAATCCCATGACTCATGCCCATACGCATCATATGTATGCTTGATATGAGTAATGACTGATCATAGCATACGCCATTGGGCAGACCATCTATGGGGCTCGTTATGTGACTGAGCACCCCACATGATCGCGCAGTACGCGCTGGATTGCTGCATGTTTTGACAGCGTGATTCATGCATCTCGCATACGTATGACTTGATCACTGCACGCCCTAGCGACATCAGGGTCGTGGCTCCACAGGTACATCGTGGATGGCCGTATTGGATACCGGAAATGCATATTCTAGCACTGTGGGCACTTAAGATGTCCTTGGGTGAGAGTCCCAGAACCTTTTTGGTACCAGGAGATGCTCCAACGTCTAGACCGAGTGGATACACGAGCGTCTGAGTGCCGAATACCAGTAGGCCGCGTCTCCCACTGTGTCGTGGTCGGTTGGAAGGGGGTGTGGCCTTATCCGCCTGAGTGAGAGGGGTATAAGCTAGGCTGAGTTTGACTAGCTCGCAAATGAGTCCGCTATCGACGAGCCGGGTAGGTATTGGCATACTACTGGTCAGGCGGATAGTGAGGTCTTATCCGCTTGCTTGACTGTGCAGCTAGGGAGGTGGCAGTCTCTGCATGTGTATTGGACCCCGGTGATGTCCAGAGAGGAACTGTACTGATATACGCATTTGAGGAGTACCGACTTGCTTGGATTGCATTTCGCATATGACATTTGGCTATGTAGGCCTTGCATTGCATCGGTGTGGCCGATGGCGTTCATATCTCGCATCATGCCTTACATTACACAGCCTTGGTATATTCATGGACTTACCGCATACTTCCGCATTGTTCTGATACTGTACACTTGGCGTTTGCCTTACGCACACACTTACACCACCCTCTAAGCTTTTGTAAGCTTATGCACGATAGTTGCGTGCAGGTAGCGTTGGACGACAGCAGCGCTGAGACAGGAGTGCACATCAGGACCTTTTGGAGCTTTTTGATCACCTTGTATTTCCCTTCCTGCATTGTACTTAAAATTGTTGTTATAGTGGATATGTGGTGATGTTGTTTTGTGACTTGGTTATGTCTGTGGTTATGCTCCTTTACAAAAAAAAATTCATTCTGAAAATCCTCCTTGTAGGATCCCAGGATCGGAATCTGGCATTAGATTATCAGAAGCCGAGAATGGGGCACTACGGAGGCTGTCGACACCGGATTCGGCAATCGGGATTCATGTGAATCCGATTTTCGAGTTTGGGGCGTGACATTGAGTAGTTAGTTTGTATCATTGATCAGAAGGAATAAATCCTCCGAACTAAGCTCATTCCCTTTGTGAAGGTTTAGTGGGGTCACTATTCTATTAATGAAGCATCTTGGGAGTGTGAGACTGAGATTCGAGAGCGTTATCCTCATCTCTTTGATTATGTTGTCTATGATTTTATATGATGATGTTAAGTTTCCATTTCCCTTATGAATCTTATCTAATTGTGTTATTAGTGTAAATTTCAAGGATGGAATTTTTATTAGGAGGGGAGAGCTATAAGGTCCTTATCCTAGTCTGTATCATTCCTTAGGCTTCTATGATCATTCTCGTTGAATTCCAGTGACTCGCGATGCTTAAATAGCATTTGCACATAACTTTGAGTTGCACCATTTCAACCCAAATTGGCTCGACTAAAAACTTATACCCTAGCGATCGTGTCGTTGCTGCGGTTCGAACATCGCATCTTGCGCGCCGATGTGATACCTAAACCAGGAGTTGTGGGCACATATTTATTTCAAAGAAAATGCCACGTGTTGCAAATCCCAAGAGAATCTCTACCACCTTTCACATCAATCAATCAATCACAAGTCAAGTACATAACCCATCCCTCTCTTACACAAGCCTTACCCAAAGTCAACTCTCTCTCTCTCTCTCTCTCCATCCATCCCTTTCTCATCCAAAATTCAACCAACCCCATACCCTCTATGTCATTTTCTTACAACATCCATTCCACTCATCCCGTCTTTCTTACAATACCCTCTCCTCTCTCACTCTCTCCACCATTTCCCAAGCTTCCATGAGAGAAAAGCTCTAAGGAGAGAAAAGATCAAGGCCCACTTCCTACCGCCCTCATCTCACCATTCAATCCTTCAAACTTCATCATCCACCCTTAAAGAAGAAGCTTAGTAGCTAAGGAGTCTAAGGAGCTAAAGAAAAAGACAATCGGTGGGTGTTCGTAGGATTAGATTGTGATTTTTGTGATGGACCAAGTGGGGCCTACCGATTGATGGTATGGATCCTATTTGGGACCTATCTTGATGTATGTATTGTAATCCTGGGAGGGCTCATAGTTGCGGAGCCCTCCATCTCTTGATTCTCTCTCTCTCTCTCTCTCTCTCTCTCTCTCTCTCTCTCTCTCTCTCTCTCTCCTTCTTCTTCTTCTTCTTCTTCTTCTTCTTCTTCTTCTTTTCTTATGATTAATAATGATATGTGTGTGGCCCACCCTTATGCACCCTACCATGAAGTATGTATTCTATATCCAAGCCGGCCACTCATGGAGCCCACCTTCCCGATGTCTAACAGGTGGCTAGACAGTCCAGCGCTGCTGGTACTGTCCAACAAACCTGGATGAAAGGAAAATACAAATATAAGCTTATTCTATGCTGAGGTGGGCCACACGTGTGGACCCACCTTGATGATTACCTTGAAGAGGTTTGGCTGGAGCACCACACACAACTATTTAGCTACTGTACTTGATGTTAGCAGATCATGGGCTGATCATAAGGTACATGTTAAATCCCAATTGTCCGTCCATTACTGGACGGTGGGACCCACCCTACACGTGTGGGACCTCCACCGTCCAGTTGGACGTGGGACCCCTTAGATGTATGTATTCTGCATCTACACCATCCATTTGGATGGTGCTACACGGGATGCACCGTGAGGCATGGGTCGTATCCACCCCGTCTGTTTGTTGGACGGGTGGGGCCCACCTTGATATGTATAGTCTATATCTGCACCGTCCAGCTCTCTGGACGGTGGGCCCTGATCACGAGGTATGTTTTATATCCAAACCATTCATTCGTGTGGGACGCACATGTGATGTATATGTCTTACCTCCACATCGTCTAGTGGTCTGGATGGTGGGGGACCACTATGATATATGTGTTTTACATTTAGGCCATCCATCCAAGGCCTAGAAGCTGATGTTTCAAACAAGAAGCAAATGCATTTGATTTGGGAAATTATCTTATTCAAATGTAACAAAAAAAGAGTCTATTAAGAACAATCATCATATTATCGATACCGAGTTTATTTACATCCTCGAGTATCCCTTGATTCTAAGATAGATTATTTAGAAATACAGAAATTAACAAAGTTCAAGTGTCAAAGCCGGATGTCAAATTTGGTAGCACTTCGACTCGTGGTTTGATCATCTCTTTAAGATGAATATTGTGCAGATTCGATCAACTAATTTCTCTTTTTGAAGCTTGAATAAAAGTGGATATAGATATTGATTATTCCGACAGTATATTAGCTCTTGATCATTATAGATTGTAGGATGGTCTGGTTGTGCGGACCCGCACAACTGACATGGTTTGTGCGGGTCCGCGTAAGCCATCGACTTCTCCTCCCTCCTACCTTCAGTCTTCTCTACTGCGATCCGATCAAATGAAGGGGGGAAGGGGGTATTTATAGGCCTCCACACGATCTTAATGCCATGGGACTCACCTTTCATCAATCTTAAGAGTTCATGGAAATCATGTCCTGAAATCAGTTGTGTGAACCTGCACAATTGGTATTTGGGTTGTGCGGATCTGCGCAATCAATATCGTTCACGTGGACCTGCGCAAACTACCCCAAAGACATTTGTTCTTCTTCTTTTCCCTTTTCCTTTCTACTTTTTATCTTCTTTTCTTCAATCCTTTCTTCATATTTTTGTCCCTCAACAGATGCCCCCTTGATCCTTTCTTTGTTTGTCCGAAAAATCAAAGAAAAGGATCAATTTCTTACCCTAACAGGGTTTGTGCAGGTCCGCGCAACCAAGACCTGCATACCATGCTCGGCCATGTGCAGTATAAATACCCCGAACTCCACTTACTCTACACTTTACTTCAGCCTATAGCGAACCTCTGTCTCGCCGATTCTCCCCTGCGCAACCACTTTCAGTTGCACGGACCCATGCAACATTTCTTCTATTCGCGCAAGGCTTTTGATAGTTGCACTGCTCCGCGCAAGAGACTTTGATTGCGGAAGTCCGCACAATCTAGAACTTTGGTAAATTTTCCAGCTTTTGATCCTTTCTCCAGGACTTAGAAATTATTGACCCTTCTTCCCCATGGCTCGTATCAAGCGAACCTTTCATGCTGTAGACCTTCCGACTGAGAAACCCTCTTATTAGAATTTTCCAGACCCATCTTCCTTCTGTCCTTCCCCTTCCTCAGATCAACCAACAACAAAAAGCATTAAAACCACTGCCTGTAATCCCTCATACTATAAGGAACCCGTGCTACCAACCTTCAACTTCATCAAACGTATTTCCCCCTTACCCTCTCTTATTCATCGTGCAATTACGATGGGAGACATAGAACGAACTAGAAAGCAGGGTCGAGAATATGACGGGGATGAGTTGCGCGGACCCATGCAACTGTACACTTTACTTCAGCCTATAGCGAACCTCTGTCTCGCCAATTCTCCCCTGCGCAACCACTTTCAGTTGCGCGGACCCATGCAACATTTCTTCTATTCGTGCAAGGCTTTTGATAGTTGCACTGCTCCATGCAAGAGACTTTGATTGCGGAAGTTCGCACAATCTAGAACTTTGGTAAATTTTCCAGCTTTTGATCCTTTCTCCAGGACTTAGAAATTATTGACCGTTCTTCCCCATGGCTCGTATCAAGCAAACCTTTCATGCCGTAGACCTTCCGACTGAGAAACCCTCTTATTAGAATTTTCCAGACCCATCTTCTTTCTGTCCTTCCCCTTCCTCAGATCAACCAACAATAAAAAGCATTAAAACCACTGCCTGTAATCCCTCATACTATAAGGAACCTGTGCTACCAACCTTCAACTTCATCAAACATATTTCCCCCTTACCCTGTCTTATTCATCGTGCAATTACGATGGGAGACATAGAACGAACTCTAAAGCAGGGTCGAGAATATGCCGGGGATGAGTGGTTGAAAACAACCGCACACATTTGCACGAACAGCTAAAGACCTCTTATTTGAGAAGATACTCCTCCCGCTTATTGTTGTAAGAAGATTCACCCAAAAAAGGCTAAGGAATTCGAGGAGAAGATTAAAGTACATAATAAGAAGAAACTTCAAAATTTGTGGGAATCAATCAGAGTAATCGAGGCCATTATGAAATTTGATAATCCGCACTCAGAAGGCATGACCGTGATTCCCATCAACCTTCACCACAACTAGTCTATGCTCGATTGCAAGCTGAGGGACCACATAGATGAAGAGAAACTAATGTATACTGCTTTGTGGTCGTCAAGAGAACCACACATCCTTGAGGGGATATTGTTAGCACATAAACCATGGTAATGCATCGGCGAAGTTCATTCGATGATTTTTCTCACCCCTTTTCATAATCCCTACAACCTATTCCCCACGTATTTCTATGAAATAGTCCAGCAACGCTTCCGGGATTGTGAACAACTTTGGGGACCTGAAGAATTCTGAATGAGGGGTCTCCTAACTTCACGACGCAATTATTCAGACTGGACGGAAGCCATCTTGTAAAAACATGCAAGTATACTTGCTAAGATAGGCTTGTATGATGCCATAAAAGTTATGTCTCAGTACTTCTACAAAGAACCGACTGTGATAAAGGGCTTCCTCGTGTATTGGTCTCCTACCACCAACTCCTTCCACCTACCAGTAAGTGAGATGAGTATCACACTATGGGACCTCCATTGGATGGCGGGCCTTTCACTGACAGGAAATTTTTATGATGAATTCGTCCTATCTATTAAGGAATTGGCCTTTGTTTCTTCCCCTAATCGCAAGCCTTCTATTTCCGAAACCACCATCGAATTCTTCAGGGAAATGGAAAATTTTCCAAACATTCACAAGCTTTTTCCTCTATAATGGCTTGCACATTTTTCCAGGGCTCTCAGGTATCTTTTAAGTTTAGGAATCAAATCTCCCCTCCCCCCCTTTTTATATACATTTCTTCACACTAATCTTTTACTTTTCTTTGCAGATTCTGCGATTGTCGATCTTAAGAACTAATGGAGCTTCGCAACAACATCAAGGAAAGGGTAGAATACAGCTTATTCGGGGAACTCACGGCCTTCTTAGCCTATTGGCTGAGCATTGTGGTACTTCCAAGTTCAAAATGGGCAGACGTTGTTTTCCCTATAGTCTTTGTTGTTGTTGGCGATTTGGCAGAAGGCCACAAGTATTCTCTTGCACCTCTAGTGTTATGCTATATTTATAGTGTCCTTTGTTTTTGCTAAAGACTTAGAGGGGGAGTTCCGGATCATTGGTCATCAGGAAGTCGATGGTGTTGCACACTATGTTTATGATCTAGGGATAGGGTAGGTGAAGATCCCTGGATGTATGAACGGCGTAAACCAACTGATGTACGATCAAAGTTGGGAGGCAGATTTTTATCCCATTGGCTATTGAATACACTATCATGGTCATGAAACCTGTGAGATCGGACCGGTTGGTACTTCTAGGATAAATGTTTGTGGCAAAGATACCATGCAAAACTCAAAATCGTGGTTCTATGTACCTAGATTTCAACGCATTTTGTTGATACCAAGGAATGTCTCTACCATGACAGATGCATTTAATAACCATAGACTGAATTTTAACATTTTCGAGGTCCATTTCAGGGAGACCTTCTGGTGTCATTGTCAGCTCGAGGATGTTTGCCATTGTAGCAGGAGTGATCAGCACATCATCACCATCAAGAGAGACCATGATATAAGGAGGATCAGATATGGGTGAGTGACAAGCGGCAAGAAAGTTGTGTGTGTGTTCAAGATGACACAGCCCACTGAAGTTAAGAATAGGCAACCAATCGATTGCAGCAAATAGGGATTCCAGGTTATACAGTTTTAAACAATCCTTATCTACCTTCCTCTCATGAATGAGCTTCCTACCCATGTATTTAGCTGGAAGTGGATTTGCTCTACTTAGAGGAGGTGCCGGTGTTTCGGACTGGGACCTACCACGTGAAGTTTGTCGTGACATCTGACGAGTGGGGGTCCCACGTTTGGGAGCTCTTGCTCTCTCTTTTGAAGCAAAGATCTTTCACCGAGAGGCTCTAGAGGACTCCCCAGGACTCAACACCATTTCTTTGTCCTTACCCATAAAGACAGATTTGGGAAGAATAGACAAAATTTCTCTTTTAAAGAAACTGAAAATACTCGACCAAAAACAAAGATAGAATCTGGAATGGAAGGAATGGAAGGATAATACCACTTCTCGAGGAGCTTCCGGGACCCAATATGGACTTCCGGCTAAGGGGATGAGCAGAGAAAAAATGGAATGCCCTTTTTTGAAAAATAAAATTTTTCCACTTGATCGTCTTTTATCGGGCAGCAGTCTTCGATATCATCCACCAGTGTTTCGATGATATCGATGTAACTCCCCTGATGTTATCGAGACCGTCTTCGATATCATTCTCGATCATATGGCTTTTCACATTCCAAAGAGGCATCGATGATATTGACCCTTGATCGATTAATTGAGAATGACTTATTGATAGACATCGAGGATGAATAATTTTCATTTTTCCACACTTACATAAATTCATGTATAGAATAGAATATCTTTGAATCAGTATACACAACAAAATTTTGTACAAGCATTGTACAAATAAAAATTATAAACATTTGGATGTTTATATACAAAAAGATTGAGGTGAGGAACCTCAGATATATCATTCAGAGCTCAAAAAAATTGAATCATTTAACAAATATCCAGATCTTGATGCATGACCTGGTCTACTCTTTTCATGCTTAATATTTTAGGGTATATTAATAGAGTGAGTTATCAGACAATTCAACTTTTCTTTCACTATCCATTTTGAGACAGAATTCTTTACTGTGGTAGATTTATTTTTCATGTTTATCTTACCCACTTTATCCACTGACTCCTTTATTCTGTCATTCATTCTAGGTGGTGATGGATGAGTATTTTTTTTAACCAATCTCTTAGGTGGACTTTTAACATTCTGTATTTCTCTAGTTGGTTTGAATTTACCAATATGATTTTGGCTAGAGTTATGTGGAGTCCTTTTAGATGTCAAGCATTCAAACTTATAATGACCCAAATCACCACATAAATGACAAACTGTAGTAGTTCTTGTATTACTACCTGAAGTAGCAGATTTTTTAGATATTGGTGCTGCATTTTCAGTTCTCATTTTAATTTTATCATATCTTAGGCCACTCTTGTCTTTTCATCGTCTTCCCATCCCTAACAATTTTTCTAGCTTTTCACCACTCTGGGAAAATTTATAGTTTATTTCAGCAAATTTTTTAGATTTCTCTAAGTCAAAATGGAGTGTGTGATTCTCATTCTGGAGGTGCTCATTTTCATCTTCTAATAATTCAATTTGTTTTCTAAGCATTGATGATTTAGTTTTTAGGAATAGATTGACTCTTTCCAACTTATCATTGTCTAAATGATATTACTGTAAATCATTGATTAGATGTGTATTAATTTTCAAGGTTTTGTCCAGATCTTTTTGCAGTAATTCCTTTTTATTTTCAAACATTCCAAGTCTTTTAAGGATGTGGATGCTATGAATATAGAGTTGATTGTAAGCATCCTGTAGTTTATCATGTTCTTCTTCTTCTTCCTTTTTAGTTTCTTCATTATCTGATGGAAATGATTCAGTGGCTTGTGGTTCTTTCTTGTTCTCAGATTCAATGAGAGTGATTTAAGCAGTGGAGACCATAAGAATTTTCAAGGTTTTCTAGTCGTCATCACTCTCTGAGTCACTAGATTCTAAGTTTGGCTCTTCTGTATCATCCCATGTGGTAGCCATTGCCTTGCCTTTAGATTTTCTGTTTGGGCATACAGTTGACAGGTGTCCAAACTTTTGACAGGTATAACATTGTGGTTCTTTGGCCTTTTTGTAGAAGATCTATTGTCCATCTTTCTTCCTTTAAATAAACGACCACGATTTTTGTGAAATTTTTTTTTGAATCGTTGAGCCAATATAGCCACTTCCTCATCTTTATCTTCTCTTTCACTTTCAATGTCCTCATTTGTTGTTTTCTTTGATGTTTTGAGGATAATATTTTTGAATTTTTGGGTTTGTTTGAAGTGTAGTTTAAATGTTTATAGGGAACCTACTAGTTCTTTTACTTTCATTTCGTCTATGTTCCTATATTCTTTAATGGTTGTTACTTTAGGATTGAACCGTTTGGTAGGGATCTTAGAATTTTCTTACAGATTTTAGGTACTGGAATTCTCTCCTAATCCACACATGGAGTTGCAAATGATATTCAACTTTATGAAAAACTCCATAAATGTCTCATGCTCTTCCATTTTGAGACTTTCGAACTATGAAGTCAAGAGTTGCAGTTTAGTTCTTCACAGTGCTTGCACCTTCATGGGTTGTTTCTAACAAATCCCATGCTTCCTTGAATGTCTTACACATACTGATTTGATTAAAAATATCTTGGGACATAAAACAGTAGATATCATTCATAGCTTTGGCCTCAGCAGTTTGGTTCCCTTTATCGAATGTTGTCCACTTCTCTTTAGATTTTGGTTTGGTGATATTTGTGCTATTATCAAGTACTATTTGTTCAGATGGTGGCACATATCTTCTTTCAACTATATCCCAAACATCATGATCCAAGGATCTCAGAAAGTAGTGCATTCTAGCTTTCTAGTATGCATAATTTGATAAATCAAATACTGGAGGTCTAGAGACCGATGAACCATCTCCTTTGGCCATATTCCTAACTTCAGTCAAGATCACTCTCTAGGCGATGAAGCCTTTAAAGAGAGACTCGCTTTGATACCAATTGAAATTACGGTAAAGACTGCTTTAGTTGAAGTATGAATATGCCAATATGTCCTAAAGGGGGGTGAATAAGACTTATTAATAATTTTATGCCAATTTAAAATCGTATCACACTAATCCTAACAACAAACATATATTAGGATTGCTCAAGAGTAACTCTACTGGCTTCTAAGCCTGGTAGAGGATCTAATCACAAACTATTTGAGAGATGAACAATATGTAAACTAGTTTATGATGGATATGATTGTGTGTGTGTGAGGTGTGATCACAGATAATCAGAAATGAAAATATTAAAGGAAATCACACAAGAAAATAAAGAGAAATCTCAAACACAGACATTTTTATAGTGGTTCGACTACTTGTCTACTCCACTCCCGGTAACCACACTCAACCCTTGAGTGTACTGGATTTCACTAAGGAGGTTTTCCATGGTTCACCCCAAACCTAAGATTTTAAATCGGGTTCACCTTTAACCTTTACAACCTACACCTAGGCTGACTATTATGCTCTCACGAGCAAGGGTCAATCGACGCACCCACTTTTAGGCACACTGGCCAAGGATCTTCGATAAGACCTTAATGGAGGTTTCACTTAGTTCACCTCGAACCCAAGGCTTTAGACAAGTTCACCTTTAATCGGAAGTTTATGCTCTCCACAGAGCAAGGGTCAATACTACGTACCTACCACGTACACTCCTGTCGGAGGCCTCCTAAAGGACTTGCAAGGGTGAGAAACACCTCAAACCCAATTCTACAAAGGAATGATCACAAGGGTCCTCTAGACTCTGATAACTTATAGATAAGCAGATGAGTCCCTTTTTGCTCTTTGTTAAAGATCTCATCCTTTGTTGATGAAAAATCTTTTGCTTCCTTGAACCGTAACTCATAAGATATACCGATGCATGGCGATGGGTTGAGTCAAGGTTATAATGGAATCCTACTCTCAAATATTTTCCTATAAAGGAGATAGAGTGATTTCAATCATCTATACATTCAAGGCATCCTAGCTTAATGATTTTCCATTAAGATGGTAACTGGAGGATCACTGAATGCAGAAGTTCATTCCCCAATCCACTCTATTGAATATCAATGATGAGGGTGGATTGGAGGATGAACTTCCTTGAGAGAAAGGGCTTTGGGTAAATGATTTAAGGTTAAACATTGAAAAGCACTCTCTTCTTTCTCTCACAACAACTAAAGACAAGCTCTCTATATATAGGCAAAAAGTTCCAATGAATATAAAATGATCACAATTATGACAGAATTTGATATCATCAAGCAAGGTCGATATCATTGAGCATATACTCTCGATTACATCGACTGGCCGCTCGATGACACAAACTCAAATGTTATACACTTTTGGAACTTTTTCCCTATTGGTCGAGGGCATTGAAATACGTGTTAATGTCATTAAATTTTAAACTCTGATATTATTGATACAAGGATCGATTCCTAGACATTTGAAAAATGAGAGAGACTTGTTTTGAAATTTTTCAGGTCAAAAGATATGATCGAGGTATACTCGATATCATCGGAATTTGAATGACGATGATATCGAAGGTCATATCGATGCATCGATAAATCCATAGATTTTATCAGTGAGTTTGCTGGACAGTTTATGTCCTTTCTTGATGTAATTAATCTGACCTTGATATCATCGATATTTGAATATCGATTTTATCGAGTGACCCTCGATCTGAAATAAAAAAACCACCTAAAAAACTGTTGCTAGAAAAACTGTGTCCAAGACCGATATCATCGATGGTCTTCCGATATCACCAGTTTTTGAATTTCGAGGATATCTTGGGGCACATCGATATATCAAAGGTCTATATGATTTTCTAATAAAAAACATAGACACAAATATTCTATTGTCAATTATATCGAGTCTACTTCGATAAACTCGACTTTTAAATATTGATGATATCGATAGGGGTATCGACACATTGATAATTCTGTTCAGATGGATATGCGGTTGCTAGATATCTTTAGTCCGCATTTCGATGGTATCGATGGATCATCGAGGACATTGACATCACTTCTCGATTGTATTGAACCTGATATCGATAAATCGATGAGCTAGAAAACTTAGAGATTTTTTAATTTTTGTAAAAAAGTTTTCTAACTCAAAAACCCTATGATTTTCTAACCAATTTTAAGGGTTTTATTTACCTAGTGTTTTGAAACATGGGATGTGAGGCTTTGATTTACTTGTGGCGAGTTCGGGCACACATCCGATTGAGGCAGACAACTGATTGATCTTCATATGGAGTTTTTCTGTCTAGTTGACTTAACACTCACGCTAATTGGCAAACCAGGGCACTTTCATAACTTGATCTTTTTCTTCTTTCACCAATCGTATGCGCGATGCCCCCAAGATTCTCCACCGATTAATGAATTCTCTGACCAATTCATCCTTTCTTTAGTGAATAGAAGCTAAACCATGAATGACTCCTTTAAGAGATAATTTGACAAATTCTGAATCATAATGAAAAATTCTGAGTGAATCCACCGCTACCGGTCGTTCACTTATTATAACAGCTTTCCTTTTATCTCTCTTAATTTCAATAGGTTCCTTGAAAATGTGGTATCCAGAGTCACTTTCTTATCTTGTTTTTCAGCCTTTTTCATTATTATTTTTCCTTGTTTTATCATTCTCTGCAACATGTCTTTTAGTGTAAAACAATTTTCTATCGGATGCCCAGCATAACGATGATAACATCAATATCTCTTATCTTTAGTCATTTTGAATAGTTCCAACGGCTAGCAATTGTTCCATTATTGGTACGACGTCTTCTCTTTCAAAATCATATTCTTTGTGATAATCATTCGATCGAGTTCGTTTATCGTTTACTTGATTTTTGTATAGGTCTGAATCTTCTCTTTTTCTAACCTCTCACTTGTTGTAGAAAGTACTTTTCTTTCATTCATGAGAAACAGTATTCACTAATAGTCTACTCAATCCCCTTTGGTCTACTCTGCTTTGAAATATTGGCATCTTTCTAGTCATCAATTCTAAAGCATGCGCCTTTATTGCCAATTGTTGGAAAGTTTTGGTACTAGCCCTTGTGAGTCCGAATGCGATTCATGTTTCTATGAAATTTAAGAAAAAATTTACTTGTTCTTTGTCTTTGAATAACTGTTTGCAAGAAGCTCCCAACGTTTTCCACCTGTCTATGAATTTCTCTACTGGCTCTCCTTGTCTTTATTGCACTGAAGCTAACTCTGCAATACTAACATCACGTTCTGAAGAGAAGAAGTTTGACATGAAGGCATCCTGCATTTGTTCCCAAGTGCGTATCGATCCTGGAGCTAGGCTAGAATACCATCAGAACGCTTTGTTTGTCAAGGATGATCCGAACAATTGTAGACAGTACTATGCTATCGTAGAGAAATTTCCCATACTAGTAATAAAATGCATTAAATGCCCCTCTGGTGACCCCTCTCAATTAAAATTTTAAAAATCTAGATGCTTGAAATTGGCTGGGAACGGGATGTCTTCTACTTCTCATGGATATGGCGTTCGATATCTAAATCGACCAACATTTTCGCGTTCTCTTTCCACCCTGACAGCTTCCTTAACTTGTCATACTTTCTCTTGAGTTATAGCCCTTACTGCTGGAGCAGATTCGAGTGATCCTACCCCCTGTGGCTAAAAACCTTCAGGTTGACATTCTTATTCGTTCTTTGTCCCCATCTTCGGAGGATCCGTTATATGGGCTATATTGTGCGCAAGAGCTGCCAAGGCTTCTCTGAGATTTTTACATTCTTCCATCAACATTTTCTGTGCTTATGCCATTTCATTCATATTGTCTTCTGTAGTCGGCGTAGTCCCCTAATCGGTTCTGGCCATGTGTACTGTAGCTTCCATACTTCCTGATGAAACCGTATTCGGCATGGAATAAGAATGAGTTAATGTAATGGGGCTTACTAGGAGGGGAGTCCTATTTGATTTTTTCGTACTTCCACTATAACCGATCGATCGAGATGTCACAGAAGTAGGTGACTCTATGTGTAATGCTTTTCCCTTTTGTTCTTTCGTCCATCGGACCCTTAGAGCAATTAAGGCTAGGAAGTTGCGCGATGCTAACTGTGGGATTGTATGCTCAGGATATATGGCAGGAGGGGCCAATTCAGGATTCTTTCTAGCAGCGTTCTATCTTATCTTTCCCTTAGTTTGTGTCGAAGGTAGACTTGTTCTAAAGTTTCTCGTATTTTGAAACCTACTTCTTTAAAATGTCACGACAGTCCAATTCTCGCCATCTTCTAGTATTCGAGGTGAAGCAGATACGACTCCAACCATCATATGAGCTGACTCATTTTTACCTTCTAGAGACTGAGTCTCGCACTTCAGTTGCTGGTCTGTGCATATTCCACCATAAATCCAGTTGCAGTAAAATATAAGTTTATCTTCATCGCCGAGTTTGCCATTTGATTGTAGCTTATAACCTTGTCTTTTTACCTTCAAAATAAAACATAAATTTGTAATCATTATTTGGATAATAACATAATCTATCTAAGAGATGATGGGGAGGATGTTTCCACTGAGAGTTGCCATTTTGACGTAAAAAAAGAGGCCAAACTACAATGAAAGTTCTATAACTATCTCAATGCTATCATTAAATAAGATAAAATTCCCCAGCAGAGTCGCCATTTTGTTTCGAACAAGAAACAAATGCATTTGATTTGAAAAATTATCTTATTCAAATGTAACAAAGAAATAGTCTATTAAGAACAATCATTATATTATCCATACTGAGTTCATTTACATCCTCGAGTATCCCTTGATTTTAAGATAGATTATTTAGAAATAAAAAAAATAACAAAGTTCAAATGTCCAAGCCGGATGTCAAATTTGGTAGCACTTCGACTCGTGGTTTGATCATCTCTTTAAGAGGAATATTGTGCAAATTCAATCAATTGATTTCTCTTCCTGAAGCTTGAACAGAAGAGGATATGGAGACTAATTATTTCGGTAGTATATTAACTCTTGATCATTATAGACTGCAGGGCAATCTAGTTGCGCGGACCCACGAAACTGACATGGTTTGCACGAGTCCGTGCAAGCCATCGGCTTCTCCTCCCTCCTACCTTCAGTCTTCTCTATCGCTCTGCTTCTTCTCTAAAATCTTCGATCCGATCAAATGAAGAGGGGAAGGGGATATTTATAGGCCTCCGCATGTGCGAGACCTTATTCTTGGTGCCATGGGACCCACCTTTCATCAAGCTTAACCGTTCATGAAAATCATGTCTTAAAATCAGTAGTGTGAACCCGCGCAACTGGTATTTGGGTTGCATGGATCCGCGCAATCTATATCGTTTGCACGGACCCGTGCAAACTACCCCAAAGACATTTGTTCTTCTTCTTTTCCCATTTCCTTTCTACTTTTTAATCTTCTTTTCTTCAATCCTTTCTTCTTATTTTTGTCCCTCAACAGCTGAAGTACAAAATAATAATAATAATAATAATAATAATATATTATAATATATAATACTATGGTGGGCCCCACATGGGACACACCTGATGGGAAGTTGATTGGTTTGTGTACTTCACATCAACTATATAGCTGACATATTGAAGTCAGCAAGTTCCGTGGGTCCCACTTGATGCATGTATATCACCCTATGCCATCCATTCACCTAGATGGGACTCATCGCATGATGTATGTGTTACATCCAAACCGTCCATCTGCTGGGTCATAGTAGCTATATAGCTGATGCAGTGACATCAACAAGAGTGGGCCTGATCATGAGTTATGTGTTAGATCCAAACTGTCCATCTATTGGATGAGCTCATCTTAAGGATTAAGACTAAAAATAAGACAGATCTACCTATCAGGTGGACCACACTACAAAAATCAGTAGAGGATTGAACGTTTACCATTGAAACCATTCGGGGGTCACATAAGATCTAGATCAAAATGAGATTTTTTTTTTTTTTTCCTTTTAATTCAGATCTTTGTGACCATATGAACAGATTGGATGGAAACTAAATGTTAACGTGGCCCTCGTGAATTGTTAACGGTGAAAATCATTATCTCCACTATTATTTGTGGTATGGTCCAGATGATCTTTCGATATGATTCATTTTTTGGGTAATGCTTTAAAATGATCTCTAAATATAGATGAATGGTGCAGATAGTCCAGTTAGGACGATGGGTCTCACTTGATGTATATAAAGTCTATTGTCATGGCCATTGTGATGTGGTCCAATGCGATGTATGTGAGGCCCATGAGTGAGGCCCGGATGGTGAGGTACAATGTGATGTATATGAGGCCCATGAGTGAGGCCCAATGTGATGTATATGAGGCCCATGGGACATGGCCCATTGTGATGTATTCGAGGCCCGTGGGATGTGACCGATTGTGATATATTGAGACCTATGGAATGTGGCCCAATATGATGTATATGAGGCCCTTGTATGAGGCCTAATGTGATGCATGTGAGGCCTATGAGTGAGACCCAATGCGTTGTATGTGAAGCCCTTCTATGAGGACCAAAGTGTTGTATATGAGGACTGATGTGATGTGTGATTCCGCCATGATGTATGTAATAATGTTTATGATAGGCCATGCCTTAGGAGCAATGATGGTTTGATGTCCACATTGTAAGAGTAATGATGGTTTGTAAGTGCTATAGTTTATAGCCCCTTGTTATTGTCAAATTTGTGGTGATAAAGACACTGCTTTGAAGCTATATATGTGATGAAAAAAAGATCCATTCAAGACATGAAGAATCATGATGATAGTCAAACAAGATTAGCTTCGATAGACAAGAAAAGCTTTCAAGTTCAAGATCTCAGAAGCTTTCAAGTTCAAGATCTCAGGCTTAAATATACTCAAAGGTCACTTGTCTTCAAGTTTCAATGTACTTGCTTCACTATTGAGGTATGACTGACCTTAGGTTGACCTTTAGAGTAGGCCATTTTGGATACATAATCCATATATGTTTTATAAGTAAATTTGGTCTATTCTAAGACTAGTCCTGGAACTTGTTTGACTAGTCCTAGTACTGGTTCGATCAGTCAAAGAAATTTCATGACCAGTCCTAAGTTGTTGAAGATTTTTAAAATTTTTTGGTTACTCTACGACCAGTCTTGGAGACTGTTCGACCAGTCGTGCGAACAGTGTCGACTGGTTCTTCGACCAGTCGTAGAACTACGATTCAAAGTACAGCATTGAAAAACATCTGTCTACGATCAGTAGTATGCAACCTACGACCAGTCAAAGGTGACATACGACCAGTCGTGAAACCGTCAGATCTTATCGCGGCTGAAAATTCAAATTTTTGATGGTTCTTCGACCAGTCGTAGAGGTCCTAAGACCAGTCGAAGACATGTTTCACTCAGATATAAATAGAGGATGAATCTCAAAATAATAAAAACAATTTAAGCTAATTAATTCGACCTTCTGAGAGATAAGTTTGTACTCTATTTTAAGTTAAGTGTGCGTATTTAATATTCTCTTTCTTTATCTTTATTAATTGGTTTTATTTCTTTTATTCTAATCTAATCTAAAAAGAAGAATTGCTATTTTCCTTTCTTTGAAATCAAAATTAAGTAAAGCTAGCCCATTTTGGTTTAATTTAAAATCAATTAGAACTAGAACCATTGTAATGTGAGTTTAAGATATTGAACTTGGACATTCAATCATTTACTCTGACTTGGTTCTTCGGGGCTGCTACAACGAATGAGAAAATCAGGTATTTTATATTTAATTATAAATTCCTTTCTGTTTTGATTTCTTTTGGGATTTGTCAAAAAAATTTCATTGTATTAGTTGTCTGAGGAGAGCTACGAAAACTCAGAAGTGAGGTTTTTTTAATTGTTTAAGCCCACAGAGAAAGACATAATTGTGAAGGTTTTGGGTGAACCTGTGAAAACCTAATTAATTTGATAGTGAATGCTAATATCCCCTGTATGAGGATATTAGGAGTGGAGTAGCATTCTGTGTGGCTATTGTTTAATAGTTAGTGAACACACAGGTAAACCACTATAATCCCTTATATTTGGTGGTTGAATGGTTTATATTTCGTATCTTTAATTATTCATTTGTGGGATGTATAAGTGGATGTGAATGTTGTAATCATTTATTTCAAGCATTGTGGGAATGTTGTAATAGTTTAACATTTATTTCTTACTATTCCTTTATCAGCTTCTTTAATTGTTCTACTAAGGTTGCCCTGCCATTTCTATGGTGTATGGTTGTCCCTAAAATAAAATATATTTATAATTATAATTTATTCTTCAGTGCAATTTGTATTTAATTTTTTATTATTCCTCTTCGATTTGAGATTTGATACAAAGACCTTTCTAGAAATAAGGTTGTCTTACCATTAACTCTGGTTTTTGGTGTAAAGTTGTCCTTAGAACAACATTTGTATTAACCTCTCAAGATCTGAATTTTAAGGTTGCTTTACATTCATGCATTGTGGTTTGTTTATATTATTTGTTGGCTATCATATTGATTTAATTTCTGCTTTTATAAGTTTTATTTGGCATAGTCCTATTCACCCCCCCCCCTCTAGGACATATAGCTAGGCTTTTTCATGGTTAAATGTCTACATTGTAACTCTTCTTATGGCCCATTATTAGGCTCATTCTCACCTCCCCTTAGTGAGCTAACCCAAACCGTTGGGCCCTCATGATCGTTAGGCCCATTCTTGCTATGAGTAGGTCATCTAGGCCCATCCTTGATATGAGAAGAGTACATCATCATCATCATCATCATCATATAACATGCTTAGTATAGCTTAATGATACATGCTCATACGCATCATATGTATGCTTGATATGAGGAGTGATTGATCATATCATATGCCCTTGGGTAGATTATTATGGGACTCCCTGATAGGAGTTGTCCACATGAGCGCGCGATACACACATGATTGTTGCATAACTAGATAGTATGATTCATGCATCTCACATTTGTGTGATACGATTTATGTACGCTTTATCGACATCAGGGCCGTAGCCTGCACAAGTATATTGTGGATGACATAATTAAATATCGAAAATACTATTACTAGCATCAGATAGATGTCCCTAGGTGAAAATTTCTAAACCTGATTGTACCAAAGGATGACTCTAACATTGAGACCGAGTGGATACATGAGTGCACAGGGCTGAATATCAGGAATCCGCGTCTCCCACTGTGTCGTGGTCGGTTGGAAGGGGGTGTGGCCTTACCCGTCCAAGGTAGGGTGAAATTGTTAGGCCGTGTATGACCAGCTCGTAAATGGGTCCTATATCGACGTGCTGGATAGGCATTGGCAAACTATTGGCCATGCAGATAGTGAGGTTTCTTAGGCTCACTTAGACTGCGTGCCTAGGAAAGGGGCAGTACCATTTGGAGTGTACTAAACTCCGGTGATTATCCAAAGTGAAATATGTACTGATATTTGATGGTCTAGTGATGAGCTGCATTGATATGTGGATTCGGATGAGGATTGGTATGCTTGAGTTGCATCTCGCATCGCATGGCCTTGGTGTGGCCGACATCATTCACGCCTTGCATCGCATGGCATGTTATGGCCGATAGCATTCACGCCTTGATCGCATGGCCTAATATGGCTGATAACATTCACGTCTTGCATCACATGACCTTGATATAACCGATAACATTCATGCCTTGCATCGCATAGTCTTGGTATGGCAGATAGTATTCATAGATTTGCCATCATATTCCACATTACTATGATATTGCATTCTGAGTATGCTTATATTGTGCATACACTCTTACCACCCCTAAAGCTTTGTATAAGCTTATGCACGATTGATGAATGCAGGTGATGATAGGACGCGGCCGTAACTTAGTAGGAGTAGGAGCGTGCAGTCGAGCTCTAGGTGTTTCTGTTACTATTATCATTGTATTTTCCTTTATGCGCATTGTACCTTAAAGTTTTTTATCATAGTGGATTTTATGATAGTATCTTGGTTGTTGTTCGTTGGTTATGTTTATTACGAAATAAATTCAGGCTGAAAATCCTCCTTATAGGATCCTAGGATTGAAACTTAGTATATGGGTGTCGAGAGCTAAGAATGGGGTACTGTGGAAGCTGTCGACACCGGATTTTACGATCGAAAATTTTATGAGACCGGTTTTTGAGTTTGGGGCATGACAATCACCCTCCTCCTCCTCCTCCTCCTCCTCTCCTCTTTCCTCTTCACTCCCTCCCTCCATCTCTTAATCTGACTTGATGCCAACTCAACCCGACTCGGTACTTCTAACTAGATTGGACTCATTTGGATCAATCCAGGCTAGATCGAACTCGGATCGAGCTAGGCATGCTGGACTCGGTATCGAGTCGGATTGAGTTTGGGTTAAGCCTATTTCAAAATCAGATTGAGTCGAGTCAGCCCTAACTCGATCTGACTCGACTCGATGCCCAACTCTACTCTTAACCTATCGGCTTGTTTTAATATTAGTACCTCCCACAGCCGTAGTACTAGTGAAATCTAAGTTGAAGAAGTAGAAGAAGAGTGCTTTGGAGTGAAAGAAGATTGAAAACTTTTTGAAATATTGCAAATAACCCAAAAGGAGATAACTCAAAATATTTGAAGTGTATAAATGCAACCAGTTTGGAGGATTGAATGTAGCCTTGAGCAAGATGGAAAAGGACAAATGTAGAATGATAATATTTGGAGGTTTAATGGAGATTTTGATAAGAAAAATGATGAAAATAAAGTGTGTACGTGGGTTTTGGGTAATAAGAGAGTGAAAGGAATGTAACTCATAAAGCAATAGTATTTTTGTCTTCAAATAGTGTTTCCGTATATATGTGGTTTAGTCTTGAAAAGTAAAGTTTGTGAGCATTCAGGAAAGCCTAAAAGATGGGATGGTTAATGCAAAATTTGTAGCCGTGCATTAATTTTCGACCACCATATGGAAGGCCCAAGAAAGCTTAGTTTTTAATTTTTTGTCACTTGTTTAATATTGGCGTGCATGATTGCCTGTGGATTGGCATGTCTCTCACGTGCATGCGGAATTACCACGACTTTCTCTTTTACATACAGGTGCATAATATTCATGCCCTCCAATCACTAATAGATCTTTAAAGTGGTCCTAAGTAGAAAGAGAAAATCCCAATCGGAATCATCCAAATCGTGGGGCATCCCAAAGAAGGGCCCACAAGAGTCGTGGTTTTGATTCGCCAGATGTACGATCATGTTTACAGTAGTGGCACATGAAGACAGATGTCCACATTTGAAACACGTTGATCATGATCGTGCCACGTCGCAACCGGATGATCGCTCATGGGTGATGATAATGGTAGTGGATTGCGTCTCATCTTCCCCTCCAGATGGACTGGGTCCAGGCAGAGACTCTGTGAGGCCACGGTGATGTATGGGTTTCATCCACGCCGTGCATCCATTTTGCCGGATCAATTTAGGTACTTCGCCCACAAATGACGCAGATCTAGGGCTCATGTGGACCACACCATGAAGATGACTACCAACATTGAAACCATCCTAGAGCTGACGGTGATGCTTATTTACCATCCGACCTGTTTACAAGGTCACATGAATCCGGATGAAAAAGGAAAACAAAAATATCAGCTTGATCAAGACTTATGTGGCTCCCTGAAGTTTATAATTGCGGCCATTTAATCTACACTATGTGGTCGACTTGAGCCTCGGAGTTGTCTCATTCCTGGGATCATGCCCTACAACCATCCGCAAAAACGATTGCGTCCTGCCCGTACGCGGACAATAATCTGTCTCTGTGTTGAGCACTGTGATGTATGTGTTTTATCCACGCCGTCCATTCATTTTTTTAAAGATCATTTTAAGGTACGAGCCTCAAAATAAGCAGATACGAAGTTGTATGTGTTTCATCCACGCCGTCCATCCATTTTTTAAGATCATTTTAAGGTATGAGCTTCAAAATAAGCAGACATGATGTTAAAGCAGGCCACACAACAAGAAGCAGCAGTATAATGATAAGTACTGTTAAAACCTTCCTAATGACCACAGTAATGTTTATTTACCATCCAAGCTGTTCATGAAGTCATAAGGATCGGGATGAAGGGAGAACACAAATATCAGCTTCATTTAGAACTTCTGTCTCCCAATAAAAAATCGATGGTGGACCTTCTATCTCCACTATAAGGTCCACTTGAGCCTTGGGTTTGCCTATTTTTTGAGTTTATGTGGTGAAATAATTTGATAAAATGAATGGATGGCATGTAAGATCTTGATGCGGAATAGCCGTAGGATTTGGTATGCAACATTAGATATAAAAGATCAATGAATAAGATGACTTACCTATTTGTGTCGCCATTGCTTGTGGAATCGGAATGCCAAGATCTTCCTTTCCTTTCACCCTTTAGGGAAGATACAATGAGATTAAGCTTCTATCGGTGGTAATGGATTGGAGACCCAGCTCTAATTTATATTAGTGAGGGCAAAGGAATTTGAAACCCATCAAAACTCCTCTCCTTGAACAGCTCCACATGAATTGGTAATCCCAGTTCCATTAAGACACTATGTGCATATCACAGCAGTCGCACACCACCCCTTACGTATTTCTGGATGTATCACAACTTAGTGGGGCCGACTAGTGCACCTGATCACACTATCTAACTTTCAGGATAATTTACACTGTTGATCAATAAGGTCCATCTTATAAAGTTCTTACATTCTCTCACTTAAGCCATATTGATCAATGTTAATGATTAATCTTTTGAAAACATTTCAAAAATATGTATTTAAAAATAAAAATAAAAATTTGAGAAAACATCCAAATGGTTAACCAATTTGATTGTTGGATAATACGGGTAATGCTATGACAATCTCATCCATCAAGACTATTAGTATCGAATCATGGTAATCATCACAACATTTAATCTAAGCAAAGTGAGACTAAGCACAGTCACCAATACTATTAGTCTTGATGACATAAATCTATAACTAGAAAGTGTGGTATAGTGATTACACATGTAATGTAATGATGTGTGCCTATTCTTAAGAGGTCCTTAAGCTTTAAAATGTCTCCAATGAGATACGACTGTAGTTCTACTTACTTAAAACTAGATTGCACATACTAAGAGAGAAGTAGAAATTAAACTTTATATCAAAATCATCAAAACTTTATTAAATGAGATCTCTTAAATGTTTATGAAAATAAAACACGCTTAACTCCCACTAATTAAAAACATCCGCAGGATCAATGACTCTCATGTATTTTAGATACTCATGAAATAGCGTGATAAGGAGCCCTTTAGTGAGTGAATCTGCAATCATTTGATTAGTGCAGATGAACTCCACAAACACTTGACGATTCTGAACTCTTTCCTTTACAACAAGATACTTGATATCGATGTGCTTTGACCTTGATGAATGCTTGTTGTTACTAGAGAAGAAAATTATAACTGAATTATCGTAAGATATTCTCAATGGTTTTAGGATATGTTCCAATACTTGCGAACCTGAGAAAAAATGTTGTAACCACAATGCTTGATTAAATACCTCATGATAAGTAATGAATTCAGCTTCCATGGTGGATGAGGTTGTGATTGATTATTTCATACTTTTCCAAGACATAGCCCCACCAGTCATCATGAAAATGTAGCCTGAGGTGGACTTCTTAGTGTTGACCCAACTAACATGATCTGCATCTGAGTATTCAATCACCTCCAAATGATCATATTTTTTGTATATGAGTCTGAAGTCCTTTGCAGCTAGCGTAATACTTTCTTTGCAGCTATCCAATGTTGCATTCATAAATTAGATACATACCTACCCAACATTCCAATAACAATTGTAATATTCGGTATCGTACAGTCTTAAGCATACATGATGTTCCCTACTACTGATGCATACATAAATTTCTTTATTCGATTATTTTCCAAATCATTCTTAGGATACTGTAATTAGCTGATTTTATCACCCTATATAATAGGCGATTGTCCAAGAGCACAATTTTGCATATCATATCTTTTGAGTATCCTAATAATATAGGCTTTATGTGATAGGTTGAGTAGTCCACATGATCTGTTATGGCGAATCTCAATGTCGATGTGTAACGCCCCAGTTTTCAGGACCCGAGTATGCAACTCGTTTCCTGATAACCCGGATGTTAGTAGGTAATCATATGGTAATCAATGTAAGATCAAAGTGTGATTAATGGAAATCAAGCATTGTATAAGTGTAATCAAATCGAGAATAATATCCAGGGCCACTCAACTAGGGCCCAAATACAAAAAATGCAAGTTCTAAGGTGTACTGAAATGAACATAAACAACTAATTTACTGATTTAGCCCAAAATAAGAAGCCACTTCTTAGTGTGGCTCATCCTCATACAACTCCTCCTCCATTGTGACGGTAGCGGTCCCGAGATCTGCTGCATGCTCGTCCATCCTTGCACCTGTATCCTCTGTATGGTTGATCATTGATGAATGAGGGGCCAGCTCAATGTGATCTCCCCTCAATATTACACACCGCCGCTTTAGACAAGTATAACATAAACCAACAAGGCATATAAAACATGATAAGATGCAAACTTATTGTATGCATGGATGTATGAGTACACATCAACTGGGGATGCTCATCCAATTGGCTTTAGACAAAGCCCATGCATGTGGCCAGTCACCTGCGAGAGTACATAGTACAAGCGTAGTGCCAAACTTATCGAGAGTGGACCGATAGTTGATGGTCGAGGATTTAACGAAATGATACCTTGACAAAGGGTACGTGCTACATCATCCAGAATTAGCTATCCGTCATCACCCGAATGCTATGTATGCATGATTAACTCAACAATTATTAATCCATTTACAATAATCTGTTTTAATGAAACTCACAGTCACTACGGGGAGCTTATCGCCCAACGTAGGCCGATGGCTCGGGCATAGTGTCCCATGACCACCATCCCCGGCCCATGAGTCTACTACCTTAGGGTGTGTATAGAATCTATCAACAGGTGGCCAATCAACTCTCCATGTATGGAAACTACCATTGTATGCTGACTAGGAATGAATATTGAAAGCATTAAATATAGCGACTAAAGTGAGATTGTATGTATGATTCACTTGCGAGTAAACAACGGTAATAACAAATGTTAAAAAGGTCATTCCATAGTCAGGTAGATGGAATCACTCCATAGGTGGTCAATCCCGTGAATTAAACTATCACTATCTATAACCTCCATGTTGAGGGTCTAATCTTACTACAATACATTCCATTACATCCTAAGTATGGACTCTCTTTAAAATGAAGTTTCCATAGAGAGATTCCAAATAATATGTGACTTACGACCAATGCAATCATAAGGAGATTCAGGCATGCTTCAACATTCAAAGTAAGGCTCATGTATACAAATAATTCAAGAGTTATGTGTTCCTGACTTGTCAATTTTTAAAGCATATATCTCAAGGAAATCTCAAGGAAGCCAATCAAGTAATTTATATACTTGAGTAATTAGTCAATCAATTCTTAAGACATGATCTCAAGAAAACTAATCAAGTGTTTTAATAAATCCAAGGCATGCCTTTGAACTAAGCTAATCAAGTGTTCTAATTAATTCTAGGACATTTGATTAAGTAAACAAATCAAGTATCCTACTAAATGCTAAGTAAACTAATCATATAGTTAAATCATTTATAAGACATGTGGTAAGTTAACTAATCAAAGATTTTAATCAATTCTAATCAAGTCTAAGGCATGAGTTAGACTACCCAAGTATTCTAACCAAGTATCAACTACTTATAAGGCATAAGTTCAAACAACTACCCCAATGATTTTCTGTTTCTTAGTTACCATTCGTAGTTATAATAAAGCTATCCTTAGCCTAGCTTGGAGATGGAGAGCATGAGGGGAAGAAAATCATCACCTTGTAGGGTCCTATAACTGTTCTTTATTCACGTCCCCGTATACACTTTGTGGCCCAAATCACGCAAACGACCTCCTAAGGTTATAGCCAAATATTCTCAAGGTCAATGCATTGAAGTTGTGTGGGTTTGAAGGGTCCCATAAATAGGGGTATTTGGGCCTGCTCTAGGGTGATCAGGTGTAACATCCCGAAAATCGGGGGTCGAGCATAAACTCCACTCCCGAGTTCCAGAACATCACTTATGCAACATTTTCAATGATGGATGAATGTCGGCAGTAATAGTACATAAAACATGAGGTGGATTAAGCCAAAACAACATATCATACTCCAGAGATAGTTAAATTAGCAAGCGGAAGAATGTGATAGATATATAGAATATATGAATTGTTGTAGGTCTCCAGAGTGCGAACATGTTACCAGGTTAACTAAATACATGTATACTCCAAAATAGAAAGAAAAGAATATACATGAATATGTAAATAAAAGGTAAAATACCAAGTGTATTGGCATCTAATCAGTATCCCTGTAAACCCGTCGATCAGAACTTGCATATAGGAGGGATCCTCCTTATTATCACCAAGTCCGGCTCTGCTTCGCAAGCATCGCCATTATCTGGAACTAAAAGAGGAACTAGTTGGTGTATACAACACCATCCCGTAACGTGGGAGTGAGTAGCTAGCTCAGTGGAATCATAGAGCAAGGATTAACATGTTATTAAATTAATCACGCAATAATAGTAAAGTAAACAATCAGACACTCCTAGATACTGTGATTAATGTAAGCATGAAATGACATGATGGATGCCCTCACTGACATACTCCCTCATGCAACACCATCTTATGTCCGCGGCATGCTTTCTTCCCTCAATGCTCCACATCTTCCAGGCACATGCAGTGCGATATGAATATGATCACCGAGTTGTTATTAGTCCTTTTCATACAACAGGATTGGAAAACTAAGGTACCTCCCTCATATCAATACCCAAACAATGATCCTATCTAGGGTCGTCACTCATAGTAGTCTCATACAATGATATATTTCTAGGTCACTGCAAGGGCTTTCAGGGCTGTTGCACGCACTCGTTGCACT
Organism: Magnolia kwangsiensis; assembly: GCA_037074715.1. Taxonomy (NCBI): domain Eukaryota; kingdom Viridiplantae; phylum Streptophyta; class Magnoliopsida; order Magnoliales; family Magnoliaceae; genus Magnolia; species Magnolia kwangsiensis. The sequence goes on along the minus strand of CM073574.1, from coordinate 70,821,425 downwards.
ACTCCCTCATCACCTTATCAATAAAGGCCTAGTTTATATCCTTAAGACTGAATCAGGACTCGTCGCCCCCATGCGGTGTCAGGATAAACTCCACGTCACTACAAAGGGCTGTCAGGGCTGTTGCTCGCACTCATTGCTCTACTCCCCCATCACCTTATCAATGTAGGCCGACAACAAGAATATAGTGTCTCATACCACCATAATCTGCTCAGAGTAGGGTGCTCACTGGTCACTATGGAGAGGTTTGTGGCCCCAGTGTAGGCTGACAACTCGACCACGGTGTCCCATACCACCATGCCCGGCTCATGAGTCTTAGGATATCGAGGTACCAAGGTTAGAGGGACTTTCCAATGGTAAGTTTAGTACCATAGGTTCAAGCAGTTATGACGAATACAAGGTGAACATGCAATGGTCAGTCGGGTTATAGAATGAGTCCGACTAGCATGAGCGCACGTTGAATCGACCGACATGAAGTGCACAAGAACTTCCTGTGGCCTAACTACTGCCGACGACTCTAGTACGACTCGGGTTCGTCATACACATCCTTCGTGGTGAATAGAATCCAACCACGAATTCTAAACTGTTACCGACTGCCTGGACTAGAGTATAGCCCTTAACACTTGTAATCTAAATCAATAATCATACGAGAGAGACAGAATTTGGAATACAAGTAATTTCAGCATGTTATCAGCATGTTGTAACATACAACATATGCAGTTAACCATACACGAGTATTTCACATATAAGGTAACCAATTCAAATACAACAAGCATGGAGGAAATCATGTGCATCATCAAAGTAGTTGAGAATCCAGTCTCAATGCTAATCTACAAGACCATTTACTCAATACTTACTAATACATACATTTATACAAACACTTAGACTACTCAACTCCAACGTACTTGACGTATGTTGATTCCAACATATAATATGACAGATTCTTATATCAAGGAGTTATCTAAAACACAACAATCATGTTCTTACATTCAAAACATATAGCAGGCATAAATCATATTAATTTAGGCATTTCAACAAACACTTAGTCTACACACATTAGTCTACATAGCCTATGTCGGCCAATATGTGCATTAGAGCGAATCTCTTCACCAAACAGATCGTACATGTAAATCTTATATAATAACACAATAAATAAACATGGCAATCATTTTAGCAAAATACGGATGTATACAGTATTTCCTACAAATATCTAAAATACCCTAAATCTCATATTCTCCGTACGTAGTCGAAATGGAAAATAGACAGCATGTTCTACATGTCAAACGGTGATCTTGTCGATAATCTACTATTAAACGACATTGAAAGCTTTGAAAACAGTTAACCTAAGCATCTAGAATCCTCACCTTTCGCCGTAGAAGCGTATCGATTCGAATAGAAAGTGTACGCTTCGTCAACGTCGATATGGCGACCTATAGCATAAGATACATCATCTACTTCGCTACTTGTATCAAATGAATCCCTAAAACAGGTTAGGGTTAGGGTTTTCTTACCTAGAACGGAGTTGGAATCGCCAGAATAGCGATGCAGGTGGATGGATTTGGCACGTGGAGCAGCAGGGAAGACTCCCAGGAGAAAGCTCCAACTTCTCCCTCACTTTCTCTCTCTTTTCTCTCCTCTCTCCTAGGGTTTTCTCCAAATTCGTATGGGTTATAAGGCTAAGGGTTTAAGGTCCTTTTATAAGCCCAAACATGACCAAAACAGACTTTAAGTCAAAGTATACTTGGGTTACAGCCAAATCGGGTCTTTTTCGATCCAAAAGGACATTTCTGGAGGTCCCCTGACTGAATGCGGTCGGACTTAAGCTCATGGATGTCGGATCCTGATCACATTAAGTTTTCAGTCTGACAGTGTACCCAGATTTCACGTGGCAGGCCAGTTTCAGTTCAGCGGTCACGGAGATTCGATCGAGGATTCCAAGTACACTGACCTGAGTGGGAAATGTTTCCTGATCTGAGGGTGTATTTGGGTCAGATTTCGATGGTCTGAATGCTTATACTTAACCCACAAGCGAAACGTGCCAGATTTATTTAAATCACATTTAAGTTAAAAAGAATTTCACTCTTTCTCACACTCCTTGCTCCAGGCCCAATAAAATAGCCTCAGAACATCAGTTAGGCTTGATTTTTAAAAAGATTGTCAAGTCCAACAAGGCGGTCATAATGGTCTAAGATGGTAGATATCGGACTTTCGACGTGCGGTCTAGATCCAATACAAAGTTTCAAAGGGTTCCTGAGAGCAACTGGGTTTAGAGTTGGATCCTAAGTTTTAGGGTAACGTAACGTCAATGATTCTATAGGTTTCGGGTCTTTCATATCGTATTTAAAGTGGTTGGTGCTAATTTTTACAGGAAATCTAGTGCAGCGCTTGTTAATTCACGTTAAATTTCTAAAGAATTAGGTTCTAAATGATTTATTTGGCTTTGGAATTGGGTTCTGAGAGGTTGCCAAGGTGTTATGGTTGACCCATTGCCTAAAGACGTCTAACCCCAGGTTGGCAAAAGTCTGGGGTGTTACATCAGGCCCAATAGACATATGTCCAACAAGCGCCTAAATCGGGGCCCAAAAATACTCCTTACTAAGGGCTGAACTTGGCCTGCTTCGACCCAGTTATTAGGTCTAATATAAGCCCAACAAACTAGATCGGACTAGGCCATTTCTGGCCCAATTGTGTGATCCAATCACGACCCAGATTATGGCCCAAATTTGGTCCTGGTTTGGGCTGTAGTGATCTAAGGTGAGGCCCACCGTGATTTAATGTGGTGCGGCCCACCTATCTTAAGGTGGTGTGGCCTACTCATTTTGATGTGGTGCGGCCCACCTATTGTAACGTGGTGCGACCCACTTGTCTAATCATGGAGCGACCCACTCATTTTGATGTGATGTGGCCCACTTGAAGTTTATCCCAAGTGCGGCCCATTGGACTAGCGTATGCTTGGGTCGATCTCGGCCCGTTCTCGGGCCTAATTTCGGCCCAGATTCAGGGCCAATGGCCAATATCAGCCCTTCATGCAGCATGTTTCCATGGCCCACCTAAGGCCTGGTTATAGCCCTATATGTGGATCACTAAAATTCATTTTCACTTCAGACTCTCAGCCCAACCGAGGCTTGCATTTCAACTCAAATCAGGGCCTGCTTGATGCCTGATTTCTATTCAAATCAAGGCCCAATTGGGGCCTAATTTTATCTCCTTACATGGCCCATTTACAAGCCATTTTCAGTTCATTTTGAGGCCCAGATAAATGCCCATTTTCTTAAAGTGCCTTGGTTTGTCAATTAGCGTGAGCGTTGAGTCAGTTAGACAGAGGAGCCCCATAGGAAAATTGATCAAGCATCTGCCTCAACTGGACATGTGCCCGAACTCGTCACAGGTAAATCTTAATTAGCCTCACATCCCATGTCCCAAAACACTAGGTAATCAAAACCCTTAAAATTGGATAGATCACCTTAAGGGATTATGGTTAGAAAACTTCTTTCAAACTCAGAAAATATCTAAGTTTTCTACCTTTGTCGATTTATTGACAAGTAGTTCGATTAAATCGAACTCTGTTGTCGATGTCCTCAAAGCTCACTCAATATAATCAAAATGAGGACATAAGATGTCCAGCAACCCCAAAAATCTTTAGACAGAATTATCGATGTATCAATAGAGGGTTCGTTATCATCGAAATTTGAATCTCGAGTCCATCGAATAGACTCGATAAAATCAACATTTGGTCTGTTATGTCCAAGTTCTGCCAAGGTAAAATATGTAATCTTTGATATATTGAAGAGCCCCTCGATATCCTCAGAATTCAAATCTCGATGATATTGGATTGGGATACATTTATATCCAACAAGTTTTTCAGGTTATTTTTCTCATATTGAGGGTCACTTGATAAAATCGATATTCAAATATTGATCATATCGAAGCATGGTCGATGTCATCGAATATGGACGTAAACCATCCAGCAAGCTTATAGGAAAATTTCTTAGAATTATCGATGAATTGACACTGCCCTCGATATCATCAGTATTCAATTTTTGATGACATCGAGTGATGCTCGATCATATCATTTACCTAAAAATCTTCAATGGCTAGTCTCTCACATTTTTCAAATGTCGAGGAATCGAACCTCGTGTCGATGAAATCGGAGTTCAAAATTCGATGATATCGATGCACATTCAATTTCCTCGACCAGCTGGTAAAATGTTTCAAAAGCGTTTGACATTTGAGTTCGTGTCATCGAGCGGCCAGTTGATGCTATCGAGAGTATACTCTCGATGATATCGACCCTGCTTGATGATATCGAGCTCTGTTAAAAATGTAACCATTTTATATCTATTGAAATCTTTTGCCTATTTAATGAGAGCTTGTCCTTGGTTGTTGGATAGAGAAAATAGAGAGTGCTTTTGTGTGTTTAACCCTAGATCATATACCCTAAGCCTTTTCTCTCATGGAAGTCCATCCTCCAATCCACCCTCATCATTTACATTCAATAGAGTAGATTGAAAAATAAACTTCTGCATTCAAGGATCCTGTAACTACCTCCTTAATGGCAAATCATTATGCTGGGATGCCTTGAATGCATAAATGATTGGAATCACTCTATCTCCCTTATAGGAAAACATTTAATAGAGTAAGATTCCATCATAAACCTTGACCCAACCCGTCGCCATGTATTGGTACATCTTCTGAGTTATGTTTCAAGGAAGCAGAAGATTCTTCATCAACAGAGGAGATCTTTGACAACGCACTAAATGGGGCTCATCTTCTTATCTGTAAGTCATTAGAGTCCAAAGGACCCTTGTGATCATTCTTTTTTAGGATTGGGTCTATGGTGTTTCTCACCCCTTTCAAGTCCTCATAGGAGGTCTCTGGTGGGAGTGTATGTGAGGGTACTTTATATTGACCCTTGGTCTGTGGAGAGCATAAACTAGTTAGAGGTGAACCTATTTAAAACCTCTGGTTAGAGGTGAACCTGATGTGAAACCTTCGTTAGGTTCCTTGTGTGGATCCTTGGCCAGTGGAGCCTAAAAGTCGAGTGCTTTATGTTGACCCTTGCTCTATAGAGAGCATAAATCGGTTAGAAGTGAACCTGTTTAAAATCTCCGGCTAGATGTGAGCCTGTTGTGAAATCTCTGTTAGGTTCCTTATGCAGATCCTTAGCCAGTGGGGCCTAAAAGTTGGGTGCTATGTATTGTTCCTTGCTCATGGAAGCATAAATTGTGTCGTGTAGACACGATATGTCAGCCTAAGTGTAGGTTGTACTGGTTAAAGGTGAACCTAATTTAAAACCTCCAGTTCGAAGTGAACTTGTTGTGAAACCTCCTTAGTGAGATCCGATACACTGAAGGGTTAAGTGCATCTGCCGGAAGTGGAGTAAACAAGTAGTTGAACCACTATAAAAATGACTACATTTGAGATTGTTATTGGCTTCCATTACTTATGCGATTTCCTTAAATACTTTCACACTTGATTATCTGAGATCACACTTCACACACATAGTCACATCCATCATAAACTGATTTACATATTGTTTATCTCTTAAATAGTTTTATGATTGGATCCTCTACTAGGCTTGGAAGCCAGTAGAGTTACTCTATAGTAATCCTGATACATGCCTACTTTTAGGATTAGAGTGATAGGATTTTAAATTGTCATAAAATATTAAAAAGTCCTATTCACCCACCTCTAGGACATATTGGCATATTCCTACTTCAACTAAAGCAGTCATTACCACAATTTCGATTGGTATTAAAGCCTAGTCTCTCCTAAGGGCTTCACTGCCTAGAGAGTGATCTTGACTGAAGTTGGAATCATGTCCAAAGGTGTCTCAGAGGGTGTGATAGATCGGAACAATTGCCTAATAATCTATACTGCTTTAAAAGTTGGCAATAGTTCAAAATGGCACCTTGACAGTAGATGCTCCAAACACATGACTGGTGATCGAACTCATTTTTGTGAGTATTCAGAATTTGATGGAGGATCAGTCACATTTGGAGATGGTAGCTCCACCAGAATTATTGGACAAGGAATGATAAATATTCTAGGCCTTTCAAAAATCAAATATGTTCTTTGTGTAGAAGGTCTGAAACAAAATCTCCTTAGTATCTCCCAAATCTGTGACAAAGAAAATTTGGTCACTTTCTCAATGGATGTCTATAGAATCTTAGATCATATAGGAAAATCTCTCATAAAAGGTTTATACACTAGTGATAATTGTTATGTTATTAAAAGTACAAGTGAGAGTGTGTTATCCACAAATTGTAATATGACTGTAAAGAGTGAATCTAAATTATGGCACCAAAGGTTAGGACATGTTCACTACCGAAATTTAGCTAAGCTTAGTTCAAAACATTTAGTTAGAGGTCTTCTGAAGATTAGAATAAAAGAAAAAGTTATCAGTGGAGAATGTCTAAAAGAAAAACAAATAAAAGTCGGTCACAAAAAGACAACCACCATAGCAATAACAAAACCTTTAGATCTACTTCATATGGACTTGGTTGGCCTAACCAAAGTGAAAAGCCATGGAAAGAAAAGATACTTCCTGGTAGTAGTAGATGACTACACCAGATTTACCTGGGTCGTATTTCTTTGAGAGAAATCAGATGCCTTTGATGAATTTGTAATTTTGGCAAAGCGACGTCAAAATGAAAAGGGATATTGCATAAATCGTATCAGAAGTGATCATGGTGGGAAATTTGAAAATGAGCGATTTGAAAAATATTGTGATGAGAAAGGAATTCGTCATGAATTCTCAGCCCCAAAAACCCCATAGCAAAAACCCTTCGATGATATCGGATTAGGACACATTTATATCCAACAAGTTTTTCAGGTTATTTTTCTCAAATCGAGGGTCACTTGATAAAATCGATATAAAATATCGATCATGTCGACTCATGATCGATGTCATCGAATATGGAGACAAACAGTCCAGCAAGCTTATAGAAAAATTCCGTAAAATTATTGATGAATTGACACTGCCTTGATATCATTGATATTGAAATTCCAATGATATCGAGTGACAATCGATCATATCATTTACCTGAAAATCTTCAAAGGCTAGTCTCTCACATTTTTCAAATGTTGAGGAATCAAATCTCGTGTAGATGAAATTGGAGTTCAAAATCCGATGATATCGATGCACGTTCAATTTCCTCGACCAGCTGAAAAAAGGTTTTAAAAGCGTTTGACATTTAAGTTCGTGTCATTGAGTGGCTAGTCGATGCTATCGAGAGTATACACTTGATGAAATCGATCTAGCTCGATGATATCGAACTCTGTAAAAAATGTGACCGTCTTATATTTGTTGGAATCTTTTACCTATTTAATGAGAGCTTGCCCTTGGCAGTTAGATAGAGAAAATAGAGAGTGCTTTTATGTGTTTAACTCTAGATCATATACCCTAAGCCTTTTCTCTCATGGGAGTTCATCCTCCAATCCACCCTCATTATTGACATTCAATAGAATGGATTGAGGAATGAACTTCCGGATTCAAGGATCTTGTAGCTACTACCTTAATGGAAAATCATTATGCTGGGATACTTTGAATGCATATATGATTGGAATCGCTCTATCTCCCTTATAGGAAAACATTTAATAGAGTAGGATTCCATCATAAACCTTGACCCAATCCATCGCCATGTATTGGTACATCTTCTGAGTTACGGTTCAAGGAAGCAGAAGATTCTTTGTCAACAAAGGAGGAGATCTTCGATAACACACTGAATAAGCTCATCTTCTTATTTGTAAGTCATTAGAGTCTAGAGGACCCTTATGATCATTCCTTCTTAAGATTGGGTCTAAGGTGTTTCTCACCCCTTCTAAGTCCTCATAGGAGGTTTCTGGCGGGAGTGTACATGGGGGTGCTTTGTGTTGACCCCTGCTCTATGGAGAGCATAAACTAGTTAGAGGTGAACCTGTTTAAAACCTCTGGTTAGAGGTGAACTTGTTATGAAACCTCCGTTAGGTTCCTTGTGTGGATCCTTGGCCAGTGGGGCCTAAAAGTCGGGTGCTTTGTGTTGACCCTTGTTCTGTGGAGAGCATAAACTGGTTAGAGGTGAACCTGCTTAAAACCTCCGGTTTGAGGTGAACCTATTGTGAAACCTCCATTGAGTTCCTTGTGTGGATCCTTGGCCAGTGAGGCCTAAAAGTCGGGTGTTATGTGTTGACCCTTGCTCATGGGAGCATAAACTGTGTCGTGTAGACATGTTGTGTCAGCCTAAGTGTAAGTTGTACTGGTTAGAGGTGAACCTGATTTAAAACATCTGATTTATGGTGAACCTATTGTGAAACCTCCTTAGTGAGATACGGTACACTCAAGGGTCGAGCGCGTCTTCCAGAAGTGAAGTAGACAAATAGTTGAACAACTATAAAAATGATCGTGTTTGAGATTGTTATTGTCTTCCATTACTTATGTGATTTCCTTAAATACTTTCACACTTGATTATCTGAGAATACACCTCACACACATAGTCACATTCATCATAAACTGATTTACATATTGTTTATCTCTCAAATAGTTTTATGATTGGATCCTCTACTAGGCTTGGAAGCCAGTAGAGTTACTCTGTAGTAATCCAGATGCATGCCTACTTTTAGGATTAGAGTGATAAGATTTTAAATTGTCATAAAACATTAAAAAGTCCTATTCACCCCCCCATCTAGGACATATTGACATATTCCTGATTCAACTAAATGGTCATTACCATAATTTAATTTTTTGCCACATTTTCGACCAAGATGATGGCAATTTTCAGCATTTCCACGGCCCAGGGAATGTCAGGTTTCAGCCCGTTACGTAACCTGATGCTGACCTGATTTCATTACATTTACATGGCCTAATGGAGCATGGCTTTAGTCCAGTTTGGGCCCAGAATCTCGGCCCATATGAAGGTGGTTTCAGCCCATCCTTCTGGACTGACTTCGGCTCAAAGTATGGGCTAGTTTCTGCCCACTACAAGTAGCATTTGAAAATAGTTCTCATAGCCTAGACAAAGGCCATTTTTAGCTTAGATTGAAAGCCTTATGAAGATGGAAGGGTAAGGAGTTACCTGGCTTGATTCGAGCATGGCCTGAATTTGGTTGAGTTCAGTTCGAAGCAATGCAACACACTCTCCTGACCTCACCTCTCTCTCTCTCTCTCTCTCTCTCTCTCTCTCTCTCTCTCTCTCTCTCCTTCCTCTCTTCTTTCTCTCTACTTGTGGTGCTACAAACCTACACTGACCCAACTCGGTCCGATCTTGTCCGAGCTGAGTTGGTGCAGTGCGGCACTGAGTCCACTCAGTCGTACCTGGCCACACTTTCTTCACTATCTCCTTCTCTCTCTTTCCTTTCTCTCTCTCTGGTGCGAATCTTAAGGGCAACAGTGGCCTATTTATAGGCATGAGGGAGAGAGAGCTCCAATGGCTAGGAAGAAAATGACCCTTGCAAGGGTTATCCTCGAAATTTTGCAATGCATGGGGTCCATCTGACCCCTGAGGTTGGGTTCCCACTACGATGGCCCACCAGGAAAGTATGTTTTTATCCTTAGTGGGGTCCATCTCGTCGGATAGTTTAACGGGGAAGATGAGTGGCTATTAATGGCAAATCTATACCCATTTTATTTTGACATGATTTGGTCCATTTGAATGGACCACATGAAACCTCTAATCAGCGTGGGGCCCACTTTTTGGGCCTTTAACATGAGTTTCAGTTCATCTCACAAGAAAATCCAATTTTCATCGTTTTCTCATGAGAGGAGACGTTTCCCTTCTCCATCTCATACTGCCCTAAAGCAAGGGTTAGGATGGCTCCACGTGGCCCAGGGAACGACTAGAACCATGCCAACGTCCGTTTCCAAAAAGGGAAATGTCTCCCTCTACTTTTTGCAGTGAAGGAGATTGCTCAACCATTTTAAAAAATGAAGAGCATTTTCTCACATGGGCGAGTGGACGGCTAAGATTTCCAAGACAAACTGATCCTGGATCACTCGTGTGAGCCCACATTGGCCATATATAGAATTTTTGGCTGATCCCGACCTTGAATCATCATCCCACTACATGGGTCTGTAATATTATAGGGTAACGGTCGGACGAGCCCCACGAACCTGGTGAACGGATCGGATCACCCAGATAGTGGCCATGGTGGGCCACTTTCAGATCAAGCACCCGACAGTTTAAATTTTAAATGGGCAGGAGTTTTCCTATTTTTTTTCAAATAGCGTTCGGGTCTTCACTGGTCAACCAGCATATTGCGTTCCATGCACTTCGTGCACGGGTGAGTTTAGTACACTCGTGCTGCATGTGGGGTCCGCCATGATGCTTGTGATAAATCCACTCCGTCCATTTATCTTGGGAGCCCCTCTTAGGGTTCCTGTCCCAGTTTTCGGCAAAACTAAGGTCCAAGTGGGCCATATCACATGTCCCAGGCTCTATTTGGCCTAATATACACTTATTCGATGGATAGATTAGTTTGAGAACTTGTTTCAACAATTAATTGTGAATTTGAGATGTAGTGGGTGCTGCGTTGGCTATCCACTCGCCCTCGAAGGTTGATCACTAGAGTATCGTTCCATTTCTTTAAAATTAGTTGATTTAGAAACTGCTTTAACTTAAAATGTTAAATTAAGGTTACCTTCCTGACTGATGTAGGGCTCAACTCAGCTTCTAGGGCCTTTGATGGATGACTGGAAGCCCCATCCTACATTCGTTGGATTTAAGTTGCCTGTTAGTCGAGTTTGAAATCCCCTAATACAGTTTGAGTGGTAAAACCCACATACCAGAAGTTCGAGGTGTAACCGTTTACCCCCCTAAAAAAAAAATTTCCCTGAAAATTTCCTGGGGTGTGCCACCGAACAAGTGAGGGTACTTTTCCATAATCTCTGCTTCCCATTCCCAACTCACTTCTTCCTCGCCATGGTGCGACCAGAGAACCTTGACCAGCATTATCTTCTTCGTCCACAAGACCTGCTCCTTGCGATCTAGGATGCGAATTTGCTCCTTGGTATAGGAAGCATCCTGGGTGAGCTCAACCTGCTCCTAGTTGACGATATGTGACTCATCTGGAGTGTACTTCTTCAGCATGGATATGTGGAAGATGTTGTGAATGTTGGCCAAAGCAGTAGGCAGCGAACGGTACGCTATGACTCCCACACGATCTAGGATCTCGAACGGCCCAATAAATCATGGTGCCAACTTCCCTTTTTGTCCAAACCTCATCAAGCCCTTCATAGGCAAAATCTTCAAGAACATATTATCGCCCACTGCGAATTCTAAGTCACGACATCGATTATCTGCATAGCTCTTCTGTCTTCTTTAATCGGTTTGCAATCGCTTCCAAACAACGTCGATGATCTGAGTAGTAGCTTGTATAAGCTCGGGCTCTAACAAACTCCTTTCTTCAACTTCTGCCCAGCACTGGGGGGCTCGGTAAGGATGGCTATAGAGAGCCTCATACAACGCCATGTCTATGCTGGACTAGTAACTGTTATTGTATATGAACTCTGCTAGTGCCAAGTGATCGTCCCAGTTACCTTGGAAGTCCAAAACACATGGCCTCAGCATATCCTCTAAGATCTGATTCACCCTCTTAGTCTGTCCGTCTGTCAGGGGATGAAATGTCATGATGAACTTTAGCTATGTTCCCATCTCTTCCTACAACCTCTTCCAAAAGGAGGAAGTAAACCCAGAGTCTTGGTCCGATATGATCTCCCGCGGAACTCTGTAAAATCGTACGACTTCCCGCATGTATAACCTTGCCAAGTTATCAATTGAATCGGTCATGCGAATCAGAAGGAATCGGGCAGCTTTTGTCAGCCTATCAACAATGACCCAAATCGAGTCATGCTTCCTCTGTGTCTCTGGAAGGCTGGATATGAAGTCCATGGAGATGTTGTCTCACTTCCATTCAGCCAGCGGCAATAGTTAAAGGAGGTCAGTGGGCTTGTGATGCTCGGCCTTGATCTTCTGACACACCATACATTTTGCCACGAAGTCTGCTATATATCTTTTCATGTTATCCCACTAGTACTGTCTCTTGACGTCATGATACATCTTAGTGCTACCCGAGTGGATAGCTAACTTGGAATGGTGGGCTTCTAGCATAACTTTTTTCCTCAAGTCAGCATTGTTGGGTATACATACTCACCCTTAATACCGAAGACTGTCGTCACTACCAATCCTCCAATCAGGCATTTCCTCACTCCTCCACTTCTCCTTCAGCTTGACAAGCCACTCATCCTAGTCTTGGACAAAGATTACTAGTCGAACCAGGGTCGGCTCTGCAGTCAAGAGAGCCACGTAAGCATCTGGCTCATCGAGGGTAACCTGGACATCGAAGTCTTGAACGAACTCCATCATTTCCTACTCCTTGATCATCAAGGTAGCTATCAACTTGTGCTTCTTCTTGCAGCTCAGTGCATCAGCCACGGAGTTTGCCTTAACCGGGTACTAAGATATGTCGAAGTAGAAGTCTTTAAGCGTCTCCATCCACTGACGCTGGCACATGTTCAAGTCCTTCTGTGTAAATATGTATTTCAGACTCTTGTGGTCGCAGAACAGGTGGGATTCTTCCCCATATAGATAATGTCTCCATATCTTTAGGGCGAAGACTATCATCGCCAATTCCAGATAATACATAAGATAATTCTCTTCGTGCTTCTTCAACTACCTTGAGGAGTAAGCGGTCACTCTTTCATTTTGCATCAGTACACATCTCAATCCCAACCTCGACGCATTGTTGTATACCAAGAACGTCTCTCCCTCTTATGGAAGAGTGAGTACTGGTGTAGATGTTAGCCTCATCTTCAGTTTATGGAAGGCCACTTCTGTGTTCTTATCCCATGTAAACCGGTTGTCTTTCTTTGTCAGTTGGGTGAGCGGTCGTGCGATCTTGGAGAATTCCTTGATAAATGTAGTACCCTACCATGCTTAGAAAACTCTGAACTTTAGTGAATGTGGTGGGCTGCTCCCACTTAGATACTGCTTCCACCTTGGCTGGATCAACCATTATTCCTTTTTCTTTCACTACATGTCCTAAAAACTTCACCTCCTCTTCCTAGAACTCACACTTGCTCAGCTTGGCGTACAGCTAATTCTCCTTTAAAGTGTTCAAGACTATACGTAGGTGTTGTTCGTGTTCTTCTCTACTTTTCGAGTAAACCAAGATATCGTCGATGAATACTATTACAAACTGGCCCATGTACGACATGAATACCTAGTTCATCAGGTCCATAAACACGGTTGGGGCGTTGGTGAGGCTGAATGACATAACTAAGAACTCATGGTGCCCATAGCGAGTTTTGAACACCGTCTTAGGGATATCCTCATCCCTGATTTGTAACTGATGAGACCTTGAGTGTAGATCTATCTTGGAGAAGTATTTAACATCCTTAAGCTGATTGAATAGATTGTTGATACGTAGTAGGGGATATCTATTCTTGATCACCACTTCATTCAGTCTTCTGTAATCTATACAGAGACACATCGACTCGTCCTTCTTCTTCACAAAGAGGACTGGCACTCCCTAGGGAGAAACGCTAGGGCGGATGAAGCCTTGGGTCAATAATTCATCAATTTAACTCCTCAGCTCCTCCATCTCACAAGGAGGCATGTGAAACTGAGGCAGTGATATGGGAGCGGTCGCTGGCTTGAGCTTAATGCAGAAATCTACTGCCCACCTAGGGGGCATCCCTAGTATTTCTTAGAACACCTCTGTAAAATCTCATACTACTGGTATCTACCTAATGGTGGGTTCTAGTCCATGATTGCACGCACTAATGTAAGCTAGTACATCCCCAGGATGACATCAAACTGTCTGATGGGCATGACGATCAGGTCCATAGTTACATTGCGATTTGCAAGAGTTATGGGACACACCTTACATACTTTATCATTTTCTATGAATTTACCCATAGGGGATGTTATGACTAAGGGGGCATGCATCAAATTAAGTGCGTATAGGGGTACCGTTAATGTGAGCGGTACCATGAATGGTCTGAAGAGGGTCCTTGTCTAAGCTGATGGGGTCAAGGTGCTGCTCAGAATGCTATTTGGTTCTGCTGAGGGCAGTTCGTTGGTGACACGTTTCCCTCATCCGTTATCCTCTTTTAGCAATATCAGGAAATATGGTTTGCCCTCCCATAGTAGTCACATTGTTGCTGGAGGGCAAGGGTGGAGTTCGTACAGGTAGCACCCTGAACCTCCCTGCTGGAACAAGCAGAGCAAGGGAAGTCTATCTCGGTCTAACTAAGGCGTCTCAGACTAGGAGGCGTGACCTGATAGTGCGGTCAAAGTCTTTCTCTACTATCATCGCTTTATCCACCAATTTCGGGAAATCCTTGAAATCCCATGTACACAGCAGCGACTGTATCCTAGGCTTGAGTCCCTCCTTAAATTTTTGCAGCTTATACTCCTCATCCTCGAGGGCCATGGACACATATCGGGACATCTCGTCAAATCGTTCCTCGTACTAGGTGACTGTCATGTTCCCCTTCTTTAGCTTTATCATCAGCGCATGTACATCCTGTTGCTGTTGTGCAAACGTATCCTATTGCTGTTACATAGCGGCGACCATCTGCGCAAAGGCTGCAAAGGCCACCGTCCCTGTCAGCGAATATGCAAGTACTTCAGCCGAAGGCATCCTTTGCTCGAAATACTGTGAGGGTAGCTCCGATGGAATGACTTGAGCGGAAGGATAATCCCCTACGACTTCAGATCCTGTATCTATATTCACCACCCTAAGCAGAAGGCTTAGCGTTTACACGAGACTGCGCTCTTACTGGCGCTTCATTGACGGAAGAGGGTGTATATCAATGGTGCGAGTCCTCTGTGATCGTAATACTGGTGGCATGATTTCCTGTGAGGTTAAAATTTCACAGTTCAAGTATTAGGAAAGGGTGTTTGTAGTCAAATAGTGAAGTAATCAAGGGTCAGGGGTCTACTATATCACTTGTCATATGAGCCTTATGATAGGCATTTGCCTTTTCAGAGCTTATGACTTTATCCCTTAAGACTAACTGGTACTTTTGGTCATAATTTAAGGGAACAAAGGTTTCTGTTTCTAGATTCAGACCACTTAATTCACTCTTTCCTAAGGGATCCTAAGTTCTTTTCTAAGGGACCTAAGAATTCAATTTACACTCTAAATTTATTTAAGTTAAAGTTTTTACATAGGTTCAATTTGTTTATTCTACTAATATCTAAGGGGCTTTAAGTATTTTATTTCTATGTTTGTTCATCCTAACTACTTCCTAGGGGGGAAATTCCTAAGTTTTCTTCTAAGTTAATCCCTTAAGGATTTTGTATGTGGATCCCATAGGCAGGCTATCTCAGACTTTGCTTTGATACCAACTTGTAACACTCTGGTTTTTAAGACTTGAGTATGCTGCTTCTTTCCTGATAACCCAGATGTTAGCAGATAATCATATGGCAATAAATGTAAGTAAAAGTGGGATTAACGGAAATCAAGCGTGGTATAAGTGTATTCAAATTGAGAATAACATCTTGGGCCACTCAGCTAGGGCTCGAATAGAAAAAACTCAAGTTTTAAGGTGTACTAAAATAAACATAAATAGCTAATCTACTAATTTAGCCCAAAATAAGAAACCACTTCCTAGTGTTGATCATCCTCATACAGCTCCTCCTCCGTTGCGACGGTAGCATTCCCGAGATCCGTTGCATACTCGTACATCCCTATACCTGTATCCTGTATATGGTTGAACATTGATGAATGAGTGGCTAGCTTAGTGTGATCTCCCCTCAAGATTACACATTGCCGCCTTAGACAAGAATTGTATAAAACAACGAGTCAGACAAAACATGATAAGATGAAATTTTATTATACGCATGGATGTATGAATGCACATCAACTGGGGATGCTCATTCAGTTGAATTTGGGCAAAACCCATGCATGTGGCTGGTCATTAGCTAGAGTACATAGTACATGCATAGTGCTAAACTCACTGAGAGTGGACTGATAGTCAATGGTCTGGGAGCAAGTGACATGATACCTTGACAAAGGGTACGTGCTACACCAGCCAGAATTAGCCATCCGTCATCACCTAAATGCTACGTATGCATGATTAACTCAACCATTATTAGTCCATTTACAATCAACATTTTTAATGAAACTCACGGTCACGATGAGGAGCTCATCACTCAGCATAGGCCGACAGCTCAGGCATAGTATCCCATGACCACCATCCCGGACCCATAAGTCTACCACCTTATGTGTGTATAGAACCTATCAACACGTGGCCAATCGACTCTCCATATATGAGAACTACCATCGTATGCCAACTAAGAAAGAATATTGAGAACATTAAATACAACGAAAAAAGTGAGACGATATGTATGATTTACTTGCGAGTAAGCAATGGTAATAACAAATGTGAAAAAGTCATTCCATAGTCAGAAAGATGGAATCACTCCATAGGTGGTCAATCCCATGAATTAAACTCTCACTATCCATAACCTCCACGTTGGGGGTCTACTCGTACTATAATTCGTTTCGTTACATCCTAAGTACGAAATCTCTTTAAATAAAGGTTTTCATAGAGAGATTCCAAATAATATGTGACTTACAACCAATGTAGTCATATGGAGATTCAGGCATGCTTCAATATTCAAAGTATGGCTCACTTGTCGATTTCTAAAGAATATATTTCAAGGAAGCCAATCAAGTGATTCATATACTTGAGTAATTAGTCAATCAATTCTTAGGACATGTGGTCGAGCAAACTAATCGAGTGTTTTAATAAATCCAAGGCATGCCTTTAAATTATGTTAACCATGTGTTCCAATTAATTCTAGGACATTTGATTAAGTAAACAAATCACGTATCCTACTAAATTCTAAGTAAACTAATTAGCTAGTTAAATCATTTATAAGACATGTGATAAGTTAACTAATCAAAGATTCTAATCAATTCTAATCAAGTCTAAGGCATGAGTTAGACTACCCAAGTATTCTAACCAAGTATTAACCACGTATAAGGCATAAGTTTAAACAACTACCTGAATGATTTGTTGTTTCTTAGTTATCATTTGTAGCTACAATAAAGCTATCCTTAGCCTAGCTTGGAGATGGAAAGCCCGAGGGGAAGAAAATCATCACCTTGTAGGGTCATATAACTGTTCTTGATTCACGTCCTCTTGTACACTTTTTGGCCCAAATCATGCAAATGACCTCCTAAGGTTATGACCAAATATTCTCAAGGTCAATGCATTGAAGTTGTGTGGGTTTAAAGGGTCCCATAACTAGAGATATTTGGGCCTATGGTATGGTGACCAAGCATAATAGACTTATGTCCAACAAGCGCCCAAATCGGGGCCCAAAATTACTCCTTAATAAGGGCCGAATTAGGCCTGCTTCGGCCTAATTTTTAGGTCCAATATAAGCCCAATGATCTGGATTGAACTAGGCCATTTCTAACCCAGTTGTGTGATCCAATCACGGCCCAAATTATGGCCCAAATCTGGGCTTGGTTCGGCCCATAGTGATCTAAGGTGAGGCCCACTGTGATTTAATGTAGTGTGGCCCACCTGTCTTTACATGGTGCTGCCCACTCATTTTGATGTGGTGTGGCCCACCTATTTTACCGTGGTGTAGTCCACCTATCTAATCATGGTGCAGCCCACTCATTTTTGATGTGGTGTGGCCCACCTGAAGTTTATCCCCAGTGCGGCCCATTGGGCTGGCGTATGTTTGGGCTGATCTCAACCTATCCCTGGCTTTAATTTCAGCCCAGATTCAAGTTCAATATCAACCCCTCATGTAGCATGTTTCCATGGCCCACTTGAGGCCTAATTTTAGCCCCATATGTGGCCCCACTAAAACTCATTTTCACTTCAGACTCTCGGCCCAACCGAGGCTTGCATTTCAACTCAAATCATGGCTTGCTTGAGGCCTGATTTCTGTTCAAATCATGGCCCAGTTGGGGCCTGATTTTAGCTCCTTACATGGCCATTTTATAGGCCATTTTCAGTTCATTTTGGGGCTAAGATAAAGGCCCATTTTTTACCACATTTTTGGCCCAGCCAAGGGCCTATTTTCTACATTTCCACGGCTTAGTGAATGTCGAGTTTCAGCCCATTACGTAGCCTGATGCCAGCTTGATTTTAGTTCGTTTATACGGCCTAATAGAGCCTGGCTTCAGTCCAGTTTTGGCATAGAATCTTGGCCCATCTGAAGGTGGTTTCAGCCCATCTTTCTAAATGGACTTCGACTAAAGCATGGGTTGGTTTCATCCCGCTACAGGTAGCAGGTGAAAATTGTTCTCACGGTCAAGCCAAAGGCCATTTTCAACTTTGATTGAAAGCTTTATGAAGATGAAAGGGTAAGGAGTTACCTGGCTTGATTCGAGCGTGGCCTGAATTTGGTCGAGTTTAGTTCTTCCTTGCAACACACACTCTTCGAACCTCACCTCTCTCTCTCCTCTCTTCTT
Source organism: Magnolia kwangsiensis (assembly GCA_037074715.1). NCBI lineage: Eukaryota > Viridiplantae > Streptophyta > Magnoliopsida > Magnoliales > Magnoliaceae > Magnolia > Magnolia kwangsiensis. Next base: position 70,803,005 of record CM073574.1, on the reverse strand, counting down.
AGGAGGTGCAACACACTCTTCGGACCTCACCTCTCTCTCTCTCCCTACTTCTTCCTCTCTCCTCTTTCTACTAGTGGTGCACTGACCTAACTCAGTTCAAACTTGTGTGGGCTGAGTTGGTGCAGTGTGGCACTGAGTCCACTCGGTCGCACCCGACCACACTTTCTTCACTATCTCCTTCTCTCTTTCCTCTCTCTGTCTCTCAGGTGTGAATCCCAAGGGCAATAGTAGCCTATTTATAGGCATGAGGGAGAGATAGCTCCAATGGTTGGGAAGAAAATGACCCTTTCAAGAGCTATCCTTAAAATTCTATAATGCATGGGGTCCATCCGACCTTAAAGATGGGTTCCCACTGCGATGGCCCACCAGGAAAGTAAGTTTTTAGCCCTGGTGGTGTCCATCTCGTCGTGATGGATCAGACAGTTTAACACGGAAGATGAGTGGCCGTTAATGATAAATCTCTACCTAGGATATTTCGACATGATTTGGTTCATTTAAACAGACTAAATGAAACCTACGATCAGCGTAGGGCCCACTTTTTGGGCCTTTAACGTGAGTTTCAGTTCATCTCACGAGAAAATCAAGTTTTCACTGTTTTTTCATGAGAGGAGACATTTCCCTTCTCAATTTCGTACCGCCATAAGGCAAGGACTAGGATAACTCCAGGTGCCTTAGGGGACGATTAAAACTGTGCCAACATCCCAAAAGGGAAATGTCTCTCTCTACATTTTGCAGTGTAAGAGATAACTCGGCCATTTTCGGCAATGGAGAGCGTTTTCTCACATGGGCGAGTGGATGGTTGGGATTTCCAGGCCAAACCAACCCTGGATCACTCGTGTGAGCATATGTTGGCCCACCATCAGGTGATCTTAGCCATTTGCATCGTTTTAGCTGATCTCAACCTTGAATCGACGTCCCACTGCATGGGTCTGTAATATTATAGGGTAATGGTCAGACAGGCACCACGAACTTGGTGAACAAATCGGATCACCCAGATAGTGGCTTGGGTGGGCCACTTTGAGATTGGGAGCCCGATAATTTAAATTTCAAACAGGCAGGAGTTTTCCTCTTTTTTTTTCAAATAGAGTGCAAGTCTTTGCTGGTCAACCAGCATATAGCGTCTTGTGCACTTCGTGCATGGGTGAGTTTCGTACACTCGTGTTGCATGTGGTGTCCACCGTGATGCTTGTGATAAATCCACTCCGTCCATTTAACCTGGGAGCCCCGCTTAGGGGTCCTGGCACAGTTTGAGGTGGAGCTGAGGCCCAGGTGGGTCATATCATACGTCTCAGACTCTATTTGGCCTAATATACACAGATCCAATGGCTGGATCATTTTGAGAACTTGTTTTAATATTTGATTGTAAATTTGAGATGCAGTGGGTACTTGGTTGGCTATCCACTAGCCCTCGAAGGTCTATTACTAGAGCATAATTCTGTTTCTTTACAATTAGTTGATTTAGAAACTGCTTTAAATTAAGATGTTTAATCAAGGTTACCTTCCTGACTTATGTAGGGATCAACTCAGCTTCTAGGGCCTTTGATGGATGACTTTAATGATGACTAGAAGCCCCATCCTGCATTCGTTGGATTTAAGTTGCCTACTAGTCGAGTTTGAAATCCCCTGATACAGTTTAAGTGGTAACACCTACGTACCAGAAGTGTAAGGTGTTACACAATGATATAAGAAGCATCACTAGGGTCCTTCATTTCAAATCTTCGCGATAAGAATTTCTTGGTGTCACTCAACATCCCGATGTCATTATTAGATAACAAAATGTCATTAACATACAAAATCATAATGATGAGCTTACTCCTACTGATTTTAATATAGAATCATTCATCTGTAGTGTTTACTACAAAACTATATAAGGAAATCACTTCATGAAACTTTAGATACAACTATCATGATGCTTGTTTCAACCCATAGATGAATTTCTTCAATTTACAAACCAAATGTTCTGAGCCATGGTTTATAAAACCTTCAAGTTGTAACAAGTATACATTCTCATTCAGATCTCCAATGAGAAATGCCGTCTTTACGTCTATCTAATGTAACTCCAAATTCATATGAGCTACAAGAGTCATTATGATCCTGAATGAGTCTTTATTAGATACTACAGAGAAATTCTCTTTGACAACAAGTATAACTTTATATCTTTTGACATTACCCTTGGAGTCCCCGCTCTAGTTAAAACCCTTGGCAACAAGTATAACTTTATATCTTTTAACATTACCCTTAGAGTCCCACTTGGTTTTAAATAAATATCCATTTACACCTAATCGGCTTTATTCTTGAGGGTAACTCAACAAGATCCCATACTTTATTATCGTTCATAGATTTTAACTCTTTCTTCATGGCATTAATTCAATGAGAAGGATTAACACTTTGTTTAACTTGTGTAAAGGATTCAGGATCTTTTCCACCCCTATGTCAAACTCATGCTCCTGTAAGTACACGATATAATCATCTCGATTTACATGCCTTATCTCTCTTTCAGATCTTCTTAATGTCTCAACCTCTTAGGTGTGATTTGAATTTTTCTCATTAGTGGGCTGTATAGGAGGTTCAATGTGGTATTCTACAATGATTGCAGGCTTGACTGCAGCATTTATATCTACGTGATCTGGATCGGAGATGGTCCTTTCTTCCTTAAATACAAAATTCCTTTGGTTAGTGTTCCCACTATTTTCAGTGTCCTCAATGAATCTGACATTCTCAGTCCCAACAATCCTAATAGAGTGGGAAGTACAGTAAAATCGATAGCCCTTTGACCTTTCTGGGTATCCAATAAAGAAATAACTTACGGTTCTAGGGTCAAGCTTCCTTTCATGTGGGTTATAAATTTTAGCCTTTGTAGGACATCCTAGACATGTAGATATCGGAGTCTTGGTTTTCTCGCATTCCACTACTTAAAAGGGATTTTTCTTATAGCCTCGCTAGGGACCCTTTTAAGGATATAAACTGATGTTTTGATCGCATCACCCCACAAGAATTTTAGTAATGTCGAATTGTTAATCATACTTCGCACCATATCCATAAGGGTGTGATTATGCCTTTCAGCTACACCATTTTGCCTTGAAGTCTCAAGCATGGTGTACTAGGTGATAATGCTACAATCTAACAGGTATTTAGAAAATGGCCCTAAATTGTGACTCAATTCGTCGTATCTACCATAATATTCGCCACCATGGTCAGATCTGACGACTTTAAACTTCTTATCGAGTTGATTTTCAACCTCCACCTTATGGATTTTAAAAGCATTCAGGGAATCTAATTTTTCATTGACAAGATAGAGGTACACGAAACGAGAGTAGTCATTTATAAAGGTAATAAAATATTCATGTCTACTCTAAGATGTTGTAAGGAATGGTTCACAAATGTCTGTATATATCATCTCTAAGAGTCCTACACTCCTTGTTATACTTTTCTTTCTGGTTCTGATTTGTTTTCCTTTTATGCAATCAATGTACACTTTATAGTTGGAGAAGTCTAGAGAATGGAGAATCTCTTCTCACACGAGCCTATCTAATCTCTCACAATATATATGGCAAAACCGTCTATGCCACAACATGGAGGAATTCTCATAGTCTAGTCTCCGTTTAGATCTTATTTTATTTTGATGCAAGCCATTAACATTATAGACGTGTGAGGCATTTAAGTCTAATAGGTATAAGTTTTTCACCATAGAGCCGGTGACAATTTTAATCGAATTAAAGTAAATACTTAATCGTTTATTCTCAAACTGAAATGAATATCCCAATTTATCTAAATGAGAAATAGAGACAAAATTATGCCTTATAGAAGGCACACAAAATGTATCTACCAAATTCAATAAATAACATAACTCTAACCTAAGCCTATAAACTCCAATTTCCCCCACGTCAACAGTAACACCATTTCCTACATATACTGAGTGCTCTGTTGTAAGTCCCGCATATAAGTATATTTGTGAATAGTAGTTCCTGCATCTATCAACTACGAATTCGTTGATACATCGGTTAGATTATATTTAAAACAAACTAGAATAAAATCATTATCCTTCTATACAAGCCATTTCTTATATTTCACGCAATCTTTATTTTGATGGCCTGACTTCTTTCAAAAGAAGTAATTATTACATTTACCTCGCTTGCGCCTCAATTAATTCCCTGGTCGATTTACATGATTTCTTGCCGGAGGACTTGAGGATCCATTATTAGAACTTTGATTCCTTTTTCTTTTCCCTTTATGCCTATGTCGATGTCCTTTCCTTGAGGTCACCATATTAATATTTAGTACCTTACCTATCAACTTGATCCTATCCTACTCTTGAACACACTGAGAAATCAATTCACCCAACGTCCATTTATCCTTTAGAATATTATAGTTTACTAGGAATGTACCATATTGAGGAGGTAGGTTGTTCATGACCAAATGAACTAGTTGGTCATATGTAATTTCTAGGCCTAAGAGCGAATCTTAGATACAACTTCAATTTGCTATATAATGTATTCATGAATGTTTCCTTTTCCATAAAAGGATTAGCTGGTTAATTTGTTCATAAGAAAACCCTCTTCAACATTATCTAATTTCCTGAATCGGTTTCTCATTTCGGTTAGGAAAATTTTGCCCTTATCTACATTATGCATGGCACCCCTCATGAACTTAGAAATCGAATATGTTATGATTTTGAGGCACATTTTATTAGATCTAGACAATGCCTCATGATGTTCAACCTCTGATTCAGAAGCATTATTAGATGGTCTTGGAGGCTCTGGTTTTACCAAGGCAAGGTTTAATTGCAGGTAACCTAGGGCGATTTTAATAGATTCTTTCCATTAGACATAATTTGACTCGATTAGGGTAGGAACATGGTGCTTTTGAGTTGGAATTGAGATTGAATAAAAGATATATATACTCACATTAGTAGATTGACAGTATAAAACGATGCATGAATAAAATGAGATATCAGGAGGAACTTATCAATTCAGTTGATAGGAAGAGGCAATCAATGAGCTATCCATGATGAAGATGGGCCCAAGCATCCAATCATGGTGAGAATCGATTACATCATTATCACTCCTCCTGTGGGGGGTAATCATAACATGCAAGTGACTCTTCAAGACATGAAGTCAAGCAATGTTAATTATGTAAATCTAAGACACTCAACATCTGCGAGTAGTATGAGTATTTCAACTTTAGATTTTCAACATCATTTACTTCATTCAGTTCATGTCCTTGCCAAAAGGAGATTGTCTGTGTTTTCATCACTATCCACATGAAACGTGAAGGCAACTGCATCAACCCTTTTAATTCCAATATCACAAGTCTGTACTTATAAAATTTTCACCGATTGAGGTCACTATGGTGGATAACACAAATGGATCCAATTTCATGAATACAAACTTAGGATTGAGATTTTAATCCCGCCCTCGTTGGATTAACTATGAATATCATGATTTGCTCCAGTAAATTGGTAGTTAAAAGGCTAGGAAGTCCTTCAAGTGAAGCAAACATTTAGGTTTCACTTTTTCAATTCTAATGACCCATGATAATTTCTAAAAGATGGGTAATGGGACCATTTCTGGGCCTAATTTGAACTGTATGTGTATAATCATATCATCATCAATGAGAATCCTTAATTTTGGTCTAAAATTCACAAGATGTGTCCTTAAAAAAGTATTTGGTGCAATGCAAATAGATGGATCAGCTCTGTTGTATGATCCATGAAAATGGATTGTTAGAATTTGATAATTAAGGGTAAATTTCCATCCAATGAATAGATCAGACGACATGCACATATGATACTTAGTCCAGGTCTAAAGTTAAACCCCATCATCAGGATTTGATAGTGCAAAAGTCCACTGATAGGGCCCAATTAATATGGGCCCATTGCCCAATGATGTGAGCCCAAAATAAGATCTGGAGTAGGGTTTGACCCACTTAGTAAGCGCGCTAACAGGGCCCACTGCTCAGTCCAGCGACTGAAGTAAAAAAGTGTGAGAGCCCAGTCGTTGCGAAAAGAGTGAAATAACAGGGGAGAAAGAGGGGAGAAACCCTATCCGACGCCACCATTCCATAATGTGATCAAAAGCAGACCTCCACTAGGACAATGGTTGCCTATATGATGTAATAGACAACAAAGAAAACATTTCTTCTATGATGGCATTGGAAACAATGGCTTCCCTAATTTGGGGTTTTCAATCACCGAATGATGATCAATGATGCAGGAATTCATCCCATCGTGACTAGTCGGAAACCATCCACTATAGGTGTGTTTTGAAAAGGTCTCAAAATTCCAATTTTTGATTTGATTCTAGAATTTCTAATTGATTTGATTCAAGAACTAAAAAATTACTAATTATCAAATTTGGGAATGGAAATCCCAATCACCAATGACTGGGTTTGGTATTAAATTCCCTAATTGTTATTGGATTTGGGATTCCAATTCAAAATCCGCAATTGTTCTAATTTGGGAATCCGAAAATTAAAATCCCTAATTCAGGGATTCGAAATCCCTAATTGATGTCTATATTTGGGGATTAGTCCCCGAAATCCCCAATTTGGGATTTCAGATTCGAAATCCCTAACTATTCTTGATTTGAGGGCTGAAAATCCCCATATGAATTACGAATTCGAGATCCTTGATCTTTGATTTAGGGATTCAAAAAATACCAATTGCTATTATTGGGGATAAAATCCCCAATCTTTGGATTTAGGGATCGAAAGCCCTAATTGATATTTCGGGATTGAAATCCCTAACTGAGTTGGGAATTCGAAATTGCAATGACTGATATGGGAATCAAAATTCTTAATCTCTAATATGGGAATCAGGTTCCATAGTCCTGGATTGATCCTCCATACTTGATGTATAGATTCTCTGATATCAACTGTAAGATCTAGAAGCGGAATGGCGATAGGATTTGGTGTGCACTAGATATAAAAGACCGATGAAGAAGAGGGCTTACCTATTTGTGTCGCCATTGCTTGTGGAATTGGAATGCAAAGATCTTCCTTTTCTTTCACCCTTTAGGGAAGATACGATGGGATTAAGCTTCTGTCGGTGGTGATGGATTGGGGACCCAGCTCCGATTTATACTAGTGAGGATAGAGGAGTTTGAAACCCATCAAAACTCCTCTCCCTGAAAGGCTCCACATGAATTGGTAATCCTAATTCTTTTAAGACAATGTGTGCGTATCACAGTAGTAGCACACCACCACTTACATATTTTTGGATGTATCACAGCTTAGTGGGGCCCACTAGTGCACCCGCTCACACTATCCGACTTTCAGGATAATCTAGATTGTTGTTCAATATGGTCCACCTTGTAGAATTCTTATATGGCATAAATAAAACCCATACACCATGGTGGGATGGGTGGGGGCAAGATACAATCTGCTTTTGTGCATTGGTGCCTTATGTGCACACTGGGTACAAGTGGAGCCGTATTTTTAAGATCCATATCCTTAGTATTAAGGGCTTATTTGGGAGCGTGGATTTGGAACCCCTGAGATTTGATATCCTTCTTTTGTGTTCAGCACCCTGATTGGGAATCAACTTTAGTTCAAAAGTAGCTATGTATGGCATACTTACATGGGTTTGAATTTAATTACTAAATCAACTTTAATATCTCTAATTATTGAACATATGTAATGTTTGATACAATGGTTATAATAAGCCCACTCTAAAATATATCCTTGCCTGAAAATGATGAAATTCCAAATCTCGGATGAGCCACAAGCACAAGATCATTTCCGAGTAACTAACCAATGATTTTTAACCATTGATTTACATGGAAAATGTTTGAATAGCATTGATCATCATATTAAAGTAATTATAATGGTGTAATTGGTAATCTAATTGTTTTAGGATATCATTACTGGACCATGTGCCTAATAGAGTAATAGCCTAGTGACACACATGTTAGACATGCAACTGTTGGAAAGATTTTAGATGTAATCGAAGCTTTCACGGTGGATTTCAAACCCCTATTTGATGGGAGTTAAAACTCCTAGATTTGAAAACCCCAATTACCTTATGGTGCTAAACAACCAAGGGATTTAGAATCCCCTCAAATCCCCCAAAATCCATGGTTCCAAACAACCCCTAAGGGATCCATTTCATATGGGGCATAACCCAAACATATTCCATCTTGAAATATCTCATTTGTTTGTTATTCAATTAAACATGAGTTCACACATGTTATTAAAAGCTATATTTAATCAAACGTGTGTGATTAACATGGTGTGGGTGTGTCGGAGTCTTAGTCAACTGGAGTTCGATTAAACACTTTTTGACCTCATGCACTGAGATAGGCCGATTAAGACTAGATCTATAAAAATCAACTGCCTTCTTAGTCACCTATTATTACAACAATGTTCCAATTTAAAAGGGGCAGTTAGTCCTTCTGAATGTGAACTTTTTGCTCCACGTTAAGAATTTTTCTTTTAACGGTGATTGTATACCTTGCATTTCTCAATAGAGAAATAATAGATGAAAATATCAAAATTAAATATTAGAATGCCGATTTTACTGATTTGTACTTAATCTTAGTACAATCAACAAAAGGAATAAGATAGGTAGAGAAATAAATAAAATATACATATTTGTGATTGCCCATTTGAACAAATAATCGAGGCAGATGGTCAACACGATGTGATCAAGGTGTGACATTTCAAGGAGTCAATTGATTAGGGATTCAATGATGGTATAGGTCGTGGATATTTATACTAGGCATATTGGAGCAATAGTGTTGGATAGTAGCGATCTAAGCTATCATCAACTCCAGATGTTTTGCAGTGAAGTTGGACATAAGTGGATGAACTAGACTAAGATAAACAACATTGTTCTATGTTTAGCATGGGCCTTGACCTTTTTATCATGTGGTCATTATATAGCTCAGGAGGTAGCAAACCCTTTCGGGTTTTCTAAACAGCCTAAGTTCCTTAAAGATTATGCGATCATTACGAAACTGCTTTCAGGTTTCCTTCCCATCTTAGTTGTAAAGATCTCTAACTATTATGGATTGTGATAAAATTCTTATTTTAACAGGTCTACATAGGCTTGTCAACCACGTTGCAATGCATCACTCATATTAGGGTTACGCGTTGCTGGTCACAATGTCTTATCTGTAAACATGCACACTACTCTGATCCTTCTACTTTTGGTAGGTGATGCACCATCGAAGGATATAAGGTAATAGATACCTTGGGGCGTGGGTAGAATTTCTTTCGTCATTTTTATGTAGTGCTAACACATGATAACGTCTCATTGATCTTTATGGACGTGTCATGACAAGTGTAAAAATCATCTATTATTATTATTATTTTTGGCCTTTTTAGGTATCATTTCCTACATTTTCTAATAGTCTATTTGTGGGCAATATATGAAAGAGTCAAGAACCACAAATCTGATGCATTTTAAGAAAGATTTCATCCATAGTGTGAAGTATAAGATTGCTATCAAGGAGAATATTTACGATTCTAATGTATTGGGATGGACGTGAGTTACTTAAGATTTGGTCCATAGGAAGTTCCTACAGTTGAAAGCTACGTTGGGCCCATCAAGATGTTTGTGAGAAATCCACCTCATCTATCAAATTCTTCAACGGACATGATTAAAAAAATAATCTACATCCAAGGTTAATTGGACCACACTACAGAAACAGTAAGGATGGAAATGGCCACTATTGAAACATTTACATGTATCACCATTAGAGTTATGCATGAGTTGAACCGAATCGAGTTTGCCACAACTTGACTAGGCTTGGCCATCAGCCAACCCCAGCTCAAACTAGGCTTAACTTGGTCCTCGAGCCTGACTAGCCATCTTGGCTGAGTTTGGTTAGCAACTTGGGCCAGCTCGAGCCGAGTTCAATCTCCCACACTTTAAATGTAAATCAACAAGAACACTTTGCAGACATTTCATTAAAACATTCGGCGAACAACATCAAGATTAAGAAATGAGAGAAGTCTTATAATGTAAAGTTATTATTATTATTATTATTTTATTTTATTTATTTGCCGGGGGGGGGGGAGGGATTTGTTTCTTCAATCTTTCATCTAATACCCATTTCGAGAATACCATGATATGAAGGCAGTCCAATAAACAACATTTTGACGAGGCATTTCTTCAAACGTAGTAGTGAGTAGCATTAAGATCAAAATGACCAAGTTACCGAACCAATTCGATCTGAGTTGATTCGAGTCGGGGTTAGAACTGAGTCAAGTTGAGCTCAGGCAAGCTAGAACTTGGCTCAAAATTTTTTTGAGCTCCAAAAATCAGCTCGACTAACCCAAATCCAATTTTGAGCCCAGGCAAGTATCAGATTTTTCGAGTCAAGTCGAGCAAGCTGCCCCAACTAAATCGACTCATGTATAGCTTTCACCATAGACTTTGTTTATATGTCATCTAAATTGTTCGCGAGATCATTCTAATTGGGATCAACTAAAAGCAAGAATATTATTCTTATCCAAAACCATTGTTTCCATGTCAACTATTTCCATTAGTGTGGTCCACCTGAGTTCTGGAGCTGGCTTTTTCTCGGGATCATGCCCTAAAATGTGCTGGAGAAACTGATGGACGGGGTGTGTTTTCATAGACATCTAGGTGGGTCCCAAGTAGCTTTCGATAGTAGGAAACTCTACGGGTAGGGTAGCAGGCAACTTGAAACCCAGCGGAGCTCATGGAAAATTTATTAATCGTATAGACCTTATGTTAGTCATGCACCGTTTAAAAAACAAAACGTATGCATTTCACAGCTGAACGACAATCCAAACTGTTCAAATGGCTGACCCAAAGAGCATGACCGAAAATTTCCACTAGCCTTTCCCATTTTTTTTTTAAAACTCATGTATAGCTTTACTCACCATAGTGTTTGTTTATATGTCATCCAAACTGTTCGCGAGATCATTCTAATTAGGATCAACTGAAAGCAAGAATATTATCCTTATCCAAAACCATTGTTTCCAATAAAAGCTGGACGGTGTGGCGTTCCATATCCACTATTTCCGTTAGTGTGGTCCACATGAGTTCTGGAGCTGGCTTTTTCTCGGGATTATGCCCTAAAATGTGCTGGAGAAACTGATGGATGGGGTGCGTTTTCGCAGACATCTAGGTGGGTCCCAGGTAGCTTCCGACAGTAGGAAACTCTGCGGGTAGGGTTGCAGGCAACTTGAAACCCAGCGGAGCTCATGGAAAATTTATTAATCGTATAGGCTCCTATCTTAGTCATGCACCGTTTAATAAACAAAACGCACGCATTTCACAGCTGAACGACAATCCAAACCGTTCAAATGGCTGATCCAAAGAGCATGACTGAAAATTTCCACTAGCCTTTCCCTTTGAATATATATATATATATATATATATATATATATATATATATATAAACTTTCAATGGTAAGAAATGCTTAATCAGTGTGATTTTAGATCTATGCTCCACAAACAATGGGACCCACAAATTGGAATGTCTGGGTAGTTGTGCATGAGTGCCACATGTAAGAGAATGAATCACCACCAAAATTTTAAATGATGCAAAACTATTCTCAATTTGTGTGTGTCATCTTTCAAATTGTGTAAAACGAACATAGGAGTCTAGCCGGCCATCAAAATAGGTAGTGGTGGGAGCATGTGGTTGAACCCTGTACCCAGGTGGTTACAGTAGCTTACCTAATAAAAGAGAAATTAGTATAAAAACACTCAAGATACGGCGACAACGACAGATACAGTTCTAAAAACATAACGAATTAATAGTATATCGAGAATTCGTTATGGTTTGTTACCTAACATACATACCGGCCATATTTTATGGTTTTATTTAAAAGAAAAAGCAGAAAAAAAAAAAAAAAAAAAAAAGAGTTAGGGTTGAATACGCCAAAAATGTGTCCTTCAGCTACCCAATTTTCAAATTTGACGATATATGGGCCCCTTCTATCTAGATAATATTGCTAGGAGACAGTGACGCTTGCTTTGATTTTATATGTGCAGTAACCTATACTACTTGTAAGGATGGAGTTGGTAATTGTTCCAATTCCATCCATGCCTAGGACGACCACTGTTGGAGGGCTTACGAAATGTTCCTGCTGTGTGGGGCCCACCATGATACAGGACTGACATCCAATTCGTCGTATTTTCATCATAATATATCCCAAAATCAACTTGACACAAATGGCGACACCAAGCAAGACATTAAAGAGAGTGACACCTACCACAGAAACATCCAAATGTAAGGTGCAATCTGCTGTGTTGAATCGGTCCAATTCATTAACCACCAAGACAAAGGGACAAACCAGGAAGACAGTTATTCCAGCGGTTGCATGGACCATAAAAGGTAAATAAATGCACTCTAGGCATGATTAGTTCCTTGCATTATTATGTCTCACTCAACATAAACATGTGCTACCCAGAATATTCATTTATCTTAAACCACAGGAAATTACACTGTGGAAACTAAAACTTCATTGATAATAACAGAAATAGACAAAAGAGGTACAAGATCCCTAAAGATGTATAGAGATTTTAAGAAATACACATTTTAATGACAAATGAAATATTTTAATTTCAGAAAATTATCTATCTACTTAATATTAACTCAAATTTAAATCTTAGCTATAGTACCATGTTAAAGTATATGAAACTACGTCATGAAAATTGAAACTTATTTATTTTACTAAGAATAGCAAGAAGATATTAGAAGAGGTGAGTCCATAAAGATTTTAATGTTAGTTTACTTGGATGCGAAAATTCCAAAGGTCTGTTGTGCATAGGACATGGAGATTAAGGGTTCAGATAGCTTATCTAACTGAGAGACCATAGATCAGAATACCAAAGTAAAGCTAGGATCTTCCTCTCCTTCACACTCTTTCTGCAACACAGTAGATAGGACTTGAATTTTTTCATATGGTGCAAGATCGGGGACCTAGCTCTATTAAATAGAAATTGAGGTGAAGAGAGTTTGAAACCCATCACAACTCCCTTCAGTCGGCTTGTAAGGCTCATATTCTAGTCTGTACCATTCATTAGACTTTCGCGATCCTCCCTGTCGAATTCCGGCAACCCACAACCTGTAATCGATGTTTGTATATGACCCTAAGTCGCTTCCCGTATATCTAAGTTGACTTGACCCAAGACTTTAACCCTTGCGACTACGCCGTCGCCGCGGTTCCAATTCCACGTCTTGCGCATTGATGCGATACCCAGGCCAAGAGTTGTGGGCCCACATATATTTCGAGGAAAACACTACGCGTTGCAAATCCCAAGAGAATCTCTATCATCCATCACATCAATCAATTAAGTACAACTCATTACTCACCCATACCTCTCTCTTCCCCAAAGTCAACACAACCCATACCTCTCAAGTCAAGTACACCCATCCCTCTCCCTCACAACCTCTCTCTCTCTCTCTCTCTCTCTCTCTCTCTCTCTCTCTCTCTCTCTCTCTCTCTCTCTCTCTCTCTCTCTTACCTACCCATTTTCCAAGCAACCAAAGAGAGAAATTGTCCAAGCATTCCACGAAGAATGAGTGTGTGGCCCACTTCCTACCCCAAGATCTCACCATCCAACCCTTTAACCTTCATCATCCTCCATTAAAGAGGAAGCTTAGGAGCTGGGGAGATCAAGAGCTAAGAAGAAGTGAAATCGGTGGGTGTTCATAGCATTAGATCTTGATTTTGATTTAGGGCCTACATGATTTGGGACCCATCTTGATGTATGCATTATATCATAGAAGGGAGTTCATAGTGGCGTAGCTCCCTCCATCACTGCTCATCTCTCTTTCTCTCTTTCTTATTTACGGCCCACCATGATGCAAGTACTTTATCTACATTGTCCATTCAGTGAGCCACTACGCTGACCACTAGCCTGTAGCCACTTGCCGCCTGGGTTGTGACCTGTGTGACTAGCTAGTCACACATGCCCAAATGAAGTCAAATCACAAAGATTAGCTTGGTTGAGAGCTGGGTGGCCCATCTACGTGGACCCTAGCGTGATTTATGTATGATATTCACACCATCCAGATACTGGACAGTGGGACCTACTGTGAAGTATGGTTTTTATCCACACTGTCCAGATCATGGGACCACCATGATATGTGTTTTATCCAGGCCATCCAACAGGCCTGGATGTGAGGAAATGCAAATAGTACTTAATCCAAAACATTGTGGCCCATCCACGTGGCACCACTATGTATGTGGTTTCACTACCAAAAAATTGAGCAAAGGCTACGGACAAAAACCGTAGCCATAGGTCTATGGCTACGGTTTTTGTTCGTAGCTTGACCGTTTTCATAGGTGCCATAACAATAGGTCTTGAAACTATGGCTACGGATTTAATCCGTAGCTATAGGGTGTAATAGGTACAGATATAATCCGTAGCAATTATATATGTAGCAAAAACTTCAGACAGCTACGGATATTATTTGTAGCTAAAAGTCCATTGCAATATGTCAAAATTGAAAAGGCTACACCTGTTAGATTAATGGCTACGGATATTATTTGTAGCTAAAGGTCGTAGCAATATACCTAAATTGAAAAGGCTACACCTGTCAGATTAATGGCTACAGATATTATTTGTAGCTAAAAGTCCAAAGCAATATGCCTAAATTGGAATGGCTACACCTGTCGGATTAATGGCTATGGTCAATATCCATAGCTATTTTGTACATTACAAAATTATATATAATCATTTGTTCATTCAATTACCACCTGTAAAATCATTCATTCATTCAATTACAATCACTCATTCATTCATTCAATTACAATCAAATTACAATCCTTCATTCAATCAATTATAATTACAATCAATTACAATCCAATTCATTCAATCAATTACAATTATAATTACAATAATGCTAAAAATACAAATCTTTGGCTTCATTAGAGAGCTCGACTTCACCCTGAAATTTCAACAGCTTCGTATATTCTAACATCCTACAAATAGTCATATCATACATAAATTACAATGTCCATTGGGGAAAAGAAAGACAAAGTGAAAGAAGTGCATCATGTATAACAACTTTTTTTTTCTTAATGAATTAAAATAATAATTCAAAAAAAAACTCAAAGTGGAATGAAATTGACACAAAAGAAATGGTCTCACCATATGATTATAGGTTTTGGTTTTGGTTTAGGTTATAAGTTTATGTTAAGGTTAGGCTATAGGTTATAATTAAGCTTAGGTTATAAGTTATAAGTTTTAGTTTAGGTTAAGGTAATAGGTTTAGGTTTAGGTTATAGGTTTAGGTTTAGCTTATGGGTTATAGCTTTTGAGAACTTGATTATAGGTTAAGGTTTAGGTTTAAGAAATCGGGCTCGGGTTCGGGTTCGGGATATGGTTTAGATTTGGGTTTTTAAGTTTAGGTTTAGTCTAAGGAGTTGAGATTAGGATTAGGTGTAGGTTTGAGTTTAAAGATTTGAGAATACATTTAGGTTTTAAGTTTAGGTTTAGGTTAAATGTTTAGGGAAAGGTTATAGGTTTAGGTTTAAGTTATAGGTTATAGGTTATAGCTTTAGGGAATTGAGAATGAGTTATGGTTTAGGTTTAAGAAATCGGGTTCAGGTTCGAGATTGGGTTTAAGTTTAGGTTTAGGTTTAGGTTAGGGAGTTGAGATTAGGATTAGGTGTAGGTTTCGCTTTAGGGAATTGAGTTTAGGTTATAGGTTTAGGGAAAGGTTAGGTTTAGATTATAGGTTTTGGGATTTGGGAATAGTTTTAGGTTAAGTTATATGTTAAGCTTTAGGGATAGGTTTTGGGATTTGAGCATGGGTTCGGGTTTAGGTTATAGGTTTTGGTTCTAGTTTAGGTTATAGGTTTTAGAATTTGAGAATGGGTTCGGATTTAGGTTATAGGTTTTGGTTTTGGTTTAGGTTATAGGTTTTTGGATTTGAGAATGGGTTATAGTTTAGGCTTAGGAAATCGGGTTTAGGTTCCGGATTGGGTTTGAGTTTAGGTTTTTAAGTTTAGGTTTAGGTTTAGGTTAACGAGTTAAGATTAGGATTAGGTGTAGGTTTAACTTTAGGGAATTGAGTTTATGTTATAGGTTTAGGGAAAAGTTAGGTTTAGGTTATAGGTTTTGGGATTTGGGAATAGTTTTAGGTTATAAGTATAGGTTTAGGTTAGGTTATAGGTTAAGGTTTAGGAATATGTTATAGGTTTTGGGATTTGAGAATGGGTTAGAGTTTAGGTTATAGGTTTTGGTTTTGGTTTTGGTTTAGGTTATAGGTTTTTTGATCTGAGAATAGGTGATGGTTTAGGTTTAGGAAATAGGGTTCAAGTTCGGGATTGGATTTGAGTTTGGGTTTTCAAGTTTATGTTTAGCTTTAGGTTAGGGAGTTGAGATTAGGATTAGTGTAGGTTTAACTTTAGGGAATTTAGTTTACGTCATAGGTTTAAGGAAAGGTTAGGTTTAGGTTATAGGTTTTGGGATTTGGGAATAGTTTTAGGTTATAAGTATAGGTTTAAGTTTGGTTATAGGTTAAGGTTTAAGGATAGGTTATAGGTTTTGGGATTTGAGAATGGGTTTGGGTTTAGGTCCTAGGTTTTGGTTTTAGTTTAGGTTATAGGTTTTGGGATTTGAGAATGGGTTTGGGTTTAGGTTATAGGTTTGGGTTTTGGTTTTGGTTTAGATTATAGGTTTTGGTTTTGGTTGTAGGATATTGGTTTAGGTTAAGGTTTAGGTTATAGGTTTTGGGATTTGAGAATGGGTTCGGGTTTAGGTTATACGTTTTGATTTCGATTTAGGTTATAAGTTTTGGTTTAGGTTATAGGATATATGTTTATGTTAAGGTTTAGGTTTAGGTTATTGTTTTTGGGATTTGAGAATGGGTTTGGGTTTATGTTATAGGTTTTGGTTTTTGTTTAAGTTATAGGTTTTGGGATTTGAGAATGGGTTCAGGTTTAAGTTATAGGTTTTGGTTTTGGTTATAGGTTTGGATTTGAGAATGGGTTATGGTTTAGGTTTAGGAAATCGGGTTCAGGTTCTAGATTGGGTTTTTAAGTTTAGGTTTAAGTTTAGGTTAGGGAGTTGAGATTAGGATTAGGTGTAGGTTTCATTTTAGGGAATTGAGTTTAGGTTCTAGGTTTTGGAAAAGGTTAGGTTTAGGTTATAGGTTTTGGGATTTGGGAATAGTTTTAGGTTATAAGTTTTGGTTTAGGTTAGGTTATAGGTTTAGGTTTAGGGATAGGTTATAGGTTTTGGGATTTGAGAATGGGTTCGGGTTTTGGTTTAGGTTTAGGTTATAGGTTTTTGGATTTAAGAATGGGTTATGGTTTAGGTTTAGGAAATCAGGTTCAGGTTCGGGACTAGTTTGAGTTTGGTCTTTTAAGTTTAGGTTTAGGTTTAAGTTAGCGAGTTGAGTTTAGGATTAGGTGTAGGTTTAGTTTTAGGGAATTGAGTTTAGGTTTTAGGTTTAAGTTATAGGTTTTGGGATTCGGGAATAGTTTTAGGTTATAATTATAGTTTTAGGTTATAAGTATAGGTTAAGGTTACGTTATAGGTTAAGGTTTAAGGATAGGTTATAAGTTTTAAGATTTGAGAATGGGTTCAGGTTTAGGTTATAGGTTTTGGTTTTGATTTTGGTTTAAGTTATAGGTTTTTGGATTTGAGAATGGGTAATGGTTTAGGTTTAGGAAATCAAGTTCAGGTTCGGGATTGGATTTGAGTTTGGGTTTTCAAGTTTAGGTTTAGGTTTAAGTTAGAGAGTTGAGATTAGGATTAGGTGTAGGTTTAACTTTAGAGAATTGAGTTTAGGTCATAGGTTTAGGAAAAGGTTAGGTTTAGGTTATAGGTCTTGGGATTTGGGAATAGTTTTAGGTTATAAGTATGGTTTAGGTTAGGTCATAGGTTAAGGTTTACGGATTGGTTATAGGTTTTAGGATTTGAGAATGGGTTCGGGTTTAGGTCATAGGTTTTGGTTTTAGTTTTAGTTATAGGTTTTAGGTTTGGAGAATGGGTTCAGGTTTAGGTTATATGTTTTTGTTTTGGTTTAGGTTATAGGTTTTCATTTAGGTTATAGGTTATAGGTTTAGGTTAAGGTTTAGGTTATAGGTTTTGGGATTTGAGAATGGGTTCGGGTTTAGGTTATCGGTTTTAGTTTCGGTTTAGGTTATTGGTTTTGGGATTTGAGAATGGGTTCGGGTTTAGGTTATAGGCTTTGGTTTTGGTTTTGGTTTATGTTATAAGTTTTTAGATTTGAGAATGGGTTATGGTTTAGGTTTAGGAAATTGGGTTCAGGTTCGGGATTGGGTTTAAGTTAGGGTTTTTAAGTTTAGGTTTAGGCTTAGGTTAGGGAGTTGAGATTAGGATTAGGTGTAGGTTTCGCTTTAGGGAATTGAGTTTAGGTTATTGGTTTAGGGAAAAGTTAGGTTTAGGTTATAGGTTTTGGGATTTGGGAATAGTTTTAGGTTATAAGTATAGGTTTAGGTTAGGTTATAGGTTAAAGTTTAGGGATACGTTATAGGTTTTGGTATTCAAGAATGGGTTCGGGTTTAGGTTATAGGTTTGGGTTTTAGTTTAGGTTATAGGTTTTGGTTTAGGTTATATGTTAAAGGTTTAGGAAAAGGTTTAGGTTTATGTTTAGGTTATTGATTTTAGGATTTGAGAATTGGTTCGGGTTTATGTTATAGGTTTTGGTTTAGGTTTAGGTTATAGGTTTTGGGATTTGCGAATGGGTTCGGGTTTTAGGTTATAGATTTTAATTTTGGTTTTAGTTTAGGTTATAGGTTTTTGGATTTAAGAATGAGTTATGGTTTAGGTTTAGGAAATCGGGTTCAGGTTCGAGATTGGGTTTAAGTTTGGGATTTTAAGTTTAGGTTTAGGTTTAGGTTAGGGAGTTGAGATTGTGATTAGGTGTAGGTTTCGCTTTTGGGAATTGAGTTTAGGTTATTGGTTTTGGAAAAGGTTAGGTTTAAGTTATAGGTTTTGTGATTTTGGAATAGTTTTAGGTTATAAGTATAGGTTTAGGTTAGGTTATAGGTTAAGGTTTAGGGAAAGGCTATAGGTTTTGGGATTTTAGAATGGGTTCGGGTTTTGGTTATAGGTTTTGGTTTTGGTTTAGGTTAAAGGTTTTGTGATTTAAGAATGGGTTCGGGTTTAGGTTATAGGTTTTGGTTTTGGTTATAGTTTTTTGGATTTGAGAATGGGTTATGGTTTAGATTTATTTAATCGGGTTCAGGTTCAGGAATGGATTTGAGTTTGAATTTTCAAGTTTAGGTTTAGGTATAGGTTAGAGAGTTGTGATTAGGATTAGGTGTAGGTTTAATTTTAAGAAATTGAGTTTAGGTTATAGGTTTAGGGAAAGGTTAGGTTTTGGTTATAGGTTTTGAGATTTGGGAATAGTTTTAGGTTATAAGTATAGGCTTAGGTTAGGTTATAGGTTAAGGTTTAGCGATAGGTTATAGGTTTTGGGATTTGAGAATGGGTTCGGGTTTAGGTTATAGGTTTTGGTTTTAGTTTTGGTTTATAGGTTTTGGTTTTAGTTTTGGTTTAGGTTATAGGTTTTGGGATTTGAGAATGGGTTCAGATTTTGGTTATAGGTATTGGTTTTAGTTTAGGTTATAGGTTTTTGGCTTTAAGAATGGATTATTGTTTAGGTTTAGGAAATCAGGTTCAGGTTCGGGATTGGGTTTGTGTTTGGGTTTTCAAGTTTAGGTGTAGGTTTAGGTTAGGGATTTGCGATAAGGATTTGGTGTAGGTTTAGCTTTAGGGAATTGAGTTTAGATTATAGGTTTAGGGAAAGGTTAGGTTTAGGTTATAGGTTTTGGGATTTGGGAATAGTTTAAGGTTATAAGTATAGGTTTAGGTTAGGTTATAGGTTAATGTTTATGGATAGGTTATAGGTTTTGGGATTTGAGAATCGGTTCGGGTTTAGGTTATAGGTTTTGGTTTTGGTTTTGGTTTAGGTTATAGGTTTTGGGATTTGAGAATAATTTTAGGTTATGAGTATAGGTTTAGGTTAGGTTATAAGTTAAGGTTTAGGGATTTGAGTTTAGGTTATAGGATTAGGTTTAGATTTAGATTTAGGGGTTTGTGTTTAGGTTATAGGTTTAGGTTTAGGTTTTAGGTTTAGGTTTAGGTTTAAGTTTGGGTTTGGGTTTTGGGATTTGAGAATTGGTTCGGGTTTAGGTTATAGATTTTGGTTTCAGTTTTGGTTATAGGTTTTGGGATTTGATAATGGGTTCAGGTTTAGGTTATAGGTTTTATTTTTGGTTTAGGTTATAGGTTTTAATTTAGGTTATAGGTTAACGGTTTAGGTTAAGGTTTAGGTTTAGGTTATAGGTTTTTGGATTTGAGAATGGGTTTGGGTTTAGGATATAGGTTTTGGTTTTGGTTTAGGTTATAGGTTTTGGTTTAGGTTATAGGTTATAGGTTTAGGTTTAGGTTTAGGTTTTGGTTATAGGTTATAGGATTTGAGAATGGGTTCAGGTTTTGGATATAGATTTTGGTTTTGGTTTAGGTTATACGTTTTAATTTAGGTTATAAGTTATAGGTTTAGGTTTTGGTTTTGGTTTTGATTTAGGTTATTTGTCATAGGTTTAGGTTTATGTTATAGGTTTTGATTTAGGTTATTAGTTATAGGTTTAGGTTTTAGGTTTCGGTTTTGGTTTTAATTTAGGTTATAGGTTTTTGGATTTGAGAATGGGTTCGGGTTTAGGCTATAGGTTTTGTTTTTAGTTTAAGTTATAGGTTAAAGGTTTAGGTTTTGGTTTTGATTTAGGTTTTAGGTTTTTGGATTTGAGAATGGGTTCGGTTTTAGGCTATAGGTTTTGTTTTTGGTTTAGGTTATAGGTTTTAGGTTTAGGTTTAGGTTTAGTTTTAGGTTATAGGTTATAGGACTGGATAATGGGTTTGGGTTTAGGTTATATGTTTTGGTTTTGGTTTAGGTTATATGTTTTGATTGAGGTTATAGGTTATAGGTTTAGGTTTTTGGTTTAGGTTTTGGTTTTGATTTAGGTTATAGGTTTTTGGATTTGAGAATGGGTTCGGGTTTAAGATATAGGTTTTGTTTTTGGTTTAGGTTATTGGTTATAGGTTTAGGTTTATGTTTAGTTTTAGGTTATAGGTTATAGGATTTGATAATGGGTTCGAGTTTAGGTTATATGTTTTGGTTTTGGTTTAGGTTATAGGTTTTGATTTAGGTTATAGGTTATAGGTTTAGGTTTTAGGTTTTAGGTTTAGGTTTTGGTTTTGATTTTGGTTATAGGTTTTTAGATTTGAGAATGGGTTCGGGTTTAGGCTATAGGTTTTATTTTTGGTTTAGGTTATAGGTTTTAGGTTTAGGTTTAGGTTTATTTTTAGGTTATAGGTTAGGTTTATTTTTAGGTTATAGGTTATAGGATTGTATAATGGGTTCAGGTTTAGGTTATATGTTTTGGTTTTGGTTTAGGTTATATGTTTTGATTGAGGTTATAGGTTATAGGTTTAGGTTTTTGGTTTAGGTTTTGGTTTTGATTTAGGTTATAGGTTTCTGAATTTGAGAATGGGTTCGGGTTTAGGATATAGGTTTTTTTTTTTGGTCTACGTTATAGGTTATAGGTTTAGGTTTAGGTTTAGTTTTAGGTGATAGGTTATAGGATTTGATAATGGGTTCGGGTTTAGGTTATATGCTTTGGTTTTGGTTTAGGTTATAGGTTTTGATTTAGGTTATAGGTTATAGGTTTAGGTTTTAGGTTTTAGGTTTAGGTTTTGGTTTTGATTTCGGTTATAGGTTTTTAGATTTGAGAATGGGTTCGGGTTTAGGCTATAGGTTTAGGTTTTAGGTTTTAGGTTTAGGTTTTAGGTTTAGGTTTAGGTTTATTTTTAGGTTATAGGTTATAGGATTGTATAATGGGTTCGGGTTTAGGTTATATGTTTTGGTTTTGGTTTAGGTTATATGTTTTGATTGAGGTTATAGGTTATAGGTTTAGGTTTTTGGTTTAGGTTTAGGTTTTGGTTTTGATTTAGGTTATAGGTTTCTGAATTTGAGAATGGGTTCGGGTTTAGGATATAGGTTTTTTTTTTGGTCTACGTTATAGGTTATAGGTTTAGGTTTAGGTTTAGTTTTAGGTGATAGGTTATAGGATTTGATAATGGGTTCGGGTTTAGGTTATATGCTTTGGTTTTGGTTTAGGTTATAGGTTTTGATTTAGGTTATAGGTTATAGGTTTAGGTTTTAGGTTTTAGGTTTAGGTTTTGGTTTTGATTTCGGTTATAGGTTTTTAGATTTGAGAATGGGTTCGGGTTTAGGCTATAGGTTTAGGTTTTAGGTTTTAGGTTTAGGTTTTAGGTTTAGGTTTAGGTTTATTTTTAGGTTATAGGTTATAGGATTGTATAATGGGTTCGGGTTTAGGTTATATGTTTTGGTTTTGGTTTAGGTTATATGTTTTGATTGAGGTTATAGGTTATAGGTTTAGGTTTTTGGTTTAGGTTTTGGTTTTGATTTAGGTTATAGGTTTCTGAATTTGAGAATGGGTTCGGGTTTAGGATATAGGTTTTTTTTTTGGTCTACGTTATAGGTTATAGGTTTAGGTTTAGGTTTAGTTTTAGGTGATAGGTTATAGGATTTGATAATGGGTTCGGGTTTAGGTTATATGCTTTGGTTTTGGTTTAGGTTATAGGTTTTGATTTAGGTTATAGGTTATAGGTTTAGGTTTTAGGTTTTAGGTTTAGGTTTTGGTTTTGATTTCGGTTATAGGTTTTTAGATTTGAGAATGGGTTCGGGTTTAGGCTATAGGTTTAGGTTTTAGGTTTTAGGTTTAGGTTTTAGGTTTAGGTTTAGGTTTATTTTTAGGTTATAGGTTATAGGATTGTATAATGGGTTCGGGTTTAGGTTATATGTTTTGGTTTTGGTTTAGGTTATATGTTTTGATTGAGGTTATAGGTTATAGGTTTAGGTTTTTGGTTTAGGTTTTGGTTTTGATTTAGGTTATAGGTTTCTGAATTTGAGAATGGGTTCGGGTTTAGGATATAGGTTTTTTTTTTGGTCTACGTTATAGGTTATAGGTTTAGGTTTAGGTTTAGTTTTAGGTGATAGGTTATAGGATTTGATAATGGGTTCGGGTTTAGGTTATATGCTTTGGTTTTGGTTTAGGTTATAGGTTTTGATTTAGGTTATAGGTTATAGGTTTAGGTTTTAGGTTTTAGGTTTAGGTTTTGGTTTTGATTTCGGTTATAGGTTTTTAGATTTGAGAATGGGTTCGGGTTTAGGCTATAGGTTTTATTTTCAGTTTAGGTTATGTGTTATAGGTTTAGGTTTAGGTTTAGTTTTAGGTTATAGGTTATAGGATTTGATAATGGGTTCGGGTTTAGGTTATATGTTTTGGTTTTAGTTTAAGTTATAGGTTTTGATTTAGGTTATAGGTTATAGGTTTAGGTTTTGGTTTTGGTTTTGATTTAGGTTATAGGTTATAAGTTTAGGTTTAGGTTATAGGTTTTGATTTAGGTTATAGGCTATAGGCTTAGGTTTTAGTTTTAGGTTTTGGTTTTGATTTAGGTTATAGGTTTTTGGATTTGAGAATGGGTTCAGTTTTAGGTTATAGGTTTTGGTTTTGCTTTAAGTTATAGGTTTTGGGATTTGAGAATGGGTTCGGGTTTAGGTTATTGGTTCTGGATTATGTTATAAGTTTTTGGATTTGAGAATAGGTTATGGTTTAGGTTTAGGAAATCGGGTTCAGGCTCGGGAATGGATTTGAGTTTGTATTTTCAAGTTTAGGTTTAGGTTTAGATTAGGGAGTTGAGATTAGGATTAGGTGTAGGCTTAACTTTAGGGAATTGAGTTTAGGCTATAGGTTTAGGGAAGGGTTAGGTTTTGGTTATAGGTTTTGAGATTTGGAAATAGTTTTAGGTTACAAGTATAGGTTTAGGTTAGGTTATAGGTTAAGGTTTCGCGTTAGGTTATAGGTTTTGGGATTTGAGAATGGGTTCGGGTTTAGGTTATAGGTTTTGGTTTTGATTTTGGTTTAGGTTATAGGTTTTGGGATTTGAGAATGGGTTCAGATTTAGGTTATATGTTTTGGTTTTGGTTTTGGTTATAGGTTTTTGGATTTGAGAATGGGTTATAATTTAGGTTTAGGAAATCAGGTTCAGGTTCGGAATTGGGTTTGAGTTTAGGTTTTCAAGTTTAGGTTTAGGTTTAGTTTTGGGATTTGAGATTAGGATTAGGTGTAGGTTTAGCTTTAGGGAATTGAGTTTAGGTTATAGGTTTAGGGAAAGGTTAGGTTTAGGTTATAGGTTTTTAGATTTGGGAATAGATTTAGGTTATAAGTATAGGTTTAGGTTAGGTTATAGGTTAAGGTTTAGGGATAGGTTATAGGTTTTGGGATTTGAGAATGGGTTCAGGTTTTGGTTTTGGTTATAGGTTTTTGGATTTGAGAATGGGTAATAGTTTAGGTTTAGGAAATCGTGTTCAAGTTCGAGATTGAATTTGAGTTTGGGTTTTCAATTTTAGGTTTAGGTTTAGGTTAGGGAGTTGAGATTAGGATTAGGCGTAGGTTTAACTTTAGGGAATTGAGTTTAGGTCATAGGTTTAGGGAAATGTTAGGTTTCGGTTATAGGTTTTGGGATTTGGGAATAGTTTTAGGTTTTAAGTATAGGTTTATGTTAGGTTATAGGTTAAGGTTTCGGGATAGGTTATAGGTTTTGGGATTTGAGAATGGGTTCGGGTTTAGGTCATAGGTTTTGGTTTTTCTTTAAGTTATAGGTTTTTGGATTTGAGAATGGGTTCGGGTTTAGGTTATAGGTTTCGGTTATGGTTTAGGTTATAGGTTTTGGTTTAGGCTTTAGGATATAGGTTTTGGTTAAGGTTAGGTTTAGGTTATAGGTTTTGGGATTTCATAATGGGTTCGGGTTTAGGTTATAGTTTTTGGTTTCGATTTAGGTTAGAGGCTTTGGGATCTAAGAATGGATTCCAGTTTAGGTTATAGGTTTTTGGATTTGAGAATGGGTTATGGTTTAGGTTAAGGAAATCGGGTTCAGGTTCGGGATTGGGTTTAAGTTTGGGTTTTTAAGTTTAGGTTTAGGTTTAGGTTAGGGAGTTGAGATTAGGATTAGGGATAGGTTTCGCTTTAGGGAATTGAGTTTAGATTATGGGTTTAGGTAAAAGGTTATGTATAGGTTATAAGTTTTGGTATTTGGTAATAGTTTTAGGTTATAAGTATTGGTTTAGGTTTGGTTATAGGTTCCGGTTTAGGGATAGGTTATAGGTTTTGGTATTCGAGAATGGATTCGGGTTTAGGCTATAGTTTTTGGTTTTGGTTTAGGTTATAGGTTTTAGTTTAGGTTAGAGGTTATAGGTTTAGGATAAGTTTTTGGTTTAGGTTTAGGTTATAGTTTTTGGGATTTGAGCATGGGTTTGGGTTTATGTTATAGGTTTTGGTTTTGGTTTATGTTATAGATTTTGGGATTTGAGAATGGGTTCGGGTTTAAGTTATAGGTTTTGGTTTGGGTTATAGGTTTTTGGATTTGAGAATAGGTTATGGTTTAGGTTTAGGAAATCGCGTTCAAGTTCGTGATTGGGTTTAAGTTTGGGTTTTTAAGTTTAGGTTTAGGTTTTGGTTAAGGAGTAACGATTAGGATTAGGTGTAGGTTTCACTTTAACGAATTGAGTTTAGGTTACAAGTTTTGGAAAAGGTTAGGTTTTTGGATTTAGGAATAGTTTTAGGTTATAAGTATTGGTTTAGGTTAGGTTATAGGTTAAGGTTTAGGGATAGGTTATAGGTTTTGTGATTTGAGAATGGATTCGGGTTAAGGTTATAGGTTTTGGGATTTGAGAATGGGTTCGAGTTTAGGTTATAGGTTTTGGTTTTGGTTTAGGTTATAGGTTTTTTGATTTAAGAATGGGTTATGGTTTAGGTTTAGGAAATCAGGTTCAGGGTCGGGATTGGGTTTGAGTTTGGGTTTTTAAGTTTAGGTTTAGGTTTAAGTTAGCGAGTTGAGATTAGGATTAGGTGTAGGTTTAGCTTTAGGGAATTGAGTTTAGGTTTAGCTTTAGGGAATTGAGTTTAGGTTATTGGTTTAGGAAAAAGTTAGCTTTAGGTTATAGGTTTTGGGATTTGGGAATAGTTTTACGTTATAAGTATAGGTTTAGGTTACGTTATAGGTTAAGGTTTAGGGATAGGTTATAAGTTTTGAGATTTGAGAATGGGTTCGGGTTTAGGTTATAGGTTTTGGTATTGGTTTTGGTTTAAGTTATAGGTTTTTGGATTTGAGAATGGGTAATGGTTTAGGTTTAGGAAATCAGGTTCAGGTTCGGGATTGGATTAGAGTTTGGGTTTTCAAGTTTAGGTTTAGGTTTAAGTTAGCGAGTTGAGATTAGGATTAGGCATAGGTTTAACTTTAGAGAATTGAGTTTAGGTCGTAGGTTTAGGGAAAGGTTAGGTTTAGGTTATAGGTTTTGGGATTTGGGAATAGTTTTAGGTTATAAGTATCGGTTTAGGTTAGGTTATAGGTTAAGGTTTAAGGATAGGTTATAGGTTTTGGAATTTGAGAATGGGTTTTGGTTTAGGTCATAGGTTTTAGTTTTTATTTAGGTTATAGGTTTTGCGATTTGAGAATGGGTTCGGGTTTAGATTATAGGTTTTGGTTTTGGTTTAGGTTATAGGTTTTGGTTTAGGTTAAGGTTTAGGTTATAGGTTTTGGGATTTGAGAATGGGTTAGGGTTTAGGTTATCGGTTTTGGTTTCAGTTTAGGTTATAGGTTTTGGAATTTAAGAATGGGTTCGGGTTTAGTTTATTTGTTTTGGTTTTGGTTTTTTTTTAATTTATAGTTTTTTGGATTTGAGAATTGGTTATGGTTTAGGTTTAGGAAGCGGGTTCAGGTTCGGGATTGGGTTTAAGTTTGGGTTTTTAGGTTTAGGTTTAGGTTTAGGTTAGAGAGTTGAGATTAGGATTAGGTGTAGGTTTCGCTTTAGGGAATTGAGTTTAGGTTATAGGTTTAGGGAAAGGTTAGGTTTAGGTTATAGGTTTTGGGATTTGGGAATAGTTTTAGGTTATAAGTAAAGGTTTTGGTTAGGTTATAGGTTAGGGTTTAGGGATAGGTTATAGGTTTTGGTATTCGAGAATGGGTTCAGGTTTAGGTTATAGTTTTGGGTTTTAGTTTAGCTTATAGGTTTTGGTTTAGGTTATAGGTTATAGGTTTTGGAAAAGGTTTAGGTTTAGGTTTAGGTTATAGGTTTTAGGATTTGAGAATGGGTTCGGGTTTGTGTTATAGGTTTTGGTTTTGGTTTAGGTCATTGATTTTGGGATTTGAGAATGGGTTCGGGTTTAGGTTATAGGTTCTGGTTTTGGTTTTGGTTTAGGTTAAAGGTTTTTGGATTTGAGAATGGGTTATGGTTTAGGTTTAGGAAATCGGCTTGAGGTTCGAGATTGGGTTTAAGTTTGGGATTTTAAGTTTAGGTTTAGGTTTAGGTTAGGGAGTTGAGATTAGGATTAGGTAAAGGTTTTGCTTTAGGGAATTGAGTTTAGTTATGGGTTTTGGGATTTGGGAATAGTTTTAGTTTAAAGTATAGGTTTAGGTTAGGTTATAGGTTAAGGTTTAGGGATAGGCTATAGGTTTTGGGATTTGAGAATGGGTTCGGGTTTAGGTTATAGGTTTTGGTTTTGGTTTAGGTTATAGGTTTTGAGATTTGAGAATGGGTTCGGGTTTAGGTTATAGGTTTTAGTTTTGGTTTTGGTTTAGGTTATAGGTTTTTGGATTTGAGAATGGGTTATGGTTTAGGTTTAGGAAATTGGGTTCAAGTTCAGGAATGGATTTAAGTTTGGATTTTCAAGTTTAGGTTTAGGTTTAGGTTAGGGAGTTGAGATTAGGATTATGTGTAGGTTTAACTTTAGGAAATTAAGTTTAGGTTATAGGTTTAGGGAAAGGTTAGGTTTTGGTTATAGGTTTTGAGATTTGAGAATAGTTTTAGGTTATAAGTATATGTTTAGGATAGGTTATAGGTTAAGGTTTAGCAATAGGTTATAGGTTTTGGGATTTGAGAATGAGTTCGGGTTTAGGTTATAGGTTTTGGTTTTAATTTTGGTTTTGGTTTAGGTTATAGGTTTTGGGATTTGAGAATGGGTTTAGATTTAGGTTATAGGTTTTGGTTTTGGTTTAGGTTATAGGTTTTTGGATTTTAGAATGGGTTATAGTTTAGGTTTAGGAAATCAGGTTCAGGTTTGGGATTGGGTTAGAGTTTGGGTTTTTTAGTTTAGGTATAGGTTTAGGTTCAGGATTTAAGATTAGGATTAGGTGTAGGTTTAGCTTTAGGGAATTGAGTTTAGGTTATAGGTTTATGGAAAGGTTAGGTTTAGGTTATAGGTTTTGGGATTTAGTAAAAGTTTTAGGTTTTAAGTATAGGTTTAGGTTAGGTTATAGGTTAAGGTTTCGGGATAGGTTATAGGTTTTGGCATTTAAGAATGGGTTCGGGTTTAGGTCATAGGTTGTGGTTTTTGTTTAGGTTATAGGTTTTTAGATTTGAGAATGGGTTCAGGTTTAGGTTGTAGGTATTGGTTTAGGTTATAGGATATATGTTTATGTTAAGGTTTAGGTTTAGGTTATAGGTTTTAGGATTCGAGAATGGGTTCGGGTTTAGGTTATAGTTTTTAGTTTTGATTTAGGTTATAGGTTTTGGGATCTGAGAATGGGTTCAGGTTTAGGTTATAGGTTTTGGTTTTGGTTTTTGTTTAGGTTATAGGTTTTTAGATTTGAGAATGGGTTATGGTTTAGGTTTAGGAAATCGGGTTCAGGTTCGGGATTGGGTTTAAGTTTGGGTTTTTAAGTTTAGGTTTAGGTTTAGGTTAGGGAGTTGAGATTAGGATTAGGGATAGGTTTCACTTTAGGAAATTGAATTTAGGTTATGGGTTTAGGAAAAAGGTTAGGTTTAGGTTATAGGTTTTGGGATTTGGTAATAGTTTTAGGTTATAAGTATTGGTTTAGGTTTGGTTATAGGTTCCGATTTAGGGATATGTTATAGGTTTTGATATTCGAGAATGGGTTCGGGTTTAGGTTATAGTTTTTGGTTTTGGTTTAGGTTATAGGTTTTAGTTTAGGTTAGAAGTTATAGGTTTAGGAAAAGTTTTCAGTTTAGGTTTAGGTTATAGTTTTTGGGATTTGAGAATGGGTTTGGGTTTATGTTATAGGTTTTGGTTTTGGTTTATATTATAGGTTTTGGGATTTGAGAATGGGTTCGGGTTTAAGTTAAGGTTTTGGTTTTGGTTATAGGTTTTTGGATTTGAGAATGGGTTATGGTTTAGGTTTAGGAAATCGCGTTCAGGTTCGTGATTGGATTTAAGTTTGGGTTTTTAAGTTTAGGTTTAGGTTTTGCTTAGGGAGTTAAGATTAGGATTAGGTGTACGTTTCGCTTTAGCGAATTGAGTTTAGGTTATAGGTTTTGAAAAGATTAGGTTTTGGTTATAGGTTTTGGGATTTGGGAATAGTTTTAGATTATAAGTATAGGTTTAGGTTAGGTTATAGGTTAAGGTTTAAGGATAGGTTATAGGTTTTGGGATTTGAGAATGGGTTCAGGTTTAGGTCATACGTTTTAGTTTTGGTTTAGGTTATAGGTTTTGGAATTTGAGAATGGGTTCGGGTTTAGGTTATAGGTTTTGGATTTGGTTTAGGTTATAGGTTTTGGTTTAGGTTATAGGTTTTGGAATTTAATAATGGGTTAGGGTTTAAGTTATCGGTTTTGGTTCGGTTTAGGTTATAGGTTTTGGGATTTGAGAATGGGTTCGGCTTTAGGTTATTGGTTTTGGTTTTGGTTTTGGTTTAGGTTATAGGTTTTTGAATTTGAGAATGGGTTGTGGTTTAGGTTTAGGAAATCGGGTTCAGGTTCGGGATTGGGTTTAAGTTTGGGTTTTTAGGTTTAGGTTTAGGTTTAGGTTAGGGAGTTGAGATTAGGATTAGGTGTAGGTGTCACTTTAGGGAATTGAGTTTAGGTTATAGGTTTAGGGAAAGGTTAGGTTTAGGTTATAGGTTTTGGGATTTGGGAATAGTTTTAGGTTATAAGTAAAGGTTTAGGTTAGGTTATAGGTTAGGGTTTAGGGATAGGTTATACATTTTGGTATTCGAGAATGGTTTTGGGTTTAGGTTATAGGTTTGGGTTTTGGTTTAGGTTATAGGTTTTAGTTTAGGTTATAGGTTATAGGTTTAGGAAAAGGTTTAGGTTTAGGTTTAGGTTATAGGTTTTAGGATTTGAGAATGGGTTCGGGTTTATGTTATAGGTTTTGGTTTTGGTTAAGGTTATTGGTTTTGGGATTTGAGAATGGGTTCGGGTTTAGGTTATAGGTTCTGGTTTTAGTTTTGGTTTAAGTTATAGGTTTTTGGATTTGAGAATGGGTTATGGTTTAGGTTTAGGAAATCGGGTTGAGGTTCGGGATTGGGTTTAAGTTTGGGATTTTAAGTTTAGGTTTAGGTTTAGGTTAGGGAGTTGAGATTAGGATTAGGTGTAGTTTTTACTTTAGGGAATTTAGTTTAGTAATAGGTTTTGGAAAAGGTTAGGTTTAGGTTATAGGTTTTGGGATTTGGGAATAGTTTTAGGTTAAAGTATAGGTTTAGGTTAAGTTATAGGTTAAGGTTTAGGGATAGGCTATAGGTTTTGGGATTTGAGAATGGGTTCGGGTTTATGTTATAGGTTTAGGTTTTGGTTTAGGTTATAGGTTTTGAGATTTAAGAATGGGTTCGGGTTTAGGTTATAGGTTTTGGTTTTGGTTTTGTCTTAGGTTATTGGTTTTTAGATTTGAGAATGGGTTATGGTTTAGGTTTTGGAAATCGGGTTCAGGTTCAGGAATGGATTTAAGCTTGGATTTTCAAGTTTACGTTTAGGTTTAGGTTAGGGAGTTGAGATTAGGAATAGGTGTAGGTTTAACTTTAGGGAATTGAGTTTAGGTTATAGGTTTAGGGAAAGATTAGGTTTTGGTTATAGGTTTTGAGATTTCGGAATAGTTTTAGGTTATAAGTATAATTTTAGTATAGGTTATCGGTTAAGGTTTAGCGATAGGTTATAGGTTTTGAGATTTGAGAATGAGTTCGGGTTTAAGTTATAGGTTTTGGTTTTGGTTTTGGTTTAGGTTATAGGTTTTGAGATTTGATAATGGGTTTGGATTTAGGTTATAGGTTTTAGTTTTGGTTTAGGTTATAGGTTTTTGGATTTGATAATGGGTTATAGTTTAGGTTTAGGAAATCGGGTTCAGGTTCGGGATTGGGTTTGAGTTAGGTTTTCAAGTTTAGGTTTAGGTTTAGGTTAGGGATTTGAGATTAGGATTAGGTGTAGGTTTAGGTTTAGGGAATTGATTTTAGGTTATAGGTTAAGGGAAAGGTTAGGTTTAGGCTATAGGTTTTGGGATTTGGGAATAGTTTTAGGTTATAAGTATAGGTTTAGGTTAGGTTATAGGTTGAGGTTTTGGGATAGGTTATAGGTTTTGGGATTTGAGAATGGGTTCGGGTTTAGGTTATAGGTTTTGGTTTTGGTTTTGGTTTAGGTTATAGGTTTTGGGATTTGAGAATAGTTTTAGGTTATGAGTATAGGTTTAGGTTAGGTTATAAGTTAAGGTTTAGGGATTTGATTTTAGGTTATAGGATTAGGTTTAGATTTATGTTTAGATATTTGAGTTTAGGTTATAGGTTTAGGTTTAGGTTTTAGGTTTCGGTTTAGGTTTGGGTTTGGGTTTTGGGATTTGAGAATTTGTTCGGGTTTAGGTTATAGGTTTTAGTTTCAGTTTAGGTTATAGGTTTTAGGATTTGTTAATGGGTGTAGGTTTAGGTTATAGGTTTTGGTATTGGTTTAGGTTTTAGGTTTTGATTTAGGTTATATGTTAACAGTTTAGGTTAAGGTTTAGGTTTAGGTTATAGGTTTTTGGATTTGAGAATGGGTTTGGGTTTAGGCTATAGGTTTTGGTTTTGGTTTTGGTTATAGGTTTTGGTTTAGATTATAGGTTATAGGTTTAGGTTTAGGTTTAGGTTTAGGTTATAGGTTATAGGATTTGAGAATGGGTTCGGGTTTAGGATATAGGTTTCAGTTTTGGTTTTGGTTATATGTTTTAATTTAGGTTATAAGTTATAGGTTTTGGTTTTGGTTTTGGTTTTGATTTAGGTTATAAGTCATAGGTTTAGGTTTAGGTTATAGGTTTTGATTTAGGTTATAGGTTATAGGTTTAGGTTTTAGGTTTAGGTTTTCATTTTGATTTAGGTTATAGGTTTTTGGATTTGAGAATGGGTTTGGGTTTAGGCTATAGGTTTTATTTTTGGTTTAGGTTATAGGTTATATGTTTAGGTTTAGGTTTAGTTTTAGGTTATAGGTTTTAGGATTTGATAATGGGTTCGGGTTTAGGTTATTTATTTTGGTTTTGGTTTAGGTTATAGGTTTTGATTTAGGTTATAGGTTATAGGTTTAGGTTTTGGTTTTGATTTAGATTATAGGTTTTTGGATTTGAGAATCGGTTCGGGTTTAAGCTATAGGTTTTGTTTTTGGTTTAGGTTATAGTTTTATGTTTAGCTTTAGGTTTAGTTTTAGGTTATAGGTTATAGGATTTGATAATGGGTTCGGGTTTAGGTTATACATTTTGATTTTGGTTTAGGTTATATGTTTTGATTTAGGTTATAGGTTATAGGTTATAGGTTTAGGTTATAGGTTTAGGTTTTGGTTTTGTTTTAGGTTATAGGTTATAAGTTTAGGTTAAGGTTTTGGTTTAGGTTATAGGTTTTGATTTAGGTTATAGATTATAGGTTTAGGTTTTATGTTTAGGTTTTGGTTTGGATTTAGGTTATAGGTTTTTGTATTTGAGAATGGGTTCAGGTTTAGGTTATAGGTTTTGGTTTTGCTTTAGGTTATAGGTTTTGGGATTTGTGAATGGGTTTAGGTTATAGGTTTTGGTTTTGGCTTTGGTTTAGGTTATAGGTTTTGTGATTTGAGAATGGGTTCGGTTTTAGGTTATAAGTTTTGGTTATAGGTTTTGGTTTAGATTATAGGTTATAGGTTTAGGTTAAGGTTTCGTTTTAGGTTATAGGTTTTGGGATTTGAGAATGGATTTGGTTTAGGTTATAGGTTTTGGTTTTAGTTTAGGTTATAGGTTTTGGGATTTGAGAATGGGTTCGGGTTTAGGTTATAAGTTTTGGTTTTGGTTTAGGTTTAGGTTATTGGTTTTTGGATTTGAGAATGGGTTATGGTTTAGGTTTAAAAAATCGGGTTCAAGTTCAAGATTGGGTTTAAGTTTGGGTTTTCAAGTTTAAGTTTAGGTTTAGATTACAGAGTTGAGATTAGGTTGGGTTTTCAAGTTTAGGTTTAATTTTGGGTTTTCAAGTTTAGGTTAAGGTTTAGGTTTAGGTTATAGGTTTTTGGATTTGAGAATGGGTTCGGGTTTGGGCTATAGGTTTTGGTTTTGGTTTAGGTTATAGGTTCTGGTTAGGTTATAGGTTTTAGGTTTACGTTTTAGGTTTAGGTTATTGGTTTTTGGATTTGAGAATGGGTTATAGTTTAGGTTTAAGAAATCGAGTTCAAGTTCGAGATTGAGTTTAAGTTTGGGTTTTCAAGTTTAAGTTTAGGTTTAGGTTAGGGATTTGAGAATAGGTTGGGTTTTCAAGTTTAGGTTTAAGTTTGGGTTTTCAAGTTTAGGTTAAGATTTAGGTTTAGGTTATAGGTTTTCAGATTTGAGAATGGGTTTGGGTTTGGGCTATAGGTTTTGGTTTTGGTTTAGGTTATAGGTTTTGGTTAGGTTATAGGTTTTAGGTTTACGTTTTAGGTTTAGGTTTAGGTTTTGATTTAGGTTATAGGTAATAGGTTTAGGTTAAGGTTTAGGTTTAGGTTATTGGTTTTGATTTAGGTTATAGGTTATAGGTTTAGGTTATAGGTTTTTGGATTTGAGAATGGGTTTGGGCTTAGGTTAAGGGTGCGGTCCCTACAAATACAAATATAAACATGGCCTGTCTAAATGGTCAGGCCCTTCCAATGTCGTCCATTGAAAATGGACAGCTTCATCATGGTCGTAACAGCGGTTCTCACCTTCCAGGGATCCCCGCTCATCCGGATAGTTCCGACGCACATCCGGATCTGCTCCATTAGTTTCAACCAAATACATAAACACGGCCTGTCCAAATGGTCAGGCCCCTCCAATGTCGTTCATAGAAAATGGACAACTTCATCATGGTCATAACAATGGTTCCCACCTTCCAGGGACACCCGCTCTTCCGGATAGCTTTGACGCACATCCGGGTTTGCTCCATCAATTTTTAATAAATACATAAATATGGCCTGTCCAAATGGCCAGACCATTCCAATCATGTGCATTCTTGACAAGAGACGTACCAGATACTTGAATCTGAAATATGCATTTACACATAAAATGACATTGGAAATCACTTCTCAAAACCGCAGACTATTTTGTTTTGAAACTCGTTCATCTCACCTGAAAATCTGTCACATAATGAATAACTGTAACCACAATGATAACTATTGTGAATGCACTATAATGAACAAATTATTATTATTATAGATAACTGTAATTACAACATAGATATCATGCACACGATATCACATAATGTATTGTTTGATGAACTAAACATGTGCATTCTTAACAAGATACTTACCAGATGCTTGAATCTGAAATATGCAACTCCAATCCTTGAAATATTAGCAGAGGATGAACATTTGAAGTAAGAGTATGCTACTCAAGTTTCAACGAGCGAGACTAAGAACAACAAAGCATGGAATTAGAATTGACAATCTTAAAACTATTTAAACATGAATACCAAAGATGTGCGTGTCTTGTGTAGACATGTATCATGTTGATGCGTGTGCCTACATAGTTGAAGTACTATTCTTTTGACCAGTCCATGAGATTCTCTGAAATCTGTGGCTCTTAAAAAAGGAAAAAAGAAAATAATGAAATCCAAAAGGAGGTTGAGAAAGGGTTGCCAAGTAGGTAGCCCTGTGTCCAAAACTCTCCCACTTGAAGTTAGTGGTTCTTATAAGTCTCATTTCAACCATCCATGAATGAGCCTCATATTCCAAATATTAAGAATTTTCTATCCACAATCGGACAAAACATGCTAATGACATCAAATACAAAAACCACAGACAGAACTCACATATAAAAATTGAGAACTAGGGATGGATGGGACTATCAATGGGCCCAAATTGGCCAAGGAAAATCAAAATTTTGAATTGCCCTTGCCTATTAGACCCAACCAAAAAAGTTCAAAATTCAAGCCAGAGAAAGCTCATGCCTAACCAATATGATATTTAAATAATTGAATCTGTAAAATAATAATAATAAATAAATAAATAAATTCCTAAAACATGTAATTTAATTTAAATTACTTATACAGAGTAATAGACTTCTCTCATGAATTAGGGGAAAAAAAGGAAATTTGATAGATGTTATTTACATTTCTGCCTCACGGTGCCAATGTAACCAATCCTTTCCAAAATAAAATTCTAGTTTGACTACTTTCATGTTGAACCCTGTAAGTTCTAGTTTGTCATTTACACCTAAATTTGTTACTTTAGAGGGAAAAATAAATTCATCGTAGGATACAAGTCGCTACAGGAAAAAAATGATGGGGAAATAGATAAACTTAGATAAGTTACCTTAGAACATCACACTGCCCACAAGTCATCGTACCGGCCAAGGGGTTGTCCATCACCCATTAGTCTAAAGTTCATGTTAAAAAGGGAGCAGGCACATACATGCACACATGACAAAACCTATCTTGTGTGCATTTGCAATAAATGTTATTTTTACAATAAATGTTGTTTTTGAATTTCCACGAAGAGCATCCTGTAATCAAAGACTTGTATTGAGGAACAATCAATTATAAGAAAATTGGACCATATGCTCATTTTATGAGGAAAATATAGGCTTTTCTTGTAAATCATGAGATATATTGTCATAATCACATCATCCACAAATTCAAGGGATATATTTACTAGTAAAGTATTTCTGCAGAGGTAGCTTTTAGGCATAACAACTTTGGCAAGATGTGATGGTTGATATATGTGGCATACAAGTAACTCAAATTAATCTAAGAGTTAACAATTTTGTTATTCCTGGTTGTAGAGCTTCCAAGATCCTATAGTATAAGCATGGCTCAAATATATGACATGTGACTTATAGTTATATGAAGATATATAGGCAACCTGATTGTAGGAACAACAAACCTGCATGCCTTCAATGTTGTTGATACCAACACCAATATCAGCCTCTTGAATCATGCCAACATCATTTCCAATAAGGTTGCAATAAAGTGCACCATCACCATACATTAGTTAGAGTTATCAGTTTTACTTTGGAACAATACTAGTTCAATCACTGAATATCATGTGGGGACACAACAAATATTATTGATCATTGATGTTTTACATAATAACATTGAATACATGTCTTGGTATGCATGTATCTAAAAACAACAACACATGCGCAATTATCCTTGGTAACTTGTGAATTTGAATGCTATATTATCCTTACGGCACTGGGTCACCAGGTGCTTATCCTGGAATGGGAAAAATGCTTATGCAAAAGCATTCTTATATGAGAATTACAATACTCATGATTACTCACTTCTCGAATAATGTAATTTCTACTTCAAAAGCATTAGCTGAATGCATTCTAGATCTTCCTTCAAAACTAATATGTAATGATGACTTAATTTCTACTCATGATTTTTTTCTTTTTGTAATGATGAGTTGATTTTGGTAATAATGAGTTGATTTTCCTCTTGTGAACACAAGTTGCACATGTGAAGCCCAAGATTGATGATCTAGACAATTGAGCTCATAGCTCCCATCATGGATGGACCATGGCCAAAGAATATCTTCAATCAGAAAATGCTAACCTTTCCATCAATAACAAGAAAAAAGATGGTTATGAAGAATTTCACAGAAATCCAAACTCAATGGAAAGGAAGGCCAAATATTGGTGGCTAGGCTTCCAATTTGGGAAAATTTTCTGTGAGCAGTCTATCCAGGATGAGGACCATCAGGTTAATGACTTAGATATCCCAACCATGAACCCCATAAAAATGAACTTCATGCACAATAAGGAGTTCCCTACCAGTCACTAATTGAGAACTCAGCCTCTAATGTTAAAAGTAATCATCACTTGAAGTAGACTATGTAAAAGTTTTTAATATCTCAATTATTTAAAACAACATATCGGCGTTGACCGATACTTTGGCTAGGATCTCGGCCATTGTCATGCAATCTCTGTTCAGTGTAGTTAATATTTCTTGTTAAGTATTTGAGAGCAAATGCATATGCATCTGTGTGTAGGCGGAAGAACATGAGATGTCCTGCATACCACTCATAAATTGGATCAGGAA
Source organism: Magnolia kwangsiensis (assembly GCA_037074715.1). Taxonomy (NCBI): domain Eukaryota; kingdom Viridiplantae; phylum Streptophyta; class Magnoliopsida; order Magnoliales; family Magnoliaceae; genus Magnolia; species Magnolia kwangsiensis. The sequence continues at coordinate 70,765,762 of CM073574.1, read as the reverse complement.
CAAGGAATTTTCAGTATGCCTGCATATCCTACCTTGAAAGATGTCAGGAATCATGAGAAGTACACTATCATTAACATACAAATCCTAGTAAGCCTCCATCAACAATATGTCAATACAAGCAGGGGCCTAGATTTAATAAAGGTAGTGATGACATGTTGCTTAACCCATTATACTTAACCCCAAGGCGAAATGCAGTGCCATTGAGCCGACAATCTTTAGCCAAATTATTGGTAAATTTTAGGGCATCTGGCATACTGTTTCCAGAAGCAATCACCATAGAGACTACGGCACCGGCTGACGAACCAGCCAATGGTGTGGTTTCCCATATTAATGACAGGTAAAACGTAACAAAAGAATTATAGACAATGGCAGGTAATATTTCCTTCAAATTTTGGTCATGAATTTGGAGATATTAGTAGTATAGGTGGTTTAACTTGTGTCTAAAACAAACACCTCAAGAACATTGGTAAGACCTGCAGTAATCTATTGCTGATTTAAGTAGCATAAGTTGCTTTCAAAATGTGATTAGCTTCAAAAGTCCAAAATCAACTAATCATTTGTTAAAACAAAATGTATCTTACAGCCAGTGAAATCTTCTAAACACCACATGACAACAGAGAATACAAAACATAAGGGTGTTGTTATATAACATGAATATATCTGAAGGCCAAAACATAAAGTTAAATGCTACTTAAGTAGGCATAGAAATTTCGACATGGCATATCATAAGATTTCAAATATCAACCCCCACACACAGACACAAAAAAGAAAGAAATGACTTAATCCCCACAAATGCACTAGAATTGCTATTTTGGTAGTCATGCACATAACGATTATCTTCTAGTACTGTGGCTTACTAATGGTCTAATCAGAACAAAATCTTCCTTGATCAGATTATCTCATAAGATTAGTGCCTTCTTCCAAACAGTCACATAATCAAATAAAGAAACAGAAAAATATATCTAAAACTACTCAAAACCAGTCACAATGAAGAGGACGAATGGTCCAGAAGACATAATAAGTTGAGTCTGAATTAAGACAAACGCACCTAAGGGCCTGATGCAAGGCCATCATCCCAACCACTACCGTTCTGACCCTTGTTTGGGCCTCTCTCTACTGCAAATGCCACTCATCTGCTCTCATTTTTGGAGCTTTTGATTGGGATTTTGGGGAGCTAAGGAGAGGTAAATTGGGAATTAGGGGGAACATTTGGAGAAGTGTTGAAATCCCCACCATTTATCTCTCCTCAATCCACTCCTTCCAAAAAGATTCTTAGTTGAAGCATTTCTTCAAACATGTAGGAGGCCATGGACAGTGGCGGATATGGCTGCCCCTGCCATGGTTCCTGCCCAATTTTTGGCTATCAAAAGAGAAATGAGAGAGAAAGAGAGAGTACCTCTGACTTCGTGCTCTGATTTCTTCTATTCTCGTCGGCTATTGGAGGGAGATCGATCAAATGACTGCTTCGAAGAGAACGATTTGGGAGACGTCGATAGAGAGGGAGGGCAATCAGGGAGATTAACAGAGGGAGGGAGAGGAAGGGAGAGAGATCGAGAGAGTACGAGGGAGAGAGATCGAGGAAGGTAGAGGGAGAAGATCGGGAGAGAGAGAGAGAGAGAGGAGATTGGGAGCTAAGATCAGGAGAGAGAGAGAGAAGAATGGGAGAAGAAATTGGGAGAGTGAGCTAGGGAATGGAGGGAGAGAGGAGATGACTGGACTATTTTGGGCGTGCCCCTATTTTGAGCGCGCGCCCTTTTTGGGCATGGAATGGGTCCCACCAGGACGGTCCTATTAGGGGCTCTGTGGGGCCCATCATGATGTAAGTAGTTTATCCATGCCGTCCATTCATTTTGATAATTAATTTTAGGATATGATCCTAAAAATAAGGTATATTGAAGGCCCAAGCGGACCACACCATAGAAATCACATGTGATTTAATCTTCATTATTTCCTACCCTGTGGTCTACTTGATCCTTCAATCTACCTAATTTTTTGGGTTCGTGGACTAAAATGATATGTCAAAATAGATGGACGGATTAGATAGAACACATATACTGTGGTGGGCCCCATAGAGCACTTTATACGATCGTTAATTTCGGGTGGCGTAACAAACTTTTAGTTATGGATTAAACCCATAGCAATATATCTATGGTGTATATCCGTAGCAGAAAGATAACAAATTTCGTAGCCTTTGCTCATTTTTTTGGTAGTGTTTACCTTCACGTTACTCGTCTATTTTTAAGGCGTGGGATCCACTACACGTGTGGCACGTGTGAGGGTGGGGCCCACCAGATATATGTATTATATATTTTAATTCGTCCATCCAACAGAGCTGGGACATTGAGTCCCATTACTTAGGCGTCGGTAGGTTCTGTGGATCCCATCATGAGATATGTGTTATATCCCAATCGTCCAGTGGTCTGGATGGTGGGACCCACCTTTTATGTATGTGTTTCATACATGTCGTCCGTCCATGAGATGGACGTGAGACCCACCTCCATGACATATGGGTCTGATCCTCACCGTCTAACACGCTGGATGGTGGGACACCACCTTAACGTATGTGTTACAGCCGTACCGTTCATCTATTTCTGAACGGGTGGGGCCCACCTTGATGATGTGCTATATTCTCACCATCCACATGGGACGTGGGCCCCACGTGATGTGTGTTGTATCTACTCCGCCCGGCCACGTGGGACGTGAGGCCACCGTTATATATGTGTTATACATTCACGCCGTCCAAAGGTCGGACACGGGACTCACTGATATATCTGTTTCATGTAGGTTGTCCATCCATGTGGCCCACTATGATGAGGCCGATCTTAATATATAGGAGGCCCAGGTGATGTAGGGCCCACCTAAGGTATATAAGGCCCACTAGCGGTATGTGCAGGCCACCTTGAGGCCCATGGGTCGTGGCCCATTGAGATGTATTTGAGGCCCAGGTATGAGGCCCGAATGTAATGTATTTGGGGCCCATGTTCGAGCCCCAAATGACATATATTTGAGGCCCAGGTATGAGGCCCAAATGTGATGTATTTTAGGCCCAAATGAGATGTATTTGAAGCCCATGAGTGAGGCCCAAATGTGATGTATTTGAGGCTCATGTTTGAGTCTCAAATGATTTGTATTTGAGGCCCATGAGTGAGGTCCATTGTGATGTATATTAGGCCCGTGTGAGGGGCCCATTGTGATAATATTAGGCCATTGTGAGTGGCCCATTGTGATGTATATTAGGCCTATGTGAGAGGCTCATTGTGATATATGTTAAACCTGTGTGAGCGGCCCATTGTGATGTATATTAGGCCCGTGTGAGCGGCCCATTATGATGTATATTAGGCCTGTGTGAGAGGCCCATTGTGATGTATATTAAACCTATGTAAGTGGCCCAATGTGATGTATATTAGGCCCGTGTGAGCAACCCTTTGTGATGTATACTAGGCCCGTGTGAGCGGCCCATTATAATATATATTAGGCCCGTGTGAGAGGCCCATTGTGATGTATATTAGTCCCATGTGAATGACCTATTATGATGTATATTAGGCTCGTGTGAGAGGCCCATTGCGATGTATATGAAGCCCATGTAATGCGGCCCATTGTGATGTGTATTAAGCCCATGAGATACGACCCACTTAATATATGAGGCCCTTGTGTAAGGCTCATTGATGTATATGAGGCCCATGTGATGCGGCCCACTTGATGTATGAGACCCTTGTGTAAGGTCCATTGAGAATGTATGTGGCTCATTATGTTGTCTATGAGGCACTTCTATGAGGTCATGGGCCCACTATACATTAGGTTCTATGTGAGTCTTTCCTTGGGAGCAATATTAGTTAAATGTCCACATTGATGGGCAATGATGGTTAAATGTCTACATTGAGACCTTCCTTTGGGTCTTATTAGGCCCATTCACGTCCTTCTCTAAGTAGGTTGACCCTAATCATTGGGCCCCATTGACATGTGCATGAAGCATTTATTCATATTAGGATAACCCATAATGTTGGGCCTCTATTGGTTGCTAGTAGGATTATTTTAATCTTGGAGTCCATCTATGGATTTCACTTTTAATATAGGCTGATTATCGATAGCGATTATGAGTATATGATAACATAACATCATGATACATGCCCATACACATCATCTGCATGCTTGATATGAGACGTGGTTAGCCATTGCATATACCATTGGGCAGGTTGTTATGAGACTCCCTGATAGGCGGAGTTGTCTCACTTGAACGCATGGTATGTGCATGATTGATGTATGAATGGATTGTGTAACTCATGCATCTTACATTGTATACTGTACACCCTAGCGATATCAAGGCCGTAGCCTTCACAAGCATATCGTAGATGGTAATATGAGAAACCGAAAATCTTTTTATACATGGAGTGTTATAGATGTCCCTGTGTGAAAGTTCCTAAACCTTCTTGATACCAGAGGATGCTCCAACATCGAGATAAGGTGGAAAATAAGAGCGCAGAGATGCCGAATACCAATAGGCGGCGCTCCCACTGATTGTGGTCGATTAGAAGGGGGTGTGACCTTACTCGCACAAGGGTAGGGGGCATAGCTAGGCTGAGTTTGACTAGCTCAAAATGGGTCCGCTATCGATGTGCATGGTAGATATTAGCTGACTACTGGTTAGGTGAATAGTGAGGTCTCTTCCACTTGCATAGTTGCACGTCGAGTGGGCGGCGATTTGATGTACAGTGTACTAAACCCCGTTGATGATCCCATAGATGTACAATACTGATATATAGACTTACTGAGTAGGAGTTGCGTACTCAGCATTTGACTCATTCATTTATTCATTCATTATCCACTCGGGCTGGTGGTGCGTAACCAAATCATTAGTGTACCTTCACAATGACCAATATTTCGGTTGGGGCTCGCAACCAACCCGAGATCAGGAGTTTACTACATTAAATCTAGTTATCCAAATTTAGGCATGAGACTAGTTTGAATAGAAGTCCCTTGTGATGAACCCCACAGCTTGCGATACGACGTTCTATCATCTTGACTACACACTCTAACTTTATCATTCCTTTGCATTGCATATTGTATTGTACCCTCAGTATATGACATCTAGGTTACTATGATTCTGCATTGCATAACATAGATATGTCGTTGGTTTATTATATTTTTGCATCGCATAGCCTGGATAAGGCTGATGGTATTTATGAACTTACCAGCATGTTTCCGCATTGCTTTAATATTGCATACTTAGCATTTACCTTGCGCACACACTTACACAACCCTCTAAGCTTTCTATAAGCTTATGTAAGATAGATGCGTGCAGGTGGCGTTAGGTTGCAGCACCGTTGAGTTTGGAGCGTGTAGGTGTCTTTTGGGTCTTTGATTTTTGATATATGTATTTCCCTTTCCGCACTGTATTCAACTGTTTATGTTAGTGGATATATGATGATGATGTTGCCTTTGTGATTTAGGTAAATTTGTGGTTGTGCTTCTTACGAGATAAATGTACGTTGAAAAATCTTCATTTTAGGATCTCATGATCAAAATCTGGTGTATGGGCAGGAGCTAAGAATGAGGTACTACGGAGGTTGTTAGCACTGGATTCGGCGATCGGGAATTTAGTGAGCCTGGCTTCCGAGTTTGGGGCGTGACACGACTCCACACTTTCACAATTCCAGTACAACTCAAACTGCTGTCTACGTAACGCAACAATATCATTCCAGCCCTCATACGCATACCTGCGTAGATATGTTGCACGGATCACATCCAAGTGGGGCCCATTGGTTTCCTCAATCATATAGTCCAACCTATAGGACAATACAGACCGTCGATCAATAATGCTCACCTCATAGAGTTCTTATGTTTAATAAATACACATCTTAATAAAAAAGGATTCTAATTTAAGAATATCACAATTTTCATGTGGAAAGTTCTCCTCGGAGTTATTTCTTGGACATGGGCTCGCGGGGCTAACTTTTAGTGGTATCCAATCACTTTAACTGAGGATATATGACCTAGCATGGAATGAATTGAATTAAGGTGAGTAGGCTTTTTTCTTTTTTCTTTTATATATATATATATATATATATATATATATATATATATATATATATATATATATATATATATATATATATATATTAAATTGTAAAATTTTATTTTGTTAATACTTTTATTTTATTAAATATACTGATCATCATTTTTGTATTTTTTAAACTATTTTCCTTTTCTTTTATCTCAAAATTTATAATTGGAGTTATAATTAATATTCCAATTAGAATGTGGAATTAATTAAAAAAAGTGTAATCCTCTTGACAAAATTTAGGAGCTAAGTTATTATTTTTTTTTTCAAGAATGTTCACCAAAATGATCATTAGGTGGCCCATCTAATCATCCATGATGATCGATCCATTAAAATATTAATTCGCATTATGGATCATCTAACCAGACCATGTAAACTAATGTTTCACATTGGAATTAACATTTGAACCCTTAAAAGTTACTAAAAGAATGGACTAATCACTTGGATCATTGAACTGATTAGTTTAGCTTGTGACTCAACTAATACTAACCATTCATTTTGTTTTCCTTATTATTAGTTTCAAAGTGATATGATTTTCATAATTTTCTCATTAGTACAACTCATGATCTTAGACTAAGAGTATGGCCGGTCATTATTTATTTAATTTCTAGCTTAATCTAGTGGACCATTATGCAATTAAATCCTGTCAATATGTTTGTATTGTTCAGATCTATAATTTCAATTGATTAGATCTTGCCTGGAGTATGTGAAATGATGATTATCATGTGCATATATGCATGGGCCATCATTATGACAATTGATTTTATCATCCATCATGAAATTTTGAGTTACCGAAGTTTATTTTCATAAGCATGTGCATCATGAGCATCAAGATTACACTCTTTGATCGGGTTATATCACACTCAGATGCCGTCCACAAGCATGGCACGCACACACGTCTATTCTCTCTCACACATGGGATTGAGTGAGTACCCTTGCTAGGTGCACCCTCCATACTTCGAATTGCTTAGGACTGTATCTCCTTGTACAAGAGTCATTTGATTGTAGGATAATTCTAGTACGTTGTAAACATCCCTAGGGTTGAGATGGACGTTTCAGATGGTGATGATAATCTATGTGGGACCCACTTCAACAATGGCACATGTATATACTATAAACTACACCCTAACCTACCCTATATCTAAGGTCTCTACAATCACCAAGGATTCCTCTTCCCCGTAAATCTACTCTCTCCAGGCATTACCAAGAGAGGATCTCTTGAAATCCCCTATGACTCGAACCCTTTTACGCCAGACCTTTGTTACAGAAGAAGGACAATGACCAAATCCGTGCGTTCCACCTTAAAGTACTGTAATCTGAACCGTCCATCATCTTCCCTGCATCTCAAAGAGGTATTATCCTGAGTTTCTTTATATCTAGTGGCTAGAATATGGTGAATTTATTTGATGAAAATCATTTAGAATTAGATCCTTGCGCAAACCTACGCCAGGAAACTTCGAACCACACATGTGGGGAGGGGGGATCTACGCCTGTCACATGGCAGCCGTGTGGGCCACCACACGCTAGCTCACATGCTGTCCACATGGGCAGTGTGGTGGACTCCACACGTTGCCACGTGGGAAATCCTTTTTGGGTTGCTGCCACGTCAACAGTGGGCTCCGCCTGGTCCCTATCTATGCGAACTAGAGCTGGGAATCGAGTCTATTCAGGCCGGATTGGGCTCAACTCGACTCGGTCAAAAATTTTCAATGCCTGACCCAAACTTGATCCGATCTGGGACTAAGTCCATGTCCTGTAACTCAATCTAATCCGTTAGAATACTGGCCTGACCCGAACTGATTCCAACTTGGTCAGGAAAACTGAGTCATATCAGATTGGGTATGGTTCCACTACTAGAAAATCGAGAAAATGCTACGGATAAAAACCGTAGCTAAAGACCTATGGCTACGGTTAAAGTCCATAGCACGACCGTAGCCATTGGTGTCATAGCTATAGGTCTAAAAGCTATGGCTACGGATTTCCTCCGTAGCCATATAAACAATGGGTACGGATTAAATCCGTAGCCATAGCTTCAGTAGCGCTAAGGTATTTGCAGCTACGGATTATATCTGTAGCTAAAAGTAGAGCGAGAACCATAACAATTGGCTGAAATCAGCAACAACTATGATTTTCAGTTAAAGGGCTACGGTTAATAGCCGTAGCGATTGAAACAATAGGTACAGTTTAAATCTGTAGCAATATTTTACGTAGCTTTAGATTATATATAGATATGGATTATATCTGTAGCTAAAAGTAGAATGAGAACCGTAGCAATACGTTAAAATCAACAAGATCTATGGTTTTCAAATAAATGGCTATGGTTAATAGCCATAGCTAATGCCTATTTTTAATTAAAAAAATTAAACAATAATGGAAGCTCTTACCATTGTAGTACACCCTAATAACTCATATAAGCTAATATAGACAAATACTTCATGGCTAAATCATTCACTCTTTCAATCAAACACAATTATTCATTCAATCATATACAATCATTCATTTCCATTCACAAAAGTACAATGCCAACATAATAGCTATATGTCTATTTAAAGTTTTCATTAACAGCAAGATCCAATGCCTTCTCGCAGCCAAATAACTTCTCAACAATTGCAAGTGAAAACTCCATGGATGTGCCTCTGCTGGTTATCAATTTGCCATCAACTAACACCCTATTCTTAGCTTCGCTTTGATCCGAAAGCTTGCACATGGCTAAAAATCAATTTCATCATACAAAATGGAAGAAATTGCATGTTATGACATTATACGTAAGAGGCTGAAAATGTGTTTGTGTGTGTTTTGAAGATTGAGCTGAAAATGCAATGGACCCACTTGAGCAATGGACACTCTGAGGATTGTGCCTCTATGGCCAACCCCAACAGATGCGATCGCCATGACAGTCAGGCCAACGAGGAACCTCGCAACCAATCCGTATGCAGCGAGTTTAGTCCCACAGGCTATGTATCTTGGTTGTAAGGCCATGAACAGTCTTGAAATTTCAAAAAATTTAAAGGTAGTTCAAGTCAATTCAAAACACTTGAAAAACAAGGACTAAGAATCATGATGAGCATATCAATGATCTTACCGAGACTGAACATGGCCATCCCAAGACCTGCATTCGACAAGATCATGATAGAATTTTCCATGATTTGAGGCTTCTTAACACCCCATCCATAGTAAGAAAGATCTTAGAAGAAAATCAGATTCAAGAGATAGAGATTGAAAGAAATTTGAAATTCAAGACCTGTGAAAATCACCTACAAGATACAAGAGCCCAGCTCAAACCCTTCACCAATTATTCTATACAACAGCAACTGTTCAACTAAACCCTTCATACCCCAATAACTGTTCCACACACTTCAAAAATCTGCTACCATTATTCTATACAACAACAACATTAAGATATATTTAAACAACAACTATTAGTTCGGAACAACAACTTCCATTGTTCCATTGTTCCTTAAAAAATTTGCAAAAGGATTTTCAATGGTATTTAATATATAGAAAATCTGCTACCATTGTTGTGTGGAACATAACCCTGTCTTTGCACTTCCTCTATATGCAACGCAACCCAACCCAACCCAATCAAAATTCAGGTTGATAGTGAAACCATTTCGGGATTAAAAATAGAAAAAAGAAGAAGAAGAAGAAGAAGAAGAAGAAGAAGAAGAAGAAGATGCATATCAAGTTCTGTTCCTAGCAAGATTCGCAAAATTTAGGTTGATAGTGAAACCTGAATTTTGCTGCATGACAAAGAGTGCGACATTTTTGAACTGTGTTTGGACAGAGATGTTAAAAAAGATTATTTTCTATTGATCTGAAGAGGCCAGTGAATAATCAAATACTTTTTTGCAGCATCACATGCAAAATTAACACAAAACTAATTTTCGAAAATGTTTCCACTAATATTACTGTTTGAGGTACTATAAAATCCAAACCCATAGGTCCTATAGCCCCAATGGGAAGGAATGATCCATAGCTTTATATATAGGGATTGTTCTCCATTTTGTATAGAGAATCGAAAATATGGACATGGAAAAGCTCACGAGTATATTATCACCATCATCATCTTAGCCTTTCCTGTAGTGATGTGCATAACCCAATAGATGATAGATTGCAAAGGATTCATTCTTCTCTAATAAATGTTATCCAAATGAGATGCAACAGTTTCCTATAAGTGAAAAAGAAATTCATCAACTCAAAATAAAATAAACACACTCCACCTCGGAAAAGACAGCCACCTGAAAAGGAAAACTAACATGCACATGCCTCTTATAGCAAGCCATCAGCAGCAATATTTTCCTTGGTCACCAAAATTATTACAATTGTCACTAGAAGAAAAATAAAAAGAAAAAGACAAACCATAAAAACATTCTTTTGTTTTAAAATTTTAAAATCCAGTAAATGATATTTACTCACAAGAACAGAGGCAGTGAACACAACGTTTGATATTACTTCAGGAAACCTATATGAGTGATCAATGTACAGTATGTACATATGCATCAACTGATGTCATAAATGAACAAGAAATCATCAATGATTGCCTCAGCCTGATGTCTTGCCAAAAGTGTTGTAATCCAATGCAAGGCCTCAATTCTGGTAGCATCCCATTCATTAGATAGGTGTCTGACAAACATAACTACTACACATTAACATCTTGTCATATTACATAGGAGGAAGAAAACAACTTACCTTTATAGCAGAAATGTAACCATTTTGATCCTTGTCAAAGACCTTGAAAGCCTCCTTCAGTTCCTCCGCATACTCAGTGTCCTTCATAACAAGTGGAAATGGGAAAAGTTAGAAACACCTAACAGAAGTTGGCAACTATCATTGCCAAATAATATTCATAAGGATTAAAATCACACAGTGTGGTTTACTACTCTATTAGGAGGTTTAGTATAAAAGGAAAAATAAAAAAGGGCCAAATGTAAATTCATATGTGTTTGTATTTTTTATTTTATTTTTTTGCCTAAATCTTGATCTAACTTATTTTCTTGTTTAGTCCCTGCACATCTGCATGCATACACATATATGTTTATATTGCATTGATATGTGATCATGATCTCAGACACTTGAAAAAAATGATTTATAGTTTAAGTGAAAATCAAGAGACACATTTATTTGAATAGCTAGCCAAGTTTTCTGCACTCAACTAGAATTTTCATGGTAAATGATGATTCAAAGGGAGATCTATATGAATCAGATTCTTCATCCTAATCTTAGCTGAATCAGAGGAGTGTCTACTACCAAGTTGGATTATGATATGTGGTTGGACTTGGGATGATGTAGATGGGATTTAGTGATGGATCTTCTCCTAAGATTTACATGGGCTGCAACATAGGTTACATGGGCTGCAACATAGGGAATGGTGTAAAATCATGCTCTGAATACTTTAAAATTCACATGATTTGGCAACATGCACTGATATAATAGTATAGCATGGTTTGCTATGTAAATATGAAAATAAGAGAATTTCTCAATGTTAGGTAGAGAAAAATAATGACAACTCAAGATAACTTGAGATACTCATCAATGTTAGCCTTAATCTGCTTTGCTGTTAGAGCACCATCAACCTTAGAGAGAATGCCTGATGATTGGCTGATTCTAGCCAACAAATCAATCTGCATTTAGGAGAGAAGAAAGATGCTAGCTTAATAGAGAACTATTAAATATTGATTAGGAAGTTCAAACAAAATCATGATGCAGCCAAATTCAAGTTGGGAGTAGAAGGATTGGGCAACCTCATGTTTCGTGGGAATGCACTTTGAATAACATTTCGCATTTGAATGCAACTAGGTGGAATCACGTCACAGAAGCTGAAATGATATTCACAAACGAACTCCGAAAAATCATGAAGCGGTACCAAGAGCACCCATAGAGTGCCTTTGTACAAAAAGTGAACCTGCCCACAAGTAATAATAGAGATAAACATGTCAAACTCCACTACGGAAAAAAAAAACTGATTTCATATATATATATATATATATATATATATATATATATATATATATATATATATATATATATATATATATATATATTCTTTTTTCTTTTTTCTTTTTTTTTGAAGGTAAGGAATTCCATTTACTGCATCGATCACAAGTAAATGTAAAGATAATAACAAGACAAACCGATTCCCCAAGTTCAACATTCCTCAAATATGGCTCCATGAATTTGAACAAGTCAACATGTAGGCGCTAAACCAAAGGTCCAAAAGCAAATGTTGTCAAGACCTGATGATACCACAGTTGTGTAAGATGAGGAGAAAGAAGATAATGATGACATTCATGAGTAACACATACCTGGAAGTTGGAACTATCAAGGACAGGGTCAGGGGAACCAAGGTCCCATAACCACAAAAAAAAAAAAAAAAATAAATAAATAAATCGCTACCTTAATAATTAAAACCACAAGCTTTGCATACATATCAATAACAACAAATGAGAGATGCTGGACTTGTTATGGCATTTGTAGGGACAATGATCTTGGATTAATCATGTCAGTGCCCAAACAATTTGCTACAAAAATTTCCTGAAATTATAGGTAGAAAGAGAAGAAAAACTCATAACAATTGTGATGGTCTGGAGGATTCTCATGGATACATTATACAAACCACAGAAAAATTTTACCATAAGGATTCGGAAAAAGCAATCCGTGAGAAACCTGCAGTTTATTCATAGAAAATGGAAAGCACATAGAAAAATCAAGATTAGACTCAAAGAAAAATAAAAAAGCACATAGAAAATGGAACAAGCAATGTTAAATAAGACCAACAAAAAAGCACCCGCACATCAGGAAGGATTTTCATTCACGATTCAACAAGCATAAAATTCATTTCATTTCCTTTTTATGACTTCATATGTTCGTTTTCGGGTTTTCTATGCTACTCCAATTTCCAATTCAATAATTTCCAAGTATCTAATCAGTCCCTAAAGTATCTGAAATTTGAAGAACTATAGCTGATTTGATAAATATTGCAACATATGTAAGCAAAGGTATTACTTAAATTCCGTGGCTAGGCACATATATTACTACATGCAACTCATTAAAATTATTTTTACTCAAGTATATGCAACAACATATATATGCGAGCAAGGAAAACTATTACTAGAATTCTGACAGAGGACCACGAGCACATAGATTACTTCACTACATCTGCAAGAATTAATATTAGTATTTTTTTTTTCCATAATCACCACTGCATTTTCCTAGCCATTTGAGATTGGTGTTACGAACCGTGTTTTGCTAATCCCACTATTCTCAGAAAGTGAAAAATCCTTAATTTCACTTCATAGCTAAAAAGGAGCCACTCCATTAGTCATTTCCATTTTGGTGAATTGAAATTTTGCGATTGAATTCAACTGAGCATCCAAATGCAGCCTCAATAAACTTGAAGAGATTCCTATGCCAGTGAACTAAAAATGTAAATAACCACCATCCCAAAAGATCTATATGCTTGAAGTATATAATAAAACCACTCCACTTTCGTGCCTAAAAGACTTTTTATCTGTAGTCATTTAGAAAACAAACTAGGTATATATACAATATCCAATTATCCATGTTTGTCTGCATATTGCATACACATGAACATGTTACATATGCATACATAAACTCATCTAAACCTACATAAATGGGCTATGCATAAATGCATGTGGACCTATACAAGTTCATGCATACATTCACACACACACACACACACACACACACACACACACACACAGAGAGAGAGAGAGAGAGAGAGAGAGAGAGAGAGAGAGAGAGAGAGATTGTACTACTTCATTACATGATTTTGTTTTGTCTTTTGAGTTTCATCCCAATGGTTTTTTTGGGTAGAATCAGTTTAGGTTGTATGTTCTCGCAACTGTGATACTTCTAATCCAACACGAACTGACTATTTAGGTAGCATTTGGATGCACTATCCAATAAAATTGCAATAACAAGTTCAATAAAGTGAAAATGACCAAATTGCAATTAGTTAGTATTAATATTCAATAAAGTAGAAGTCCACTATCAAAGCAGAAATAAGTAGGCTGGATATCTACCAGGATGACTTTAGAAAAACATGGAACTGGAAGATGTTCATAAATGAATCTACTCGATGTGCAGTCTCATGAACATATAAAAACTTGCCTCCATACACCTAGCCATACTACACAGACATGGAACAGGAAGATCCCCGTCGTCCATAAAATCAACTTACTTTGTACCTGCCTTGGCCGAGAAAGAAGGACATAGTTTCAACTTCTAATCAGATGGGCTATGCATGTATTTTGAATGCAGGCTGTTTTTCATTTCCTTAGATGCCATTTTGATGAACCGCCTACCACACATGGACGCCATGCTTGTGAGTAAAAATCCAGGAATATCTTTAAAAAAGCCATTGAAAAAAAAAAAAAAAAAAACCCTCTTAGAGACTTAAAGAAAAAGTCTCATTAGAAGTAGGAATAAGTACACTGAAAAATAAAAGAAAAAGACCAATGAATTGTTTAGTATTATTGGCAAATCAAATCACTTGAAGAAACATAAGCTTGAGGACAACACCCAAGTTCCAGCATTCATGCATGGTTATTCGTGTGAGAGGGTTCCGCGTCTTAGCATATACCAGCCCCAACACCATTCTTGTAGAGGTAAAGGCAACATGGCATATGTAAGAATGGAGATGAAGCATAAAAAATAGCCACAATTTTAAATCAAAGGTGATACCGCCATTAACGTGCCTTAATTCAATAATTAGATTGGTACACTCATCAAGCAAAGGCAACCATGAATATGAAATTCACTTCAAATCAAACTCATCAGGTAAAGAACATAAAACAAAAAACCCAAATCATAAAGTACATCAATATAATTAAAAAGAAAAAACATCAAATTGCATAGAATTAGGGATTTATAGAAGTCCAAAATATGACTAAGAACATGGAATTACCATTGAGAGCAGATCATGAGCTAATAAAAACCAAGTACAAAATGCATTAATAGAGGAAAGAACCATCAAGATGCATATAATTAGGGATTTACAATGGTAAAAAAGACAACCATGAGTAAGAATATTAGCTTTGAAAACAAAACAATGAGCTAAAAACCATGGATATCTGGCTTCATGGTAAGATGATTTGGACAGTCCAACTAATTTGCACCAATAGAGATAGCTGTCAGTCCAAAAATACTTACAGGGCCAATACATTTTTTTTTCTTTTGTCAAGCAATGGATGTCCCACTTGAAAGAAATTTGATTACATTCTATTTGCATTTGCAATGTGCAAAATGGAGATTTCTAATATGGTTAGCTACAACAAAGCATTTTCCTATTTACCCTCAGGTCATGATGAATGTTCATTTCTCACCAACAACTCCATATCTCTTTCTATTGAATCACTCATAGCACATATGGACAACAAGGTTAAAACAACATTTTTATATATACAAGAGCTTTTTAAAATTTCTAAGTGGGATGGGAAGTTCTTAAAAGAAACCAAAATAAAAAATAAAAAAAATAATAAAAAATAAAAAAAAATAAAAACAAAAACAAATATACAAACAAAAACAAAGCAAAAAATAAATAAATAAATAAATAAAAATCATGTTGCATACCGTAGAGTGCAAACATCCAAATGCTATTTTGGGCAAAGGAAAAACCAATGTATCAGACCATCAAAACACTAAATTAAAGATCATCAAACATGATAGTAATTATGAACATTGACAAGCCTGCACATATTACAAAAATGAATAAATTGGGACTACATCACATCAAGGAAAGCCCTTCAAAATGTACAATAGAACGATAACAAAAATATTGCAATACCTTTCTACGACAAAAATATTCATGGCCAATTACAAAACCAACGGTTCTTTCCATACACAATTATTAAATCACCTCCCTTGATCTTGACACACTTTTCCCAAAACCATAGCTTAGCAAAACAATTGAATTGCATAGGCATAGGAACCATAATTTTATTTCTCAAAGCAACTGGTTGATTTTAATAAACCTTTGTAATTAATTGCATGCTCATAGCATCTGTAAGAGTTTTGTGTTCTTATTGCCAAGTCCAAGCTTGCATAAAAGAGTGTTTCCTTAGCATAGCAGCCAGCATGCTAAGGCAACTCGTCCCTGATCCTTGGGCTATATTTTCAATTCCATAAGTCCACAAATGCATTACAACTTACTTCAGTGGTTACACTTCCACATGTTTGGACGAGGATGAAGGGTATAAACTTGAAGGTAGTGGCTGTATAACCATATATGCATGTTTTAAGCTTGCTAGTGTTGTGCATATAAAGTATGCACCTGCCCAACAAAACCCACTTGCAATTCAAATCAATGCAACAACCAAATCAAAACCTATGATAACTATTGAAATATATATTTGAAATATTAATGGAAAGAAGTTGCGATAAATACATAAGAGGTGTATGCCTGTGCAACATGGGCTTTGGGAATTTTGTCAAATAGTTGGCATCCCTTCCTCCACATGTTCTTGTCCCTAGACACTAGATTGATGTTAGTGAAGCAATGATCAATTGGCTCAGGATCGAAGCATGTCGCAGCCCACAACACCATATTAAGCTTCACAATAGGGTACACCATGCATTTTCCAAGGGAAATCCCCCTCTGCATCATCATACAACAAATTTATAGATAAATTTTAGGAACTCTAATCTCAACATTCGATTTCAGTAAAAAAAAAAGTATAAATCAAAAAATAATAATCAGAAACCTCTAAATCTAAACATCCAAAATTTGGAAACAAACAACAAAAAAATGATTGAAAATTGTTTCTACATAAACTGACCTTTCCTTAAAGAGCTTGTTTAGTGCTCTGCCTATGACTTTTGTGACAAGTAGCAGAGAGAGCTCTGGTTCCAGATCTATCAGCGTAAAGGGGCTTTTTATTTTTTGTGAGTGGGAGTGAGAGAGGGGTTTTGAATCTTTCAACAGAGAGAGGTTTTAGATCCTTCATGACCGTGAGTGCAACAACTCGAAATCATCCATTGATGAAGAGGAGTTTGTGATATCGAGTGGGAGGGGATGGTTAGGGAGAGAAGAGGAGTTCGTGAGAGGGGAGATTGAAAGAGAGAGAGAGAGAGAGAGAGAGAGAGAGAGAGAGAGAGAGAGAGAGAGAGAGAGAGAGAGAGAGAGAGAGAGAAGAACCTGAGGAGGGAATAAGGTTGAGTGGAGGGAAATGAAGGTTTCATGAGAGGGGGAAAAGAAAAAGACAGTGCGGTTTTCCACATTTTTGCTTGCTACGGTCCTGCTATAGTTTTTAACCATAGCTAAAAGCCCATATGACCGTAGCCATTGAACAATCCGTAACGGGCCCTCCATGGTTCACATTTGATGGGATCTAAACGGACAAACTTTTCAAGGGCTTTATGGGGTTCATCTTGATGGAATCAATATATCTACTCCGTCCATTAATTAATTAATTTATTTTTCTATAGGGAATGAACCTAAAATTTAGGAAAATTGAAGGTTTATTTGAACCACACCATCGATCAATGGATTAATCTCCACTCTTTCCTACCATGTGATCCACTTGTGCTTTCAATCTACTTCCTTTTTTGGGTTCTTGCCCTAAAATACTCTTAAAAAATGGATATATGTATTAGAAGGAGTACACACATTTTAATGGGCCTCGTAGAGTCCCTTATGATGTATCCAAGGTTGTATGTACGTCTGTCGGAGTTAGCTTTTTGCTACAATTTTGAAGTTTTAGCTATGGTTTTAAGCCGTAGGAAAATGCCAGAATAATCCGTAGCTTTTGGTCATTTTTTTGGTAGTGTTCAGATTGAATCTTTTGTGACCTTAAAAGAGTTTTATTGGTAGACGTTCGACCCTCACTACTTTTTGTAGTGTGGTCTACTTCATCTTTAGATCTATCATATTTTTCATCTCAAGCCTAAAGACGAGCTCGCTAAATGGATGGACGGTTTGGATATAACACATACCTCATGATGGGACCTATGGAACTTGTTGACGTCAGTCCACTAAAATGGCTGGCCCAGTGCTTGGTACACCTGCCCATCCGCGTCTAACTTTTTTTACTAGGAAGAGGATTTCCTACAAGGGCTTCATTGGGATGTTACGTGGGCCCACAGTTATATTTGTAAGAAATCAACACCGTCCAACAGTTGTGGGGGCTCATTTTAGGACAAGATACCAAATAATAGGTGGATCCAAAGCTGTTTCCAAACTTCGTGGCCATGCAAATGTTTCAAATGGTGGTCACTGAATCTACACTGTTTCCTCTCGTAAGGGTCACTTGAGTTTTGGATACACTTCATTTTTGGCCACATGTCCTAAAATGAGCTCCCTAAACGGATGGACGGTGTGGATTTATCACAAACATCATGGTGGGATCCACCTAACATCCCATGCAAGAACTTCTTGCGTATGGCTTTCGCTTGAAATTCACGTCCGTCAGAGCTCGGTGCTCGATGCACCTTAAGCCACGAGTGAGAGGATGGATTGCTTACTCCCCCTTCCACCAGCCAGTCGGTGCTCTGTGTATCCCACCATGATGTATTTATTTCATCCATGTTGTCCATCTATTTTTCTAGATCATTTTATGGTATTAAACCAAAAAATGAAGTATATCCCAATCTCAAGTGGACAGCATTATAGGAAATAGTGTTGAATGAACAATGTGCTAATCGGATCAGATCGAATTTTGGATCGGATCTGTCCAGATTGACCATTGATTCGAACTCGATTTGATTTATGGTCGGATCTAATTGGGCCAACTCGATCCGACCCGATCTTGGCCTTCTGTTTAGATCAGGTCAGATCCATTGGATTGGTCCCGTCTCTACCTAGCTCTAAGGCAAACCCCCGAAAGGGAGGAAGCGGATTGCGTAGTGAGTAACTCACTACGCTTAGCCTATTGAGTAAACTCTTTGAGGTCCACCATGATTTATATACTTTATCCGCTCCGTCCATCCATTTTAACAAATAATTTTATGACTTGATCACAAAAATAAGGCATATAAAATGTTCAAATGGACCACACCACATGAAAGAGTTGAATTGAACATCTACCGTTGAAAAATTCTTGAGGGCCACAGAAATTTTGGATCAAGCTTATATTTATTTTTTCCCTTCATCCATGTCTGTATGATCTTATGAACATATTGGATGACAAATAACCATCATTACGAGGCTAGAAAGGTTTCAATGGTGGAAATCATTATCCCCACTGTTTTCAATGGTATGATCCTATAACGCCCCGTACTTTTCAGTACTCGAGCATTACCATGTAATCTAACTTAGTATAAATACAAAAGACCATTTAACCCTCCATCAAGGGTCATAAGTCGTCCTGATCACTCGGACAAGTTCTTAGGGCTCTCTTGGCCGTTGGAATCAAGTATCAAGTCAATCCACCCATTAGATCAATTATATTGGTCGTAAAGAGGCCCTGAGGAGTGTGATATGGCCCACCTGGGCCACAACCCTACCCTAAACTAAGCCTAGATGCCTAAGTGGGGCCGCCCAAGCCGTTTGGACAGAGAGAATTTATTAAAAACATTACCGTGGACCCCACCCAAGGTGCGAGTGCACCTACTGTACTCGTGCACGATGTGCACTGGATGCCCATAGCTGGTCAAACTATCTTTGACTGTGCCAAAACATAAAGGAAATCAGATCTCCTTCTCGCCAATGAAAACTTTCAAATCTGTCAAATTTCAACCTCCAAAGTGGCCCACCATGGCCACTTTTCGAGCCATCTGAACCGTTCAACTTCTCCATGGGACCCATCTAATCAAAACGATATAGGCTTTTGAACGCTTGTAAACAAAAGGGTGAGATGGGTTGCCACGTCCAACATGTTACACGTGGAAGACACCTGTAAGATGGGGCCCATCCAAGACATCAGGGGTGGCTCGAGATCATCTCGATCTGGCCATCCCAACCGTCCAACGCTAGAGAGACCTGCACCCTCTCTTTTCCAGATATGGCCAAGTAAGAGTTGTATGAGGAAAAGCAAAAGGCACCTTCCCCCTTCTGTAAAGGATTTCTGGTGGGTTTACAGTCGTTCCTGGGGCCAAGTGGTGTCATCGAAGCTGTTGGTACTAGAGGAGATGAGAAAAGAGAAGTGAAAAAACTCCATCTCTTGAGAAATAGAGTTTCTCACGAGATGTGCCTAAACTAGCATTTGGGGTCCAAAAAGTGGACCCCACGATCATCAAAGACCTCATCTAGTCCATCCAAATGGACCAGATCTTAGGGATACACATTAGTTTGTGAGTTGCCATTATTGGCCCTCTCATCTTCTCCGTTGATCGGATTGAACCCAACCACGAGATGGGCCTCGCCAGATAAGAAAAGTTGCTTTCCCGGTGGGCCTTGGGGCCAGCTCCCATCTAAACAAGTGGATGGACCCCATGCAAGGCCAATCTTCGATCATTGTCGTTGCAAGGTGGACCATTTCTAGCCATTGTAGCTCCCTCTGCCCTGGCTATAAAAAGGGTCCTGTATACCTTGGGATTCGCACTAAGGAGAAAGGAAAGGAAGGGAGAGAGAGCTATGGCGATAGTGTGAGGGAATAAGAGAGATTGAGAGCAGCAGACTTGGTGCTGCACTGAGTCGACCCGGCCCATGCTGGTTAAGTTGGGACAGTGCAGTCCAATTAAGCTAGATTGGGAGAGTACAAAGAAGGGTAGTAGAAGTATGAAGAAAGTGAAGGTTGTGAGCGTCAGCACCCGACACCCGCACTGCACCAGCTCAACCCGACCAAGCTCAAGTTAAGTTGGGTCAGTTCAGGCTCAGGGAAACTCCATCTCTAGAAAAGAAGTCGTCCAGGTAACTCCCAGCACCTCCTTCATCTTATTTGTTTAAATTCTAGCAAAATTCAACTAATTAGCAAGGCCATTTCTGGCCATCATTTCACTGAAATCCAGCCACTAGACCGAGACATTTCCAGAGCCATTAATGGACCATGTTGGCATTAGAAGCAGGCCAAGCAATGGCCATGTTTCAGACAGACAACAGGCCAAATAGTGGCCGAATTTTGGGCCAAATCAGGCCAAAATGGTAGCGGCATTTCGGACTAAAACAGAGCCAATCAATGGTTGTGTTACAAACTGAAATAGAGGACGAAGAAACAACTCAGTTTTAGCCTAAAACTAAGCTGTGTAATAGGCCAAACCATGGCCACATGTTAGGCCGAAGTCAGTCTTCCTCATAGCTGTGTCGTGGGCTAGAAATGGGCCTAGCAGCAGCCCCATTTTTTAGTTGAAGCAGTGCTTTTAGGCTGATTACAAAACTAGACGAGTTGAGAGCTCTCTAACGAACTGTGTTTGGGTTGGAAATAAACCTTAGGTAGGTTTGATTTGGGCTCTCAGTTGAGCCTTGAAGAAAGCCTGAACCTAACATTAGTAGGCTCCCATCTGGACCTTAAACACAGCAAAAAACAGGTTTGAAATTGCGATGGAAATGAGTCCCGACTGGTTCATGGAGGTGCTGAAAAATAAGCATCAGCTGGGCCGTGAGTTCAACCCAGAACCAGGCATTCACCAGCCTTTGAATGGTGCTGCAGATGCCCCTTATCTGGGCCCTGCAATGAGCTTAAAACAGCCCTTAAATAGGTTCTAAAACCCAGCCAAAAATAGGCCGAAAGCTGGGCTCCGAAACAATTCGAGGCAGGCCTATGCACGTGCAGGCCTTACATACTGTAGGTGGGCTGCACCTTCGCTTGAGCTAGCCTTCAGACAGACTAAGCTAAAGCTAGTGGGCCACACCTTGAAATAGGTGTGCCGCACCATGCTCAAAGTAGAGGGCTGCACCTGAGTTTGCAGCTTAGTGGGTTGCACCATATAAAACAATTGGTGGACTGCACCACACAAGCTGGTGGGCCGCACCTTATATCCTAGTGGGCCGCACCTTGCTAGCTGGTAGGCCACCACTTGGGACCATCTGGAAGGGCCAGATTGGGCCTAGATCATCCAATCAGACCACTTGATGGGCCAAATGATTGGGTGGGCCTGATTTCCCTTGGTGGAAACCCAAATAACACTGGCTATGGGCTTTTCAAGCCCTCCACCAATCCTTATGCTTTAGACCTTGGATCTCATTGTCTAATGCAAATAAATTTATATAGGGGACTACTTGAGTGGTGTGGAGTCACTATCTTCTCCAGAAAATTTGCATCTAAAAGTGCTCTACGACTTGTTTGGTGATGATTTTCCTCCCCTTAAGCTTTCCATTCCCACCTAGACCAAGAATAGTTGATTTAGTAATTTAATGGTTAGTTAGACTAGTGATAAATTGTGAGGAAATAGACTGCACTTACTCGATATGTTTTGACTCTCCTACTTAATTTTTGCTTAGATCTTTGAACATGTGTATTGAACTAGCTAGATGATTAAATCCATTACTCATTGTAGGTGGTATGTGTTAACTTAGTTAGTATGTATTTACAAAATAAATATATGTGTTGTTCCTTATTCTTATTCATGATAAGATCTATGTTGTTATGTTGTTACGACACACATCGTTGGAATCTCTCCAAGGGAAGTTCTAGCAAAGGAGAGTTTGTGCTTGGGGTACAACTGGACTAGCTGTGATGTGAGTAGGCCCTTGACATATAGTTTTGGTTTGTGGCATTTGACTATGGGGTTTACCATCTATGTATGGTTTCACCTAACTGACTTAGGATGAACTTCACAACCTTTTAAATATTGCTGTTTACTCGTCTTTGAACCATCCATGCCACCATGCTTTAATTACCATATTTAGTGATTTCAACATTTCATTCTTAGTCAACATTGGTGGCGGCCTTTTCCATTAAATTAATTGACCACATGTTGGTGGGTATTACACACACCCTAAGGCAGTAACCTCATGGGGCGGAGATGGTGGTCATGTGATACTATGCCTGAGCCGTCGGCCTACGCTAGGCCGTGAGCTCCCCATAGTGACCGTGAGGTTATTTAAATTGACTGGTTATAATCAAACTAATAACAGGTTGGCTAATCATGCACGCATAGCACAAACCAACATCTATTTCTATTGTACGTGATGAGCGTAATTTCCTGACTGGATGTTTTACCTGGGGCACAAACCAACATATATTGTTATCATACGTATTTGCCTAACTGGATGTTTTTCCCGGGGCACAGACCATCTGGATGTTTTTCCTGGGTCGATGATTGCATTAACCCATTCATGCACTTAATAAGACTGTATCTACTGTGTTTCGAATTGTCTGTATGTTTTTATGTTATTCCTTGTTTATGACAACAGTGTGTAATCTTGAGGGGAGATCACACTGAGCTAGCCACTCATTCATCAATGTTCAACCTACAGAGGATGCAGGGTCGGATGGAATTGTGATGGATCAGGAGGAGGTCGCAGTCTTGGAGGAGCTTGGAGACGAGGAGCCATATCAGGAGGCAGTGACATATTATGATCTTAATCAGTAGCTTTCTTTTGATAGTTTATTTGGAATTGATGCATTGAACTTAAAGTTTTTTAATTGGTCCCTAGCTGAGTGGACTAGAATAGTGTTCGCATGTTAGATCGGATATACGTTATGTTTCATTTCCGCTATCTACACTTGATTTACTCGTTGATTACCATTATCATTAGCTAACTCTTGGGTATTTTTTTTTTTGGAATCTGAGTCGTGTACTCGGGTTTTGAAAATCGGGGTGTTACAGATCCACTTGATCTTTGGATATGCTTCAATTTTTCAATTTTGGTCTCAACCCCTTAAATTAGATGGAAAAACGGATGGACAGCATGGATAGACCACATACGTTCAAGGTAGGCCCAACTGCATTTACTTAGTACGATAAGAGCATACTGAGTAACTCACTATGCAATCCAATTTGATAAATCAAGAAGAAAAGAAAGAAACTGGGGGAAAGACCCAACAATCCTCTAGCTCAATGCTAGAGATTACAAATGCAATCTCTTAGGAGTTTCAACACCTGGTCAAGGGTTTGAGTACCCATAGGTGGCGAAATCCCACTACGGTATCGAACAAGAAACAAATGCATTTTATTTGGGAAATTATCTTATTCAAATGTAACAGAGAAAGAGTTCATCAAGAACAATCATCGTTTTATTAATACTAAGTTCATTTACATCCTTGGGTATCCATTGATTCTAAGATAAACTATTTAGAATACTGAAATTGACAAAGTTGAAATGTCCAAGCCGAATGTCAAATTCAGCAGCACTTCGACTCATGATTTGATCATCTCTTTTAAGAGGAACACTGGGTAGATCCGTTCAACTGATTTCTCTCCTTGAAGCTTGGATAGAAAAGGATTTGGAGCCTGATGATTTTGGCAATATACCAGCTATACCATCATTATAGACTACAGGGCAATCTAATTGCGCGAGCCTATGCAACCGACATGGTTTGCGTGGGTCCGCACAAGCCATTGGCCTCTCCTCCCTCCTACCTTCAGTCTTCTCTGCTGCTCTGCTTCTTCTCCAAAATCTTCGATCCTTCAAATGAGGAGGGTAAGGGGGTATTTATAGGCCTTCACACGTGCGAAGCCTCGATATTGGTGCCATGAGATCCACCTTTCATCAATTCTCACTTCTTATGGACAACATGTCCTGAAATCAGTTGTGTGAACCTGCGCAACTGGTATTTGGGTTGCGCAGACCTGCGCAATCAATATCGTTTACACGGATCCATGCAAACTACCCCAAAGATGCTTGTTCTTCTTCTTTTTCCATTTCCTTTCACTTTTTTACTTTTCAGTCTTCTTTTCTTCTTATTTTTTATGCCTCAACAGATGCCCCCTCGATCCATTCTTTGTTTTTTACCAGAAAATCAAAGGAAAAGGATCAATTGTCACCCTGAAAGGGTTTTTGTGAACTTGCGCAACTGAAGGTCATGTACCATACTCGTGCTCATATACTATAAATACTACGAACTTCATTCATTCTGTACTTGCTTCAGTTTGTAATGATCCTTTGCCTCTCCATCAAGTTTCTGCATAATCGACTCTGATTGTGTGAACCCACACAACATGCCTTTTATTCATGCAAGACTCCCAGCTGTTGCACTGTCCCACGCAAAGAACTTCTCCTGTGTGACTCCGCGCAACCAATCTCGTCGCAGACTTCCCTGACTTTAGAAAATTTTGAACTCTAAGACTCTTTTGGCCTTAACACCCCTTGAACTTTGATACTTTTTCTTTGTAAATCCAATTCTTTCCACTATGCATCACTCTTAAGGCATTTTTGCAGAAAAAAAAAGAAACCATCCATCCTCTTCAAAATCCGAACAACCTCTTCACAATTCTTGAAAATACGTAGAAATTCATG
Organism: Magnolia kwangsiensis; assembly: GCA_037074715.1. NCBI lineage: Eukaryota > Viridiplantae > Streptophyta > Magnoliopsida > Magnoliales > Magnoliaceae > Magnolia > Magnolia kwangsiensis. Next base: position 70,740,410 of record CM073574.1, on the reverse strand, counting down.
AAGAAATTTTGGATCTTCATAACCCCTTCACCAGCGATCAAATTATTATTCCCATCAATCTGTAATGTCATTGGTCAATCCTACAGAGTGAACCTTTTGATTGTCGAAATATCCTTGTCTCTCTAGACAATTGGGTCCGAAAAGAACCCAAGATTTTGACAGGATATTTGGAAGGAAACGGACACTACCAAAGAGCAGGTAGAATTCATAAGATGAGATTTTTATGCCCATATTATGCTCCTCATCAGCCTTTCCCTACTCATTATTTTGAGATGGCTCAACAGCTGTTATTCTCTAAAAAATTTCCTTGGAACACGGAGAACATTTCAGCTATAGGACTCTTGTCTGTTCGCGATTTCTATAATGCTTAGGCCTGTGCCGTTGTTCGAAAGCATACTATCATTCTGGAGCAGATTTCTCTTTCTGATGCAATCATAGCCACATCTAAACATTTTCTTACAGATGTTGTTATTTTCAGAGGCTTTCTCAACCATTGGTCTCCCATTACCAATTCATTTCATCTTCCTTCGGGTGAAATGAGCATTAACCTATGGGATTTATTTTGCATAGCGGGCCTTCCCATTGTGGGTAACATTTTTTATGTATATGTACCCTCTAATGGAGAGCTTAATCTAGCATTGGAAGGAGAAGATACATTAAAAATTTCTGAAACCACCCTAGAAATGGATCGTGCCCCCTCTTCAGCCAATTTCCCTCAGCATGATCGCATTACTTCTCGTGAATGGTTGGCTTATTTCTCTCGAAAGTTGCAGTACGTCATTCCCCTTTTGATTTTTATTTCCGTAATTTTAATATCAAATGATTTTAACCTGACCATCATATCTTCATCTTGGCAGCTTTGCAGATCATAACCACCCAGATCTTGGCAGCTTTGCAGATCATAACCACATAGAGCTCAAGGCCATTCACAAGAACTTTAAGCACACTATAGGATATAGTTCTTCTTGTGAACTAGCCACCTTTTTAGCCTATTGGTTAAGCTTGGTGATATTCCCAGATTCTGATCAAATAGACATCATCAGACGTTCCTTCTTCGTAGTCGCAAGTACAATGGCAGAAGGTCACAAATATTCATTAGCTCCTTCAATTCTATGTCCCCTTTATCGTGTTTTCGGAGATGTCATTCTTGGACCAAAGGATCTTCTCTCCAAATCTTTTCGTGTTTACGCTCCATGGCATTTCTTCATAGGCTAGCTAAGAGTATACTTTTCTTAGACATTTGTTGATTTTGTAAGAGCATATGAAAACCCTAACCGATTTCCTCTTTAATATTACCAATTGAGAGATATGATTAAGAAATCAAATGGATGGATCTCCAGAAAAATGGAAAGCAATGATCCTGTTAACTTTCATCAATTTCCACTGCTAAGCTATCCCGAAGATGTAGAAGCCATTGATGATGATTCCATCTCGTCTGGTGAACATTCTTTCCTTATTTTCATTAGATCCAGTATCCTTCCATTGAGAGAGAATAGCGTATTCTGGCACGAACCGTATTATCCCAGTAGATTCACTCGTCAATTTGGATTTGATCAAACCGTACTAGAGACTTGTGAGGTTGTTACCAGAACGATGAGAAGTTATGACATTGGGTCGTATAATTGGGCCCTAATATGGAAGCAGCTTTTATTATTCACACTAGATCACATTTTATCATTCCTGGCTATAATTATCCAGTTAGTGCTTCTTACTATTGGATGCGTTGGTGGGTCCATCAATATTACTTGGTAGACCAATGTTACCCAGTGAATCATGCTATATGGATCCCTCCTCCTCACCTTGAAGATTATCAAAAGAACCAAGGCATTGGTTATTTTGAAGAAATGGATCGTGCCCCCTCTTCAAGCCAGTTTTGCATAAGAATCTCTTTAGAAGACGATGCTTATGAAGTAAATCCCGTTGATACTCTTGAAGGATGGATAGCTTTTAGTACTCCTTTAAGGTACACCCACAAATCTTCGGCAGGGACTGATGATTCCTTACACTTCTTTTTTCCTCCTCATTTGCGAATATTATAAGATAATTCTCCTTTATCGTCAAAAAGGTAGAAAGTGGAGGAGCATCATTGCCCACCTCAGAAAGATAAGCATATTATTATTGAAGACTCGTCCTCTTTGGAAAGATAAGCATTTTTTGAGACACTTGACTTAGTATAGAAAGTTTTGAATATCACACTTTTTTTTTTAATTATTTCAGACTTAATGTAATTGCAGTCTATGTTACATGCCTATTTATTCAAAACATGAAATTCTCATGATTTTGTCATTATATTAAACAATTGGCATATTTAAGAACATTTCATATAGTTATGTATTCTCTTTTGACAATATCACAGTATTTTGAGATAATTTACTCTTCTCATAAATTTTCAGGTCATGATTCATTGCAAGCATATTTATTTATTTTCATATGAAATATTCTAGAAGAAATGTAAGATAGCATAACAAATAAAACCATCAACAAATCATAATTGTTAGCATAAGATTTCCTATATGATTTCGATTTTGATAGGCAGTACTAGATTTCAATTCAGTTAAATGATCACATAGTTTAAGCTCTTGAGTAGTGGAGCTACTCAGTTTTTTAGACTCTTGAGTAGTGGAGTCGGGTCTCACGTGATATTCTTTGTAACTCTATGAGTTCACTGGACTTCTCATAGCTTGGTGAGTTCACAAATCGTAATCCAACAGAGGGGCCCAGTGAAGCTACCATGGCTGTGAACTTGGTTGGACTTACGCATAAGGTTGGCTGCAGTAACTCTCTAGACTTCACAGGGAGCACAAGGCAACCTTTGAGATACCAAATCTATGGCCACCATTCCATCGATGAGTAGGTTTAGTCCATTCCTCATGAGTTACTACTAAAATCAAGCCAAGAATCTAGGGGGTCTTATGCACGGTTGGCCTATCTATGGTTAACGACTAAAGAACGCACACTGCAGACCATTTTTTCTTTATCTGTAAGGTCAAGCCCATTCATGGGAGGGCAAGTTCATCCATTCCTCGTGACGTTGCCGGAAAGCTATACAGATGGCATGGGTGTTATGTGTGATTAGTCACTAAGGACTTTTTGGCCTCTTAGGGCTTTAAACCACTGACTTCATCCACTGCCCGCATGGGTATGCATATGATGGCCTTCATGGACTTTTTAGGGCCACTGGCTTCTCACTGCTGCCCGTATGGCGATGGGATAGGCTTTATGTGTAGTTGGCTGTATGAGGCTTGGCTAGGCTACCTTAAGAAGTAGGATACCATTACTGTCATTAACTTTATATGTGGTTGGCTATATAGTTCGTTCCACTACTAAAATTGGTGAGTTAATAATTGATATTTCGCTATTGCTGACAATGTTCTAAGAACATTCATATTATGTTTAAAATAATGTATCAGCTAGGCGATGATAGCAATTTTGATAAAATGAGCGATTGCTAATGATGGTGATAGTTGCTAATTTTGGCGACAATCATCGATGTTTGGCAAAATTGACAATAATCGCCAATGTCGACGGTAATCATCAATGCTTGGTTGAAATCATCAATACTTGAGGAGCAATTATCAACGACAATGATCATCAATGCTTCTAATACATTTGAGCAACTTTACTTAAGAATTTGCGCATTTTATTCATTCATATGAGGGAGAGAGTACTTGACTTTGTCTTTCACAGCCCTTTTGCTCTTCTACTTGTCATGCCCCCTTTTGATGTAGAGGCATTATGGCAATAATCCTCTAGATCAAAATCAGAACCTTCTTCAGGGATAATACTTTTTGATGAAGCGTGCATTGACTGGTGTATTAATACCCTGTCCATCTTGATCAACCACTCTGTATGCTCCATTTAAATATACTTCCCTTATAATGTATGACCCATCCCATTTAGGCTCAAACTTGCCCCCTATTCCGTGGATCACCACTATTGGTCCTTTCAACATTAGCACCATATCCCCTTTCTTGAAGAGCGATAATTCACTTATTTATTAAAAGTAGTCGATATTCTTGCTTGATATGCCTATAACTGCTGTTGAGCTACCAAACGTTATTTGTCAAGTAGATCTAATTCTGTCAGTCTTATCCTTGCATTTTCAATTTCTGTAATTGACTGATGCACAACTACTTTAAGTGATGTGACTTGTTTTTCAATCAAGACAACCGCCTTTACGCCATAAACTAGCGAATACAGCATTGCACTTGTTGCAGTTCGGTGAGTAATTCTATATGCCCATAATGCCTCTTGCAACATTTCATCCCAATCGTGCTTATTTCCAGTCACTGTCTTCTTCAATATCTTCACAATCATTTTATTAAATGCTTCTGCTAACCCATTTACTAGCGGATAATAAGGTGTCGAAAACAAATGGTGAATACCAAACTTCTGACACAGTTTCTCTATGCCTCTATTCTTAAAGGAGGTACCATTATCGGTAGCAATCTTCTTCGGGATGCCATGGCGATATATTATCGTATGTCGAATGAAGTTGATTACACCTTTCTCTTTGACATTGCACAATGCAATCGCTTCTTTCGATTTAGAGAAGTAGTCTGTTGCTGCCAGGATATATTGCTTTCCCTTAGATGAAGGCGAATTTATGGGCCTGATAACATCGAGTCCCCAAGCGGCAAAAGGCCAAGATGTAATTATTTAATGAAGAGTTTCAGGGGAAATATGCATGATATCTCCATGAATCTAACATTCATGACACCTTTTTGCATAATTTATCGCTTCTTTGAACATTGTAAGCTAGTAATACCCCATTCGATGTACTCGATGAAACAAATTTTATCCAGCCCGGTGTACCCCACATTATCCAGAATGAGCTTCTCATAGCACTTGACTTGTTTCTTGTTCGTCACGACAATGTAAAAGCATCCCATTGTAAGATTTTCGATAAAGCACCTCACTACAGATGATAAATCTACTTGCTCACTGCCTGATTTGCTGCCTTTGCGTTGAATCTTCTAGTAAGATATCATATTTAAGGTAATATACGAATAGTTGTCTCCAATCACCCATTGTCACTTTTAAACATGATATAGGAAGTGTTTCAACAACTTCATTGACAACCTCGGGAGAGGACAGGAATCTTCTTTCTTCTATAGTTACTTGGAGCAGACTTTGGTTTGAACAGGACAGGGTTGCTGCCAAACTAGCCAAAGCATCTGCCTTTGCATTCTCAAATCAAAGTATATGCTTGATTTTAACATGACAGAATTGTTCTAGTAATTCCTGAGCTTTTTGACAATATGGCAAGAGTTCTTTCTTTCTTATTTCGAACTCGGTCATTAACTAATTTATAATCAGTTTGGAATCTTCAAAAATCTGCAACATCTTTATCTTCATCTCATGGGCTATTTTCATTCCAATAATGAGAGCTTGATATTCGGCTTCATTGTTCGTACAAGCGATGCCCAATGTATAAGAATGAGGTAATAAATCACCCTAAGGCGTGATCAAAATAACTCCTGCCCCCGCTCCTGCAGCTCGAGAGGCACCATCGAAATACATCTGCCATGGTCCTTGTGGTTCAGTCATCATTACCCATTCCTCAAGAAAATCATCATAAATTATCTCACTCTCTGTTATAGGATGTGCCACCAAGAAGTTTGCCACTTTTTATCCTTTCACTACTTTTGCCTGCTCATAGGTAATTGTGTATTCTGAAAGTAACAGAATCCATTTAGCCAATCTTCCTGATAACATCGGTCTTATCATTAAAAAATTTATTGGATCTGCTCTTGAAATCAAAGTTATGTCATGAGAGAGACAATAATGTCTTAATTTATGCACTGCAAATATTAATGCTAGACACTCTTTCTCAATCGGAGAATAGTTACATTCCGTGCCCATCAAAGTTCGGCTCATATAATAAAGAGCAGCTTTTTTCCATCTTCATTCACCTTCGCTGGCAAGGCTCCCAGTGAGTTTTCAGCCGCAGATATGTACAAGATAAGTGGTTTACCTTTTATGGGAGCTGTCAATATTAGAGGCCGCTTTAGCAATTCTTTTATTGAATCGAATGCATTCTAATAGGCTTTGTCCCACACAAATTCTATTCCTTTCTTCATTAAATGGGAAGACGGCTGACACCTGCCTGCCAGATTTGAAATAAAACGATGAATATATGTCAGTTTCCCTTGCATACTCTTCAACTCTTTTAATGTCTTTGGAGGTGACATATCTTAAATGGCCTTGAATTTCCCTGGGTCGATTTCAATACCCTCGTGTCTAATGACAAAGCTAAGAAACTTTCCTAACAGTACTCCAAAAGCACATTTGGCCAGGTTCATCTTTAACTGCTTCTTTCTGAGTCGACGCGATGTTAAGTGCTTGCGGTGTTCCTGATGATTCCTCGACCTAACCACCAGGTCATCAACATAACATTCAACGTGCTTGTGCATCATATCTTGAAAGATATTTTGCATTGTTCTTTGATATGTTGCTCCAGCATTCTTAAGACCGACCGGCATCACCGTGTAGTAATAAATTCCCAGCGAATTCCTAAACTCCAGTGCTTCTTCATCTTCGAGTGCCATCCTGATCTGATTATAACCAGCATAGTCGTCCATGAAATATATTAGAGCATATTGCACTATACTATCGATCAACATTTCTGTTATTCAGAGGGAAAAATCATCCTTCGGGTAAGCTTTATTTAGATCCCTAAAATCTACGCATACCCAGATTTGTCCGCTTTTTTTTTTTAATGGGACAATATTCGATATCCACTTGGGATTTTTCACCTCTCTAATAAATCTGACTTTGATCAGTTTATTTACTTCTTCTTCTATCAGAGGGACTAGATCTGGATGAAATTGCCTTTGCGCTTGCTTAATCGATTTCCTGTCTTTAGAAATATTTAATCGATGCACTGCTATTGAAGGCTCCAAACCTGGAATTTTCGCATATGTTCAGGCGAAGACATCTTTATATTCTTTCAACAATTGAATATACTTCTCGACTTCCTCTTCAGGAAGACCAACGCATTCCTTGGCGTATCATCTGTGGCCAAATTTACCTCCCGCAAACTATCGATTGTTAGCTTCCCCTCGTTTTTTATCTGCTTTAGAGCTGTTTAAGGATGTTCGACTATTTTGTCACCTGCCTCTATTAACTGATCAACCCTGACCATATTTACTGAAGAATATGCCCCAGTCCTCGAAATATTTCTCTCATCTTCTGGCCGACTTCAATTGGTACCTGAATTCCTTTTCCATAATTTAAATCAGTTGGTTTTGCATCATCAAAATCCATCGTTTTCATCATTCTCCTACTTGCTGGACTATATTTCTTAAAATCACAAGATGTCAGCTCTTCGTGATATATATTTTCCTTAGTTTCATTCCTGTTGTTTCTTCTGAAGAGGCATGAAATTCAATCGGCTCCAAATACTTTGCGTTAACTTCCACTCAAAATTTTCCTTGGACTACCGAGAATGGCTTATTCCACTTGGCATATAATAATGATACTATATAATTTGATTGCAAGACTTTCAACTGTTTAGGCTATAGAAACGTTAATAGTGGTTGCTTCAAATGTTTTCGTACAAAATAGAACTTCTTCCACTACAAAAAAATTGAGCAAAGGCTACGGACTACGAAACCTTTTGGCTAAGGATTAAATCCGTAGCAATTATGCTACAGATCTAATCCTTGCCAAAAGCCTAATGGCTCCGTACCTAAAGCCTACCTCTTTATCATATCTGTATTAACTATTGATGGTGCTTAAGGGGCTCCATGGGGCTCACTGAAATATATGTGTTTGATCTAAGACGTCTATAAATTCTTATATATAATTTTAGTTGATTAGGCCAAAAATTATTTAGATTAAAGGTCTAAGTGGACCACACAATAAGAAATCATAAAAATTAAATTTCTATTGTTAATAAGTTGTGTGGTCTTCTTACAGCTTGGATCTGACTCATTTTTTACATCAACCCTTAAAATAATATTTTATAATTAATGGACAGATTGGATAAATAACATACATCATGGTGAGCCCCACAGTCCTAAAACCCACGACCCTAATGGGCCGTCCGTCACGCGCCCCTCCTCCAAATGTAAAAATCATTCTGCCATTTTCTCACGCCCGCGTAGGTCCCAAAACTAGGGTTCCGTTTCTGCCTCTTCCATCTCCCAGGCTCTCTCTCTCTCTCAGCCTCTCTCTCGCCATCTCTCGATCTCCCTCTCTGCCTCACCCTCTCCCCGTTTCTTAGCCGCATTCCCCTCTCCCTGTTTCCCAACCCCCCCTCTCTCTCTCTCTCGATAGCATTTTCAAAACTCCCTTTCGCCACAAGAAGGAGAAGAACGGTTAGTCTCTCTCTCTCTCTCTCTCTCTCTCTCTCTCTCTCTCTCTCTCTGTTTTTGAAATCAATTACAGGTTTTCGCTGGGAAGGTCTCAACTGGTTTGAAGGTTTGAAGGTTAGAATCATGGATCCCAAATATGGTTATTGACATGTGTAAGGGAGTTCAGTATCTAAATGAAATCAAGGATTCTGTTGTGGCTGGGTTCCAATGGGCATCAAAGGAAGGAGCTTTGGCTGAAGAAAACATGCGGGGCATATGCTTCGAGGCATTTTATAGCACAAATATTCATCAAGCGGACCCACCCATGAACATCCAGTCCCCAAATATCATCAGGTTGCTCCGCGTTCATCAGATAAATAACCCACATAAGTTGAATATATGCTATTTTTTGTATTTGTATTCTAATCATCCATTTTTATCATCACCATGTGGTCACCCTGATGAGTGAGTTGGGTGCACTTGTTGTGCCATTGCTGGGACCCACATGACGAATTGCCCAGATCTTACCTACATGTGCCCAGATCTTGCTCTGTGATCATTGCCTAATGAATGGGCCTGCTCTAAGACTGGTGTGGCATTCCACGTGGGAAGCTGCAGGCACAATACAGAGCTGTAATGTCGATTTATGTTCTATCAAAACCCCACATTCATATGTTATAATTTATTTCCTTAATATATTAGAAAAATCATTCATGAGTGGAATCTGGGGCTTAGATATGAATGTTTTTACACTTCTCCCTGTTGAATATGGACCATTGGACATCGTTCATATTCTCCATTCATTTGAGGGTCATAAATTTACGGGCAAGATTGTGGTTTGGCACATCGCTCTTAAATTATAAACAGTATTACTAACTATTTTTTTAATACATATGTCATTCGAAAGAATCCTGTGAATTAGTTTAATTTAGTTATTAAGAACTTTATAAGCACATGTAGTATACATAGAAGAGATTTTGTTGGTTTATCTGCAGGGATCTACATTCACATAAGTCTGTTTTTTTTTTTTTTAATTAGCAATTATATTCATAGGATCAGAAAGTATAGCTGCGTTTGGCCCACCTATTGTAATAGAAAAAAGCAGTAAGAGTACATAACTTTCTCGCATTGAACCTAGGCCCACTTTGTCTAAGAACAAGAGGCCTCGAAAGGAGGATGAGAGCTCTCCCAATTACAGGTAATCACTTAAGTCTGTTGATCCTAGCCATTGCTTGGAATAACTTCTGAGGATTAGATATCAACAGTAAAGAAAATAACCCAAACCAAACTCACTGTTCAGGCCATGTACCATCCATAGTGGCCATTGATTTAGAGGTTTATATTGATATATGCCAAGATTATTGCGGATGTGCGGATGTGCATGGTCCACCATACTCTTCAGACTATGGTGTAGTTCCTCTTTAAAAGAAGGTTACTGATTTTGTCTCGTCTCTAGAGTTCCAAATGGAAATTTTGGGGTTTTTGGTGTTTAGGTTTAAAATTTGTTTGGTGCTTGGTGAAGAAAATTGAGTTCATTGATATAAAATTGATTGCTTGTTGTCATCTTTTATTTTGATTACGTGTCTTTGGTTCACGTGACTCCATGGTTATTTTGATTTCAACAACACATTTCACTGATACAGTTCAGATTTATTTAAGTGGGGGGCTGTTATTTCAGTTGGATTTTTTTGAATTCTATGCAAATTTATTAGGATTCAAAGGTTTTGCATAGGAGCATCAAGCATCGGAATCTGGTTAGCCTCCAAGGATATATACTCCCTGTCTACTGTCGGGAATCTTCAGTTCTATGATTACATGGAGAATGGCAGCCTCTGGTATCTTCTACATGGTATGTCTTGTTTCCTGAACAGTACATTTAGATGAATGTACTGATCTTCTACATCAGTACATTCATCTGCATGTATGCGGAATCGTTTATTGTTTAAGGTGTGTTTGGCTGCACCAAAAATCATGTTATTTCGTGATTAATCAGTCTAACTCGGTACAAAATATCAAGAAATTTCACGATATTTGGCTACAACCAAATGCACCCTCATACATAATCGAGCCAAGCAGTGGGCTCCACAGTCAGATCCATGATTGAAGAAGTATTGGCTTGCTGATTAGTCCAATTTTGATCAAAGTTGTTACATATATAACTATTTGGATGGTTAGGATAGGTACTTTAGACACTGGCGATTAGTACTTTTATACATGTGCATTTTCCTTGCTTTGAGTTTTCATCTAAGGGAGTTATTTGATACTCCAGCTGTATATGATGCTTGATAAGCACACACTTAGAAATGGTACATATATCATATAGTAACAAAAATTAATCTGGCTAAATTCTCAATCCCACTATTGTTAAATAATAGTATAAAAATCAGATTGTTTGAACAATCCCAACCACTGATTCATGGACACTTGTTTTTTGAAATAAGACCATAGGATATTTTTCCAATTGTATCCATCAAATAAATGTCCAGTGGTGTAAAATTTTGATAACCCAATAAGAGTTAATTTTTTGTTCATGGATGGTTTAGTTTGAATTATTTGTAGTTGATTTATGCTTGTTTCAAATATAGGTCCAGTCCATCAGGTGGGCCTTGCAGTGAACGTGTGAATTCAGGTTAGTTGTCATTAGCTGAAGGATAAATGGGTTACTATCATGGTAGGCTTTTTCTGGTTTGAACTTGCTGGCTATTGCATCTTGTTTTTCATAGATTAATTTTAATGGGCATTCTTGTCTACAGTGGGTGACACTTAAAAGGCAAGCCCTCTGACAATAGCAGAAGCAAAGCATTATGCCAATGTCTATAGTGGTTCTGATTCAGTGATATTTTTGATACTACACAAGGATCAAAGCATGGCCACGTCTATTTTTGTTTGAAGGGAACCAGTTGGACTTGGGGACTTGGTGGTTGCATCAATTCCCAATAGAAGGTAGGTGTTTCTGCTCTTGTTATCTATTGTTATGTATTGTAAGAAGTCTGCCTTTCAAAAAAAAAAAAAAGTAGAAGAAAGTAGGTGTTTCTGCTCTTGTTATCTATTGTTTTGTATTGTCTTTCCTTTTCAACCAACCCTCTCTTTTTCTATTGCAATCTCATCTTTCCATTTTCTTCCAGTAACTCAGGTGATGTAAGTCTACTATGTTTATTCATGGGTATTTGGTTCTTTCTCATGACTGAGATTGATAGGCCATTTGGGCATTTGTTATAATGTTGAATGAGTCTGGAGAATTTTTATTAGCATTTGTTGCCTGTCGGTCGAATCCCGATCAAGGTAAATGAATCGATGTTTTAGTTTTACTAAAATTGTATCTTGAATTCAAGCGATTTTCATGAACACAGCATTTCTCATTATTTAAAATTCTTTTGTTATTTGCTATCATCTTGTTGGTTTACATTTGAAATTAATTCCTTCTTGTTAGAGTTGTTTGGAGATTTCACAATGATTCTTGTCACAAACACATGTCACAGGCCAGGTCATGTTAACAGTCCTCGTAACTGAAGAGCTAGGATCATGCACATGTGCCAATACTTGAGAAAAACTTTGATACTCTTGTAGAGGGTGATGGATGTTATGCAGGCATTTATAACTTAGAAATTGCATGCAAGTGAAATTAAACCATCCAATTTATGCTTTCTGGTTTAAATGTATCATGAACCAAAAATCTGTGCTAATTTGATTACTGACTGTCAGATTGGTTGGTACTCAATGGACAGTTAAAGCTGAAAAATATCCAATGGTTCTATTTCAACAAAAAAGGGTCCACAAATTACTTTTAGATCGTTCAAGCACTTTGATTTTGGGCTTGTGACTTAATGGCAGTAGGTTCCACAATCTAGATAGTTTAATTTGAGTTATGTATGCCTCATGTACTGAGGGCTTGCATATCGGGTATCATAAACTTCTTGAGTATCATAGAACTCCCTTTAATGCTTTTCCCTACTACTTTTAAGGGCCTATTGGAAGTACCATGAAAAGCAAATTGGTTCATTTTGGCTTAATTTGACTTAATATATGCCACATGTACAATCTTTGAGTGCCTGCATATCAGACATCATAAGTTACTTGAGTATTATATAAATCTCCTCAATGCTTTTCATTACTACTTTAAAGGCCTATTGGAACTTAGAATCACTGTGAAAAATGGATTGGTTTTGTAACTTGAGTGGAACCCCTCTTCTTTGCCTTTGGGTGGTGTGGAAAATGGAAAATTGCATTGCCTATTAAAAAAAGTGAACTGTGTTATTTGGGATTTTGGTTTGTTCTTTGTTCACTTCAATTGACAACTGGGATAAGAATGGGTTCACTTGATGTTGGATGGTGTGCATTCCACTCACTGCTTCCTTTTTTTTTTTTTCAAAAATGAAAGAAAGAAAGAAGCAGAATTGTCATTGGTCCAAATGATCATTTTGCTTGTTTCTTGTAATTAAGGAACCCAACTCACTTGCCACTTGGAACTGTTTTGGTGAACTTTCTCCATTCAGCTCAATACAGAGTGAGTTTCCAGCCTTTCCAAAAAAAAAAAAAAAAGAAGAAGAAAAAAAAAAATGTAGAAGAATTTTTTCTTTTTCTTTTCGTTTACACTTTGGTTCTGCCCAAGCTATGGTGCGTGTGGATTTCTAACACACATCAAAGAGGGGCCTACATTTGTATTGCATCAGCCTGTCATGACATCTGCTTGCTACACAAGCATGTGCATGATCACTTTCTTTTCTACCTGTCTGTTCCCTTTAATGTTGATGAACCCTTTACTTTGGGTAAGGTCTTGGCATGAATTCTTGGTCCATTTTGTAAATGGGTCAGGCTTGTGCTAACCCCTACCCAGTCTAAACCCCACCCATTGCCACCCCTACTCAAAACCATTGGGATCATAATACACCACCACACTCCTTAGCCGATGTCCATGGTGACTCACCATAACAGAAGTCACTCTAGCTTATTTTCAGGTAACCCTTCCACCTTGTGGTGACTCTCGCTTTTCCAAAGCATTAATTATCATGCACCCGAGGGTTTTCTTGCTTACATTCCTTTATTTAGGCTCTTTCAGTATTATGCAATTTTTTGCTAACGGGTTGTGAGACCCAACCCGAGTTCGCATGTGTGCATGTGTGTGTGAGTATGCATTCCATCCATCTTGGTTCCTCGGTCCTACCGGTCAAATCCTGGTGACCCGTGACCCTTGGATAGTGTTTGCGATCATCCGTAAGTCCAGTCATGAAGACCCGACTCGGATCGAGTTGAAACGTATGTCATTGCGACCGCATCGTCACCACGGTTCCAACACTACGTCTCATGCGTAAATACGACGTGTCTATCAAAAGATGTAGGCTGAGCAATTTTTGACCCTTGATCATGGTCATGTGGTCCACGTAGGGATAGTGTGCATGGATTTCTAGGTAAGTTCCATCTCTTAGCACTATTTCCAACACACACTACACACACACACACACACACTACCTAAGCCCTATTCCTACACCACCTACCTCTAAACACTACCCACAAGCCTATAAAACCTACTAACCCTATAACTTTAGTTGTATCTCCCTATAGTAATCATTATTCTTCTCTAACCAAGGTAAGCATGCCTCCATCTTTCTAGAAATTTATCATTTCTCTCATGCTACATCTCTCTCCCTTCCCTCCTTTTCTTTTCATTTTCTCTTCTCCCATTGCTAGAACCTCCAAAACATCCTACCTTGCTAAAAATTTCAGCCATATTTCTTCCCTCTCCTTCCTCATCTAACCCTCAAAAACCCATCCCAACCATTGATCCATCTCCCTTTGAGCTATAGAACCCAAGTATGGAAGAAGAAGGACAAGCTTTGAGGTGAGTGTATCCTAGGATCTAGGATTTCTATTTTCATGTTCTTAGACATCTTTTCTTTTTATATGGGATGTTTAGGACCCCACCAATCAATGGTGGAGATCCTACATCATCCATTAGTTGTGGCCAAATGACCTATTTAATGCATGCATGCCCATGCATGAGGTTTTCCCTCTATGGGCCCCCATCATGGAGGATTACTTGGATTTCATGGCATGATAGGTCATCTAGACCTTAGAATCATGGGTGAGATGACATCCAAACCATTGATCTTGAATCTAGGACATGCATGTGGTGGTTCTTTATTGTAGCATATGAATAGAAGGAATGTATGGTGTGATTGATGAAGGGGAGGGCCTCAATGTGACGGAGCCCCTCCTCTTGTGGCCGATTCTTTATTTTTATTTATGATAGAAATTTTGATCTTGCATGTGTGGCCCACCTTGTAGGCCAACAAAAATCTAGACCAACTATGGAGCTTGGACGCCCATAGCGGTCCATCCTTAGACATGTGGCCCCAAAATCTATCAAAATGGGACACATGCAAGGGGTATTTGATGATGGAGAAGGTCTGGACATTTGTGGGCCCCACTGGGGTGGTCCACCACACAAATTTCTATGGTTAAATCCCATGAAAAATAATGTTTATGTTTTAATTCTTTCTATTACATGCTGCTGTCCAAATTGCTGGATTTGTTTCTTTTATGCTGTAATGTATGGGTTGTAGGCATTGTTTATAGCTTCTTTTTTTTTTTTCTGATTTCTTAGACTTTTCTTTAAGGTGTGGATCCCATATAAGAGTATGTTAAACCTCACCCTCACCCATCCCTATTTGATCACCCAAAAGGGTGGGCCAAGGAGGGTGGACGGTCCAGATTTTTTGGACTGTCCAACCACTCCGCTTGCTGGAAAAACATAAATGTCAGCAGGTTTTTGAAATGGTGGGCTACCTTTATGGACATCATATTATTGTATACTTGTACAAGGATGTTAGCCTTGTATTTCCTCAAATTTTGGCAGACCTGGGCCCACTTTAATGGGGTACACAAGTCAGGGACAGCAGCATTGCTGCAGCAGGAAAATAAAATTTGGACCTTGTTGTCCATAATTTGTATGAAATAAATAAAATATTTATACTATCTAAAAAATTATAAAATTTTGCATTGAGTTGTTCCACCCATGGTAGGATCTACCTGCAAAATTTTAGGGTCAATGGACCCCATTTGGGCATCCAAACGGGTAGGCCAACATAGTGGACTACCAGAAAAATTCTGCTGTGCAGTCCAACAGTATAGTTCTATAAAAATAAAATTTTAAAAATATGTTTCTCAGAAGTTAGGCCATCTTTCTGAGTCCCATATTGATTTAGGATTAATTATAGACATTGGGTCCAAATTTCAAGAATTTTTAAAGCCCAGAACCTACCCACTTGGATGGCCCAAATTCATAACAATTACATTCCAGCAATAGTTCACCCTGAACAGATTATATTATTAAAATTTATTAAAATACTTTTGAGTGTCTAAAAATTATAAAAATTTACAGGGATATGTTAAACTCATGTTAGGACATTTGACGCTTGTACACACCATGGTGGTGGCTGGACCGGCCCACTAAAATATGGTGTCCAGATCAGTCCGAGTTTTAGGATAGATTGTATTATTTGAAAAAATTATAAAATTTTATAGGGGTATGTCTCACCCATGGAAGGACCACCCTATAAATTATCAGGTCCATCGTGCCTGTAATTATAAATTACCGACCGTGGTGTGGCCTGTAATTTGGATCAGTTTTGGGCCAAATACTCAGGCACGCCCCTACCTTGGGTTGCTGGGCCTGCATTCTAATGGCATGACCCACTTGAAGTAAGTGTTGTATATCTCTCTTTTATATGATGGGGCCCACTGTGATATACGTGGATCACCATGGGTTAATAACCCATCTAAATTAAATAAATTTCTGGAATCCAGCAGGCCCATGAAATAGGTGGGCTGGAATTCCAGCAAGGGACCCAAAATTTGCTACATGGTTGATTGTTTAGGAACTATTGTGGCACACCAGATTTGAGACAGTGTTACACACACTCCTTGATTTCCTTCCTTAGACATTTAAGGCTTAATGAGTGCCCCCTTGAGGCCCACCTTTGTGGTGATTTTGTGGGCTAGCCTTAACCAGATTTTTTAATAGTTTTATAGGCTCAATGGGCTGGAAACTTCTTTCTTGAGCCCAAGATTGTGCAAGGGCTTACCTTATTGATTTACGAGTCCAATGGGCTGTCTATAAGCTGATCATGTATATTAATCGGCCTTGATGCCCTCATGAAGTGTTTAATTGTGGGCTGACTTGCAAAGCCCACATAAATGCATATTGTGGAGGGCCTTGTTAAGTCTTTGACTGATGAGGCAAGGCCCACCCTGTTGGTATAGGTCTCGCCCTTATGTATTCTTGGAATTATGGGCTGCCCTTAAATCCATCATAATGTAGGAATTGGATGACTTTTGTTTTGGGCCATTTCTTTAGGGTCCATTATGTAATATCGTATATGCATAGCTACCCTTTTTGTGGTAGCGATTAGGCCTTGTGGACACAGTTCTTTCGGATAGGCCCATTGATCTTAGGGCTATACTCTCCCACCTATTGTGATGGGCTTAAGGGAAATAATATGTAAGAAGTTGGGCTCTTGGCTGCCTACTAAATTGACCTTGTACTTGGGCCAAAAGTGAGGCCCAACTCACTTGTGTTAAATATAAAACTTGCCCATGTAAATGAATTACTAGGCTGCCCATGAAGCCCACCACAATATGTAGAATTATGACATTTGTGGTTGGGCTCAAACCTTACTTGAGGGCCCACTATATGGCCTATGAGTTGGGCTTGGTATATGGCCCATTAGGCCATGCATTGTGTGGGCTTTAGACCTTATATTATATGAGTAGTGGCGGGCTACCTCTTGGAAGCCAGTTGAGGTTGAACGTTCTCCTGGGTGATCCTAAGGTAGGCCCATGGGTATCTCTATGGATGGTTAAAGGCCCACCATAGACCCTAGGCCATTTGTTTAGGGCTTAATGTGTATATATGTGGAACCTACCTTAATGCATGTTTGGTCCAGGCCATCCAAGCCTTTATCGCCTGATTATGGACGCACTCTGTCTTGGGTTACTACTGGACTCACAATCCAGTAACAGGTCCACCTAAATTTTTTATGATATATATACGCACTCTCCATCTGGTGAGGTCCCTCAGCGAATATAGTTGGTTTTCATGAGATTATCTCCACATATTTAACTAATTTCTAGACCTTAGCAGGTTTAGGAAGTTAAACTGGCCAAAAGTTTATCCAAGGGCCTTAAATGTAAAATTTTATGGTTAAAACTTTATTTGGCTGTGGGGCCCACCATATTGAGAACTTGTGTACGTGTTACATGCTTATGTTTCCTTATAATCTTTGGACCTAATCAGTGCATTCTTTTGGGTCACCTTTAGTGATCAGATGAGGACCCCATCTTAAGATCAGAATCGTGGGACATCCCATGGACCCAGAGTGGGCAGAGTCGTCCCAGCTTGACCCAACCTTATATTGGGTCAACTTCCACCATTTTGATGGACTTATGGGTTAAGATAATGATAGTATTAGGCCCTTGGTTGCCCACTTAAATTGCTAAGTTATTGGGCTGATGTAGTTGGGCCCATTTCATCCAAACTTAAACTTATTTAGTCAAATATTATGTACGCGGGCTGCCCACCAAGTCCAACTTAATGCATGGATTCTATGACCATTGAAAATTAAGCCTTGGGCCTTAATTCTCCTCTTGGGGCCCATGTTGTTAAAAGTGGTATTTTATCTTTTTATGGCCTATTATGAAGAATATATATGTATATGGTAGGTTACATTTATTTTTATCTTTAATGTAGGTCTTGGGCCTTTTATCCACATCATTCATGGTTGATATGCCTTTTTGGAGAATTGTGGTTAAATGTTCCCATTATGGACCCCTCTAGGCCCGGTTGTATTTAAGAGTGATTAGATGATCATCTTAGACTCTTGTTAGGCTCATTTCTATATTGCTTAGACCCATAGTTTGTATACTTAGTTTCGTGGGTTACCCCAGGTAAATGGGCCCCCACTAGAGGTGAGATTTCCTTATGAATATTGTTTAAACACCTAGTTTTGGTCCCTTCTTGGATAGGAGGAGTGTACTATTTTGTATATCACCGCATAATGCGTTTAGACTCATCTTCATGGCCCATGTACATCATTGTATGCTTGGTTGACACTATGTATGTGTGGTCATATTGTGTCATTGGGCATTGCATGATACTTTCCTTGAGGGACGTAGTATCCCCTATTGAGCACGTTGAATGCTTGGGATTGATGCATGGTTGATTGTGTGATTCATGCATCTGGTATGGTATAGCATATGAGCATTATCGCCCTTACTTCATCAGGGCTGTAGCCTCCACAGATACATCATGGATGGCCATGTTTGGACTTCAAAAATGTTACTTGAGCATTCCGGGTGCATATGATGCCTATGGGTGAAATTCTCAAAACTTCCATCGTACCAAGGATCTGCTCCAACGCCGTGACCGAGTGGTATATATGAGCGCACGAGGGCCTTATACTGTTAGGTCACGACTCCCACTGTCGTGTAATCGATTGGATAGGGGTGTGGCCTTACTCGCCTGATGTAAGAGGGCATTGCTGGCTGAGTTTGACTAGCTCGTGAATGGGTCCGCTACCTTCAGGCCTTGTCGGTGATTAGCTGTCCACAGGCGGGTAGTGAGGTCTCTTACGCTCGTTTGACTGTGCGGGGTCCGTAGAGCGGTAGTCATCTAGTAATGTAATGGACCCCGGTGATTTCCTTATGATGGAAATGTACTTGATATGTGGATTCGATATGAGCACTGACATTACTTTGTAATATTGCATTTGCATCGGCTGTGTAAGCCTCATATCGCATCGCCTTGGCATGACGCCCAATACTCATTGCATTACATTACGCATTGCACTATATAGCCTTGATATGGCTTCCTGCATTATCATACTGCCATGGTATAGTTTCTTGTGCTCATAATAGCCTTGGTAAGGCTAGTGGTATTAGTATCGATCGTGACTCCTTCCTGCATTCTCCATCTTCTTCTGAGCACCATTGTCACACACTTTCACCACCCTTTAGGCTTTCTATAAGCTTATGCACGATTGATGCGTGAAGGAGATCGTAAGTTGGTGTCTTAGCAGCAGAGCTTGGATAGGTGTGCGAGTCAAGGACCTAGTGTTACAGATTCTCTTCCTTCTTTTTTCTGTTATCTTATGTATGTCCTTTTGGACATGATGTAAGCTTGTAAAAGTTCAAATTCATAGTGGATTTTTTGATGTGTGCCTTTATTATTCTCATATTTTACTTGCTGTGATCTTCGGCATACTAGTATTGGAGATGATTACATTGTTATGAAAATCCTCCTTGTAGGATCTCAGGATTGGAACCTGTCTCAGGAGCTGAGAATGGGGTACTATGGAGGCTGTTGCGGCCAGAACCGGTCATCGGGTTCCTTATGAGGTCCGGTTACCAAGTCTGGGGCGTGACATGGGTAAGTTCCAGGTTTTTGTAGATGTGTCTCACACACCATCAGTTGATTAGCGTGATTGACAGTCCAGATCATCTGCATTTGGTTGGACATGATGTATATCTTGGATGTTTTATTCTCAGGGCCATCAATTAGCTAGGCTTAGGCCTGCTAGGCAAAATGGAAATTTTGAATAGGCCCAGGTTGACAAACCCGACCTAAACAATTCAAATTTTGGGTCGAAGCCAATCCTTAGCCAGGCCTCTTAATGGCCCTGCTTATTCATGTGTCAGGTCTGCATGTGTTGCCACGCCTAGATGCACGTGGCCTTAGGAAAGCTCTATTTATTTAACCTTTATTGATCATCTTCTTTCCATCTTGAGCAGTATATTAAATGAAATTCATCAGCTGACATTGCATTTCATTTGTTGTTAGAATCATGCAAATTCCTTGTTCCTTTATTCATTTCAACATGTTATCTCATGTGCAGGAACTGCTAAGGATTGCATCTTTACAACATCTAAAAGGATTTCTTAGGATAGTTCATTTCACTACTAAGATGGGATTCTTACCTGACAGGGAGGTTAAAAGCTTCGTTCTGTAAGCTTTTTTCACACACACACACACACATACAGAAAAGGTTGGCAACAAACCCACTCTTGTCAGAGTTTCACCCTTATTAACTCGTAGAAACTTGAAGCCTTTTCTCAATTTTTCTTTCAATCTAGGTGCCATTCTTCAGTGATGATGAAGAAACACCAACTACGCCGAAGACAGATGGTCTTTTCATTCCTCGGGAGAATCCAAGGGCATTGGTTATTCATCCCATGGACCAGTGGCCCACAAGATCTGGTGCAGAAAAGCAGTCTCCATTGAAAGATATAGTTGTGCCAGTTCATCAAGATGGTAGGTTTGGTTTCGTTTCACCTCTCTTCTTGGTTTAATCTAATTTCCCTGACATCTTCACACACACACACATAGAGCAGCATAGCAGCAAGTATTAAAATGACGGTTTTTCTCATTTTTTGTTCTCATAGGAGCAACAACAATGAATGTGCGGAATAAGGATGAAGTTGTTTCCCGAATGAAAGCTGCTGTGGCTAGCAAGCAGTTTGGACAAGAAGATATTTTTTTCCCTCTTATTGCCGATGTGTGTACATGGATGTTGGTGTTTATTTATTAATATTATTTTTGGTCCCTTGGTTTGACAAAAATTCAAAAGTTGGGCTTCTTTTATGTTATAGGCATGCATCCAGGTCTGCCCCAAGAACCCAGTCAACTTTAATGTAGATAATGTTCGTGTCATAAAGCTTCTTGGAGGAGGTCTTCATAACTGTTCAATTGTTTGTGGCATGGTCCTGAAAACTGATGTTGTTGGAAGTATAAAACAAGTGGAAAATGCAAAGGTGTGCCTTTGGAAAACTAACTTTGGGTTCTTATACCAATACAATATTCTTATACTATATTTGCTTCCTCACTTATTTTCTGGTTGTAAATATAATAGAGTAAACATACATTCCTCCCAGTGTGTTGTATTTTTTCTGTCAAGGATCTTTTGCGTTCTTAAATCTCTCTCTCTCTCTGTGTGGTTTTTTGGGTGATGCCTTGTATTGGATGCCTTTATCTGATTTGAATTTGGATGTTTGATGGAGCACATTTACTTGCCATTTAGTATGGAGTGGTTTTTTGGAAGGCTTAATGTTGCTGAAAATGAAAAAAAAAATATTTTCTACTCTCTAGGAGTATTTTCATGCCATTTGGCATTGGGTAATTTTGGACATTGGAAGGCTTACTGTTGCTTCCTTCTTAGCCAATTTGGTATTAGGAGCCAGGGACATGCTTGGGGTAAGATCACTTCATATCAATGCTCCATGCGGGATCTTAATACAAAACATTCACATTACAACTATAGACAAAACTAAACCATCCATATAGTTGCATCTTTATGTTTTTTGTTTATGTTTCTCTATTTCTTTGAATCCCATGCAATTGTATTGCTTAGATTAGGAATCTGTTTGGAATTTCTCGATTTGCAGTTGACTGGATGCACTCCTCCATAATTGCAGGTCGAATAATAACAGCTCTCAATGTTGTTCCTATCCCACTTGCTATATGAAGTAGAAAAATGGGGAAATAGGATCCGGCTTGATGGAGTTCTTGTTTCACACTCTCACCCCAATTGCAAGGCGGATTGGTTCTTCATTCTGAGTATCTTGGACTTAGAGGGAACCAAAATGCAATATATTACTTTCAATTTGGACTTGTGTGAAACTTAACTGCAACTTGATGGATACTCATGCATCATGAGTCATGACAATTAGGAAACATCTTAAAACCTTTTATATTCTCTTGATTAAACTAAACTTGTCAATATTCTCTCTTGTAATGATCTCCTATTAACTAGTCTGTAAATAAATTTTGTGAGAACTCATCCCATGTATTGTGTGCATGACATCTAGCCCATTCATCAGATGTGTTACCTCATGAAACCTCTAGGCCCAAAAATCAGCCTGATTCAAAATTTAGGTGAGCCACAGCAAAGGGAACCAAAGCGAGACGGCACCCTACCCTTGATTTTCACTGGGGCCCAAATAAGTTGTAAAACAACCTGATTTTTTGCATGACCCTTCATCCAAGCCAGATGAAAGTTACACATGGGATTAGTTCTTGAAGGGTTCTCACATGTTCTCATGAAAACTGGTTTGTAGGAGAATTTTTTCCTCCAAACATAGTGTAAAATATGAACTATCATCTTTCTATGTCTTCCCCCACCCTAACTTCTACTATAGAACTAAGTGCTATTTGTTGATGAAAATTTGATTTTCATACCTGGAATCATGGAACTTAGAATACTTTAAACTAATTCAGGTCTCTTCCTTACACCTACAAGGCCACATTCTTCTGGGTTCCTATAGGTAGCAGCCAATCATGGTTTACTTCCAATCCTAGACAGATTCTGTCATGACTGTTTTTAGCATTTTCATTTTCTAATTTTCCTATGGTTGAATAATGCAACTAAGTAATTTCTACGTTATGGAAGCTGAAGTTTTGATCAAGTTGTCAAACTTGCTAGAATACTTGGTTTCTTAGAGGAATGCCAAGAAGACAGGAAGATGTATTCATTTTAGAAGATTGTAATGTGTTTTATTGAGATGCTTGAAACACACTGTAAAAACCCATTTTGTGGAATAGCGAAAAGGAAAAAAGAAAATTGGCTGGTAATTATGACTGATTTGCTTGATACAATTAGGTGGTTTAACAATGGATCCTATGCTTGGAGATTAGCCAATCTGTTTGACGAGAGGTTTGATATTTGTGCTAGAGTTTGGGTTAGAATGTTGTCAGATATACAATTAAAGGCTATCATTGGGTTAGAATGTTGTCGGATAGACAACACTAAACAGCAATTCGATGCCTTGTAGCCATGTCAAGGCTGTCCCATGTGATGATTTATCCCATGACACCGTAGGTTGGTGTCCCTTTACATTTGTAAACTCAACGACATGAATTCCCCTATGTGCATTTTGTTGGACGGTTTATGATAGTTGATGCCTCATGTCAGCTGATTGCAACAACTTCCTATGCAATACATATTTAAAATTTTCTTTTACAGGTACTATAAGCTATATCAAAGGCTCTCTACGATCCAAAGAGGCCCGTTCACCAAGAAGCTGCTAGATGCCGTCAAGCATGGTTTGATTTCATTTATAAGAACATCAATCATCTAATATTTCTCTCTTCAAGTCAGTGGGTATAACACTTTATGATCTTTCACAATAAGGCATCAACTGCATCAAGAAACCTTCATTTTGTTTTGTGTCAATTTCATTCCTCTTTGAGTTTTTATTAATTCATTAAGGAAAAAAAGAAAATGGTCATAAATGATGTACTTCTTTCACTTTTTCTTTTTTCAGGGTGAAGTCGAGCAAATTTCTCTAATGAAGCCAAAGGCTAGGATGAAGGATGTACCTGGCTATATGCGAGTGCACACAGACTCACCAACTTTTGTATTTTCAGCATTATTTAAATGAAGGATCGTAATTGAATGAATGAATGATTGTAATTGAATGAATGAATAAATGATTATAATTGAATGAATGAATGAATGATTGTAATTGAATGAATGAATGAATGATTATGCAGGTGGTAATTGAATGAACAAATTATTATAATTGAATGAATAAATGATTGTAATTTTGACCGAATGATTATGAAGGTGGTAATTGAATGCATGAATGAATGATTGTAAAAAAATTTTTAATGTAGGCAATAGCTACGGATATTAACTGTAGCTGTTAATCTAACAACCGTAGCCAATGTAAAATTTCACAAATTGTTACGGATCCAACACTACTTTTGGCTTCCAATAATATCTGTAGCTGTAGGTGCTTTTGGCTACAGAAATATTTGCTACGGATTATATCCGTAGCTATTACAAGATATGGCTACGGATTAAATCCGTAGCCATAGGTTTTGGACCTATTGACTAGGCACCTACGACGACGGTTGTGCTACGGATTTAATCCGTAGCTATAGGTCTATGGCTATGGATTAAATCCATAGTCTTTACCCATTTTTCTGGTAGTGTTCCTTGCTTCCAAAATTTTAGATGATCCTACCTTTTCAAATTCTCCTTTTATTATTTTATCATCATTTTTCAGGGTTTTTCTTTCATCATTCCTCCCCCCCAGCAAATTCGTCATAGAAACTCACATTTGCGAAGAAGGCTTCAACTTCTGTACATGGTATTGTATCGCCATTACCTTATACCGTATTCCATCCCTACGCTATTTGAAGCATTGATGAAGAGTGGAAGGTATAATACCATACTAATGTATCCATGGCCTTCCCAGGAGAAGGTTATAAGTTGTGACTACACCGATCACGTGGAAAACAACATCAGTAGTCAATTCTCATATTTTCAATGTCACGATAATTTTGTCGAGCGCACACTTCCCATCTTGATTAAAGCCTTGTATTATCATTCCATTAGGGCATAGTTCGAAATGATGGTAACCTAATTTTTTCAACACTGTTAACGGTAACAGATTTATTGCAGATCCATTGTCGAGCATAATCCTTTTTGCTTCCTTGCCTTGAATGTGGCCTACCATCATCAGTGGCCTATTATGCCCTACATCACAAGCTAGATCATCATCAGAGAAGGAGACTACTGGCATACAGTCTTCCTGTTCTTTATGCCTCTCATGCTCCATTTCCACTAGCAATGTTTCTCTGAAATTGTGATCAGATAACGCTTGAATTAAAATTTTCCTAAAATCTTCTGACAACTTAATGCATCCTAAACACTTAGCCGAGCTGGTATACTCTTCAGATGATTAATGACATCGTAAGTCACTTTCTCCATTTCATTCTTCTCTTCTCTCTTGTTGTTATTGCATCGATCCTTGACGATCTCGGTTCTTGTTATTTCGGCCTTCTGCCTTGGGGGACTTTCCATCCTTTTTCCCAATCGTAGTGCAATTGCAATGGCTTTTCTTGTCATCTCACAACTTTCTTTCTCTGCTCTTTCATGAATACTATCCTACACTATTAGCACATTCACTGTTGCCTTTGCATCCCTTTCTTTTCCTTTTTTGGTCACTATTTCACCCCTGTTTATCATTCTTTGTATTATGCACTTTAATGTGCAACAATTTTCTGTCGGATGCCCCACGAGATGATGGTAGCAACAGAAATCTCTCACTTATTTTTCCTGCATCTTCAGGGCTCTTGGACACGAGTAATTCTATAGTCTCAACTTTTAACAATTGGTTCATCATAGGAAGGACGTCTTCTTTATCGAATGCAAATCCTTTGTGGGAAATAAGCGATCTGGGCCTTTTTCTTGTGAATCTGCTTCTAGGGAGACTTAATTCTTCCTTTCATTCTGTCCATTTTTCTCTTGAATCTCTTATTTCCTGACCTCTTTTATCATGGTCCACAGTATTTGCGATTAACCTAGTGGATCCCTTTCTTGTGGTTTCATAGTGAAATGCTAGCATCTTCCGGGTCATCAGTTTTAGAGCATGAGCTTTAGTGGTTAAGTCACGGAAAGTCTTAATATCGGCACTAGTAAGACCAAATGCAATTCCCATTTTCATGGAATTTAAACACATCTTGACTTGTTCCTTTTCTTCCAGTAACTGCGTGCACGAGGCCCCTAATGTCTTCCATCTGTCTATTAACTTCTTCCCTGATTCCCCTTCTCTTTATTGTACTAAAGCCAGCTATGTGATGCTGACATCATGCTCTGAAGAAAATAAGTTTGACATAAAGGCATCCGACATCTGTTCCCATGTACGTATCGATCCTGGAGTCATACTAGTATACCATCAAAATGCTTTGCTTGTCAAGGATGATCTGAACAAACATATGCAGTATTGCGGTATCATGGAAAAGTTCCCCTGGTAATAAAGTGCTTCAAATGCTCTTCCAATGACCCCTCTCTATTAAACTTCTGAAAATTTGGATGTTTAAAGTTGGTTGGGAACGGTATGTCTTCTACTTCCCATGGGTATGGCGTTTGATATCTGAATTGACTAACATTTTCATGTTCCCTTTCCATCCTGACAGTTTCCTCAGCAACTTATCGTACTTCCTCTTGAGTTATAGTTTGTACTGCAAGAGCAGATCTGAGCAATCCTACTCCCTATGGTTGGAAACTTTCAGGTCGATGTTCTTGTCCGTTCATTGTACCCATCATCAGTGCAACAACTATCTAGGCCACATTGTGCATAAGAGTTGCCAAGGCCTCTCTAAGATTTCTACATTCTTCCATCAACGTTCTTTGTGCTTGTGCCATTTTGTTCATGCAGTCTTCTATAGTCTGTGTAGTCCCTTGATCTGTTCCGGTCATATGTACTGTAGCTTCTCCACTTTTTTATGAAGCCGTGTTCGGGATGGGATAAGAGTACGTTGACGAAATGGGACTTACCATGAGGGGAGTCCCGTTCGATTGTCCCACACTTCCGCTGCAGTTGATTGATCATGATGGTACAGAAGTGGGTGATCCCACAAGTAACGCTTTTCACTTTTGTTCTTTTGTCTATCGAGCTCTTGGAGCAATTAGGCTGGGAAATCATGTAATCCTAATTGTGGAACCATATGCCTAGGATATATAGCAGAAGGGGCCAATTCAGGATTCTTTCTGGCAATATTTCGTGTTATCACCCCCTAGTTCGTGGCGAAGATAGACTTGTTCTGAAGTTTCTTACATTTCAAGTCTTGCTTCTTTGAGATGTCACAATAGTCCAATTCTTGTCATCTTTCGCTACTCGGGGTGAAGCGGATATGACTCCAACCATTGTCCGGGTCGAGTCATTTTTGTCTACGGGAGGCTGAGTCTTACACTTTGGTGGTTGGTCTAGCACATATTCCCCCATAAACCAGTCGCAATAAAATAGAACTTTGTCTTCGTTACTAAGTTTTCCATTTAATTGTAGCTTGCAACCTTGTATTTTTACCTTCTAAACAAGACACAAAATTCTAATCATTATTTGAATGATAATTTAATCAATCTAAGTGATGAAGGGAAGGTTATTTCCATTGAGAGTCACCATTTTGGCATCAAAGAGAAGCCAAACTACGATTAAAGTTCTATAACTATTGTAGCAGAGTCACCATTTTGTTTCAAACAAGAAACAAATGCATTTTATTTGGGAAATTATCTTATTCAAATGTAACAGAGAAAGAGTTCATCAAGAACAATCATCGTATTATTAATATTGAGTTCATTTACATCCTCGGGTATCCCTTGATTTTAAGATAGACTATTTAGAATGTAGAAATTGACAAAGTTCAAATGTCCAAGTCGAATGTTAAATTCGGCAGCACTTCGACTCATGATTTAATCATCACTTTTAAGAGGAACACTTTGCAGATCTGATCAGCTGATTTCTCTCCTTGAAGCTTGGATAGAAAAGGATCCGAAGCCTGATGATTTTGGCAGTATTCCAGCTATACAATCATTATAGACTGCAGGGCAGTCTGATTACGCGAGCCTGCGGAACCGACATGGTTTGTGTGGGTCCGTACAAGCCATCAACCTCTCCTCCCTCCTACCTTCAGTCTTCTCTGCTGTTCTACTTCTTCTCCAAAATCTTCGATCCTCCAAAAGAGGGGGGTAGGGGGTATTTATAGGCCTCCACATGTGCAAAACCTCGATCTTGGTGCCATGGGACCCACCTTTCATCAATTCTTACTGCTTATGGACAGCATGTCCTGAAATCAGTTGTACAAACCTGTGCAACTGGTATTTGGGTTGTGCAGACCCACGCAATCAATATCATTTGCGTGGATCCGCGTAAACTACCCTAAAGACACTTGTTCTTCTTCTTTTTCCATTTCCTTTCACTTTTTACTTATCAATCTTCTTTTCTTCAATCCTTTCTTCTCATTTTTTATGCCTCAACAAATATCAATCAACTTGTCTTATTTCGTAGGACATAGTTCCTATTTATAATTAACCTTACAATATGTAATAAAATATATAAAATCTAAAAATCTATGAAATAAGAAAGCACTCAAGTAACAAAGCATTCTATAATTAAGAAAATAGCTAAAATAAGAAGATATTTAGATGAAAAAATATTTAAGATTATTCTCTGCCTAAAAATAAGGATATAAAAGAAAGAACAGATTTCCTAATTTAGAGATTTGAGAAAAATGGAAGGTGATGATGGGTAAAAAAGGATGGTGGTCTTTTTCTTGTACAAACATGAGGAGTTTTCTTGCACAAGATACAGGCCTTTTCTTCGAATCTTGATCAATCAACATGTGTGGTCATTTGGTTGCATCACTGTCTCTTTGATCAGAAAAGAAATTTCTTCTTGTAATAATTGGTGGATCCCATTCCTTACATGACCTTGACGTTTTTGGTACATCTTGTGTAGATAACGTAATCTATGCTAGCTGTGTGTTAGATTTATGTTTTTTAAAGCTCTTGTGGGATAGATTTGATTTTGGATAATCATATCATGAATATTTGACTGTAAAGACATGAATCTAGGACCAATTTGAGTTGTAGGATCGTATGTATAAATGTTGGATTTGATGTAGTAGGACTCATTTGAAACTGATCCTATAAATGAGCCCCACCACACAAGGTTGAGATAAAGATATGATGATTCGTATGTATGCACTAATTTATATATGCTAAAATACTTTGTACATATGGATTTGAATTTATGATCAAAGGTAGATATGAGATTATTATTATTATTTTTATTACTTTAAAAATGTAAAACTGAGCTCTATATATTCATATCCAAAGATTTATAAGTGTAGAGGTATAATTCGGGCTACCATCGGAGGAGAAAATTAGCCAAGCAACAACCTATCATGAGAAAAGAAAACTAGAAACAGTCTTATCACTCTGTCTCCCATGAAACTGATGACTAAGAAAATGCCAGCATTTCATCATAAAACAAGCAAGATGGGATGCCATAGACTGATGACAAACATCGTAAATCGAGAAAAGAAGAATGACTTGCCCTGTGACAGGAAAAGGACAGAAAAAAGAGAAGAGTTAGATTGTTATTAAGGCAAATTTAATGTCAAGAAGCTGAGATTCCTTAATTCTCATGAAGGATTTGCGTTTGTGAAAGAAGATGTCACCCCCATGATGAAATAACTACTTAGTATGAGAACAATAGAGCTTCCCTTGTCCAAATGGCCAGAAGAAGCAGAAATGTTGGAAGAAAGAAACTCTGCCATTACCACCGTTTGTTAGAACATCCCACGGAAAATTACTTTACACTGAAGTATATAATTCAGAAGATGATAAATAGGGGTGAAATTATAATTGGAAGAGAGAAAGAAAGAAGTAGAAAAGTGACGATAAACATGATCTTGAGCTGAGAGATTATATATGAAAAGAAGGAAGGGTGGAAGAAGAAAGAGAGTAACAACACGAGTACTGATAATGTTATAGAACAAATGGGTAATGCTGCGGTGATCACATTATGTTCTGGAAAAAAAGAGTAACAAGTCCTCCACAAAAACAAAAAGCCGAAGTGATACATGAAAGGTTATCTGGAATACACATCGACAATAATAGAAAAGAAGAAAAGAATGAAGTGGAAAAAGTAACTTATGGTGTGATAAGCCATTTGAAAGGTATATCAGCTCAATTAAGTGTGTATGATGCACTACAGTTATCAAAAGATTGTAGACACACTCTAATTCAAGCCTTATTCGATAATGAGGTCAGAAAAGCATTACTCGTAGAAATGGAAGGCATAGAGCAAGAAATGCAAAACAATTGCATAACACCCTGATTCTCAAAACCCGAGGACGATCGCTCGGGTATGAGAACCCGAGGGTTACGTCATGAAGTGAATTATCATACATCTAATTAACAGAAAATCTCATAATAACATGTACAATGACTACTGCATAAATTAAGTATATCAAGAGTACGCAATTCAATACAAGTGACAACGAAATGAAATCCCTCAGTAGGGGAATTTTTTTATTACAACTCAAATAAAACATAACGTCTAAAATATGAAATATGTAATTCCAAGATATTAGTTGAGCTCCGACGGATCAACTTCATTGGCATAAAATTCTTCCTCAGCTGTCACTGGAGTCCCATCATAGGTACCACCCTCCGCTGTCATACCTATGTCTATTTCGTGCAACTGCACAATTGGGTGAGTGAAAACTCAGTGGGAATCTCCCTCAGAGACTTATGCATATCAAATAATTCCAATATACTCTAAACCAACTTAGTAATTCATAATAAGAATAATTTGGACTTGTATGTAAATGAATGGATATATGAATGTATGCTCAAGGCACAGATCTGGGGATGCACAACCTGCTATAAAAAAAAAAGACCTCCCACGCTAGATTAACTACCTAGAAAAGGCCATGTAGGTGACGCCCGAGGAGGTCCTAAAATTTCAGAAAAGCTTCATGTAAAGAGAGAGCGGCCCATAGTGGTACAAATGCATAAATTCTAAGGGTTTAACTGAAGTGATAGAACTTTTAATAGTCCAAACAGAGTGTGGATTACATTAAGCACTCGGTAAAGCTCATATGTCATGTGTGGATGTCATGCACCATGGTACTCATGTACATCTATAGATTTAACAAGATTGCTTTTTAAATCATAGACATAATCAAAGTCTGAGGTCTTTTAGCAAGGTATCAAACATCCAAACATGAGGTCAACATGGTTCCTTACATCTTCTCTAGGTTCAAATAAGGCCCTTCAAATGTGGCATATCCAGATCGAGTATGATTAACCCAATAGGAACAATTGATATTCATTCTACCTTTCTTATAAACAAAGACATTCACATATATTTTTCACCATACAATTTATACTATAAGATGAAATGAAATCTCAAGGCTCATGACATGATTTTTAGAAGTAAGCTCAAACCAAGCAATCACTAATGTAATATAAAAATGCAAGTCTAAATTCTACATTCATGGTTAATTAATGTAAGATCCGAGTAATAGGCACTAGGATCATCAACACTAAATAGGAATGAAAGAATTTAATTGATATTCATAAAATTCTAGAATTCTCCACACTTTAATTTCAAAATAAGATGGAAATTAATGAATGTAAGAAACAATGAGGGTAATTCCTCACCTTGGGTGGATATTCTCCCTGATTTGATCATCCCAAATAGGTGAGTTTACAACTCCCAAGTTAAAGCAATGATAATCAAATTCTATTCTAGTTTGTGTATGGAATGATTGGTGATATGAGTTTGTCATTACTTGACTTGAAATCAGTTGAGGGAAAGGATTTTTTTTAAGGTGAACAGCTATAGATGATACCTGGATGAATCATTTCAGATTCAATGAGTCGTTAATGAGTTAACTCAGCTTAGTTTCCTTCTCATTAGGTTAGTTGAGTTATGAATTGAGATTGATGCCAATTGTTCATAAGATCATTGGAGTGTAATCCTGGTGGAATCTTTGGAGGCTTCTTTAGACTACACTCAGCAATTTAGGTTTGGTTTAGTCAAATTTTACTAAGTCAACTCGCTAGTGAGTCAGTATAAGTTGGGTTTATAAAATCGGTTTCAATGTAATACCTGCTTAAGGGACCAACTCCATCTGATAATGTTGGGTAGACAGGGGTAAGCTCTACACCAGATTTGAGCTAAGTCAAGGCTCTACTTTGCAACTCGGAGATTTGCCGAGTCGACACGCTGATGACTCACCAACAGCTCAGCTATAGAACTCGGCTGGGGTAGTGATCTGCCATAGGGGTTTGCTCATTTTCATCAGGCCGAGTTAATGGTTAATGGGTTAATTTGAGAAGGATATTGAATCTCTATTGAAATCAGAGGTATGATAATGGTGGACTTAATAATTGGTCGAGACGGGATGAAGCCGGAGTAGGAGGAGCTAAGTTAGCAGTTTTCATGACTCACCAAGCTCATCCAACTATGCTCGAGTCGACGGGCCACGATGGTGAATTTGGAGCAGGTTGTCTAATTCTCCCTAACTTCCTTCTGATTTCTTCATCAATCACTAAGTTCACCAGCTTATTAAACTTGTTGAGTCAACCTGATCGGCTTGATCGAACTAGGCTGGCACACAGCGGAGGTCTAGAGTGGGAGGATGCTTTCTTCTTTCTTAGTTTGCCTCAACAGTGCTTCCTCTCCATTAGAACCACCAGGCAGAGGGCCCGACTCACTCTCTACCAGAAGTTTGGTCGAGACCCAACCGAGTTGCACGAAATGCGACACCTCTCCCTCTGTTATGAACTCTCTCTTTTTTCCCTAACTTTTATAGAAATTCAACCTAAAAATTGGCTATTTATAGCCCTTCCTTTTCTAGAGAATTCCACGGCTAATCACTGGGATTAGTTCATCTTTAAAGAAAAAGGAAAGTCAAGAAACCCATCACATGGTTCTCTCATTTGCTTGATCGTTTGCATGGGTACGAATAGCTCTTCCCGATGAGTCCATGATGGGGTGGGACACACATTGAACAATTTAGATTCATCAACAGACGTGTCATGAGGATGTTGGGTTTTTCAGTCGTTTTAAGGAAGTTGATTTGACGATCATGGCATTTTTGAACTTACTGGTTGGTCCATCGATCAGGTTCATCTGAACGGTTCTGATATCTATCAGAGGACATTTGGGGTCCATCTTATGGTGGATAGAAGTCCAAAGATTAGTCGATTTTAGCCACATAGGGACTCTATGTGTCGATCCATTTTCTCGTCAGCTACTCATTATTTTCTTGTCTAGCTACGAGATTTTCAAAGCGCCCTAGATTTCTATGTCCTAGATCTCTCGTGGGAAGCTTCTAGAGGTTGGGAAATGACTGGGATGGTCTGCTTCCAAAAATAGTGAGATTCCTTCCGCCTTTTATTGGATAGGTGGCTATTTTTGAAAATGATAGGCATGACGAGGACTCCATTGTGTGAGTGAAGGATTTCTGTTGTTTCCGAACGATCGGATATGCTAGCGTGGTGGCATGATGTGGTTCTCTTCTCTCAATTAGGTCTCCTTTGCACAATGTTGAGTTCGTCCTCGATTTGTGATTACAGATGGCTTTATTTCTTACAACTTCAACCATGACTGTGGTCGGTGGCCTTTGCTGATCATGATGGACGGTCCTGATCACCGTGATGACCACTCATGATGGGTTACAAATCAAAAAAGTGGGCCCCTTCTTTTCTGCGGGAAAGAAAGAAAGAAAAAAAGAGAGGAAAATCCTCTCTTCCAGATTTTCATCGGGTCAACACGGTCTAATCGTGTTGAAGAGTATGGTGCATTGCGGGAGCAGTATCCCTGGTGCACATAGTATTCCTATTAGGTCCACTATGATGTATTTTTCGAATCCACATCATTTATTCACTTTAGAGGACAAGATAGGGACATCTGACTCAAAATTAGGTAGATTTAAAGCTTAAGTGGGTCATAATAATGAGTTTATGCGTATAAATGATGATATACGATGATTGTAAGGCCCGTATTCTAGACCGTACCATTCCTTAGACTTCCACGATTCTCCCCGATGATTTTCGGCAACCCGGGACCTATAGACAGTGTTTGCCCGTGACCCTGAGTCACACCCTGTCAACTCGAGTAGACTCGACCTGAGACTTGTACTCTTGCGACCACGCCATCACAGCGGTTCCAATGCCACGTCTTGTACACTAATGCAATATCCAGGCCAGGAGTTGTGGGCCCGCATAAATTTTAAAAAAATGTCGTGCATTTATAAAACCCAAGAGAATTTGTCAAATCAATCACTCAATCAAGTCATGTACATCCCATCACAACCCATCACTCACCCATATCTCTCTCTTCACTAAGTCAAAGCAACCTATGCTTAGCCCACTCCTCTCATCCCAAAAGTCAACAAGCACCATACCCTCCATGTCATCTCTCCTTACAACATAAATCCTCTCTCTCTCTCTCTCTCATTCCTCACTCCATTCTAAGCTACCAAAGAGAGGAAACGTCTAAGCTCTCCATGACAAGAGCCATGTGCTACCCACTTCCTACCCCAAAAACTCCCATCTCCACCCTTCAATATTCATCATCCACCATCAAAGGGATAGTTTAGGAGCTAAGGAGTCCAAGGAGTCTAGATGAAGCAGAATTGGTGGGTGTTTGCACGATTATATAATGATTTTTGTGATGGACCAAGTGGGGCCTACCAATTGATGGTATGGATCCTATTTGGGACCCATCTTGATGTATATATTGAAATCCTGGAGGGATCCATAGTGGAGGGGTCCCTCCATCACGCCGTTCCCTCTCTCTCTCTCTCTCTCTCTCTCTCTCTCTCTCTCTCTCTCTCTCTCTCTCTCTCTCTCTCTCTCTCCCCCCCCCCTTCATTTTTGTATGGTGATGATGATGATACGTGTGTGGCCCACTTGATTAGATAAATAATCTGGACTATCCAGATTTTCCTAACGTCCAGCAAATGGGCCACCTTACTGCCTATTTTTGGGTAAGCTAAGATGAAGGGAAACATAAATATCAACCTGATTTCTAGCTCTGGTGGCCCACCTATGTGAACCCCACGATGATGTATGTGTTGTATAAATCCACACCGTCCAACCAGGGCAAGACGGTGGGACCTACGCATTAGCAGCTGCTGCATCTTCATCAGTAAATTCTGCGGGCCACCATGATGTTCATGCTTCTCCAAGCTATTCATCCATTTGGACGACGGTGGGTGATATATGATTTTATCCTTGCTGCCCATCCATTTAGCAGATGTGTTGGGTTGACCCCAGGCGTGCTGCACAGGTGGGATGGGACCCACCTTAATGTGTGTATTGTAATATCCACACCATCCATTTTTGGACAATGCAGAGAGGGGCCGGCCATGATGTATGTATTTTATACATACTATCCATCCATTTAGAGATGAGGGCCCACCCCACACGTGTGGCACGTGTGGGGGTGGGACCCACGTTGATGTAAGTATTTTATATCCACACCATCCATCTGTCTAAGATGGTGGGACCCCTTGCAATGTATGTGTTTCGTACACCACCCATCCATGATGTACGTGTTACATTCACACCATCCATTTGTTTTGGGCAGGGGTGGGTGTTGCACGTGCAGGGTGGAACTCATAATGATGTAAGTGTTTTGTATCCACATCGTCCATACATGGACGCGTTGTGGGACCCCACCATTATATATGTGTTTTATTCAAGCCGTTTATCCATCCTCGACGGGTGGGGCCCACATTGATATGTCTGATATCCACACTGTCCATTTGGACGATGCTGAGTAGGGCCCACCTTGATGGCACATGTATATTCACACCATCCATGCCTTTGACAGTGGTGGGGACCACTATGATGTATGTCTTATCCCTGTTGTCCGTCCATGGGATGCATGTTGAGGGTCAAATACTGCATATTAGACCCCATTTATTACCTGAATTTACGTACATAATGCCGTTTAATGGCCCGTTTTGTCGTGTTTGTGATACAGGGTGTAGTTGAAAGCATGAAATGCAAAAAGTTGCTAAAAGTATGAATTTAACACTCTGTTGACGCCACAGGCAAGGGACACACTCCAGGGGACCAAGATTGATAAATATACACGGTCAGAAATCCGAGAAAAGTTAGAAATTGAAGCTCAAGTGGCCTGAAGGACGTCCAGAATGTAAGATCACGAGGTTCCCACCATCCGTTCGGCTCGAAACTTCATACGTCGCCTGAGGACCATAAATTAACCGTACATATAAAATTTCAGCCATTGAAGATCTCGGGAAGTGCCCCAACTGACATATCAGCCCGTAAAATCATGATTTGGGGCCCACATGCTATCTGGATATGCTTCAAAATTTGTCTCTACGGTTTAAATACGATTGGAAACAGGATGGACGGCACGGATTTCTCGTGAACATCACAGTGGACCCCACATGAGGGTGTGCGTGCATTCAGTGCACGCACACGCGAGCCGCACCGGACCAACCAACGGGTCAGCGCAAGCGCTGACCCGTCTCTCTCTCCCTCTCTGCGTAAGGTGCAGCGGACGCACGGCCGCTGGCCATTTTTGCGATCATCTGTGGGCCCCACACGTGCTCCATAAGCTCGATCTGAACCGTCCACCGTGTAGACAGCCGCGAGAACTACAAAACCATGTTATCACTTTTCACCCATGCGTGCACACGTGTGAGATACAGAGGCCACAAAAGGGCTGCTCGGTAACGTTTAAAACTGATTCTTCTGTGATTTCTTCTCTGGGCCACGTCAATGGACGTTCAAAACCACCCATTCTTGACTGAAATTTCGTTCTGAATCCAATGGACGGGGTGGATTTTCCAGAAAATGCTTCTGTGGGGCCCACCGACCACAACAGCAAAATGGTGCGAAAGGTTTCGCCCATCCACGAAAACTGACTTTTTCGGACAGTTTTGGCCCACCATCTTTGATCATATGGCAGATCTGAACCGTCTATCATGTAGAGGACCCAAGAAAGTACTAAGAGACGGTGTTTCTTTGGAATTTGAGCGAGAAAAGTGGCGTGTTTCATGGTACCGAACTTGGCTGCGAAAATTGCACTCCGTGTCCTGCTACAACTCTGTCACTGACTCCAGCCTTCCAGCAGCTATAAAAAGAGGTTTTTGGACGTGGGGAGCATTCATTCAGGGTCTTGGGAGGAAGAACAGAGGGCTCGAGCTTGGGTTTCAACGTGGGCAGAGGAGAGAGAGAGGAGCTTGGTTTTTTTCTTTCCCTTTTCTTTTCCTTTTCTTTTTCTCTTTATTTATTTGGATTGAGCCCATCCATGGCAGGCTAAATCCTCCTAGCTAGGGCTAAGAGGTGAAGCTTGTAGTAAGATGGGAGATTTTATTTTATTTTAATTTTAATTCATGAATCGACGTTGATTTTAGTTGATTATTATGAGAATATTTTTAGTTCTTAATGGTCTGTTGTGACTGAAATTACAATGGGTCTGCAATGCTTTGAATATTTCTATTTTCTTTTCATGTTTATGATGTCAAGAAGCCCTGTTGTTCACCATAGTCTCCTGGGCATGGTCGGATGACGGTACCCTTCCTAACTTACATACATGTGATTGGGTGGTAATTAGTTTGATTCTGTTGTTTGCCATAGTCTTTGGGCATGGTTTGGTGATGGAATCCATTCTAATTTATCTTTCTTTCATCTCTTTGAAAACTAGATCAACGACAGTTCAGTAATTTCCATGATTTTTGATGCAAGCATAAGTTTTCCTTGATCTCTACAAGTGGATCCTCTGAATCCCTAGTTTCCTATCTCTGAGTTGTTTCCTAAGTTTTAGATTAATTATTCTACAAGTATTTCACCATTGCTAATTGATTTAGAATTCATCTTAGCCTAGTTCTAGTTCTAGTTAGTTTTAGATAACGTACAAGTTTCAGTCCCTTGGGATTCGACCTCGGTCTTACCGAGTTATTACTACATCACAACCCTGCACTTGGGGAGTGAATAATGCACCATGGTGTATCTGTTTTATCCCCACCGTTAATCCCTTAGACGTGAGACCCACCTCGGTGTATGTATCTGTTCACTATGTTATCCATTTATGTGGCCCATATTTAAGGCCTAATGTGATGTATATGCGTCACGTGTATGAGGCCCATTGTTGTGACCCATGTGATGTGGCCCACTAGATGTATATGAGGCCCATTGGTGCAGCCCATGTGACACGACCCACTTGATGTATATGAGGCCTATTGGTACAGCCCATGTGATGCGGCCCACTTGATGTATATGAGGCCTATTAGTGTGACTCATGTGATGGGGCCCACTTGATGTATATGAGGCCCATTGGTGCGACCCATGTGATGTGGCCCACTTGATGCATATGAGGTCCATTGTGATATACATGAGGCCCATGGGATGTGGCCTATTATGATGCATATGTGGTCCATGAGTGAGGCCCATGTGATGCAGCCCATTGTGATGTGTATTAGACACATGTGACGTGGCCCATTGTGATATATTCGAGGCCCAAGTATGAGGCCCAATGTGATCTAAATGAGGTCCATGAGTGAGGCCCAATGTGATGTATATAGAGCTCTTGTGTGAGGCCCAAGGTGAAGTATACGAGGCCCACTGTGATGTGTGATTCCACTAGGATGTATGTAATGATGTTTATGGTGCCCATCCATGTTCCTAGTTGATATTAAACGGGCCATGCCTTGGGATCAATGATGGTTTAATGCCCATGTTGTATGAGCAATGGTGGTTAGATGTCCACATTATAACTCTCCTTAGGGCCCGTTGTTAGGTCCATTCTCATCTCCCCTTAATGGGCAAACCCAAACTGTTGGGCCCCCATTGATGATTATATTACCCATATTTCCCTTGATTAGGTTATACCAATCCGTTGGGCCCCCATTTGATAATGATGCTTTCCACCATACCATGTAGGACCGCCCAAGCCTTGGTGCCCATCTTGTGTTCATATCGAGCCTTCCATAGGGCATTTGGTCCACTTTGTTCTTATTAGGCCCATAGGAAGCCCAGATTGCTACATGATAGAATGGGCAAGGAAGCCCACTCCTTATTCTTAAGCCCATTCTTGATAGGAGTAAGCCATTTATGCTCATCCTCAATAAGAGGAGAGAACATTGTCACCGTAGATGGAAAGATCGGTGGTATCAGGTTTGGTATAACCACTGTTGAAGACCATTCCTCATGTTATGGATTAGATCTGCTGTCTTTCTATGAACCCTTCTAAATATATAGGTCGATTATCGATTACGACTATGATTGGTATACACACTAAGTATATATTAGCATAACATTGTGATTGTATGAGGCCCATTATGACTATGTGAGGCCCATCGTGATTGTATGAGGCCCATTGCATGATTATATGAGACTGATTGCGATTATATAAGGCACATTGTGATTATATGAGGCCCATTGTGATTATGTGAAGCCCCTTGTATATGCAAAACCCAATTGTGATGTGTGAGACCCACCGTGTGTATGTGATTGTGTGCACGCTAGTTGTTCATTATTACGGGCCATTGGCCGCCTTATACAGGCCCACCATGATGTATGTGATTATAATCATGCTTAGTATACTTCATGATACATGCCCATATGCATCATTCACATGCTTGTTGCGAGGAGTAATTGAACATAACATGTGTCATTGGGCTGATTGATTATGGGACTCCCTGAGAGACGGAGTTGCCCCACATGAGCTCGCAGTACATGCAGGTTTGATGCATGACTGGATGGTATGACTCTTGCGTCTTACATTTTGTGACATGATCATTTGACGCCTTAGTGACATCAGGGATGCATCCTCCACAGGCATATCGTGGATGACTAGATGAGAGATAGAAAATGTTTAGTTTGAGCATATGGGAAATTTAGATGTCCGTGGGTAAAAGTTCCTAAACTCTCGTGATCAGGGGATGCTCCAACGTCTACACCGAGTAGAAGACATGAGTGTCGAGTGTCGAATACCAGGAGGTTACGCTTCTCACTGTGTCATGGTGGGTTGAGAGGGGGTGTGGGCTTATCTGCCCGAGTAAAGCGGGCTGTAAGCTAGACTGAGTTTAACCAGCTCACAAATGGGTCTGCTATCAATGAGCCGGCCCGATATTGGCAGGTGGGTAGTGAAGTCTTTTACACTCTTTGAGCTGTACGACTGATAAGCACAGTAGCTAGATTAGAGTGTATTAGACCACTTTGATGATACCAAATATATACGATGCTGATATGTGGACTTACTGAGCAGCAGTTGCGTACTTAACATTTTATTCATTCATTCATTCACTATCCACTTGGGTTGGTGGTGCAAAAATAATTATTGCGTACCTTCGCAATGACCAGGATTTCAGTTGGGGTGCATGACTAACCTAAGATTAGGAGTTTACCATATTGAGTTTGGGTATGAGACTAGTTTAGATAGAAGTCCCTTGTGATGAACCCCATAACTTGTAGTACTATGTATTATCATCCCGACTTTACACTCCAGCTTGGTCATTTCATTCGCAACGCATAATGCATTACATCCGCAGTATATGACATTTTGAGTTGTTATGTTTTTGCATTTATATGGCTTAGATGAGATTGACGGTATTTGTGGACCCGTCAGGATTTGCATATTGCATTGCATCCTCAATATATGATATTTGGCTTACTATGACTCCATATTGCATATCTGATATACATTGTTTCCTCAGTATATGATATTGACTTATTATATTTTATATCGCATAACTTGGATAAGGCTGATGGTAATTATGGACTTGTCAGCATGTTTTCACATTGCTTTGATATTGCATACTTAACACTTACCTTGGGCACACACTATAAGTATTATGGTTTTTAGCTCCTATGATTGTTAAATTTTATAGTACCAAAACATCTTGTGTCAGACACCAAACTAGGAAATCGGATTCACAAGAATCCCGATCACCAAGTGCGGTGTCGATAATCTCTGCAATACCCCATTCTCGGCTCCTAGCGTCCATACGCCAGATTTCGATCCTGGGATCCTACAAGGAGGATTTTTTTCCAATGTACATTTAACTCATATTAAGCATAACCACAAGATTACCCAATTTACACAGGCAACATCATCATCACATATCCACTAATATAATCATCTGAGTACAATGCTGAAAGGAAAATACATAAATTAAAATTCAAGCTACAGAAGACTGCCCCACGATCTAAGCTCAACACTGCTGCAACCTAACATTACCTGCACGCATCTATCATGCATAAGCTTATATGAAGCTTAAAGGGTGGTGTAAGTGTGTACACAAGTAAGTGCCAAGTATTCAATATAATACCATAAGCCTACAATATCAAAAATACTAGTAATCCATAAATTGTACAATATCGAAATAAGAAGAAATATTGATAAGATCATAAATCATACCATAACATATTAAGCAGAAATACTGACAAATCCATGAGTCATACAATATCAGAGTACGTAATACAGATCAACTATGCAAATAATAAGTCATAAAGAGCCAAATATCAAATGTCGAGAATGCAATGTAATGTACAATTCCTTATGTGTTCATAAATACGTCAGCCGTATCTAGACCATATAAATGTAGAAATACAGTAACCCAAAATACCATATGTTGCGGATGTCATGCAATATGTGGTCCGAATGGAATGACCATGCTAGAGTGTGAAGTTAGGATGATAGTACGTGGTATTGGAGGCTGTGGGGTCCATCACAAGAAATTTCTATCCAAACCAATCCCATACCTAAATTTGGATAGTCAAACTCAATGTGGTCAACTCCTGATCTTAGGTTAGTCGCGCACCCAACAAAAATCCTGGCCATTACGAAGGTACATGTAACAAATGGTTGCGCACCACTAGCCCGAATGGATAGTGAATGAATGAATGAATGGGTATGCAATTCCTACTCAATAAGTCCACATATTAGTATAGTTCATCTCTAGGATCATCACCGGGGTTTGGTACACTCCAAATGGCACTGCCCCTCTCCCAGCAGCATAGTCCAAGCGAGCGGAAGAAACCTCATTATCCGTCTAGCCAATAGTTTGCCAATACCTATCGAGCACGTCGATAGCGGATCCATTCACGAGCTGGTTAAACTTAGCCTAGTATTGCCCCCTACACTCGGGCGGGTAAGTCCACACCTCCTCCCAACCGACCATGACACAGTGGGAGATGCGGCTACCTGATATTCGACATTCGGGTGCTCATGTATCCATTGGGTCTCAACGTTGGGGCATCCTCTGGTACTGAGAGGGTTTAGAGATTTTCACCCAGTGTCATCTATAGTAGCCCGATGCTAAAATAAATTTTTGATGTCCTGTTTGGCCATCCACGACATGCCTGTGGAGGCTACCTCCCTGATGTCGCTAGAGCATACAGTAATCACAACACAATGCAAGATGCATGAGTCATACAATCCAGTCATGCATCAATCCTTCACATGTCGTGCGCTCATATGAGATAACCTCCTCCTATCAGGGAGTCTCATATCATCCTACCTAATGACATATGTAATAGTCAAACACATCTCATAACAAACATGCAGATGATGCGTATGGGTATGTATCATGATGCTATGTTGTCACATACTCATAATCGGTATCAACGATTAACCTCGACAATGTGGACATTTAACTTACATTGCTCCCAAAGAATGACCCACATAGAATCAAACATATAATGGGCCCACGGCCTCACATAAAGGCCTAATATACAACACAATGGGCATTACTCAAGGGCCACATATACACAATAGGTGGGCCTTACTCATGGGCCTCAAATACATGATATGTGGGCCCTACACATGGGTCTCGAATACGTCAAATGGGTCATGCGTCATGGGCCTAATATATATCACAATGGGCCTTGCTCATAGGCCATGAATAAATCACAATGGGCCTGGCCCATAGGCCTCAAGTACATCACAATGGCCCTTGCCTATAAGCCTCAAATACATCTGTAACACCTTGAAAATCGGAGGTCGGGTAAAAACCCAACTCCCGAGTTTCAGAACATCACTTATGCAACATTTTTAATGATGGATGAATGTCGGCCATAATAGTGCATAAAACATGAAATAGAATAAGCCAAAACAGCATATCATACTCCAGAGACAGTTAATTTAGCAAGTGGAAGAATGTGATAGATACATAGAATAATGAACTGTTGTAAGTCTCTAGAGTGTGAACATGTTACCAGGTTAAACATATACATATATGCTCCAAAGATGAACAAAAAGAATATACATGGGTGCGTAAATAAAAGGCAAAATACCAAGTGTATTGGCATCTAATCAGTAACCCTGTAACCCCATCAATCAGAACCTGCATATAGGAGAGATCCTCACCATCATCAAGTCCGGCTCTGCTTCGCAAGCATCGCCATCATCTGAAACTAAAATAGGGACTGGTGGGTGTCCGAAACACCGTCTCGTAACATGGGAGTGAGTAGCTAACTCAGTGGAATCATAGAACAAAGATTAACATGTTATCAAGTCAATCAAGCGATAATGATAAAGCAAGCAAAATAAACATTCCTAAACACTGTGATTAATGTAAGGATGAAATGACAT
Organism: Magnolia kwangsiensis; assembly: GCA_037074715.1. Taxonomy (NCBI): domain Eukaryota; kingdom Viridiplantae; phylum Streptophyta; class Magnoliopsida; order Magnoliales; family Magnoliaceae; genus Magnolia; species Magnolia kwangsiensis. The sequence continues at coordinate 70,697,178 of CM073574.1, read as the reverse complement.
GATAGATGCCCTCACCGACATACTCCCTCATGCGACACCATCTTACGTCCGCGGCATGCTTTCTTCCCTCAGTGCTTCACATCTTCCAGGCACATGCAGTGCGATATAAATATGATTACCGAGTTGTTATTAGTCCTTTTCATATAGCAGGATTGGGAAACTAGGGTACTTCCCTTATATCATTCCCAACAAGGATCCTGTCTAGGGTCGTCACTCCTAGTAGTCTCATACGATGATATATTTCTAGGTCGCTGCAAGGGCTGTCAGGACTGTTGCACGCACTCGTTGCTCCACTCCCCCATTACCTTATCAATACAGGCCTAGTTGTACTCTTGTTGCTACGGAAGGGTCGTCGCCTCACGTAGACTCAGAGTATACTCGAGGTCACTACAAAGGGCTGTCAGGGCTGTTGCTCGCACTCGTTACACCGCTCCCCCATCACCTTATCAATGTAGGCCGACAGCTTAAATATAGTGTCCCATACCACCATAATCGGCTCACGAGTCTAAGGTGCTCACTGGTCACTACGGGGAGGTTTGTGGCCCCAGCGTAGGCCGACAGCTCGACCACGGTGTCCCATACTACCATGCCCAGTTCATGAGTCTTAGTGGATCAAGGTACCATGATTATCAGGGTTATCACTGGTAAGTTCAGTATCCTAGGTTCAAGCAGTTATGACGAATATAAGGTGAACATACAACAATCAATCAGGTTACTTGATGAGACCGACTAGCATGAGCGCAGGTTGAATCGACCGACATGAAGTGCACAAGTACTTCATGTGGCCTAACCACTGCCGACGACTCTAGTACGACTCGAGTTCGTCATACACATCCTTTATGGTGAATAAAATCGAACCACGAATTCTAAATTGTTACCGACTGCCTGGACTAGAGTATAGCCCCAAGCGCAAAGATGTGAATCAGTAATCTTATGAGATAAACCGAATTGAAATAGTAAGTAATCCAAGCATGTTAGCAACATGTTATAAGATATAACATAGGCAATTTAACCATACACAAGTACTTCACACATAAGGAAAATAATTAAAATACAACAAGCATAGAGGAAATCATATACATCATCAAATTCGTTGAGAATCCAGTCTCAACGCTAATCTACGACACCATTTACTCAATACTTACTAATACATACATTTATACAAACACTTAGACTACTCAACTCCAACGTACTTGACGTATGTTGATTACAACATATAATATGACAAATCCTTATATCAAGGAGATGTCTAATACAAAACAATCATGTTCTTACATTCAAAACATATGGCAGGCATAAATCATATTGATTTAGGCATTTCAACAAACACTTAGTCTACACACATTAGTCTACACAGCATATGTGGGACAATATGTGCATTAGGGCGAATCGCTTCGCCAAACAGATCATACACGTATAACTAGTATAGGTACATGATAAATACTCATGGCAATCATATCGGCAAAATACATACGTATACAGTATTTTCTACAAATACCTAAAATACCCTAAATTTCATATTCTTTATGCATATTCGAAATGAAAAATGGACAACATGTTCTACATGTCAAACAACATCCTTATCAGCAATCTACCATTAAACGACATTGAAAGCTTTGAAAAAAGACAATCTAAGCGTCTAAAATCCGCACCTTACACTGTAGAAGCGTAATGAATTGAATAGGTACTCTACGTCGTCGTCAACGACTGATTGGAAACCTACAACACAAGGTGAGTTAGCTACTTAGTTACTTGTACCCATAGGAGTCTTAAAACAGGTTAGGGTTAGGGTTTTCTTACCTAGAATGAAACCAGAATCGCCGGAATAATGATGCAGGTGGATGACTTTGGCACGTGGAGCAGCAGGGAAGAATCCCTGGGAGAAACTCCAACTCTCTCTCACTTTCTCTCTCTTTTCTCTCCTCTCTCTCCTAGGGTTTTCTCCAAATTCGTATGGGTTAGAAAGCTAAGGGCTTAAGGCCCTTTTATAAGCCCAAACATAACCAAAACAGACTTTAAGTCAAGGTATACTTGGGTTATAGCCAAATCGGGTCTTTCCCGATCCAAAAGAGCATTTCTGGAGGTCCCCTGACCAAATGCGGTCGGACTTAAGCTCATGGATATTAGATCCTGATCACATTAAGTTTTTGTTCCAATAGTGTTCCGAGATCACACGTGGCGGACCAGTTTCAGTTCAGCGGTCACTGAGACTCGATCGAGGATTTCAAGTATACTGACCTGAGTGGGAAATGTTCTCTGATTTAAGGGTGTATTTGGGTCAGATTCCGACGGTCTAAATGCTTATACTTAACCCACAAGAGAACCGTGCCGGATTTATTTAAATCACATTTAATTTATAAAGGATTTCACTCTTTCTCACACTCCTTGCTCCAGGCTCAATGAAATAGCCTCAGAACATCAGTTGGGCTTAATTTTTAAAACGATTGTCAAGTCTAATGAGGCGGTCGTAAATGTCTAAGATTATCGCTATCGGGCTTCTGACGCGTGGTCTAGATCCAATACAAAGTTTCAAAGGATTCCTCAGAATAAACAGGTTTAGAGTTTCAAAAGATTCCTCAAAATAAACAGATTTTAGGGATTCCTCAGAATAAACAGGTTTTGGGTAAGTTTCAAAGGATTCCTCAGAATAAACAGGTTTAGAGTTTGAACCTAGATTTTAGGGTAAGATAGCGTCAATGATTCTATAGGTTTTGGGTCTTACAGATCGTATTTAAAGTGGTTGGTGATTATTTCACAGGTAATCTAGTGTAGCACTAGTTAAATTTCTAAAGAATTTCATTCTAAATGATTTCTTTGGCTTTGGAATTGGGTTCTGAGAAGCTACCCAGGTGCTATGGTTGATCCATAGCCTAAGGACGTCTAATTCTAGGTAGGTAAAAATTTGGAGTGTTACAACATCATAATGGGCCTTGCCCATCGGCATCAAACACATCACAATGGGCCTCAAATATGGGTCACATATACATCATATAGGTCTCGACAATCAGCCCTGACAATCGAAATCTTCCTCAATAATTGAAATCAGCCTCAACAATCGGAGTCGGCCTCGATATTCGGCATCAACAATCGGAATCGGCCTCGATAATCGATTCTGATAATCAACATCTATAATCAACACCGATGATTAGCATTGATAATCTATACCAACAACCAACATATAAAAATAAGGTGGGGTCCTTAGATGGACAACCAATCAACCATAATGTAACGATCGGCCCTCGACTGTGGTTATATCAAATCCAATAGCATGGATCCATCTGTTTATGGCGAGTGGAGCCCACTTATTTAGGTTAACCCACGAAGAGGATGGGCCTAACAAGACTTAAGGGAAGGTCACAATGAGGACATCTAACCGTCATTGCCCATTAATGTGGACATTCAACCCACATAGCTCCCATGTAGTGGCCCATACAAGAGATTCATACACAACTTAACCAGTCATACATATATCGCACTAGACCTCAACCATGGGCCTTGAATACATCACCATAGGCCTTGCCAAATGGGTTGGAAACACTTCACGTACCATGGGCCTTAAATATATCACAATGGGCCTTATCAAATGGACCGAAAATATTTCACAATGAGCCTCTACCCATGAGCTTCAAATATATCACAATGGGCCTCAACCTATGGGCCCTATTACATCACGATGGGTCTCAACCTATGGGCCCTAAATACATTATAATGGGCCTTGAACCATGGGCCCTAAATACATTACAATGGGCCATAAATACATTACAATGGGTTGTAACAACGACCAAATCAAATGGGTTAATTCAAATGGGCCGAATATATGTCAAGATGGGCCTCAACGGATGGGTCATAGATATATCAAGATAAGCCTCATCACATGGCCTTATATATCAAAGTGAGCGTCAACAACGGGCCTCATACACATCAAGGTGGGCCTCAACAATTGGCCTCATACACATCACAATGGGCTGGCAAGTGGGCCTCATGAATCACAAAATGGGCCCCACGAGCTGGATATACCACGCCTGCATTATGGTGGGTCCCATAGATGGACTGCTAAGGTAAAAATAAACATATGATTGTGGGCCTCGAAATGATCTGAAAATAGGGTGGACGTTGTGGATACAACACCTACATCATGTGGGTCCATAGTACCGCCCAAACACTGTCCAGCACCATCCAAGCATTATGGACAGTGTGGATGAAATAAACACCACATGGTGTGTCCTTAGCACAATCCAAAGATGGTCCAGCACCGTTTAGACATTCTGGACGGTGTGGATCAAAATATACATCGTGGTGGTGCACATAGATACATCACGTGGGTACCACGACAGCACCGTCTGGTGTGGACACAAAATAAATACATCAATGTGGGTCCCATTCTGCTAAAATAGATGGACGGCTAAGAGAATTGCATGCATCACGGTGGACCATTGAGATGGATGGTTTGGATATAACAATACCTCATGATGGAGGCCTAAGGACATCTGACATCAATACAATTAGTTATATATATAGCTATGTGCAGTGCACTATCCAATCCATTATACAGCAGGTGGGTCCCACGTGGGGTGGTACCCACCACATATACATATGCTATATATATATATATATATATATATATATATATATATATATATATATATATAAAATATTTATTGATTTATGCTAATCCAGTGTCTATGTGAGTTGCACGGATGGCCTGGATGAATAATACATCAAGGTGCGCTCCCACCAATCACCGTCCAGAAATGGACGGTGTGATATACAATGCATATATTTGTGGGCTCCACAGTCCCTGCTAACATACAACAATAGCTAATCAACTGCGTGGGGTCCACATAGAGGGATGTGGTTAGACCCATGGCTCTTGCTGACATCGGCAGCTACAAAGCTAGTGAGGTACACCTGTCAATCCACTTCCGTCCATGTCCTTGGATTGGATGGCATTGATAGTAACATATCAAGGTTGGCTCCACGTACACTGTCCAAAAATGGATGGTGTAGGTATCAAATACACAAATCCCTGTGGACCCCACATGTGTGCCATGGTGGGGTCCACGTCCTTCAATGGACAGATAGTTTGGATGTAGCACATACATCATGGAAGGGTCTACATGGGTGGAGGTTGTGGGAAAGACACATCAGTGGGTCCCATGCGGGGCCCACCGTAACATTTATCTGCCTTCTAAACCGTTGATAAGGTCACACAGACCCTAGATGAAGAGGAAAACCTAGATAAGGTCATAATGATCCAAACTTCTGGGACACTCAAAAAGAGTTTCAATGGTAGATTTCAATTCAACTGTTTCCTGTGACGTGGGCCATTTGAGTTCCAAATATGGCTGATTTTAGGGGACCCCACTGTCCCAAAGGGGACCTACTTACTGCGTGGTGTTGATGTTCCATCCACATCATGGTGGGGCCCATGGTTGGGACCCATGGTCCCTAGCCAATCAAGTCGTGGCAGCGCAACAGGACGCCGCTGGCGTCCTCTGACGGGCAACAGCAGCGGCAGCTGCCCCTGCCTATTTTTTTTAATGAAAAATTTAGGTTTTTTTTAGGTGGTACCCGCATTAGTAAATTCCACTCCAACCATTGTATTATATGGCCCATGATCGACAATGAGACTAATATGCGACGTGTTTTTGGTGAATAGAAGAATCAAGGTGGGTTTTAACGATAATACCACTATTTCCTATGGTATGGCCCGTCCGAGAATCGGTTTGGCCTCAAATTTCGGCTCAACGCCTAAAATGTGCTGGGGAATGGAATAGATGGTGTGGATTAAACCCATACATCAAGGTGGGGCCTGCATGAGAAACCCACTCAACAACCATTAAATCAAGTTAATATATATATATATATTATTTCCTTTACTTGATAGTGCACCTCGCTGTCAATCCACACTCCACTTTGTAACACGTCCAGAGTCCCTGGACGCTGGATAGTCGGGTACAACACATATATTTAAGGTGGGTCCCACTTGTTGACGTTCTTAGAAGGGGTGGGCCCTACCTAGGTGGGCCACCAAATAGCCGGATGGTATGGATAAGACATACATCAAGGTGGGGTCCATCCGGGCAGCCACACAAGCACATCATCACACAAAATGATAGAGAGAGGGAGAGATAGAGAAAGAAGCACCCACCATTGATCATGGACTCTTCCTTCCACTGCTAACATGATCTAGAGCTCCAAGGGGATGATTTCAATGGTCGAGATGTTCCTAGGATGGTGGAGATAGGAGGTGAGAAGTGGGCCACACATGGCTTCTCATGTAGAGGCTTGGACGTTGGAGTCTCATGGTTTGCTTGAAAACTGAAGAAATGAGGGAGAGAGAGAATGGGATGTAAGAGAGAGGGAGATAGGTGTGATGGGTGAAAGGTGTACTTGTGCAAGGAGAGAGTTAACTTTATGAGAGAGGTAATTATACTTAGGGATGGTTGTTTGTACTTGACTTGATTTGATTGATTGATGTGACATTTTGTAGAGATTCTCTCAGAATCGCAACATGCGGTATTTTCTCCAAACTGAATGCAGGCCCACATCCTGGCACAGGGATTGCCTCGGCGAGCGAGATGTAGCATCGGAACCGAGGGCGGTCGCAAGGGTACAAGTCTCAAGTTGAGCCAACTCTTGAATACGAGACATGACTTAGGATCACGTGCTAACGCCGATAACAGATCGCAGGTCGCCGAAATTCAACCGGGTGGACCGCGGAGGCCTATGGAACGGTACGATCTAGGATGCGGGTCTTACAACTCTCCCCTCCAAATAACAATTTTGTCCTCGAAATTTATAGAACGAGCAAGGGAAAAGGAAACATCATAAAGTATATGTGCCAAGGCTTAATCAATCTATAAAAGAATGAAGAGAGCGCTATCTAATCTCAACCTCGCCCTCCCAAGACCATCATCAACACTATGGCGACCCTACTAATCTTCGGATCCCGAATCAGAGACGATCGAAACAGGAATAATATGCAGCCTCATAATCTCAACGGTAGGGAGTTATATCAAAAAATCTTCAAGTTATTCAAACTCGGGGATCTAATCATTTTAAGTTCTCGACTATCATCGAGTGAAGGGTAGCTATCAGTATATATGTGATGTTATCCTCGGGTATTTCCTATTTATTCTCTGATACCAACTTTTGTCACACACTAAACCCAGAAATTGGATTTACAAGAATCCTGATCGGCGAGTCTGGTGCTGACAGCCTCCGTAGTACCCCATTCTCGGCTCCTAGCGTTCATATGCCAGATTTCGATCCTAGGATCCTACAAGAAGGATTTTTTTTTTTCTAATGTACATTTAACTCACATTAAGCATAAACACAAGATTACCCAATTCACACAGGCAACATCATTATCACATATTCACTAATATAATCATCTGAGTACAATGTTGAAAGGAAAATACATAAATCAAAAATCAAGCTCCAGAAGATCGCTGCACGCAATCATGCATGATTGAAATAATTATGAAACACCAGAAAATAGGTGATGCGATCAAGTCCTCTGGGTTGAAAATCCCTAAAGCATAAATAGGTGGGGTGATCAAGACCCTTAGATTAAAAGTCCTAAAAACTCAACTAGTAACTTTTGAAATCTCTACCATACCCTTTGACTGGGTGAGCATATCAGGATTGCAAAAGGTTCCCACTGCCAGGTTCTTTAGGGTAGTAGTCTGACCAGCTAACATACAAATAGGTCCCTCACCAAGTGCCCTTTCGATGAGTGAGCATGTCATGCAAGAGGTTCCCATTGCCAGGCTCGGTGTTGTATTGGCAGGGGTGTTAGCCAACCGATGTAAACTGGCCCTAATGTTAAAAAGAATAAACCACACATATTATTATGGAGTATAACATATGTTGATTTCATGCATTCATATTTTTTTTTGGAATTTAAATTGAAAATTTATGTTTATTAAATCTCCTCATTTGTTGTTTTACCTAAATAGCATTGTATCTTTTAATACTTTTATTCATATATGAGGTTAATTATTTTGAAACCTATGTTGAGATTACTCACTAATCTTCGCAGCTTACCCTATTGGGATTTTAAAATTTCAGGATCGAGATCTCATGGAGGAGCTTAAAGAGATTTTCTTTTATTTATTTTTATTTCTTTACCATTTTCTAAATAAGTGTAATGAATATTAAGTATCGCATGATAGCATAACAACGACATGTGTTTGATGATAATCTTGAATAATCAGAACATGGACATTTTATTTTTCTTTAAATAAATGTTCGATTTTTAAAATTTTGAATTGTCATATTTTATGAATAAGATCATTTTGTCAATATACATGTGGATTATGAAGTGTGAATATACAAAACATAAGTCATGCCTTTAGGTACGGAATCAGGGTCGGATATACCCAGGTACCGGATTTCAGGGCGTGACATGAATACATTGAATATTAGACTCTTTAGATATGTCACGAGCCCGGAAACCGAACCGACGGAGTGGATTGTCCTGATGTGGGCCCCACCTATGAAAATCCTCAAAAAAAAAAAGAAGGTGCTGACGTTGTTGCTGCAGCATCTTGCTGCTGATGAGATAGGTAGGGATGGTGGGCCCCACTTCAGGTCTCACCATGATGACTGTCGATCATCTACACTGTGCATTTGATAACACTACAACAAATTGCACTTTTAGCAACGATCATTTTCGTCGCTACACCCAAAATTTTTGCCGCTAATGTTTTTTAGAGACGAAAATTTTCATCACTCAAAGCGTCGCTTAAAGACCACCACGATAGGCTTTTATCAGCTAAAAAGCTAAAATCGTCTCCAAATGTGGGAATTTTAGTGACGACCATTTTCTTCGTAAAAAATACTTTTAGCAGCGAATATCGTCGCTACCAAAAAAAGTCGACCGACTTTTAGCGACGAAACGTTTAGTCGCTTAAAAAACTACAAAAGACTTTTAGCAGCGACAAATCTTGTCACGCCCCAAACCCGGGAATCGGATTCATAAGAATCCCAATTACCGAATCTGGTGCCGACAGCCTCCGTAGTACCCCATTCTCTGTCCTAGCATTCATATGCCAAATTTCGATCCTAGGATCCTACAAGGAGGATTTTTTTTGTACATATAAGTAGTAATAAGTATAACTACAAGATTATCCAATTCATAAAGGCAACATCATCATCACATATCCACTAATATAATCGTTTGAGTACAATACTGAAAGGGAAATACATAAATAAAAATCAAGCTCCAGAAGACCACTGCATGCTCCAAGCTCAACACTGCTGCAATCTAACATCACCTGCACGCATCTATCATGCATAAGATTATATAAAGCTTAGAGGGTGGTGTAAGTGTGTGCACAAAGTAAGTGCCAAGTATTCAATACAATGCTATAATCATACAATACCGGAAAAATTGGTAATCCATAAACCATACAATGTCTAAATAAGCAGAAACACTAACAAGAGTAGGAATTATCAGAGTAAGCAGAAATACTGACAAGATATAAATCATACGATAACAGAGTGATCGAAAGTATGGACAAGTCTATAAGTCAATCAATATCAGAATACGTGATATAGAACCGCTATGCGATGAGGGGTCATAAAGAGCCAAATATCAGATGCTGAGGATGCAATGCAATATACAAATCCTGCTAAATCTGTCTAGGCCATGTAAGTGTAGAAATAGCAACCCAAGATGTCATATGCTTGTGGATGTAATGCAACATGCAATGCGAATGAAATAACCATACTGGAGTGTGAAGTCGGGATGATAGTACGTAGTATCACAGGCTATGGGGTCCACCACAAGGGACTCCTATCCAAACCAGTCCCATACCTAAATTTGGATAGTCAGACTCAACGTGGTAAACTCCTGATCTCAGGTTCGTCGCGCGCCTAACCGAAATCCATGCCATAACGAAGGTACACAATAATTAGTTGCGCACCACCAGCCCGAGTGAATAGTGAATGGATGAATGAATGAGCATGCATCTCCTACTCAATAAGTCCACATATTAGTATGGTTCCTCTCTGAAAAATCACCGGGGTCTATTACACTCCAAACTAGATTGCCGCCCCATCACGCGCAATAAGGCGAGTGGAAGAGACCTCACTATCTGCCTGCCAATATCGGGCTCGGCTCGTCGATAGCGGATCCATTCCTCGAGCTGGTCAAACTCAGCCTAGCTTTGCACCCTCCTCTCGGGCAGGTAAGGCCGCACCCCCTTCCAACCGACCACGACACAGTGGAGAGCGTAGCCATCTGGTAATCGGCACTCGGCTCTCATCTACCCACTCGATCTAGATGTTGGAGCAACCTCTGGAACCAAGAGGGTTTAGGAACTTTCACCCAGGGATATCTATAGCACCCCATGTAGAATAGATTTTCGGTGTCCCATCTGGCCATCCACGATATGCCTGTGGAGGCTACGACCCTAATGTCGCTAGAGCATACAGTAATCACTGTACACAATGCAAGATGCATGAGTCATACAATCCAGTCCTGCATCAATCTTGTGCAAACCGTGTGCTCATGTGAGACAATCTCCACCTATCAGGGAATCTCATAACAACCAGCACTATGACATATGCAATGGTCAATCATATCTCATATCAGACATGCAGATGATGCGTATGGGCATGGATCATGATGCTATACAATCACATACTCATAATCGGTATCAATAACCGGCATCAATAATCGGCCTCGACAATGTGGACATCTAACCAACATTGCCCCAAGGAGTGACCCTCACAAATCCAAACATATAATGGGCCCACGGCCTCACACTAGGGATTAATATACAATACAATGGGCCTTACTCAAGGGTTACATGTACACAACAGGTGGGCCTTACTCATGGGCCTAACATACATCACAACGGGCTCCTTTGCCCGACCCTCAAATGAATCACAATAGGTCTCATCACCTAGGTCTCAATATACATCACATTGGGCCTTAGACACGGGCTGAATACACATCACGTCGGGCCTCAAATACGGATCGCATGTTCATCACATTGGGCTTCGACAATCAGAATCAACAATCGGCCATGACAATTCAAAATCGGTAGTCGGCCTCAATCGATAATCAATAATCGGCCACGACAAATCAAGATAGGTAATCGGCCTTGATCGATAATCAGCCTCGATCGATAATCGACAATCGGCCACGACAAATCAGAATCGGTAATCGGCATCGATCGATAATCGACAATCGGCCATCAGAATCGGTAATCGGCCTCGATCGATGATCGACAATCGGCCACGACAATTCAGAATCGGTAATCGGCATCGATCGATAATCGACAATCGGCCATCAGAATCGGTAATCAACTTCAATCGATAATCGGTAATCAGTCACATCTATCAAAGTATGTAAGAATGGCCTAACAAGCCCTAATAGATGGTCACAATGTGGACGTTAAACCATCATTACTCCTCAATGTGGACACTTAACCAACATTACCCCCAAGGAGTGGTCTTCATAGGACCAAACATATAATGGGCCCATGGCCTTACACAAGGGCCTAATATACGACACCATGGGCCTCGCTCAAGAGGTTAATACACATCACGATGGGCCTTTCACATGGACATAACATACATCACAATGGGCTCCATCGCTTGGCCCTCAAATGCATCATAATGGGCCTCATCACATCGGTCGCATATACATCACATTGGGCCTCAAACGTGGGCCGGATGCGCATCGCAATGGGCCTCAAATATGGGCTGCAATATATCTTAATTGGCCTCATGCCTGGACCTTAATTACATTCCATCGGGTGTCATCAAATGGGTCACATACACATCAATGTAAACCCCATGATCTGGACAGTCTGGGTGACTCAGATGGCTAGACGGTTTGGATACTGCACGTACCTCAAGGTAGGCCACACGTCTAAGGGGCGGACGACGAAGATATATAATACACGCATTAATGGTAGGCCCCACATAACACCGTCCAGCAATTGACAGTGTAAAATTTAGAATATAAATATCAAGGTGGGCCACATCGCATAAGACGGACGACGTGGATAACAAATACATCATGGTGGAGCCCCTAACACCGTCTAAACATTGTCTTTGTAAATTAGCACTGTCCAAACATTGGACAACAGTACTCAGATATGTGGACGGTGTGGATGAAATAAATACATCATGATAGTATCCACGGTCCCATGGACAGGGCGGATATACAACACAGTATCAAGGTGGGCCCCACCGTCCTTTAACCTGTACGGTATAGACATGAAATGTATATAAAGGTGGGTCCCACATAGGCCCACCACATATGGTATGATACGTATATGTATATAAATATATATAATATTATATTATATCACTGCAGCTTCTATTCGCTGCAAACATCCAGGCCCTGGACGGCCAGGATATTACATCACAGTGGGGTCCATGACCACGTCCAGATGGACAGACTGCGTGGGTGAGACCCATACACCAAGTGGCCCTACATGACTTGTTGGATGGTGCTGATGAACAGTATGAGTAAACCACATATATCATGTGTGGACAACATAGCTTGCTGATGTCAAACATAAGTGGGCCCCACCGTCACCAAATGGACAGAAGGTTTGGATATACAACAATACAACTAGGCGCGTCCCATGTTCGTACAATGGAGGGCATGGATAGAACCGATACGTCAAGGCATGGGTCCCACCATCCAGCCACTTGGACGGTGCGGATAAGACCCATTTATCAACGCTAGCCCCACAGAATTTACTGACGCAATGCATCAGCTAGCTACGGTGGTCCCCAATGCTGCTGCGCTCAGTCCAGCACGTCCTCAAATGGACGGTAGATATACATTCCTCAATGTGGACCCCACACGTCCAGCAGATGGACGGTGCGTACCCAGCACACGTGTACTGATGTGGGTCCACACCAAGGTAGGCCACCAGTAAAAATGGATGGACGGTTTAGCTATAACGTGTACCTCGTGATCAGCCACCGTCCAGAGGTCTGGACGGTGTGGTTACACCACGCACATCAAGGTGTGGCCCACCAGGACTTGCTAACTCCCATCATGCCAGCTGCCTGCTGGTGTGAAGTACGCCAGCCAACCTGCTTCCATTCAACAGGTAGGTCCCACGTGGGGGCCAGCAGCGTGGATAAAACACTTATATCATCGTGGACCCCACGTCCTCTGATGGCTGGTGGGATGCAACGCATGCATCATGGTGGGGTCCATACACGTGGCCCTCCATATAAAAAGTCTCCAACGTCAAGAAAAGATGGATGACTGGAATAAATAAATAAAAAAAAACACATGTAAAAGGGGTGGGTCGCATGCTGCTGTGGCTAAAAAGGGTTTCAATGGTAGACTTTCAATCACACTATTCCCTGTGATGTGGGCCACTTGAGCTCCTAAAATGGCTGATTTTTGGGTGGACCACAGACAGAAGTGAGGCCCACCGAATGCATGGTGCTGATGTTCAACTCTCGTCATGGTGGGGCCTGAGATGGGGCCCACTGACCAGCGTCTGTGCAGGCAGTGGACGTTGCTTGCTGCTGCGTCCAGAGGCGCTGACAGCAACAGCGTCTGCTGTTGCAATTTTTTTTTTTTTTTTGTTTTAAATTTCCATTTTCAGGTGGTTTTTCATAGGTGGGGCCCGCATCCGGGAGATCTACCCCACTAGTTGGGTTTTATAGTTCATGACGAACTAATCGAGTCCAATATGGAATATATATTTTGGCGAGTAGAAACATCAAGGTGAATTGAACGGTAGAAATCTCTGTCTCTATGCTATGGCCCACCAGAAAAGTCAGATTGGTCTCATATTTCAGGTCAACGTCTAAAATGGACAGAAAAATAAGATGGACGGTGTGGATTTGGTTTGTACATCATGGTGAGGCCTGTATGAATGGTCCACCCAAGGCTTATTGAACAAAGCTTATATTTTTGTTTTCATTACACGTCCAGCGTCCCTGGACGCGGGACGGTTTCAGCCTAATGCATTCTTAAGGTGGGCCCTACTCGGTGGGCCACCATATGGCTAAATAGTGTGGATAAGACATACACCATGCAGGGTACATCTAGGTAGGCCACACGGTCATGTCATCAACAAGAAAACAACGAAAGGGAGAAAAAGGACAAGAGAGACGGTGAATGGAGGGGGTTCCGCCACTATGAGCTCCCTCTAGGAGCTACAATGCATAAATCAAGATGGGTCCCAGTAATGTGGGCCCCTAAATCACAAAAGGATAAATACAAGATCACCCACCTTATGATCTTCTTCTCCTTCTTTCGTCAAAGAATCCTAGAGCTTCAATAGACGAACTTCAACGGTGGAGATTGGATCATGGACGGTGGAGATGGGAGTAAGGAAGGTGGGCCACACAAAGCACTCCTCTCCTTGGAAGCCATGGACGTCCTCTCTCCCTTGGGGTTGCTTGGGAGAATGAAAGAGAGATATGAGAGAGAGAGGTGTAAGAGAGAGAGAGATGGGTGTGATGGGTGTGAGTGAGTGATGGAGTGATGGGTGTACTTGACTAGGTATGGGTGGAGAGAGAGAGAGAGAGTTGACTTAGGGTTGCTTGTACTTGACATGTGAAGTGATTGATGGAATTGATTGACGTGACATTTCGTAGAGATTCCCTCGTACAAGCAACACGCGACGTTTTCTCGAACTGAACGCGCCATCGGAATCGTGGCGACGACGCGGTCGCTAGGGTATAAGTCTCGGGTTGAGTCGACTCGGGTTAACGGCGTGTGAATTCGGGTCGCGCGCAAATGCCGGTTAAGTATCGAGGTTGCTGAGATTCGACCGGGAAAACCGCGGAAGTCTACCAAACGATACGGTTTAGGATACGGGTCTTACAAATCTCGCTGCGAAAAAATGTTCTACTTATAGCGATGAAACGTTTCGTCGCCAACAAACCTCTAGAAGACTTTTTAGCAGCGAAAAGTTTCGCTACCAAACATAATCGTTCTAACATAAGCAACGATAATTTTTGTCGCTAACAAAACTGAACGAGACTTTTTAGCAGTGAATAGTTTCGCTGCCAAAAAATGTTACACCTTTTTACGACGAAATGATCCGTCGCTAAAAAAGCTGCACCAGTCTTTTAGCAGCGAAAAACTTTCGATGCCAAAAAAATGTTCCACTTTTAGCGACGAAACTATTCATCATGAAAAAACTTTTGTTGGTTTTTAGCAGCGAATAGTTTCCTGCTGAAAAATATTTGCTCCACTTTTAGCGGTGAAAATCATCGCTGCGAAAAATATTTCCTCTATTTGTAGCAACGAAAATTTTCGTCGCTAAAAACAATTAGGAAACTTTTACCTACGAAAATTTTCGTAGGTAAAAGTTTTCTATTTTTTTTAAATATCCAGCATAAAATTCCTGATATACACCCGTTACAATATATTTATCCTGATATACACCTGTTATATCATCATATTCACATTCACATCCTAATATATACCTGTTATATCATATTCATAACTTATATACACCTGTTATATCATCATACACCTGACATATTTCATCATATTCACATTCACATCCATCTAAACCCAAAGTAGTAAATCCATCTAAACATAAACTACATTCATCCAAATACAAACAATCTCTTATCCACATCACATTCATTCACGTATAAATGCATATAAGTTTAAAATCATAAATAAAATAGAAAAAATTACAAAGATGAAGGCGGAGGGGGTGGGTCATCGGTGGGTAAGCGTGCAGCGAGAGCCTGAAATATCTCCGTCATTCATCGTTCATGCTCCACCCGCATCTCCTCATCCTCCTCTCCTACTCCTCCTCCCTCCTCCTCTCCTGCTCCTCCTCCTTCTTCCTTCCCTGCTCGTCCCTCTGCCTCGCCAGCTCCTCCAACCTCCTCTCCTGCTCCTCCATCTACCTCTCCAGCTACTCACTCTTCCTCTTCAGCTGCTCTTTGATTTCATGGACGACGACCCGTAGCTGCTGAACCTCTCTCTTTGCGATATCAGTTCGACAGGTGGCGCTGTCGCCAACGACGATAGATCGGCTGGAGGCATCTCTAATGGGTGCCATGAGCTTGCACCATGGCCAAGACCACGCACATATCCAGAACGGCTGCCAAGCACCTGACTCAGGATCTCTGGCTCACTCCGCTGAGTACCATCGGGAAGGGGCTGACTGCATAAGGTGTTCATCTCCTCCTATAATTAAAACATATGAATTTTCATAATAAATGACATTATTATAATTTAGTACAATTAAATTTTACAATATAAGAATTTTTACCCAAATCTCGCTGGCTCTAGGATGTACCCAAGATCCCATTGCCTGTTGACAGTGAGTCCCTTTGTAGAAGTCTACTGGCCCGGGCTCCTAGCCAGTGACGGGATCTCGCCGCGTAATCGAAAGGAAAATAGAGTTAATATAAATGCATGGAAAGAATACATAAATGTAATAATTACCAGTAATTTCTTACCATGTCGTGACGAAGTCGTACAAATGACTTTGAACCAACTACATGGTTCACTTATAACTTTTCCCTGTTGTCGAAATTTATTTTACTCTTTTTTTGCACACATTATTCATAATACATTGTTATTAATTGTGAATTTAATTATTACTTTAAGATATCGTAAATATGTAAATATTACCTGAAAAGAATCAGACGAATACCTCTCGTAAAGTATCCGCCAGTCCTCATCGGTCACGTGAAGCGGTGCAAACTGTGCGGCCTCCTCTTTGCTCACGCACCGCTTGTACCGCTAGTATAACTTACCGCGGTAATCCTTGAACCGCTCCTTCATTATGTCGTTGACGGCATGGGAGATGTGTGGAAGACTGAAATCCAAGTCAAATTTATCCCGCAATTTCGTAAATAATAGATTAAAGTAATAAACTTATTAAGAAAATAACTTAACCATAAATGAACTTTTATAAAATAAATTAAGATTTATAAGTATAGGTTTAGGTTTAGGTTATGGTTTAGGTTTAGGTTTGGTTTAGGTTAAGGTTATAGGTTTTGGTTAAGGTTTAGGTTTAGGTTATAGGTTATAGGTTAGGAAATCGGGTTTGGGTTCGGGATCGGTTTGGGTTTGGGTTTTCATGTTTAGGTTTAGGGGCTAGTGAGTTGAGATTAGGATTAGGTGTAGGCTTAGGTTTAGCAATTTGAGAATACATTTAGGTTTTAGGTTTAGGTTTAGGTTTAAGTTTTAGTTTATAGGTTTAGGTTATAGGTTTAGGTTTAGGTTAAGATTAGGTTATAGGTTATAAGTTTAGGTTATAGTTTATAGGTTATAGGTTAAGGTTTAGGTTTAGGTTCAGGTTAAGGTTTTGGTTTAGGTTAGGGTTTAGGTTAAGGTTATAGGTTTTGGTTAGGTTTAGGTTTAGGTTATAGGTTAGGTTATAGCTTTACGGAATTGAGAATAGTTTAAGGTTTAGGTTTAGGAAATCGGGTTCGGGTTCGGGGATCCGGGTTAGGTTTGGGTTTTCAAGTTTAGGTTTAGGTTAAGTAGTTGATATTAGTATTAGGTGTAGGTTTAGGTTTAAGGATTTGAGAATACATTTAGGTTTTATGTTTAGGTTTAGGTTAAGGTTATAGGTTTAGGTTATGGGTAATAACTATAGGGAATTGAGAATAGGTTAAGGTTTAGGTTTAGGAAATCGAGTTCGGGTTTGGGTTCGAATTTAGATTTGGGTTTTCAAGTTTAGGTTTAGGTTTAGGTTAGGGAGTTAAGATTAAGATGTATGTTTAGGTTTAGGGATTTGAGAATACATTTAGCTATTAGGTTTAGGTTTAAGTTTTAGTTTATAGGTTTAAGTTATTGGTTTAGGTTTAGGTTATAGGTTTTGGTTTAGGTTTAGGTTTTGGTTTTAGTTATAGGTTTTGGTTAAGGTTTAGGTTTAGGTTTTATGTTTAGGTTAAGGTTATAGGTTAAGGTTAGGTTTAGGTTTAGCTTATAGGTTATAGGTTATAGATGTTTAGATTTAGGTTAAGGTTAGGTTTAGGAAATCGGGTTCGGGTTTGGGATCGAGTTTAGGTTTGGGTTATCAAGTTTAGGTTTAGGTTTAGGTTAGGAAGTTGAGATTAGGATTAGGATTAGGTTTAGGGATTTGAGAATACATTTAGGTTTTAGGTTTAGGTTAAGGTTTTAGGTTTAGGGAATTGAAAATAGGTTAAGGTTTAGGTTTAGAAAATCGAGTTCGGGTTCGGGTTTGGATTTAGATTTGGGTTTTCAAGTTTAGGTTTAGGTTTAGGTTAGGGAGTTGAGAATAGGATTAGGTGTAGGTTATAGGTTAAGGTTTAGGTTAAGGTTAGGTTATGGGTTATAAGTTTAGGTTATAGGTTATCGCTTAAGGTTTTAGGTCATAGGTTTTGGTTTAGGTTAAGGTTATAGGTTTAGGTTTAGGTTTAGGTTAAGGTTTAGGTTTAGGTTATAAGCTATAGGTTTCGGGAATTGAGAATAGGTTAAGGTTTAGGTTTAAGAAATCGGAATCGGGTTTAGGTTAGGGTTTTCAAGTTTGGTTTAGATTTAGGTTAGGGATTTGAGATTACGATTAGGTGTAGGTTTAGGTTTAGAGTTTTGAGAATACATTTATATTTTGGGTTATAGGTTAAGGTTTAGGTTAAGGTTAGGTTATGGGTTATAAGTTTAGGTTATAGGTTATAGGTTAAGGTTTTAGGTCATAAGTTTTAGTTTAGGTTAAGGTTATAGGTTTAGGTTAAGGTTTAGGTTTAGGTTTAGGTTTAGGTTATATAAGCTATAGGTTTAGGAAATTGAGAATTGGTTAAGGTTTGAGTTTAGGTTATCGGGTTCGGGTTCGGGATCGGGTTTAGGTTTGGGTTTTCAAGTTTAAGTTATAGGTTTTGGCTTAGGTTAAGGTTATAGGTTTTTGTTTTGGTTTAAGTTTAGGTCATAGGTTATACGTTAAGGTTTTAGGTCATAGATTTTGGTTAAGGTTAAGATTATAGGTTTAGGTTAAGGTTTAGGTTATAAGCTATAGGTTTAGGGAATTGAGAATAGGTTAAGGTTTGGGTTTAGGTTATCGTGTTCGGGTACGGGATCGGGTTTAGGTTTGGGTTTTCAAGTTTAGGTTACAGGTTAAGGTTTAGGTTAAAGGTTTTAGCTTAGGTTAAGGTTATAGGTTTTTATTTTAGTTTAAGTTTAGGTCATAGGTTATAGGTTAAGGTTTTAGGTCATAGGTTTTGGTTTAGGTTAAGGTTATAGGTTTAAGTTAAGGTTTAGGTTTAGGTTTAGGTTATAAGCTATAGGTTTGGGGAATTGAGAATAGGTTAAATTTTAGGTTTAAGAAATCGGGATCGAGTTTAGGTTTGGGTTTTTAAGTTTAGGTTTAGGTTTAAGTTAGGGATTTAAAATTAGGATTAGGTGTAGGTTTAGGTTTAGGGATTTGAGAATACATTTAGGTTTTAGGTTTAGGTTTAGGTTTAGGTTTTAGGTTATAGGTTAAGGTTTAGGTTAAGGTTAGGTTAAGGGTTATAGGTTATAGGTTAAGGTTTTAGATCATAGGTTTTGGTTTAGGTTAAGGTTATAGGTTTAGGTTAAGGTTTAGGTTTAGGTTATAAGCTATAGGTTTAGGGAATTGAGAATTGGGTATGGTTTGGGTTTAGGTTATAAGGTTCGGGTTCGGGATCGGGTTTAGGTTTGGGTTTTCAAGTTTAGGTTAAAGGTTAAGGTTTAGGTTATAGGTTTTGGCTTAGGTTAAGGTTATAGGTTTTTGTTTTGGTGTAAGTTTAGGTCATAGGTTCTATGTTAAGGTTATAAGCTATAGGTTTAGGGAATTGAGAATAAGTTAAAGTTTAGGATTAAAAAATTGGGATCGGGTTTAGGTTTGGGTTTTCAAGTTAAGGTTTAGGTTTAGGTTAGGAATTTGAGATTAGGATTAGGTGTAGGTTTAGGTTTAGGGATTTGAGAATACATTTAGGTTTAAGGTTTAGGTTTAAGTTTTGGTTTTAGGTTATAGGTTAAGGTTTAGGTCAAGGTTAGGTTATGGGTAATAAGTTTAGGTTATAGGTTATAGGTTAAGGTTTTAGGTCATAGGTTTTATTTTAGGTTAAGGTTTTAGGTTTAGGTTAAGGTTTAGGTTTAGGTTTAGGTTTAGGTTATAAGCTATAGGTTTAGGGAATTGAGAATTGGTTAAGGTTTGAGTTTAGGCTATTGGGTTCGGGTTCGGGATCGGGTTTAGGTTTGGGTTTTCAAGTTTAGGTTATAGGTTATAGGTTTTAGCTTAGGTTAAGGTTATAGGTTTTTGTTTTGGTTTATGTTTAGGTCATAGGTTATAGGTTAAGGGTTTAGGTCGTAGGTTTTGGTTTAGGTTAAGGTTATAGGTTTAGGTTAAGGTTTAGGTTTAGGTTTAGGTTATAAGCTACAGGTTTAGGGAATTGAGAATAGATTAAGGTTTGGGTTTAGGTTATCGGGTCTGGGTACGGGATCGGGTATAGGTTTGGGTTTTCAAGTTTAGGTTATAGGTTAAGGTTTAGGTTATAGGTTTTGACTTAGGTTAAGGTTATAGGTTTTTGTTTTGGTTTAAGTTTTGGTCATATGTTTTAGGTTAAGGTTTTAGGTCATAGGTTTTGGTTTAGGTTATGGTTATAGGTTTGGGTTTAGGTTTTGGTTTAGGTTATAAGCTATAGGTTTAGGGAATTGGGAATAGGTTAAGGTTTTGGTTTAGGTTATCGGGTTCGGGTTCGGGATTGGGTTTGGGTTTGGGTTTTCAAGTTTAGGTTATAGGTTATGGTTATAGGTTTTTGTTTTGGTTTAAGTTTAGGTCATAGGTTAAAGGTTAAGGTTTTAGGTCATAGGTTTTGGTTTAGGTTAAGGTTATAAGTTTAGGTTAAGGTTTAGGTTTAGGTTTAGGTTATAAGCTATAGGTTTAGGGAATTGAGAATAGATTAAGGTTTGGGTTTAGGTTATCGGGTCTGGGTACGGGATCGGGTATAGGTTTGGGTTTTCAAGTTTAGGTAATAGGTTAAGGTTTAGGTTATAGGTTTTAGCTTAGGTTAAGGTTATTGGTTTTTATTTTGGTTTAAGTTTAGGTCATAGGTTATAGGTTAAGGTTTCAGGTCATAGGTTTTAGTTTAGGTTAAGGTTACAGGTTTTGGTTTAGGTTTTGGTTTAGGTTATAAGCTATAGGTTTAGGGAATTGGGAATAGGTTAAGGTTTTGGTTTAGGTTATCGGGTTCGAGTTCGGGATCGGGTTTGGGTTTGGGTTTTCAAGTTTAGGTTATAGGTTATGGTTATAGGTTTTTTTTTTGGTTTAAGTTTAGGTCATAGGTTAAAGGTTAAGGTTTTAGGTCATAGGTTTTGGTTTAGGTTAAGGTTATAGGTTTAGGTTAAGGTTTAGGTTTAGTTTTAGGTTAGAAGCTATAGGTTTAGGGAATTGAGAATCGGTTAAGGTTTGGGTTTAGGTTATCGGGTTCGGGTTCAGGATCGGGTTTGGGTTTGGGTTTTCAAGTTTAGGTTATAGGTTAAGGTTTAGGTTATAGGTTTTATCTTAGGTTAAGGTTATAGGTTTTTATTTTGGTTTAAGTTTAGGTCAAAGGTTATAGGTTAAGTTTTTAGGTCATAGGTTTTGGTTTATGTTAAGGTTAAAGGTTCAAGTTTAGGTTTAGGTTTAGGTTTAGGTTTAGGTTATCAGCTATAGGTTTAGGGAATTGTGAATAGGTTAAGGTTTGGGTTTAGGTTTTTAGGTTCGAGTTCGGGATCGGGTTTGGATTTGGGTTTTCAAGTTTGAGTTATAGGTTAAGGTTTAGGTTATAGGTTTTGGCGTAGGTTAAGGTTATAGGTTTTTCTTTTAGTTTAAGTTTAGGTCATAGGTTATAGGTTAAGGTTTTAGGTCATTGGTTTTGGTTTAGGTTAAGGTTATAGGTTTAGGTTTGGGTTTAGGTTTAGGTTTAGGTTATAAGCTATAGGTTTAGGGAATTGAGATTAGGCTTAGGTTTGGGTTTAGGTTATCAGGTTCGTGTTCGGGAACGGGTTTGGGTTTGGGTTTTCAAGTTTAGGTTATAGGGTAAGGTTAAGGTTATAGGTTTTCGCTTTGGTTAAGGTTATAGGTTTTTATTTTGGTTTAAGTTTAGGTCACATGTTATAGGTTAAGGTTTTAGGTCATTGGTTTTGGTTTAGGTTAAGGTTATAGGTTTAGGTTTTGGTTTAGGTTTAGGTTATAAGCTATAGGTTTAAGGAATTGAGAATAGGCTTAGGTTTGGGTTTAGGTTATCAGGTTGGGGTTCGGGATCGGGTTTGGGTTTGGGTTTTCAAGTTTAGGTTATTGGGTAAGGTTTAGGTTATAGGTTTTGGCTTAGGTTAAGGTTATAGTTTTTTGTTTTGGTTTAAGTTTAGGTCATAGGTTTTCGGATAAGGTTTTAGGTCATAGGTTTTGGTTTAGGTTATGGTTATAGGTTTGGGTTTAGGTTTAGGTTATAAGCTATAGGTTTAGGTAATTGAGAATAGGTTAAGGTTTGGGTTTAGGTTATACGAGTCGGGTTCGGGTTTAGGATCGGGTTTGGGTTTGGGTTTTCAAGTTTACGTTGTAGGTTAAGGTTTAGGTTATAGGTTTTGGCCTAGGTTAAGGTTATAGGTTTTTATTTTGGTTTAAGTTTAGGTCATAGGTTATTGGTTAAGGTTTTAGGTCATTGGTTTTGGTTTAGGTTCAGGTTATAGGTTTAAGTTTAGGTTTAGGGATTTGAGAATAGGCTAAGGTTTGGGTTTAGGTTATCGGGTTCAGGTTCGGGATCGGGTATGGGTTTGGGTTTTCAAGTTTAGGTTGTAGGTTAAGGTTTAGGTTTTTAGTTTTGTCTTCGGTTAAGGTTATAGGTTTTTGTTTTGGTTTAAGTTTAGGTCATAGGTTTAGGTTAAGGTTTTGGGTCATAGGCTTTAGTTTAGGTTATGGTTTTAGGTTTGGGTTTAGGTTTAGGTTTAGGTTTAGGTTTAGGTTATAAGCTATACGTTTAGGGAATTGAGAATAGGTTAAGTTTTGGGTTTAGGTTATCGGGTTCAGGTTCGGGTTCAGGATCGTGTTTGGGTTTGGGTTTTCAAGTTTAGGTTATAGGTTAAGGCTTAGGTTATAGGTTTTGGCTTAGGTTAATGTTATAGGTTTTTGTTTTGGTTTAAGTTTACGTCATATGTTCGAGGTTAAGGTTTTAGGTCATTGGTTTTGGTTTAGGTTAAGGTTATAGGTTTAGGTTTAGGTTTAGGTTATAAACTATAGGTTTAGGGAATTGAGAATAGGCTAAGGTTTGGGTTTAGGTTATGAGGTTCGGGTTCGGGTTTGGATATGGGTTTCGGTTATCGGGTTTGGGTACTGGATCTGGTATAGGTTTGGGTTTTTAAGTTTAGGTTATAGGTTAAGGTTTAGGTTATAGGTTTTATCTTAGGTTAAGGTTATTGGTTTTTATTTTGGTTTAAGTTTAGGTCACAGGTTATAGGTTGAGGTTTCAGGTCATAGGTTTTGGTTTAGGTTAAGGTTATAGGTTTTGGTTTAGGTTTTGGTTTAGGTTATAAGCTATAGGCTTAGGGAATTGAGTATAGGTTAAGGTTTTGGTTTAGCTTATCGTGTTTGGGTTCGGGATCGGGTTTGGGTTTGGGTTTGGGTTTTCAAGTTTAGGTTATAGGTTAAGGTTTAGGTTATAGGTTTTGGCTTAGGTTAAGGTTATAGGTTTTTATTTTAATTTATGTTTAGGTCATAGGTTATAGGTTAAGGTTTCAGGTCATAGGTTTTGGTTTAGCTTAAGGTTATAGGTTTTGGTTTAGGTTTTGGTTTAGGTTATAAGCTATAGGTTTAGGGAATTGAGTATAGGTTAAGGTTTTGGTTTAGGTTATCGGGTTTGGGTTTGGGTTTTCAAGTTTAGGTTATAGGTTTTTGTTTTGGTTTAAGTTTAGGTCATAGGTTAAAGGTTAAGGTTTTAGGTCATAGGTTTTGGTTTAGGTTAAGGTTATAGGTTTAGGATAAGGTTTAGGTTTAGTTTTAAGTTATAAGCTATAGGTTTAGGGAATTGAGAATAGGTTAAGGTTTAGGTTTAGGTTATCGGGTTCGGGTTCAGGATCGGGTTTGGGTTTGGGTTTTCCAATTTAGGTTATAGGTTAAGGTTTAGGTTATAGGTTTTGTCTTAGGTGAAGGTTATAGGTTTCTATTTTGGTTTAAGTTTAGTTCAAAGGTTATAGGTTAAGTTTTTAGGTCATAGGTTTTGGTTTAGGTTAAGGTTATAGGTTTAGGTTTAGGTTTAGGTTATCAGCTATAGGTTTAGGGAATTGTGAATAGGTTAAGGTTTGAGTTTAGGTTATCAGGTTTGGGTTTGGGATCGGGTTTGGGTTTGGGTTTTCAAGTTTAGGTTATTGGTTAAGGTTTAGGTTATAGGTTTTGGCTTAGTTTAAGGTTATTGGTTTTTGTTTTGGTTTAAGTTTTGGTCATAGGTTATAGGTTAAGGTGTTAGGTCATTGGTTTTGGTTTAGCTTAAGGTTATAGGTTTAGGTTTAGGTTTAGGTTTAGGTTTAGGTTATAAGCTATAGGTTTAGGGAATTGAGAATAGGCTTTGGTTTGGGTTTAGGTTATCGGGTTCAGGTTTGGGAACGGGTTTGGGTTTGGGTTTTCCAGTTTAGGTTATAGGGTAAGGTTAAGGTTATAAATTTTTGCTTAGGTTAAGGTTATTGGTTTTTGTTTTGGTTTAAGTTTAGGTCATATGTTATAGGTTAAGGTTTTAGGTCATTGGTTTAGGTTTAGGTTAAGGTGATAGGTTTAGATTTTGGTTTTGGTTTAGGTTATAAGCTATAGGTTTAGGGAATTAAGAATAGGCTTAGGTTTGAGTTTAGGTTATCGGGTTCGGGTTCGGGTTCAGGATCAGGATTGGGTTTGGGTTTTTACGTTTACGTTGTAGGTTAAGGTTTAGGTTGTTGGTATTGGCTTAGGTTAAGGTTATAGGTTTTTATTTTGGTTTAAGTTTAGGTCATAGTTTATTGGTTAAGGTTTTAGGTCATAGGTTTTGGTTTAGGTTAAGGTTATAGGTTTAAGTTTAGGTTTAGGTTTAGGTTATAAGCTATAGGTTTAGGGAATTGAGAATAGGCTAAGGTTTGGGTTTAGCTTATCGGGTTTGGGTTTGGGATCGGGTTTGGGTTTGGGTTTTCAAGTTTAGGTTATATGTTAAGGTTTAGGTTATAGGTTTTGGCTTAGGTTATGGTTGTAGGTTTTTGTTTTGGTTTAAGTTTAGGTCATAGGTTATAGGTTAAGGTTTTAGGTCATAGGGTTTGGTTTAGGTTAAGGTTATAGGTTTAGGTTTAGGTTTAGGTTTAGGTTATAAGCTATAGGTTTAGGGAATTGAGTATAGGTTATGGTTTGGGTTTAGGTTTTTGGGTTAGGGTTCGGGATTGGGTTTGGGTTTAGGTTTTCAAGTTTTGGTTATAGGTTAAGGTTTTGGTTATAGGTTTTTGTGTAGGTTAAGGTTATAAGTTTTTATTTTATTTTAAGTTTAGGTCATAGGTTATAGGTTAAGGTTTTAGGTCATAGATTTTGGTTTTGGTTAAGGTTATACGTTTAGGTTTAGGTTTAGGTTTAGGTTATAATCTATAGGTTTAGGAAATTGAGAATAGTTTAAGGTTTGGGTTTCAGTTATCGGGTTCGGGTTCGGGTTCGGGATTGGGTTTGGGTTTAGGTTTTCAAGATTAGGTTATAGGTTTTGGCTTAGGTTAAGGTTATTAGTTTTTATTTTGGTTTAAGTTTAGGTCATAAGTTATAGGTTAAGGTTTTAGGTCATAGGTTTTGGTTTAGGTTAAGGTCATAGGTTTAGGTTTAGGTTTAGTTTTAGGTTATAAGCGATTGGTTTAGGGAATTGAGAATAGGTTAAGGTTTGGGTTTAGGTTATCGGGTTCGAGTTTGGGTTCGGGATCGGGTTCATGTTTGGGTTTTCAAGTTTAGGTTATAGGTTAAGGTTTAGGTTATAGGTTTTGGTTTGGGTTAAGGTATAGGTTTTTGTTTTTGTTTAAGTTTAGGTCATAGGTTATAGGTTAAGGTTTTTGGTCATAGGTTTTGGTTTAGGTTAAGGTTATAGGTTTAGGTTTAGGTTTAGGTTTAGGTTTAGGTTATAAGCTATAGGTTTAGGGAATAGATAATTGGTTAAGGTTTGGGTTTAGGTTATCAGGTTCGGGTTCGGGATCGGGTTTGGGTTTGGGTTTTCAAGTTTAGGTTATAGATTAAGGTTTAGGTTATAGGTTTTGGTTTAGGTTAAAGTTATAGGTCTTTGTATTGGTTTAAGTTTAGGTTAAAGGTTTTAGGTTAAGGTTTTCGGTCATAGGTTTTGGTTTAGGTTAAGGTTTTCGGTTTAGGTTTAGGTTTAGGTTATAAGCTATAGGTTTAGGGAATTGAGAATAGGTTAATGTTTGGGTTTAGGTTATCGGGTTTGGGTTCAGGTTCGAGATCGTGTTTGGGTTTGGGTTTTCAAGTTTAGGTTATAGGTTAAGGTTAAGGTTATAGGTTTAGGTTATAGGTTAAGGTTAAGGTTATAGGTTTTGGTTCAGGTTAAGGTTATAGGTTTTTATTTTGGTTTAAGTTTAGGTCATAGGTTATAGGTTAAGGTTTTAGGTCATAGGTTTTGCTTATAAGCTATAGGTTTAGGGAATTGAGAATAGGCTTAGGTTTGGGTTTAGGTTATCGGGTTCGGGTTCGGGTTCAGGATCGGGATTGGGTTTGGATTTTCAAGTTTACGTTGTAGGTTAAGGTTTAGGTTATTGGTAATGGCTTAGGTTAAGGTTATAGGTTTTTATTTTGGTTTAAGTTTAGGTCATAGGTTATTGGTTAAGGTTTTAGGTCATAGGTTTTGGTTTAGGTTAAGGTTATAGTGTCACGCCCCAGACTCGGTAACCGGACGTCACAAGGAACCCGATGACCGGTTCTGGCCGCAACAGCCTCCGTAGTACCCCATTCTTGGCTCCTAATACAGGTTTCGATCCTGGGATCCTACAAGGAGGATTTCCACAACAATATAATCATTTTCAATACGAGCATACCCTAGATCACAGCAAATCTGAGAATAACAAAGGCACACATCATAAAATTCACTATGAATTTGAACTTTTACAAGCTTACATCAGGTCCAAAAGGACATACATAAGATAACAGAAGAAAGAAGAAAGAGAATCTGCAACACTGGGTCCTCGGCTCGCACACCTATCCAAGCTCTGCTGCTAAGACACCAACTTACGATCTCCTGCACACATCAATTGTGCATAAGCTTATAGAAAGCTTAGAGGGTGGTGAAAGTGTGTGACAATGGTGCTCAGAAGATGTAACGCCTGTGAAAAATCCGTACTTGGGCTCGAGTACCAACTCGACCCGAAATCGCGTAGAAATAATTTTCATGGAAATTAAGCGTAAGTTAGCTAGCGCAACGCTAGAGTAGCTGGGAAATAGTCCCTGATCACTTTAAATATGTTCTGCAAGACCCAAATCGAGTAGAACAAACAACTCTACAATACTCTATAACCTCGGATCAAACTCTAAGCGGGTTTGTCCTCTGGACCACGTTGAACTTTTGTATTGGATTTAGACCGCGCGTCGAAGGTCCGATACCTCCTATCTTAGACCGTTAGAACCGCCTAGCTGGACTTGACAATCATCTCAAAAATCAAGTCAAACCGATAATCACAGACTATTTCGTTGAACCCGGACTGAAGCGACCGCGAATAGGGACGGATTTGGAATTTCAAATTCAAATCTGGCACACGACTTGACGCGTCAGTATTAAGCGTTCTGACCGTCAGAATTCATCCAGATTATACCCTCGGATCAGGAAAAATTTCTATTCATTATCATGAGACTTTCAGCCCTGATCTACGTGCGGTGACCGCTGAACTGAAACTGGTCCGCCACGTGCGATCTGCGAACCCTGCCAGACTGAAAACTTAATACGAGCTACATCTAGTACACATGAGCTTAAGTCCGATCGCAATCGACCAGGGGACCACCAGAAAGCAGTTTTTGGACCGAAACAGCCCCGAAATGGATAGGCACCAAGTAAACTTCGTCCCGGAGCCTATTTCCGGCGTTTTTAAGCTTATAAAAGGGGTTGAAACCCTCATTTCTCCCTTCCATCCAAAAATCCCAAACCCTAGAGAAAAGGAGATAGAGTTTGAGAGAAAGTGAGGAAGGAAATTTTCCCGCTTCCGAGCCGCCGACTGCTAGTGCTTCAGCACTTCTTCCCAATCACCTGGTTGGTGATTTCTCCCCTTTTTCAGGTATAAAATAACCCTAAAACTTGCTGATTTAGGGTTTAGTTAGATTCATAGCATGTTAGCTAACGTATTCCATAAATCAGGTTCTCCTACTGCCGTAAACGAAGCGTACACGCTCCGTTCAAAATCCCGCAACCGTAAGAGACTAGGTGAGGATTTTAGACGCTTTGATTGACGGTTTACAACGCTTTCAATGTCGTTTAATAGTAGATTATCGACGGCATCGCCGTTTGACATGTACAACATGCTCTCCGTTTCCTGTTTCGTAAATTAACGAAGAATATGAGATTTAGGGCATTTTAGTCATTTGTAGGAAGTACGGTCTACATGCATAATTTGCTGACGTGATTGACATGGTTTGTCGCCGCATTAGGGAGTTAGGAATGCTTGCATAATCAGTTTGGCGAAGAGATTCGCCTAGTTGCGCACTTTGGGTCGACATACTATATGTAGACTTAAGTGTGTAGTGTATGTGTTTGTATAAATGCTTGTATTAGTATGTATTGAATTAAATGATGTTATGTAGTAGTTTGAGATTGATTTCTTGATTAATATGCTGACCTAAATGATTTCCTACATGTTGACCTTATGCATGATTGCATTACATGCATGGAATGTACGTGGTTGAAGATTTGCTTAAGTTGAATATTATAACATGTGTTAACATGCTCACATGATCATATTTCAATTCCAATACCTTTGCATATGTTGCTAATGTGATTCCATAGATGTGTGAGACTAGACTTAGTCCAGGCAGTCGGTAACCGAGCGAATTCGTGGCTGACTGGTCATAGCCACGAACGACGCATCGATGAACGTGATTCGTGTTTAGAGTTGGCGGCAGTGGTTAGGCCACGCGAAGTGTTTTACGCACTTCATGTCGTTCGACTTGAGATGCGATCGCGCTAGTCGAGCCCGTCAAGTAACCCGACTGGCCGATGTATGTTCACCTTATATGTGTCATAACTGCTTGAACCTAGGGTACTGAACTTACCACTGAAAACCCTGTTAACCATGGTACCTTGATCCACGAAGACTCATGAGCCGGGCATGGTGGTATGGGACACCGTGGTCGAGCTGTCGGCCTACGCTGGGGCTACAAACCTCCCCGTAGTGACCAGTGAGCACCTAAACTCGTGAGCAGATTATGGTGGTATGGGACACTATATTCTAGCTGTCGGCCTACACTGATCAGGCGACGAGCCCTTTGTAGTGACCGCGAGCGTATTCTGAGTCCACGGGAGGCGACGACCCTTCCGTTGCAGTAGAGTACGGTAGGCCTGTATTGATAAGGTGATGGGGGAGCGGTGCAATGAGTGCGAGCAATAGCCCTGGCAGCCCTTGCAGTGACCTACGAAATATACATCGTATGAGATTTCTAGGAGTGACGACCCTAGACAGGATCTGTGTTGGGATTGATACAAGGGAAGTACCTTAGTTTCCCAATCCTGCTGTTTGAATGGACTAATAACAACTTGAAAATCATATCGCCATAGCATTGCATGTGCCTGGAAGATGTGGAGCACTCTCAGGAGTGTGGCATGCCGCGGTCGTAAGATGTTGCCGCATGAGGGTTATCGTCGGTGAGGGCATACATCACGTCATATCATCTTGCATTAATAACAGTATTAGGATTGTCTGATTTACTGCTTTACTATTATCGCGTGATTGAATTGTGAACATGCTAATCTTTGCTCAATGATTCCACTGAGTTGATCACTCATTCCCACGTTACGGGATGGTGTTTGCAACACCCACCAGACCCTGTTGTAGATGCAGGTGAGGACGAGATCCAGGAGGTGGAGCCAGAGATTGACGAGGACCAGGACGAGTTCTCGTATATGCAGTATCACGACGGCTTCCCGTAGGCGACCTGGATCGAGGGGACTTCAGTGGGACTATTTTGAACATTATTCTTTTGTTTATGTACATGTATATGAGACTCAGAGATGTAGTCATACTTTGGAGACAGATGAGATTTACCTTGTTTTTCCATACAGTGATATATATATTGTTTAGTCTTCCGCTTGCTTTTATCACTGGATCTGAAGTATGAATTGCAGTTTTGGTATACTTTTACTCATGTGAATGCTTTAAATCAGACATCATTGAACCATAATCATTTTTGTTGCATAAGTGACGGTCTGGAACTCGGGAGTTGAGTTTATACACGACCCCCGATTTTCAGGGTGTTACAGAAGAAGATAGAGAATGTGGAAGGGAGTCACGATCAATACTAATACCACTAGCCTTACTAAGGCGATCATGAAAAAAAGAAACTATGCCAAGGTATTATGATATTGCAGGAAGTCATACTAAGGCTATATAATGCAATGCGTAATGTAATGCAATGAGTACTGGGCGCCATGCCAAGGCGATACAATATGAGGCTTACACAGTCGATGCAAATGTAATAATGCGAAGTAATGCCAGTGCTCATATCCAATCCACATATCAAGTACATTTCCATCATAAGAAAATCACCGGGGTCCATTACACTGCTGGATGACTGCCGATCTATAGACCCCACATAGTCAAACGAGCGTAAGAGACCTCACTACCCGCCTGTGGATAGCTAATCACCAACAAGGCCTGAAGGTAGCGGACCCATTCACGAGCTGGTAAGACTCAGCCTAGCAATGCCCTCTTACATCAGGCGAGTAAGGCCACACCCCTATCCAACCGACTACACGATAGTGGGAGTCGCGGCCTAACGGTATAAGGCCCTCATGCGCTCATATATTCCACTCGGTCATGGCGCTGGAGCAGATCCTTAGTACCATGGAAGATTTGAGAATTTCACCCATGGGCATCCTATGCACTCGGTATGCTCAAATAACATTTACGGTGTCCAAACATGGCCATCCACGATGTATCTGTGGAGAATACAACCCTGATGAAGCAAGGGCGATAATGCTCATATGCTATGCAATGATAGATGCATGAATCATGCAATCAACTATGCATCAATCCTAAGTATCTAACGTGCTCAATAGGGGATACTACGTCCCTCGGGAAAAGTATCATGCAATGTCCAATAACACAATATGACCACACATACATAGTGTCAACCAAGCATACAATGATGTACATGGGCCATGAAGATGGGTCTAGACACATTATGTAGTGATATACAAAGTAATACACTCCTCCTATCCAAGAAGAGACCAAGACTAGGTACTTATACAATATCCTTAAGGAATCCAACCTCTAGTGGGGGCCCATTTACCTGGGGTAGCCCACGAGACTAAGCTTACAAAGTATGTGTCAAAGTAATACAGAAGTGAGTCTAGCAAGAGTTTAAGATGAGCATCTAATCACATTTAGATATAACCGGGCCTAAAGGGGTCCATAATGGGGACATTTAACCGCCATTTCCTAAAAAGGCATATCAACCATGAACTATATGGATAGAAGGCCCAAGGCTTACATTTAGATAAAAACACAGGTAACCACATACATATATATTCCTCATAATAGGCCATGAGAAAAGGATATAATACCACCTTTAACAACATGGGCCCCAAGAGGGAAATTAAGGTCCAAGGCTCAATTTCTAATAGCCATAGAATCCATGCATTAAGTTGGACTTGGTGGGCAGCCCGCGTACACAATATACGGCCCAAAAACTACATCATCCCAATAACTAGCAATTTAAGTGGGCAACCAAGGGCCCAATACTATCTTTATCTTAGCCCACAAGTCCATCAAAATGGTGGAAGTCGGCCCAATATACGGTTGGACCAATCTGGGACGACCCTGCCCACTCTGGGCCCATGGGATGCCCCAAAAATCTGATCTAAGATGGAGTTCTCATCTAATCATTAAAGGTGACCCAAAAGAATACACTGATTAAGCCCAAAGATTATAAGAAAATATAAGCATGCAACATGTATACAAGTTCTCAAATGGTGGGCCCCGCAGCCAAATAAAGTTTTAACCATAAATTTTTACATTAAGGCCCTTTGATAAACTTTTGGCCATTTTAACTTCCAAGACTTGCTAAGGTCCAGAAATCAGTTGACTATGTGGAAATAATCTCATGAAAGCTAACTATATTCGCTGGGGGACCCCACCAGATGGAGAGTACGAATATATTATGAAAAGATCAAGTGGGCCTGTTACTGGATTGTGAGTCCAGCAGTAACCCATGACAGACAGTGCATCCATAATCGGGTGATCCAAGGCTTGGATGGCCTGGACCAAACATGCGTTAAGGTAGGTTCCACATACATACATATTAAGCTCTAAACAAATGGCCTAGGGTCCATGGTAGGCCTTTAACCATCCATAGAGAAACCCATGGGCCTACCTTAAGATCACCTAGGAGGATGTTCAACCTCAACTGACTTCCAAGAGGTATCCCGCCACTACTTATATAGTATAAGGTCTAAAGCCCACGTAATGCATGGTCTAATGGGCCATACACCAAGCCCAACTTATAGGCCAGATAGTGGACCCTCAAGTAAGGTTTGGGCCCAATCACAAAGGTCATAATTCCACATATTGTGGTGGGCTTCATGGGCAGCCCAGTAATTCATTTACATAAGCAAGTATTACATTTAACACAAGTGAGTTGGGCCTCACTTTTGGCCCAAGTACAAGGTCAATTTAGTAGGCAGCCAAGAGCCCAACTCCTTGCATATTACTGCCCTTAATCCCATCACAATAGATGGGAGAGGATAGGCCTAAGATTAATGGGCCTATCCAAAAGAACTGAGTCCAAAAGGCCTAATCACTGTTTCACAAAAGGGGTGGCCATGCATATACTATATTACATAATGGGCCCTAAGGAAATGGCCCAAAACAAAAGTCATTCAATTCATACATTATGGTGGACTAGGGGTCAGTCCATAAGTCCAAGAATACACAAGGGAGAGACCTATACCAATAGGGCGAGCCTTGCCTCATCAGACAAAGACTTAACAAGGCCCTCCACAATATGCATTTATGTGGGCTTTGCAAGTCAGCCCATAATTAAACACTTCATGAGGGTATCTAGGCCCATTAATACACATGGTCAGCTTATAGATAGCTCATTGGGTTTGTAAATCAATAAGGTCAGCCCTTGCACAATCTTAGGCTTAAGAAAGAATCTCCCAGCCCATTGAGCCTATAAAACTATTAAAAATTCTGGTTAAGGCTAGCCCACAAAATCACCACAAAGGTGGCCCTCAAGGGGGTACTCATTAAGCCTAAAATGTTTAAGGGAGGAAAGCAAGGAGTGTGTGCAACACTCTCTCAAATCTGGTGTGCCACAATATTCCTAAACAATCAACCATGTAACAAATTTTGGGCCCCTTGCTGGAATTCTAGCCCACCCATTTCCTGGGCCTGCTGGAGTCCAAAAATTTATTTAATTTAGATGGGTTACTGACCCATGGTGATCCATAGTGGGCCTCACCAGATAAAAGAGAGATATACAATACTTACTTCAAGTGGGCCATGCCATTAGAATGCAGGCCCAACAACCCAATGCAAGGGTGTGCCTGGGTATTTGACCCAAAACTGGTCCAAATTGCAGGCCACACCACGGTCGATACAGAAGCCCGATGGCCATGAAAATTTATAGGGTAGTCCTTACATGTGTGGGTCACACCTCCATAAAATTTTATAATTTTTAAACATCTAAAAGTATTTTAATTAATTCAAATAAAACAATCTATCCTAAAACTCGGACTGATCTGGACACCATATAATAGTGGGCTGGTCCAGCCACCACCATAGTGTGTACAAGCATCCAATGGCTCTAAAATTTTGTAGGTAGGTCCTAACTTGAGTTTAACACATCCATATAAATTTTTATAATTTTTAGATAGTCAAAAGTATTTTAATAAATTTTAAGAATGTAATCTGTCCAGGATGAACTATTGCTGGAATGTAACTGTTCTAAATTTGGGCCACCCAAATGGGTAGATTCTGGGCCTCCAAAATTCTTGAAATTTGGACCCAAGGTCCCTCATTAAACCTAAATTAATATGGAGCTCAGAAATATGGCCCACCTTCTAAGAAAATATTTTTAAAATTTTATTTTTATGGAACTATACTGCTAGACTGCACAGCAGAATGTTTCTGGTAGTCCACTATGTTGAACCACCCGTTTAGATGCCCAAATGGGGTTCATTGGCCCTAAAATTTTGTAGGTATTTCTTACTAAGGGTGGACCACATCCCTGTAAATTTTCAAAATTTTTTAGACACCCAAAAATATTTTAATAAATTTCGAATTGCCAACCTGTCTAGGGTGAAATGTTGCTGGAACAGTGAAGAAAATCCAGACTGTCCACCCCACTTGGACCACACTTTTGGGACCTCTATCAAGATTGGATGGGGTTGAAATTTGGGACACATGAAGATGAGATCCCCAAATTTCAGAAAAATATATTTGATGAGTACAAAAGGTTTCCTAATCAGTCCCAATTTCAAGCCTAAGTCCAACAAAAAAAAATCTTTCCAGAAATTTCTGGATAGCAATGCATGCATGGAATAAACTAAATTTATGGGCCTATTAAGGAAGGGATTGGCCCATAAATTGGGTGTCATGGCCCACCCTAGTGGGTCCCACAATTTTTCAGAATAAACTCTCAAATTTTCACCCTTACAAGAACATTTAAGGTGGCAAAAAGAGGCATCTAAACCATGGTATAGGTTGAGTATAGATGTCCCTTTCTTCCTAGGCTTTTTCTTTTGGGCAATCCAGGCCCACTAAGTGGACCACACATAATATCATCAGATTTCTAACTAAGGAAAGAGAAGGAAGAGCATCTGGCCATCAGGGGAGGGCTCCGCCACTATTAAGCCGTCCTCACACAATCACAACCACAAATAATAATATAAACACATTGTACAACTAGATCTTATGATGCATGGCTTAGACCTTTGAAATGAGTGGTTGGGATGCCATCCCAGCCACATGCAAGGACCTAGATGACTCATCATACTTAGAAAAATAAGAAAAATCCACATGCAAGGGGTCCATCAAGGGAAGAATCCCATGCATGGACATGCATGTACAATGTGGGCCTCATGGCCACATCTAGATGGTTGTGTAAGATCTCCACCATTAATTAGTGGGTCCTACGCATCTAAATGAGAGAGAGGAAAGAGATTACATGAGGAGAGAAAAGATTTACTTGATGAAAAAAGCACCCACCTCAAAGATGACTACCAAACTTTCACACTAAGGTCCTTTAGCACCAAGGGAGATGGATCAATGGTGGAGATGAGGTTTCAAGGGTTAGATGGTGGGGGATTAAGGAGGAAGGTGACTGAAAAAATGGAGGAAAATGGGCTGGAGAAATGGAGGAAAATTGCTAGAGAAGAAGAGAAGAGAGAGAGAAATGAGAGGAAAAGAGAGGAAAAATCTTTTTTAAGGAAAGTAATCATTAACCTATGGTGATAGAAACAATGTTGCTAGGGTAGGTTAGGTGTGGGTGGTGTGTGAGGTCTTGGTAGTGTGAGTTATGGAGATTTAGGTGGTGTGTGTAGTGTGTGTTGGAACTTGTGCAAAAGAGGGAGTGTGGGCCACATGCACCACTCCAAGGTGGGCCACATGATCGAAATCATGGGTCATAGAATGAAACGTACACAACCTATGATCCACATATCGGATGGACGCACAAGACGCGGCGTTGGAACCGCGGCAACAATGCGGTCGCAATGGCAAAGATCTCAGCTTGATCCAAGTCAGGTCTACATGACCGGACTCAAGGATGACCGCAACACTATCTGAGGGTCGTGGGTCACCAAAATTCAACCGATAGGACCACGAGACCACAAGAAATGAAATGCACACTTACACACACACATGCACACATGCAAACTTGGGTCGGGTCTCACATATAGGTTTAAGTTTAGGTATAGGTTTAGGTTATAAGCTAGAGGTTTAGGGAATTGAGAATAGGCTAAGGTTTGGGTTTAGCTTATCGGGTTTAGGTTCGGGATGGGGTTTGGGTTTGGGTTTTCAAGTTTAGGTTATATGTTAAGGTTTAGGTTATAGGTTTTGGCTTAGGTTATGGTTATAGGTTTTTGTTTTGGTTTAAGTTTAGGTCATAGGTTATAGGTTAAGGTTTTAGGTCATAGGTTTTGGCTTAGGTTAAGGGTATAGGTTTAGGTTAAGGTTTAGGTTTAGGTTTAGGATATAAGCTATAGGTTTAGGGAATTGAGAATTGGCTAAGGTTTGGGTTTAGGTTATCGGGTTCGGGTTCGGGATTGGGTTTGGGTTTGGGTTTTCAAGTTTAGGTTATAGGTTAAGGTTTAGGTTATAGGTTTTGGAATAGGTTAAGGTTATAGGTTTTTATTTTAGTTTAAGTTTAGGTCATAGGTTATTGGTTAAGGTTTTGGGTCATAGGTTTTAGTTTAGGTACGGGTTATAAGTTAAGGTTTAGGTTTAGTTTTACGTTTAGGTTTTGGTTATAAGCTATAGGTTTAGGCAATTGAGAATAGGCTAAGGTTTGGGTTTAGGTTATCGGGTTCGGGTTCGGGATCGGGTTTGGGTTTGGCTTTTCAAGTTAGGTTATAGGTTAAGGTTTAGGTTATAGGTTTTGTCTTAGGTTAAGGTTATAGGTTTTTGTTTTGGTTTAAGTTTAGGTCATATGTTATAGGTTAAGGTTTTAGGTCATTGGTTCTGATGTAGGTTAAGGTTATAGGTTTAGGTTAAGGTTTAGGTTTAGGTTTAGGTTATACACTATAGGTTTAGGGAATTGAGAATTGGCTAAGGTTTGGGTTTAGGTTATCGGGTTCGGGTTCGGGATTGGGTTTGGGTTTTCAAGTTTAGGTTATAGGTTAAGGTTTAGGTTATAGGTTTTGGATTAGGTTAAGGTTATAGGTTTTTGTTATGGTTTAAGTTTAGGTCATAGGTTATAGGTTAAGGTTTTAGGACATTGGTTTAGGTTTAGGTTTAGGTTATAGGTTTAGGTTTAGGTTTAGTTTTAGGTTTAGGTTTTGGTTATAAGCTATAGGTTTAGGCAATTGAGAATAGGCTAAGGTTTGGGTTTAGGTTATCGGGTTGGGGTTCGGGATCGGGTTTGGGTTTGGGTTTTCAAGTTTAGGTTATAGGTTAAGGTTAAGGTTATAAGTTTTGGTTTAGGGTACGGTTATAGGTTTGGGTTTAGGTTTAGGTTTAGGTTTAGGTTTAGGTTATAAGCTATAGGTTTAGGGAGTTGAGAATAGGTTAAGGTTTGGGTTTAGGTTATCGGGTTCAGGTTCGGGTTCAGTATCAGGTTTGGGTTTGGGTTTTCAAGTTTACGTTATAGGTTAAGGTTTAGGTTATAGGTTTTGGCTTAGATTAAGGTCATAGGTTTGTATTTTGGTTTTAGTTTTGGTCATAGGTTATAGGTTAAGGTTTTAGATCATAGGGTTTGGTATAGGTTTAGGTTTAGGTTTAGGTTATAAGCTATAGGTTTAGGGAATTGAGAATAGGTTAAGGTTTGGGTTCAGGTTATCGGGTTCGGGTTCAGGTTTGAGATCGGGTTTGGGTTTGGGTTTTCAAGTTTAGGTTATAGGTTAAGGTTTAAGTTATTGGTTTTGGTTTAGGTTAAGGTTATAGGTTTTTGTTTTGGTTTAAGTTTAGGTCATAGGTTATAGGTTAAGGTTTTAGTTCATAGGTTTTGGTTTAGGTTAAGGTTATAGGTTTGGGTTATGGTTTAGGTTTAGGTTTTGGTTATACGCTATAGGTTTAGGGAATTGAGAATTGGCTAAGGTTTGGGTTTAGGTTATCGGGTTCGGGTTCGGGATTGGGTTTGGGTTTGGGTTTTCAAGTTTAGGTTATAGGTTAAGGTTTAGGTTATAGGTTTTGGATTAGGGTAAGGTTATAGGTTTTTATTTTGGTTTAAGTTTAGGTCATAGGTTATTGGTTAAGGTTTTAGGACATTGGTTTTGATTTAGGTTAAGGTTATAAGTTTAGGTTTAGGTTTAGTTTTAGGTTTCGATTTTGATTATAAGCTATAGATTTAGGCAATTGAGAATAGGCTAAGGTTTGGGTTTAGGTTATCGGGTTCGGGTTCGAGATCGGGTTTGGGTTTGGGTTTTCAAGTTTAGGTTATAGGTTAAGGTTTAGGGTATAGGTTTTGGCTTAGGTTAAGGTTATAGGTTTTTATTTTGGTTTAAGTTTAGGTCATAGGTTTTAGGTTAAGGTTTTAGGTTATAGGTTTTGGTTTAGGTTATGGTTATAGGTTTGGGTTTAGGTTTAGGTTTAGGTTTAGGTTTAGGTTATAAGCTATAGGTTTAGGGAATTGAGAATAGGTTAAGGTTTGGGTTTAGGTTATCGGGTTCGTGTTCGGTTTCAGGATAGGGTTTGGGTTTGGGTTTTCAAGTTTACGTTATATGTTAAGGTTTAGGTTATAGGTTTTGGCTTAGGTTAAGGTTACAGGTTTTGGTTTTGGTTTAACTTTAGGTCATAGGTTATTGGTTAAGGTTTTTGGTCATAAGTTTTGGTTTAGGTTAAGGTTATAGGTTTTAGTTTAGGTTTGGGTTTTGGTTATAAGCTATAGGTTTTGGGAATTAAGAATAGGCTAAGGTTTGGGTTTAGGTTATCAGGTGCGGGTTTGGGATAGGGTTTGGGTTTTGGTTTTCAAGTTTAGGTTATTGGCTTAGGTTTAGTTTATAGGTTTTGGCTTAGGTTAAGGTTATAGGTTTTTATTTTGGTTTAAGTTTAGGTCATAGGTTATAGGTTAAGGTTTTAGGTCATAAGTTTTGGTTTAGGTTAAGGTTATAGGTTTAGGTTTAGGTTTCGGTTTAGGTTTAGGTTATAAGTAATAGGTTTAGGGAATTGATAATAGGTTGAGGTTTGAGTTTAGGTTATAGGTTAAGGTTTATGTCATAGGTTTTTATGTAGGTTAAGGTTACAAGTTTTTTTTTTTTTGCTTTAAGTTTAGGTCATAGGTTATAGGTTAAGGTTTTAGGTCATAGGTATTAGTTTAGGTTAAGGTTATAGGTTTAGGTTAAGGTTTAGGTTTAGGTTTAGGTTATAAGCTATAGGTTTAGGGAATTGAGAATTGGCTAAGTTTTGGGTTTAGATTATCGGGTTCGGGTTCGGGATTGGGTATGGGTTTGGGTTTTCAAGTTTAGGTGATAGGTTAAGGTTCAGGTTGTAGGTTTTGGATTAGGTTTAGGTTATAGGTTTTTGTTTTGGTTTAAGTTTAGGTCATAGGTTATTGGTTAAGGTTTTAGGTCATAGGTTTTGGTTTAGAGCTATAGGTTTAGGCAATTGAGAATAGGCTAAGGTATGCATTTAGGTTATCGGGTTGGGGTTCGGGATCGGGTTTTGGTTTGGGTTTTCAAGTTTAGGTTATAGGTTAAGGTTTAGATTATAGGTTTTGGCTTAGGTTAAGGTTAAAGGTTTTTGTTTTGGTTTAAGTTTAGGTCATAGGTTTTAGGTCATAGGTTTTGGTTTAGGATATGGTTATAGGTTTAGGTTTTGGTTTAGGCTTAGGTTATAAGCTATAGGTTTAGGGAATTGAGAATAGTTTAAGGTTTGGGTTTAGGTTATCGGGTTCGGGTTCGGGTTCAGGATCCAGTTTGGGTTTGGGTTTTCAAGTTTACGTTATAGATTAAGGTTTAGGTTATAGGTTTTGGCTTAGTTTAAGGTTATAGGTTTTTATTTTGGTTTAAGTTTAGGTCATAGGTTATAGGTTAAGGTTTTAGATCATAGGTTTTGGTATAGGTTTTAGTTTAGGTTTAGGTTTAGGTTTAGGTTATAAGCTATAAGTTTAGGGAATTGAGAATAGGTTAAGGTTTGGGTTTAGGTTATCGGGTTCGGGTTCGGGTTTGAGATCAGGTTTGGGTTTGGGTTTTCAAGTTTAAGTTATAGGTTAAGGTTTAGGTTATTAGTTTTGGTTTAGGTTAAGGTTATAGGTTTTTATTTTGGTTTAAGTTTAGGTCATAGGTTATAGGTTAAGGTTTTAGGTCATAGGTTTTGGTTTAGGTTAAGGTTGTAGGTTTAGGTTATCGAGGTCGGGTTCGGGATTGGGGTTGGGTTTTGGTTTTCAAGTTTAGGTTATAGGTTAAGGTTTAGGTTATAGGTTTTGGATTAGGTTAAGGTTATAGGTTTTTGTTTTGGTTTAAGTTTAGGTCATAGGTTATAGGTTAAGGTTTTAGGTCATTGGTTTAGGTTTAGGTTTAGGTTATAGGTTTAGGTTTAGGTTTAGGTTTAGTTTTAGGTTTAGGTTTTGGTTATAAGCTATAGGTTTAGGCAATTGAGAATAGGCTAAGGTTTGGGTTTAGGTTATCGGGTTCAGGTTCGGGATCGGGTTTGGGTTTGGGTTTTCAAGTTTAGGTTATCGGTTTTGGCTTAGGTTAAGGTTATAGGTTTTTGTTTTGGTTTAAGTTTAGGTCATAGGTTTTAGGTTAAGGTTTTAGGTCATAGGTTTTAGTTAAGGTTATGGTTATAGGTTTGGGTTTAGGTTTAGGTTTAGGTTTAGGTTTAGGTTTAGGTTATAAGCTATAGGTATAGGGAATTGAGAATTGGTTAAGGTTTGGGTTTAGGTTATCGGGTTCGGGTTCGGGTTCGGGTTTAGGATCGAGTTTGGGTTTGGGTTTTCAAGTTTACGTTATAGGTTAAGGTTTAGGTTATAGGTTTTGGCTTAGGTTAAGGTTATAGGTTTTTATTTTGGTTTAAGTTTAGGTCATAGGTTATTGGTTAAGGTTTTAGGTCATAGGTTTTAGTTTAGGTTAAGGTTATAGGTTTATGTTTAGGTTTGGGTTTAGGTTATAAGCTATAAGTTTAGGGAATTGAGAATAGGCTACGGTTTGGGTTTAGGTTATCGGGTTCGGGTTCGGGATCGGGTTTGGGTTTAGGTTTTCAAGTTTAGGTTATAGGTTTTGGCTTAGGTTAAGGTTATAGGTTTTTATTTTGGTTTAAGTTTAGGTCATAGGTTATAGGTTAAGGTTTTAGGTCATCGATTTTGGTTTAGGTTAAGGTTATAGGTTTAGGTTTAGGTTTAGGTTTAGGTTATAAGCAATAGGTTTAGGGAATTGATAATAGGTTATGGTTTGGGTTTAGGTTATCGGGTTCGGGTTCGGGATCAGGTTTGGGTTTGGGTTTTCAAGCTTAGGTTATAGGTTAAGGTTTAGGGTATAGGTTTTGGATTAGGTTTAGGTTATAGGTTTTTGTTTTAGTTTAAGTTTAGGTCATAGGTTATTGGTTAAGGTTTTAGGTCATCGGTTTTGGTTTTGGTTCAGGTTATAGGTTTTGGTTATAAGCTATAGGTTTAGGCAATTGAGAATAGGCTAAGGTTTGCGTTTAGGTTATCTGGTTCGGGTTCAGGATCGGGTTTGGGTTTGGGTTTTCAAGTTTAGGTTATAGGTTAAGGTTTAGCTTATAGGTTTTGGCTTAGGTTAAGGTTATAGGTTTTTATTTTGGTTTAAGTTTAGGTCATAGGTTTTGGTTTAGGTTATGGTTACTGGTTTGGGTTTAGGTTTAGGTTTAGGTTTAGGTTTAGGTTATAAGATATAGGTTTAGGGAATTGAGAATAGGTTAAGGTTTGGGTTTAGGTTATCGGGTTCGGGTTCGGGTTCGGGTTCATGATTGGGTTTAGGTTTGGGTTTTCAAGTTTACGTTATAGGTTAAGATTTAGGTTATAGGTTTTGGCTTAGGTTAAGGTTATAGGTTTTTATTTTGGTTTAAGTTTAGGTCATAGGTTATAGGTTAAGGTTTTAGATCATAAGTTTTGGTATAGGTTTTGGTTTAGTTCTAGGTTTACGTTTAGGTTATAAGCTATAGGTTTAGGGAATTGAGAATAGGTTAATGTTTGGGTTTAGGTTATCGGGTTCAGGTTCGGGTTTGAGATCGGGCTTGGGTTTGGGTTCTCAAGTTTAAGTTATAGGTTAAGGTTTAGGTTATTGGTTTTGGTTTAGGTTAAGGTTATAGGTTTTTATTTTGGTTTAAGTTTAGGTCATAGGTTATAGGTTAAGGTTTTAGGTCATAGGTTTTCGTTTAGGTTAAGGTTATAGGTTTAGGTTAAGGTTTAGGTTTAGATTTAGGTTATACGCTATAGGTTTAGGGAATTGAGAATTGGCTAAGGTTTGGGTTTAGGTTATCGGGTTCGGGTTCGGGATTGTGTTTGGGTTTGGGTTTTCAAGTTTAGGTTATAGGTTAAGGTTTAGGTTATAGGTTTTGGATTAGGTTAAGGTTATAGGTTTTTATTTTGGTTTAAGTTTAGGTCATAGGTTATTGGTTAAGGTTTTAGGTCATTGGTTTTGGTTTAGGTTTAGGTTATAGGTTTAAGTTTAGGTTTAGTTTTAGGTTTAGGTTTTGGTTAAAAGCTATAGGTTTAGGCAATTGAGAATAGGCTAAGGTTTGGGTTTAGGTTATCGGGTTGGGGTTCGGGATCGGGTTTGGGTTTGGGTTTTCAAGTTTAGGTTATAGGTTAAGGTTTAGGTTATAGGTTTTGACTTAGGTTAAGGTTATATGTTTTTATTTTGGTTTAAGTTTTGGTCATAGGTTTTAGGTTAAGGTTTTAGGTCATAGGTTTTGGTTTAGGTTATGGTTATAGGTTTGGGTTTAGGTTTAGGTTTAGGTTTAGGTTTAGGTTATGTAACACCCCAGATTTTTTCCAACCTGGGATTAGACGTCCTTAGGCAATGGGTCAATCAAAACTCCTTGGTAACCGTTCAGAACCCAATTCCATAGCCAAAGAAATCACTTAGGATTAATTCCTTTAGAAATTAAGCGTAAGTTAGCTAGCGCTATGCTGGAGTAGCTCTGAAATTATCCCTGACCACTTTAAATATGATCTACACGACCCTAAACTTGTAGAATCAATGATGTTATAATACCTTGAAACCTAGGATCAAACTCTAAACCCGTTTGCTCTCTGGAACCTTTTGAAACTTTGTATTGGATCTAGACCGCGCGTCGAA
The DNA here is from genome assembly GCA_037074715.1 of Magnolia kwangsiensis. Classification (NCBI taxonomy): domain Eukaryota; kingdom Viridiplantae; phylum Streptophyta; class Magnoliopsida; order Magnoliales; family Magnoliaceae; genus Magnolia; species Magnolia kwangsiensis. Next base: position 70,654,128 of record CM073574.1, on the reverse strand, counting down.
AGTCTGATATCTACCATCTTAGTCCGTTATGACTGCTTGACTGGACTTGACAATCGTTTCAAAAATTAAGCCCAACCGTCGTTCAAAGGCTATTTCATTGAGCCTGGAGTGAAGAGAGTGAGAAAAGGGTTAGATTTGAAAATTTTAATTCAAATCTGGCACATGACTTGGCGCATTATTATTAAGTGTTTTGACCGTCAGAATTCATCCAAATTACACCCTCGGATCAGGAAAAATTTTTCTTTCATATCATGAGACTTGTAGACCTGATCTAGGTGTGGTGACCGCTGAACTAAAATTGGACCGCCACGTGTGATCTGCGAACTCTTTCGGTCTGAAAACTTGATGTGTGCTAGATCCAGTATGCATGAGCTTAAGTCCGACCGCGTTCGGCCAGGGGACCTCCAGAAATGCTCTTTTGGACCAGAACAGCCTCGATTTGGTTATAACCCAAGTAAACATTGTTCCCAAGCCTAATTTGGGAAGGTTTTAGGCTATAAAAGGGCTTGAAACCCACTCATTTCTCTTCCATCCGAATTTGCTAAAAACCCTAGATTGGTAGAGAGAAAAAGTGAGAGTTTGTGAGAGAAGGTGGGAGAGATTTTCCTGCCACCTGCTGCTGTTGCTGCACGTGCTTAAGCGACATATTCCAATCACTCTGTTGGTGATTTCGACGCTTTTTTAGGTAAGGAAAACTCTATCCACTTGCTGATTTAGCGTTTCATCAATTCAAATAGCAAAGTAGTTGATATAACTTGTGAAATAGGTCGCCTGTTCGCTGTAGACGAAGCATATACGCTCCGTTCGAAACAATACACATCTAAAGCAATAGGTGCGGATTTTAGACGCTTTGATTGACTGATTTCAAAGCTTTCAATGTCATTTAATAGTATATTATCGACGGCAATGCCGTTTGACATGTACAACATGTTGTCCGTTTCCTATTTCGTAAACGTAGGAAAAATATGAGATTTAAGGCATTTTAGTCATTTATATGAATTACTGTATACATCCATATTTTGCTGAAATGGTTGACATAGATTTTTGTCACATTAGGATATTAGGAATGCGTGCATATTTAGTTTGGCGAAGAGATTTGCCCAAATGCGCACTTTGAGTCGACATACACTATGTAGACTTAAGTGTGTAGACTAAGTGTTTGTATAAATGTTTGTATTAGTATGTATTGAGTATGTGGTGTTGTGAAATAGTTTTGAGATTAAATTCTCAAGTAATATGCTGATGTAAATGATTTTCATCATGTTGGCTAAGTTATGGATTTCATTGTATGTATGAAATGCATGTGTTGAATGAATTGCTTAAGTGGTATGTTATAACATGCGATAAGATGCTTATATTGTTGTATTTCATTTTCATTACTCTTATATGATGATGTGGATTCACAAATGTTTGGGGCTATACTTAGTCCAGGCAGTCGGTAACAGAGTAAATTTATGGTTGGTTTCTATTTACCACGAAGGACGCGTTGATGAACGCGAGTCGTGTTTGGAGTTGGCGGCAGTGGTTAGGCCACGCGAAGTATTTTATGCACTTCATGTCGCTCAGCTTGAGATGCGATCGTACTAGTCGAGCCCGTCAAGTAACCCGACTGGCCATTGTATGTTCACCATGTATGAGTCATAACTGCTTGAACCTAGGGTACTGAACTTACCATTGAAAACCCTGTTAACCATGGTACCTTGATCCATAAAGACTCATGAGCTGGGCATGGTGGTATGGGACACCGTGGTCGAGCTGTCGGCCTACGCTGGGGCCACGAACCTCCCCATAGTGACCAGTGAGCACCCTACTCTGAGCAGATTATGGTGGTATGGGACACTATATTCTTGCTGTCGGCCTACACTGATCAGGTGACGAGCCCTTTGTAGTGACCTCGAGTTTATCCTGACACCGCATGGGGGCGACGAGTCCCGATGCAATCTTAAGGATAATTAGGCCTGTATTGATAAGGTGATGGGGGAGCGGTGCAACGAGTGCGAGCAACAGCCCTGACAGCCTTTGCAGCGGCCTACGAATATAACATCGTATGAGATTTCTAGGAGTGACGACCCTAGACAGGATCTATGTTGGGATTGATATAAGCAAAGTACCTTAGTTTCCCAATACTGCTGTATGAATGGACTAATAATAACTTGGTAATCATATCAACATCACATTGCATGTGCCTGGAAAATGTGGAGCACTGTGGGAAGAAAGCATGCCGCTGGCGTAAGATGGTACCGTATGAAGGAGATCGTCGGTGAGGGCATCCATCATGTCATGTCATATTGTATTAACAACAGTATTTAGGAATGTTTGATTAATTGCTTTACTATTATCGCATGATTGATTTGAGAACATGCTAATCTCTGCTCTATTATTCCATTGAGTTGATCACTCACTCCCATGTTATGGGACAGTGTTTCCGGACACCCACCAGACCCTATTGTGATTGCAGATGATGGCGCGGCCTGCAAGGCGGAGCTGGACTTGATGATGATGAGGAGGATCCCTCCTTTATGTGTGTTCTGATTGACGGGATTACAGGGAGGTTGATTAGATGCCTTGACACATGTCATTTTATATTTTTGGCTTAATCCTAATCTTAATCTTGGATTACAGGGAGTATGATATATTGTTTTGGCTTAATCCTAATCTTGTTTATTGCCTATTTACTGACAACATGCATCTAATATTATCTATATTTCATAAATAATATTTTAGAACTCGGGAGTTGGGTTTTTTTACTTGACCCCCGATTTTCGGAATGTTACAGATGGTATCGAAGCATGATTTGGATTAAACCGGGCCTGAGTTATGGTCACGCGATGTATGCTGTCGCTCCTTTGACTTAGGTGGGTGCAAGAAAAGTCTAGAAATACTCGTAGGACTCTAGTTTCGCCAATATGAGAAGTTTACTTGAGTCGATCGTTTCGGTCGAGTCCGTGACGTATCTCTGGTCGCGTGAAGCGACCTAAGTAGCCTCTAGGTTGTTAGTAGTTGGGTTTGAGATGGTCCTAGGAGAATTTCAAACCCTAAAATGCAAATCCTTGGGCTGTGGGGCAACCACAACCCTTATATTCAACCGCTAGGGCTTAAAAATCCTGTTTCACCTAATTCCTTCAAAATTCTTCCTCTCACCGCCCCATTCTTTAATTATTTTTCAGTCCTTTCATGTTAGGCATTAATCCTGATGTGAAAATGATATAAAATCATACTTAGGCAAAATTTTACAATAAATAGTACAAATACATGAAAATTGGCCTTTTTTCCATTCCAAATTTGAAACCTTTTATAAATAATGGGTTAGTTGGATAGATTAGCTCATCTTACCCCAAAATCATATGTTACATGGCATATAAATTCATTCTGGTCTACAGACTGGCCCCAGAACACCCCGAATGGAGTTTTGGGCCTCCTTAGCCCAATCTACAATGATCTGGGGTGGGGCCCATATATATTTAGGGTCCCTAGGACAGGTGGGACCCAACCCATGTGGTCCCACCGGTCAAATCTGGAGATGACCGGCGATGCCATCGCCGATCCGGCGATCGATCGCCGACCGATGGGCCCCACTTGCTGTTAATTTCGGGCGCGTGGTGTTTTTGGGGTAAGGCACCCTTCCCATATAGGGTTCGTCCGTCAAAACCCCCTAAAATATGTACTCCCTTCACAAAAAATCCCCTCCAAGCTTCCGTTTTCAATTTTCTTGCTGCCCTCTCTCAAACCGCAGCTCCAATCCTCTCTCAATCCCATTTCTTGCTAAAAATGATCCCATTCCATCCCTCCATCATGATTTGTAACCACCTCCCTTTCAAATCTCATCCGTTGAAGCTCCCACAACCTCCAATCGAGGCTGAAATCGTGTGGAGCTCCATTCCCCTTTATAGCTCTCTTTTTCATTTGAAAATCCAGCCTTTGGGAGCTTAATACATCCCTCTATAGGGCTAGATTCGTTTCAGTCCATTTGGATAACCATTTTTCCGCATTTCCTCCGCTTTCCATGGCTATTGTTAAGGTTATTTTAGCCTTTTTTCTCCCTTTCCATCGTCCTCTCTCTCATGTCCCTTTTATTTGATCCTCAGACTCGTGAAAACCTGCTTACCCATCCCATTTCTCCACGTTCTTCACTTGTTTGATTACCATTTTAAGAATTTCTGTGTTTTGTTGTTGTTGGGTCTAGTGATGTCATAGGTAGAAATGTGTTTGGGTAATGTTTTGGGCTTAATATAGCCGAATGCGTTCCTGTCATAATCCATGTGGAACTTTATTCCATGTATTGTGACAAATTTTGTTGAATGGAGTGCATGCCGTTTCGTTTGCTGTAAGGTATTGTCCCTAGATTGAGTGTATCTTATGGTTTCCACTGCCATATTGTAAATCCCGGGATTAAGCCTACAAAATTAGTTTTTATCCCACCCCACCCTCCTACCAAGCATGTCACACCCAATCCCGACGTGGGATTAGGAATGCAGTTCCATTTAACGCAACTTAATGCTACTGGCCACATAGGCCCTTGGCGTTTTGGGCCTAATGTTAGCACCCCTAGATTTGAAGGATTTGACGATATAGGAAATCCAATTCCATTTAGATAATCTTGACCCTAAGCGATAGAGAAATTCCCTGTATTAGTAATGGTATGGAACCATTTAGCATATAAACTTAGGCTTTGGATTATAGCTACTGAGTTACAGACTAGGCTACTAGTTACCTTAAGTAGTGTAAAGCCTGTATATGCTAAGGAATTGTAGGTTAGATTTGGTTGAAGTAGAACCTTATTCCTTCGATAGATCCTCTTATTACTTATAGACTTCTGTTGTAACCCATAGGAAAGTGGTTTTAACTTAGAACCATTCACTCTCAGGGAAAATTTATAAATCTCTCAGATTGAACTTAGAATGAACTAACACGCCCCTTAGAATTGCCTTCCCCAAGGGCTTATTGCATTCAGGAACACGGAGTAAAGGAATTGTATATGTAAGCGATGTATTCACATTTTGAGTCGACTTCTTAATCCTATTGGTTACCAATGAATCCAATGCTCTGATCAAGCAGAGGATCGGCATCGACTCGGATTAAGAACTGATACAATGCATTCTCTGTCCTGATTAGACAGAAGGTTAATGTATCCGGCTCAGACCCACTACACAACCTTTCTTCTGTGATGGCCCAACCACCTACAACCAAACGTGATCACATTGTCTTTGGGAAATGGCGAGGACTTATATCCAGTAGAGAATTAGACATCTTGCCACCAACTCATACTTGCCCCTGAACTCAACCACAATAAAGATTAGGCTCATCTCTATCACCATAGATACCAATGCCATAGAACGCATCATTAGCAAAGGAAAACCACTGTAATGAGAGGTTGTTTCCCAATTCATGTCAAGGATAGCCCCTAAGTTACACCTCGTTCCGATATACGGAGCGATGCATAGATTCTTGAACTTTAAGTAGAACCGAGTTTTAAGGGGGGTAGAACGTATTGAGTCCAATCCAGTTAGGTCAGCCAATGCAACCGTTCGATCAGAGTGGTGCAGCGGAAGCGTGGTTAGCCTCTTCCCCACTGGCCCAGGATCGAAACATTTGATTTAGGTTATACGTACGGTTAGGTCATTAAATAGGATTGACCCTTCCTTATAATGTCAATACTGAAGTCTTGCTAGATACTCCTTACCATTTGCCAATTTCGGGGACGAAATTGTGTTTTAAGGGGGGTAGATTCTAACACCCCGGATTTTTGCCAACCTGGGATTAGATGTCCTTATGCAATGGGTCAACCAAAACACCTTGGTAACCGCTCAGAACCCAATTCCATAGCCAAAGAAATCACTTAGGATTAATTCCTTTAGAAATTAAGCGTAAGTTAGCTTGCGCTACACTGGAGTAGCTCTGAAATTTTCCCTGACCGCTTTAAATACGATCTACAAGACCCAAAACTTGTAGAATCAATGGAGCTATAATACCCTGAAACCTAGGATCAAACTCTAAACCCGTTTGCTCTCTGGAACCTTTTGAAACTTTGTATTGGATCTAGACCGCGCGTCGAAAGTCCGATATCTACCATCTTAGACCGTTATGACCGCTTGGCTGGACTTGACAATCGTTTCGAAAATCAAGCCCAACCGACGTTCAGAGGCTAATTCATTGAGCCTGGATTCAAGAGAGTGAGAAAAGGGTTAGATTTGAAAATTTTAATTCAAATCTAGCACGTGACTTGGCGCGTTATTATTAAGCGTTCTGACCGTCAGAATTCATCCAAATTACACCCTCAGATCAGGAAAAATTTCTCTTTCATATCATGAGACTTGTAGACCTGATCTAGGTGTGGTGACCGCTGAACTGAAATTGGACCGCCACGTGCGATCTGCGAACTCTTTCGGTCTGAAAACTTGATGTGTGCTAGATCCAGTATGTATGAGCTTAAGTCTGACCGCGTTCGGCCAGGGGACCTCCAGAAATACTCTTTTGAACCAGAACAGTCCCGATTTGGTTATAATCCAAGTAAACATTGTTCCCAAGCCTAATTTGGGAAGATTTTAGGCTATAAAAGGGCTTGAAACCCTCTCATTTCTCTCCCATCCGAATTTGCTAAAAACCCTAGATTGAGAGAGAGAAAAAGTGAGAGTTTGTGAGAGAAGGTGGGAGAGATTTTCCTGCCACCTGCTGCTGCTGCTGCACGTGCTTAAGCGACGTATTCTAATCATTCTGTTGGTGATTCCGATGCTTTTCTAGGTAAGGAAAATCCTGTCCACTTGCTGATTTAACATTTCGTCAATTCAAATAGCAAAGTAGTTGATATAACTTGTGAAATAGGTCGCCTGTTCGCCGTAGACGAAGCATATACGCTCCGTTCGAAACGATACACATCTAAAGCAATAGGTGCGGATTTTAGATGCTTTGATTGACTGATTTCAAAGCTTTCAATATCGTTTAATAGTAGATTATCGATGGCAACGCCGTTTGACAGGTACAACATGTTGTCCGTTTCCTGTTTCGTAAACATAGGAAAAATATGAGATTTAGGGCATTTTAGTCATTTGTATGAATTACTGTATACATCCAAATTTTGTTGAAATGGTTGACATGGCTTTTTGTCACATTAGGATATTAGGAATGCGTGCATAATCAGTTTGGCGAAGAGATTCGCCCAAATGCGCACTTTGAGTCGACATACACTATGTAGACTTAAGTGTGTAGACTAAGTGTTTGTATAAATGTTTGTATTAGTATGTATTGAGTATGTGGTGTTGTGAAATAGTTTTGAGATTAAATTCTCAACTAATATGCTGATGTAAATGATTTTCATCATGTTGGCTAAGTTATGGATTTCATTGTATGTATGAAATGCATGTGTTGAATGAATTGCTTAAGTGGTATGTTATAACATGCGATAACATGCTTATATTGTTGTATTTTATTTCCATTACTCTTATGTGATTGATGATGTGGATTCAGAAATGTTTGGGGCTATACTTAGTCCAGGCAGTCGGTAACAGAGTAAATTTGTGGTTGGTTTCTATTTACCACGAAGGACGCGTTGATGAACGCGAGTCGTGTTTGGAGTTGGCGGCAGTGGTTAGGCCACACGAAGTATTTTATGCACTTCATGTCGCTCAGCTTGAGATGCGATCATACTAGTCGAGCCCATCAAGTAACCCGATTGGCCATTGTATGTTCACCATGTATGAGTCATAACTGCTTTAACCTAGGGTACTGAACTTACCATTAGAAACCCTGTTAACCATGGTACATTGATCCATAAAGACTCATGAGCCAGGCATGGTGGTATGGGACACCGTGGTCGAGCAGTCAGCCTACGCTGGGGCCACAAACCTCCCCGTAGTGACCAATGAGCACCCTACTCTGAGCAGATTATGGTGGTATGGGACACTATATTCTTACTGTCGGCCTACACTGATCAGGTGACGAGCCCTTTGTAGTGACCTCGAGTTTATCCTAACACCGCATGGGGGCGACGAGTCCTGATGCAGTCTTAAGGATAATTAGGCCTGTATTGATAAGGTGATGGGGGAGCGGTGCAACGAGTGTGAGCAACAGCCCTGACAGCCCTTGCAGCGACCTACAAATATAACATCGTATGAGATTTCTAGGAGTGATGACCCTAGACAGGATCTATGTTGGGATTGATATAAGCAAAGTACCTTAGTTTCCCAATACTGCTGTATGAATGGACTAATAATAACTTGGTAATCATATCAACATCACATTGCATGTGCATGGAAGATGTGGAGCACTATGAGAAGAAAGCATGCCGAGGGCGTAAGATGGTGTCGTATGAGGGAGATCGTCGGTGAAGGCATCCATCATGTCATGTCATATTTTATTAACAATAGTATTTATGAATGTTTGATTAATTGCTTTACTATTATCGCATGATTGATTTGAGAACATGCTAATCTCTGCTTTATTATTCCACTGAGTTGATCACTCACTCTCACGTTACGGGACAGTGTTTCCGGATACCCACCAGACCCTATTGTGATTGCAGATGATGGCGCGGCCTGTGAGGTGGAGCTGGACTTGATGATGATGAGGAGGATCCCTCCTTTATGCGTGTTCTGATTGACTGGATTACAGGGAGGTTGATTAGATGCCTTGACACTTGTCATTTTATATTTTTAGAGCACTCATGTATATTTTTTTTGTTTACTTTTGGAGTATACATGTATGTATATAACCTGGTAACATGTTCACACTCTGGAGACATACAACAGTTTATATATGTTATACATACTATCACAGTCTTCTGCTTGTTAATTTAACTATCTCTGGAGTATGATATGTTGTTTTGGCTTAATCCCAATCTTGTTTAATGCCAGTTTACTGACAACATGCATCTAATATTATCTATGTTGCATAAATAACATTTTGAAACTCGGGAGTTGGATTTTTTTACTCGACCCCCGATTTTCGGGATGTTACAGGTTATAAGCTATAGCTTTAGGGAATTGAGAATAGGTTAAGGTTTGGGTTTAGTTTATCGGCTTCGAGTTCGGGTTCAGGATCGGGTTTGGGTTTGATTTTTCAAGTTTACGTTATAGGTTAAGGTTTAGGTTATAGGTTTTGGCTTAGGTTAAGGTTATAGGTTTTTATTTTGGTTTAAGTTTAGGTCATAGGTTATTGGTTAAGGTTTTAGGTCATAGGTTTTGGTTTCGGTTAAGGTTATAGGTTTAAGTTTAGGTTTGGGTTTAGGTTATAAGCTATAGGTTTAGGGAATTGAGAATAGGCTACGGTTTGGGTTTAGGTTATCGGGTTCGGGTTCGGGATCGGGTTTGGGTTTTGGTTTTCAAGTTTAGGTTTGTCACGCACCAAACTCGGAAACCGGGCTCACAAAATTCCCGATCGCCGAATCCGGCGCCGACAGCCTCCGTAGAACCCCATTCTCGGCTCCTAGCTCCCATTAGCCAGGTTCCGATCCTGGGATGCTACGAGGAGGATTTTTAACATCAGTCTGATACGTAATAAGCATAACCAAAGGCATAACCCACAAACAACAACCAAGCACTCCATTACATTTCCACTATGATAAAAAAATTTTACAAGTACAATGAGCATAAAGGGAAATACAATGGTAAATAACAGAAAACTCCAAAATGATCAGCAACGCGCTCCTGCCTCAACGCTGCTGCAGTCCAACGTCACCTGCACGCAACGGTCGTGCATAAGCTTACAGAAAGCTTAGAGGGTGGTGAAAGTGTGTGCACAAGGTAGTAATATGAATGCAATGTCAGAGTAATGCGGAATATGCAGATGGAACCAAAACGTCATGAGCCGTACCAAGGCTATGCAATGCAAGACATGAATGGTATCGGCCATCCCAAGGCCATGCAATATACAATGCAACTCAAGCATACAGATCCTCATCAATGTCCACATATCAGTACAGCTCAAAGTATGGAATATCACCGGGGTCTAGTACACTCTAAACCAGATTGCCGCCACATCGCGCGCAATAAGGTAAGTGGAAGAGACCTCACTATCCGTCTGCCAATATCGGGCGCGACTTGTCGATAGCGGACCCATTCCTCGAGCTGGTCAGACTCAGCCTAGCATTGCCCCCTACACTCGGGCGGGTAAGGCCATACCCCCTTCCAACCGACCACGACACAGTGGAGAGCGTAACCGTCTGGTAATCGGCACTCAACGCTCATCTACCCACTCGGTCTAGACGTTGGAGCAACCTCTTGGTACCATAAGGGTTTAGGGACTTTCACCCAGGGATATCTATAGTACCCCATGTAAAACAAGATTTCCGGTATCCAATCCTGCCAACCACGATGCGTCTGTGGAGGCTACGGCCCTGATGTCGCTAGGGCGTACAATAACCATGTCACACAAATGCGGAATGCATGAATCACGCTATCCAGTCATGCAACCAATCCTGCGCATACCGTGCGCTCATGTAGGGCAACACCGCCTAACCGGGAGCCCATAAACAACCTGCCCGAAGGCAAATGCTATGATCAGTCATTACTCATATCAAGCATACATATGATGCGTATGATCATGGGCCATGAAACTATACTAAACATGTTATAATAAAAGGAATTATCTTACGATACAGATGGACCTGGACGGCCTATACACAATAAGTACGGCCCAATAATGGGCCCTAAGGAGAGTCGTAATGTGGACATTCAACCAACATTACACTCGCAATGTGGACGTCAAACCAACATTTCTCCCAAGGCACGATCGTTGTGAACATCGTACTTAGTCTATAATGGATTTACACATTGCAATGGACCGTAGGTTGTCCCCATTGGATCTTACATATATATCAAATGGGCCATATCCTATGGGCTTTTATTCATCAGATGGGCCACATAAATGGGCCACACCAATGGGTCTCATGTGCGTTGCAATGGGTCAAAACCCGTGGGCCTTATATTGCATCAATTAGACCTAGTCACATGAGTCTAATATGTACCAAATGGGCCACACCAATTAGGCCCTCAAACGTACATCCAATGGGCCTAGTCCCAAGGACTTGCAACACATCAAATGGGCCTAGATCTAGGCCTAAAATGCATCAAATGGGCCTAGCCCATAGCCCTTTTTGAAATTCAATGGGTCCCGACTCATGGGCCTTACAAAACATTTATTTCCATCCAAGCTAATCATAGGGACACATGGTCTAGGGCCCACTACAATTTTTATAATATAAAATATACATTTAAACTACATAATATACATAAAGATATAATGGTGGGTCCCACAGAAAATAATATGGGTAGCTGGTAGTGGGCCCCATCATCAAGACAGGTGGACGGCGTCTGTAAAACACCTGCAACAGGGTGAGTCTCACCGTCCACGGGCCGTGGACGGTGCAAATGAATCACATGCATCACCGTGGGTCCCACAAATGTGGCCCACCTTAATGTTTATTTGAAATCCAACCCGTTCATAAGGTCGCTCAGACCTGTATGAAGGGTCAGTAAAAATTGCAGCTTGATCCAACCCTTCTGTGGACCCCAAAGAGGTTCCTAATGGTAGGCATTCAGGTCCACTGTTTTCTATGGTGTGGGCTGCCAGAGCCTTGGATCGTCCTGAAATTCGAAGGGGGCCCACCTGAGATGGGGACCCACCCAATGGACGGCTTGGATATCATACAAACATCAAGGTGGGGCCCACGGCTGGAGCTGTGGGTCCCTGCTGCACGCCCGCTCGCCCGGGCGCTGCACGCTGCCGCGTGCAGCGTGCAGCGGCTGTCAGTGGCAACGTACCACCCTCTCTCCCTTTCTTCAAAATTTCGTTTTTCTGCCAAACGTCATGTGTGGGGCCCGCTTCTTGAAAATCCATCCATCGGTGAATACAATAAAGCCGTCACTCCCAGAGGGAAGAGTGAGGACAGGAGCGGACGTCAGACGGTCCTTCAACTCCGTAAATGCTCGCTCGCAGGCGTCACTCCAAATAAACTCTGCGCCCTTCCGAGTCAACCTGGTCAGCGGGGCTGCAATACGAGAGAAACCCTCAATGAAACGCCGGTAGTAGCCCGCCAAACCAAGGAAACTACGGATCTCTGTCGCAGTAGTGGGCTGGCCCCACTGACGCACTGCCTCGACCTTCGAGGGGTCCACTGCGACGCCCTCCCTCGTCACCACGTGACCGAGGAACTTCACCTCCTCCTGCCAGAACTCGCACTTCTCCAGCTTCGCATACAGCTGGTGTGCACGGAGGGTCTGTAAAGTGATCTCCAAGTGCTGCTCATGCTCCTCACGGGTCCTCGAGTAGATCAGAATGTCGTCGATGAAGACTACAACAAACTGATCTAGATATGGGCGGAAAACCTCATTCATCAGCTGCATGAAGACCGCGGGTGCATTGGTCAGTCCGAAGGACATGACCTGAAACTCAAAATGACCGTAACGCGTCCTGAATGCTGTCTTCGGAATGTCCTCATCTCGGACCCGAATCTGATGATAACCGGAACGCAGGTCAATCTTCGAAAAGAACTGTGCACCCTGCAGCTGGTCAAACAAATCATCAATCCTAGGGAGCGGGTACTTGTTCTTGATCGTGACTTTGTTGAGCTCGCGATAGTCAACGCAGAGCCTCAACGAACCATCCTTCTTCTTCACGAAGAGTACCGGTGCTCCCCATGGAGAACTGCTCGGACGGATAAAGCCCAGCTCACGCAACTCGTCCAACTGCTTCTGCAGTTCCCGTAACTCCAACGGTGCCATACGATACGGGGCCTTCGAAATAGGCGCGGTACAGGGCACGAGATCGATCTGAAACTCGGTGAGTCGACGAGGCGGTAATCCCGGAATCTCCTGGAACACATCGGGAAAATCGCAAACTATCGGTAAATGGTCGATGCAAACGGCAACAGGCTCCTCTATGGCGCAAGACATCAAGCAAGACAACTGCTCTCCTCTGGCCTCTGCAACGAACTGGAACTGTGGCACGCCGGGTATACAAAACGTGACGGTCCTCGCGGCGCAGTCCAAAATGGCATAATACTCAGCGAGCCAATCCATGCCCAAGATAACGTCGAACTCGGACATCGGCAAAACAAACAAATCAGCAGGCAGGAAGGTATCCCCAACTAGAACGGGGCATGACGAGCAAAATCGTCCTAACGCTGCAGTCCTCCCCAAGGGAGTAGATACTGACAGGCTCTCACCAGCAGACTCCAACGGTAAGCCAGCCGATCGACAAAAGCTCTCGGCCACAAAGGAATGCGATGCACCAGAATCAAACAATACACGTGCAATGCATGCAGAAACTGGCAGTATACCCTCAACGACTCCCCCAGATGACTGCGGATCCTGCTGAGCCGCATAAAACCTAGCCTGAGCTGGCTGGGGAGGTGCCTGTCCCCTCTGAACGTGCTGCTGCTGCTGCTGAGGTCGCTGAGGTGGTCGAAACTGCTGCCTCTGCTGCTGTGGCCTCTGAGGCTGGTGCTGATGCTGGTGCTGCTGCTGAGGTGGCCTCGGTGGTAGAGGCTGCTGTCGCTGCTGCTGTCGCTGCTGCTGTGGGGGTCTCTGCTGCTGCGGTGGAGGTCTCTGCTGCTGTGGACCTCTCTGCTGCTGCTGGGGACTGGGACACTCCCATGAACGGTGTCCCGTCGCACCGCACCTGAAGCAAGTGCCGGTGAACTGTCTCTGAGGTGGTGGTGGAGGTGCTGATGGTGCTGATGGTGTACGGAAAGCTGGGCGACCAGTGCGCCTCTGCTGCTGTGGTCGACCCTGCTGCGAATGACTGGAAGAAGCCTGCCTCTTCCGGTCTCCCCTCTGACCACGATCAGACTGAGAACCGGCCCACTCAGTCTCGTATATCTGAGCCTTCCGCACCACTGCCTGGAAGGTAGGAAGCTCATGCCCAATGACATGACCTCGAAGGCCGTAACGTAAGCCGTGCTCGAAACGGCGGGCCTTCCGCCCCTCATCATCAACCATATATGGTGCGAATCTCGACAGTGCCATGAAACGGGCCGCGTACTGTGCCACGGTCATGTCTCCCTGCACCAGAGTCTCGAACTCTAAGGCTCGCTGACGACGGATGTGGTCAGGGAAGTACTGCTCCTCGAATCGCTCCACAAAGTCCTCCCATGTCCAGACATAATCAGGTCCAGCGACACGGGCGACAGAGGTCCACCAATGCTCGGCCTCACCGTGGAAGAGAAATACTGCTAACCGGACGCGCTGCTCGGTCGTGCACAACATGGTATCGAATATCTTCTCCACATCGGAGCGCCATCTCTCGGCTGCAGTCGGATCCGGCTCACCCTGGAAACGAGGGGGATCATGCCGTCGAAACTCACGAAGTACAGCGCTCGCGCGCTCCTGCTCTGCCTGAGCTGGTGAAACAGCTGGGCGTCTGCCCTGTCCCTGTAGTGCAGCTGTCACAGCCTGCAACATCTGCTGTAACTGAGAGGCACTCACAGTCACAGTCGGCTCCTCATCAGTCTCAGGTGGAGGAATGCCATCCTCATGGGAAGAAGCAGGAATCTCTGAGGGTGGAATGGGAGACGCAGGTGGTAGAGCTGGAGTCTCCGATGGTGAGGTAGAATCCTCAGGTGGTGGTGCGGGAGTCGATCGAGTAACAGGCGCCATACCCTACAGGAAAGAGCGAAAGCGCCTATCATCTTCCAAAACTCCCGAATGTACGCATGTTAATGGTTTGATTCGGAAGGTCGTGAAGCTATCCGAACTTCAGAACTTAGCCATTCTTCACTCATAGCAAACATGTAATGTTGTTCTCGGTTATTCCCAAGTTATGCTCTGATACCAACTTCTGTCACGCCCCAAACTCGGAAACCGGGCTCACAAAATTTTCGATCGCCGAATCCGGCGCCGACAGCCTCCGTAGAACCCCATTCTCGGCTCCTAGCTCCCATTAGCCAGGTTCCGATCCTGGGATGCTACGAGGAGGATTTTTAACATCAGTCTGATACGTAATAAGCATAACCAAAGGCATAACCCACAAACAACAACCAAGCACTCCATTACATTTCCACTATGATAAAAAAATTTTACAAGTACAATGAGCATAAAGGGAAATACAATGGTAAATAACAGAAAACTCCAAAATGATCAGCAACGCGCTCCTGCCTCAACGCTGCTGCAGTCCAACGTCACCTGCACGCAACGGTCGTGCATAAGCTTACAGAAAGCTTAGAGGGTGGTGAAAGTGTGTGCACAAGGTAGTAATATGAATGCAATGTCAGAGTAATGCGGAATATGCAGATGGAACCAAAACGTCATGAGCCGTACCAAGGCTATGCAATGCAAGACATGAATGGTATCGGCCATCCCAAGGCCATGCAATATACAATGCAACTCAAGCATACAGATCCTCATCAATGTCCACATATCAGTACAGCTCAAAGTATGGAATATCACCGGGGTCTAGTACACTCTAAACCAGATTGCCGCCACATCGCGCGCAATAAGGTAAGTGGAAGAGACCTCACTATCCGTCTGCCAATATCGGGCGCGACTCGTCGATAGCGGACCCATTCCTCGAGCTGGTCAGACTCAGCCTAGCATTGCCCCCTACACTCGGGCGGGTAAGGCCATACCCCCTTCCAACCGACCACGACACAGTGGAGAGCGTAACCGTCTGGTAATCGGCACTCAACGCTCATCTACCCACTCGGTCTAGACGTTGGAGCAACCTCTTGGTACCATAAGGGTTTAGGGACTTTCACCCAGGGATATCTATAGTACCCCATGTAAAACAAGATTTCCGGTATCCAATCCTGCCAACCACGATGCGTCTGTGGAGGCTACGGCCCTGATGTCGCTAGGGCGTACAATAACCATGTCACACAAATGCGGAATGCATGAATCACGCTATCCAGTCATGCAACCAATCCTGCGCATACCGTGCGCTCATGTAGGGCAACACCGCCTAACCGGGAGCCCATAAACAACCTGCCCGAAGGCAAATGCTATGATCAGTCATTACTCATATCAAGCATACATATGATGCGTATGATCATGGGCCATGAAACTATACTAAACATGTTATAATAAAAGGAATTATCTTACGATGCAGATGGACCTGGACGGCCTATACACAATAAGTACGGCCCAATAATGGGCCCTAAGGAGAGTCGTAATGTGGACATTCAACCAACATTACACTCGCAATGTGGACGTCAAACCAACATTTCTCCCAAGGCACGATCGTTGTGAACATCGTACTTAGTCTATAATGGATTTACACATTGCAATGGACCGTAGGTTGTCCCCATTGGATCTTACATATATATCAAATGGGCCATATCCTATGGGCTTTTATTCATCAGATGGGCCACATAAATGGGCCACACCAATGGGTCTCATGTGCGTTGCAATGGGTCAAAACCCGTGGGCCTTATATTGCATCAATTAGACCTAGTCACATGAGTCTAATATGTACCAAATGGGCCACACCAATTAGGCCCTCAAACGTACATCCAATGGGCCTAGTCCCAAGGACTTGCAACACATCAAATGGGCCTAGATCTAGGCCTAAAATGCATCAAATGGGCCTAGCCCATAGCCCTTTTTGAAATTCAATGGGTCCCGACTCATGGGCCTTACAAAACATTTATTTCCATCCAAGCTAATCATAGGGACACATGGTCTAGGGCCCACTACAATTTTTATAATATAAAATATACATTTAAACTACATAATATACATAAAGATATAATGGTGGGTCCCACAGAAAATAATATGGGTAGCTGGTAGTGGGCCCCATCATCAAGACAGGTGGACGGCGTCTGTAAAACACCTGCAACAGGGTGAGTCTCACCGTCCACGGGCCGTGGACGGTGCAAATGAATCACATGCATCACCGTGGGTCCCACAAATGTGGCCCACCTTAATGTTTATTTGAAATCCAACCCGTTCATAAGGTCGCTCAGACCTGTATGAAGGGTCAGTAAAAATTGCAGCTTGATCCAACCCTTCTGTGGACCCCAAAGAGGTTCTTAATGGTAGGCATTCAGGTCCACTGTTTTCTATGGTGTGGGCTGCCAGAGCCTTGGATCGTCCTGAAATTCGAAGGGGGCCCACCTGAGATGGGGACCCACCCAATGGACGGCTTGGATATCATACAAACATCAAGGTGGGGCCCACGGCTGGAGCCGTGGGTCCCTGCTGCACGCCCGCTCGCCCGGGCGCTGCACGCTGCCGCGTGCAGCGTGCAGCGGCTGTCAGTGGCAACGTACCACCCTCTCTCCCTTTCTTCAAAATTTCGTTTTTCTGCCAAACGTCATGTGTGGGGCCCGCTTCTTGAAAATCCATCCCATCCTTAGTGTTCTACAGCTCGCAACAGACAGAAAGAGTCCGGAGTTCGAATTTTTTTGAGGCCTAGACACACCAGAAAAATTTTTAATGGAAACCGTCCATGTTTCCCATGCTGTGGCCCACAAGATACTCGGATCAGTCCCACTCTTTGTCTTGACGGTTGAATCGAAGTGAGTAAGGGAATGGGCGGCTCGGATCAACCATATACATCAGGGTGGGGCCTATACAAGTGGGCCACCAAAAAGGTCCCTTTTTCCTTTCTTTTTCTTCTTTAACTCACTTTCTTAGAAACGTCCAGCGTCTAGGACGCTGGACGGCTGGCTTTTAAAAAAATAAATAAATAAAAACACTTGTGGTGGGCCTGATGAAGTGGGCCACCACATGATGGGCAGCATGGAAATAACATCTAAGGTGGGCCCCACTTGAATAAAATATATACATCAAGATGGGATCCATTCAAGTGGGCCACACCATCCTTTTTGCAATAAATAAAATAAAATAAAATAAAATAGAGAGAGAGACATGGAGAGTGGGACACGGCTTGTGATGGAGGGTCCCCGTCCTTATGGGCCCTCCCTTGCAATGAAACATACAATAAATGGATCCCTTGCACATGGGACCATTAGAAATGTAAATCAACGGTGGAGATCCATTCTCCACCGATATGGACGGTCTAGATGACCCTTCTAAATGAAAGTAAACATCATGATGGGGTCCATGGAGAATGGCCCCATCATGGACGATCATGATGACCCAAGTGGTCCATCGGCCACATTTTAGGATCCCAAGTGAGATCCACACCATTGATCGGTGGGCCTCACTTGGTCCACCATAAAATCAAGAAAATCTACCCTATAGAAGCACCCACCGTCCGATCTTCTCGCTCCTAGGGGTTCCTTGGCACCTTGGCTTCAACTTCAACGGTTAGGATGAAGAATGGAGGGTTGAAATGGGAGATTTTGGGGTAGGAAGGTGGGCCACTTGAAGTTTAGAGGGGCTTGGAAAATTTCATACGTATGGAACCCTTGCAAATTTTTGTTGCTTGAATTTTTTTGGAATGAGGGAGAGTAAGAGAGAGAGTGATGTAAAGGGAGAGAGAGAGAGTGATGGATGGATGGGTGAGTGATGGTTGTGTAAGAAAGGTATGGGTTAGGAAGACTTTTGTGGCTTTTTGTGTAAGAAAGGTATGGGTTGAGAAGACTTTGGTGGTTGCTTGGGAAAAGGGATGGAAGTGATGTGTACTTGACCTTTGATGGGTTGATGGGTGATTGATTGATGGGATTGATGTGATTGATGTGACACATCGTTGAGATTCCCTTGGTTTTCGCAACGCGCGGCGTTTTCTCGCACCGAACGTTGGCTCATATCTCTTGATCAGGGTATCGCCTTGGCGCGCGAGTCGCGGTATCGGAACCGCGGCGACGGTGCGGTCGCTATGGTATTGGTCTCGGGTTGAGTCGACTCGGGTTGTCGGTACATGAATCCAGGTCGCGCGTCGATATTGTTTAAGGGTCGAAAGTTGCCGGAATTCGACCGGTACGACCGCGGAAGTGTACGAAAAGGTACGGACCAAGATACGGGTCTTACAAGGTTATAGGTTTTGGCTTAGGTTAAGGTTATAGGTTTTTTTTTTGGTTTAAGTTTAGGTCATAGTTTATAGGTTAAGGTTTTAGGTCATAGGTTATTGGTTAAGGTTTTAGGTCATAGGTTTTGGTTTAGGTTCAGGTTATAGGTTTAGGTTTAGGTTTAGTTATAGGTTTAGGTTTTGGTTATAAGCTATAGGTTTAGGCGATTGAGAATAGGCTAAGGTTTGCGTTTAGGTTATCAGGTTCGGGTTCGGGATCGGGTTTGGGTTTAGGTTTTCAAGTTTAGGTTATAGGTTAAGGTTTAGGTTATAGGTTTTGGCTTAGGTTAAGGTTATAGGTTTTTGTTTTGGTTTAAGTTTAGGTCATAGGTTTTGGTTTAGGTTATGGTTATAGGTTTGGGTTTAGGTTTAGGTTTAGGTTTTGGTTTAGGTTATAAGCTATAGGCTTAGGGAATTGAGAATAGGTTAAGGTTTGGGTTTAGGTTATTGGGTTCGGGTTTGGATTCAGGATTGGGTTTGGGTTTGGGTTTTCAAGTTTACGTTATAGGTTAAGGTTTAGGTTATAGGTTTTGGCTTAGGTTAAGGTTATAGGTTTCTATTTTGGTTTAAGTTTAGGTCATAGGTTATAGGTTAAGGTTTTAGATCATAGGTTTTGGTATAGGTTTAGGTTTAGGTTTAAGTTTACGTTTAGGTTATAAGCTATAGGTTTAGGGAATTGAGAATAGGTTAATGTTTGGGTTTAGGTTATCGGGTTCGGGTTCGGGTTTAAGATCGGGTTTGGGTTTGGGTTCTCAAGTTTAAGTTATAGGTTAAGGTTTAGGTTATTGGTTTGGGTTTAGGTTATGGTTATAGGTTTTTGTTTTGGTTTAAGTTTAGGTCATAGGTTATAGGTGAAGGTTTTAGGTCATAGGTTTTGGTTTAGGTTAAGGTTATAGGTTTAGGTTAAGGTTTAGGTTTAGGTTTAGGTTATACGCTATAGGTTTAGGGAATTGAGAATTGGCTAAGGTTTCGGTTTAGGTTATCGGGTTCGGGTTCGGGATTGGGTTTAGGTTTGGGTTTTCAAGTTTAGGTTATAGGTTAAGGTTTAGGTTATAGGTTTTGGATTAGGTTAAGGTTATAGGTTTTTATTTTGGTTTAAGTTTAGGTCATAGGTTATAGGTTAAGGTTTTAGGTCATTGGTTTTGGTTTAGGTTTAGGTTATAGGTTTAGGTTTAGGTTTTGTTTTAGGTTTAGGTTTTGGTTATAAGCTATAGGTTTAGGCAAGTAAGAATATGCTAAGGTTTGGGTTTAGGTTATCGGATTCGGGTTCGGGATCGGGTTTGGATTTTGGTTTTCAAGTTTAGGTTATAGGTTAAGGTTTAGGTTATAGGTTTTGTCTTAGGTTATGGTTATAGGTTTTTGTTTTGGTTTAAGTTTTAGTCATAGGTTTTATGTCATAGGTTTTGGTTTAGGTTATGGTTATAGGTTTGGGTTTAGGTTTAGGTTTAGGTTTAGGTTTAGGTTATAAGCTATAGGTTTACCGAATTGACAATAGGTTAAGGGTTGGGTTTAGGTTATCGGGTTCGGGTTCGGGTTCAGGATCGGGTTTGGGTTTGGGTTTTCAAGTTTACGTTATAGGTTAAGTTTTAGGTTATAGGTTTTGGCTTAGGTTAAGGTTATAGGTTTTTATTTTGGTTTAAGTTTAGGTCATAGGTTATTGGTTAAGGTTTTAGGTCAAACGTTTTGGTTTAGGTTAAGGTTAAAGGTTTAAGTTTGAGTTTTGGTTTAGGTTATAAGCTATAGGTTTAGGGAATTAAGAATAGGCTACGGTTTGGGTTTAGGTTTTCGGGTTCGGGTTCGGGTTCGGGTTCAGGTTCGGGTTTTCAAGTTTAGGTTATAAGTTTTGGCTTAGGTTAAGGTTATAGGTTTTTGTTTTGGTTTAAGTTTAGATCATATGTTATAGGTTAAGGTTTTAGGTCATCGGTTTTGGTGTAGGTTAAGGTTATAGGTTTAGGTTTAGGTTTAGGTTTACGTTAGAAGCAATAGGTTTACGGAATTGATAAAAGTTTAAGGTTTGGGTTTAGTTTTTCGGGTTCGGGTTCGGGATCGGGTTTGGGTTTGGGTTTTTAAGTTTAGGTTATAGGTTAAGGTTTAGGTTATAGGCTTTGGATTAGGTTAAGGTTATAGGTTTTTGTTTTGGTTTAAGTTTTGGTCATAGGTTAGGTTATAGGTTAAGGTTTTAGGTCATTGGTTTTGGTTTTGGTTTAGGTTATAGGTTTAGGTTTAGGTTTAGTTTTAGGTTTAGGTTTTGTTTATAGGCTATAGGTTTAGGCAATTGAGAATAGGCAAAGGTTTGGGTTTAGGTTATCAGGTTCGGGTTCGGGATTGGGTTTCGGTTTGGGTTTTCAAGTTTAGGTTATATGTTAAGGTTTATGTTATAGGTTTTTGCTTAGGTTAAGGTTATAGGTTTTTGTTTTGGTTTAAGTTTTGGTCATAGGTTTTAGGTTAAGGTTTTAGGTCATAGGTTTTGGTTTAGGTTATTGTTATAGGTTTGGGTTTAGGTTTAGGTTTAGGTTTTGGTTTTGGTTATAAGCTATAGGTTTAGGGAATTGAGAATAGGTTAAGGTTTGGGTTTAGGTTATCGGGTTTGGGTTCGGGTTCAGGATCGGGTTTGGGTTTGGGTTTGGGTTTTCAAGTTTACGTTATAGGGTAAGGTTTAGGTTATAGGTTTTGGCTTAGGTTAAGGTTAGAGCTTTTTTTTTTGGTTTAAGTTTAGGTCATGGGTTATTGGTTAAGATTTTAGGTCATAGGTTTTGGTTTAGTTAAAGGTTATCGGTTTAAGTTTATGTTTGG
Organism: Magnolia kwangsiensis; assembly: GCA_037074715.1. Taxonomy (NCBI): domain Eukaryota; kingdom Viridiplantae; phylum Streptophyta; class Magnoliopsida; order Magnoliales; family Magnoliaceae; genus Magnolia; species Magnolia kwangsiensis. Next base: position 70,632,435 of record CM073574.1, on the reverse strand, counting down.
GTTTAGGTTCGAAGCTATAGGTTTAGGGAATTGAGAATAGGTTACAGTTTGGATTTAGGTTATTGGGTTCGGGTTCGGGATCGGGTTTGGTTTTGGGTTTTAAAGTTTAGGTTATAGGTTTTGGCTTAGGTTAAGGTTATAGGTTTTTGTTTTGGTTTAACTTTAGGTCATAGGTTGTAGGTTAAGGTTTTAGGTCATCGATTTTGGTTTAGGTTAAGGTTATAGGTTTAGGTTTAGGTTTAGGTTTAGGTTTAGGTTTAGGTTATAAGCACTAGGTTTAGGGAATTGATAATAGGTTAAGATTTGGGTTAAGGTTATCAGGTTCGGGTTCGGGATCGGGTGTTGGTTTGGGTTTTCAAGTTTAGGTTATAGGTTAAGGTTTAGGGTATAGGTTTTGGATTAGGTTAAGGTTATAGGTTTTTGTTTTGGTTTAAGTTTAGGTCATAGGTTATTGGTTAAGGTTTTAGGTCATAGGTTTTAGTTTAGGTTCAGGTTATAGGTTTAGGTTTTGGTTTAGTTTTAGGTTTTAGTTTTGGTTATAAGCTATAGGTTTAGGCAATTGAGAATAGGCTAAGGTTTGCGTTTAGGTTAACGAGTTCGGGTTAAGGATCGGGTTTGGGTTTGGGTTTTCAGGTTTAGGTTATAGGTTAAGGTTTAGGTTATAGGTTTTGGCTTAGGTTAAGGTTATAGGTTTTTGTTTTGGTTTAAGTTTAGGTCATAGGTTTTAGTTTAGGTTATGGTTATAGGTTTGGGTTTAGGTTTGGGTTTAGGTTTTGGTTTAGGTTATAAGTTATAGGTTTAGGAAATTGAGAATAGGTTAAGGTTTGGGTTTAGCTTATCGGGTTCAGGTTCGGATTCAGGATTGGGTTTGGGTTTGGGTTTGGGTTTTCAAGTTTACGTTATAGGTTAAGGTTTAGGTTATAGGTTTTGTCTTACGTTAAGGTTATAGGTTTCTATTTTGGTTTAAGTTTAGGTCATAGGTTATAGGTTAAGGTTTTAGATCATAGGTTTTGGTATAGGTTTATGTTTAGGTTTAGGTTTACGTTTAGGTTATAAGCTATAGGTTTAGGGAATTGAGAATAGGTTAATGTTTGGGTTTAGGTTATCGGGTTCGGGTTCGGGTTTGGGTTTGGGTTTTCAAGTTTAAGTTATAGGTGAAGGTTTAGGTTATTGGTTTTGGCTTAGGTTAAGGTTGTAGGTTTTTGTTTTAGTTTACGTTTAGGTCATAGGTTATAGGTTAAGGTTTTAGGTCATAAGTTTTGGTTTAGGTTAAGGTTATAGGTTTAGGTTAAGGTTTAGGTTTAGGTTTAGGTTATAAGCTATAGGTTTAGGGAATTGAGAATAGGTTAATGTTTGGGTTTAGGTTATCGGGTTCAGGTTCGGGTTTGAGATCGGGTTTGGGTTTGGGTTTTCAAGTTTAAGTTATAGGTGAAGGTTTAGGTTATTGGTTTTGGCTTAGGTTAAGGTTATAGGTTTTTATTTTGATTTAAGTTTATGTCATAGGTTATAGGTTAAGGTTTTAGGTCATAGGATTTGTTTTAGGTTAAAGTTATAGGTTTAGGTTTAGGTTTAGGTTATATGCTATAGGTTTAGGGAATTGAGAATTGGCTAAGGTTTGGGTTTAGGTTATCAGGTTCGGGTTCGTGTTCGGGATTGGGTTTAGGTTTGGGTTTTCAAGTTTAGGTTATAGGTTAAGGTTTAGGTTATAGGTTTTGGATTAGGTTGAGGTTATAGGTTTTGGATTAGGTTGAGGTTATAGGTTTTTATTTTGGTTTAAGTTTAGGTCATAGGTTATAGGTTAAGGTTTTAGGTCATTGGTTTTGGTTTTGGTTTAGGTTATAGGTTTAGGTTTAGGTTTAGTTTTAGGTTTAGCTTTTGGTTATAAGCTATAGGTTTAGGCAATTAAGAATAGGCTAAGGTTTAGGTTTAGGTTATCGGATTCGGGTTCGGGATCGGGTTTGGGTTTGGGTTTTCAAGTTTAGGTTATCGGTTAAGGTTTAGGTTATAGGTTTTGGCTTAGGTTAAGGTTATAGGTTTTTGTTTTGGTTTAAGTTTTGGTCATAGGTTTTAGGTTAAGGTTTTAGGTCATAGGTTTTGGTTTAGGTTATGGTTCTAGGTTTGGGTTTAGGTTTTGGTTTAGGTTTAGGTTTAGGTTATAAGCTATAGGTTTAAGGAATTGAGAATATGTTAAGGTTTGGGTTTAGGTTATCGGATTCGGGTTCGGGTTTGGGTTTGGGTTTTCAAGTTTACGTTATAGGTTAAGGTTTAGGTTATAGGTTTTGGCTTAGGTTAAGGTTATAGGTTTTTGTTTTGGTTTAAGTTTAGGTCATAGGTTATTGGTTAAGGTTTTAGGTCATACGTTTTGGTGTAGGTTAAGGTTAGGTTTAAGTTTAGGTTTAGGTTTAGGTTATAAGCTATAGGTTTAGGGAATTGAGAATAGGCTACGGTTTGGGTTTAAGTTATCGGATTTGGGTTCGGGATCGGGTTTGGGTTTGAGTTTTCAAGTTTAGGTTATAGGTTTTGGCTTAGGTTAAGGTTATAGGTTTTTGTTTTGGTTTAAGTTTAGGTCATATGTTATAGGTTTAGGTTTTAGGTCATCGGTTTAGGTTAAGGTTAAGGTTATAGGTTTAGGTTTAGGTTTAGGTTTAGGTTATAGGCAATAGGTTTAGGGAATTGATAAAAGGTTAAGGTTTGGGTTTAGTTTTTCGGGTTCGGGTTTGGGTTTGGGTTTTTAAGTTTAGGTTATAGGTTAAGGTTTAGGTTATAGGTTTTGGATTAGGTTAAGGTTATAGGTTTTTGTTTTGGTTTAAGTTTAGGTCATATGTTAGGTTATAGGTTAAGGTTTTAGGTCATTGGTTTTGGTTTAGGTTTAGGTTATAGGTTTAGGTTTAGGTTTAGTTTTAGGTTTAGGTTTTGTTTATAAGCTATAGGTTTAGGCAATTGAGAATAGGCTAAGGTTTGGGTTTAGGTTATCGGGTTCGGGTTCGGGATCGGGTTTGGGTTTGGGTTTTCAAGTTTAAGTTATATGTTAAGGTTTATGTTATAGGTTTTTGCTTAGGTTAAGCTTATAGGTTTTTGTTTTGGTTTAAGTTTAGGTCATATGTTATAGGTTTAGGTTTTAGGTCATCGGTTTAGGTTAAGGTTAAGGTTATAGGTTTAGGTTTAGGTTTAGGTTTAGGTTATAGGCAATAGGTTTACGGAATTGATAAAAGGTTAAGGTTTGGGTTTAGTTTTTTGGGTTCGGGTTTGGGTTTGGGTTTTTAAGTTTAGGTTATAGGTTAAGGTTTAGGTTATAGGTTTTGGATTAGGTTAAGGTTATAGGTTTTTGTTTTGGTTTAAGTTTAGGTCATATGTTAGGTTATAGGTTAAGGTTTTAGGTCATTGGTTTTGGTTTTGGTTTAGGTTATAGGTTTAGGTTTAGGTTTAGTTTTAGGTTTAGCTTTTGGTTATAAGCTATAGGTTTAGGCAATTAAGAATAGGCTAAGGTTTAGGTTTAGGTTATCGGATTCGGGTTCGGGATCGGTTTTGGGTTTGGGTTTTCAAGTTTAGGTTATCGGTTAAGGTTTAGGTTATAGGTTTTGGCTTAGGTTAAGGTTATAGGTTTTTGTTTTGGTTTAAGTTTTGGTCATAGGTTTTAGGTTAAGGTTTTAGGTCATAGGTTTTGGTTTAGGTTATGGTTCTAGGTTTGGGTTTAGGTTTTGGTTTAGGTTTAGGTTTAGGTTATAAGTTATAGGTTTAAGGAATTGAGAATATGTTATGGTTTGGGTTTAGGTTATCGGGTTCGGGTTCGGGTTCAGGATGGGGTTTGGGTTTGGGTTTTCAAGTTTACGTTATAGGTTAAGGTTTAGGTTATAGGTTTTGGCTTAGGTTAAGGTTATAGGTTTGTTTTGGTTTAAGTTTAGGTCATAGGTTATTGGTTAAGGTTTTTGGTCATACGTTTTGGTGTAGGTTAAGGTTAGGTTTAAGTTTAGGTTTAGGTTTAGGTTATAAGCTATAGGTTTAGGGAATTGAGAATAGGCTACGGTTTGGGTTTAAGTTATCGGATTTGGGTTCGGGATCGGGTTTGGGTTTGAGTTTTCAAGTTTAGGTTATAGGTTTTGGCTTAGGTTAAGGTTATAGGTTTTTGTTTTGGTTTAAGTTTAGGTCATATGTTATAGGTTTAGGTTTTAGGTCATCGGTTTAGGTTAAGGTTAAGGTTATAGGTTTAGGTTTAGGTTTAGGTTTAGGTTATAGGCAATAGGTTTAGGGAATTGATAAAAGGTTAAGGTTTGGGTTTAGTTTTTCGGGTTCGGGTTTGGGTTTGGGTTTTTAAGTTTAGGTTATAGGTTAAGGTTTAGGTTATAGGTTTTGGATTAGGTTAAGGTTATAGGTTTTTGTTTTGGTTTAAGTTTAGGTCATATGTTAGGTTATAGGTTAAGGTTTTAGGTCATTGGTTTTGGTTTAGGTTTAGGTTATAGGTTTAGGTTTAGGTTTAGTTTTAGGTTTAGGTTTTGTTTATAAGCTATAGGTTTAGGCAATTGAGAATAGGCTAAGGTTTGGGTTTAGGTTATCGGGTTCGGGTTCGGGATCGGGTTTGGGTTTGGGTTTTCAAGTTTAAGTTATATGTTAAGGTTTATGTTATAGGTTTTTGCTTAGGTTAAGCTTATAGGTTTTTGTTTTGGTTTAATTTTGGGTCATAGGTTTTAGGTTAAGGTTTTAGGTCATTGGCTTTGGTTTTGGTTATGGTTATAGGTTTGGGTTTACGTTTAGGTTTAGGTTTAGGTTTAGGTTATAAGGTATAGGTTTATGGAATTGAGAATAGGTTAAGGTTATCGGGTTTGGGTTCGGGTTCAGGATCGGGTTTGGGTTTTTATTTTCAAGTTTACGTTATAGGTTAAGGTTTAGGTTATAGGTTTTGGCTTAGGTTAAGGTTAGAGGTTTTTGTTTTGGTTTAAGTTTAGGTCTTAGGTTATTGGTTAAGGTTTTAGGTCATAGGTTTTTATTTAGGTTTAGGTTATAGGTTTAAGTTTAGTTTAGGGTTTAGGTTATAAGCTATAGGTTTAGGGAATTGAGAATAGGCTACGGTTTGGGTTTAGGTTATCGGGTTCGGGTTTGGGTTTGGGTTTTCAAGTTTAGGTTATAGGTTTTGGCTTAGGTTAAGGTTATAGGTTTTTATTTTGGTTTAACTTTAGGTCATAGGTTATAGGTTAAGGTTTTAGGTCATCGATTTTGGTTTAGGTTAATGTTATAGGTTTAGGTTTAGGTTTAGGTTTAGGTTTAGGTTATATGCAATAGGTTTAGGGAATTGATAATAGGTTAAGGTTTGGGTTTAGGTTATCGGATTCGGGTTTGGGATCGGGTTTGGATTTGGGTTTTCAAGTTTTGGTTATAGGTTAAGGTTTAGGGTATAGGTTTTGTATTAGGTTAAGGTTATAGGTTTTTGTTTTGGTTTAAGTTTATGTCACAAGTTATTGGTTAAGGTTTTAGGTCATAGGTTTTGGTTTAGGTTCAGGTTATAGGTTTAGGTTTAGGTTTAGTTTTAGGTTTAGGTTTTGGTTATAAGCTATAGGTTTAGGCAATTGAGAATAGGCTAAGGTTTACATTTAGGTTATCGGGTTCGGGTTCGGGATCGGGTTTGGGTTTGGGTTTTCAAGTTTAGGTTATAGGTTAAGGTTTAGGTTATAGGTTTTGGCTTAGGTTATGGTTATAGGTTTTGGCTTAGGTTAAGGTTATAAGTTTTTGTTTTGGTTTAAGTTTAGGTCATAGGTTTTGGTTTAGGTTATGGTTATAGGTTTGGGTTTAGGTTTAGGTTATAAGCTATAGGTTTAGGGAATTGAGAATAGGTTAAGGTTTGGGTTAAGGTTATCGGGTTTGGGTTCGGTTTCAGGATTGGGTTTGGCTTTGGGTTTTCTTTTTTACATTATAGGTTAAGGTTTAGGTTATAGGTTTTGGCTTAGGTTAAGGTTATAAGTTTTTATTTTGGTTTAAGTTTAGGTCATAGGTTCTAAGTTAAGGTTTTAGATCATAGGTTTTGGTATAAGTTTAGGTTTAGGTTTAGGTTTACGTTTAGGTTATAAGCTATTGGTTTAGGGAATTGAGAATAGGTTAATGCTTGGGTTTAGTTTATCGGGTTCGGGTTCGGGTTTGAGATCGGGTTTGGGTTTGGGTTTTCAAGTTTAGGTTATAGGTTAGGCATTAGGTTATTGGTTTTGGTTTAGGTTAAGGTTATAGGTTTTTATTTTGGTTTAAGTTTAGGTCATAGGTTATAGGTTAAGGTTTTAGATCATAGGTTTTGGTATAGGTTTAGGTTTAGGTTTAGGATTACGTTTTGGTTATAAGCTATAGGTTTAGGGTATTGACAATAGGTTAAGGTTTGTGTTTAGGTTATCGGGTTTGGGTTCGGGTTTGAGATCGGGTTTGGGTTTGGGTTTTCAAGTTTAAGTTATAGGTTAAGGTTTAGGTTATTGGTTTTGGTTTAGGTTAAGGTTATAGGTTTTTATTTTGGTTTAAGTTTAGGTCATAGGTTATAGGTTAAGGTTTTAGGTCATAGGTTTAGTTTAGGTTAAGGTTATAGGTTTCGGTTAAGGTTTAGGTTTAGGTTTAGGTTACGCGCTATAGGTTTAGGGAATTGAGAATTGGCTAAGGTTTGGGTTTAGGTTATCGGGTTCGGGTTCGGGATTGGGTTTGGGTTTGGGTTTTTGAGTTTAGGTTATAGGTTAAGGTTTAGTTTTTAGGTTTTGGATTAGGTTAAGGTTATAGGTTTTCATTTTGGTTTAAGTTTTGGTCATCGGTTATAGGTTAAGGTTTTAGGTCATTGGTTTTGGATTAGGTTAAGGTTATAGGTTTAGGTTTAGGTTTATTTTTTGGTTTAGGTTTAGGTTATAAGCTATAGGTTTAGGGAATTGAGAATAGGTTAAGGTTTGGGTTTAGGTTATCGGGTTCGGGTTCGTGTTCAGGATTGGGTTTGTGTTTGGGTTTTCAAGTTCATGTTATCGGTTAAGGTTTAGGTTATAGGTTTTGGCTTAGGTTGAGGTTATCAGTTTTTATTTTGGTTTAAGTTTAGGTCATAGGTTATTGGTTAAGGTTTTAAGTCATAGGTTTTGGTTCAGGTTAAGTTTATAGGTTTAAGTTTAGGTTTCGGTTTAAGTTATAAGCTATAGGTTCAGGGAATTGAGAATTGGCTAAGGTTTGGGTTTAGGTTATCGAGTTCGGGTTCGGGATTGGGCTTGGGTTTGGGTTTTCAAGTTTAGGTTATAGGTTAAGATTTAGGTTATAGGTTTTGGCTTAGGTTAAGGTTATAGGTTTTTATTTTGGTTTAAGTTTAGGTCATAGGTTATAGGTTAAGGTTTTAGATCATAGGTTTTGGTATAGGTTTAGGTTTAGGTTTAGGTTGACGTTTAGGTTATAAGCTATAGGTTTAGGGAATTGAGAATAGGTTAATGTTTGGGTTTAGGTTATCGGGTTCGAGTTCGGGTTTCAGTTCGGGTTTGGGTTTGGGTTCTCAAGTTTAAGTTATAGGTTAAGGTTTAGGTTATTGGTTTTGGTTTAGGTTAAGGCTATAGGTTTTTATTTTGGTTTAAGTTTAGGTCATAGGTTAGAGGTTAAGGTTTTAGGTCATATGTTTTGGTTTAGGTTAAGGTTATAGGTTTAGGTTAAGGTTTAGGTTTAGGTTTAGGTTATACGCTATAGGTTTAGGGAATTGAGAATTGGCTAAGGTTTGGGTTTAGGTTATCGGGTTCGGGTTCGGG